>OW052241.1:171318467-173718467 GCA_932526585.2 Philonthus cognatus
TGATATAAAGAGTAGAGGGCTCAGAGCACTTCCCTGTCTCACCCCTTCGGTAGTTATAAATTCCTTTGACATTACGTTGTTCACTCTAATTTTATTAATTGTCTTCTGATACAAACTTTTAATTGCATCGATAAGTTCAGAATTTACTTCTTTCTTTTCTAACGTTTCCCATATTGTGTCCCGTTTGATGGTATCGAATGCCTTTTCAGTGTCAATAAAGCACATAAATATAGTTTTGTTCTTACTTAGAGCCTTCTCTATAATCTGCTGCATAATGAACAAGTGGTCTTGTGTGCTATGGTTCTCTCTAAATCCACTTTGCTCTTGTTGTAGTTTATCTTCGACCTCTGCTCTTAACCTCCTCTCCAGAATCCTCTCGAATACTTTTGTCACTACGCACAATAGAGATATGCCCCTATAATTGTCGCACTTTGATGGACTTCCTTTCTTGTGTACAGGCACAATGATGGCGGTAGCCCATTCTTCAGGAATTTCCTTTAACTGCCACACTTTATTATATATGTGACGTAGCCACTCGATCCCATTTTCTCCTAAATATTTGATCATCTCTGGAGCTATTCCATCACACCCGGCTGATTTTCCTATCTTTATCTTATTCAACGCGTTTTTTACCTCATTTACAGTGATAGGTATTTTTGTTATTGTTCGGTCCTCTATTCTGGTCACTGCTTCTTTATCTATTTCCCCTTCATTAGTCGTGTCACTCATCAGTAACTCTATGAAATATTCTGTCCACCGCTCCACTATTTGGTTATTTTCGGTTAATAATTTCCCGTTTTTGCATTTTATGTACCTGGATGCTTCCCGTTTCTTGCCTTTTATCCCATTTAATGTTTTGTAGAAAAGTTTTATGTTGTCTCTTTTATTTTGCTCTAGTACTTCCCCCACTTTATCCATGTCTTCTGTTTTTACTATAATTTTGATTAAATATTCACATATTGATAATAAAGGTTTAAATTAAATTACACTTGGTTTGTTTCACATTTTTTTTTTACTTTACTATTTACTCGACTAGTTTCGCGTTTTACAGCATTATCAGGAGTCAAGAAATAAATATTCACTCTTACGTTTTTATATAAATTATGATTAAATTATTGCAATCATTGTATAACAGAAATAATTAATCAGTGCATCGCTCAATTCAATGAGTTGGTGAATCAGATGGAGTCAGAACTCTCGGCGTATCGCTAGCTCGTAACTGAGTCATGTAATTTTATTGAGCTGGCTCACTGAACCAGCTCTTTAAAGTGAGTTAGATCTTGTGAACCAGCTCACTGAAAAGAGCCCTTTCGCCCATCTGTAATCACCGCGTCGCTCAATTCAATGAGTTGTTGAATCAGAAGGATCTCTAAGAGTCAGAACTTTCGGCGTATCGCTAGTTCGTAACTGAGTCATCTAACTCTTTTGAGCTGGCTCACTGCACCAGCTCTTTAAAGTGAGTATCTGACTTGTGAACCAGTTCACTGAAAAGAACCATTTTGCCCATCTCTAGAACAAATACAGCGAATATATCAGGATATGTATACTTAAAATGAAAATTCCTTGTATAGGGAAAGTAATAATCTTTTGTTGATAAAAAGAAAGTGTGTTTCAAAGTAAAAACTATTGAGTATTGTAATGATTTGTAACTTTGAATTAATAACATTTTGATGCTAATGATTAAAAATAAAAAAAAGGTTGGTCGTGAAGAAAACGCCATAGGTTGGTATCACAGCCATCCGGGTTACGGCTGTTGGTTATCCGGAATCGACGTGTCGACTCAAATGACGAACCAAAGCTACCAAGAGCCGTTCGTCGCCATCGTCATCGATCCCGTGAGAACGATTTCATCGGGAAAAGTTTGCTTGGGAGCTTTCAGAACTTACCCCAAGGTTTGTTTAACTGCAAAAAATGTGTGCTCTTTTTAAATATATTAATTTATTTAGGGTTATAAATCGCAAAACGAGGAACCATCCGAGTACCAAACGATTCCGTTGAACAAAATCGAGGATTTTGGCGTTCATTGTAAGCAATATTACTCGTTGGAGGTGTCGTACTTTAAGTCGGTCCTGGATCGCAGACTCCTGGATTCGTTGTGGAATAAATATTGGGTCAACACACTCAGCTCTTCGAGTCTTTTAACTAACGCTGATTATACAACGGGGCAAATTTTTGATTTGTCAGAAAAGTTGGAGCAATCCGAAGCCGCTCTAGGTAAATTTTAAGACGTTGATCGCCGTGCGGCATTCACTTTGTGCCGCGTTAAATTTGTGTTTAGGCCCCGCGGCAATCAACGTGCTAATCATAATTTTATTCTGCATTATTTAATGGTAAATGTTAATGTGTGATACACGGCATTTGTGTGGGATTCATAGCTTCGAAAGACAAATGCTGGGTTTATTAGACGCTTAACGTTTAACCCGGGCATCTTGGTGGTGTAGTGGTTAGAGTGTTGTACTGCCACGCCACGGACCGGGGTTCAAATACCGGCCTAACAAGGTGTCTGCATTTATATAGGTTAGGATAAAAATGCCAAACACTCCGTCTTCTCGGATATGACGTTAAATGCATGTAGGACCCGTGTACTGCCTGGATGTTGCGTGCACGTTAAAGATCCCTACCGGTGGGTTGGAACTCCCACCGGGTTCGGAAAAATTCCCGGATAGCTGTAGACCTAATCTCCGGCGTCATGATTGGCCTTAGCAGCGGAAATAGATGACGTAAAACCCAAATAAAAAAAAAAAAAAAACGTTTAACCCATTAACGGCCGAGCAATTATAGAGATAACTGTAAAAGTTGATTTTAGGTATAATTCTGCACTTCTTTTTATGATATCTACAGGGTGGGGCAGAAAAACATATCCGATTTCAAAACGTTATAAAATTAAAACCACTCAACTTGACAAAAACATTTTTTTATTAACATATCGCAAATTATATGCCATTTTTAAATTTAAGTTTTGAAAAGCACATCACTCAAATGTCGTCCTTGGGAGCGGATACACTGATTTAGGCGCTCGCTGTAGCTTTCCATGACTTTCACCGTCATTTCCACAGAAATTTCTTCAATTGCCCGAGCAATTTCCCTTCGTAAAGCAACAAGGGTCCTTGGTCGATGCTGGAATACCTTCGATTTGAGGTAACCCCAAAGGAAGAAGTCACATGGAGTGAGATCCGGTGAGCGCGGCGGCCAGCCAATATCACCTCTCAGAGAAATGAGGCGTCCGGGAAACATTTCCCTGAGAATGTCCATTGATCGTCGAGATGTGTAAGCGGTTGCACCATCCTGTTGAAACCACACATTTTCCACGCCATTTTCTTCCATTTTGGGTTGAAGAAAATTTTCCAGCATGAAACAATAGCGCTCGCTGTTGACCGTTACGGTTTGCCCATTTTCTTCAAAAAAGTAAGGCCCCCAGACGCCTAGGCGGGAAAGAGCACACCACACAGTCACTTTTGGGCTATGGAGGGGTTTCTGATGGATTTCCCGAGGATTTTCGTCACTCCAATATCGAAAATTCTGCCTGTTTACGGCGCCACAAAGGTGAAAATGGGCTTCGTCCGTGAAGAGCACAACATCGTCTATTGGGAGTTCTCGGAGATCGCGACACAGGTTCATACGGGTTTCAAAATCCCTTTCAATTAATTCCTGTGCAACAACCATTTTGTAGGGATGCATTTTGAGGTCCCGGTGCAAAATTCGCCGAATACTGCGGTTGGAAATCGCCAAAGCGAGCGAATGTTTTCGTGCCGAACGACGCGGGGAACGTTCAATCGCGGCTCTCACATTGGCCACGTTTTCAGGTCCTGTTGCTGTCCTGGGACGTCCAGGCGACTTCTTTTTCAATGCTGAACCCGTCTGTTGAAAATTTGACACCCACACTTTAATCGTAGCGTGATGTGGAACAGGATCATGACGCCCGAGTCCGAAATGAATTCGAAAAGCACGTTGTGTAGCAATTATCGAACCGCCGTTTTCGATAAACCGCTCAATAACAAAAGCACGATGTTCACCAGACCAAGGCATGTTGACTAATGACAAATGGCATAAAACCGGCTTTCTAACGGTTTTTACCCCACTACTCTACCTGTTCCCTCTTCTGAGAAAAAGGGATTTGAAATCGGATAGCTTTTTCTGCCCCTCCCTGTATGAATGACTTATTGTATTAAATACTGTGAATTTTTCTTTTAAATACACATAGTGTATATGCTGTAAAATTTCAGGCATTCGTCGATTTCATACAAAAACGTGCAGTATGAAGTTTAGAACGAGTGATTCCACTCCCAGACTAAGCATGAAGTAAAATTTCGAGTTTAGAAAAGCCTGAAAATTTGGTTTGGTCGCTCCGCGAAGGGGGGCGGCCAAACCAAATTTTCAGGCTTTTCTAAACTCGAAATTTTACTTCATGCGCCACGCGCATAAAGCGCTGAAATACTGTGAAGTTAAAAATACATTCACATTATTTTTTTTTTGCATGAGTAACAATCGATATATTTAAATAACAAAATATTTACATTTTTCTTCATACATTTTCAAGTCAGGTCAAATAATATAATATATCAAATTAATTGATTTAGTAATTTAATAACCAAAAATTAATAATGTATCAATGTATCGATAGCGCCTAATGGGTTAAGCTTGTTTAAAGTTCAGCATTTAGGTGTTTTTAACTTTTTACCCTGAATTGTGAGCATTACTTGTAAAACAATATTTTCACAAATTCGTGATGATCCGTCGAGATGCGAACACATAACCTAAAATTCTTAAACCTTAATTCTCGTATGAACTTATAAACGTTAAACACTTAACGATAATCACTAATTGCTAAAGGTTAAACGTTTTATAAACCCTGCAAAACAGTATACAAAATTAAATTATTGTTGAGTTACGTGAAGGTGAACGAAGTTATTAAATAAAAGAATTGAGTCTCCTTTCTTCGCAGGATTTATTTAAAAATCGCAAATGTACATTTCTGTCACGATGTGACCATTATCAATGCTTAACTATTTACAAAAACAAACGGAAAATTTATACCATGGATACAGATTCGGATTATAATTACAATGTTTCGGGTGACTGGGATTAGAGCGCTGGGATCAATTCTAGAAAAGGATTTACTAATGGGCTTAAATCAAAGTTTAATAGCCCGTTTTCCACTTTTTTCATTTCTATTGCCTCCAAGGTATTAAGCCGGTAATTACTGGAGAATTTTAATAATTTCATTTTATCTATTGAAAATTTGTGACCTGATTCGATGGCGTGGTGAGCTAACGCTGATTTATCTGCATTAAAGTTTTTGATGTGTAAGGTATGTTCTTTAAACTTGGTCTGCAAATTGCTTTGAGTTTGTCCAACATAAATTTTATCACAATTGCAGCACTCTATTGAATAAATGCCAGATAAAGAGAGGTAGCTTTTATTGTCAAACGTGTTTCCGAGATAATTCTTTAGTTTGGTATTAGTATAATAAGCTGGAATTAAATTAAAATTTTTACAAAGTTTATTAATCTTGTTAGTGAGTTTAGGTACATAAAAGACTTTAATGTATTGTATCTTTAATTAAAGTTAATTTTGTTGAATTTTGTATTTTAAATCTATGGGTATGTTTTTTAATAATTTTATTGGTTATATGAACTTTGTAATTTAACTGTTTTGCTATATTTCGGATTTTATTAAATTCTATTTTTCTATTTATTTCGGATATTGGGATATGAATTGCTCTATGAATCATACTGTGAAAGGCTGCTAATTTATGTTGTATGGGGGCATGTGAGTCTGAATGAATGTAGTTAAAGGTGTGAGTGATTTTTCGAAAAATGTTAAAATCGAATTTATTGCCTTTCCTAGTAATCATTAAGTCCAAAAATGGTAATGGATTATTAATCTCTGTTTCATAAGTAAAGTTGATACTCTGATAGAAACTGTTAAGTTGTTTAACAAACGCATCTATATTGAAATATAAAAATATTGTAATAAATTATCCTAGAGTGAAATAAAATTCCAAATTTCAAGAAAAGAATACATACTCGTGCCTGATTTTTCTTATGGTCAACTTTGAAACAAATTTTATGGATCACTCGTTGAGTGTAATGCACATAATGATTTTTACTTCCTAACCAATGTTTACATTATTAGGACGTGGTGGATTTATGGGCGGCGGAACCGATCCTCATGAAAAGCGCAGCGAGGATAAGTTGCTGAAGGCGACCAAAGACAGTTGCAAGACGACGATTGAAATTATCCACGGTTTGATGGCTCAGATGATCAAGGATAGGCTTTTCAACGGGAATTGCACCGTGGCTAATGTTGGCACTAATTAGATTATTTCTTTTTTTGTAAAATGATGTGTTTGCGTTTTTCGTGTACTCTATTTTATTTCCAATAAATTTACGTTTAATAATATGTTTTTTTTGTTCGATGTAATAAAATATTCAGGATATAAACGGGGTCTTATAGCCAAGCCCATTAACCTCGCAGAAGAAGTCGGAGAATTAAAAAAACTAAAATTCTATTCTATATATTTACCTGATTGATATTTTGTAACGATTTGTGGCAATTTTGAGCAAAATCTTGCCTCATTATTCACACACAAAAAAATAACAATTAACCTGTTCGTTGTATCGTTTTAAACTGGCTTTTGTGCATAACAAAAAACGTAATGTCAAAATAATTTCACATTTTCATGGTTTTCGGTTGAACATTTTGTTTATAAAATTTCATTGTCAATCCCTAATATAAAAATGTGAATAAACCATAGCACGTTTTATTTATTCTTATTTTTAAGAATAATGCAGGTTCCTACTTTTTTTGTATACTTACAGATTTTTTTCAATTTCGAAGCTGGCAACCCTGCTTCAAAAATCAACAAACGCCATCAAAGTTTTGAAATGTCAGATGCTGTTAATGTTTTGTGGTTAAATTTAATTGAATTCGTATTAAATTTGCGCGAATTAGTGAATTCAAGTGAAGTGTGCAAGCGTTTACGCGAAAAATCCAGTAAGATATTAATGGTAAGTGACACAAAATCTAGTTGATCTTGCGCCTAAAATAATTTTACATTTTCATGAAAATTGAATTTGAGTTCAGTATTCCGGCACCAGACCCCCACAGACGCGTTTCAGACTTCAAGGTCCTCTTCAGTGTGGTCCCGACCCAGTGCTGAGGAATACTGAACATTTCTGACTATTTCAAGCCAATATGTGAAAACTATTAATGATTTCGATAGCTAACGCCATCTAATGCTTCATAGTGGCATCGTCAGTGACACGAATGCACAATGTGCATATACAGGTCACTGTTTCGTCCACGAGCGAGCAGAACTCTGTGAAACCAGAAACCAAATATTAAAATTGAATTTGTGTTCAGTATTCCGGCACCAGATACCCACAGACGCGTTTCGGGACCACACTGAAGAGGACCTTGAAGTCCGAAACGCGTCTGTAGGTATCTGGTGCCGGAATACTGAACACAAATTCAATTTTGATATTTGTTTTCTGGTTTCACAGAGTTCTGCTCGCTCGTGGACGAAACAGTGACCTGTATATGCATTTTGTGCATTCGTGTCACTGACGATGCCACTATGAAGCATTAGATGGCGTTAGCTATCGAAATCATTAATAGTTTTTACATTTTCATGGTTTTCGGATGAGGATTTTGTTATTAAAATATGATTATAAATCCCTATTATTAAAATGTCAATAAACCATAGCACGTTTTATTTATTTTTATTTTTAAGAATATTGCAGGTTCCTACTTTTTTTTGTATAATTACAGATTTTTTTCAATTTCAAAGCTGGCAACCCTGCTTCAAAAATCAACAAACGCGATCAAAGTTTTGAAATGTCAGATGCTGTTAATGTTTTGTGGTTAAATTTAATTGAATTCGTATTAAGTTTACGCGAATTAGTGAATTCAAGTAATAGTGCAAGCGTTTACGTAAAAAATCCAGTAAGATATTAATGGTAAGTGACACAAAATCGAGTTGATCTTGCGCCTAAAATAATTTTACATTTTTATGGTTTCCGGTTGAAGATTCTGTTAATAAAATATAATTATCAATCCCAATTACAATAATGGGAATAAACCACAGCACGTTGTAATTATTCCTTTAACTTCTTATTCAGGTGCATCTTCATTTTACAGGTTCCTACTTTTTTGTATTATTGCAGATTTTTCAATTTCGTAGTTGGCAACTCTGCTTCGAAAATTAACAAACGCGATGAAAGTTTTGAAATGTCAAGACGCCGTTAATTTTTTAATGTTTTGTGGTTAAATGTAATGGAACTCGTATTAAATTTACGCGAATTAGTGAATTCAAGTAATAGTACAAGCGTTTACGCGAAAAATCCAGTAAGATAATAATGGTAAGTGACACAAAATCGAGTTGAGTTTGCGCCTCAAATAATTTTACATTTTTATGGTTTCCGGTTGAAGATTCTGGTAATAAAATATGATTAATAATCCCAATTATAATAATCTAAATAAACCACACACGCTGGAATTATTCCGTTAATTTATTCTTATTCAGGTGCATCCTCATTTTACAGGTTCTTACTTTTTTTGTAAAATTGCAGACTTTTTAATTTCGAAGTTGGCAACCCTGCTTTGAAAATCAAACGCGATGAAGGTTTTGAAATGTCAATACGTTGTTAATTTTTTAAGTTTTGTGGGTAAATTTAATTGAATTCATATTAAATTTACGCGAATTAGTGAGTGCAAGTGTTTCCGCGAAAGTACTAATACAATTTTATTGGTAAGTGACAGAGCTGGGCAGGATTCGAATCATTCAGGATTCGAATCCTGGATTCGAATCCTTTTAGAGGATTCAAAAGAGGTATTCGAATACTTTAGTTAAACTGGATTCGTGATCCGGATTCGTTACACTTTTTTAAAAGGATTCGTATTCGAATCCAAATGCTGGTGATTCGAATCCTCATAAAAGGATTCGAATCCTCATAAAAGGATTCGAATCCTCATAAAAGGATTTGAATCCTCATAAAGGATTCGAATATTTATAAAATGATTCCAATAGTTACAAAAGGATTCGAATCGTCAAAAATAATACGAATTAATCGTAAGGATTAACATGAAAAATTAGTTTTGTATGTTTTTAAATTTCTCGTTAAATCACTGTTTTATACGCGTGGCGCATGAAGTAAAATTTCGAGTTTAGAAAAGCCCCGTGAAAATTTTTTCTACGCGGGGCTTTTCTAAACTCGAAATTTTACTTCATGCTTAGTCTGGGAGTGGACGACACTCGTTCGTAAATTTTCGAATTATCATAAAGTTGTGTATTTATTTTCACAAAAATCTTTCTAGGTTTAAAGTAAAGTAAAGTATTTATTTACGGATATCTCCTTTGATATTACAAAATAAATTTACAATAATAAAATTATAATCATAAAATTAATACTACGTAAATAGATATAAGTATATAACATAAGAAAACACATATAATAAAAACGGACCTATACAAAACCGAATAAATTGAACGACAAGTATAGATGATTGCACAGTTTAAAATAGCTTCAATACTTACAAAAACCACTCATTGGCGATTTAGAAATTATTTCACCAATATTCCCGCGTTTCAATTGTGACATAAAATGTGAGTGTGAACTATCAAATAAATCAAAATATGGATTTAGAGATATTAAATTTAAGTACCGCATAAATCGCGAAAGCGGGCTATTGTAGCCATAATTTGTCTTATGAGTTTTAACTCTAATTGAAATTTGCCTGATGGGACGATTTACCACATTATAGTGAAAATTGACACATGATAACAGTGCCGGGCATTTGACTTCATCCGAAAATAGCTTATAAAACAATGACAAATCGGCATAAATTCTGCGATAGCACAGCCTTTCGATATGTACGCATGAATAAATATTATCAACATTCAAGTTTAACCCTATATCAAAACCCAGTTTAAATGCCATTGTTTTTAAGAGTTTCCTCTGTATATTTTCAATTTTATTGACAAGGGTTATTTGAGCTGGTGACCAGACGCATGATGCATATTCCAAATGGGAACGAACAAATGCGAAATAAACCAGCTTAAACGATATAGGTGACAAATCGTCGGACATTCTTTTTAAGAATCCTAGCATTTTTAATGCACGGTTACACAATCATACAATTAGTATGATTGGCAAAAATTAGCTTGGCATCAAAAGTTACACCCAAATCTTTGATTTCTGTTATTTTTTCTAAGATACTGTTATTTATAATATAATGGCGATGAATAGTATTTAATTTTCTAGAAAAAGTATTTGAATTGCATTTCTTAATATTAAAAAATAGATGGTTATCACAAGACCATTTGAAAATAGAGTTTACATCGTCTTGAAGTAAAATACAATCTTCGGCAGTTACAATTTCCGTAAAAATCTTTAAATCGTCAGCAAATAACAGAAATGAAGAGTTTTTAATTACTTGAGATATGTCGTTTATGAACAATAAGAACAGTAACGGTCCACAGTGCGAGCCCTGGGGTACACCTGAAGACACAGAAATGGTATTAGATAAAAAGTTCTTGATTTTAACACACTGCGTACGGTTAGTTAGGTAACTAGTAATCCATTTATTGAACAAAAACAAAAGAGCTGAGATGAAAAGTGTTTAGGTAAAAGTGGTTTATTTTTTCGTTGGCTACAACTTTTGTTTTAAACATTTTTTGATTTAGACGTCGAAATCCATAATCGGCGAGTTGTTAATGTCCACTAGATTGCTTAGTATCTAATTCAAAAGCAATAGAGCTGAGGTGAAAAGTGTTTAGGTAAAAGAGGTATATTTTTTCGTTGTCTACAACTTTTGTTTCAAACATTTTTTAACTTAGACGTCGAAAGCCATAGTGAAATTTGTTTAATAAAAAAACATCTAATGATTTCTGGTGATTTTTAACGCAAAACTTTTAGACATTTGATAGTATAATTAATTTTGAATTACTGAAATAAGTATTTATCTTTAATATATTCGTAAATATACGGTAAACAATGTAAACTATTTATTTAGAAAATAACAATACAATAAATTTTATATTATTATTATTATTATTATACTGGGTGTCCGTATTTCAACAGAATGTATGGGGATCTCGGTTATTTAAAGAGATAGAGAGTCGGTTAAATTGGGACAAAGTTGCATAATTTAGGGCCCAATAATAACCCAAAAACAAGTTGGAAATATCTTATTTCCTTAATGAGATATTGTCAAAAAATGTAAATTCGTTTTTATTTTTTTATTCAAAAACTATTGAATCCAGACATTTACAACTTTGACATTATAGGCACTTTTTAACGATAAATCTAGTAACATATTTTATTTTAAGATAACTATAACATTTACCCAGGGACCGTAGCTAACTATTGTTTATCTTATGCGCGCCATTTTGGATTTTAATAATTTTTGGAAGAATATTTTTTACTGAATTCAATGATGTATCACACTTATAGTTTATTGCACATTTTATATGTAAAATTTTAATCTTTTGTTTTTTCAAAGAGTGCCTTGGAAACAGTTGAGTAACTCACTTATTTGGCAACTCATAGGACCCATAATTTGCTTACATATCACCCCTGAAGACGGGCATCCGACGATACATGCTTTAATAGTTGTGACATAATTTAAAGTAATGAGTGTCTTCCACTCCCAGACTAAGCATGAAGTAAAATTTCGAGTTTAGAAAAGCCCCGCGTAGAAAATTTGTCGAGGGTCGCGCAGCGACCCGAGACAAATTTTCACGGGGCTTTTCTAAACTCGAAATTTTACTTCATGCGCCACGCGTATAAACCATTGATTTGAAGTGTAGTTCAAAAACACGCAAATACATCTTTAATCGGAGTAACACAGAAATTTAGTCTGTTATCAACGATGTTCAGTGTTAATAATAAATAATTAGGTTGTGAATATTTTTGTTAAAACAACTGATAACGATATTTATATGTTAATGGTTGTAAAAAAATAATAACATCAAATTTATTCTTGAAGGATTTGTATTCGTGATTCGAAAAAACAGGATTCGAATCATATTTATCTCTTACGAATCCTTTATTCGAGTATTCCTGATTCGAATCATATTAGGTGATTCGGATTCGTGATTCGAATCCTTTTAACGAGGATTCGTCCCAGCTCTGGTAAGTGATACAAAATCGAGTTGAATTTGCGTCTAATAAACAAGTGACATTTCGTGTCAAAATGAATATTAACACAATAACTTGTTAAAGAAAAGTTTAATTTCAATCTTTTGTGTTAACTTTAGGCGAATTAGTTCATTCAAGTGATAGTGCAAGCAGAAATCCAGTTAGATTTTAATAGTAAGTCACACTTAATCGAGTTAAGTTTGCGCCTGAAAAGAATTTTACATTTTTATAGTTTCCTGTTGAAGATTCTGTTAATAAAATATGATTATCAATGCCAATTATAATAATGTAAATAAATCACAGCACCTTCTAATATTCCGGTAATTCCTCTTATTCTTCAGGTGCATCGTCATTTTACAGGTTCCTACTTTTTTTGTATTGCAGATTTTTCAATTTCGTAGTTGGCAACTCTGCTTCGAAAATTAACAAACGCGATGAAAGTTTTGAAATGTCAAGACACTGTTAATTTTTTAATGTTTTGTGGTTAAATTTAATTAAGCTCGTATTAAATTTACGCGAATTAGTGAATTCAAGTGATAGTACAAGCGTTTACGCGAAAAATCTAGTAAGATATTAATGGTAAGTGCCACAAAATCAAGTTGAGTTTGCTCCTAAAAAAAATTTATATTTTTATGGTTTCCGGTTGACGATTCTGTTAATAAAATATGGTTACCAATCTCAATTATAATAATGTGAATAAACCACAACACGCTGGAATTATTCCGTTAATTTCTTTTTATTCTTCAGGTTCATTTTAATTTTACAGGTTCCTACTTTTTTTGTATAATTGCAGATTTTTGAATTTCGAAGTTGGCAACCCTGCCTAGTAAATTAACAAACGCGATTAAGGTTTTGAAATGTCAAGACGCTGTTAATTTTTTAATGTTTTGTGGGTAAATTTAATTGAATTCGCATTAAATTTACGCAAATTAGTGAGTGCAAGTGTTTCCGCGAAAGAGCCAATTAAATGTTAATGATAAGGGATACAAAATCGAGTTGAATTTGCGTATAATAAACAAGTGACATTTCGTGTCAAAATGAATATTAACACAATAATTTGTGAAAGAAAACTTTAATTTTAATGTTTTGTGTTAAAGTTACGCGAATTAGTGAATTCAAGTGATAGTGCAAGCGCTTATGCAAAAATCCGGTAAGATATTAATGGTAAGTCACACTAATACGAGTTAAGTTTGCGCCTAAAATAATTTTACATTTTTATGATTTCCGGTTGAAGATTCTGTTAATAAAATATGATTATTAATCCTAATTATAATAATGTGAGAATACAACTCACAGCCTACTAGAACGAATTTTCAACCAATGAGATGCAAGGAAAGACGTAGGTACATGCCTATCACCGCGATGATAAAAAACAAAAGAAGCGGTGGGTAATAAGTTGTCCTGTCATTCGAAACGTCAAAATAGGTAAAGTTTCGTGCAGTGATATTAATAGAAATGTGAAAAGTGCGACGCCAAAAAACACCGTCATGAATAAAGAATCACAGTGGCGGCAGTTTACGAACTTTTGTGCGGTTAAAAAATTCTCAATCAATAGGGGAACAACAATATCTCAGCTGTCGATAATGTTAAGGGACACATTCTTTTATTCGTTATATTCTCTCACTAAATATAACTCGTGATATGATTAATTATCGATGATATTTTGTCGTTGAAACCGAAGCAGCACATTCAACTCGCCCTTCGGGCTTGTTGAATCTGCAGCTCGGTTTCAACTTCAAAATATCATCGATAATAATCATACCACTCGTTATATTACGGCTAAATATACCACAGCACGTTGTAATTATTCGATGAATTTCTTCTTATTCTTCAGGTGCATCTTTATTTTACAGGTTCCTACTTTTTTGCATAATCGCAGAATTTTTAATTTCGAAGTTGGCAACCCTGCTTCGTAAATAAACAAACGCGATAAAAGTTGTGAAATGTCAAGATGCTGTTAATTTTGTAATGTTTTGTTGTTAAATTTAATTGAACTCGTATTAAATTTACGCGAAATAGTGAATTCAAGTAATAGTGCAAGCGTTTACGCGAAAAATTCAGTAAGATATTAATGGTAAGTGACACAAAATCGAGTTGAGTTTGCGGTTAAAATAATTTTAAATTTTTATGGTTTCCGTTTGAAGATTCTGTTAATAAAATATGATTTTTAATCCCAATTATAATATTGTAAATAAACCACAGCACGTTGTAATTATTCCGTTCATTTCTTCTTATTCAGGTGCATCTTCATTTTACAGGTTCCTACTTTTTTATGTTATTGCAGATATTTCAATTTAGAAGCTGGCAACTCTGTTTAGAAAATTAACAAACACGATGAAACTTGTGAAATGTCAAGACGCTTTGTTGAGTTTTTAATGTTAAGTGGTTGAATTTAATTGAATTCGTATTAAATTTACGCGAATTAGTGAGTTCAAATTATAGTGCAAGTGATTCCGCGATAAATCCAGTAAAATTTTAATGGTAAGTGACACAAAATCGAGTTGAGTTTGCGTCTAATAAACAAGTGAAATTTCGAGTCAAAATGAATATTGACACAATAATTTGTGAAAGAAAACTTTAATTTAAATATTTTGTGTTTAATGTTGTTTACTACTTACGATACAAAATAAACACATTAATTGGCGGTCTAATATAAAATAGTTATTTTTATTGATTAATACTTTGTAACGGTTCGTGGCACTTTTAAGTAGAATGTTGCTTTATTTATACACTAATAAATAACAATATGTGGTTGAATCTAATTGAATTCGTCTTAAATGTACGCGAATTAGTAAGTTCAAGTGATAGTTCGAGTATTTACTCGAACAATCCAGTAGCATTTTAATGGTAAGTGACACAAAATCGAGTTAAGTTTGCGTCTAATAAACAGGTGAAATTTTGAGTGATAATTAATATAAACAAAACAATTTCTGAAAAAAAACTTAAGTTTCAACATAAAGTAAATATGTTTTTGTATATTTTTCCCTGTAATAGGATAATTTTATATCTGTTGGGAAATAAAAGTATTATTATTATTATTATATTATTATTATTATTATGTTTAATTAACTTCTCACTTAACCCGTGGTTTCTCACTTAACCCGAACCTAATTCTGGATATTTAACTAAAACACTTGGTTTGTTTCTCTAATTTATATTTTCTCCGACTAGTTTCGACCATTGGTCATCTTCAAAGAGGAATGTAAAGTAAATATTTCGATAATAATTGTGGCAAGTATAGATGAAAGAATGATTTCAGTTATAAAAATACACCACAACTTATCCATCTGCGGAAAAATTTCCTTATTCAATTTCATGAACGTGCGCTAACTTAATCTGAATTTTCTCTAAATTTTATGCTTAATAGGAAATCTTTTTAAGAACTAAGATTTTGTTTCCTCTAGGTTGTGTTAGTTCTCTGCGCCGCCTTTGATTATAAGTCTTCTTACAAAGTGAGCATATTCTCTTTGTGCATTATAAAACTATTATTCTGCGCGCTTTACGGTTCGATAATTATAATGTCCTGATGGAATTTAATAGCCCAATCCGGACAGGCAACGTCTGGCCGGCACAAATAGCGCAAATATGAAAATCGATGGCGTGCCCAGAACATCGCCCCCATTCATTACAACACACGCTCCGCATTCATAATATTAATTAATTTCGTTTAAATTTGAATTCATTAAATAATTAATGATGTAAATACAGGGAATATTTGAGTCGCCTATTTCTAAAAACCCCTAAATCCAGCTTTAAACGAGTGTTTTCCACTCCCAGACTAAGCATGAAGTAAAACTTCGAGTTTAGAAAAGCCCCGTGAAAATTTGCCGAGGGTCGCGCAGCGACTTGAGACAAATTTTCTGGGCTTTTCTAAACTCGAATTTTACTTCATGCGCCACGCGTATAAAACACTAAATTATTGTGAAATGTATATATATTTGAACCTGACTTGAAATCAATGTTTTATACGCGTGGCACATGAAGTTAAATTTCGAGTTTAGAAAAGCCCAGAAAATTTGTCTCGGGTCGCTGCGCGACCCGATACAAATTTTCACGGGGCTTTTCTAAACTCGAAATTTTACTTCATGCTTAGTCTGGGAGTGGAAAATCCAAATGGATTTAGGCCCAGCTGCACCAAAAACGTTGAACTCGAGTTCAAGCTAAGCTTAAGTTAAAGATGACAGTTTATATTGTTCTGTCACTTTGAACCCGAGTTTAGAGTTGAATTAGTTCAACGTTTTTGGTGCAACTGGCCCTATTTGCGTCGCCTATTTCCAAAAACCCCTAAATTCAAATGGATATAGGCCCAGTTGCACCAAATACGTTGAACTCGAGTTCAAGCTGAACTTGAGTTCAAGATGAGTTCCTATTGTTCTAATGTCACTTTGAACCCGAGTTCGGAGATGAACCAGTTAAACGTGTTTGGTGCAACTGGCCCTATTTGAGTCACCTATTTCCAAAAACCCATAAATTCAAATGGATGTAGGCCCAGTTGCACCAAAAACGTTGTACTCGATTTCAAGCTGAACTTGAGTTAAAGATGACAGGTTCTATTGTTCTAATGTCACTTTGAACCCGAGTTCAGAGTTGAATCAGTTCAACGGGTTTGGTGCAACTGGCCCTTAGGGGTTTTTGGAAATAGGCGACTAATTTCTTTTAAATATATCTACGTATCTCTGCTTTTCTTTGATAGTGGCACAACTAAAAAAAGAGATTTTTTTCAATACAGTTATTAAATAAATACAGCTTTAAGAGACACAAATAAAAATACTTGCAAAAAGTATGGTAAATCGAGTGAAGATAGAGACTTCAATATTTGAATAAAAGTGTCTTGTAAACTTTTGCATGCAGCTTCAGAAAAATTAACAAATTTCTCTTGTGACATTACCAAAGCAAAGCAGCAATATGGATACGCTTTTTTTTTAAAGAGTTCAGTTTGAAGCTTTAAACGAGTGTTTTCCACTCCCGGATTAAGCCTGGATGTGTGTGCACTACGCGTATTAAACACTGAAATATTAATAACAATAGAGGATAAATCAATAATAACGGCTTGTTTCACAATTTAGATATTAATTAATTAAATAATTATTAAAACAAACCAAGTGTTACTTTTGATTTATCCTTTGTTATTATTAGTTCAAAATGTTTCACCAAGTGATAAGTGAGAGTTATTTAAGAAAAAAATTAATATTGTAAACAAGTGAACTTCGCTTGAAATCAGTGTTTAATACGCGTGGCGCATGAAGTAAAATTTCGAGTTTAGAAAAGCCCAGAAAATTTGTCTCGGGTCGCTGCGCGACCCTCGACAAATTTTCACGGGGCTTTTCTAAACTCGAAATTTTACTTCATGCTTAGTCTGGGAGTGGAAAACACTCGTTTAAAGCTTCAAATTGAATTTTTACTTCATGTTTCAACATTAAAACATTGTGAAATGTATGTAAAAAACATATGCATAAGCTGTAAATTTTCCGACGTTGTTTTCTAAAATAATTTAATTTGAACCTTTAAGGAAGTGTTTTCTACTCCCAGACTAAGCATGAAGTAAAATTTCGATTTTAGAAAAGCCCTGTGAAAATTTGTCGAGGGTCGCGCAGCGACCCGAGACAAATTTTCTGGGCTTTTCTAAACTCGAAATTTTACTTCATTCGCCACGCGAATAAAACACTAAAATATTGTAGAATTTATGTATATTTGAAATTTACTTGAAATCAGTGTTTTATACGCGTGGCGCATGAAGTAAAATTTCGAGTTTAGAAAAGCCCAGAAAATTTGTCCTGGGTCGCTGCGCGACCCTCGACAAATTTTCACGGGGCTTTTCTAAACTCGAAATTTTACTTCATGCTTAGTCTGGGAGTGGAAAACACTCTTCAACATTAAAACATTGTGAAATGTATGTAAAAAACATATGCATAAGCTGTAAATTTTCCGACATTCGTTGTTTTTTAAAATAATTTAATTTGAACCTTTAAGGAAGTGTTTTCCACTCCCAGACTAAGCATGAAGTAAAATTTCGATTTAAGAAAAGCCCTGTGAAAAT
Organism: Philonthus cognatus; assembly: GCA_932526585.2. Classification (NCBI taxonomy): domain Eukaryota; kingdom Metazoa; phylum Arthropoda; class Insecta; order Coleoptera; family Staphylinidae; genus Philonthus; species Philonthus cognatus. The sequence goes on from OW052241.1 coordinate 171,336,648, forward strand.
TTGTCGAGGGTCGCGCAGCGACCCGAGACAAATTTTCTGGGCTTTTCTAAACTCGAAATTTTACTTTATGCGCCACGCGTATAAAACACTAAAATATTGTAGAATTTATGTATATTTGAAATTCACTTGAAATCAGTGTTTTATACGCGTGGCGCATGAAGTAAAATTTCGAGTTTAGAAAAGCCCAGAAAATTTGTCTCGGGTCGCTGCGCGACCCTCGACAAAATTTCACGGGGCTTTTCTAAACTCGGAATTTTATTTCATGCTTAGTCTGGGAGTGGAAAACACTCGTTTAAAGCTTCAAATTGAATTTTTATTTCATGCTTCAACATTAAAACATTGTGAAATGTATGTAAATAACATATGCATAAGCTGTAAATTTTCCGACATTCGTTGTTTTTTTGAAATAATTTAATTTGAACCTTTAAGGAAGTGTTTTCCACTTCCAGACTAAGCATGAAGTAAAATTTCGAGTTTAGAAAAGCCTTGTGAAAATTTGTCGAGGGTCGCGCAGCGACCCGAGACAAATTTTCTGGGCTTTTCTAAACTAGAAATTTTACTTCATGCGCCACGCGTATAAAACACTAAAATATTCTAAAATGTATGTATATTTGAAATTCACTTGAAATCAGTGTTTTATACGCGTGGCGCATGAAGTAAAATTTCGAGTTTAGAAAAGCCCAGAAAATTTGTCTTACAAAAGGATTCGAATACTTGCAAAGGGATTTGAATCGTCAATAATAATTCGAGTTAATTATGAGGATTAACATGAACAATTCGTTTTGTGTGTTTTTAAATTTCTCGTTAAATCACTGATTTATACGCGTGGCGCATGAAGTAAAATTTCAAGTTTAGAAAATCCCAGAAAATTTGTCTCGGGTCGCTGCGCGACCCTCGACAAATTTTCACGGGGCTTTTCTAAACTCGAAATTTTACTTCATGCTTAGTCTGGGAGTGGAAAACACTCGTTTAAAGCTTCCAATTGAACTCTTTTAGAAAAACAACGAACATCTGAGAATATACCCACTGAACAAACACATTTGAGCAATGTTTTATCAACATTAATATAACGTTTAATGTTGATATAACGTTATTTGTTTGTTTTTTGCTCAGTGGGTACAGTATATAATTGAGATTTGTTGATTTAAAAGAAAAACTTCCTGTACGTGAAAAAATAAGTTGAATATTTTATTTGGACTGAAAGATTAATTCAGTCGGAGAAAATCTCTGCAAATGAAAACAACGGTTTATTTTTACAATAAAATAAAACTCTAGGTAATTATTAAAAATCCAAACAAAGTAATCATCAATCACAGAATGGGAAACCTCCCCATTTCTCCAACAAACCGCAATTCATTCTTATCCCATCTAATAGAAAAACGAGCATTCCGATCTTTGATTCTTCGCAAACTCCATCCCTCTGTACACACAAAGAAAACACCCTCGTTGTGTATACGTCTCGTAAAAATAGTGAACAACGACAACGGATTTATATACACATCCTCCTCCTCCTCTCCCCGCCGACAATTCCTATCCGGGAATAGATGATGTTTTCTTCTTGCAACCCCCTCCTTGCAACCCCCCGCCCTCACCTGTGGAGCATTATAAAAAGATTTGGACGCTGAATGGAAATATAAACCTTCGGCATAAAAATCGGAGCGCTCGTCGGAGAGAAGAGAAGGCTGCTATCAACATAAAAGGGTGAAATATATATATTGAAATGCAAATGAGAGATAAAGGATAGAGAGGGATTTATGAGGGAACTTCGTTGAGGGAAAAAAGCATTTATTATTATTTTAATTAAATTTTGATAAAGTGAATAATTTCCGCCAGGCGTATAAAACGCTGGATTTAAGTGAAGTTATAAATGTACGAATTGTAAATTTTAAATGTACTCTGATGACTTGAAATTATGTAAAATTGTTAATAACGTCATTGGATAGGTAAAACCGACCTTCAGGTAAACCATATCAGGTTCGTCACCGACAGCCAGGCCGCCATTAGGACATTAAATAGTCCCTACTGCACCTCCAAGGTGGTCAGAGACTGCAGAAAAGTGCTTAACAAGCTCGCTAACAGCTGTGATGTGGGGCTCATCTGGGTACCAGGTCACAGTGATATCAAGGGAAACTCAATTGCCGACGGCCTCGCAAGGAAGGGGGCAAGGATGAGAGACCTATCTACTGAACTTTCCGCCAACATTCCTCTTGGGGAATGCAAGAGACTATTATGGGACCAAATGACATCATGGGTTAACCTTAGGTGGAAGGAAGAAGACACGTGTCACATAACAAGGCAGCTAGGGCCTATGTGTGACACTATAAACAGTAAAAAATTAATTGCACTTAGCAGAATCGACATAAGGAAGGCAGTAGGCATCATCACGGGTCACTGTTTTCTGGGTGGACACGCACAAAAGATGGGTCTCAAATACAATGACTACTGCAGAGAATGCCTAGATGAGGAGGAGGAAGAAACAGTACTCCACTATCTAGGTCAATGTCCTGCTCTTGAGGGGAAACGAATGAAGTACCTCGGTCTGCACCACGCAAGTGAACTGGCGGAGCTCTCACCTATAAAGGTGGGAGATCTGATCGGATTCATTAGGTGCTCAAATTGGGTTGTATAGGGGAAGGATCTCTCATTGTATCACAATGGGCCCTATGGGCCTAAGTGAACAGCCTCGGCTGTTGCCATATAAACCTAACCTAACCTAATAACGTCACTGACTGCGAGTTGATTCAGGTAGACTTGAATCGTCTTAACGAATGGTGTTTAATGAACAAACTGTACTTAAACGTTCAGAAGTGTTATTCGATGTTCACCACTACACGCCGATCGAAAATAGATTTTCACTACAAAATTGGTAATTCTGCAATTGTTCGTGTTGAGACAATCAAAGATCTTGGGATCACTTTCGATACCAAACTAAATTTCACTTCTCATATTAGAAATGTAACAAATAAGGCGCTACAAATGTAGGGTTTTGTATGGAGGAGTGGCAAAGATTTGGACATAGATTGCTTGAAAACATTTTTTTTGTTTTTTGTCACCTTGAATTTGGTTTCTGTATTTGGACATTATCGGCTACTAACATAAAAATTATCGAATCAGTTCAAAAAGAATGTCTTCGATGTATGGAATATAAACTAGGTGTGCAACACGATAGAGGGGAATATGATACTACAGAGAGGGACAGAAAAAGCTATCCGATTTCAAATCCCTTTTTCTCAGAAGAGGGAACAGGTAGAGTAGTGGGGTAAAAACCGTTAGAAATCCGGTTTTATGCCATTTGTCATTAGTCAACATGCCTTGGTCTGGTGAACATCGTGCTTTTGCTATTGAGCGGTTTATCGAAAACGGCGGTTCGATAATTGCTACACAACGTGCTTTTCGAATTCATTTCGGACTCGGGCGTCATGATCCTGTTCCACATCACGCTACGATTAAAGTTCGACAGACGGGTTCAGGACCTGAAAACGTGGCCAATGTGAGAGCCGCGATTGAACGTTCCCCGCATCGTTCGGCACGAAAACATTCGCTCGCTTTGGCGATTTCCAACCGCAGTATTCGGCGAATTTCGCACCGGGACCTCAAAATGCATCCCTACAAAATGGTTGTTGCACAGGAATTAATTGAAAGGAATTTTGAAACCCGTATGAACTTGTGTCGCGATCTCCGAGAACTCCCAATAGACGATGTTGTGCTCTTCAGGGACGAAGCCCATTTTCACCTTTGTGGCGCCGTAAACAGGCAGAATTTTCGATATTGGAGTGACGAAAATCCTCGGGAAATCCATCAGAAACCCCTCCATAGCCCAAAAGTGACTGTGTGGTGTGCTCTTTCCCGCCTAGGCGTCTGGGGCCTTACTTTTTTGAAGAAAATGGGCAAACCGTAACGGTCAACAGCGAGCGCTATTGTTTCATGCTGGAAAATTTTCTTCAACCCAAAATGGAAGAAAATGGCGTGGAAAATGTGTGGTTTCAACAGGGTGGTGCAACCGCCCACACATCGCGACGATCAATGGACATTCTCAGGGAAATGTTTACCGGACGCCTCATTTCTCTGAGAGCCAGCCGCGCTCACCGGATCTCACTCCATGTGACTTCTTCCTTTGGGGTTACCTCAAATCGAAGGTATTGCAGCATCAACCAAGGACCCTTCTTGCTTTATGAAGGGAAATTGCTCGGGCAATTGAAGACATTCCTGTGGAAATGACGGTGAAAGTCATGGAAAGCTACCGCGAGCGCCTAAATCAGTGTATCCGCTCCCAAGGACGACATTTCAGTGATGTGCTTTTCAAAACTTAAATTTAAAAATGGCATATAATTTGCGATATGTCAATAAAACATTTTTTTGTCAAGTTGAGTGGTTTTAATTTTATAATGTTTTGAAATCGGATAGGTTTTTCTGCCTCACCCTGTATTATGAAGGATCTTAATATTAAATCTCTTGAAAATCGTCGGAAAATAGCTGATTTATGCACTCACCATGGAATTATAAATAGATCTTTGGATTCACCCTTATTATTAGATAATGTATCATTTTCCGTTTCTGGAAGGAGAACACGCCAAAATCAGCTATTTTACCTAGAGAGACATAAAACATTGGTTTACAAAACTCGATGTCACGATTAATGTCCCTAGGTAACGAATATCTTTCTAATGAAAGAATCGATATTTTTAATATTGAACTTTACCAACTAAAGCGTAAACTAACCAGCACATTCAGTCTATAAATAATTCAGTTTATTATTTTTAAGTTCAATTTATATTTATTTGTGCACGTCGCAACTGAGCGTGGATACTTTAATTAATTTAATTATTAATGTCATAGATAATACTACTATATATTAATTAATTACTCTGTAAAAAGGTGTCATACCGTTAATTTAATAAAGAAATAAATATATGACTTAATATAAAGAGGATTTCTTTTCTTTACGAATGAATCTTTAGTTCTTGTAGCAAAGATTATTATTATTGTTAATAATTTAATCTCGATGTGTGTTTTTATGAAGGTAACAATTCAACTCGAGAAAATCTGGCCGTAACACTATAATAAATCACGATTGTTTGTCACATAAACATCTAGTCGAAAGCAGGAACTTTATTTTCGTTTTAGCGTTGAGTGTGCGGGGGTAATTTTATGGGCCCAAAGCCGTGTAACGTTCGCCTTTCCCATAAAACAATGATTTATTGTTTACGCCGATAAATCAGCGCGGGTATTAATATATCATGTTTTGAGCCGCGTTAAACCGCCCGATTTAATCCCCCGCGCCGAACAAATAACTTAATGGTGAATGCGCCGGGCGTCCTCTTTTTGCACCGACAAAGGTGAGCGTTTGAGGATTAGTCGGATGTCATGTGTGGATATTTCAATTAAATTTGATTTACAGTAAAAAAAAAACTGTGTTAATAGGGATTTTTAAAATTATGTATATTTGCCCTACAGTCATATGAATTTAATTTTTTTCTATACTTAACAAAAGTTGAGATACAGTCTGAGAACGTCTTGTATATATTATTTAAAAATGGGACTGTTCTAAATTTGTCTTGTGACTAAAAAATCTATATTGTTTGATATTTTTATTGGTTTTTTAACACGTGGGGACAACGTGTTAAAAACCATTTAAAAATATCGAATAATATGGATTTTTTATGAAAATAAAAATATTACCTCATGCCGCTGCTTAAATTTTTGTTCTAATTATACAAATATTATTAGTTATAAAAGAATAATAAAGCAAACATTTGAAGAGACATAAACGTTTTTAAACGTTCAGTCCATACTAGTTCCGTGACACGGGCAGCAAGCTACGATTTTTTTAAAATTGTTTCTGGATGCGGAACAAAGTATATGGCCCGGGACCTAATCGCAAATTTAACTGCTGCACAAGTAAATACCGCACGGCGATCAACGTGCTAAGTACAACACAACTTTATTTAGTAGTGTTTCTTCCAACTATCAAAACACTTTAAGGTTGTGCCACATGTTTTATAAGTAAATCTATATTTTTAACAATTGCTCCATCTAACCTAAGTTATGTCACTGCTACCTGTGCTGTCAATTTGAGGGTATTTAATGAGGGTATTTACAGGTTTTTGAGGGTTGGGGAATATTAACATTTTTTAGGGTAAAAACAATCATATACAATAGGCAGCACTCCTTTTCCCCAGAGCTGGGCAGGATTCAAATCATTCAGGATTCAAATCCTCGATTCTAATCCTTTTAGAACATTCAAAAGAGGCATTCGAATATTTATAAAAGGATTCGAATACTTACAAAAGGATTCGAATACTTACAAAAGGATGTGAATCGTCAATAATAATTCGAGTTAATTATGAGGATAAACATGAACAATTAGTTTTGTGTGTTTAAATTTCTCGTTAAATCACTGTTTTATACGCGTGGCGCATGAAGTAAAATTTCGAGTTTAGAAAAGCCCCGTGAAAATTTGTCTCGGGTCGCTGCGCGACCCTCGACAAATTTTCTACGCAGGGCTTTTCTAAACTCGAAATTATACTTCATGCTTAGTCTGGGAGTGAAAACGCTCGTTCTAAACTTCAAACTAATTGCTTTGATAAGAGCATTAAATGATTGAAAATGTTTTTAAAGATAATAATCTATAGGTATTTGATTGAATTTCACTTGGTTTGTTTTACTAATAAATTGTTTTATTTTCAACTAGTTTCGGCTTAATGCCATTTTCATTCTTGAAAATGGCATTAAGCCGAAACTAGTTGAAAATAAAACAATTTATTAGTAAAACAAACCAAGTGAATTTCATTCAAATACCTATATATTAATAGAAATGTTTTACCAAGTGATCAATGAGAAACAAGTTAACGATATAATAATCTAGTTTTCAAAATGTTGTTGAGCATTATTAGAAGTAAAACTGACATGGTAGCCAGAATCTGAAATGTTAAAGTTTTCCGACATTTCCCTGATTCAAGATTTTTTTCCCTGCCCTTTTAATATAACTTTCTTCTGTGGGAAACCCCCAGTTTGTTAAATTGTTTTTGTCAATATTTAAGTTGGTTTTATATATTTTTACGTGTTTTGTAATTTTTATGATACCTGTTGATTTTGACAAATTTAATAATATCATATGGCTTTTTGTTAGTGTTTTGGTCAATTTGACTAAAATACCATGACTTTTCTCTGACTTTCCCGGTTTTAAAGATATTCAGTGAATTTTTAATTTACGTAATTTTCAGGCATTCGTCGATTTTATAATGGAGTTCAATTTGAAGTTTTGAACGAGTGTTTCCACTCCCAGACTAAGCATGAAGTAAAATTTCGAGTTTAGAAAAGCCCCGCGTAGAAAATTTGTCGAGGGTCGCGCAGCGACCCGAGACAAATTTTCACGGGGCTTTTCTAAACTCGAAATTTTACTTCATGCGCCACGCGTTTAAGACACTGATTAGAAGTGAAGTTCAAAAACACGCAAATACATGTTTAATCACAGTAACACAGATATTTAGTCTGTTATCAACGATGTTGAGTGGTATTAATAAATAATTAGGTTTTGAATATTTTTGCTATAACAACTGATAACGATATTTATATGTTGGTGGTTGCAAAAAAATATTAAAATCAAATTTATTCTTAAAGGATTTGTATTTATGATTCGAAAAAACAGAATTCGAATCTTTGATTCGAATCATATTTATCTCTTACGAATCCTTTATTCGACTATCCGTGAAACGAAGCATATTAGGTGATTCGGATTCGTGATTAGAATCCTTTTTACGAGGATTCGTCCGAGTCTGTTTTCCCTAACTTACCTGTTAACCAACATCCTATCTAACCTAAAACTAAGTCCCTAATCTATAACTTCTCTAAGTTATTTATAATACTTCTATAAATAATAATCTGCATTCAGATGAAGGGATTAAACTGAATTCGTGTAAAGTCCATGTAGTAAATTAAGAACTTGTAAAATATTCCGTAAAGGCACTCAACAAGCGTTAATTTAAATACGTTCTGTATGCACGTCTCTCTGTATGTGTGTGTGGCACGGCTTTAAAATGCCCTAGTGTTCTCCTTCAGCACTTAATTCCTGCACTGCCGCGTGTTTAATGTTGAATGTTGTGAGTTGACGCCAGGCATTCACGGAAAGTTCTCTCGTAAACTGGGCGCATAAATAAGCGCCAGCCGCTGCACCTGAGCTTTTTCAACAACATAACTACATTAACTCCGCTGTTTTAGATCAAAGTGCCCTTCCTTCGAGCACAAGAAGCTTAAATACTTGAGAAATTCTTTAGTTCTAAAGAAAAAATAGTTGATACACGATAAAAATGTTAAGAAACACTGGTTACACCAGTGTGTCGTTTTCAAAATTCAAGCACTCTAAGCAATTTGCTTTAGGGTCTGTAAGCGAACTTACATAAAAGATAAAAACCTACGTATTTGGGAAAACTACTATTTTAAGTATCACAAACCTTTAGGCAAAGCGTTTGGTATTTCTGTATGATTACGAAAACCACAGACAAGTTGGACTTGTTTACCCTCATCAGGTTGTTTTGTAATTCCTCGACCCCCGGTGTTGTACAAATTTACAATTTGTATTTTTAATTATCCGTTGTGGTGTAGTGGTTAGAGTGTTGTACTGCCACGCAACGGACCGGGGTTCAAATACCGGCCTATCAAGTTGTCTGCATTTATATAGGTTAGGATAAAAATGCCAAACACTCCGTCTTATCGGATATGACGTTTAATGCATGTAGGACCCGTGTACTGCCTGGATGTTGCGTGCACGTTAAAGATCCCTACCGGTGGGTTGGAACTCCCACCGGGTTCGGCAAAATTCCCGGATAGCTGTAGACCTAATCTCCGGCGTCATGATTGGCCTTAGCAGCGGAAATAGATGACGTAAAACCCAAAATAAAAAAAAAAATTATCCGTTGTGTTGTGTATGTGTAACCCTTTTATTTATTTAACAAGTTCGTTGCTTGTGTCAATATGTATCATCGTTTGCAGTTCTTTCTTTCTTATTAATTTTGATCAGGATTGTGTGTGGACAAGAAATAAACTCAGAAAGTGAGTAACAAATGCGAACTTTATTCAATCAAAATTATATCTAGATTTATAAAAACAGATACTATTTCAAATTACAAATCGTGCGCACTCTTTACTCAAAAAAATGTATCTGACTCTACGCGTGGGAACAAATTTCAGACCTGTCATTCAAGTTACAAAATTGGAAAACCCATTTCAGACCTGATTCTCTCTTTTAATACCTCTTCCTCCTACATTTCTCTCAAACGTTAGGAAACAGGTTAGCGACTTTAATTACCAACGAAAACTATCTTATCACATCCTTTTCTCTACTGATTAATTGTATTTTATTTTGTTATGAGTTTTATAAATTTGTAGTGCCGAATATTTAATTAATTTCGTCCAAATATAAATTTTGCACAGGATCCCCATTGACTCATTACAGTTTCACCTAAAAGTACTTGGACTACTAAATAGTTTGTGTTCAATCTCCTTCTTCTTGAAGGAGGCACGCGTACTGGACGCTCCAGGAAGCTCAGAGGCCGGAAGCCTAGAACACCAGGGTAAGTCCCGAGATTCGCTGCATCGCTACCGCAAAACGTAAATTCGCATACAGTTTACTATAACAATCCAGTTTATTGCACAGGTGGAATTGTACTTTTTATATGAATTCGTTCATAGTTTATGCTCGTGTTGGTCTAAATCAGTAGTCTCCAAACTACGGCCCGCGGGCCAAATCCGGCCCGCGGTTGTTTGTAATTTTTTTTGTAAATGTCATATTTTGAAATATTGTAACAATTGTTCCTTAAATTTTTCATAATTTTATAAAATTAATCGGATCTTGGCCGACTTTATTATGTAGAATTGTATTTGTGGCCCGCGAAGAAGATAGTTTGGAGACCCAGGGTCTAAATCATGCATACAGTGTGATTTTTTTATATAGCCAACTTAATGTTTTTTTTCGTCAGAAAAAAAAAACGTAATCTATGGATTAATGACATGTGAATGTCGAGTTTCCCCTATCAATGTCTTTGTTCCATAGATTTAGTATATATACTAAATCAATATAGTCAATTCAACATACACATAAATTGATCAAAGCATAGATTTAGTATATTGTATATACTTGTTCGCGCCTATCAATGCGCGAATCTAAAATTGTATTAAATATAGGAATTACGAACTTTATTAATTCAAAATACGATTTGGGTGCGCACTTTATTGCTAATATGTGCCGATCCCCGAGCAAACAGACCATAAACCTTTTGTACAAAATTTTAGCTAGACAATATCGTTCCTCTAGTACGTGTCCGATGACGGGTACTAGAAGATAATCCCGAGTTGAAGGTTTATGGATCTGAATCGTAAAGTGCGGCCCTGGGAAAAAATCTTATCTTCGAACTGCATCTGGCTTTTTTTCTATCACTCTCTTGCCTTTGACGTTTATTTTCTTGTCTTTGTTACTTTTATTCCTACTTTCATCCCTACTTTCATCCCTTCTTCCCACTTTTTCAAATTGCCTTTTTCCCTCAATCAGAAAAACTTATCATTCTCTCGCCATCGTCTGATTGAGTAAGTTGTTCCGTATTACTTGAAACTTGTATTTTTTTTATGTCATATTGCTTTATATTTTTTGTCTGTCTATGTACATTTTTTCTAATTTCGTGGGTTATTTTGCTTAGTGTATTCAATTTATTATTTGTGCATATTTTCTAACTTTTGTAATTTAATTCATTTATCTACGACTGCTTGAATAAGTGACGAATTTGACAATCATTTGAGTTACGTAATGAAACTCATTACCTAACTAGTTAGGTAATGAAATCAAAAACACACTCATTTTTGAATACCAACTAACCACCAAATTTATTAAACAATTACTTAATAATAACATGTTTACATTTATTTAAGTGTATTCCTGAAGATATTTCTGTTTTAGAAATTTCCAAACTACTGCGGTTACTGGTTGAAACTTCTACAAGTACATTCTTTTCTCCAAGAATATTTGTTGCGATACGTTTCTTATTCTCAACCGAAGTTTCTATGTACCCTTCGGCTACTGTATTGCTCTTCCAACCCCCGTGCCTTTTTATTGTTAGCAGGTCCGCCCCTGCGTTTGCCAACAGTGAGGTTGACGATCTTCTGAAACAGTGACCGGTGTACTCGTTAGCATTTGGTAGTTTTAAAAAAGAAGCAATATTTTTCGGCATGCTACCAATCGTGTTAATGCCTACGGGCTGTTTTATACATTTGCCATTCCTGTAACCAACAAAAAACCTCTCTACGGCATTATGTGGACGCAGTGCCATGTATTTTTTTATAATGTCTACGAAATTGATCCCATCAATGCCTCCAGATGTTATAACAAAGTCTCGCGAAATTTTGGTCTTTGTTTTTGGTATTGTGACGCAGAAGACATGCCCTTCGTTCCTAACGTTGGTCACTTGCATATAAGTGAGTTCTTCCTTTCTACAGGCTCTACCAATTCCAAAGATCAAAACTACCTGAAAATATATCTTAATATAAAATGTCATGCCTTGTTCTTATTTACCTTTGTTAGTAGCCACTTTTCATCATCAGCTTCTTGTAAAAATCGAGTTATATGTTGTTTTGTTAAAATGTTCGATTTCCTCGGTTTATATCCTTCTGACTGCCTTTTCAGAAATGCGACCAATTGAATAAATTTACTGATATCTACATTTTTCTTTATGAATATCATAGCACGTATCATCGAGTAATATGCCCATAGGCTTGAAGGTTTATAGCGTTTCGAAATATTTTCAAAATATACTAGAAGTACCTTTTCATTTGCTTCATTTTTTATTTTCTTCTCATCGCACCATTTCCGCAAACGTTCATAAGCTTGCTCATATTTAATTTTTGATTTTTCCGGCAATAACATTGAAACTACCTGCGTGGCCGATTCTTCGATATCCGAAGGCAGAGACTCGGAGTCGCTCATTATTTCACAGCAAATCAGAAATTAGAAAATTAATTCTTGAAGTTTTGACTATTAAATTGTTGACATTCAAATTACATGTTGATTGTTGACATTCAAATTACATGTTGCTATGGTTCTACGTACATACTATGATATTCTAATTTTTCATCAAATTCAATTCAAAAGTATAATTATCGTAATTCTGAGCAGTCGTAGATAAAAAGTTGTATCTAATACGTGGGATAAGGCATATTAACTGAGACTCATACTATTACTTCGACTCGGGCTACGCCCTCGTCTCAGCAACTCACCACATTCGTCAGTTAATGATGCTCTTATCCCACTAGATAAATATTTATTATTCAATTCATGTGTTTCTTTGCTTAATTTTATTTCAATTTGATTCATTTTATTTGTAAATATTTGTTATTTTATTCTCGATGCACATTTTAATGCGAATAAAGAAATTTGTTTCTAAATATTGTGTTTAAGTAATTTTGCAACCAAATCCCGCAAACCGCTTAAACAATACTTAATCTATGGATAAATGATATTGATAGAGGAAACTTAACATGCACATGTCATTATTGAATGGTGCTAAAACAAAGTTAAGTGTTTTAATTAAATTATTATGAAGATGTACCACAAAGTGAACGCCAACCAAATTAATGAATTAATGAATAGATTATGTATTTTTTTCTGACGACAAAAACATTGAGCTGGCTATATGAAAAATAAAAACAAAAATCACACTGTATACCACATGTCTCCATGATTTAGACCAACACGAGCATAAACTATGACTGAATTCATATGAGGTCGTAAATACAGTAGACCTAGACACGGAACGTTCCTCCGGGGTTGTAAATAAAAACAAGGAGAGAGCCATCATAATGCACGATATCCAACCAGTAAACTTTAAACCAGACGAGTATATTAGATAATAAATCAGTCATGCATGAATCCCATAAATATTTCCCCTTTTCTGCACATAATGCGAATGAAATGTGTTTGTTATTTTAATATATTGTTTACATATTAAAGTAATGGAAGCGAGTGGATGGAAATTGTCTCTATTGTTCACATATTTTCGACACTGGAATTTATGTGTGCTCGTTTTTTTTCCACCAGAGTGAAATTTTACATTTTTCATCGGAATATTTCGCTTAAATACACTTATGACTGGTATTATAAAACTTTTATAGCCTTAATAAATGTTACTTTAGGAATAAACTAACTTATTCCAAAGATTTCGGTATTATAAACACATAATAACTTTATTTGCGAGTGGATGGAAATTGTCTCTATTGTTCACACATTTTCGACACCGGAATTTATGTATGCTCGTTTTTTTCACTAGAGTGAAATTTAACATTTTGCATCGAAATATTTCGTTTTAATACACTTACGCCTGGTATTATAAAACGTTTTATTCTCTTAATCAAATTTACTTTAGGAATAAACTAATTTATTCCAAAGATTTCGGTATTATAAACACAAAATAACTTTATTTGGCTAATAAATCTCCCCAGTAAATTATTTGTTTATTTTTCTACCAAGTCAATTTTATTCTATAAATAATTTGACAGTTAAAAGTTAAACCTGTATTATATTTATTTATTTACGGAAGACCCATTTTACAAAATACATTTTGACAAAATTTTATAACTACGAGAAAAATAATAATATCTATAACTACGAGAAAAATAAAGAATTATTATTTTTCTCGTAGTTATAGATATTATTATTTTTCTCGTAGTTATAAAATTTTGTCAAAATGAATTTTGTTATATGGTTCTTCCGTAAATAACATAAAATAAACTTACAATACTAAGATAAATAACAAGCATTTATACGCTTAAGTTTGCTGATAAACTGTGAGGGTGAGAAGTAATTAAAAACATCAAAATTTAGATGCAGTGATAGTTTATTTGCTGTACGCATAAACCTTGTAAGTGGACTATTATTCCCATAATTTGTCTTGTGGAACTGGATACGAAATAAAGGCAAATGTCGAATTGAGCGATTAGATTAAGTAATAGAGGAAGTAATTTGCGACAGAAGATATGGGCATTCAACAATGTGACAAATTAATTTATGAAAAAATACCAAATCAGCATACACCCTGCGGATACTTAGTTTATCAATACATTGGATAGACAAAATTGTATGTAAATTTGTGCTGGTATCAAAGCCTAACTTATACGCAAGTACTTTTCAAAATATGTTTTGAACGATTTTCAAAGAATTAATAGTTTATTACGCATTTGTACGTTCGCATCTGGAAGATAGATCCAGTGTATAGGCACCAACTCAAAGTGTTTACACTTTGAGTTGGTGCCCATACACTGGATCCATATTCCAGATGCGAACGTACAAATGCGAAATAAACTCGATTAAATGCTGCTGGCGAAAAGCTCTACCCATTGGTTTTATATAACCTAACAATTATAAAAATGGCGGACGAGAGAATACGGTCGCTCTCTGAAAGTCAATTAAATATGAGTTCTTCAAGTGATAGAAAAGTATGCATCTCGTGTAATGATGCCATAGAAAGTGATGTGTTCACGTGTCATATATGTGATAGTGATTTTCATCAACGCTGTGCAAAATCCGAGAATAAATTTGGCGTTACGGCCTGCTCCAAGTGTGAAAAAATGGCATCCAGAAATGCTCTTTACAAGTAATAATAGCAATGAAAAATGAAATAGTTGCCTTAACAAAGCAAGTAAGTCTTCAGCAGCACCTTATTACTAACCAAGATTCCAAAATTAAACAATTAGAATCTGTAATAAATACCGTAAAAAATAATAACAAAATCAAGCACGCAAACCATCCTGAGAAGTCGACAGTTCCCATGAACACTAGGAAAAATGCAGTCAATTTATCAAAAGATGGACCTGCCTGTACTGAAATAAATATAAATGTGAATAAGGTCGATGATAAGCGACCATGGATCGAAGATGATAAACCAAAAAAACCAAATCAAGATAAACAGCAAAACTCGAACATTAAGGTTGATGAACCCGATGCAAAAAATGTAAACAATAACTGGATTACTGTAAATAGGAAAATCAATAATAGAAACTCTTTTAAACTAAATGGCACCAGTAGCAATCAGGACCTTCCAGTAGCAGATATACCTTCCCGTAAATGGATTTTCGTATCTCGATTACATAAGGATGTAGAGTGTGATAAAATAAGAGCTTATCTATCAAAAGCAGGAAATTTTAATTTTATTGTTGAGAAAATTCTACCACGATCGCAAAACGCGGAATACTCATCATGCAAGATTGGAGTTCCTACTGCAGCGGAGGCGGCCATCATAAATCCAAACTTCTGGCCAAAAAGCACATTTATTAATAGATTCTTCTTTAAATCTAAAATCAACAAACATTTTCAAGAAACCGGCCAACCAACTCAACACCGTTAACAACTATGAATAAACCTATATTAAAACTAATGCATCAGAATATCCAATGTTTATCCACATCATTTCTAAATCTCAGTGCATTTATCGAAGAAATAGATTGCCAAGTGTTGTGCTTATCTGAACATTGGCAAAATAACTTTCAATTAGAAGCATATAACTTTAAGAATTTAAATTTAATATCTAGTTTTTGTAGACTCGAGCATGAGCACGGCGGGGTCGCGTTATATTGTCACGAGTGTATCGATGCAAAAACCATAGATTTAGCTGAAATCTCAATTACACGTGTGATTGAATGCGCGGGAGCAGAAATTGAGGTAAACGTTTCACATATTAATATTATAGTGATATACAGACCTCCTACAGGCGATTTTAATATCTTTTATGAGCGATTAGAGTGTTTACTTAATAAAACGGTTGCACAAAAGAAGACATATTTTATTGTAGGTGACTTTAATATAGATATGCTAAAAGTAACTAACGCAAGTATTAGTATTTAAGGAATTTTAAACGAATTTGAAAGTCAGTATTTAATCACTGAACCCACAAGAATTACAAGTACCTCTCAATCTTGCATTGATAATATCTTTATTAACGCCACATCAAATATTAAAGTACAGACTTTATTTACAGCACTGTCTGATCACAAGGCACAATTACTTGAATACCAATTAAACCACAAATTGAAGCAGCCAGTCATTCGAAAAAGAATATTCTCAAATAATAAGATTGTCAGTTTTTGTGATCAAATAGAAAATGAACACTTTGGTGAGGTATTTGTAAATACTTCGGTAGATTGTAAATACAAAATATTTTCTAATATATTAATTAATCTTTTTAAAGAGAACTTCCCATTAAAATCAATCACCGTTTGCAATAAAAAACATTCATTCCAAACAGAAGTGCTTAAATCCTCAAAAACTACATTGTTATTGTACCAAACATTATCAGCACACATTCCCGAATATATTCCAATTTATAAAGACCACCAGAAAAAATACAACCAACTACTCATTGCCGAAATGAATAAAAATATAGAATATGAAATGACCAAATCGTAAAATAAGGCCAAAACATCGTGGAATATAATTCGCGAAATAACTGGTAAACAGAAAACTAATAAGCTGCCCGCCTACTCAGATCTGCATAACTTATCCAACGACTTCAACATATATTTCAATGAAGTTGCATCGAATTTAATATCGGACGCATGCAACATCTCGGACAACAACTTAATACCGCTAAATATGCATACGATGTTCTTAGAGCCTACCACGAGGGCAGAAATTATCTCAATCGTAAACAGCATGCCTATCAAACAAAGCTCTGGCTATGACGAAATACCTATTCTGATCATAAAAAGATCTATCTCACATATTGCGGACCCACTCTGTGACATCATTAATACTATGTTTGAATCAGGAACGTACCCGAAATACCTTAAATGTGCGAAAATTCTACCTATATTCAAAACGGGAGAGCCCAATAAACTTAAAAATTATCGCCCAATAAGTCTCCTACCGGTGATCTCGAAACTATTCCAGCATGTTATATATTTAAGATTAATAATTTTTTTCTTAATATATAAATTGTTATCTGTAACACAACATGGGTTCTTAAAACATAGATGCATGGAAACAGCAATATTTGACTACATTAATTGGATTCTATCAGCTCTTGAAAACCGAGAGGTAGCATGTGGAGTGTTTCTAGACCTGTCTCGAGCCTTTGATTGCATTGATCATTATAAATTACTTTCAAAACTATATTAGTATGGAATCAGGGGTTCTTCGCATGACTTGATAAAATCCTATTTGAGTGACAGATTTCACTTTACCTATATCAGGGATCAAGATTTAGAGGTCGAATCAAACAAACTATATATTAACAAGGGAATCCCACAAGGGAGTATTCTAGGCCCTTTATTATTTATTATCTACGTCAATGATATACCCAACAGTTGTAATCCAAAAAGTAAATTACTTAATTACGCTGACGACACCGCAGCCCTAATTCAAGGATCGTCCTACTACGAAGTAGCAAATTTAGGTAATCAAACTATGTCAACAATTGAAAATTGGTCACAGATAATGGTCTAGTCTTCAATAACCAAAAAACGAAATGTGTGTATTTCAGATCGAATGAAGCCCTAGTAACGCCGGATTCAATCGATCTAAATACTAAACAATACAAATTTGTTAAAGAGACTAAGTTTTTAGGGATTGTGCTAGATGACACCCTATCCTTTTCTGCACATATATTATCAGTATGTAACAAAGTTAGCAGAGCATGCGGTCTACGAGTCTTGATCACAAACACTAATCTTAACATAGCAAAACAGTTTTATTATGCAAACATTCACTCGCAGCTATGATATGGTGTTATATTCTGGGGGAACAGTTCAACAGCCGAAAGAGCATTTATGCTACAGAAAAAATCAGTCCGCATTATGTATAGGTTGAAGTTTAGAGATTCATGTAGAGGCATTTTTAAACATAATAACTTGCTTACACTTTGCGGTATGTACATATATGAATGCATCAAGTTTTTATCCAAACATCGAGAAAAATTTAGCAAAAGTGTAATGTCATCATCATATGACACTAGACATGGCCAAACTTATGCAGTTCCGAAACATAGACTGGCAAAATTCGAGAAAGGTTGCTACTATTCCTCACTCAGAATGTATAACCATTTTCCAAGCTCTCTGAAAGAACTACCAAGTTTCAACATATTGAAAGAGAAGTTATTTAAATTATTATGTGAAATCGAGCCCTACAATCTAGAGGAGTTTTATGCATATACGTTTTAATCTATTATTGTTGATCACTTTACTTATAATATTTTATACTGTTATATTTTATTTACACTGCATGTCGTTGTGATTGTTTTATTACACTGCATGTCGTTGGGTTTTATACATTGTTTTTATATTATACCTGTTTTTGACGTTTTTACATGTACTGATAGTGTGTAAGTCTATTGGTCATTGCAAAATAAATAATTACTTACTTACTTACATCTTTCTAGCCCGATTACAAATTGCGTTAATATGGCTGGCAAAACACAATTTTCTATTAAAGATTATACCCAAATCTTTAGTAACACTTAATTGTTCAAGGTGGTGACCATCAATTGGTTAATTAAATTTTCCGAAAAAAAAAGAAGTGTTATACACTTCTTTTTTTTCGGAAAATTTCATAGTTTTCCATTTTTGTACATTCAAAAACAAATGATTATTTTGACACCAATTAATAACAGATAATATATCATCTTGTAGCAGTAAACAGTCCTCCATAGATACAATTTCTTTGTACAATTTTAGGTCATCAGCAAAAAGCAAAAATGAGGAATGTTTTATAAACAGTGATTTGTCATTATTAAAGAGTAAAAACAGCAATGGACCACAATGCAATCCGTGGGGAACACCTGACGGCACTTGAATGGTATTTGATAAAATGTTCTTGATTTTCACACAGTGTACACGGTTTATTATTATAATTACTTTAATTACTTTAGATTCTACTACTTGTATTTATTCATTTCATTACGGTTATCATGTCTACCATACCATCCATGTCAAGTTTAAGTTCGCGTATAGTATCTTCTTGAACAGTGATTAATTTGAACCACAAGAAATTTTAAGGCGTCTAAGACCTAGAGTTTTTTAAGTCAGAAACAACCCGTTGACATAACCAGGGAATTTTATACATATGCATACGCTTTTATTAAATTAGTTCCATTTGAATCTTTAAACGAATGCTTTCCACTCCCAGGTTAAGCATGAAGTAAAATTTCGAGTTTAGAAAAGCCTGAAAATTTGGTTTGGTCGCGTAGCGCGAAGCGCGGAGCGGCCAAACCAAATTTTCAGGCTTTTCTAAACTCGAAATTTTACTTCATGCGCCACGCGTATTAAACACTCAAAACGCTAAAATATTGTGGACGAGTAAACTTCACTTGAAATTAGTTTCTTATATGCGTGGCGCATGAAGTAAAATTTCGAGTTTAGAAAAGCCTGAAAATTTGGTTTGGCCGCTCCGCGCTTCGCGCTACGTGACCAAACCTAATTTTCAGGCTTTTCTAAACTCGAAATTTTACTTCATGCTTAGCCTGGGAGTGGAAAACACTCTTTTATCTCTTTTATAATTTCTAATAAACGTTCATTTTCTTGTTCTGTGTAATTCTGTCGTATTTCACTGTTATTCTCCATAATTATAAGAAACTCAAACGAGTGTTTTCCACTCCCAGGCTAAGCATGGAGTAAAATTTCGAATTTAGAAAAGCCTGAAAATTTGGTTTGGTCGCGTAGCGCGAAGCGCGGAGCGACCAAACCAAATTTTCACGCTTTTCTAAACTCGAAATTTTACTTCATGCGCCACGCGTATTAAACACTGAAATCACCGAAATATTGTGAACGAGTGAATTTCGCTTGAAATCAGTGTCTTATACGCGTGGCGCATGAAGTAAAATTTCGAGTTTAGAAAAGCCTAAAAATTTGGTTTGGTCGCTCCGCGCTTCGCGCTACGCGACCAAACCAAATTTTTAGGCTTTTCTAAACTCGAAATTTTACTTCATGCTTAACCTGGGAGTGGAAAACACTAGTTTAAGTCTTTTATAACTTCTAATAAGCTTTATTTTTCTTATTCTGTGTAATTCTGTCCTATTCCACTGTTATTCTCCATAATTATAAGAAATTATAAAAGACTCAAACGAGTGTTTTCCACACCCAGGCTAAGCATGAAGTAAAATTTCGAGTTTGGTTGCGTAGCGCGGAGCGACCAAACCAAATTTACAGGCTTCTCTAAACTCGAAATTTTACTTCATGCGCCACGCGTATTAAACACTGAAAACACTGAAATATTGTGAACGAGTGAATTTCGCTTGAAAGCAGTGTCTTATACGCGTGGTGCATGAAGTAAAATTTCGAGTTTAGAAAAGCCTGTAAATTTGGTTTGGTCGCTCCGCGCTTCGTGCTACGCGACCAAACCAAATTTTCAGGCTTTTCTAAACTCGAAATTTTACTTCATGCGCCACGCGTATTAAACACTGAAAGCACTTAAATATTGTGAACGAGGTAACTTCACTTGAAATCAGTGTCTTATACGCGTGGCGCATGAAGTAAAATTTCGAGTTTAGAAAAGCCTGAAAATTTGGTTTGGCCGCTCCGCGCTTCGCGCTACGCTACCAAACCATATTTTCAGGCTTTTCTAAACTCGAAATTTTACTTCATGCTTAGCCTGGGAGTGGAAAACACTCGATTAAGTTTTTTATAATTTCTAATAAGCTTTCTTTTTTTGTTCTGTGTAATTCTGTCCTATTCCACGGCTATTCTCCATAATTATAAGAAATTATATTAAATTTCCAATTTGATTGACAATTCAATTTGAAAGATTGACAATTCAATTTAAAAAATGGGTGGTTACAGCTATCGCCACAATGAAAATGTATAATTTCGGTTGGTAATCTACTAAATAAATTATTTATTTCTAGAATTGCTATTTATTAGCAAACCTACCAAATATATATATATATATATATATATATATAGCAATTCTAAAAATAAATAATTTAATCAGTATGCAATTGTATTTGTCCATTAGTTGCTACGTAAATAAATTTACTAGACAAATAGTTATCTAATGATTTATTAATCGTTTATAATACCAGGCATTATAAACAGATAATTTATCTCGATATCTGGTTTAAGTCCGACGTCGTTTCCTATATTTGATGGATTTTTTAAAATAATGTAAATTTTAGAGACTAGCCCGAAACCAAGCATTTAAAACATCCAGATATCATTGCTATTTATTTTTAATTATGTAAATTCTACAAAATTAACCTCGAACCGGGGATCAGAACCACCCTGATCCTGACTCCTAGTTTAAGGCCATTTTTTTAATTACGAGTTTTACATAAATATCCTAATCCCCATATCCAGTTTGAGGTTCCCCTATTAATTTTGTATTATTTTATAAGTTAATAATAAAATTAATTTCAATTCAAGCTACATAATTCAATTTCATTAATGTTATAAATGATTTTCTAGAAATCCCTCCACAATTCCCTCCAAAAGCAGCAAGTGATAAATTACACCAGCCAGACGCATTTTCAGGTGCATCCCAAGCTGCAACTCATAAAATAGCGCAAAGTTAAATCGGCTTATTTGCATCATCAATCACCCCCTTCGATGTCTGCTGTCTGAGTGGGAGGCAATAATGGCGGAGGAGCGTGTATCAACACGGCTCCTCCATCAGAACAGCACCACCCTAGGGGGAACCGCCCCCGCAATTACCACCCTCCGTTACGCGGCCCTTTTGCGTTTTTAGTGTAAAGTCTAATGTTATCTTATCGTACAAGTGTACATGGAGTGTTTGCACTCTGCTCTCGGTAATATTTGATTTTCGACGTAGATTTTATTGATCAAACACTAACAATGCGCGTTATCGAAGGAGGAGATTTAATTTATTTCAGATGTAAAATGTGAATTAATTATTTGAAGAATCTTTACTAATATTTGGAATTAACATAAAAAACAATTCAAGCAGATGTAATTGAGTCGCCTATGTCCAAAAACACGTAAATCCATGGTTTTCAAATGGATTTAAAGGTTTTTGGAAATAGGCGACTCAATTAATAACTTCTTGATTGATAGAATTGATAATATTGTTTGTTGAATCGAATTCAGCGCATTTTAGTTGATTTGGCAAATAGTTATCGGATTAATCTGTTAGCACAGGAAATTTTTCTTTTAAGTATACATACAGAGAATATTTTTTATTAGGTATACATATGCATAAGCTTTTTTTAGAGTTCAATTTTAAGTACTTAATTGTTGTTGAGTTGCGTGAAGATGGTTTTAAATTAATGAAACACTTGTATCTTTTCTTCACTTATTTATTTGGAGTACCAAATGCACATTTCGATCACGATGTGATCATTATCAATGGTTGACAAATACAAACTTAAAAGCTAAAATGCGCTTAATACATACCTGCGGATTAGGAGGAGTAATTACGTAATGAGCGCGGGGGTTAAGGAGTTAAGGGAAAACCGACAATTAGGCCGACATCTTAAATCTATTTTAAGTGTAATTGGAACAAATAATATAAAATAGAAAAACAGAAAAATAAGAAAAATACACAAGTTACAATATACATAAAAACATGAGAACATATAACAAGAAAAATACAAAAATTATTACAACGGAACGAGTTTAAGTAATGGGTTGTCTAGTGGGCTCAAATCAAAATTTAGCAGATCAGCGTTATGTTTTTTCATGTAAAAAGCTTCGTACAGGTTTAAGTGATAATTTGTGGAGAATTTTAATAGTTTGGTGTTGTTGAGGGAGAATTTATGACCTGTTTCAATAGAGTGATGGGCAACTGCAGATTTTGTAGGGTTGTTGTATTTGATATGTGATGTATGTTCTTTGTATCTCGTAATGACATTTCTTTTAGTTTGGCCTACATAAATTTTACTGCAGTTACAACATTTGATGGAGTAGATTCCCTGTTTTTCCAAGTCGTCTACTGCATCAAAGGTGTTACCCAATAGTGACTTTAAATTTGTGTTGACGTAGTAAGCAGCTGTAATTTTGAATTTTTTAAATAGTTTATCAAATCGGGTTTCTGAATCAGGTACATAAATTATCCTAGCGTATGTGGTCTCTTTGCTGTTTAATTTAGTTAACCGGGTAGAACGGGTAATTTTTTGTTTAAATAAATGTCTATTAATTAATTTATTGATGGTGTTAATGTCGCACTTTAAGTTGATTGCAATTGAACGTATGAAGTCGAGTTCCTTTTTTCGGTTTGAAGGAGAGAGGGGTAGTTTAATTGCTCTGAAAATCATGCTATTAAACGCTGCCATTTTATATTTTGTAGGTGTACATGACTCTGAATGTATATAATTATATGTATGTGTGGTTTTTCTGTAGATATCGAACTCTAGTTTACTATTATTTCTTGTAATTAAAATGTCTAAGAGCAATTAAACTACCCCTCTCTCCTTCAAACCGAAAAAAGGAACTCGACTTCATACGTTCAATTGCAATCAACTTAAAGTACGACATTAACACCATCAATAAATTAATTAATAGACATTTATTTAAACAAAAAATTACCTGTTCTACCCGGTTAACTAAATTAAACAGCAAAGAGACCACATACGCTAGGATAATTTATGTACCTGATTCAGAAACCCGATTTGATAAACTATTTAAAAAATTCAAAATTACAGCTGCTTATTACGTCAACACAAATTTAAAGTCACTATTGGGTAACACCTTTGATGCAGTAGACGACTTGGAAAAACAGGGAATCTACTCCATCAAATGTTGTAACTGCAGTAAAATTTATGTAGGCCAAACTAAAAGAAATGTCATTACGAGATACAAAGAACATACATCACATATCAAATACAACAACCCTACAAAATCTGCAGTTGCCCATCACTCTATTGAAACAGGTCATAAATTCTCCCTCAACAACACCAAACTATTAAAATTCTCCACAAATTATCACTTAAACCTGTACGAAGCTTTTTACATGAAAAAACATAACGCTGATCTGCTAAATTTTGATTTGAGCCCACTAGACAACCCATTACTTAAACTCGTTCCGTTGTAATAATTTTTGTATTTTTCTTGTTATATGTTCTCATGTTTTTATGTATATTGTAACTTGTGCATTTTTCTTATTTTTCTGTTTTTCTATTTTATATTATTTGTTCCAATTACACTTAAAATAGATTTAAGATGTCGGCCTAATTGTCGGTTTTCCCTTAACTCCATAACCCCCGCGCTCATTACGTAATTACTCCTCCTAATCCGCAGGTATATATTAAGCGCATTTTAGCTTTTAAGTTTGTATTTGTCAACCATTGATAATAATCACATCGTGATCGAAATGTGCATTTGGTACTCCAAATAAATAAGTGAAGAAAAGATACAAGTGTTTCATTAATTCAATTTTAAGCTTATAACGAGCGTTTTCCACTCCCAGGCTAAGCATGAAGTAAAATTTCGAGTTTAGAAAAGCCCCGCGTAGAAAATTTGTCGAGGGTCGCGCAGCGACCCGAGACAAATTTTTACGGGGCTTTTCTAAACTCGAAATTTTACTTCATGCGCCACGCGTATTAATCACTGAAAGCACTGAAATATTGTGAACGAGTAAACTTCGCTTGAAGTCAGTGTCTTACACGCGTGACGATGGCAATCTTGTATAAACCAAGATTATTGTTCTATATAGAAAGAAATCTGAGTATAAATAATTACGATAAATTTAAATTCAAAACTATTTGAATTCGAGAAAATAAGCTTACGCTTCTTATAGTTTGCACACTTTAAACATAATATATAAAACTACGAAATACACGAATAGTTTTTTTCGTAATTTTATATATTATATAAATAATTATTTAATATACAGTTATAGAATATTCTAACATATTTTCATGCTGAATTCAATATTTGCTTTTATTCCAGTATACATATTTTTTCAAGCACAATATTTATGTCTATTTCTCCAATCTTTCCTCTTTTCTATTTATTTTACCGCTCCGAACCGAGTGCTTTCTCCATCACGTGTGAATATCCTGGGCCGTGTCCAGAAAGGCTTAAAATAAATAAATGCCAGATTCACGAGGAAGGAAGCACATAATCCGGGAGATATATTTGGAACCGAGTAAGCACAATTTAGGGGCCACTCGGGGGCGACAATTCTCTCTCCTCCCCCAAAAATAAAATCGATAATACACAATCCGAAAACTTAACCATTGTTATTTTCATTTTATATCTGCTCTCAACTAATGCTTATAATGTAAGGGACAGAGTGGACCAAAAGTCCGTTTAAATTTGAATCGGTAGCTGCGACGAGTAGCGACGGCGGGATGGGGCGGAGGGGTTACGAAGCGCAAAAGCGGCCAATGGGAATTCAGTACCGTGGCATCGTTCAGCGATAAACAACGTGCGTTCTGTGTACGCGAGTACTACCGCAACAACGATTATTTTACTCTAGCGCCTGGGTCTCCAAACTATCTTCTTCGCGGGCCACAAATACAATTCTACATAATAAAGTCGGCTAAGATCCGATTAATTTTATAAAATTATGAAAAATTTAAGGAACAATTGTTACAATATTTCAAAATATCACATTTACGAAAAACATTACAAATAATCGCGGGCCGGATTCATGCAAGTCGCGGGCCGGATTTGGCCCGCGGGCCGTAGTTTGGAGACCACTGCTCTAGCGCAACGAAAATTTTGCGCTCATTACAACATACGGCGTAAAAATGAAGCTCCATCGATTCAATTGATTTGAAAATGGGTACAGAAGTTCGAGGAGACAGGTTCAACAATGAATCAACCACGATCCGGCCGACCTAGAACATCAAGAGGTCTCGAAAACGTCGAGCGTGTAAGAGCGTCTATTCGTGAAAATCATAGACTCTTTACTTGGAAGCGGTCTAACGCCTTAGGTGTGCCGAGAACATCTTTGATTCGTATTCTTCACAAAGATTTACATTTACATCCGTACAAAAATGCAAATGGTCCAGGAATTAAAGCCTCAAGATCACGCTCACAGGCTCCAATTTACAAACGAAATGTTAGAGAGGTTCACCAGCTTTATCAACATTTTTTTCTCAGACGAGGCACACTTCCATCTAAATGGGCACATGAATAGGCAAAATTGTAGGTATTGGAGTGACTAGTCCTAAATTGAAGCATCAAAAACCTCTGCATTCACTCAAGGTTACTGTATGGGCAGCTTTGTCAGCAAGAGGCATTATTGGTCCATACTTTTTTGAAGATCGCCGAAGAAATGCTGTTACAGTGAATACAGAGCGGTATATTGCCATGCCACAGAACTTTCTTTACCAGCGCTACAGGATTTCGATGGTTTTAATCAACGATTGTGGTTTCAGCAAGATAGGGCAACATGCCACACTTCCAACGATTCATAAGGTGCTGTTCGCGAAATTTTTAGACAAAAAGTGATATCCAAAAGAGGTGCCATTAACTGGCCACCTCGTAGCCCGGACTTATCCCCACTGGACTTCTTTCTTTGGGGATACCTTAAAAGTCAAGTTTTCAGCAGCAATTCAGTGTCCCTAGAGGAATTAAAGAAAAATATTCGAGAAGAAATGCAATTCATTTCACGAAACACTTGTGAGGCCGTCATTGAAAACTTCCGTTCCAGGTTGCAGCAGTGTCAAAATAGTTAAGGATCACATATGGATGATGTAATTTAAAAAAAAAACCTATTTGTGTACTTTAATAATAAATAGAAAGTTTTTATCTCACATAACTAGTTTCATTAAAATCATCATTTGAAATGTAAACGATCTTTTGGTCCACCCGTTATAATAAATGTCATTTTATTAATATACAGCGTGTAAACGAACTACTGTACATGCTCTCTACCACATAAGAGGCAGCGTTTAAATAAACAATACCTGCATTTGAAATTACCATACCTTGAGTAGATAGCTCACAAATAATTATTAAAAATAATCAATAATAATAGGCCACATGTTTGTGGTATCTGGTATACGCGCACATTGCGTATTTTAAGAGAGATTCCACATAGACTGGTAGTTTTTAAACGATTTGGATATCGAATCACACCATCCAGAGAAAAGTGGGTCAGATTGTGAAGAATTATGTCTATGTTATCGTTTTCATAAGTACCCATTGCTGACTAAATTCCGAATATTTTCTAAACGTGTTAATGAAATTCAATATTTTTCCTTATTAGGTTCACACTTCACTTTATCTCCACTCCTATTGAAATGTTTAGATAAGAGCGGCGAGGGTGGATGATTTTTAGACATAAAAATAGTTTGCTGTTTAGTCTATGGTGAAACTTATTCCATGAAACATCTACATTTTGTAACATGGCGCAATACGTTTATTCAAACATTGAATTTGCAGACATGTTTCTTATTTACGGTGAAACTCGGTGTAATTCCGCGGAAGCTGTAAGAATTTATCAAGAGCGATTTCCTGAACGACACTTACCACCGCCAAACCGATTTAGAAATGTACTACAAAGAGCACGCGACACTGGAAGTTTGCAGCCCGTCGCCGGAGCCGCCGGAGGTGGTGACGGTCCAATGCGATAATTGCGAGCGGTAGATGAAATTTTAAATCTGTTGGAAGCGGATCCTGGTTTAAGTACCCGTATTATCGCCGCTCAGCTAAATGTATCGCACACATTTGTCAGCAGTGTTATACGAGACAATAATTTTTATCCGTATCACTACCAGCGTGTACATCTTCAACCCCATGATTTTCCCAAAAGAATTGCATTTTGTCAATGGATTTTGGCACAAAATGTTCAAAATCCTAACTTTACCAAAGACATTTTAGTGACCGACGAATCGTGCTTTACGCGTAATGGAAGTTTTAATTTCCATAATATGCATGTTTATGCAATAGAAAATCCTCGTGTTACGCGTAGAACTCATTTCCAGCATCGCTTCTCCCTTAATATCTGGGCAGGTATTTTAAATGATCAATTAATTGGGCCATTTATGTTCCCATTTAATTTGAATGGAGAACGATATTTACGATTTTTGCAAGATGACCTTTTAGATCTTCTAGAAAATGTACCCTTAGCGGTTCTTAGAAGAATGTGGTATTTGCAAGATGGTGCGCCAGCTCACTATGAAAGGCGCGTTAGAAGATATTTGGATGATGAGTTTCCAGGACGTTGGGTTGGTCGTGGAGGCCCTGTACCATGGCCTCCAAGAAGTCCGGATTTAAACCCCTTAGATTTTTTTCTTTGGGGATACTTTAAAAGTGAAGTCTACACTACGGAAATTGACAATGCTGAAATACTGATACAACGAGTAAACGCCGCGGCTAATACCATTCGTGAAAAACCTCGTGAAATGTTTGCTACTGTTCGTGCAAATTGGATAGGTAGAGCCCAAATGTGCAATGAGTGCGGCGGACGTCAATTTGAACACTTATTGTGATTTTTTTTACACGTGACCCAGTTTCATCTAGTAATTCTAGACAGTGTGTGTGTGTGTGTAGTGCGTGCTAAGTGATTTATACGTCTCGCAGTAGTAACAGTAAATAAACAATACCACAAATGAGTGACCTAGTTTCATCTAGTCATTCGAGACAGCGTGCGTGCGAAGTGATTTATGCGCCTCGCAGTAGTAAAAGTAAATAAAAAATATAACTTACGCATCCACGAAAAATATCATGAACACAGGTAACCAGAAATTCTCAAAAAGTAAAAAATGCATGAAAAATTATGAAAAATCCAATATTTTTTTCCGATTTTATTTTTGCTGCAATTGGTGTCAAAATATTTTGTGTATACGCCCTTAAGAGGATGTACATTAGTTCGATTACACGCTGTATAGAAAATTTGAGTTTGCTAATAATTTGCAGAACATTGAAATAATATTATAAAAACCATTTAACAATTCTTTGATTTAGTTGGCGTTCACTTTGTGGTTCATCTTCATAACAATTTAATTAAAACACTTAACTTTTTACCTTACGGTTACATATACTTTGATAGAGCTTAGTAACAAATCAAATCAAATAAGATTTTAAATATTTCATTGTATAATTCAATATCCGGAGGTGTATTTGCACGGGAAGTGGTTGTTTCAATCGATATTTATTGTCTTAAGTTGTGTTATTAATTAAGACATTGTTTGCATTTTCACGAACAACATGTTCGTATTCTTATATATTATATTTAACTTTGTTTTATCATTTTTATTTAACTTTTTAGTGACTATAGTTTGTGATTAGGCATTTAAATCATTCGCAATTTTCAATTCAAATGAAATGAACCGCATAATTGAAACATGAATTCAAACTACATTCCCTTCTGTCCAACTATCCAATGCGAAAACGCCCGAATAAACACTAAATCTCCATTGGATTTGATTTTCCTTGACCAGTTTTCCAAAATAACCATTCAAACTGAGTTTGAATCGCGCCCCGCCGTCCGTGAAATAGTTAGTGGAAGCGAACAGTTTTTATAATCCCGTTATTTCAGGAACGCATGCGGGACTACTTATCCAATTTCGATTCCGGAGCGTATTTGCTCGTCGTCGTCGGGAAATTGAAAGCGCACTGTGTGTCTTTTCAGATATGATTTTCTTTTAAGTAGACTCGGGGGACGTGCGACATTAGAAAGACGCCGGCAAGAGTGTCTGACGGTATTTATTGGATTTGAGTAGTTTCAATATTTGTCGAACAAGTGGAATATTGAAAATGAAAATGTAAGTAGATGATTCGGAGTAACGCGATATTTAATGTTATTGAATTCGACATCTGTTTATTCGAAATCTAGTAAATTTGATTGGGAAACTGCCCACTAAGCAAAAACAAACAAATAACGTTATATCAACATTGTAGCAACGATAACCGTTGTTTTAATGTTGTTGAAACATTACTTAAATGCTTTAAACACTTTAAAATATATATTACGCATTCGCAACAATTGTTTTGCCACACTGTGGCTTCTTCAGGCGAAGAAATGATAAGTAAAATTTGTCGGTTCAGGAATTTTACTTATCATTTCTTCGCCTGAAGAAGCCACAGTGTGGCGAAACAATTGTAGCGAATGCACAATATATATTTGACAGTGTTTAAGTTGTTTTATTTATATAAAAGTGAAGATGAACTTTCAACATTTATCAGCCTTATCACTTTATTTATTTTATTTATTTATTTATTTATTTACGTTTCGACTTTTACAATAATACAAAAATTAAACATATCGATAACAAAAATACAAAAATGGGCGCTTATGCTGGCTTAGATACTACAAGATTATTCAAATAAACTAAAAGTTAAATTACACTTGTATGAGTTACAAAATACATACGAACTATAAACAATAAAGACACATGTTATTCATTAATAGAGTTTAAGTAGTCTAAACATGTTTTGCGAAACAATGAGATTGATGAATTAAACAAGTCAATATCATTCGGCAATGTGTTAAATAATCTCATAGTTCTGCATATAGTATTGTTAAATCCGTAATTTGACGAATGGAATTTTATTTTAAAAAGATTATTATGTCTACGTAAATGAGGCGGCAATGTACTAAAATTAAGTTGAACTAACAAATTACTGCAAATTACTATCAATCAATTACTTAAATGGATTTGCTCAGTGGGTGAAGACATTCGTTTTAATCTAATTACCCGTAAACCGTATCCATAACAAGAAATAATAAATCTCAGCATACACCCACACTCACGGAGAAAAAACTACCCTTTTCATTATCCGAAACGGGTGAATAATTCACAGTCGCGTCGCAACAAAACCGACGGACGCAATTTGCTATCTCGTTGTTATGAAGTTGCATTACTCCTTCCCCGTCAGGAGGGAGGCTAAATAAATAACGATACATTTTTTGCAAGGGGTGAGAGATAAGCCGGGAATATGGGAAACGTAACAACATCCGACAAATTGCGAAATTGCGCGGACCGGAGACAAAACTTGCGACAACAAGACATGCCCCCAGACGCGCATCAATTACCATGAAATTTCGCAGATGGCGGAATTAAATGTGCGCTCATTATCCCCGGGACGCTTAACTCCTTCGCTCGTTCAAGTTGTTGCCAGTGAAGTTTAGGATTATGAGGTCGTGTCGAGATATAGTAGGTTCAAGTTATATACAGTCACTTAACAATATTAGTCACTTATGATACCTTTAAGGTAAATAGTTTTTTTTTAAATTAAATGTCTGGCGCGCTGTGGATCCTCCCCACCATTCGTGAATATTCTAGAGAAAATCGAGCGTGCGTATAAAAGACGCTTCCCACTGAGCAAAAAACAAACAAATAAAGTTATTTCAATATTGTAGCAACATTTAACGTTGTTTTTACTTAAATGTGTTTGCTCAGTGGGTTGTGTGGAGAATAAGTCCGAGTTCGGTTTTAACTGTAAATTTAATATAACAAAACAACAAGTGCTTTAATAATAATTTAGAATTTAACGCGGTTTTATAACGAATTTTAATTATCTTAAAAATTGTATCTATTTTTAATATTCCTCCTAATAAACTCATATTTACAAAATGTTCACTTCACGCACTCAAAACGCTCCCTAGCTTAAATAACTCAACCGATTTTATTTATTCGAAAAGCACTCGATTGGGAATGAAAATAATAATAATTTGAGCTGCAATAGTTTTTAAAGGGCTGAACATTGAACGCTCAGCACAAGCGCTCAAAGTTAGAATTTAGTGGATTTATCGATTTTCCAATGTTACTGAAGGTTGCAAACATTGGTGTACATTTTTTTTCTGGGGATAATAAATAGTCCGCATTGTTTCTAACGTTGTTAAGAAGGTCTGTGATTTTTTAAAAGTTTTTATAAAAATAAAAATTATCACGCGGAAATCGTTTTTTTTCCATACCTAGCCCCTACGAAAATCTCAATTTTTAGGTGAAATTTTTTGTTTTTTTATAAACCTCAAAAAAATCATTCGCATTCTTATTAACCCAAATGGTTCCATTGTCCTTTTAAAAGGTCGCCAATATGTGTTACAGAAACCTATGTTTCTTGTGTATTATTTTAAGTAATGATAGTAAGATGGCACCACATTCTTTAAGAATAAGGTACATGTGATACATTTTAGCAAAATTGAACACATTTTAACTGCGTATAACATCCAGAAAAATATTTGTTGTGCATCGAGTTTTTTCTTTTGTGTCATGGACAGATTGAGGTAAGAATTATTTAATCATAATAAATTAAATATGTTCTTCGTTGCATAAAATGTAATTAATATAGTTATATTTAATTAACCACAGGTTTGTGAGGTTAGATTTTTATTTTGTATTTGGAATATACGCACGAAATCATAAATGTCCTTTATAAAGGCCAGTGGCTCAATATACTGTGTTTTCAGTTATTAGAACAGACACAGACCCTTGACTCTAAGTGAATTGTTGGAGGAAGCAGAGAACATTGATGATGATGCAATACTACCAGATACTATAGCTGTTTTTCCACCTATTAATTCAAATGAAGTTGTTACCGATGAAGACTCCGGCGATGAGGAAAATGCTGTCATGAACAACCTTTCTGGTAGTATTTTAAATTCGATGGCTGAACCTTCTTTCAAAACTAATATTATCGATAGTGACAGTGATAGTAGCGACAGTGATAGCAGTGACGATGAAATTCCCTTATCAAATTTCATGAAATACAAGAAGAGACCAAAAAATTATGAATGGAGTCACAGCGACATTACAAATCGTTTGCCGATCTGGAACCAACCATGTGAGCCTAATAATAAATTTACAAACTTAGAATTTTTCTACCTATTCTTCGATAAGGATGTTTGGCAAATGTTAACTGATTATAGCAATCTTTACGCAGTACAAAATAACAGATGTGGAGACATAAGTGTAGAAGAAATGAAAGCTTTTTTTGGAGTCCTTATTTATAGTGGTTATACTACTGTCCCAAGAAGATCACTGTATTGGGAAAACAGTTCTGATGCTAATCACAAAATAGTATATGACGCAATTTCAAGAAACCGTTTTAATTTTATAATGCAAAATCTGCATTGTAGCGATAATACAAATTTAAATGTTTCACATAAATCTGCTAAAGTCGGCCCATTATTAGACGTTTTGAACAACAAGTTTATTTCTCTTGCCCCTCTGAACGAATATCATAGTATTGATGAGTCAATGGTGCCCTACTTTGGCGGACATGGTTCCAAGCAGTTCATCAGAGGAAAACCTATTAGATGGGGTTATAAGTTTTGGATGGCTACTTCTAGAACAGGTTACATAGAATGGTTTCAACCTTATCAAGGTTCCAGCACAAAGCTGTCAGAACGATACAAGAACTTAGGATTGGGTGCGAGTGTGGTACTAACATTTGTCGATAGTATTCTTGAAGAAAAAGGTAGTTACCCGTATCATTTATACTTCGATAATTTTTTTACTTCTTGGGATTTGCTTTTGGTACTCAGAGATAGAAAAATAAAGGCTACTGGAACACTGAGAGAAAATAGAATACATGTATCTGCAATAAAAACTGCCAAAGAACTACAGAAAGAGCCAAGGGGAACCTTTGTGTATGCCTTGGAGAAATAGGAAAACATAATAGTATGTAAGTGGAATGATAACAATATAGTTACAATAGCTTCCAATTCAGATAGCGTGCTGCCGACATGTAATGTGGCTCGATTTTCCCTGAAAGAAAAGAAAAAAAAAATCTGTACCTCAGCCGGATTTGATAAAAAAATACAACAAAAATATGGGAGGTGTCGACAGGGCAGACCAAAATATTAATCTTTATAGAGTCGGAGTTAGAGGCAAAAAATGGTACTTTCCCATAATAAGTCATTGCCTTGATATGGCAATTCATAATGCATGGCAGCTTCAACGAGAATATGGTGGAAAACAGGATCAATATACCTTCCGTAGATCCCTTGCAATGAGCATTTTGGAAAACAACAAGAAAACAACGAAACGAGGACGACCTACTGCACAACCAAATGAATATTCCCGGTTCGACGGAAAGGATCATCTAATTGCATACAAAGAAACACAAATTAGATGCCGATTATGCCACAAAAAAGTGCAATTTCAGTGCAGTAAGTGCAATGTAGGTTTGCATCCAAAAAACTGTTTTTTGGAATATCATACGCTCTAATTTTATTTGTCTGTAAATATACTCAATGACATTAGAAGCGTAACACCAAGAAGGAATAATTTTTTTGAATTCATATTTCAGCAACAGAGTGACTATATTTAAAGCATACATTGATAACAATTTCAACCTTGTGCCTTTTATATTTATTGTGAAAAAAAAATATATATTTCACTTTTTCTTTTTTGATAAAACTATTTATATGAGCTGTTTAGTACAGATGTTTTTAGTTTTCGTGTTTCCGTTGAGTGTGTTAAGCTTAAATAAAATGCCTCGAGTCCGAAGACGTCCACAATATCACCATTTGAGCGATTTTGCCGGGGTCGAGTTGTTGCTTATCGAGATGTCGGTATGTCCTATCGCGAAATTGCCCGCCGTATTGATTCCACTGCAGCAACTGTAATACGTGTGTATCAGGTATGGACAGAAGAAGGTAGAGGAGCAAGTAGAAGACCAATTGGTCAACCAAGGCGTACCACAGAACGTCAAGATCGGCGCTTAAGACAAATAGCCCTACGAGACCGTTTCGCTACTACGCGTCAAATCGGTGATCAATGGATTGGAGAAGAAGGTAGGCCCGTTAGTATGCGAACCTTATATCGCCGCATTCAATCCTTTGGGCTTCTTTCGTACCGTCCAAGATTAGTGCTTCCTTTAACAGCGAGACACTGTCGCCAAAGGTTGGATTGGTGCAGAGAACGGCAGCATTGGGAGGCAGAATGGCACGATGTCGTATTCAGCGATGAATCACGATTTTGTCTAGGCACCCATGATGGCCGTAGAAGGGTACGACGCTACCGTGGAGAACGACCTGATCTTAGGTTTGCTATTGAGAGGCATGTACACAGGACTGCTGGAGTAATGGTTTGGGGGGCTATTGCTTATGGTAGTCGATCACCTCTTGTATTCATTCGAGGCAGTATGACAGCTGCGCGTTATGTTGAAGACGTCATACGACCGACTTTGTTGCCTTATTTAGATGGCCACCCAGACGTACTTTTTCAACAAGATAACGCACGTCCCCACATTGCTCGTCGAACTATGAACTTTCTTAATGAAGCTGGTGTTAATGTTTTGGCGTGGCCGCCCCGTTCGCCGGATTTAAATCCCATTGAACATGTGTGGGATATCATGGAAAGAAGAATATTCTCTTTGCACCATCCTCCACAGACTCTAGCACAGTTGATCGATGAAATTCAAGTTGCTTGGAACGAGATGCCTCAAGAAGACATCGACCATCTCATTTTGTCGATGCCCAGACGTCTACAGGAGTGTATACAGCAAAGGGGTCGCCAAACACATTATTAATTTTTTTTAGATTGTTTTTTAATAAAATTTCTTGAAAATGTAATCATTTTATTCTTGATGTAAGACTACCATACTGGCAAAAAATCAAGTTAAAATAATAACTCCTTCTGGGTGTTACGCTTCTAATGTCATTGAGTATATATAAATTATATTTATTTTTTGTTGAATATAGATTATTTCTTTAAAATATATTTGGAATATTGCTGAGTTTATATATAGATATATTTTTACTTTCAAGATATTAACCTTCCCGTTGTCCCTTGTAAAGGACGGTCTATATCTGGTAAACTATTAACTTTATAACATAAAGTGCTTATTAAAAAATATTCAAGAAATACCAATTAATCATAAAATTGCAAAAAACTTTTAATTTTCTTAAAAAAATTAATTCGGGAGTATTTGGGTTAATATTAGTATTAATGTTAGGTAGTTATTTTTCCTAGAAGAAAATTCTGAACACACCCAGCTCGAATTAAATTATTTTAAAAAAATCACTTCGATGAAACTTGTGACTTTGAGCGCTTGTCGCAAGCACAATTCTTGTGTTAAAAAAATGCACTTTAGCTCAAATTGCTTCATAACGAACTTCAATTATCCTAAAATTTTTGTATATTCTTAATATTCCTTCTAAAAAACTCATATTTACAAAATGTTCACTTTACGCACTCAAACTCCCTTACTTAGATAACTCAACCGATTGGATTAATTCTAAATGCACTCAATTCGGAATGAAAAAAGCTTTAATTCGAGCTGCAATAGTTTCTAAAGGGATAAATATTGCGCTTAGCACACGCGCTCAAACTTTGATTTTAGTGGATTTATTGATTTTCCAATGTTACTAAAGGTTGCAAAAATTAGTGTAAGAATTTTTTTCTGGGGATAATAAACAGCCCGCATTGTTTCTAATATTGCTTAGGTCTCTGATTTTTTTTAATTTAAAAAAAATACGCGAAAATTGCTCCCATACGAAAATCTCAATTTTTGAATAAAATTTTGTATTTTTTTTTATATTAGAAACGCATTCTTCTTAATATTTGTATCAACGTAAGGTAGTTATTTTCCTCAGAAAAAATTTCTTAGCACACCCAGCTCTGATTAAAATTATTTTAAAAAGTAGACTTTGATAAAAAGCTATGCGTGAAAAAAAATCGAAAATTTGGTTTGGTCGCGTAGCGCGTTTTATCTAAGTCGACTTTTTAAGATAATTATAATTTTGGTAAAAATTGGTAAAACATCATTAATATTCTTCATGTGTATTTCACATACACCGAATTTTTATTTTAAGGTTATAGGAAATTGTTCTTTTGTGTATACAGATGCGTACGTTTTTTAAAAAATATATAAATTTGAAGCTTAAAACGAGTGTTTTCTTCTCCCAGGTTAAGCATGAAGTAGAATCTTGAGTTTAGAAAAGCCCTTGAATCCGCTACTGGACTTAATTCGCTGAATTTATTAACTGACCATTCACTGGTTATTTTAGCCAGAATTCTTTTGTGTAGTTAATGGACAGTTTAATCGATTCAAGAGAATTTCGACGACTATACATCCCGCAATAATAACTCCAGATTCATGGTCGGTTAATCCTGAAGGTGCTTACCAACAAATTACTCGAGAACACGAAATCGAGGACAATGATAGAACCAGACAAATCATCAAATTTGCATGGATTGTAAAAATGGGGATGTAAGCTACGATTCACGAGAGGTGACCCATGGTTTCCTTGATTTGTAGTGCTTTCTGCACCAATACATTTAATACGAAAATATTTTGATGTTATCAGATTACGTGTGTGAAAAGAGACAAAATACTTTATAATATGTCTGCTATGGTTTTTAGATCAAACATGCGAAAACGTATGATCCGGGATGCAGCTTTAAAATTTCTAGGTTAAACGTCACATTTTGACAATCTCTTCATAAAACTTTTCCTCATAACGCTTTTTTTTAAGAGTTCAATTTGAAGCTTAAAACCAGTGTTTTCCACTCCCAGATTAAGCATGAAGTAAAATTTCGAGTTTAGAAAAGCCCCGCGTAGAAAATTTGTCGAGGGTCGCGCAGCGACCCGAGACAAATTTTCACGGGGCTTTTCTAAACTCGAAATTTTACTTCATGCGCCACGCGTATTAAACACTGAAAGCACTGAAATATTGCGAAAGAGAAAACTTCGCTTGTAATCAGTGTCGTATACGCGTGGCGCATGAAGTAATATTTCGAGTTTAGAAAAGCCTGAAAATTTGGTTTGGTCGCTCTGCGCTTCGCGCTACGCGACTAAACAAAATTTTCAGGCTTTTCTAAACTCGAAATTTTACTTCATGCTTAACCTGGGAGTGGAAAACACTCGTTTAAACTTCAAATTGAAATTTTCAGGCTTTTTTAAACTCAAAATTTTACTTTATGCAGCTTGCGTAAACGACTGATTTCAAGCGAAGTTTACGCGTTAACAATATTTCAGTGCCTACAGTGTTTAATACGTGTGGCGCATGAAGTAAAATTTCGAGTTTAGAAAAGGCTGAAAATTTGGTTTGGTCGCTCCGCGCTTCGCGCTACGCGACCAAACCAAATTTTCAGGCTTTTCTAAACTCGAAAGTTTACTTCATGCTTAACCTGGGAGTGGAAAACACTCGTTTAAACTTCCAATTGAAATTCTCAGGCTTTTTTAAACTCAAAATTTTACTTTATGCAGCTTGCGTAAAAGACTGATTTCAAGCGAAGTTTACGCGTTCACAATATTTCAGTGCCTACAGTGTTTAATACGCGTGGCGCATGAAGTAAAATTTCGAGTTTAGAAAAGCTTCGCGCCAGGCGACCAAACCAAATTTTCAGACTTTTCTAAACTCGAAAGTTTACTTCATGCTTAACCTGGGAGTGGAAAACACTCGTTTAAACTTCAAACTGAAATTTTCAGGCTTTTCTAAACTCAAAATTTTACTTTATGCAGCTTGCGTATAAGACTGATTTCAAGCGAAGTTTACGCGTTCACAATATTTCAGTGCCTACAGTGGTTAATACGCGTGGCGCATGAAGTAAAATTTCGAGTTTAGAAAAGCCTGAAAATTTGGTTTGGCCGCTCCGCGCTTCGCGCTACGCGACCAAACCAAATTTTCAGGCTTTTCTAAACTCGAAATTTTACTTCATGCTTAGCCTGGGAGTGGAAAACACTCGTTTTAAGCTTCAAATTGAACTCTTTAAAAAAAAAGCGTATGCACTATTTGAATTTAAAGTTTAAAACCAACTGTTTCATCTTTTATTGCCCGAAGTTACTAAAAGTGCAGTTACACATGTAAAATAAAACTGAATTGATATGAGCAAGAAACCCTCATTATTTTTTTATAGATAATATTAAAATTGCCATGTAACGTCAACAGTTTACACCACTATGAAAAATCGTTGCAGATACAACTGACGACATTGTTTTACTACGTTTATGTAAACATTTACAGTGACTATAATTTCGACTACAAGCTGGTCATTATTGATCTAAGTGCCTAAAATTAAGTGCTTAAAATTATTTGTACACCGTTTTGATATATATAAACAACCTTTATTTGGCATACACCCCTACCAATCTCAATTATAATTCAAACATTAAAAGTGCGATTCTTTTCGCAATCTACAACAAGTTAGTCTTACAAAGACTATATCAAACACTCATTGAAACAACTACTTCCCGGGCTAATACCCCGACGGACATTGAATTATACAACAAGTGTTTGCTGTTACATACAGTAACCTACTGCAAATGTAACAATTTGGGTCAAATTATTCAGGCCATCTATAGACGCGTTTCGAGATTTATCTCTCCTCAGTATAGCTTTGCCATTCTCTCTAAACAATTTGACACCTTAGACTGGCGGTCACGTTACCGTTCAAACATTAGTATAAATGAAATTGCCAATTCTTGGTTGCAGAATACTTCAAACATTAAAAGTGCCCAAATTGTTACATTTGCAGTAGGTTACTGTATGTAACAGCAAACACTTGTTGTATAATTCAATGTCCGTCGGGGTATTAGCCCGGGAAGTAGTTGTTTCAATGAGTGTTTGATATAGTCTTTGTAAGACTAACTTGTTGTAGATTGCGAAAAGAATCGCACTTTTAATGTTTGAAGTATTCTGCAACCAAGAATTGGCAATTTCATTTATACTCAATTATAATTATTCAACTTAAAATAAACAATACGTTTTGATATAACAATTCTCATATTGTCTATTGATTAAATTTAGTATCGTAATGTGAATAAATCAAAACGCAATTAAGCTTAAGTGCAGACAAATAAATCATTTTTTGCTGCTGCTGGTGTGTGGGTAACAGCATTATTAACGTTAATATTTACATCGCTGCTTTAATTTAATTGGTTGCTGTCTATGCCACCGCAGTTTACACGACGCTGCTTTATTAGGGCCACCCTTTTTGCCAGCTTACATAAATATCAACTTGACAGAAGACAAAACACTGTCTAGAATAGAAATTTATTTAATCAAATTCAGTTTCGAATCCAGCAGATAAGTTCCTCATTTTGAATAATTTTTTTCCAGTCAGTTTTCTAATTCGAGATACAGGCGATACGATGTTTTGGGGCCCGCCGTGGCCGAGCGGTTGAGCCGCCGGTTTCGCCAATCGGTCACGGAGGTGATCTGGGTTCGATTCCCAGCGGAGGCCAGTAATTTTTCTAACAAAAAATACTCGTCTCCGGTTCCATGGATGTGTGTGAATGTGTTGTGACGTCCAAATATATAGTTGTATGTTATACTTAATAATAAGTTAATTAACAAATATATACAAAATAACAATTGATGATGGCTAATAGTCCAGTAACTAAGGCCAGGCAAAAGCTAATAAAAAAAAACGATGTTTTTTGCCTGGCCTTGGGAACTTGCCCATTAGCCAACATCATTAATTTATATTTGTATTAATTGTTAAGATTACAATTTCGCTAAACGATACAGTCCGGCGACGTTATCGCTGGGCCACCATCTGCCCAGGCAATACGATGTTTTTTTTTTGGCTTTTGCCTGGCCTTGGGAACTTGCCCATTAACCAACATCATTTATTGATATTTGTATTTTTAATTGCTAACATTACAACTTGTAGTATGCTATTATTTAATATGGATAAACACTCACATTCAAACCACACCCAGGGTCACGACGAGAAATTATTTTTAAATAAAGTCTCCCCGTGCACGGGAATCGAACCCGAGTTTGTGGCTCGCCGAGCGATACAGCCCGACGACGTTACCGCTCGGCCACCACCTGCCCCGAATGTGATTCTTATATGAAAGAGATTTTTTTATCTGTATCAATTTTTTTCAGTCAATTTTCTAATTCGTGATAGAGAGGATAAGATGGGATTGTTTTACAGAGATATTTTTTATCTGTATACATATTTATGTATACCTAAATAAATGCGAGTGAAATTTGTACAACAAGCTGATTGAAACAATGATTATAGACAACCCAATACTGTTAATGTGTATTGGGTTGCCCTTGTTGTTACGTCATTGTCAACCTTGTAATGTGTATTCCTCGTATCAAGAAAACATTATGAGTATACCTTCATTTGAATGCATCATTTCAATTTTGGCTAAACATTCTAAGAAAATGGGTTGAACAAGTTTATTTCTGTATAAAAATCACCCTCCTTTGTTTCTAGTCCCAATTTTACAATAAGGAAACTACAAAATAAGATTACGTTTGATGTCAAACGAGTGTTTTCCACTCCCAGATTAAGCATGAAGTAAAATTTCGAGTTTAGAAAAGCCCCGCGTAGAAAATTTGTCGAAGGTCACGCAGCAACCCAGTACTGTTAGTGTGTATTGGGTTACCCCTCTTGTTACGTCACTGTCAATCTTGTAATGTGTATTCCTCCTCTTAAGAAAACATTATAAGTATACGTTGATTTGAATGCATCATTTTAATTTTGGCTAAACATTCTAGGCAATTGCGCTGATGTTTATTTCTGTATAAAAATCACCCTCCTTTGTTTGTAGTCCTAATTTTACAACTAAGAAAACTAAGATATAAGATTTCGTTTAATGTCAAACGAGTGTTTTCCACTCCCAGACTAAGCATGAAGTAAAATTTCTTAGATTATTTCCTTCGAAAAATGTCTACCAATCATATTACGAGAATTCATTTTCAATGCCCAATCACAATTAAATTTCAGCGAAAATTGCATAGTAGGTAAAAATTCTACGAAAAATTACAGCGAAAATTGCACTGTTGTGACGTCACAAGTCAGGTATCAATCAATTTCTCTCAATCTTTTAAAATGAAAGTTTTTTGATCTAACTCGTATTTTCTTTCATCACAGAATGTCATAAATTGTCTCCAAACGAACTCTTTACTCTTTCTTGTATTTTCGGATGAATTTTTCTCGATATTTTTCGATATATCTTTCGAAGAAAAACTTCCGAAGCGATTCATGTTGACACATTAAGTGAAACTGATTGATAATTAATATTTTAAATAATACGCCAACTTGATTAAAATTCGTATTTTTCAGGAAATAGTCTATTAAATACATTTCGTGCATTAAAAATGCTCTGAAAATTTAGTACTCAAAGCTCGTTGCCTTTAAGAAACTACATTCGTTCATTTTTATTGTGATTTGACTGAAAAAGTGCCCTCGACGCTTCACGTCTCGGGCACTTTTTGTCAAATCACAATCAAAATGGACTCATGCAGTTTCTAGGCAACGGCTTTTCGTGCAAAATTTTCGATCATTTTTAATGCACTTAATATATTACTATTGAAAAGCCCCGCGTAGAAAATTTGTCGAGGGTCGCGCAGCGACCCGAGACAAATTTTCACGGGGCTTTCCTAAACTCGAAATATTACTTCTTGCGCCACGCGTATTAAACACTGAAAGCCCTGAAATATGGCGAACGAGGAAACTTCGCTTGTAATCAGTGTCGTATACGCGTGGCGCATGAAGTAAAATTTCGATTTTAGAAAAGCCTGAAAATTTGGTTTGGTCGCTCCGCGTTTCGCGCTACGCAAACCAAATTTTCGAAATTTTACTTCATGCTTAGTCTGGGAGTGGAACACACCCGTTTTAAGCTTCAAACTGAACTTTCGAAAAAAAAGCTAAGAAAACTACGAAATAAGATTTCGTTTAATGTCAAACGACTGTTTTCCACTCCCAGACTAAGCATGAAGTAAAATTTCGAGTTTAGAAAAGCCCAGCGTAGAAAATTTGTCGAGGGTCGCGCAGCGACCCGAGACAAATTTTCACGGGGCTTTTCTAAACTCGAAATTTTACTTCTTGCGCCACGCGTATTAAACACTGAAAGCACTGAAATATTGCGAACGAGGAAACTTCGCTTGTAATCAGTATCGTATACGTGTGGCGCATGAAGTAAAATTTCGATTTTAGTAAAGCCTGAAAATTTGGTTTGGGCGCTCCGCGCTTCGCGCTACGCGACCAAACCAAATTTTCAAGTTTTTCTAAACTCGAAATTTTACTTCATGCTTAGTCTGGGAGTGGAACACACCCGTTTTGAGCTTCAAACTGAACTTTAGAAAAAAAAGCTAAGAAAACTACGAAATAAGAATTCGTTTAATGTCAAACGAGTGTTTTCCACTCCCAGACTAAGTATGAAGTAAAATTTCGAGTTTAGAAAAGCCCCGCGTAGAAAATTTGTCGAGGGTCGCGCAGCGACCCGAGACAAATTTTCACGGGGCTTTTCTAAACTCGAAATTTTACTTCTTGCGCCACGCGTATTAAACACTGAAAGCACTGAAATATTGCGAACGAGGAAACTTCGCTTGTAATCAGTGTCGTATACGCGTGGCGCATGAAGTAAAATTTCGATTTTAGAAAAGCCTGAAAACTTGGTTTGTGCGCTCCGCGCTTCGCGCTACGCGACCAAACCAAGTTTTCAGGCTTTTCTAAACTCGAAACTTTACTTCATGCTTAGTCTTTTTTTTTTTTTAAAAAGGGGAAAAACCTTCAGCGGGGTATTTTCTCATACCACCTAAGGCTTTTGTGTGGGATTGGGGTTGCCCAGAGGTAGGGTTCGCCCGACCGCACTAAAAAAACCCCTTTGTATTGCTCCACCGGCACAGCGGAATCGCTTGTCGCATTACTTCACTGCACCCTCCTGTTTGTCATTTGTCTACGTTATTGTTTTTAGGTTCTACCTTTTTTGGTTTGCTTTTCTTGCAGTTCTTTTTCGTAGTTCTCTTTTTCTATCATTATGTCTGTGATCATTGCCTTTATTATTTCCCACTTCTTTTCCTCGGCCAGCATTTGTTCCACTAGGTTTTCTGCTCGCAGTTTTACTCCCAGTTTGATTTCGGCGTTATCCCTTCTTTCTTCGAACTGTTTGCATTTAAATAGAGTGTGCTCTACCGTGTCTTTCTCTTCGCAGTACATGCATTTGTCGCACTCCTTTATGTGGAACCTCTTCAGGTATGATCCAAAGCATCCATGTCCGCTCAACGCTTGGGTTACATGGAAGCTTACTTCTCCATGCTTTCTTTCGATCCACGGTCTTAGATCTCCTATGACCCGTTTCGTCCAACTAGCGTTTTCTCCTTGTTTCTTCCATCTATCCTCCCATTTTTTAAGGTTCTTTCCCTTCGTATCTGTTGGTCGTCGCGCCCTAGGTACACTTCTGTTCTTTTTTCTACCATTAGGTCTATCGGTATTGTACTGCTTCTAGTGAAATCGTTCGGTATGCACTACTTATTCGTATTGCACATGTTCTCTGGGTTCTATTTAGTATTTGTCTTTTTGTCTTCTTTTTTATTGCGTTTTCCCATATTGGAGCCGCGTATAGTATGATGGAGTTTACTTCTGCACCCATCAGCTTCCTTTTAGTAGCTTTGGGCCCGTTTACGTTCGGCATCAATGCCGACAGTGCATTGACCGTTTTTTCCGCCTTGGTTGTTACTTTCTTGATGTGCTCGTTCATATTCATGTTCCTACTTATATGTACTTCGAGGTATTTTATCGTTTCTTTGGATTTGATTACACTACTATGGATTTTAACTTCTACATTTTTTAGTTTACTGCCTCCGTATAGGATCACCACCTCTGTTTTTTCTGGAGCTATGTTCAGCATTTTATTATTTATTTCTCTGATTATGTCCTTGATTGCTTTATTCGCTTTTCTTTCTATTTCTTC
This sequence comes from Philonthus cognatus, assembly GCA_932526585.2. Classification (NCBI taxonomy): domain Eukaryota; kingdom Metazoa; phylum Arthropoda; class Insecta; order Coleoptera; family Staphylinidae; genus Philonthus; species Philonthus cognatus. The sequence continues at coordinate 171,381,132 of OW052241.1, forward strand.
TCTGTTCTTGCCTTCTACTATCACCGCCGTATCATCGGCAAATCCCAGGATTTCTACTCCTTTAGGTGTTCTCGTTTCCAGTACCTCGTCGTAATATATGTTCCACAGTAGGGGGCCTAATACTGGCCCCTGTGGAACCCCGCTTGTAATATTCTTTTGAATGTTTTCACTTACTACTAGCTTCCTATCTTTCAGGTAGCTACTTATTATTCTTCTTAGGTATTGGCTGGTACTCATTTTTTCCAGTCCCGTCATAATTTGTTCCCAGTTTGCGCTGTTGAAGGCATTTTGTATGTCCAGAGTTATCAGGATGCAGTAGTCCCTTTTTTGATATGGCTTGTGCTTTATTTGCATCACCTTTTCCTTGATCTTGTGTAGTGCATCTACCGTCGATTTATTTTTCCTGAATCCATATTGGTGTTTATACAGCCCCCCGTCTAGCTCCTTAGTTAGTCTCAGTGCTATCAGGTGTTCTAGCAACTTCCCCGCTACATCCAGTAGGCATATGGGTATGAATTTTCTCTCTGTATTTTCTTCTTTCTTTTCTTTTTTGATGAGAACCAGCCTTGCTGTTTTCCACCTGCGCGGAAACTCTTCTTTAATTAGGGATTGGTTCATCACCTTGAGGATCTGTTCTGGGCAGCACGTAGCCGCTGTCTTTATTAATTCCGGTGGTATGTTGTCTGGACCGGGTGCCTTTCCAATTTTGATTTTATTAATACATTCCGTAAGTTCTTCGACTGTAAACATGGGGATATCTTTCTCCGTTACCTCAATCGTTGTCCTTTCTGTTATCTTGTCTGTAGGGAATAGCTTATCTACGACTCTTTCCCTTTCTTCGTCTTTTAGCTCGATCTTTGGCATTCCTTTCAGTTTTTTTGTAGCGATTTTATAGCCTTCTCCCCAGACATTGTTGTCTATGTCTTTGCATAGTTTGTTCCATGCCTTTTTCTTTGCATTTGCTTTCCCTTTTCTTGGGGCTTTCTTTTCGGCATTGTATTTTTCTCTTGCTTCCTGTTTGTCTTCGTCACGTGCTTCTCTTTTTCCATTTATTCTTGTCATGATTCTTTTTGTTGCTAGGCATGCTTTTCTCTGTTCTGCTACTTCCGGACACCACCAGTAGACACTTCTCCTTCCGTTATGCTTTGATTTAGGGAAGGTCATGCTTAGTCTGGGAGTGGAACACACCCGTTTTAAGCTTCAAACCGAACTTTCGAAAAAAAAGCTAAGAAAACTATGAAATAAGATTTCGTTTAATGTCAAACGAGTGTTTTCCACTCCCAGACTAAGCATGAAGTAAAATTTCGAGTTTAGAAAAGCCCCGCGTAGAAAATTTGTGGAGGGTCGCGCAGCGACCCGAAACAAATTTTCACGGGGCTTTTCTAAACTCGAAATTTTACTTCATGCGCCACGCGTATAAAACATTGGTTCTAGAGAAGTTCAAAATAAGGCTGGGAAATTTGAAAATTAGTATATTCGAATATTTATTCAAAAACATATTCGAATTATTCAAATTAGTGGAATATTTAAAAATTCGAATATTTTAAGTAGGGGTCATTCAAAAAGTACGTACACCAAAAATTCCATTTTTTTACCTCGGGTTCTCGTCCGGACCACCATCAACTGTGAATATCCCGACAGGTTTAGCCAAACCGTCAGGCCGTTTCAGCACGTCGGCGAACTCATCCGTCGCGAAAATGTGGTCGACATCTGTGGCGTGGGAAAAGGCTGTCGACGATGAATGTTTAGCTGATCGAATGGCTATGTACGTTGGTCCTGAATAGGAGACCGCATCTTTCCTCTGAATTTTATTTTGGTCGACTTCAATCAGAGCATAAACGGAGGGTATTAACTTGTGCGATGGAGCTATCACCCAATCGTGGTCTGGTAGCTGGACGCGGTACTCCAAGTGCATCAGCAACGGGGACTGTTTGTTTGCTGCAGTTAGTCCGATGGGCACGCGGGCTTTGTCATCCTGGCTTATGAAGAAGACTTCCTTTGGTCCCAGTACCGATGCCAATACCTCCAGATTTCCAATCGTCGCGGCCGCAAATTTACCATCAGTGTGAGTTCGATGAGTCTCGTTTTGTGCTTTGATGAGTTTGACTGGGACTGTCCGGATATGACGTTTGCCTTCTGTAGAATCTGCTCGCCGAGGTAGTAAACGCAAATAAACGCTACTTCTGCTGAGAGTGAAGCCGAACTCAGTCTTCAATGCGTTTGTCAGCTCATCCAAAGTCTTCACGGAACGTATCATGTCGGTTCTGCGTCGGGAATCAGCCGCTCCTCCGTAGGTGACGATGTCGACAATCGTTTGTAGAAGGTCCGGCTGGTCTGCTTCGATCGTCGGTCGTCCTTTCTTCGTTCTTGTCATCCAAGAGTTTGATGGATCCTTCTCGGCGAGTTCCTGTAGTTTCCGTTTGAACACAGCTCTGGTTTTGACTGATCGCTCTTGCTCTTTCTTCAACTTTGCCAGTTTTTGTCCAATTTCAGTTTCTTGTCTTTCAGAGATTTTTCTTCTTCCTCCGAGAGTAAGTTTGCATTTTTCTTTATGGTTAATCCCTGAATGTCACAATCCAAACGCAATATCTCTTTAGACACAGCGTCTTGGGCTGGAGTTTTGTACTTCGCTGTGCCTGGCTCGTCGGATTGGACCTCTTGAGAGAGATCGGTCCCACTGGTCGATGGTTTGTTTCCTGGATCACTCGCTGCTGAACCTGGACCAAGATCAGACCCGGAGGTGGATGCTTTACTTGCGATCGCAGTTGGATTTGTCGTACTCTGAAAATGACATTCAGTCACATGATTATCTTAGAATTATATACCCGCTAATAATTGAATAATAACAATATTAATGTAAAAACAATAAATATATAATATATATTTATTGTTTTTTCATTAATGTTGTTATTATTCAATTATTAGCGGGTATATAATTCTAAGATAATCATGTGACTGAATGTCATTTTCAGATGACACAATACCTTGATCCAAAATGACATCAGTGCGCCTTTCTTCGTACTCGCCATTTTGAAATGCTCTCGTAACTTTTCCTCGATGCGTTGCTCGAAATCATTTTTTGACTTCGCATCGTTCCAAAAGTCAGTACTGATCTTTTGCAATTTAGCAGGTTGCATATCAGGATAGGCCTCTTTGTACTGTTTAAACAGTTCTTGAAACTTTTTGTTCCGGTCCATGTTGCATTTCTGAAAATGACAATATTTTTACTTACTTTTGTATATCAATTTACGTTTGGCGGACATTCATGGATATTTGGTTATTATCTGTTAGGTTATCGCAATGAGTGATTTTGTGTAGCAACACTTACCTTCCTTTCACGTATTTTATCTTGAACGTTTTCTTCAGATTGTTATCTCGAACGAAGCCTTTCTAGGTTATGACCTGGAGTTCGAATGGATTTCACCGTGGAAGTATAGATGGCAGCACTTGGAAACTTATTCGAAACACGCCCGTATAAAGCTTAGTTCACATGTAATACGATGAATACATCAAGTGAATCGATAGAGATCGAAATATATACAAATTAGAATCAAAATCAAATTATTAAGAAGGAACGAGGTGTACGTACACTTTTCATTCGCCCCCTCCCCCCCCGTTTCCGTACACCCGTGACCAACCCCCTTCCCCCCCGGGAGCGTGTACGTACTTTTTGAATGACCCCGTATTTTAACGTACGAATTAAATTGCCAATACTTGGTTTTAGAATACTTCAAAATAGCGCCTTCTGCTTTAATTTTATTCTATTTTTGACAATGTTATACAGTGTTAAATGGCTCTGTTTCTTTTTTACATTAGCGAATTTTGAAAATATTAATTCACCGACGGACCCATAGATGTCGCCACTCTTAGTCGGTAAATTTGCAGTGCCTTGATTAAACACAGTGGCGACAACTGCTGTATTCTTTTTGATACACCGTATATTTATTTGTGCATTATTAAATCCGTGTTAAACCCACTGTTGTTAATTCGCACATTGTTCCATCAAGGGAAATAATGCTTTAATTATTTCCGGTTTTTTTTCCTCGTGAGCACATACATCGGACAGTAATGGATGGAGAGAGCAACCGGGGCGAATAATTAAATTTACATTTCGGTGAAATAGAAATACACAAATAAACAAAAACCGCATAGCGTTCATCAGCTCCAGTAAAAACACATAGCTAATTCTTGTTTGAGTTAATTGTTAATTGAATAAGTTGTAATGTTCGGCGCATTTAATTTAAAAATGTTAATCAATAATAAAAATTGTTTAACATGCACTAAATGTTGAAAAAAAAGGTTTAAAAATCGTGAGAGAAAGGAACGCATCTGTTTTTATTAGCTTTAAACCGCTGCTTATCGCTGCTTTGCTTTGATAGTGGCACAACTAAAAAAAGTGATTTTTATGTTGGGCATTGATTCTATTTAAAAGTTAGTGAACTTTTATTGTAGAGAACGGCACGCACATCTTCATTTTCTCTGGATAGCCACCAGAGTGCAGTTGTGCCGGTATGAACAATATATCATATGTTCAATAAACAAAACCTCTAGAGTAGTGGTCTCCAAACTACGGCCCGCGGGCCAAATCCGGCCCGCGGGCCAAATCCGGCCCGCGACTTGCATGAATCCGGCCCGCCATTGTTTGTAATTTTTTTTGTAAATGTCATATTTTGAAATATTGTAACAATTGTTCCTTAAATTTTTCATAATTTTATAAAATTAATCGGATCTTGGCCGACTTTATTATGTAGAATTGTATTTGTGGCCCGCGAAGAAGATAGTTTGGAGACCCAGGCTCTAGAGTGCCAAGATTTAGTTTTTTTCAAATTTAAGTTGGCTACACACTTTAGGAATTGACATATAAAACGTATTTATTCAACTTTTCTAATGACATTTTTCAACCTCTACATTGTTGTCCATTTAGTTTTTTATTATGTTACAGTGTTGCCAATTTACAATTTTTTTCTTCAAGTATCATGCATAAGCAAGCTCAACTTTAAAAAATCGTAGCGACCTCGTTTTTGAAGGTAAGAATAACTTTTAGCAAATATCTCAGTGTGGTTAATAAGCAACGTTTTATTAATGAGCAATTTAAATTTAGTAGTACAGGGTGTTCAGAGAAACATGCCAAACTTTGCAAATTTCAAAGCGGTATAACCCAGTTTTTTTTAAATGGAATGCTCCTTATTTTATGTCATTATTCGATAGGTCTTTTTCTTCTCTTCAATTTGATGGGGCATATCTTATGTCTAAACCCCATAGCTGTTGAGATATTCAATATTTTTCACAAAAGTATCCATTTAATTACATTTCTATGCACTCTAGTAGGCCATGCTGCGACGAAACAACTGTCAAAATGTAATGTAAGTGTCAGTGTGACATTTGATTATGTCGAAATTCGAAACGTTAATTTGTGATTTGTAAAGTGATTGTTCGTTTCGTGGTAAAAGTAGACAGCATATAATTACGATGAATTTCGAAAAAGACGAACTAGTCGATATGATTTTTGTATTAGGGGAGACTGATAGAAATTGTTTATTGGCGGCTAGAATTTACGGGACACGTTATCCCGACAGAAGACATCCGGAAGAGAAAAGTTTTAGGAACCTGCTCAATAGATTTATTGAAACGGGAAGTGTACATTACAGAAAACAAGAAAGAACAAAACCTATCACCAATGAGGAAAACCAATTTTCAGTGCTCTTAACAGCAACTGAACATCCCAACTTGAGCCAAAAAGACATCCGTGAAGCAACCAGCATAAGCGAGAGGTCAGTACAACGCATTCTGAAGAAAAATAGATATCATGTATATCATATTCAGCTACATCAAGAACTGAGTAATACTGATTTTCAGTTTCGTTCCGAATTTTGCATCTGGGCAAGACTAAAAATACAGAAGGATCCTGCGTTTTTCCAGAATGTTTTATTCACGGATGAGGCGACGTTCCATAACAGCGGATCTGTCAACAGGCACAATTTTCATTATTATTCAACTGAAAATCCGCATGTTATGAGACAAGTTGATCATCAGCATCGATACTCATTGAATGTCTGGGGAGGAATTATTGGAAACCATGTGGTAGGTCCACATTTCTTCGAAGGCCATCTAAATGGGCATATGTATTTGCACTTTATGCGAAATGTATTACCCGGGTTATTAGCTCATATACCTCAACATACAAGAAAAAGGCTGTGGTTTCAACAAGACGGGGCACCTGCGCATTTCTCGCGAGATGTGAGGACATTTCTTGATGGTATTTTCCCCAACCAATGGATTGGTAGGAATGGAGCCACTAGATGGCCTGCTAGATCTCCGGATCTAACAAAAATTGATTTTTTCTTGTGGGGATATGTAAAAGAAATTGTTTATAAGGAAGCACGAACAACGCCAATGAATATGCAGCAACGAATTGTTATTGCTTTTGCAAGTATTTCACCTGAAATGTTAGGAAGAGTGAATAGGTCTTTTCAGCGGCGAATTAATTTGTGCCTAAATGAAAATGGAAAACATTTTGAACATTTGCTGTAGTATCGTTTCTCTTTTGTATTAATAATTTTGAAGTATTATCTGTATTTATTCATCTCACATTGACTTTTACTTACATTTTGACAGTTGTTTCATCTCAGCATGGCCTACTAGAGTGCATAGAAATGTAATTAAATCGATACTTTTGTGAAAAATATTGAATATCTCAACAACTATGGGGTTTAGACATAAGATATGCCCCATCAAGTTGAAGAGAAGAAATAGACCTTTCGAATAATGACATAAAATAGCGAGCATTCCATTAAAAAAAAATGGGTTATACCGCTTTGAAATTTGCAAAGTTTGGTATGTTTCTCTGAACACCCTGTATTACTAAATTTAAATTGCTCATTAATAAAACGTTGCTTATTAACTACACTGAGTTATTTGCTAAAAGTTATTCTTACCTTCAAAAAACGAGGTCGCTACGATTTTTTAAAGTTGAGCTTGCTTATGCATAATACTTGGAGAAAAAATTGTAAATTGGCAACACTGTAACATAATAAAAAACTAAATGGATAACAATGTAGAGGTTGAAAAATGTCATTAGAAACGTTGAACAATTACAGGGTGTTCCATTAAAAAAAAACAAATATTTTTGTTATACCGCAAAATCGGGACACCCTGTATGTTTGAAAATAATTTTACGCCATAAAGAATTTTAAATCAATAACTTTTTGTACGAAACATTTTTTTGTTTTTTTCACGGGAAAGGCGCTATTATCAAAGCAAAGCAGTGGTATGTAGAATATAATAACTACACTTTTATGTGGTGCGCTTGTATTATTATGAACTAAAAATTATAATACGCCAACTAGAATTTTATGTGTGATTGTAAAAACGAACAAAGGTTTTACGAAAAAAGAAAAACCAACGAATTAAATCCTCCACGCAAACAAACTGTAATCACTAAAAAGTTGAAGTTAATGGAGGATTCCCACCCAACACAAATACTATTTAAAATTAAAAACCCGACACCAACTGGGGTAAAATCCTGTGGGAGGAATAAAGAAATAATTTGCAAAAATAACAACATCCGGCTAGTATTCATAATAAACACATTTTATAAAATAAAATATAAATTTAAATACCTTATTAATACACTAAAAAACACATGTTTGTTATTGATAATGAGCACCTTGTGTCTCGAAATGTACACCTAACGATACAAATAAAAAGTGAAGTAAGGAATAACAGTCTTTTTTAGTGTAATAATCATTTCCGGTATACTCAAAAACATACAGTTACCTTATTAACGTTATGAAATTTGAAATTTTTGATTTGGTTGGCGTTCACTTTGTAGTACATCTTCATAATAACTTAATTAAAACACTTAACTTTGTTTTACCACTTTTATGTTTCTTTTTAATTACTGAGAAGTACAATAAAAGTGGTAAAACAAACTTTATTTTTTATTCGACCCCAAAGAAAAAAGTCGAGTGGAGTAAGATCTGGAGATCTAGCGGGCCAGTTCCACGGACCTAACCTTCGAATCCATCTATCTTCGAACATATTCGTCAGTTGCTGCGATATTTCGTGTGTGCAATGAGCTGGGGCTCCATCGAGCTGATACCATGAACTTATCCTTAAATTCAAAGGAAGCTCATCCAAAAAATTCTCTACAAAATTTCTTAAAATTTGTAAATATCTACTACACAAAATATCCGTGAAACTCGATCGAAATCTTCTAACAAAAGAACTAAATCAACGAGTGTCATTGAAATTGATAATGATAAAGAGCGCGATTCCAATATTGAACCAGATAAAGAATGTATCAAAAAAACCAAAACATCAACAGCTGGAAATAATTCACAATCGCTGCGCAAAGAACCCGAAAAAACAATGGAAACATGGAAAACAGTAAATAGAAGAAGAAAGAAAAAATCAACAACCATTATCGGGACAGGAACATCATCATCAAATATCAATGCGGAGCCCAAGAGGACTTGGTTATTTATAAAACGATTAAATGTAAATGTGTCCCTTGAAAATATGAAAGAACATATTAAAAATATTATAAACTGTAGCGATTTTCTGTGCGAAAAAATTATAATTAATAATAATAAACCGGCATTTAAAATTGCAGCGGACTTTAAATTTCACGCAGCGCTCACTGACCCCAAACACTGGCCGCTGGGGGTAAGTGTTAGTCGTTTCATTTTTAATAATAAAAATAAAAGTGGCAGCAGTGAAAATATTTTTAGTACAGCCGGGCAGCACGAAAAAATGTCTTGATCGGTTCTATCTAAACCTATATTTTTTAAACATACAAAGTGTGCGCAATAAAACTAATGAATTAGACGCTTTTTTAATTAATAATAAAATAAAATTTGACATCATATGCCTAAGTGAACACTGGCTTAAACCTAATGAAGAAACTGGGCTTCATATCGGAAATTATAAAAGCGTATCATGTTATACGCGTCACAAATATCAGCATGGTGGTGTAATGCAAGTTTCTCAGAACCAAATAAATGTAAGTAATTTTAATAAAATAAATGATTATTCTATTGAAAAACATTGTGAACTATCATGTACCTTTTTAAATGAAATTAAATTATTAATTATATGTGTATACCGATCTCCGGACGGTGATTTTAATATATTTTTAAATAGAATAAATAGTATGTTTAATGATAACCACGCACATTTCAATTACATAATATTTGGTGGGGATTTTAATGTCTCATTTAATTCAAACGATAATAAAGCGAAGCAATTATGCGATTTACTTGCTACATATGGGTTAAAAATTCATGTTGATTTTAATACAAGGGGCAATAACTGTATAGACAATGTTTTCTCAAATATTAACCCTTCTGATGTGTCAACAAAGGAGTGTAATTCTGGACTATCAGATCACATTGGCATTCACTTTAGGGCAGAGATTGACAAAACCAAAAAAAATATTAAAAATACTAACATATGTAGATTTATAACTAAAAAAGGCACAAATAAATTCTATTCGCTTCTTGAATATACTGATTGGAATTTTATCAATGAGAATTATCTTACTGTAGATGAAAAATTTAATAAATTTATTGATATTCTCAAAAATTGTTTTACAAATAGCTTTCCCCTGAAAAAAGTTAAAACTAAACTAAATGAAATAAAATGGTTCAATCACGAACTACGTCAAATGCGCGAAACACTTCATCTTCTTCGAGAAGCGTACATGAAAAATCAAAATCTTAAACAACATTACTATTGCTATCGAAAAAAATACCATGATTCTCTAAAAGAAGCAAAAATTAATGCCAATGTATCTTACATTCAGAACTCAGAAAACAGCACCCGTTCGATGTGGAATGTAATTAATAAAAATCGTGATAAGGCGCAGACAGATGTTGCCTGTACTTTGGAACCTAATGAGCTTAACTTGTTTTTCGCAAATATAGCAAGTGACCTAATAAATAAACTTCCCTCTAATGTAGCTGATCCCCTAGATCTGTTAGTTCAGCAAACACAAACAACCACCGCAAAGTACCTGAACATAAGTGAAGTAACATTCATCCAAATTAGAGATATTGTTAAAAGTTTAAAGAACTCAAAAAGTAGAGATATATATGGTTTCACAACTCCTCTAGTCAAACAAGTAATAGATGTCATAGTTATACCACTAACGAAATTAATTAATCTTTGTATAGTATATGGTATATTCCCAACAGCATTAAAAAACGCAAAGGTAATCCCCATTTTCAAGAAAGGAGACAGATCAGATAAAAATAACTACAGACCAATATCAATACTACCAATAATATCAAAGATCTTTGAAAAGGCAATCGCTAATCAAATAACCGATTTTCTGGAAACGGAAAACGTGTTAAACATGCAGCAGTTCGGCTTTCGAGTGGGGCGATCAACAACAGATGCAGTCAATGCTTTTGTCCAAACAATAGTTGAATGTTTTAATCAAGGCATGCATACAGCCGCTTCCTTTATGGATTTAAGTAAAGCATTTGACTGTGTTTGTCATGAAACCCTCATTCGAAAAATGTTCTTCTATAATTTTCATCCATCAACCTGCAAACTCTTAAATTCATACCTACAGGATAGAAAGCAGTTAGTTATGATAAACAACAATGTATCATCAGAAATTACATTAAAATATGGTGTGCCACAAGGATCAATCCTCGGCCCCATACTATTTTTAACTTACATTAATGATTTACCTTTAGTAGCTAGAGATTCCTCGATCTTTCTCTATGCTGATGATACATTAGTAACAAATAGCGACAATAATATAAATGAGTGTCTAAATGATATTGCACTAACAAAAAAACGGGTTAATGATTGGTCTGTAAATAACAAATTAACTATGAACGAAGAAAAAACTATTGATCAAGTCTTTTCATTACGATCTGTAGAACTTGACACAGAAGCTCCTGTTAAATTTCTTGGAATATATCTTGATAGCAAGCTAACATGGCATTCACACGGGAATGAAATGGCTTCTCGATTATGTAAAAACATTTACTTATTGAGAAACTTAGCGCACAGCCTACCAAGAAAATTTTTACGAACCATATATTTCTCTCTAATTGAAAGTCATCTCTCATACGGAATTGTTACTTGGGGCCACTCTACTATATTGCATCGGCTATTTGGGTTACAAAGAAAGGCAATTAGAATACTATCTGGTTTAGGATATTCTGATGATTGCAAATATGAATTTATTAAACTAGAAATATTAACATTACCAGCTATATACATCCTTAATTGCTTATTACATATTAAAAAAAACATTAAATGTTATCAATCACATGAAGAGATACATATATATAATACTAGAAACAAGGGTGACATCTGTCTGCAGCCACAACGGTTATCAAAATGTCAGAACGGTGTTAGCTACTATGGACCAAAAATATACAATAAAATCCCTGAACCGATAAAAAAACTGAACATTAGACAATTTAAAAAGGAAATAAAAAACTATTTAATTAAAAAAGCGTTTTACACGATAGAAGACCTCATGTCTGACAACTACAAAATATTGTAAACACATTATTTATTTCTTATACTATATATACGTCTTTTTACTCTACTCACAATTTTTAGTTTATATGTATGTCTTTTGACATTTTTAAATTGTATGTTTGTCATTTAACAATTTTAAATATGTGTATGTCATTTGACATTTTTAAGTTATATGTTTGTCATTTGGCAATTTTAAATATATGTATGTCTTTTGACATTCAGTACTTATTTGTTAATAACTGTCCAGTCTGATTACATACATTATTACTTTGTTTATTTACACTTAGCTTTAGTTGTTTCGTCCTTAGATTTAAGCTACTTTTATATTTTATTTGCGTTTCTTGACTTGTGTAAGCAATTATTGTAATGACACAAATTACTAATAAATAAATAAATAAATAAATAAATAAATAAACTATTTAATCTTTCGTGGTACAAATAAAAAGTAACACGCGTGTCCATCAAAAGGCAAAATACGTTGAAACTAAATTTGTGTTGGGATTTTTGTACAAGCGTTGCATGTGGATTTTCAGTTGACCACATGTGATTGTTTTTTCTATTGAAAATACCTTCACGAGAGAAATTTGATTCGTCGGTCCAAATATTTTTTTTTAAAAATGTCATTGTGTTCTTGATTTTGTTCTAATTAAATTATTATGAAATTTGACAATTTTACTGTAAAATTCTGCAAAAAACTCTATTTCGGAGTTAGCAGATTCAATAAAGCTTGTCGTTTGAAAATGTTTTCTTCAAAATATAAAAAGTGCGATTCTTTACGCAATCTACAACAAATTTGTCTTACAAAGCCAAATCAAAAACTTATTGAACCAACTACTTCCCGAGCTAAGTTGCTGTATGTAACAGTAAACACTTGGCGTATAATCCAATGTCTGTCGGGGTATTAGCTCGGGAAGTAGTTGTTTCAATAAGTGTTTGATTCATACATTTGTGTATACGTGATAATAAATTAAATATGAACGGGATATTCGTGCGGTTTATAATTTATTTAGTGAATCATATCCAGGTATGCGTATCGAACACCCGTTGTGTACAATTAACCCACATATCGCATGTCTGGGGGCGGTTAATGTTAATGGAAATAAGTGGACTTTATAAATAGCGACCCTAATGAAAATAGAAAAAATAACTCTAAAAATGTTTCTGCTCGGGAAATACAAATTACACGTAATGCAGTTACTGTAATTTTGAACAATTGAAAAAATAGATTGTGAGAAAAATGATTATATGCCAAATAAAATATGTTTAAAGGAATTAGAGTTTTGGGTAGACTGTGATTTAGTTTTTCAGAAATAAATTAAAATTAGAAGTATAGAAGGACCTCCGGTCGATAGCGCTCAAATTGACGATAAATATTCATTCATTAAATTAAATTACTGAACCTCGCCATTTTTTTACTGTAGTGTTGTTCTATGTTTTGTATACTTATTTGGTAATAAATAAAGATTACTATTACTATTATTATTAAATGTATTATAATTGATAAATAACGCACTAGTAACTAGGGCTGCGGCTGTCCGGATAGAAATTATTCGAATATTCGAATAACGGATTTAATGGATATTTGTTAGTAAGATTTTCCGAATAATGAATATTCGGATAATCCCCAACAATATATTCGAATATCCCGGATATCCGTATAATGCGGATATTCGGATAAATACAGGATGGCTCAAATTGGATGTTACTATAGGGAATCTCGGTTATTAGAAGAGATAGAAAAACATCGATGGCGCATCCTCGAGCTTTTCAAAATTTCGACAATTATTCGTGAATTTCCGATTTTCAAAGTTGAGGCGTTTTTTTGAGAATTTTTTACATTTCCATCAATTTTCGAAATTCTGACGGTTTTCCTGAATTTCCTAGATTTCCGTTGATTTTAAAAATATTTACAGTTATCTTAAATTTTCGTTGATTTTTTAAGTATTGACACTTTTCAGTGATTTACAAATTTTAACACTTTTCGGTAATTTTAAAAATATTAGCAATTTTAATAAATTTTCGTCAATTTTGGAAATCTCGGCTGTTTTTATAGATGTCCTAAATTATCGTTAATTTTCAAAATAGTAACGATTTCGAAGTTCATTGCGAACAGTTCCCTTTTGATAAGATTTATATAATAATTCATGGATATTTTGAGAAAATCACTAAATTTTTGATTTCACGTAAATCGACCGAAGATTTTAAAAATCAACGGAAAGAATGGAAGAAATCCGATAGAATTTTGAAAATTTGCGAAAAGCGTCAACATTTGTAAGTTTAAAGAACATTTAGAAAATTCACGAAAATTATCCAGATTTTACAAATTGACTCAAGTCTTGAACATTCATTAATGAAATTTATAAAAAATTTTAAAAATAACGAAAATGGAAGAAATTTGTGATTTTTGATAATTAACGAAAATCTAGGAAGTTTATGAAAATCGTTTAATAATTTATAAATATTATGACATTTTTTTGTGAATTTCTTCCATTTGTAAAATCTTAATGCGTTTCATGAAGTTTGTTTTAACCACAAAACGCACTAAGATTTTCAAAATTGAAAAAATTCACAAAAAAGTTATATTTACAGTTAAAAAAAATCTGAATAGCGTCAATATAGACCTCCATGTCCGCATAATAAACAAATGACATCTTCATCGATTTGGCCATCATCTCTTCACTTAAATCGAACACCTGACATAAAAAGCACGGAGGTCCTTAATGCATTAAAAACTCTTAAAGATTACTATTACCCTGGCCCCGATGGTCTGCCTGCTTCCCTATTAAAAAAATGTGCATTCGCGCTTAGTAGACCAATACGGTTACTTTTTAAATTGTCACTATCTAGTGGTTGTTTTCCATCTTGCTGGAAATTGACAAACATAATTCCAATATATAAGAATGGCGATAACAAACTTGTTCAAAATTATCGCCCTATATCCATAATTGTAACAATCCCAAAATTTATTGAAAAATTGATGACGGATTTCTTAACGAATTCATTGCAATCTTCAATCTCTCACAAACAACATGGGTTTCGAGTGGGGGCATCTACGGAATCTAATTTATAGTTATATGATTCTTACATTGTCAACGCCTTGGAACGCGGTTTTCAAGTTGATTCCATCTATACCGACTTCTCCAAAGCGTTTGACTCTGTTTATCATACGTCATTACTCAACAAGCTTCATTATGTTGGCATTACTGATATTTTTTTACGTTGGATAGAGTCCTACTTAACAGATAGGTTGCAAGTGATTAAAATTGGGCAAATAACATCAAGGCCCCTAAAGGTTACTTCTGGTGTTCCTCAGGGATCACACCTGGGTCCCTTGTTCTTTAATATATTTATAAACGACGCTACAAGATGTTTTCAGAATGCCAATTGTTTACTTTTCGCTGATGATATAAAAATTTATATGCGTATTAAATCGATTCTTGATGCAACGAACCTGCAAAAGGAACTGGATCACTTTTATAGCTGGTGTAACGATAACAGATTAACGCTAAACATCAAAAAGTGTAATATCATTACTTTTTCACGAAGTACAAGGTCGGTCATTACAAATTATGTTTTCAACGATGTAGCAATAAATCGTGTTGATAGAATAAGGGATTTAGGTGTCTCTGTGGATTCAAGGTGGTCATTTGCACACCATATTTCAAATATTGTCACGAAAGCCTATCAGATGCTGGGTTTTGTAAAGCGTAACAGTAAGAACTTTACAAGTAGTAGAACGCTGGTAACACTATATAATTCGTTAGTGCGACCCCACTTGGAATATTGTTCAACGGTATGGTCTCCATACACTGAATGCGACATTAATAAAATTGAGCAAGTTCAAAAGAAATTTATAAGGTACCTTGCCTATAAATTTAGTACCGATCAGCCCTACTTGGATCTTTTGACGACTTTTGGCCTTCGCAGCCTTAAACAAAGGCGTGTAGAAGCTGACATTAAGTTAGTATTCAAACTACTTAATGGATATTTGGATTGCCCTGATCTGTTGGAATTGGTTGGTATACGGGTTCCACCGCGCTCTCTTCGGTCTGACATTACATTCCATATCGGCTACAGGCGCACAGATTATGCGAAATATTCCGCTTCTCTTCGGGTTTTGCGTCACGCAAATATTTTAAATTTTGACTTTTTTAATAGGTCTTTTTCATTATTAAAGCGTTTTTTTTAAGATTTGTAACTTTTCTTGCTTAGTTTTAAGTTTAGTGTTTGTACATATTTGTTTTTTTTGTATATTGTATTTTTAATATAAATGGCAAGCCGTTGAAATAAATAAATAAAATAAAATATTCAAGTTAACAATTCATTTGGAGATTTATAAATTAAAGAATTTATGACTTTCATGAAAATTATCAAAATTTTAAGAATCAACGTTTAACCCAGAAAATTCACCAAAACCGTAAAAATTATGAAAACTATGAAAATCTAAGATATTCAAAAATCATAAGATATTCTCTAAATATTGAAGATCTCAAAATTTCGAAAATCCGATGAAATAATCGAAGCACTGAAAATCTCGTTAAAATTTTATAAATCGACAATAATTAAAAATTTTACGAAAATCTGATAAATTTTTTTATAAATTGCTAATAATCTCAAAATATAAAAAATCTTATGCAAATCTCGAAATATTCAAAATAAACATTTCACAAATCGACAAAAATTGAAAAGTTTACAAAAATCTCGAAATATCGAAAATCTTCATGAAAATCTTATAAATTGATGAAAATCTCGAAATATTGATCTTATAAAATTTTTCTAAATCGACAAATATCACAAAGTATTAAAAATCTCATAAAAATTGTATAAATCGACAAACGATTGTTTTCCACTCCCAGACTAAGCATGAAGTAAAATTTCGAGTTTAGAAAAGCCCCGCGTAGAAAATTTGTCGAGGGTCGCGTAGCGACCCGAGACAAATTTTCACGGGGCTTTTCTAAACTCGAAATTTTACTTCATGCGCCACGCGTATAAACCACTGATTTCAAGTGAGGTTTAAATATACATAGATTCACAACATTTTTGTTTTGTACGCGTTGCGCATGAAGTAAAATTTCGAGTTTAGAATAGCCCAGAAAATTTGTTTCTACCCTCAACAAATTTTTACGGGGCTTTTCTAAATTCAACATTTTACTTCATGCGCCACGCGTACAAAACAAAAATGTTGTGAATTTATGTATATTTAAACCTCATTTTAAATCAGTGGTTTATACGCGTGGAGCATGAAGTAAAATTTCGAGTAATCACATTTTTTATTTAAATTATTTAATTTTCATTACTTTTCACTGATTTAGTAAAGCTAGTTGATGATGAATAGAGAGACTAATCCTCGGTTAAAATTACACGTCGAAACTTCCGGATAATTAACAATTTTCCTACTAATTACCCGAAATTTCCCTAGGAGCTGAGTAATTTGTAGCTAAGTGGTCGTTGTAATTGCAACCGACTCTTTTAACCGACTTGGCGAGTTGGCGGATATTTTAATTTTTAATACTTCAATGAATAGCAAACATCACAGTATTTTTGCAAAATTATTATACGAGTATAAGCAATGTTTTTGAGAGTTTTTGATAAAAATAATAATTACATACACATTCTACGGTTAAGTCTCTGTCTTTATTTTATTTTTTGAAATAATTTCTGCTGCTATAACCAAAAATCCAATCAATATTTCCAAGTATCTACAGGTGTAATCCTATTGTTTTTACTTTCCCCCGTATGTAGTACAAAGGGAAAGTATTGTTTTCGTGAAAATTTTCCCTGAGTCGAATAAGACCATTTTTGAAAAATGTCTGTCTGTCTGTGTGTCTGGCTGTGTGTCTGTCTGTCTGTCTGTGTGTCTGTGTGTGTGTGTCTGTGTGCGTTGTACCGCAAAAACCGCTAAAGATATCGAGATGAAACTTGAAACTTAAGCTTTTTGTTACAATCGGAAGAACTGAAAAGCTTTTGGTGAAAATCGGAAAACCGGAAGTGGTACTTTACTCTTAGCGTTTTTCAGTTTTTTCAAATTTTTTCAATAAATGTTCATCAAACAAAAAATTCTTTCAGATAAAAGTTGTAGATAATAACAAAATGAAGATATATTGTTCACTTACTTTTTGTCATAGCACTCTTAGTTTTTGAGATATTTTAAAAGTTGTTTGTTTTATCTAGTTATTGATGTGTGACAGTGTATGTGTCGATACAATTGAAAAATGTTTCAAATAAAAGTTGTAGTTATCAAAAAGTTGAAGACATATCGAAAATAATAATGCTACAAATATTTTAAAAGTGATTTAATACGCAATTTACGGGGGAAAGTACTATGATGGACACATCACCATTTTTTTATTAAAAAAATAATTACACACACATTCTACGATTAAGTCTCCCTTTCCATTTTATTTTTTGAATTCATTTCTTCTGCTAAAACCAAAAAACCCAATTAATATTTCTAAGTATCTCCAGGTGTAATTCTATCGTTGTTGCAGATTAGCTTAGTTAAATTGATCATCAATGGAGCTTTCAAGTTTCCAACTACAGACCCAAGTTTAATTAGAGTCAGTGCATTGGATACTAATATTACACTAATAGTATTACCGGTTTGATATCTATTAGCTTGTGTTTACGCGTTCAGGAGTTTATGTTTTGAATGCATATAATTTAACCTTTAAATTATTTTCCTGTACATTAAATATACACAATTTGTTTTAACATATGATATTTATTTTATCTGATTAGTATACAGGGAAATGTTCTTTTAAATATTTTTGCAACAATTCAATTTGCTGTTTTTATAGAAGTTCGGATGAATAAGCTGTACATTTTCAGACATTCATAGATTTTAAGAAAGCGTTGAGTTTGAAATTTTACTTCATGCACCACGCGTATAAAACACTTAAATATCCTGATGTTAAAAATATACTTTCTAAGCAGTATTGTAAAATTTTGACATTTACTTGAAATCAGTCCTTCATACGCTTAGCGTATATGTTGTAAGATCTAAAATTAATTTAAACAATGTGGAGTATTCGATGTGTTATGTCAAACCTGAATAGTTGAACATAACCTTACAATAAATTACATTTGTCACCTTTTTTCCAAGGCACAGTTATTATATTTTTTTTTATATTGTTTTGACAACACTCTTCCTAATAAAACAATATATTGCGTATTATTGGGTTTAGTAAAATAATGTCTATTAATGAAACAAGTGTTTTCTACTCCCAGACTACTATCCTTTTCATAAAGCGAGGCATGTCACTTTCGGATGCTGTATTTTCAAAAGAAAAAATCTTGGAAAATATATAAATACGTATCTACATTCCTTGGAATGTTCCTCATTTATTTTGAGAAAATTTTTATCACATTTATTTACTGAGATATTAATAAAAATGTTTAAAAAGGTACCTATATTTTTGTGGATTTTTACTAAGATCAACTTTAACATTTATATAAATTGATTGGCTACATATAAGAAATTGAAAAAAATACATGTAATAGATCAGACTTATATTTATATAACGACGCAAATAAAAATTAAATGTGTCCACCCTTTATTCCCCGATTTTAAAAAAAGTCGACACCTACGTTCTCGGTTATTTTACAATCAATTTACATATAAATAACAGATATTATATATTACACAATTATATTGCAAAATGTATAAAACACAAATTATGAATATATCAAATATTAGATTTTTAGTGGATTAAAAATTGTTCCAAGAGATATAAAATAATGACGGTGAAAGTGAGGCGTGGGGAATAGAGGGGGTCCCGCTCGGTTCATCGTCGTTACGACGCGGACGATGATGAAAGGTTTATAACGAAAGGGAAGACAGCAGTTATTTACAATTGGATTTATTTTATAATATTTATATTTACAACCACGATAATGGGATGGTGGATTAAAGAAATACTTAATTAAAATAAACGTGTATTATCTTCATAATATTTTTTAAAAATAAACATTAAAGAGACGGTTTCAAAGTTGAAATGAATAAGACAAATTATTATGTAAATAAAATAAACTTGGCGAAAATGTGATAATGATTATTATTATTAACAAGTAAATGTTATAACATCACACGAAAGTTTATTGATTTATTGATAAAAACAAAAATGTTTCTTTGTTCGACAACAAAAGTTAACATGCGATACAATTTTTACCATGTAAATCACTATGGCCATACTTAAATAAAACGCACGGTATATAAAATATTAAAATTAAAATAAAAAATATGTTTCAAGAAAAATACAATACAACAAATATAAAATAAATATTATAAAATAATAAAAATGTACTATATAAAAGACAAAAAATATAAGATAAATATTAAATATTAAAATTATTAGTGTATTTATTTAACATTTATTAAATGTAGAAATAAATATAAATTTAAAACAAGGACAAATATAAATTATTAATAAGAATTTAGAACAAAAATATAATTTTACATAAATATAAGAAACACAATTGTCATTAAAGTTACCCAGATTCACTTCCGCTTTCACTACCGGTTTCGCTGTCTGTCGATTCATCCGCTCTAATATTAATAATTAATGGTTCCACTGCGACATCAACCAAATGATCTTTTTTTATATAATCGTCTTCAATTTTCTTTGTATGTCTTATACAATTTGGCCACAAAGTATCAGGAACGTTTCCCATGGCTTCATTGCATAAATTTAAAACATCATTTATTTTAAATGTTTTGTTCTTTTTTGCCACATAATTTTTAACAAATGACCAAATTAGCTCTATCGCATTAAACTCACAGTGAGCTACTGGTAACCAAATAAGTTTAACAGATTCTCCTCTAACCTCTTCTGCTATTTTATCTAATAGATACATTTTTGGATAATGGTGCACCTTTGCCAATGATAACAGTGCGGGTCTTGACATTTCGTCAAATGAATCATATTCGGATGGCAATCGTACATTCTTTTTAATAAGCCAGTCAACTATGTTTGCCTTTCTCCATGCAGTTGTTGGATTTCTAAAATCTGGATGCAACATAGTGTGATAAGGTGCTTGGTCAATGACTATCACTGAATTATCTG
Source organism: Philonthus cognatus (assembly GCA_932526585.2). Taxonomy (NCBI): domain Eukaryota; kingdom Metazoa; phylum Arthropoda; class Insecta; order Coleoptera; family Staphylinidae; genus Philonthus; species Philonthus cognatus. The sequence continues at coordinate 171,401,702 of OW052241.1, forward strand.
GTATAATTGTCAGAACATGTCTAAACCATTCTTCAAAATTTTTGGCATTCATCTCATCATGGTAGTCATTAGAATTTTTGTTGCCAATAGAACACTTCATACATCCATCCAAAAAACCATCTTCACTCCCTATGTGGAGAATAATTACTCTTTTCCCAGCTCCCGATGGAGTTATTATTCCACCACGGTATCTATTTATTTCCTGGATGGTACCTCTGTAGTAATTATAATTGTCTCGTTTTTCATCCGTAAGATTTGTTCACACCAACCAAATTTTTTAGAGTGGTTGGCTCCACAGCAAGTCTCGTCCGTATAAAATATTTTCCAGTTATCATTTCGATATCGTTTCATTTTATTTAAGAAATGTCCACGTGCTGCAGAAATTGTGTTGCTCTCCATTAAAATTGGCCGTTTATTCAGTTTCATATACTTGAAATTCAATTTAATTAAAAGTCTGTATAAAGTGGTAGATGAAAACTTGGGTAAATCGGCAATATCTTCTTTCAGTTTTTCATGAACCATTTGAACGGATGGAAAAGACTTTTCCAAATAGAAACTCATCACAGTACGTCTAATAACTCCCTGCAAAAAAACTCATCAAACACAATGGGTTTGCGTCCAGGTGATGTGCGGGGGGAACATATATCTTCGAATTTGCTTTGATCAGAACTAACACGACAAATACTACGAACTGAAATCGCTAAACACGAAGCTGTTCTATTTACGACAGATTCTATGTCAATGTTTTCCTTGCCGCATCGTTTCTCTTCTTCAAAAAACTTTCGCGCATTTACTATCATTTTTTTCTCCTTACTTGAGAACGGTGATTTTCGTTTATCTTCCATTATTAACAATTTGTTCGCTCTGCGATTGTAGTTGTATATTAACAAAAAGTCTAAGACTGAATAATTATAACGAAAAGGGCAATACTTATAGAAACATTTAAACATAATTTACCTCCCACCTTCATAACAAAACATTTCTTAGTACCCCTTGTCAAAACAACCAATAATCCCTTTATAGCCTTTTCGAGAATTAACGAAAGTGTAAACACAGATATAGAACCCTTGATTACAAACATCCTTACGTAATAGACAAATAGGTCGTCTAATCCCTTAATCCCTTAATCGCTTTTCGGCTAATTCGATACAACCTTTAATGGCTGTAATAAATTGTGGAATTTTTACGGTGGTAAAAATAGTTATTGCAGTTTTGTGATCGGATTATGTCATTTTAAATTTTAATCCAAGTAAAACTGTTTACAAAAAGTAGGCAAGTACCTATTTTCGTTTATATGTATATTACAGGCGCGCACCCAGGGGGGTGGCTGTTTACAAAAAAAAGGTAGGACCTATTTTTGTTTATATGTATATTATATGTATATTATATGTATATATATAACCACTATAAAGTTTTCTAAAACATAAACTTATAATTATATTTTATATATTTTTTTGCTAATGTATTTTTTATTAATTTTACAGTTGTAATGGTTAATTTAAAAATTCGCTATTATGTATTTTGAAGATAACAGACAGACAGAATTTTGTTACACACCTTAAAACAAGTTTGAGAACCCCCCCTAGACAATTTTCTGGGTGCGCGTCTGTGTATATTCATATTTAATATACTTTATTTTCATTCCCACCAACAGTTTAATAAAATCATTTTAAAATAAATGAATTAAATATTTCATATGCGTTTCAATACTTATTGAGAATCGTATATAGAAGTAATTATATAAAAATGTTCGTGTCAGTGCGGTTTGCCGCTTAGCATTAACGGCAAACCGTTAGCATACTCGCATCTCTCTCTACGGCCTGAAAACTGATTTCGATATAAAAACACCTCGATTTTAATGATACACTTGTACTTTTTTAAGGATAGTATTCAATTATTCATCACATAAAATGTACACATACGTTATGCCAAGTCCCATTTTAATCCGATTTTTAATAACCGAGATTGTAGATTTTCATTTTTTACGCTATAATTGTGGTAATAAAAATATTTAACATATTTTGTTTAATCCATCACATTCGAAATAGATTCTAGTAACCACCTTATTTTTTTCATTAATCTTAAATATTTTATAACGGAGATACACGCAATGAAACTCGACCGTTTGAAAAGTTCATGAAAAAACACTACCTTTTTTTGGTAAACATACGCCGAATATACAGGGTGTCCCATTAGTGCGGTCTCGGAAGATATCTCAGCTCTCGTTAAAGATAGAAAAAAAATGTTTTCACAAAATTTGCTTGATTTTAAGAGCTGCATAACCTAAAATTATTTTCAAATATACAGGGTGTCCCATTATCCCATACTTAATACCAACTTTGTTATTTTAAATGGAACACCCTATATATTATTTTTTTATTTGATCCGCCTTTAAATGCAGTAAAATAATATATAGGGTGTTCCATTTAAAATAACAAAGTTGGTATTAGGTATGGAATAATGGGACACCCTGTATATTTGAAAATAATTTTAGGTTATGCAGCTCTTAAAATCAAGCAAATTTGGTAAAAACATTTTTTTTCTATCTTTAACGAGAGCTGAGATATCTTCCGAGACCGCACTAATGGGACACCCTGTATATTATCTTTGACATTAAAATTCTAAAAAAAAATCACATGTACAAATGATGTATCTTTATGTGGTTTAAATTTCAAAACAATCGACCCCATCGATTTCAAAATATTTAACTTCAAAGTGACATGCCTCGCTTTTTGAAAAGGATAGTAAGCATGAAGTAAAATTTCGAGTTTAGAAATGCCCCGCGTAAAAAATGTTCACGGGGCTTTTCTAAACTCGAAATTTTACTTCATCGGCGACGGGCATAAAACACTGGTTCAAAGTGAAGTCCGGATTTTTCAAATTTTTGTACTCGAATATTTTTTCCAAGGCACACTAAGTTTATTTTAAAAAAATATAATTTATAACAGAAGATTTATTTCAAATTATTTTCGACCACAATATTTTTGAAAAATAACATGTTAGGCATTATTGGATTTAGACAAATAATATTTACTGTAATAAAAATAAAAAACTACAGGCAGCCACTTAAACATTTTAAGTTGGCTATTATTTGGCAATAAAGTTATTATTGAAAAAAATATATGTTAATGTCATTTCTTAGTTTTTAAACGGCGATTGACTTTGGTATTTAGTTCAATAAAGAACAAATAAAGCGTGTCATATGCTAAAAGACCAAGTGCCAATTTATTAAAATAAAATAAGTATTAATGTAATTTCTTAGTTCTTAAACGGCCATTGACTTTGGTTTTTAGTTCAATAAAATCGGTCCAAAAATGACAGAGCTATCGGGTTGGGCATTTTTTATCGAACACCCGGTATATCAAGGTATGTATACTTTAAAGAAAAAATCTCTGTATATATTTTTTATTGTACGAAAAATTACTTATATTTTATCAGTGTTAAGACTTAAGCTCCATTGCATAAACACCCAATTATTTATACTTTATCAACAATCTTTATTCCAAGGACGAAACCCTTGGCACAACGGCAGTATTTCCTCTAAATTAACAATTAATCGCAACCCACCACCGCAACATAATTAACTTGTGATAACAACAAATTGAATTCCACAGTCGGCTAATTAAAGGCGTGCGATTTGCATAACGTTTAAACGTTAAAATGGTACGGTTAATCGCACGACAAAATCTAAATTAGTCTCGGCATGGAAAAGTGCAAACTTAGCTTCCCGAATTTAATAATATAAAAACACTGAGTTAAGTGTTAATCCGTTGTTATTAGTCACTTTATATCCGAAATGTACACTTCTATGCAATAAAATTAAGCACACAAAATATGTTATATATTATAGGACATGATGAATTTCGAAAATATGTACATATGCCAATTTCCTTAGTGTCAAAATGCTGCGTCATTTCAAATCAAATCAAATCAAATCAATCTTTATTCAAAAATAATACATATACAAGTTGAAATACAATCCTATACATATAAAGTTATGAACACGTCACAAAAATACATATATGTAAACAAAAGCAGAGTCACTAAATACACTGATGGTATAAGGCAACAGCATACTCTTCGTAAATGAGAAGATTAGTGACAACATTCATGAACAACATGAACCTACATTTCGAAATCTCTAAGACTGTATAAGAAATTGCTTGAGTTTTCTCTTGAAAATACTTAATTGTTCAATGTCTTTAAGATCTTGTGGTAGTTTATTAAAATATAGAATTGCACAGTATTCTGGTGTATGTTCGGAAAGTGTTAATCTATGTGCCGGTGTGTTATATTTTTTTGATTTACGTGTATTATATGTGTGGTCTATGATGTGATTTGTAAATTGGTGTTTATTTTTAAAGAAAAAAATGAGTAGTTCATAGATATAAATGCCATAAAATGTTAAAATAGATTCACGTTTAAAAAGTCCTCTACATGTTTCATTGTAATCTAAATTAAATATTATTCTCAGTATTTTCTTTTGTAGTATAAAAATATCTTTTGCCGCGGAACTGCTACCAAAGAACATTATACCATATCTAAATGTAGATTCGTAGTTTGAATGATACAAGAGAACTAAATGTTTTCTCTCAAACAAATTCTTTAGAATCCTAATTGTATATGCAATGGAATTCAATTTTTTCATTAATTTCAAACAATGCTCTTTCCAATATAAACGGTAGTCAAAAGTAAGTCCTAGTAGCCTAGTATAAAATGATAATGGAATGGTGACTTCACCCACATTAACTTCATGAAGGAAATTTTGTGAGTTTTTGGTTTGAAATGCAATTATATGTGTTTTTTCTTTGTTTATTGCTAGTTTATTCTGGCCCATCCAGTTCTCGATCTTATTCATTGCATTTTGTATATTTGTTTGAATGTTATTTGGGTCGTTTCTAGTTGTGATTATTGAGGTATCATCAGTATCATAGACAACAATTCAAAAATTCAAATTCTAACTAAAATAGAAGATGTTTTTTATATTTTGGCTTTGTTGTATTTATTATGAGCGTTTTTTTCAAATGGTCTTGGTTCTTTTACTAAAGGTGTTATTTTCAAGTTATAGTGTTTTATCATTTATTAAAACTGCTGCTAGGCAATTACCACAGACCCAAATTATTCAACTAAAATATTGTAAAAAATAGTTATGAGACTTGTGCTTAATGTTATTGCGCAGACGTGTACATTTGGTAATTTAAATAAAAGGTTATTAGTGCTTTGTTCGTCAATTTAATTTGAACTTCACGTAACTCAAACAATCAATTTTTAAATTTATTTATTTATTTAACATATAAACTTTTAAAATTTTACAAAACTATAATACATTTAAATATATAATAATTTAAAAACCATAAATAATATCGCGTGCATGCTAAAATTGCGTAATTATTTAATGGTGAATGCGCCGGGAATCGTAGCTCGCCTTGTTTTAAATGTTGTAAAACAAAACAGGGAATACCTAAAGATTTATAGGCTGAATTTGGAATACGTATACTTTAAGGAAAAAACTCCCTGTTTTCTTTAAAGTATACGTATTCCAAATTCAGCCTATTTTCTATAAATCTTAAGGTATTCCCTGTTTTTTTAAAAGTTCAATTTGAAGCTTTAAACAAATGTTTTCCACTCCCAGACTAAGCATGAAGTAAAATTTCGAGTTTAGAAAAGCCCCGTGAAAATTTGAGACAAATTTTCTGGGCTTTTCTAAACTCGAAATTTTACTTCATGCGTCACGCGTGTAAAACACTGATTTCAAGTGATGTTTAAAATATTCTTAGAAGTACTGAACTTTCTTATACCACTTTTATTCAAACTTTTAAATAAAGCGATAAAAGAGAGTTAGGTGTTTTTTTATTATTATTATTTTATACCGGGTGGTGCATCGGACGACGCATTATAGGGATTTCAATGTATTTTTTTAAATTCTCATTTATTTACTTCCCACGTCATTTTATCAAAAAATCATAGGATAGGTTTTTTGTGTGGATCAAAAAACTGAGTCTGATATACCCATTTAAAATATTTATTTATTATCTAAATTCGAGATACACATTATTTTAAAATTACAATTTAAAACAAAATAAATATACCGTGCCTTGGAAAAATAATAACGTCGCGCTTACAACTGACATTTTTAATTATCTCTATTGACATCAAATAGTAAAAGTAATATTACCTACTGTGTTAAAAGAACTTTTAAAATCAAATTATGTATTCAATTGACGAACAAATAGAAATGGTGAAATGGTTTTACGGAGGAAACAGTTCTCGAGAAGTAAGTGCAATGTTTAGTGTAAAATACCCAGATCGAAATATTCCTGATCACACAACACTTAGTAGATTTGTTAAAAAGTTTGAAAATACTGGTACACTAATTGATCATTGCAAGTGTCATAAAGAAATTGGACGTCCTCAAGTAGAAAATGAGAGTGTTTTTAATGTTGTGGCCACTACGATAGAAAATCCAACATTGAGTTTTGCGTATTTTGAAAGCAAACAAGTTTCATTCCTACAAATACGTGTCACCAAGAACTTCTCGAAAAAGATATGTTTGAAAGAAGTGCGTTTTGTTACGAAATAATAAAGTAAAATTTCGAGTTTAGAAAAGCCCCGTGAAAATTTTCTGGGCTTTTCTAAACTCGAAATTTTACTTCATGCTTAGTCTGGGAGTAGAAAACACTCTTTTGAAGCTTTAAATTAAACTTAATAAAAAATAACAACGAATATTTAAAGATTTTAAGAAAATAAGCTCAGTCACAGCTATAAATCTTGAAATCTTCATTGTTGTTTTTTTTTAAAGTTTAATTTGAAGCTTTAAAGGAGTGTTTTCCACTCCCAGATTAAGCATGAAGTAAAATTTCGAGTTTAGAAAAGCCCCGTGAAAATTTGTCGAGGGTCGCGCAGCGACCCGAGACAAATTTTCTGGGCTTTTCTAAACTCGAAATTTTACTTTATGCGCCACGCGTATTAAACACTGATTTCAAGTGAGGTTCAAATATACATATAGTTAACAATTTTTTGTGTTTTATACGCGTGGCGCATGAAGTAAAATTTCGAGTTTAGAAAAGCCCCGTAAAAAATTGTCTCGGGTCGCTGCGCGACCCTCGACAAATTTTCTACGCGGGGCTTTTCTAAACTCGAAATTTTACTTCATGCTTAGTCTGGGAGTGGAAAACACTCGTTTGAAGCTTTAAATTAAACTTAATATAAAATAACAACGAATATTTAAGGATTTTAAGAAAATAAGCCCAGTCACAGCTACAAATCTTGAAATCTTCATTGTTTTTTTTTTTAAGTTTAATTTGAAGCTATAAAGGAGTGTTTTCCACTCCCAGATTAAGCATGAAGTAAAATTTCGAGTTTAGAAAAGCCCCGTGAAAATTTGTCGAGGGTCGCGCAGCGACTCGAGACAAATTTTCTGGGCTTTTCTAAACTCGAAATTTTACTTCATGCGCCACGCGTATAAAACACTGATTTCTAGTGATGTTCAAAATATACTTTTAAATCAGATCTAAAAATAAACCGCTAAAGCAGGATTATAAATATATTGCTAAATAATAATATTAGAAATTTTACTTCATGCGCCACGCGTATAAAACACTAAAATATTGTGAAATTTATCTATATTTGAACTTCTTCTAAAATCTGTGTTTTATACGCGTGGCGCATGAAGTAAAATTTCGAGTTTAGAAAAGCCCAGAAAATTTGTCTCGGGTCGCTGCGCGACCCTCGACAAATTTTCACAGGGCTTTTCTAAACTCTAAATTTTACTTCATGCTTAGCCTGGGAGTGGAAAACACTCGTTTAAAGCTTTAAAATGAACTCTTTAAAAAAACACCTAAAAGAAATACCTAAGAGAAAAATTTCCTGTATATATGTATTTTGTTTAGATCCAAAAAAGAATGATTCATTTAACGAGCTATTGTTTCATCAATCTTAATCGTATTTTATTCACATTAAAAATGTAATGTTTTACAATTTAACCATATGTGTATTTCGAATTTAAAACTATCTTAAATTCAAAAAAATTACATTACGCTTTCAGATTGCAGAACTTTACACATAAAATATAAAATCACGGCGGGCGGTTTATACGAATACTCTCATTACTTTATATTATATAATTCTTTATGTTCAATTAATTTTTTACTTAACCCGTGGTGAAACTTATTTAAATAATTATTTAAATATGTTTCACCACGGGTTAAGTAAGAATTTAAACCATTATTAATTAATTATTATAATAGAAGATCTTTGATAAAAACACTAGGTTTGTTTGACTGACAAACCAAGTGTTTTTATGAAAGTTCTACTATTATATAATTCTTATTTGTTTGTTTTTATTTCAAGTCCTAAAAAGTAAACGGATTTTTAAGTATTATTAGTTTTATATCTGTTAACAGATATCAAATGGAAAATCTCTGCGAATTGAAGCGATCGAAAACACGAACGATGTGTAATCAGTGCAAAAGGAAACCCGAAGACTAGAACAGCTCTAATCTTGGTAGATAGGAGGGGTGTGATAAGAATTAAATTGTATTCGGAAAGCGAGAGTGACAAATGTACGGAGGAGATCGGTGATTTATGTCTGACGTGCTCTTTGTTTTGTCAAATGTATAATCCGACAATGTGTTTTCGTTCAGAATTAAGTAGACATAGGATTTTTTGTTTGTTAAATTAAAGATGTATTTATTACATTGAATGAAACACATGGAGGGTTATGGGAAAGAACCAAATTTTGAAATTTTACAAGGGAACAAAATGACAAGTCAAAACTCTGTTTTACAGGCAATAAATAGCCTGTAAAACAAACATTCTTACTTTTTTTTGTCGTTAATAACTGGTACGGTTTATTTGTTTCCCGTTTAATTTGTCTACGTAAAAATAGTCTGAGCTATACATAGGCGCCAAAAACGATTATCGGTACTTTTTGGGCTCCCCTTTTCCCCTTAACTGTTCATATGCTTAACTGTTTTCTTGTAACATTTCTAATTAAATCACATTTTTTTTTTAGTTTGGGATTTACCTATTGAAAATCTATAGAGTTTTGCTATATTTTTTGTAAGAAATTCTCTAATAGCCAAGCTGAAATATCTTTAGAAAATACTGTATTGTATCTTACTGCTGTAACAAATATTCCAATTAAATAAAATATCTATCTATATTTTGTCTCCTTTTTCAATAGCTTTATATATAAATTGTCTATTTATTTTACTCACACAGATACAGTTTTCAAGGTGCTGCGCTAAAATGATGCCTGATTTTACCTATGTTATATTTAATTTTATTGTAGTTTTAATTATTATATTCTTACGGCCAATTTCATAACAATTGAGTTAAAGTGACTTTAACAAAAGTCGACTTCAAGTTAAAGCCGACTTTAAATATTGATGGGTTTTATAATCAATTCCTAATCTGACTTTAGTAAAAGTCGACTTTAAGGTAACAAATATAGGTTGGTAACGCATTTTTATAGGTATTTTTATTATATAATGTTGCATAACTGTAATTTTGATTAATTATATTTCAATTATGTAATTAAAAATGTCACAACAAACAATAAGTGAAAATAAGTAAGGAGTTTATTTTACAGACAAAGAGGAATTACTTTTAATTCAGCCTGTTAAAAACATAGAGCATAATTAAGTGCAATAAAAAACAAATAAATTGTCAATATCGAAAAAGGTAAAACATCTTTTATTAATTTGCATTGAATTATTTGCTGAATCGGCTGAATATACCAGTTAGCGAATTAAAATGTGTATATTTAATAAATTAACCTGCTGGATTCAAGTAAAATCTTATCTTTATTTTGGTACAGTACAGTTATTACCATTGCCTTTGATAATCGAATTTTTAGAAAACATCCATGCCCCTGAATGCATCAACACCTGGTCTGCGGCAGGCGAAAAGGTTCATCGCCTTCTCTGCCGTAAGAACCGGACGGTTTCTCAGGTTAAGCAAGGGCAACCTAAGGCTCATAACCGACCTCCTAACTGGACACTGTCCTCTGAAGTACCACCTCACCAAGATGGGTCAGACAACTGATGCCAACTGCAGGTTCTGCAACGAGGCACAAGAAACAGCAGAGCACCTACTTTGTGAATGCCCTGCCTTGTCCCTTCAAAGAGTGAACTACCTGTCATCGGCCACTTTAAACACCGAGGAATTGGTACACATTAACCCTCAAGTTATAGTAGACTTCATAAGAAGTCTAGACATTGAGGGACTCAAGTAGGTCAGGGATAGTTACAAAAGATCTTTTAGGTCGAGGTAACTTCGAAAGGCCCAGAGGCCATACGACCCACCGACCCCATAACATAACATAACATGCATCAACACAATTTTCCCTCATTCTATATACTGCTTTCGTTTTAATCACAATATCTTCTTCATCGCCTGAAGAAATATCATTCAAAATGTATTAAAACACTTAACTTTGTTTTACCACTTTAATTAACTTTTTACAGTGACCATAGTTTCGACTACAAGCTAGTCATTATCAAACTGAGTGACTCTAAAAACTGTAAACAGTTAAAGTAGTAAAACAAAGTTAAGTATTTTAATATTATTTTATAAAGATGTACCACAAAGTGAACGCCAACCAAATCAAAGATTTCATTCAAAATGTGATTCATTCTTCTAGTTCTGTAAAATTACTAGCTCTGTTAGTTCTTTTTAACATTTGACAATATTTTTAGGTTACTTTTAAAGCCGGCTTAATCTATTTGAAGTGTCAACAAGCCGACTTTAACTTTAAAGCAGACTTTAACTTTAAATTTGCATTATGAAACGGAATCTTACGTTATAGTCGACTTTAAATATTTAAAGCACCTTTAACTTGATTATGAAACCGGCCGTTATTAGGCTACTTGCTGATTTATCTACTGTTACTGTGACAATGTTAATTTAAGATGATTTGTTTTTTATCTATTCATGAGATAACATAAGTTTTAGTGTTATATTATGAATACATGGAAAACAAAATATGGTCTTAAGTTGATATTGGGCCCGATTCTGTAATTAAAATGTTAAATTTAACGTCTACGTTATTCATTAACTTATTTATTAGGCTACTTGCTGATAGGCTACTTGCTGATTTATCTACTGTTACTGTGACAATGTTAACTTAAGATCATTTGTTTTTGATCTATTCATGAGATAACATAAGTTTTAGTGTTATATTATAAATACATGGAAAACAAAATATGGTCTTAAATTGATATTGGGCCCGATTCTGTAATTAAATTGTTAAATTTAACGTCTACGTTATTCATTAACTTTACATTCTACGGATACATAACAAATCCGCTTAGATGGTAATGTTAATGAATAAAATGTGAATTCAACATTCTCGCTTACAGAATCGGCCCGATTATTGCAAGTTATTATAAAAGATGGATCTTACATATTTTTGTGCTTTAATTTTTTATCTTTTCAAATGTGTTGACTGTCCCTTTTTTCAATGCTTTTTCGGGAAATTCGGTGTCGGATGAGAGCCTGAAAATGTGGTAGTTATTCGACAGGGTATGGACGAACGTTTAAGGGCTTTTACACAGCTTAGAGGTGAGCACTTCAAATCACTCACTTCCTCTATAATTCAATAGACTCGAAATTTAGTTTCCGTTCAGGTGGGATAAATACAATTAACCGAAGTTGCTCACAGCGTTCGGGTTTATAAAATCTTTCTAATAATTTAGTAGCTTGAACTTGAAATGTGATGAAAAATCGATATATTGCAAAATTATAAGTAGACTGATCAATACTTTTCCTATAAAAGAGTTTAATATTGTTCTAACAAGTGTTTGTAGTCCTGGATTAGGTATTTCATTTCATTTCATTTCATTTATTAACGGAATATCCTTTTTACATAAAACTATAACAACCTGTAGAAATACAAACACTTAATGTAAATAACAAGGCACTGATCGAGTTCAACTAACAATAATATAAAAATTAGATAGTGTAGAAAGTAAATACAATACATAAATACAGAATTAAAAATTGCATACAACAAAGAAACAAAAATTATTTATCAATATCGGAGAGGCAAATACGGCGCAGACTAGATTTGAACAGTGACGTAGACTGTGCAAATAATATAAAGTTACTATTATTTTGTAATTTATTTGCATAGCGCATAAGTCTATCAATGGGGTTGAACATACCGTAATTTGTAGGATGAAAAGACAAACGAAATAATGGCTTGTGCCTGCAATTAATACCTCTTGGTATATTAAAACACAACTTACATATTAAATCCTGACATTCAATAATCCCATTGACTAGCTTATGCAGAAGACATAAATCCAGTAGAACTCTCCTGTCATGCAGTGATTGAATATTGAGCTCACTGAGCATAAAGCTATGGCTGAAGTTGATATTGTGCCCGCCCATCCTACGATGAATAAGTCTTAAGAATCGACTTTGAACAGTTTCAAGTTGCTGAATCGTAGTTACCGAGTACGGTGACCACACTACAGATGCATACTCAACATGGGGTCGAACAAGCGCAAGGTATAAAAGTTTCGCAGTAGTTATACTAAAATCCAATGTAAACCTATTGACAAAACCTAACATTCTCAACGCCAAATTACATATATTGTTAATATGTTTATTAAAATTAAGTGTAGATGTAAATAGTACGCCCAAGTCTTTAATTTCAGTTACAAAAGTTAAAAGATTATTGTTAATGGAATAAGGAAATTTTATACCATTGCCACGACAAAATGATACATGGAAACACTTGTTAATATTTAAGTATAGATTATTGTCAATACACCATTCAGCAACACTGTTCAAGTCCGATTGCAACAAAGTTTGATCCTCGACTGATCTGACTTCTCTAAATATTTTTAGATCATCTGCATACAGGAGAAATCTGCTATGCTTAATCCTAATGCCGATATCATTTATAAATAATAAAAATAGCACAGGCCCACAATGAGATCCCTGAGGTACCCCCGAGGTCACGTTAATACATCTTGATAGACTTGATCCCACGCGTACACATTGTGTTCTGTTGGACAGATAACTTGCAAGCCAATCCAAGCCCAATCCACCCACACCCATTGCATGTAGTTTTTTTAACAATACACCATGCTGCACTCGATCGAATGCCTTGGAGAAATCTGTATAAATTGAGTCAATTTGAAGCCTCTTCTCCAAAGCATCCGACAAAACTGTCTTATATAGCATCAAGTTAGTCACAGTGGACCGCCCTTTAATGAATCCGTGTTGTTCTTCAATGATAATATTTTTACACGCCCACATAATTTGCTGAGAAACAAAATAGTCGAGCATTTTCGGCAATGCCGATTGGATGCATATGCCTCTATAATTCATTACATTTGATCTACAGCCACTTTTGAATATAGGTACCAAAAAACTACGCTTCCAGCAATCCGGGAATACACCGGTGTTAAGTGATGTGGTGAAAATGGCATGGATCGGCTTAGAAAGAGTAAAAACGCAGCGCTTCAAAAAATATTCAGGGATCCCATCCGGGCCCATACTGCATGAATCAGTAAAATGTGATATTTTCTCAAATATATCGTTGAGAGCGATACCAAAATTATTCAAGTTAAATAGTGTATGCATATTAGGTAAATCACAATAAGTGCTCTTAAACGAGTTACAATAGACCGTTGAAAAGTGTGATGCAAATAAATTTACATTCTCATCCAAATTATTTCCAGTATCATTATTTAAAAACATTTGCTCCGGTAAGCCATTGGTGTTCCGGCAAATATTTACGTAATTCCAAAAACACTTTGAATTCACACCAATATCTCGTTCTAAACCCTGGATATAATTTGTATATAATGCGTTATTAAGTATTTCACACTCCAACCGTATTCTTTTAAATGTCTCATAATCCGATTGCAAGCCACTCATTTTATATAACTTATGGGTTGCTTTCTTAGACTTAATCAAAGTTATTAATTCACTGTTAAACCACGATGGGTAATTATTAGAGCGTTTTACAAATTTTGCTGGTATAAACCTATTAAAACAATAATATAAAATGTTATTAAAATCATTAACCTTATCATCGACGCTTGAATTAAGGAACACCTCATCCCAATCAATTGAAGCAAGAAAATTATTGATACCAGCATAGTCGCCCGATTTAAAATCATAAGACCAATCTTCATACCCATCTACAAAGTTAACTGGCAATAGGGGTAAGCTTATAGAGTACTGAATGTGATGGAAACTTGAACCACATAAAACATCACTGGCACGGCATACAGAGAGATTTAAAACATTGCAGAATACTAAATCTAAAAATACTCCTCTTTCGTTGGGTATACTATTTGCTTGCAGCATATGATGATAATTAAACACATTAGCTAAAACACTTGCAGGCTGACAGTCATTCCTTGTATTCAATACATCATTTGATTGGTCCCAAAACGCAACAGGTAGATTAAAATCGCCACAAATTATATATTTACAATTAGGGTTGGAGGAACAAATATTATCAATATCATTTGCACTGGTCATGTATTGCTCAATAGCTGATCTCGGTGGTATATATATCGATCCAATTATGTACTCATCAATAATTTTAACAAATAATTGTTCACCTTTGTCACTGCATTCTATTGAGCTACTTGCAAAAACGTTTTTGACAGCAATCAGAACACCCCCACCTCTAGTTTTTGTGCTATTTGTACTATTTCTGTCAGTTCTATAGATATTAAAGTTGGAGAGACCTAATTCGGCGTTCGTTACAGAGTCGTCTAGCCATGTTTCAACTAATATGATAATATCGTAAATAGAGGTTTGGGTGTTTAGCATAAATGATTTTATGATGTGAATATTCCGAGTAAGTTTAGAAAAGCCTGACAACTTGGTTTGGTTGCTACGCTTCACTACGTGACCAAACAAAATTTTGAGGTATTTCTAAACTCGCAATTTTACTGTCGATATATTGCAAAATTATAAGTAGAATGATTAATACTCTTCCTCTTGAACAAGTTTCTCATCTTTCACGTAGTGAAACATATTTACCTATGATTTTATGGTGTATTGAAATGAATTCAATTTACTTTATGGTTTTTTGCTCTCAATGTTTTTTGTGTACGATGCCAGGTGTGCATTCGCATCGCCAGTCTTTAATGAGCTGAGGTGGAATAAAGACGTATAAAGGTTTATCGGTGTATTATTTAAAATAACTAATTAGTGTCTGACTGACAAGTTCGGTAGGACACAACAAAGTGGCGACGAGGATATTGGAAAAGCAGTAGCGGTCATCGTGATTTCTTTTCGCGCAAATTCGCGAAAACCGTGTATAGTCGCGGGAGTTAACACACGTGTTCCGAGACAATGGCGGAAGAGGTGCGTAGAAGCGATGGATTCGTGGGACATTTACGCTAATTCGACCCAAAATCATCCAACTGGACAATCTACAGGCGCCGGATGGAAAATGATTTCACAGCGAACGAAATTGCAGTAGGGGATAAGAAACGTGCAATTTTGTTGAACGCTTTATCAGAAGAAGCGTACAAGTTGGTTTATGACCTGTGTGTGCCGACAATTCCCGAAGAAACGAAGTATGAACATTTAATTAAAATATTAAATGAACATTTTAAATCTCAGCTATCAGGATTTGCCGCAAGATATAGATTTTATAATGCTTGGAAAAGTGAACAAGAATCGGTGAAAGAATGGGCAGCTCGTGTTCGAGGGCTGGCAGCACACTGCAACTTCGACGAAGGATAAATTGAAAAGGCGATGCGCGACCGATTCATAATGGGTTTCGAAAAGGGTAATATCCAGGATAGGCTGTTCGAAGAGGATCTTTCGGTAAAGTTTTCCAAAGTGGTGGAAATTGCGTCAGCTAAGATGGCGGCCAAGTCAAACACGGAAGTTCAAATCCAGGTGAAGATGGAGCCGGGGATTCATCATGTGACTCAACGAAATCGTCAACGACCAATCCGAAGGATGGAGGAAGTGAAAAAGTGTTTGGTGTGTGGGCAAAAATCGCATAGTTCTGAAGCGTGCCTTTTTCGCGAGTGTTCGTGTCATAGATGCGGAAAAATAGGACATCTGGCACCAATGTGCAAGGTGAAACAACACGGCAACAATGGTAAAAAACAAACAGATTTTCTTGAAACAAATTCGACACCTGAGTTATCACTTTTTACAATAAAAGATACATTTGAAATAATAGATCGACCTTTATTTTTAGACATTTTAATTGAAAATAAATTCATGTCGTGTCAACTTGACACGGGATCAGCCGTGACGGCAATTTCTGAAAATTTATGGTTAAAATATTTTAAAAAATTTAAACTGTATCCATGTCAGAAAGAATTGCATTATTATACGGAAGTTACAATTCAGCCGGTTGGCATTTGCAAATTAAGGTTTAAATTTAAAGATATGGTAGAGAATATTAAACGTGTATTAATTAAAAACGGTGGAGTTCCTTTACTAGGGCGCGACTTTTTCAGTCAATTTAAATTAGTGATTAGTTCAATTAATTATATCCAGCAGAAGGAGATAATTCAAGAAAAATTTAAACAATTATTTTCGCCTGGTCTGGGAAACTTTATTGAGAGTAAAATTTCATTAGATTTTAAAGATATTAACGGGACACCAAAATTTTGTCGTGCAAGACCTTAACCATTTGCTATGAAAGGGTTAGTGGAAAATGAATTAAATAGATTGCTAGATTTAGGTATATTGATTCCAGTTGAATTTAGCAACTGGTGTACACCAGTCGTGCCAGTATTAAAAAGAGATGGTACGGTGCGTTTTTGTGGTGACTTTAAGGTAACGGTTAATCCAGTATTACAGGTGAATCAATATCCCTTACCTCGAATTGAGGAACTATTTAGTAAACTGCAAGGTGGTGTAGCATTCTCAAAATTAGATCTTTTGCAGGCCTACCAGCAGATAACTTTAGACGAAAAGTCAAGGGAATATGTTACAATCTCTACTCACAAAGGGTTGTTTCAATACACTCGTTTACCATTTGGGTTAGCGTGTGCACCCAGTAAATTTCAACTGATAATGGACACCTTAATGCAGGGAGTGGAGGGAGTAACTTGTTTCCTTGACGACATTTTAATAACTGGGAAAAACCGTGAAGAGCATTTATCTAGACTTTATTTAATTTTAAACAGATTACAGTCAGCCGGATTAAAGTTATCAATGGACAAATGTAGTCTTTTTCAGAAAAAAAATAAATATTTGGGCTACGTGATCGATAAAGAGGGTTTACATGTAGCCGAAGACAAGATAGAAGCAATGGTAAATGCACCGATCCCGAAAAATATTACGCAAGTAAAATCATTTTTAGGCCTAGTAAATGACTACGGTAAATTCATAAACAATTTGTCAACGGTTTTATATCCTTTGTACAACTTGCTAAAAAAGGAGGTTAAGTTTAATTGGGATAGGGAATGCAACGATGCATTCATGAAAATTAAATGTTTATTAACCAATACAGATGTACTGGTGCATTATAATCCCGAGTTAAAATTAAAATTAACCACTGATGCGAGTGCATATGGAATCATCGGTGCGGTATTGTCGCATATTATGGAAGACGGCGCTGAAAGACCGATTGCATATGCATCACGTACACTAAGTAAAGCTGAAATAAACTACTCGCAAATTGAGAAAGAAGCACTTTCTATTATTTTTGGTTTATCAAAATTCAATCAATATTTATATGCGAGAGAGTTTATTTTGGTTACGGACCATAAACCCTTAGTTATTATTTTTAATCCCGATAAAGGTATTCCGCAGTATTCGGCGAATAGGCTGCGAAGATGGGCAGTTATTCTTTCGAATTACTAGTATAAAATTGAATATGTAAAATCGGAAAAAATGTGGCAGAATTTTTGTCTAGATTACCATTATCAGACAATAATGGATTTGAGAATAGTGATTTAGATTATGCACAATTTTTTAACTTACAGTTGATTACACCAATTGATTTAAATACGATTAGAGAAAATACATTAAAAGATGCTGATTTAAAACAAGTCAAAATATTTTTAAAAAAGGGTTGGCCAAATTACAACAACATTAAAAATAATATGAAATCATATTTTAAGTTACGATATGAGTTATCTATAGAAAATTATTGCATATTATGGAACAATAAATTATGCATTCCAAAAAATTTAAGGGAATCTATATTAAAATAATTGCATATTTCTCACATGGGAGTTGTTAAGGGGATTATTGCAGTGTAACACGCCGATCGTGTTGGAAAGACCCACATAGTTTAGAGTAGCTCATCCGATGCCAAATTTACAGCACAAGTGGGGAGAATACAGTCAGAGAGAAAAGCGGCAGTTCGCTGTGCATTTGTGCATTGCTCCTTGGCATGAACGGATGGGGTCTCGCGTCGCGTGGAATAGACGAAAAAAACAAAGCGTATAAAAAAGACGGATCGAACGAAAGTGTCGATTCGTATTATTTAAACACGCTGATAATACATACAAGCTATGTATTGTTTTTAATTCGTTAGAAAGCGTTATCGGATCCTGTGTTATTTTTCGGTATTTACAAAACTGATGATTCTTATTCTTGTCATTATAACACATTATTTTTACTTTTAAGACTCCAGTTTCGACAGCCGAACAAACTATGTGTTTTATTTTATTAAATTATAGATTATTTCTTAAAAATATAATAATAAAATAATTCATGTTCATAAGCTCATTGTGAATATTTATATGCCGCACATATATGAAAAAAAACATAGGATTTTTAATCATATTTTTTAAATGGGAATATTATCTTCCCTAACTGCTATTGCCATGAAAATAATGTGTATTAATTTGGCCTCTGCCCAATTGGGTAAATACCCCCAATTTTGGGGAGAATTTCAATTTATGTTCGGTCAAATATTCTAGTTTTTATGAATGCAACAAATAAATAATTGATTGAAAAAAATTAAACGGAAAGCTGCCCTGTTTTTTTTATGTTTAGTACAGGGTTTACAAAATGATGATGTGTATAAATAGGCTCAGTCAACTTAGCCCCCCGAAGTTCGACTTTTTTGAAAAAAGCGATTGCGCTAGACCGGCCTTAGCTAGCGCCACAAAAATTAGAGCTAGCGCCATTTAGACAAGAAAACTACGGGGATTTGAACTTTCGGGGGGCTAGGTTGATGCTAGCCCCCCGAGTTTGGATTTTTTAAGTTTTTTTACACTATTCGGATTCCTCAGAGCTAGCGCTACCAATTTAAAAGCCAACGCCACTCCCACAGCCCCAAAAAATGATAAAACATTTTTAACCCTGGCCCCTTAAAATGAGATGTTTTTAATCCAACAGAATATGACAAAAATATTCTCTCAAAAATATCAGGTAAAAAAAAGTTCACGTCCAAATTTTGATGCAAGAGCTTTCAGATCCTGTATGCGTATTACCATTTACTTCCTTAATTTTAATACAAAATGATGTTTGGCATATAATATACCGCTTTCAACAAATAGTTCGGCGTTGTAATTACTTTATTTATGTTCATAGACACTGGCTATTAGAAACATGATGCCTAGTAGACAGTAGCGTAACTGACAATTGTGTTTTCACTCCTAGCTAATTTAAATCGTTATTACGCAAGAACTTACCGTACGATTTAAGAAACTCTTTTGGCATTGTAATTACTATACTAATATTTATAAACACTGGCAACGAGATAGCTTGCACTAGTAAGATAGTGGCGTAACTGACGATTGTTTTTGATAATTGAAATCGTTATAACTCGGAAACTAACCGTACGATTTCAAATTTTTTTGGCATTGTAATTGCTATACTGAAGTCTATAAACACTAACAACGACATAGCTAGTGATATTAAAGGATAAATTAAAATCACTTGCTTTGTTTCACTATTTGTTTCTATTTACTCGACTAGTTTCGCTTTTTACGGCATTATCAAAGTTCACTCTTGATAATGCCGTAAAAAGCGAAACTAGTCAAGTAAATAGAAACAAATAGTGAAACAAACCAAGTGTTTTTAATTTATCCTTTATTATTATTTCAAAATGTTTCACCAAGTGATAAATGAGAAAGTTATTCAAGAGATAGCTAGTGCTAGCAAGACAGTGGCGTACCTCACGGTTGTTTTTTTTATGATAACTTAAATCATTATTACTCGGTGGAAAACACTCGTTGGGAGTTTCAAACTGAACGCTTTTCAAAAACAATGAATGCCTGAAAATTTACCTAGTACACATCGGGTTATGTATGTACCTAATCAAAACATGGGTATCTTTTCGATGCTACAAAATTGTGATTAAGCTCATTTCGTTGCTATTCAATTGACTTTATTTTTATTCTAACACAATCTATCTCAATATCCTGATTCTACGATATACAGGGAGTTTTTCTTTAAAGTAGACGTATTCCAGATTCACTTTATTTTGTTTAAATCTTTAGATATATGTTGTTTTTACAGGAATTCAATTTGAAGTTTTAAACGAGTGTTTTCCACTCCCAGACTAAGCATGAAGTAAAATTTCGAGTTTAGAAAAGCCCCGTGAAAATTTGTCGAGGGTCGCGCAGCGACCCGAGACAAATTTTCTGGGCTTTTCTAAACTCGAAATTTTACTTCATGCGCCACGCGTATAGAACATTAAAATTTTGTGAAATTTGTGTATATTTGAACCTTACTTGAAATCAGCGTTTTATACGCGTGGCGCATGAAGTAAAATTTCGAGTTTAGCAAAGCCCAGAAAATTTGTCTCGGGTCGCTGCGCGACCCTCGACAAATTTTCACGGGGCTTTTCTAAACTCGAAATTTTACTTCATGCTTAGTCTGGGAGTGGAGAACACTCGTTTAAAGCCTTGAATTTAACTTTTGCACCCAATTTGGTTAAAAAATCTCATTTCGGGGGGCTAGGGTTTAAAATGTTGTATAATCTTTTGGGGTTGTGGGGGTGGCGCTAGCTTTTAAATTGGTAGCGCTAGCTCTGAGGAATCCGAATACTGTAAGAAAACTTGAAACATCCAGCATCAACCTAGCCCCCCGAAAGTTCAAACTCCCGTAACTTTCTTGTCTAAACGGCGCTAGCTCTAATTTTTGTGGCGCTAGCTAAGGCCCGTCTAGCGCAACAGTTATTTTTTAAAAAGTCGAACTTCGGGGGGCTAAGTTGACTGAGCCGTATAGAGGATTGCAATAACATTCAATTTCAATTCATTTATTCCTTATTTACTTACTATCAAAATATGACTCATCATAAATCATCCAAATTTGAAAAAATATATTGGGCTCGGTGCAATGTTGAGCAAGAAACTTATTATTTGAAATGCATTATAATAACTACCTTATTATTATTATAGTTCTATTTTTTCTAAAATAATTAACAATGAATATGCACGCAGTTAAACCCTACATTTTTTTTAAACATTCGTCAAACAAATATTACCTGTGCTCAGTAAAAAATAGTTGATTTGTAACATTAATCTACGACAACGTCATATTGGTGTTATTCTTACTATTCTTATAGTTTTGATATCATTGATTCGTTGATGAAGTCGCAGTTGGTTCAAATAGGTCCGATTGCTAGAAACTTTAGAATTTACTTTAATAGTTTTATTGCGAGAAGTTTAATGGCATTTAACAACTGCTTTAATAACGAAAGATTTAAGACGAAATAATGATTTGAACCAGCCTGATTGTTATTCGATTGCTTCTGGCTTATTAATCAGCTTAAAAAACTTTAAAAATAATTTAATAATACCGACACTGTCAAATAATAAGGAAAGCCAATATTAAAGGTATATTACACATCTTTATTTAAATTAGTTAAACATTTCGTGTTTTCTATATTAGTGAGCATGCAGTATAAAAAAATACTTATTCCATTAGTAGTCAGAAAGCATGAAAATAAAACACTAGTACAATAAAATATCGATTATAATTGCGAAATATTAATTTTACGAGAATAAATGCTAACGACGCGAGCCGTTTTTGTTAACTATGATTGAAAAAAGAAAAGAAAAACAAACGCGAAGCCGCACAGCGTTCACCGGCCCAGAGATAAACGCTGGCCGCATGCTGCTCGCCCCTCCAATAATTGTGCAGATGAGTTTACAACGCGTTCAACTAAGAGAAGATCCGCAAGGCGGCGGTATTTTACGGTCTTATTTTTCAAGATTTTTATTTTAACCTGACTCGGGCATGAGCTATCGCATCCTTATGAAATGTTCACATTATATTCCTTATAGTATAAACTAGTAAGATATGGGAATATTTTTTTTAATTTTGAAAAATTTAACATTATTTTTTTCATACCTCTGAAAGCAAATTGTTTAAAAAAAAAGTACTTCGATATTTTACTAGATAATTGGGCTTAATATACGTTGTCAAAATTTCAAATTTCTAGGACCTTTAGTTTTTAAATAAACCTAACATTAAATTTCAGACCACTGTTATATTCCCCTTAAGATGAAAAGTATGGCAAGAGCATATTTTTGGTGGCTCGGATTATCGAGAGATATAGAGCAATTATCCAGTTCGTGTGAACATTGTATGAAAATTCGTAACAATCCACCAAAAGTTACGCTAACGCCATGACCTTTTCCGGATAAAAAGTGGGAAAGAGTTCATGCAGATTTTATGGGACCTTTCTTAAATAATTATTACTTAATTATTTTAGATGCCTATACTAAATGGTTAGAGGTGTTTCCATTAAAAACCATTACGGCAGATGCAACCATTCAGGCATTACGTAGTACCTTTGCGCGATTCGGGTTACCTAAGTTGTTGGTTTCTGACAATGGAAAGCAATGGACTTCAAATGAATTTCAATCCTTTATCAAAGCAAATGGCTCAATCCAATGGAGCAGCGGAAAATTCCGTAAAAACTGTGAAAAATGCTCTCAAGAAGGCATTGGGCGGAAAGAATTGTTTAAATCTAAATTTAACATTAAATGCTTTTTTATTTGATTATCGTAATACAAATCACTGTACTACAAAAGTTCCACCAGCAAGATTAATGTTTGGAACGGCAGTAAGAACCAGGTTCGATTTGTTAGAAGAAAATATAGCTGAAAACGTAAAAATTCAGCAAAACAAACAAAAACAATCATTTAAAGGCAATAGGAAAAGAGATTTTTCAAAAGGGGAAAACGTATGGGTACGGGATTATAGACAAAATGTGAAAAAACCTACTTGGATAAAAGCAGTTATTTTGAATAAAATAGGATCCTGTATTTATTTAGTAAAAGTGCCGGTATTAAATTTAATTTGGAAACGTCATGTAAATCAAATTATTAAAATTAGACAGTCTGATTTAGGCGGTCGTTTACCAGTGGCTGAAAAAAGGAACGATGGAGGAATTCGGAAAACTGAAATAATCAGAAGACCACAGCGTACTGTTAAACAACCGGATAGATTAAGATATGACAATTTTTGATGTTGTTAATATGTTTATTTTAAGGAGAGAGATATTGTGGTGTATTGAAATGAATTCAATTTACTTTATAGTTTTTTGCTCTCAGTGTTTTTTGTGTACGATGCCAGGTGTGCATTCGCATCGCCACACAGTGGTCGATTTTCAAATTTAACTGAACATTTCGTTATTATTTGTTTTTTTTTAATTCTGTCTAATAGAAAGAAATATTTTTTCAATTAAGTATTTAATTGTCATTTATGTTATGGGCACATTTTCCACCCCACTACCAACCCCTAATCAAAGATTTTTTTGTAAAAAAAAATCTTTTTTTTTAATATTTTAAACAAATATAATGAGTCATTCTTCGTAAAATGAAAATAAATAATAAAAAGTTTTAAACAACCCCCACCTATCTGATTTATATAGAAAACACTCTCATATTTCAAAATAATTTAAAATTTTGTAACAAAATATGAGATTATTTTACTTGGAATGGTTCCTATAAAGATTACATGTTTATTTTATACTAGAAACACAAGGCCGTAGCTAGGGGGGTGGGGAATATGGGGGTTTGAACCCCCCCGAAATTCTGTGCGAAAATATAAAACGTCTTAGCGAATTTTGTAGACTTGTATGAAAATAACAAAAAACAAATTGTTTTGTAACCCCCCCCCGTTCAAAATCTTTTTTTATTTTATTTTGTGTTTAAGGGTAATCCAATTAATTGCATTAGAGAATGTTTCTATTATTAGAAAACTATATATTTACAACATTATTTACACAAATATATTATATATACATATTATACATGGACACACTATATACACATAAATATACAGGGTGGTCCAGACCACCCGTCCACCCCTTTTTTAAAAAAATGTACGAAGATTTTTCAACGGAACGATAGGTAACCTTACTAATGTCGATGTGCTCTATCGAATGGCGTAAAAATGGAGACCCCCCCTGCCCCCCTTGTAAGGGGTACGGGGGGCAACTTTGTTATTTTAAATGGAACCCCCTATTTTTTATTGCAGAATCAGAATCTACTAAAAAAATTAGAAAGATTTTATTCGGAACATTTTTTTGATTTCGGGACAGATGGCGCTGTAATCGCTAAAAACTGTTCACGCATACCAAATGGTAAACAAAACGTTTGGAGAATACATTTTTCTCAGAAATGTACGATTCATGCAAAATATTCATGCAATGAAAACAATTATAAAATGAAGTGCGAAAAATTTTATTTCCGTAAATTAAAAATTCAAACTATTTCCTTATAAATTCAAATATTAGCAACATTTTGCTATCACGATAATGAAAAAATAAAAAATTAATAATTACAGTGATACTGTGAATACTGTAATTTTCAGTCTTTTGTGGGGCGACAAAAAATGTATCGTTGTTCTTTACATACGTAGAAAAAATGATATTTACAAAGATACTTGTTGCTGTACGCGTGCAAAAGCAATTGGAATGACGTAAAAAAGGGTATTAAATACAAAACACATTATTGTACGCCTGTCGATGCCATTAAAATGACGAAAAACGATGAAGAAAACATGTTTGTGCAATTGCAACGCCTCCTGTTAGGCGGATCATGAATGTTTTCTTTTTGAATAAACAACTGAAAATAAAAAAAAATGTTGATAATTTTATCATTAGAAACGATATACGAGATAAAAAATTGGGGTTTCTATTGAAAATTTCAATGTTGCCCCCCTCACTCCCTTAAAGAGGGGGGTCTGATCTCCCAAATTTCGCGTCATTAGGTAGATAACAACGATACTAATACAATTTTCCGGATACGTTTTAAAAATTTGATCATCCTGTAGAAAAACAGTTTTTAGCGATTACAGCGCCATCTGTCCCGAAATCAAAAAAATGTTTCGAATAAAATCTTTCTAATTTTTTTAGTAGATTCTGATTCTGCAATAAAAAATAGGGGGTTCCATTTAAAATAACAAAGTTGCCCCCCGTACCCCTTACAAGGGGGGCAGGGGGGGTCTCCATTTTTACGCCATTCGATAGAGCACATCCACATTAGTAAGGTTACCTATCGTTCCGTTGAAAAATCTTCGTACATTTTTTTAAAAAAGGGGTGGACGGGTGGTCTGGACCACCCTGTATATACACATGTTCAATTGAAACCAGAATATTAGGTACATAATGCAAATACACATTTACACCAAACTATTCAGTATCACTGTCGGAGTTTGAATTATCTGATAAATCAAAATTATTTGAAATGTGTACCAATTTAACAGCCTCATCGTCAAATGTTTTAATTCCAGCAGATCTTGATATATGATTTCTTTTTGATATAGTTGAAATATATGGATCAGAAGAATATAACAATGTATGAAATAGGTCTGTGATGGTTTGTAAGCGGGAAAATTTTCGAGTGTGATGTTCTCGGTATTTCCTTAAATCTTTATTGCGAGCTTCTAGTGCCTCTTCGGATAACATCCCAATTGGCAATATTGCTGATTGAATTATATCCGCACCATGAATTAAAATTTTATGCAAAGAGGTGGGCATGTAATACCATGGATATAATTCGATATAATTTTTTTGCTGTTCCATCCAAATATAAACGAAACGCTTCTATATTTGTAGCTTCTCCGCAAGAAATGACTTGCAAAATTATTTTAATTCTTTTTAAAAAATTTTCGTCTAACCCTGTAATTTTTGATGTTGTCTTATATTCTTCAAAGAAACGACTTGGGGTATTACCATCATTTGTTGTTCCGAAATTAGGTTTTACCACATCAACTAATAATCCTAATTTAGATTTTAATTCCTTTTGAATTTTTAATTTTGTAATTTCTAATGTTTTTTTTTTCATTGATATCTCGAACTTGCCATTTTTTTATATCGAGACGATATGCTATATGCAGCATGCATTCTAATGAACGAATCCAAGCATGTAAAGAAGAAATACCATAATCATAGTATTTTTCAATTTTCGGTAAATTTTTTACTTTTTCTAATTGATTCATTATTTTAGGGGTAGCTCCACATATAGCACACGTTTGAGTTGAAGTGTCTGTAACTGTACTATAAGTCTTGCCATTAATCATAGTCATTTTAAAACTATGATTAATTATAATTTGTATATTGTTTAACTCTACATTCGTTGCTAAAATGGTTTCAATTTGATTTTCAATATCATTTACCACAAGTTTTATAATTTCTTTAGACTCCTTTTCAAACATAATCTTAATTGGTCTACAAAATCTAGTTGAGGATGGTTTCGGATTTTGCCATAAAATATTATCATCTTTTATTGATATTATTTGAAGAGGCACTAAGCACGCAGAAAATATATATTCATCACTTTCGGACTCATTAGAGAATTTTTGCTTATATAATGAGTGACCTGAACTACCATCACAGCCCCATTTGTACATAATTTTAAACTCGTTTCCAATTTCATCAAATGAACTCAAATTTCCCAGAGAAATGAATAATCTTTGACTAGTATGGTCGACCAAGGCTTGCAAAGTAACTTCTGCAGCAGTTTCAGTGTATGATATACTAACTTCTGCGGGATAACATGCTTTTTTGCTTTCAAAATACTATCATAGCTTGGGTAAATATTTGCATTACGTACCTTAGCTCCAGATTGTATCAATTTATAGGAATGCTTTGTAAATCTTCCGTCGATATATAACGCCAAGGCTTCTTCTGGTGTATATTTTTGAACTTTTTGTTGGGGTGATTTCCAAGCCTGCTTAATACTGGAACCTCTTGCTGGTGAATTTGTTGTAACCTCGTTCACTATTTCTGCACTATCCCTCTTTCCAGATGCTCGTAAATTAACCTGAGTGGCGAACGCAATTTCCTCTTCGGAATAATTTTCCATCAATGACCTAACTTTTCTTTTTTTCGAAAAATTTGATAAATCACTAAATGATTTGTACGGCCCTCTCGAAGATGGTCCAGGTACAGGTTCATCGATTGTATCAGTCAAAGAAAATGTCTGTGTTTCGTTTAGCCACTCTGCATAATTATTTTCAAATCGGGAACATACTCTAAATACTTTTTGCCACTTAGAATTTAAAGATGACGTAAAAGAACGTATTTGATCTTTTAATATATTTATATTTTCATTTTGGTCTTGAACATTAAAGTTCATTAAATCAAAAATATATTTTTGAACGGCGCTGTTTTTCTCTTCCACCGTGCGCTCCATACGCCAAACATTGAAGAGAGCGCTTCGGCGAACGGTTACGCGGCCTGAAAAAAAATTATTACTTGAATGGTTGCACGTGGCTGCATATAATTTTTGTTTATATGATAAGTTAAATAGTTGCTCTATAACTGAAAAAAATCCCAATGCGTACCGCTGCGTACGGAATATACTTTTTCTCTATCATACTTAAGAAATTTTAATTTGCAATGAAAAATTGTATGAGTAATTTATGTCATTATTTATTATTGTTGCATAAAAATATAAAAAAACAAATAAACACAAATGATAAATACATACCAGTAGAATGTATATCCATCGTTGTTTTAAAAATTTCACTTCACACAACTGAAAACTAAATATTTAAAACTTATGCGTTTGAGAGCGTACAAACAACTAATGATCGGTGTCTCAATAGGGTGTACTTTGGGTACCGATAATTACTAGGAAAAAGGGTTAAGGGGATTAAGCTTTTACCTGCGCACCAATGGGTCATTATACTAATGATATTTACACAAATATTCGTTTTTCTAAATACTTTAGTTTTCGCGAAATGTTCGGCTAAATTTGAAATTCGACCACTGTGCGCCAGTCTGTAATGAGCTGAGGTGGAATAAAGACGTATAAAGGTTTGTCGGTGTATTATTAAAAATAACTAATTAGTATCTGACTGACAAGTTCAGTAGGACACAACAGATTTAAAAAAGAAAACACATGTTTTCACTAATATTAAAAATATTAGTGAAATTTTACCAAGTGTTTTTATTTTTAAGTAATACTTTTCCTATAAAAGAGTTAAATATTGATCTAACAAGTGTTTGCACTTCTTGATTAAGCATGATGTAAATATTTCGACTGAGTTTAGAAAAACCTGATAATTTGGTTTAGTTAGTGACCAAACAAAACTTTGAAGTTTTTCTAAACTCGAAATGTTACTGTTTAATCAAGGAATGGAAAAACTCAATAGAAGATATTCAGTATTGGAGCCTGAAACGCGTATATAGTTATCCGGTGAATGAATAAGTACTGAACGCAAATTCATATACTCAATAGAAGTTTCAAATTAAACTCCATTTAAAAACAACGAATGTATATACATTTCCACCGGATGCATCGATTGTTTTCCACTCCCAGACTAAGCATGAAGTAAAATTTCGAGTTTAGAAAAGCCCCGCGTAGAAAATTTGTCGAGGGTCGCGCAGCGACCCGAGACAAATTTTCACGGGGCTTTTCTAAACTCGAAATTTTACTTCATGCGCCACGCGTATAAAACACTGATCTAATCTTAAGTTCAAAAACACCCATTTGATGTGTGAAATCAAAATTGAGGATATTGATATGAGAGGGAAAACTTAATTTTTTTTGAACATCTGAAATATTTTAAAAGGCCTCGAAAATATTAGTTGCCCCGGTACTTACATTATAATTTGACATTTAAAAAAATCAAGTCAACCAAACTTCTTAGTGCGTATCTACCGTGCGATCATTTAAATTATGATTTATGAGTAGGCGTTTTATTATTTGTACCGTTGCCCAGAATTTTAATTGAATTCTAATTAAATCCAATTTGAAGCTAAAACGAGTGTTTTCCACTCCCAGACTAAGCATGAAGTAAAATTTCGAGTTTAGAGAAGCCCCGTGAAAATTTGTCGAGGGTCGCGTATCGACCCTCGACAAATTTTCACGGGGCTTTTCTAAACTCGAAATTTTACTTCATGCGCCACGCGTATATAACACTGAAATATTTTGAAATTGAAAATATACTGTTAGGTTAGGTGAGGTTTATATGGCAACAGCCGAGGCTGTTCACTTAGGCCCATAGGGCCCGTTGTGATACCATGAGAGATCCTTGCCCTACACAACCCAATTTGAGCACCTAATGAATCCGATCAGATCTCCCACCTTTATAGGTGAGAGCTCCGCCAGTTCACTTGCGTGGTGCAGACCGAGGTACTTCATTCGTTTCCCCTCAAGAGCAGGACATTGACCTAGATAGTGGAGTACTGTTTCTTCCTCCTCCTCATCTAGGCATTCTCTGCAGTAGTCATTGTATTTGAGACCCATCTTTTGTGCGTGTCCACCCAGAAAACAGTGACTCGTGATGATGCTTACTGCCTTCCTTATGTCGATTCTGCTAAGTGCAATTAATCTTTTACTGTTTAGAGTGTCACACATAGGCCATAGCTGCCTTGTTATGTGACACGTGTCTTCTTCCTTCCACCTATGGTTAACCCATGATGTCATTTGGTCCGTTAATAGTCTCTTGCATTCCCCAAGAGGAATGTCGGCGGAAAGTTCAGTAGATAGGTCTCTCATCCTTGCCCCCTTCCTTGCGAGGCCGTCGGCAATTGAGTTTCCCTTGATATCACTGTGACCTGGTACCCAGATGAGCCCCACATCACAGCTGTTAGCGAGCTTGTTAAGCACTTTTCTGCAGTCTCTGACCACCTTGGAGGTGCAGTAGGGACTATTTAATGTCCTAATGGCGGGCTGGCTATCGGTGACGAACCTGATATGGTTTACCTGAAGGTCGGTTTTACCTATCCAGTCCACTGATACTCGGATAGCCATGACTTCCGCCTGTAGGACGCTGCAGTGGTTTGGGAGTCGAAAAGATTTTTTGAGGTTGAACTCATGTGAGAAAATTCCACCCCCTACTCTGTTTTCGGACTTGGAGCCATCCGTGAAGAGCCAGACTTCATTTCCCTGAACAATCTTGCCCTCTACCCATTCGGTTTTGTCCGGGATGGAAATGGAGAACTTGTTCCCAAAGGTAAGTTCTGGAAGACAGCTATTAGTCCTCAGTGGGATATCGGTAAATATACTGCTAAATCAGTATTAAAAATATCTGCTAAAGCAGTGTTAACAATATACTGCTAATAAATAA
This sequence comes from Philonthus cognatus, assembly GCA_932526585.2. NCBI lineage: Eukaryota > Metazoa > Arthropoda > Insecta > Coleoptera > Staphylinidae > Philonthus > Philonthus cognatus. The sequence continues at coordinate 171,432,152 of OW052241.1, forward strand.
AATTTTAAATTTGACAATATTTCAATGTTTCTTGAATAACATTCTCATCTATCACTTGGTGTACCATTTTAGAAAAATATTAAAGGATAAATTAAGAACACTTGATTTGTTTCACTATTTGTTTCAATTTACTCGACTTGTTTCGCTTTTTACGGCATTATCGAGAGTAATAATGCCGTAAAAAGCAAAACTAGTCGAGTAAATAGAAACAAATAGTGAAACAAACCAAGTGTTTTTAATTTAATGTATGAAAATGTCTACACCACCAGGATATGTATTCTTGAAAGAAAATTTCCCTGTATATGTAATACATAACTTGAACACTTATCAACAGTAGGCCGAATTCGATTCGTAAAAATGTAATAAACCGCTCCGAGCATTACAACACTCCCGTTTCTGTTTCGCCTTGCATTTCGCTCAAACTCGTATTAAATATTAAATTCGTTTATATCACGGCGCGCCTGGAATGAAAACGTGGGGCCCTTTCTCGCCTCCAGACGCTCGACTAGATGGAAACGGAAGCGGGGCACGATTACCCCCCAATGACACTTTTACCTCTCAGTTGTTGGAAAATTGCTGCCCTAGTTATTGGGGGTACTGAGTGCGCGGGATTGAAATGGTGAAATATTAATCTTTAAATTACTGTAATTAAAAAAAAAACACATAGCGGGATTGAAATGTGTTTGCTTAATGGATGAAATTTATGGAATTACACTGTGCTGTGGAAATACAATTTTTAATTTATTCATTTCAAGCAATTAATGCGATTATTTCATCGGTTTATATTTTTTTTATACACGATCGACCATTTTTACGTCCTTACCATACAGGGTGTACAAAAGGTAATGTAACGGCTTGATATCTCGGTTTGTGATGAGTTTAGAAAAACATGTTGCAAATATAACTTGTATTGTTATATATTTACATAACTTGAGGGAGAGCTTCTTGCCCCTTGGCTGCGCCTCTGGCTTAAACCTTATAACATTCTACGCTACGTGCTATGCGATCAAACCAAATTTTCAGGATTTTCTCAAATCTGTAAACATAGAACACGGGCAGGTGGTGGCCGAGCCATAACGTCGCCGGACGGTAAATCGTTCGGCGAGCCACAGACCGGGTTCGATTCCCGTGCACGAGGAGTTGTTATTTAAAAATAATATCTTGTCGTGTCCCTGGGTTTGGTGTGAATGTGTCGTGACGTCCAAATATATGTTAATTATATATACATATTTATACAATGAGATATGGCTGTGGTGAGAACCTATGCCAGGATCATCAGATAAAAAAAAAAAAAATCATGGAACTCCTCTTGTGAAATCTACCCTAGATAATAATCGCTTTATTGCAACAACAAATACAAAACAAAATACATATTCAATTACATAACATTTGTATTGTCTAATCCCTAAGATTAGACACATATTTAATTATTAATTATTCTATTACGATTGCATCATTCGTTCAATAATGCAATCAAAACACAACACAATTCCGGACAATTACCTGATGCCCCACTTACGCAAGAATGACGAGCGGCTGTCCGGCCGATCCACGGCAACAACTTCTGCAACTCAGCAACGGACTTGTGGACTTTGTGACCATCGGCATCCCAAATCACCGGGCCAACGCTACCAGTCAGCACCAACACCAAATATAAATACCCGCGAGGAGGCCAACTGACCAGAGTTATTTCGACTCTCAAACCATTAACTACCATGTCATATATTTAAGTTATTATGTTACAATATATACCTATTTTAAATCCACTACTCTACCCTGAACTATTACATGGTCCTTCGAACCGGATTGAACCAGTGACCTATGGATAGATGATAGACAACAAAACAGCTACAACGCAAGAACTGCATGTGCAGTAACTGCAGATAAACAAAGTGATACTAAAATACCTGTATTGGCTACTGCCATTGTACAAGCAAGAGCTGCAAATGGCGAAAACAAATATTTGAGAGTTCTAATCGATACAGGGTCACAAATCTCATTAATCACTAAAGAAGCTGCGCAAAGATTGGGGCTCCCAAAACAAAGAGTCCAAGCTACGATTACTGGAATCAACGCAGCAGCAATTCAAACAGCAAAATGGAAGATTAACGTAATCATGTTGCCGAGATTCCCAAGTAAATTCAACATGAATTCAGATTTAATTATCATTCCAAAAATAACAAAGTCTCAGCCAATAAACATACTACCGAATTTAGATAGTACCTGGAACAACAAGTGGATAGCTGATCCCACATTCAACATTCCAGGTCAGATTGATGCACTAATCGGAATCCAAGAATACGAAGCCATCATCTTGGAAGGATTGATCAAAACAAACAACCTAATAGGGCAACAATCTGAATTGGGTTGGTTAATAAGCGGAGCTTCACGAACCACAAACAGCCATAACATTCCGATCAGCTGCAGCATGATGGTAGTTATTGAAGATCAGCAACTTACAAAATTCTGGGAGACAGAAAAAATACCTTCACCCAAACCACCAAGCGATGCGGACAGAGAGTGCGAAGACTATTATCAAAGCACAACCACGCGTGAATCTGATGGGAGATACATGGTACGCATCCCGTTCAAATCTACAACGTTAACATTAGGAGATTCTCGTAGCCAGGCAGCCGCACGACTCATTCAATTAGAAAATAAATTAGCGAAAAACAAAACGGTTGCTCAACGGTATTCAAGCTTCATACAAGAATACATTGACTTGGGGCACATGACAAAAGTTCCGAAACAATCATACAATCATGGAGCATACTACATTCCCCACCAACCAGTCATCAGAGAGTCAAGCAGTACAACAAAACTCCGTGATGTCTTTGATGCATCTAGTAAAACGACATCCAAAGTAAGCCTAAATAACATCATCCACACCGGTCCCTCACTACAACAAGATCTCTCTGAAATCATGTTACGATGGTGCATGCACAAAATCGTAATCACGGCAGATATAGAGAAGATGTACAGACAAATCAATATACATCCCAATGATCAACAATACCAACGAATATTATGGAGATTCAACCCCAAGGAAGCAATTGAAGAATATCAACTTACAACCGTAACGTATGGAACGGCATCAGCACCCTATTTAGCAATTCGCACTATGCAACAACTTGCACGTGATGAAGCAACAACTTTTCCAAAAGCTTCATCAATAACTCTCAACGATTTCTACGTAGACGATCTTTTATCAGGCGCCAACTCCATTGAAGAAGCAATTGAGCTACAACATGAACTCATACACATGCTCAAGACAGGCGGCCTGGTACTTCGTATATGGTCAAGCAACGCACCAGAATTATTAGAGTCCCTGCCAGAAGATTTAAAACTAAATGAACCCATTGAAATCCAACAAGAAGAACTTCGAAAATCACTTGGAATATGGTGGTCCCCTCAACAAGACTCCTTCCAATTCAAGGTTCACATAACACACAAAGAAGCCCCAACAAAACAACACAGCATCCAGGCAAACAGTTCAACACACACCCACTTCCAAGGAACTTATCACCGACAGAGTCCATCCAACTACGACCGCTGATATCTCACACTCCCGGCGGGCAGAATGTCTAATCCCTAAGATTAGACATATATTTAATTATTAATTATTCTATTACGATTGCATCATTCGTTCAATAATGCAATCATAACACAACACAATTCCGGACAATTACCTGATGCCCCACTTACGCAAGAATGACGAGCGGCTGTCCAGCCGATCCACGGCAACAACTTCTGCAACTCAGCAACGGACTTGTGGACTTTGTGACCATCGGCGTCCCAAATCACCGGGCCAACGCTACCAGTCAGCACCAACACCAAATATAAATACCCGCGAGGAGGCCAACTGACCAGAGTTATTTCGACTCTCAAACCATTAACTACCATGTCATGTATTTAAGTTATTATGTTACAATATATATCTATTTTAAATCCACTACTCTACCCTGAACTATTACATGGTTCTTCGAACCGGATTGAACCAGTGACCTATGGATAGATGATAGACGACAAAACAGCTACAACGCATGAACTGCATGTGCAGTAACTGCAGATAAACAAAGTGATACTAAGATACCTGTATTGGCTACTGCCATTGTACAAGCAAGAGCTGCAAATGGCGAAAACAAATATTTGAGAGTTCTAATCGATACAGGGTCACAAATCTCAGTAATCGCTGAAGAAGCTGCGCAAAGATTGGGGCTCCCAAAACAAAGAGTCCAAGCTACGATTACTGGAATCAACGCAGCAGCAATTCAAACAGCAAAATGGAAGATTAACGTAATCATGTTGCCGAGATTCCCAAGTAAATTCAACATGAATTCAGATTTTATTATCATTCCAAAAATAACAAAGTCTCAGCCAATAAACAAACTACCGAATTTAGATAGTACCTGGAACAACAAGTGGATAGCTGATCCCACATTCAACATTCCAGGTCCGATTGATGCACTAATCGGAATCCAAGAATACGAAGCCATCATCTTGGAAGGATTGATCAAAACAAACAACCTAATAGGGCAACAATCTGAATTGGGTTGGTTAATAAGCGGAGCTTCACGAACCGCAAACAGCCATAACATTCCGAACAGCTGCAGCATGATGGTAGTTATTGAAGATCAGCAACTTACAAAATTCTGGGAGACAGAAGAAATACCTACACCCAAACCACCAAGCGATGCGGACAGAGAGTGCGAAGACTATTATCAAAGCACAACCACGCGTGAATCTGATGGGAGATACATGGTACGCATCCGGTTCAAATCTACAACGTTAACATTAGGAGATTCTCGAAGCCAGGCAGCCGCACGACTCATTCAATTAGAAAAGAAATTAGCGAAAAACAAAACGCTTGCTCAACGGTATTCAAGCTTCATACAAGAATACATTGACTTGGGGCACATGACAAAAGTTCCGAAACAATCATACAATCATGGAGCATACTACATTCCCCACCAACCAGTCATCAGAGAGTCAAGCAGTACAACAAAACTCCGTGTTGTCTTTGATGCATCTAGTAAAACGACATCCAAAGTAAGTCTAAATAACATCATCCACACCGGTCCCTCACTACAACAAGATCTCTCTGAAATCATGTTACGATGGCGCATGCACAAAATCGTAATCACGGCAGATATAGAGAAGATGTACAGACAAATCAATATACATCGCAATGATCAACAATACCAACGAATATTATGGAGATTCAACCCCAAGGAAGCAATTGAAGAATATCAACTTACAACCGTAACGTATGGAACGGCATCAGCACCATATTTAGCAATTCGCACTATGCAACAACTTGCACGTGATGAAGCAACAAATTTTCCAAAAGCTTCATCAATAACTCTCAACGATTTCTACGTAGACGATCTTTTATCAGGCGCCAACTCCATTGAAGAAGCAATTGAGCTACAACATGAACTCATACACATGCTCAAGACAGGCGGCCTGGTACTTCGTATATGGTCAAGCAACGCACCAGAATTATTAGAGTCCCTGCCAGAAGATTTAAAACTAAATGAACCCATTGAAATCCAACAAGAAGAACTTCGAAAATCACTTGGAATATGATGGTCCCCTCAACAAGACACCTTCCAATTCAAGGTTCACATAACACACAAAGAAGCCCCAACAAAACAACACAGCATCCAGGCAAACAGTTCAACACACACCCACTTCCAAGGAACTTATCACCGACAGAGTCCATCCAACTACGACCGCTGATATCCCACACTCCCGGCGGGCAGAATGTCTAATCCCTAAGATTAGACATATATTTAATTATTAATTATTCTATTACGATTGCATCATTCGTTCAATAGTGCAATCATAACACAACACAATTCCGGACAATTACCTGATGCCCCACTTACGCAAGAATGACGAGCGGCTGTCCGGCCGATCCACGGCAACAACTTCTGCAACTCAGCAACGGACTTGTGGACTTTTGACCATCGGCGTCCCAAATCACCGGGCCAACGCTACCAGTCAGCACCAACACCAAATATAAATACCCGCGAGGAGGCCAACTGACCAGAGTTATTTCGACTCTCAAACCATTAACTACCATGTCATGTATTTAAGTTATTATGTTACAATATATACCTATTTTAAATCCACTACTCTACCCTGAACTATTACAAGTATATATATATATATATATATATATATATATATATATATATATATATATATATATATATATATATATATATGTATACGTTACAAGAGGAATAGGCCTTAGCTCGGTGTTCACTAGCTAGTCTGCCGACTATTCCTAAAAAAATACTTATAAAATAATACGTATAATAAAAAAATAGATAATTTATATATTAAGAAATACATAATTTTAATTGTTTAAATACTCTATATAATTAATTTTATACTTTGATAATGAGTAACTGGAGTCGATAGGAACCTTATTCAAAACATGGGCTATTCTGTACCGAAAAGACCTTTTAAACATTTGTGTTTTGTGCCTCGGAATCGACAAAGAATCTTTCCTACGTAGGTTAATGCTGTGGACATCCGTTCGAAACCGAACTTCATTGTAAGGATATGGCGGTGTTTTGCTTTTAATAATGCGAAAATAAAAGCAAGCTTCATGTATCGTTCTCCTCTGTTCCATATTATGCCAATTAGCATTCTTCAATTTGTGAGAGATGTTGCAGCCATAAACCAATCTCAAACAGTTATTTTGTACTACCTGTATTCTTCGTACATCATTACTAACAAGTGATGGGCCATATATGTGATCGCAGTAATTAAAATGGGAAAGTACAAGCGAATCGCAAAGTTTCAGTTTTAAACGTTGGTTCAGAACAAAACGATTGCTGTATAGCTGTTTAAGGTTTATATAAGCTTTCTGCAAGGTTTTATTGACATGTTTATGAAACCTGAGGTTTCGGTCTAAAATTAACCCAAGATTGCGTTCCGCGGTAGTCACTTCGAGTATATCCTCATTAACAAGGATTTGCACCTGGTATTATACACCAAAGAGTGGGCAAAGACAATTACTTTAGATTTCTTAGAATTAATCTGGAGATGGTGTAGGTTTGAAATTTATATCAACTTGTGAATGTCTTCAGTAATTTGTTCTACACAAGTTTTGATATCAGCTGCTTTTGTGGAGCAGTACAGTTGTGTATCGTCTGCATACCAGTGTGCACGGCAATTTTTTATATGTTTACCGAAACTGAAAGTATAAACTGCATATAGGAGTGGTCCCAATATGCTGCCTTGCGGTACACCACGCATAATTGATGTTTCTTGACTGAAGCCTCCATTCAAGGTAACTCGTTGAGTGCGGCTCGTTAAGAAGCTCTCCAATAACATTAGTGCATCATCGTTAAGACCAAATGACTTTAAAATAACTAACAAAATCTCATGACTAATCGTATCGAAGGCTTTACTATAATCTATTAGTACTAAAATTGAATCGCGCTGATTGTCGTATGAATCAAAAAAATCATCTGTAACACTAGAAAGGGCAGTTCCGCAACTGCAGCCACTTCTAAATCCTGACTGAGTTTGAGGTAGAAGCTGTTGGTAATTGATGTATTTTCTAAGTTGGACATCGATAATCTTCTCTAATAATTTAGAAAGTACTGGTAATATGCTGATCGGTCTAAGATCAGAATATCTTTCAGGATTGGAATTCTTTGGCAGAGGAATGATATGCGTTTTTTTCCATGTGGATGGAAAGTTATTCATTTCTACGCAGCAGTTTATAATATGTGTTATTATAGGTAGGATATGAGGACAACAAAGTCTTATCATCTGGATGTTAATATCATCAGCACCAGACGCATTTTATTTTATGGTTTTCAGATACATCATAACGTCAAATTCGGACACTGTAGAAAAGGAAAACATTGTTTGTGCGTCACTCTTCAAGTTATGTTTATTGAGATTAAGTACCTCCTCTGAAATAGTGTCAGGCATTTTTCCCGATGCTTCTGAAAACAATGATTTGATGCTATTGTAGTCCGCTAGGTTTGGTGGAACTACGTTTCGTTCGCGTAGCACTATTCTCATATGTTTCAACTCCTTCCAAATTATTTCGTGTTTTGTAGTTTTCATTTTGTAGGTTAGGTAAGCTTTTTTTTCTGATCTTACTGCATCTGTTACTAAATTTCTTAGGTTCTTGTAATTTATAAAGTCCTTAGAATCTTTTGTTTCTTTGAATTACCGCAATGCTTTTTCGTCATTTAAACGAATATTAACTACAATTAAACAACACAAATCCATTGTATCATATTACAGTATGCAAACACGTTAGAATTGGACGCACTAGGAATCCCGACTCCCTTACTTCGGGAACGGACGCAATTTTACTCTCTGAATTATTGAAATACAACCCCCATAAGGTAGTTACAGGTACAGGCACATTCGTGCAAACGAAACGGGAAGCGGCAATGGGAAAGTTGGGCGGAACACGTTCCACGGGACACGGGATCGCGCTCAAGCGTTAATTAAGCAGACTGCTTATCAAGGACAACTCTATCAGTATTCCGGAATGGGGCCTAGGGGGATGGTTTAATGTCTCACGGTTGATGGGGCGTGTGTTGATGTTGATGTGTTTCAATTATTCCACATTGGCTATCCCGTTGATTGCCCTCGTATCCTTGAAAGGGTCCCCCAAACAGAAATTAAGGGTCGTACGGGGTGAATCTGTCAATTATCGTAGATAAGGGGTTAAGTATGCTATTGTTGATAATGTGTTTCATAACTGTTGAATAATAATCGTTCGTTTTATGTTAATTCCTGTGTGAATAAATATTTAAAATCGCGGATTATTTTCGTAATCAACAAGTATTATGTTTCTTGAATAACTTTCTCATTTATCACTTCCTGAGACATTTTAAAATAATAATTAAGGATAAATTTAAAACGTTTGGTTTGTTTCACCATTTGTGAAACAAACCAAGTGTTTTTAATTTATCCTTTAAAGCCTGGGTCTCCAAACTATCTTCTTCGCGGGCCACAAATACAATTCTACATAATAAAGTCGGCCAAGATCCGATTAATTTTATAAAATTATGAAAAATTTAAGGAACAATTGTTACAATCTTTAAAAATGTGACATTTACAAAAAAAATTACAAACAATCGCGGGCCGGATTCATGCAAGTTGCGGGCCGGATTTGGCCCGCGGGCCGTAGTTTGGAGACCACTGCTTTAAAGTATTATTTAACCATAAAAAATACTGTTATTCCTTACTTCACTTTTTTTCAGTAAAAAGTGAAGTAAGGAATAATAGTAATTTGTATATGTAATAATCACTTCACGTAAACTCAAAAACATACAGTGATTATTTAACCCATAAAAAAAAAATCGATTACAATGTTTTCAATAGGGCAGAAAGACTTATGGTCGATGGCCTAGACAGGGACGTAGCAACAAATGCATTTATTTTATTTATTTCTATGTACAATAAAGAAGTTATGTCTGAATAAAGATGATATATACAGGGTGTCTCATTTTAAAGTACCACCTGGAATATCTTTGGAACCTGGTTCTGGTTCTTTAGGGAGTGCGCATTTCTGCACTGCACTTAGGCCTCATTAGGCCCATTTTGCTTCCTCCCGTCGATTACCCAGCCTCAGCTCAGCCAGCCTACCTGGTTTATTTAGTCTAGCAAAACCGAGGTGGGTAGATCCCTTATGTATCTTTAGAACCATGCACCGAATAAAAAAAATGTTTTAAATAAAAGTTTATTGATAATAATAATACTACTTTATTAATGCTAAACACAATTGTGGTACACAGGTCAATGGAAACTACGCTAATACAAAAATATAAACGTACAATAAATATAAATACATGTAAGAAAAAGTCGTTAAAACATTAAAAACACATTAAAATGAGGTAGTTATGTTCTGGAAAACAAAACACTTCAGATATTAGATAGCTTTTAGAATTGAACTTAAATTGGATTCATTCAGAAAATCATCAAAGCTAAAATAGGCTTTCTCCAATAAAAATCGTTTTATACAAACTTTAAATGTTTTTATTGGCAATTCTTTAATATCGTCGGGGATATTATTGAAAAATTTGGGTCCCCAATATCTAGCTCCAGTGTAAGATTTAGTTAAACGCATCATGTCTATATGGATATTGTTTTCTTGTCTAGTTTGATGGTTATAAATAACATTTATTTGGAGATATTCACTAAATATTAGTGAATATCTCTAAATAAATGTTATTTATAACTATAACCATTATTCTTTATATGAATTAAACATTGATATATGTATAGGGATGGAAGGGTTAGAATGTTCATGTTTATGAATAGAGGTTTTGTGTCTCCTCTGTAAGCAGTATGAGCAAGGATGCATACCGCCCGTCTCTGCAGTTTAAAGATACGCTGCCACCCCGGTGAATGACCCCATATAATCAGACAATAACTAATCCGAGATTGAAAATGCGCAAAATAAGTTGTTTTAAGAACATCTAGGGAAACTGAATGAGACAGATTACGTAAAAGGTAGATGCTGCAGCACAGCTTTTTCGCAAGTTGATTGATATTTTCAACCCAGGTCAACTCCTTATCAAATCACATTCCCAAAAATTTGACGTGCGGTGAATAAGTGTTAGTAATTTTATTTAAAGTGAACAATACATTTACACCTTTATTCGGATTTAGATGAAGACGGTTGCCTGCAAACCACTCAAAGGCCATTGCCGAAGCACTGATATTCAAAGTAGAAACTGTGGTAAGGTCTTTATCAACACTTACCAAAGTTGTATCATCAGCATATTGGATAACGTTTACTTTGGGAATGTATACTGGCAGTTCATTGACATAGATCAGGAATAGAAGTGGCCCTAGGATTGATCCCTGTGGTACCCCAAATTTAATCATTATTGGTTTAGATGTTTTACCATTTATCCGAGTCATTTGTGTTCTGCCAGTGAGATAAGAATTTATAAGACATACACTAGATGAACTGAAGTTATAACATTCAAGTTTATTTAGGAGAATATCATGTGACACACAGTCGAATGCTTTCGACAGGTCCAAGAAAGTGGCCATTGCAAAGCCTCCGTCTTCAAATGAATCCAAAATAGTGTTTACCAGATATAAAAGTGCATCACACGTGCTGACGCCCTTACGAAAACCGAATTGGTTACAATTAAGCAGTGCATGTTCCTCCATGTATTGTACCATCTGGTTGTATAGAATTTTTTCTAAAATTTTTGAGAAAGTAGGCAGACACGAAATGGGTCGGTAGTTATTCACGTTATTTCTATCCCCCTTTTTAAAAACAGGTACTACAGCAGCTACTTTGCATTGCATCAGGAAAGGTGGACATCCTGATGCACTGATTAATTACTTTAGTTATTTGAGGAAGAATAGCCTCCTTGCACATTTTTACTAGATTAGTAGAGATTCCATATATGTCAACACAATTTCCACTTTTTAAATTTCAAATAACATTTCTAACATCATTGCATGACACTTCCTTGAAATTAAAATTACTATTACAGTTAATGTATTGGCTAGAATCAATATGCTGAGGTGGAGTGGAATTAATTATATCATTTACTAATTGTATAAATGTACTATTAAAAATATCTGGGGATATATTGTGACTAATAATAACCGGTTTACTTTTAAATTGATTGATAATTTGCCATCTGGCCTTTTGTTGGCAGCTAGCCGTGTTAATGAAATTATTATTGGCTTTAATTTTGGCTCTATAAATGGCTGTATTATACTCTTTTTTATACGATAAGTACAGCGACTTATGCTGTTCATTTTTAGTCTGTAAATATATATCACGAAATAGGTGAAGCTGTTCCCGCATATGATACAACTCACCATTAATCCAGTGTACTATTTTATTTTTTGTATTAGTTGAGTTTTTAGGTTTGATTGGAAAAGAGTTTTCAAAAATTTTCAAGAAAGTGTCATGAAAAGAGTGAAACAAATTATTACATGAGTTGCTGATGTCCATGCAAGTCCAATTTTCTTGAATACGTGACTGAAGCATATTAAATTCACCTATGTCAGTAAATGGTCTCACGAATACCATATTAGGTTCAGTTTTGATTGATTGCAGTTTGATTTGTAAGTAAATTCCAGTGTGGTCTGAACTTAATGTTATAGGTGAGACGTTTACAATTTCTGTCCGAAAATTAGAAAACACATTATCCAGAACACTACTACCTCGGGTAGGAAAATAAACATGACTACAAAGACAGTGTGATTTAAATATGTCATAAATTTCAGTAACTTGAGAGTCGTTTTTATTAAAATGAATATTGAAGTGTTCTCCAAATAACACATTTGAGGATATTTTATTAATTTTCTCAAGAGCAGCGGCTATGAGTTCATAATACAAATTCAAGTCACCCGAAGGTGACCGATAGGTGACTATAATGGTGCAGTCAAAATCAATGAGGAAGATCGCTAATAACTCACAATGTTTCTCAACGGATAGATTGTTTATTTCATCCAAAATATGTATGTTATACCCACTTTTTGACAAAATTAACGTACCTCCATGTTTAGAAGAAGTGCGAGCAAAATATGCCACAGTCGACATATTGTTTATGACTAGATTGCTGCATTCAAGATCATTAAGCCAATATTCGCACACGCATAGAATACCAATATTGTGAGATTGTAAGAAGCAATCTATCTCATTGATTTTATTTCTAATTGATTGAGTATTCACAAAAATACAGTTAAGGTAGTGGTCATTTAATTTCACTTCTTTACGGTTGTACAATGAATGAGATGAAGCGCAATCACTATTACTATTGACTAGGTTTGGAGGTAACCCTATGCCGAAAAAAATATCGATTTACAGCAACTCTCTCAGGCCAAGAGGAAGGATCCAATAGTACTGGGCGATCTTCAAATCTAGAGCCAATCTTGAAACCGTTGGTGTGTTTATGCTCCTTCCTCCTTTTCAACAGTAAAATCGGAATGATTCAGCAAGTTTGATAAATGCTGTTCGACATGTTCAGTTGCGATATCCTTTCGGAGACGATTGATGTATATCCAAGCCCTTCTGGGTTCGGCAACTAATAGCGATGATGATTTGTTTGTCCCAATGATAGGATTATTTTTGATTTGTTTTTTCGACATTGTAGTAGTGCTTTTTACGGTAGTGGTAGGATCTGAACTTCTCACAGAAGCGATGGAATTTTCCCCTTGAATTTTACTTTTGTCAGAATATGAACTGGTTTCCGTACTCGAGTTTTTTACTGATACATTTTCCGAAGCTACAGCTACAATTGGGTTTTTGGTTATATTTTTCGTTTTATTTTGAGAGGTAAAGTCCAGTCGGCCCGTTTATAATTTTGAGATATGGATTTGTTGATATTTTTATTTTCATTATTAGTACAAGTACATTGTGATTAATTTGCTTCTTAGCAATATATGAGTTTTTTTCGGACAAAACAGTGTCGATGTTTTGTTTTAATTCATCAAATTTATTTACAATCAGGTTTTCAATGAATGAAAAACTTATTGATTGTTTTATAGAGTTTAGTTCATTCATCATAACAGAAAGTAATCGTTTGAGCTCGATAATTTCCGCTTCTAACGAACAATGATTCAGGGCGCAGCCGCCAGGACAACTGCACTGAGTAGGATCGCTGGATGCACGATTTGAAATGTCGGTAGTGTCATTAGGAAATCGAACGTTAGGGGAACGATTATGATATGGAGCGATTATGATATGGTAGAATACAGAATTGGATGTCCGTCTTCAAATCATTAAACTTTTATTTGAAATATCGGAAACTTTTTTCTCATTAATCACTTGGTAAAACATTTTAAAATATAATGGTTTGTAAATTAAATTCACTTGGTTTTGTTTCACTTATATGTATTTTATTTTCTACTAGTTTCGGCTTAATGCCATTATCAAGAATTCTTGATAATGGCATTAAGCCGAAACTACTAGAAAATAAAATACATATAAGTGAAACAAAGCCAAGTGAATTTAATTTACAAACCATCATATTTTATTTGAAACATTTTTTCATTCGATGCATGATATTCCAGGTGGTACTTTAAAATGGGACACCCTGTATATATGTTAAATGATTTTTTTATCTTTTTTTGCAATGAAACGTATATAACTTAGGTCAAAGTATAACCAAGTGTTTTCTGTGAAATATTACGCCAAATTAATATTGGAAAAATATAAAAATAGCTTGTGTCATTGATCCCATCCAAAGAGACGAATGCGATGTTAGTATTTTTTGTATGTGAAATATGATTTAAAAATAAAAAAAAATCCTTGATGCTGCACGTTTCATTTGGTGTCTGGTCTGGAGCATATTTTATTCAAATGAGGGGACTCTGCGCGCCGTGAAAAATTGCCGACGCCAATCTGCATTATCATCCGCCTTATCATCTCCCAATATCGCGACACAAAAACCTTAAATAATAAATTGCTGGTGGAGCCAGGCCCACGTGGGAAATCAATTCTGCTCAAACATCGAATTCCCACCGTGCTCAAAAGGAATCATTTATTTACGAAATCAGGTCCAATACCCGGAGTAACACAAAACAGGCTCACTCCTTTTTTCAGTGTTTATTTCTTTTATATTCGAATATTATCTTTTCTAATTATTTTAGAGTAAACTTGTAAATTAATTTTTACATGTTTACTATAAAATAATGAGGGAGAGAACATAGAATTTTGAGTGATTATTTAATTTAAATCTAAATAACGGATTTTGATTGGTTTGTCATTACGGTTTTCCGTGAAAACATTTGAGTTCGCAGTGGTCATTTTAAATTTGTCTTATCGGTTTTTTTATCGCGTGTGTAAATCTCTCACCTGTCACATTTATTAATTTTTTTTATATTAATATTAAATAATTGTTTTTTACTAACAATTTCTGCGTAAATTTATTTTATTTCAAATTTTTGTTATTTCATTTGTAAAAATAGATTTACGTTGATAAATATATTATTATTATTATTATTACTATTATAAAATAAATCGCTTCGGATGTAACACAGATCAAGAAATTGATAAATTATTAAAGAAAACAATTTCAACAAACATGGTTAAGAACCATAAATATGTTTGGAAACAATTCATGTCTTTTTGTAATGTCCAAAACTACAAATTGACAGTAAAAACATCACAAGCAGATCTGGCAAGTTTTTCAAAATTATAGGCATATGACATGAGAAAACCTTATGATATCAATATATTTTGGAAATATTGTAAATCTAAAAATGGCAGTGGTAGAGGTCTTCCATCCAGTATGGCATATGGAACGCTGGTCGCAAACTCGGTTAATGGCATAGCGGATCTATTTGAAGACTATTTTCAAAATTCATATTCATGTCCAACTACCATTGGTCCTGAAGTTAGTGAGTTCAGTGACCTAATATTTAATAACTTACAGTTTAATGAAACAGATATTATCGAATGCCTATCTGAAATTAAAAATGGTGCTGCACCAGGTCCTGACGGAATACCGCCTGCCTTGATAAAAGCCTGTTACCGGCGTTTTACCGGAAACGCCGCAACTATGATTATTTCGGCGATTTATATAGTTTAATTTCATTTCGCGATAACAACGGACCCCACATAATTTTTATTAATCATTTTTAAATTCACTTTTATAATTTATTATGAAATGAACTAAGTTCGTCTACATACACTGATCGTTCGGGTTTTGTAAATATTTGTAATTATAGGATTAGTAATTTTTATTTCATTTGTAGGTTTTAGAATTTTTGATTTTATTGCCTTACGCGGCGCAAATCTTGTTTGAGTCGTAAAATGCAAAATTCCAAGTAGCGGCCCTAAGCCGGGAAATGTTCACTATTACGGCAGTTCGTGACCAAAACAATAGCAAGACAGATTTGGCCACGAAAGGCTCACCGTCGAGTACCGCCCTCCGGATTAGGGAGAGACGGTATTTACTGCCCGGCTACTTGGAATTTGCATAAAGGGAAATACCGACAATTCAACTAGCAATTCGGGTTGGATGATCCGCATGCGCCAGGGCGCGCAAAATGAGTGAACGCAATAGACTTGCGCATGTCACCCCTAACCGCTGGACCAATCAGAGGCAGGAGCCTTAACCACTTCCATCTCCCACATCCCACCTAGCGACGATCATGGGAAGTGAGAGGGTGGTTATCGAAAACTGATGGTTCCGGGGGACGACAGTAATTGGTATCAGTCTTCTGAATCGTGTGGTCATCCGAAATCCGAGTGTTGTTATAATATTATTTTTGTTTTAAATCAAACAAATAACGTAAGAGTCGCGTCGCGTAAGGTGATAGTTTTTTTTGTATTATTTATATATATTTCTGTAATTGTCAACTCTTGTTTATTTTTAATAAACACCATTGTAAATCTTTTTGAAATCATACTCTATCATTTAACGAACCATTTCAAGTCTCATAACCTAAAGAAATATATATACAAAGTGAGTTGTTCTGGAAAATGCTGTTCCAGGACCTGACGATGACAGGGTGAGTAATTTTATATTTTATTTTGTTTTAAAAGTGACTGTGTGGTATCTCTGCCTACGAGCTGTAGGGTGATCCGATTTTGAGAACAAGGTCAATAATTCAATATAAATTTCTCAAAATCGGGGTGGTTGTCTCCCAGAAGGCAACACCTTAATTTCCCCCTTTGATAAGCCTGCGCATTGACTCTGTCTTTACCTCTTACTAAATTATTTAATCGTTCTCTAGGAGATGGATTCTTCCCATCTCTTTGGAAGCGATGCTACACTGTCCCGGTCTTCAAATCAGGCATAAAGACATGTGTTGACAATTATAAAGCAATAGTTATTCAATCATGTTTTCCTAAATTATTAGATAAGTTGGTTGCGAAGTATATGTTAAACATTTTTAAGCCGCTTTTATCTGAGCAACAACATGGATTCTTTCCATCAAGATCTACTGCTTCCAACTTGTTTGTATACTCCAATTTCATTACCGACGCGATGGAGGAAGGGGCAGTGGTAGACTCGATTTATACCGACTTTAGTAAGGTGTTTGACAGAGTTAGCCACTGTAGGCTTTTATACAAACTTCGAATGTATGGTGTTGCTGGGTCCATGATTGAGTGGCTCCGGTCGTTCATAAGTTGTAGACAACATGTGGTAAAAATAAATGATGCAGTTTCTGGTTCTGTAATAAATGCAACTTCAGGTGTGCCCCAGGGTTCTCACCTTGGACCATTGCTATTTCTCATCTTTATCAATGATATTGGTAAAGAAATTCAATCAAATGTTTTGCTTTATGCAGATGATATGAAGCTGTATCGTAAAATCACCACCAGTGACGATTGTCGCATCTTGCAGAATGATCTGGATCAGCTTATTATATGGTGCTCCAGTAATGATTTGCATTTGAACACAACTAAATGCAAATATATTCGTTTTTCAAGAAAACAAGGGATCTATTTACCGGCTATCTATTTTCTAGATAGTAATCTTTTAGAGAGGGTTTATAAAATCAATGATTTAGGCGTTCTACTTGACTGTAAATTTCAATTTCATGAGCACATAGATTTAATTATTGCAAAAGCATTCTAAAGAATTGGTTTCATACGGCGTATTACTATACATTTCAAATCTATCCGTACTTTAATGACATTATACTCCACCTTAGTCAGACCAATTCTAGACTATTGCTGCATAATTTGGTCACCGCACTATCAATGTCACATTGATAGATTAGAACGTGTACAACGTAAAATGATAAAACTCATTTGCTACCGGTCAAACCTTTCGTACGATAGTAATAATTATGACCTACTTCGTACATATCTCGGTTTGTTGTCTCTTGAAAAACGAAGGATTTATTTTATGCTATGCTTTGCATATCGTATACTGAATGAACTGATACTTTGCCCATCCATTTTGTCGTCTATTGGCATTAACGTTCCAGTTCGCTCAATCAGACAACAAAAACTTCTTGCTGACGTACACCACATTACTCTGTATGGCTATAACAGCCCACAAAACAATTTAATAAGATATGTTAATTCTTATGGCGAGTCAATAGATTTTTTTGGTGTCTCGTTGAACCGTTTTAAAAGACTTTCTTTAAGATCGATTAACTCCTCTTAGGGTCCTTTATATAATTATTTATTTGGTCCTCTTTTATTAGATGTAACTTCTGTCTCTGACTGTATTCATTTGTACATTTTTTGTTTGTTTTTGTATTGTTTTGTGATTATTGTGTATATATTGTATGTATTAATTGATGAACAACGTCCAAAAGCAAGGTCACTATCAACCAGCGATTTTGAAAATAAAAATAAAAAGAAGACCGAGGTCAGTAGTGCAGAGCCCGCTCAAAAGATGTCCAATTCATCATATACACCAAAATCAAACACGAACCACAAATCCCAGTCTAATGTGGACTTTGAACCCGCAACAACTAATATTCAAAACAATGAGGAACAGTGGGAAACGGTGACACGTCGGAATAGAAAATCAAAGGCGCCGGGAGTCACAGGATTACTGAAGAAAAGAACTAACATAACAGCCATCCCAAGGAAAGCGTTTATTTACGTCTCGCGTTTGGATCCAACTACTAAAAATGAAGATATTTTAAAGCACATTAAATCCTATTTTAGTGAGGCAACCTCTGAACAAATTAATAGTAAATATCCTGAATATTACAGTTCTTTTAAAATAACTGTAGATCTTAATAATTTTGATAAGGCCATGGATGCCAATATATGGCCTTACGGAGCTTATCTTACACGTTTTTTTCATCCGCGAAAGAAAATAAACAACAAACAAATATATAACACAAACCGAGGTAATCAATGTTTTACACCAAAATATTCAGTCAATAAAAAATAAAAGAAATGAACTTAATTCCATATTAAATGAACTCGATATACATTTTGTTTTAATTACTGAACACTGGGTTACATATAACGAGATATTCCCACTAATAGGGCAATACAAACCAATATCAATATTTAAACGCAACCAATTCAAACATGGCGGGGCGGCAATCTTGGCTCCAGATTGTTTAAATGCAAAAGATAGAAACGATATATGTACTTTGTCACAAGAAATGTCTATTGAAATAGCATGTGCAGAATTTTCTTTTTCGGCGAACAACACCATTATTGTACTGGTTATATATCGACCACCGGACGGTTTGTATAGTGCTTTTCTGAATACTTTTGAGAACGTTTTGTACAAAATTATCATACAAGAAAAAAAAGAAATTATAATTGGCTATTAATATTGATGAAAAAACATCAATATTAATAGATATGCTAGACAGCTATAATTTACAGATCACTATAAAATCAAACACACGTATAACTCCCACAGGTGGGACATGCATAGACAATATAATTTCTAATGTTGCGTATGTGAATTCTACTATTATAGATACTAATCTATCTGATCATACAGGACAGTTATTCAAATTTAATTACAAAACTGAACACAAAAATAGCTTGATAAAACAGTACAGAGCCATAAATTCAAATACTTTAAACACATTTACCCAAGAATTAGATAAACTGAACTGGGACATAATTTTGCCTGATACTAACAGCGCAGGTTTATATTTTAATCAGTTCTATGAAATCTATTTACAAACGTTTTATCAATGCTGTCCAATAAGATATACTCAAGAAAATAACTTTAAACGTAAACACCCTTGGTATACTCAAGAATTAAGAGATATGAAAAACAAAATGGAAATTTTACATAAATTATACATACATACAAAAAACATCTCTGTTAAAAATCAACTAACTTGCTTAAAAAAACAATATAAAAAAATACTTAACAATGAAATACAAAACATCAATAGCAAACGTATTTATGATTCGTCAAACAAATCAAAAGAACTTTGGAAATTAATAAATGAAAATAATCAAAATAAAACCACTAACGCAGGTATTCCTTCATATATACTTAATGATAATCACGAAAAAAACTATGATCCACAAAATATAATAGAAACAATCAATAAATACTTCTGTACTGTTGGTAACACAAATTCTCCAGTAATAAGTAATAATTCCCCAGCAGAAACAATAACCAATTCCATTTATTTACATCCAGCCACAGAGGAAGAAATAAAACATATTATATCAAATTTAAAAAGCAAACACAGTAAAGATGTAGATGACTTAAACGTAGTTGTAATAAAACACACCAGAGAAAAAATTACCAAACCTTTAACCAAAGCAATTAATATCGCGCTTGAAGAAGGAGTATTTCCTTCCGCACTAAAGGTTGGCAAAATAGTTCCTATTTTCAAAAAGGGCGATATCCATAATGTTGCTAATTACAGGCCTATCTCTATTCTTCCTGCGTTCTCAAAGGTTTTCGAGAGAGCAATATACAACAGAATAATAAGTTTCGTTGAAGCCAATCAAACAATAACCAGCTTTCAATTTGGATTTAGAAAATCTAAGTCAACGATGCACGCTATTTTTAACTTCTTGTCTTTTGTACTAAACAACATGGATAAAAACAAGAATGTATTGTCAATATTTTTGGATCTGTCGAAAGCGTTCGACTGCGTACCGCATGAACTGCTTCTCGACAAACTATATAATTATGGTCTAAGGGGAAATTGCCATCGACTCTTAACTTCTTATTTAAGCGATAGGCTTCAAATGACGGTTGCAAATATTAACAATACATTATACAAATCAAATACAGCCAGCCCTATCGTAGGTGTACCCCAAGGCAGCATATTGGGCCCATTGATGTTCTTATTGTTCATAAATGATATGCCACTTTCACTTAATTGTCATATAACAATGTTTGCCGATGACACAACATTATGTTTTGAAGATGAACGACTAGATAATCTAAATGATGCTGCAAATGCAATACTAATTGAACTTTGCACTTATTTAAATATGAACAATCTAGTTGCTAATGCCAGCAAAACACAATTTATGAACTTCCGAAGGTCAATGGGACTAATAAATTTAACTATGAATGGGAAAGATATAACTGAAACCGAAGAAGTAAAATTCTTAGGACTAACTCTTCAAAGTAATATGAAGTGGGACTCACATATAAGAAATATTTGCGGTAAAATTTCTAAATATTCTTATCTAATATATGCGACAAGACAGGACATACACATAGATGCAGCCAGAACTGTATATATTGCACATTGTCAATCCCAAATGGCGTATGGAATAGTATTCTGGGGCTGTACTACAGCCTCAAATATTCACAAAGTAATTGTTGTCCAAAAAAGACTAATTCGAGCCATTTGCAGGAAAAAACCTAATTCTAGTTGTCGACAACTGTTTAGAGACTTAAAACTTATGCCAGTAATAAGCCTCTATATATATGAATCGCTTAAATTTGTTAAATCTAACCTGCATCTGTTTAACCAAAATGAAGTAAAACACGAGCACAACGTCAGAAAAAAAACTATAAGAAATCCAAAGTTCAAACATAGTTATTATAAAAACGCATGTATTGTGCAATGTATTAATATTTATAATAAATTACCTAATAGAATAAAAGGGCTCCGTCAACTTGGCCCCCCACTTTCAATTTTTCAGAAAAACATCATTGCACAGAAAAGCCCTTAGCTAGCACAGGCTAGCACAGCCAAAATTAGAGCAAGCACACAAATAGTAAAAAAGTTATAGGGGTTTCAAATATGGGGGGGCTAAGTTGACGTTTGCCCCCCACTTTTGATTTTTCAACTTTTTTTATATGATTTGGATTCCTCAGAGCTAGCACAGGCTAGCACAACCAGATTTAGAGCAAGCACAACCCCAACAACCCCTTAAAAATACAAAATTAGTTTGTATCCCAGCCCCCCACTTTAATATTTTTTGATTATTTCTAAAGGAATCTGCAGCTTAGAGCAAGCACAGGCAGAATATGCAAAAATTATTTAAAAAAATAAAATGGTTAAAAAGATATTTCAATTTTAATTATCAACCGTGAGCTTTCAAACCCTGTATGCGTAATACCGTTCATGTATTTTAATTATTATTCTAAATGCGTATTTTCTAACAAATCACAATATTTCAACGGATTTGTTAACAATAACTTTGCCATATACTTAACTAACAGTTTAAAACATTGCTTTCAAATGCTGTGACCCGGAAAGCAAGCACATTAAAGACAGTGACGTAGTGAGTTATTAATGACCAACCCTCGAATAATTTAAAATGTAATAACTCCACCAAATACTAACAGATTTCAAAAATTCTTTCAAAATATAAATGAATAATGCATTGGTAATAAATGCTGTGACTGAGAAAGCTAGCACAGTAAAGACAGAGGCGTAGTAAGTAATCAATATTTAACCCTCGAATAATTTAAAATGTAATAACTCCACTAAATACAGAGAGAATTCAAAAATTCTTTTAAATTATGAATCACTAATGCATTGTTAATAAATGCTGTGACTAAGAAAGCTAGCACAAGAAAGACAGTAGCGTAGTGAGTAATCAATATTTAACCCTCGCATAATTTAAAATGTAATAACTCCACCAAATACCAACAGATTTCCAAAATTCTTTCAAAATATAAATGACCAATGCATTGGTAATAAATGCTGTGACTAAGAAAGCTAGCACAGTAAAGACAGAGGCGTAGTAAGTAATCAATATTTAACCCTCGAATAATTTAAAATGTAATAACTCCACTAAATACAGTGAGATTTCAAAAATTCTTTTAAATTATGAATCACTAATGCATTGTTAATAAATGCTGTGACTAAGAGAGCTAGCACAAGAAAGACAGTAGCGTAGTGAGTAATCAATATTTAACCCTCGCATAATTTAAAATGTAATAACACCACCAAATACCAACCGATTTAAAAAATTCTTTTAAAATATAAATGACCAATGCATTGGTAATAAATGCTGTGACTGAGAAAGCTAGCACAGTAAAGACAGAGGCGTAGTAAGTAATCAATATTGAACCCCCTAATAATTTAAAATGTAATAACTCCACTAAATACAGAGAGATTTCAAAAATTCTTTTAAATTATGAATCACTAATGCATTGTTAATGAATGCTGTGACTAAGAAAGCTAGTACAAGAAAGACAGTAGCGTAGTGAGTAATCAATATTTAACCCTCGTATAATTTAAAATGTAATTACTCCACGAAATACTAACATATTTCAAAACTTCTTTCAAAATATAAATGACCAATGCATTAGTAATAAATGCTGTAAGTGAGAAAGCTAGCACATAAAAGACAGTGGCGTAGTAAGTAATCAATATTTAACCCTCAAAAAATTTAATATGTGATAAGTCCACTAAATACAAAGAAATTTTAGAAATTATTTTAAATTATAAATCACTAGTGCATTGTTAATAAATGCCGTGACTAAGAAAGCTAGCACAAGAAAGACAGTAGCGTAGTGAGTAATCAATATTTAACCCTCGCATAATTTAAAATGTAATAACTGCACCAAATACAAACAGATTTCAAAAATTCTTTCAAAATATAAATGACTAGAGCATTAGTAATAAATGCTGTGACTAAGAAAGCTAGCACAGTAAAGACAGAGGCGTAGTAAGTAATCAATATTTAACCCTCGAATAATTTAAAATGTAATAACTCCACTAAATACAGAGAGATTTCAAAAATTCTTTTAAATTATGAATCACTAATGCATTGTTAATAAATGCTGTGACTAAGAAAGCTAGCACAAGCAAAACAGTAGCGTAGTGAATAATCAATATTTAATCCTCGCATAATTTAAAATGTAATAACTCCACCAAATACCAACAGATTTCAAAAATTCTTTTAAAATATAAATGACCAATGCATTGGTAATAAATGCTGTGACTAAGAAAGCTAGCACAGTAAAGACAGAGGCGTAGTAAGTAATCAATATTTAACCCTCGAATAATTTAAAATGTAACAACTCCACTAAATACAGAGAGATTTCAAAAATTCTTTTAAATTATGAATCACTAATGCACTGTTAACTAATGCTGTGAGTAAGAAAGCTAGCACAAGAAAGACAGTAGCGTAGTGAGTAATCAATATTTAACCCTCGCATAATTTAAAATTTAATAACTCCACCAAATACTAACAGATTTCAAAAATTCTTTGGTGGAGTTATTACATTTTAAATTATGCGAGGGTTAAATTTTGTTTACTCACTGTCTTTATTGTGCTAGCTTTCTTAGTCACAGCATTTATTAACAATGCATTAGTGATTTATAATTTAAAAGAATTTTTGAAATTTCTTTCTATTTAGTGGACTTATCACATTTTAAATTATTCGAGGGTTAAATATTGATTACTTACTACGCCACTGTCTTTCGTGTGCTAGATTTCCTACTTACAGCATTTATTACCAATGCATTGGTCATTTATATTTTAGAAGAATTTTTGAAATTTGTTAGTATTTGGTGGAGTTATTACATTTTAAATTATGCGAGGGTTAAATATTGATTACACACTACGCTACTGTCTTTCTTGTGCTAGCTCTCTTAGTCACAGCATTCATTACCAATTAATTAGTGATTTATAATTTAAATGAATTTTTGAAATATCTCTGTATTTAGTAGAGTTATTACATTTTAAAATATTCGAGGGTTAACTATTGATTACTTACTACGCATCTGTCTTTACTGTGCTAGCTTTCTCAGTCACAGCATTTATTACCAAAGCATTAGTCATTTATATTTTGAAAGAATATTTAAAATCTGTTAGTATTTGGTGGAGTTATTACATTTTTAATTATGCGAGGGTTAAATTTTGATTACTCACTACGCTATTGTCTTTCTTGTGGTAGCTTTCTTAGTCACAGCATTCATTAACAATGCATTAGTGATTCATAATTTAAAAGAATTTTTGAAAAATCTCTGTATTTAATGGAGTTATTACATTTTAAATTATTCGAGGGTTAAATATTGATTACATACTACGCCTCTGTCTTTACTGTGCTAGCTTTCTCAGTCAGAGCATTTATCATTAAAGCATTAGTCATTTATATTTTGAAAGAATTTTTGAAATCTGTTAGTATTTGGTGAAGTTATTACATTTTAAATTATGCGAGGGTTAAATTTTGATTACTCACTACGCTACTGTCTTTCTTGTGCTAGCTTTCTTAGTCACAGCATTTATTAACAATGCATTAGTGATTCATAATTTAAAAGAATATTTGAAATTTCTTTCTATTTAGTGGACTTATCACATTTTAAATTATGCGAGGGTTAAATATTGATTACTTACTACGCCACTGTCTTCTGTGTGCTAGCTTTCCTACTCACAGCATTTATTACTAATGCATTGGTCATTTATATTTTGAAAGAATTTTTGAAATCTGTTAGTATTTGGTGGAGTTATTACATTTTAAATTATGCGAGGGTTAAATATTGATTACTCACTACGCTACTGTCTTTCTTGTGCTAGCTCTCTTAGTCACAGCATTCATTAACAATGAATTAGTGATTCATAATTTAAATGAATTTTTGAAATCTCTCTGTATTTAGTGGAGTTATTACATTTTAAATTATTCGAGGGTTAAATATTGATTACTTACTACGCCTCTGTCTTTACTGTGCTAGCTTTCTCAGTCACAGCATTTATTATTTAAGCATTAGTCATTTATATTTTGAAAGAATTTTTGCAATCTGTTAGTATTTGGTGAAGTTATTACATTTTAAATTATGCGAGGGTTAAATTTTGATTTCTCACTACGCTACTGTCTTTCTTGTGCTAGCTTTCTTAGTCACAGCATTCATTAACAATGCATAAGTGATTCATAATTTAAAAGAATTTTTGAAATCTCTCTGTATTTAGTGGAGTTATTACATTTTAAATTATTTGAGGGTTAAATATTGATTACTTACTACGCCTCTGTTTTTACTGTGCTAGCTTTCTCAGTCACAGCATTTATTACTAATGCATTGGTCATTTATATTTTGAAAGAATTTTTGAAATCTGTTAGTATTTGGTGGAGTTATTACATTTTAAATTATGCGAGGGTTAAATATTGATTACTCACTACGCTACTGTCTTTCTTGTGCTAGCTTTCTTAGTCACAGCATTTATTAACAATGCATTAGTGATTTATAATTTGAAAGAATTTTTGAAATTTCTTTGTATTTAGTGGACTTATCACATTTTAAATTATTCGAGGGTTAAATATTGATTACTTACTACGCCACTGTATTTTGTGTTCTAGCTTTCTTACTCACAGCATTTATTACCAATGCATTGGTCATTTGTATTTTGAAAGAATTTTTGAAATCTGTTAGTATTTGGTGGAGTTATTACATATTAAATTATGCGAGGGTTAAATATTGATTACTTACTACGCCACTGTCTTTTGTGTGCTAGCTTTCTTAGTCACAGCATTTATTAACAATGCATTGGTAATTTATATTTTGAAAGAATTTTTGAAATCTGCTGGTATTTGGTGGAGTTATTACATTTTAAATTATGCGAGGGTTAAATATTGATTACTCACTACGCTACTGTCTTTCTTGTGCTAGCTTTCTTAGTCACAGTATTCATTAACAATGCATTAGTGATTCATAATTTAAAAGAATTTTTGAAATCTCTCTGTATTTAGTGGAGTTATTACATTTTAAATTATTCGAGGGTTAAATATTGATTACTCACTACGCCTCTATCTTTACTGTGCTAGCTTTCTCAGTTACAGCATTTATTACTAATGCATTGGTCATTTATATTCTGAAAGAATTTTTGAAATCTGTTGGTATTTGGTGGAGTTATTACATTTTAAATTATGCGAGGGTTAAATATTGATTACTCACTACGCTACTGTCTTTCTTGTGCTAGCTTTCTTAGTCACAGTATTCATTAACAATGCATTAGTGATTCATAATTTAAAAGAATTTTTGAAATCTCTCTGTATTTAGTGGAGTTATTACATTTTAAATTATTCGAGGGTTAAATATTGATTACTCACTACGCCTCTGACTTTACTGTGCTAGCTTTCTCAGTTACAGCATTTATTACTAATGCATTGGTCATTTATATTCTGAAAGAATTTTTGAAATCTGTTGGTATTTGGTGGAGTAATTACATTTTAAATTATGCGAGGGTTAAATATTGATTACTCACTACGCTACCGTCTTTCTTGTGCTAACTTTCTTAGTCACAGCATTTATTAACAATGCATTAGTGATTCATAATTTAAAAGAATTTTTGAAATCTCTCTGCATTTAGTGGAGTTATTACATTTTAAATTATTCGAGGGTTAAATATTGATTACTTACTACGCCTCTGTCTTTACTGTGCTAGCTTTCTCAGTCACAGCATGTATTACCAATGCATTAGTCATTTATATTTTGAAAGAATTTTTGAAATCTGTTAGTATTTGGTGGAGTTATTACATTTTAAATTATTCGAGGGTTGGTCATTAATAACTCACTACGTCACTGTCTTAAATGTGCTTGCTTTCCGGGTCACAGCATTTGAAAGCAATGTTTTAAACTGTTAGTTAAGTATATGGCAAAGTTATTGTTATCAAATCCGTTGAAATATTGTGATTTGTTAGAAAATACGCATTTAGCATAATAATTAAAATACATGAACGGAATTACGCATACAGGATTTGAAAGCTCACGGTTGATAATTAAAATTGAAATATCTTTTTAACCATTTTATTTTTTTAAATAATTTTTGCATATTCTGCCTGTGCTTGCTCTAAGCTGCAGATTCCTTTAGAAATAATCAAAAAATATTAAAGTGGGGGGCTGGGGTACAAACTAATTTTGTATTTTTAAGGGGTTGTTGGGGTTGTGCTTGCTCTAAATCTGGTTGTGCTAGCCTGTGCTAGCTCTGAGGAATCCAAATCATATAAAAAAAGTTGAAAAATCAAAAGTGGGGGGCAAACGTCAACTTAGCCCCCCCATATTTGAAACCCCTATAACTTTTTTACTATTTGTGTGCTTGCTCTAACTTTGGCTGTGCTAGCCTGTGCTAGCTAAGGGCTTTTCTGTGCAATGATGTTTTTCTAAAAAATTGAAAGTGGGGGGCCAAGTTGACGGAGCCGAATAAAAGAGACGCCGAAAAGGACTTTTATCAATACCATTAAACGAATAATAGAAGAAAATTCTTTCTATACTGTTACAGAATATGAAGACTATCTTAAAGATCTTTAAAACATGTAAATAACTGTCCCAGTACGCAATTTATTTTTTTTGTCAGTTATATAATATTATTTTATATCTACACTTAATTTTAATATGTTTTACACGTTATATTTAAGTTGTAACTTGTATAAACTGTTCTGTACTATTTGCAATGTGTTATGTGTTCCTATATGTAATTCTTATGCCTGTATTTATTACGTATATAATTTTACTCTATACAGTAATTTTTAAAATGTTATACACCTTAGTTTTAAGTTTTAATTTGTATGTTACATTGTCTTTTTTTACTTATTTATATTCACTTTTTGTTTGTCAGTTTCTTTACTAACATTACATTAAGCTACCAATTACTAATATATTCATTTTTATATGTATACTAATATACTGCAACAATATTAACTCATCCAGGAATGTATTCATTTAAATTGGAAATAAAAACTTACTTTACTTTACTTTACTTTATATTGTTGTATTTTTTTAATGGTCTCCCGTAATAAAGAATATATATGAAAACAAGACGGTTTAGATTTCATTTAATTTTATTTTTAATACTACTCGTTGTTTAAAATTTTCGTTGAGAAAGACTTTGTTTTTATGCACTTAAGCTCAGTTGGCTTAAATAATTCAACTCGATGAAACTGTCAAGAAAAGGCCTCCGCTCTACGAGCTCGTGCCTTTTTCAGAGACAGTTTCATCTCGTTCCATTTCTAGGCACTGAGCTTTCGTTAAAATACAAAGGCTTTCCTAAACTTTCAAACAACTATAGTCTGTTTAAAAACTAGAAGCAGTAAGTGCCAAAGCCCAATTTACACTATAAAAAGTTACCAGAAATATCACTAGATAAATTTGGCGGCAATTTTAAATAATTTCATAATTACTCTTTAAATAAAATCAAATATCCACTTTGTACTTCTTAATTGTGGTTATATTTATTTTCTTTTCCATCGTACGATATCGCCAGTTCAATTAAAATGCTTATACGGCATCTCGCTATGTATCTGTGAAATAAAACATATTTACATTATGTTCATAATGTAATATGGAATTTATATAATAATGTGCCTCTATCAGAGCTGGGACTAATCCTCGTGAAAAGGATTCGAATCACGAATCCGAATCACCTAATATGATTCGAATCACAAGTACTCGAATGAAGGATTCGTAAGAGATAAATATGATTCGAATCGAAGATTCGAATTCGGTTTTTTTCGAATCATGAATACAAATCTGTTAAGAATAAATTTGATTTTATTATTTTTTTAAAACCATTAATTTAGTCTGTTATCAACGCTGTTCAGTGGTAATAATAAATAATTAGGTTTTGAATATTTTTGTTAAAAGAACTGGTAACGGTATTTATATCCGTTACCAGTTCTTTTAACAAAAATTTTCAAAACCTAATTATTTATCATTACCACTGAACATCGTTGATAACAGACTAAATATCTGACTCCCTGTTACTCTGGTAAAGATGTATTTGTGTGTTTCTGAACTCCACTTCAAATCAGTGTTTTGTACGCGTGGCGCATAAAGTAAAATTTCGAGTTTAGTAAAGCCCGAAAATTTGTCTCGGGTCGCTGCGCGACCCTCGACAAATTTTCACAGGGGTTTTCTAATCTCGAAATTTTACTTCATGCTTAGCCTGGGAGTGGAAACACTCGTTCAAAACTTCAAATTGAACTCTATTATAAAATCGACTAATGCCTGAAATTTACGTAAATAAAAAATTCACTGAATATCATTAAAACTAGGAAAGTCAGAGAAAAGTCATGGAATTATATACAAATTGACCAAAACACTAACAAAAAGCCATATGATATTTTAAATTTGTCAAAATCAGCAGGCAAATTACAAAACACGTAAATATTCATAAAATTAACTTAAATATTGACAAAAACAATGAAAACTATTAAACAGAATGGGGGTTTCCCACAGAAGAAAGTTATATTAAAAGGCCAGGGAAAAATCTTTTGTCAGGGAAATGTCGGAAAAATTTAACATTTCAGGTTGTGGCTACCATGTCAGTTTTACTTCAAACAATATTAAACAAAATTTTGAAAACTAGATTATTATCTTTAAAAACATTTTCAATCATTTAATGTTCTTATCAAAGCATAAACTTTGAAGTTTCGAACGAGTGTTTCCACTCCCAGACAAAGCATGAAGTAAAATTTCGAGTTTAGAAAAGCCCCGTGAAAATTTGTCGAGGGTCGCGCAGCGACCCGAGACAAATTTTCTGGGCTTTTCTAAACTCGAAATTTTACGTCATGCGCCACGCGCATAAAACAGTGATTTAACGAGAAATTTAAAAACACAAAAAAAACATTTTTCATGTTATTTCTCACAATTAATTCGAATTATTTTTGACGATTTTAATTCTTTTGTCAGTATTCGAATCCTTTTAGAATCCAGGATTCGAATCCTGCCCAGCTTTAATCTATATCTTACTTAAAATTGATTTGTTTCATAAAACTATACAAGGTAGAACGACTCATCTTCGGCATGCCGGCATGATCGTTTACTTCTTTTAAAACTTTATTTAAAGTGGGCAGTTCATTTTTATAGAAGAAACTATGCACGGATCTCTTCACTACGTCATCAAAACTTGTAATTATGTCCTCCAAGCTGTTTAGGGCTACAAATCTCTCCGGATTTCTTATATTTGCTAATGGTATGATAGACAGTGGAATTTACAACTCCTAAAAATTAAACATTTTATTATTTGATGCATACTCTTATTCTATTTGATATCTCACCTACTGCACCAACAATGTCTGATACAACAGCAGTCATTTTCATATGTGGATCATCTGTTATCATCTGCTTATACATATTTATTATGCACTGTTTTTCAGACAGATATAAATGACCCAAATCCAACTTCTTACGCTTTTTTGGAGATGAAGGTGACATTATCACTGAGCTTGTACTGGGTTCATAATCCATCACAACAATATAAAAAAAACTAACTTTTAACTATGCTAAAGAAACACCGCACAAAAGGTTATTACAAAACAGACAGAGTTGCAACTCGGTAACGCTTCGAATTAAGGTTATGTCAGCTGTTGCGTCTAATAATGAAGTAATTAGCATAGTGTAAAATGGGCGCGCTCTCGGCCAATCAGAGTTGTAGGTTTTGGCGTGTGAAATTTAAAACGCTCCTCCTAGTTATTAAACAGATTATAGTGGTATTACATGGTATAATTTTATTATACTCGAATATGAAGAACTGACCACTTAAAATTCTGTTAATTCAAATTTTCTCGATAGAAACGTGCATCGATGCCGCTCCCCCTTTTTTTATTTATTATGTTGATTTTAAAACCGTTTTTTTATTTGTGTTTAATTTGTGTATTTCTAGTTTCATCTTTTACAACTTGTTTGCGCCCGAAAAAGCACGACAACGGTGGTCAGAAAAAGTCTAGGATTTCAAAAGAGCGAGCCCAAACGTGCACGATTGGGCAATAGGCGCTAAGCCGAGAAGCGACGGTTGAGTCGTAAAACTCTCTCTTCGAAACCCAAATTCCAGAATATTTCCATCTCTTAATCCGCTATCCGTATCTATCTCTTTCCAAATGTCATCACTGTTTTCGTTGTGCAAAATCCCTCTCCAGCGTCTATTGACCAATCACAGCTTCTCTTTTGAAATCCTCGGACTTCGACTTCATTTTTTAGAGAGACCTTTTCTAACCATCAAACTGTAAACATCTTGCTTTATTGGGCGTCCCGTAGAATTCTTTTCGTGTATATTTTATCGTTTAATTTGTGTTTATCATCTTTCGTTTTGTTATCCTTTTTGTTGCTGTTATATTTTTCATTGAATAAATAGAGTATTTAAGCTTAAATTTAAGCTTAAATACTCTATTTATTTAATATCTTCCAATGAAAAATATAACAGCAACAAAAAGGAGGGGACTCGGTGGCCGAGTGGGTAGAGACCCTGCCCACAGACCCAGAGGTCGCGGGTTCGAGTCCCGTCCGGTGGAATCATTTATGAATAATAAATTATTCCATCCGGGTCCATGGTTGTAGTGTGAATGTGTTGTGGTGTCCTAGATGTAATTTCGATATAGAATTGGTTAAAAAAACAATAAAATATAGATTGATAGCTAATGGTCATAGTTACCAAGGCCAATAAAATTAAAAAAAAAAATGATAACAAAACGATAGATGATAAACACAAATTAAACGATAAAATATACACGAAAAGAATTCTACGGGACGCCCAATAAAGCAAGATGTTTACAGTTTGATGGTTAGAAAAGTATTAAACATTAAAAGTGCGATTCTTTTCGCAATCTACAACAAGTTAGTCTTACAAAGACTATACCAAACACTCATTGAAACAACTACTTCCCGGGCTAATACCCCGACGGACATTGAATTTTACAACAAGTGTTTGCTGTTACATACAGCAACCTACTGCAAATGTAACAATTTTGGTCAAATTATTCAGGCCATCTATAGACGCGTTTCGAGATTTATCTCTCCTCAGTATAGCTTTGCTTTGACCGCCAGTCTAAGGTGTCAAATTGTTTAGAGGGAATGGCAAAGCTATACTGAGGAGAGATAAATCTCGAAACGCGTCTATAGATGGCCTGAATAATTTGACCCAAATTGTTACATTTGCAGTAGGTTACTGTATGTAACAGCAAACACTTGTTGTATAATTCAATGTCCGTCGGGGTATTAGCCCGGGAAGTAGATGTTCAATGAGTGTTTGATATAGTCTTTGTAAGACTAATTTGTTGTAGATTGCGAAAAGAATCGCACTTTTAATGTTTGAAGTATTCTGCAACCAAGAATTGGCAATTTCATTTATACTAAGGTTAGAAAAGTTCTTGATTAAGTAATTTTAAAACCAAATCGCCACTCCAAGCAAATAATAAATTCTTTGTTCAGTTTTACCTAGACCACTGTGAGGTTTTGTTCTTAACGGGGACCACAATGCTTAAGAATATTATACTGTGTTATTCTTAAGATATAAAACGTGCACTTACCTGAATACATTTCAACTGCATCCCACGTTTTTTTCAATAATTACTATACTTATACAATATTTAGGACTGTAGGATTGGAAAATATAACGTTACAAATTGAAGATTTCATATTTTATTTTTCGTAAATATAAAGAGTCATACATCTCTATTACTACAATATAATTCATTTTTCTTTTATTATTCATATACTATATTCATATATTCTGTTTCTCTCTTTTTCTTTTAATTTAATATTTATAGGATCATCACATATAAAAGTATAGGCCTACCCTGTATAAACACTTATGTCCAATTCCACGTATCGTCCTCAAGATTTAAAACATTAAATTTACATTATCTCTATATATAAATATTCTTTATTTATTTATTAATTTCTGCGTATCTTACGATTTCTTATAAATACAGCTTTTTTTAAAATTTAAATGTACATTCATTTTTATGTACACACAGAAAAATAAGTTACAGACTCAGATAAGTATGTTAGGGATTATACGTATCTACAGGGAAATCTATTAATACTGAACACGTTTTGTTTATTTTTTGATAATTTTAGCAATATGAATATTGATTAATTTGATTTAATAAAAGTGTTATGATTTAAAAAAGAAAACATTTGATTAAATTTCACTAATTTTGGTTTTTTATTCCAACTAGTTTCGAAGTCGAACCTAGTTGGAATAAAAAACCAAAATATTAGTGAAATTTAACCAAGGTTTTGTTTTAACTCATAGTTAAATATGTTTCACCACGTGAAAGATGAGAAACTTGTTCAAGATATAAAAGTGTTAGATTATATAAAGATATCTTTAATGGGTGTCATCACTGTACAGTGCTAAAATACAATATTTTTTTGTGGAAGGAGAAGTAAGAGGACAATAATCTTCAAGGATGTTGTTAGCCATATCTTAAAGTGTTCATAACATTTTTTTAATTAGTACGTAAAGTTACAGGTTTAATTTAAGGCGCTCCGCGGCATGCAACATAAGTCGCGTAAAATTAAATTGGGAAAAAAATAAAATAAAAATCCTGATTTACTTGAGTATAGCTAGAGAAATACGTACGGGGTATATACATATTAATACATATTAATTTTGGGTAATTGGCGAGCATTTGAACTTAAAACTTCAATTTTTGACCTAAGACAGAGCATTAATTTTTAGATATAAAATATAAAATTTAACTTATCAAAAATCCTGTACGTATTTTCCTGCGGAATTGTGTTTTAAAGAAGTGGTAAAAACTTGGATTGAATAAATTTAAACTTGTTTGATTTATGCTGCGTGCCGTTTTGAAAAAAATATATTTTGAGAAAACACCTATAAAGTTTTGAGTAGTAAAATTATGAACGGTGGAGGCTTCTACTTTGTTATACATGTTAATTCAATAAGATAAAACACTAACTTTGTTTGTATAACACAATATTGTGTTATTCAAACAAAGTTAAAGTGTTTTATTTTATTTTTTTGAGTAGTCGTTTAGGAGCAGTCCGAAGCGCTTGCGAAAAAGCTCAAAACATGAATAAAAACAATTTCGGATAGGTATGAAACTTTTTTCACATTATTTTAGATGGTTTAGAGCAGGGGTTCTCAACCAGAGGGGCACGCCACATTAGGGGAGCGCGGTAAGATGTCAGAGGGGGCGCAACAGATTTACTAAAAAGTAGGTGAAGTGAAATAAGGCTATAATGGGGTTTCAATCTAACTAAAAAACCGAAATTTAATCAAGAAGGGGGCATAGAGTTATGAAGGGGGGCGCGACCTGCAAAAGGTTGAGAACCCCTGGTTTAGAGTATCTTTTAAGACAACAAGAAATTCAACTTTTTTAATATTCTACAGTGGTGTAACCCCTTAACTTGTTTCTCATTGATCACTTAATGAAACATTAGATTAAAATAAAATCATTTGATTTGTTTTACTATTTTATTTCTAACTGTGACTCAAATCAAGTGATTTAATTTTAATTCAATTATTTTTAAATATATACAGTCTGTTTGATTTATTGTGACACAGCACATATGTCCGTTATTAGTACAGATAGAAAAAAAAAGTTAAAAACAATAGTTTTAGTATTTTTCATGATCTATTCAGTAGCATTGTCAGAAAAACAATTGAAAATCAAATAAACACGTGAAAGCTATTAGCTTTATTTTGTTTAATGGAACACCCTGTATATTTTGTTTATTTCAAATAGATAATAACCTTAGCTTTATAATGATACCACATAAGTACCCCTTCATTATACAAATAACGCGACAATTGCAAATAAATGAAATTTATCAGTTGCCATGGATAACAATTGACATAAAACAATTTGTTAACGCTTTAATGTCAAAGTGGTGTAGTAACTTCCCGTCTTGCATATTGTTGATTCAAATCTTTAGAGATGGGTGATAATTACTATTCTAATGATGAAAAAATGGATATGCTAAAGGTCTTCGTAAGATGCAACGATAATTCTAGAGAAGCTAGTATCACTTATGGAAACATGTATCCAGAAAGAAGACAACCACATTATTGCACTTTTGCAAGACTTGAACAAAATTTACGGAGAAATGGGTGTTTTAATAATAAATTACGAATGAGAAGACAAGAAAGAGAAGATAATAATGAAGTATTGATATTGGCCTATTTTAGAGCACATCCACGTAATTCAATACGCGAAGCAGTGGCTGACTTAGGAATAAATATGCATAAAATATTTTCTATTCTGAGAAAACATAAAATGAGACCATATAAAATTAAGTTAGTACAAGGTTTAAGAGATGGTGATTCTGACAGGAGGATAGTATTCTGTAATTGGCTTAGCAACAATCAACATTTATTAAATTTAATTCTTTGGAGTGATGAATCAAATTTCAACAACAACGGAATCTCCAACCGAAAAAACGACCATTACTGGGATACTGAGAATCCACGTCAAATTCGAGAATGCAGATTCCAACAAAGATTTGCAGTTAATGTGTGGCTTGGTGTGTTAGGTGATACCATAATAGGACCATTTTTTTTATCAAGGAACGTTGAATTCGGAGCGATATGCCAACTTTCTTACGATAGAATTTAAAGATTATTTAGATGATATCCCCCTAGAAATACGTCGAGATATGTGGTTCCAACAAGATGGAGCTCCTCCCCATAACGCAAGAAATGTCAAAGATATTTTGGAACGAAAGTTTGGTTTGAAATTGATTGCAAATGGTGGCCCCATAAACTGGCCAGCAAGATCGCCAGATCTGTCTATTTTAGATTTTTTTATTTGGGGATTTTTATAGCAAAAAGTTTATGTTACTCGTCCAGAAAATCTAGACGATCTGAAAAATCGAATTCGTATGGCATGTGGCCAAATAACACCAGGGGTGTTGCAAAAAGCACGACGAAATTTAATGAAGAGATGTGAAGAATGTATTGCAAACAACGGACGTCACTTTGAACAGACACTTTAAATAGTTATTCATGTCAACTGATAAATTTCATTTATTGGCAATTGTCGTGTTATTTCTATAATAAAGGGGTACTTATGTGGTATCATTATAAGGCTAATATTAATGCCTATTTGAAATAAACAAAATATACAGGGTGTTCCATTAAAGAAAATGAAACTAATAGCTTTCACGTGTTTATTTGATTTTCAACTGTTTTTCTGACATTACGATTGAATAGATCATAAAAAATACTAAAACTTTTGTCTTTAACTTTTTTTCTATCTGTACTAATAACGGACATATGTGCTATGTCACAATAAATCAAACAGACTGTATTTTATCGTTTAATTTGTGTTTATCATCTTTCGTTTTGTTATCCTTTTTGTTGCTGTTATATTTTTCATTAAATAAATAGAGTATTTAAGCAACTTGATTTAGTAATTTTAACACCAAATCGCCACTCCAAGCAAATAATAAATTCTTTGTTCAGTTTTACCTAGACCACTGTGAGGTTTTGTTCTTAACGGGGACCACAATGCTTAAGAATATTATACTGTGTTATTCTAAAGATATAAAACGTGCACTTACCTGAATAAATTTCAACTGCATCCCACGTTTTTTTCAATAATTACTATACTTATACAATATTTAGGACTGTAGGATTGGAAAATATATTGTTACAAAATGAAGATTTCAAATTTTATTTTTCGTAAATATAAAGAGTCATACATCTCTATTACTACAATATAATTCATTTTTCTTTTATTATTCATATACTATATTCATATATTCTGTTTCTCTCTTTTTCTTTTAATTTAATATTTATAGGATCATCACATATAAAAGTATAGGCCTACCCTGTATAAACACTTATGTCCAATTCCACGTATCGTCCTCAAGATTTGAAACATTAAATTTACATTATCTCTATATATAAATATTCTTTATTTATTTATTAATTTCTGCTTATCTTACGATTTCTTATAAATACAGCTTTTTTAAAATTTAAATGTACATTTATTTTTATGTACACACAGAAAAATAAGTTACAGACTCAGATAAGTATGTTAGGGATTATAAGTATCTACAGGAAAATCTATTAATACTGAACACGTTTTGTTTATTTTTTGATAATTTTAGCAATATGAATATTGATTAATTTGATTTAATAAAAGTGTTAGATTATATAAAGATATCTTTAATGGGTGTCATCACTGTAGAGTAATAAAATAAAGCGTATTCTTACAATATTTTTTGTGTGGAAGGACAAGCAAGAGAACAATAATATTTAACCCTTTCGTTACGAGAAGCGTATCCATACGTTTTATTTTTATGTGCTCCATGTGCGAAGAGCATATATTTTCAAAAGCCTGTAAATCTTGAGCGGAGACCAAACGAAGTTTGTGTACCTCTTCAATGCGTTTTTTGCATTTTTGCAAAAAGTCTGTTGTACGCAAATTGTAGCAATCAACACCCAGCTTTATAGTATGAGCCTGTTTATAGTATGAGCCTGTGATACGAAATTCGTACGCATAGGCATTGTTTTTTCTAGCAACTTACACGGGGCACGCATTTGAAATTCAAACTGCGTAGCGAAAGGGTTAAGGATGTTGTTAGCCATGTCTTGAAGTGTTCATAATATTTTTTTTTATTTCGTAAAGTTACAGGTTTCATTTGATGCGCTCCCCGGCACGCAACAAATCGAAATTGAATCGGCACAAAAATAAAAGAAAAATCCTGATTTACTTGAGTATAGCTAGAGAAATACGTACTGGATATACAGAGAGTTTTCTGTAACACCGAACATACTAAAATGTACTCAATGTTAATTTTCCTATGTTCGATGTGTACTGGGACGCATCAAAGCATTGAGTACGATGTGATTGGCTAGGATTTCTAATGGTAATATAGTCAACCCAATTTACACTCTTCACGTCAAAAATAAATTAAATTTGTCAATTATTATGTCAACCACAATATGTTGTATTATGAATATTTTAATACAACGGAATGGTTATCAACTTTTGTTATATTTTTAATTAGTAAAATACTAGTTAAAGAAGGGAAGAAGATATAAACGCTTCATCAGTAAACACAATTTTCGCAACATTTCGTTGTTTAAATGTTAATCGCTTAATGTTGGTATAAAGCAACTAGTAATGTTGGAATTTGTAGGACCTAAACTTAAATTCTTGTAGAACTCCTGCGTACAAAGGATTTTTAAATATTAAATGATTTTGCAATAGTAAGGATATTATTAGACACTCTTCGACATAAAATAAATTGTTTAATTTCATCTCTTCCGATAATATCACCGGACTTCTAACTCGTCGCTTGTGAAATTTATCCAAACAAACTGTTCTAGAAGGTTCGAAATGGTTGAAATAAATGGTAGTCTATTGAACAGAAAATTTTTCGGAAAATAAATCATTGGAATTACTTGAACTGTTTTTTCCATGGTATAAGTTTACCAGAATTATCTTTTCCTCCTTTGTATACATTATTGATATGTTTAACTCTCCGTTCTTCGTCTATGCCTGCTTCAAGTGCTAGAACAGCAAATAACTGACAAATTTCATTAATTTTTGCAGGGAAGAGTGAAAATTGGGTTGACTATATTACAATTAGAAATCGTAGCCAATCACATCGCACTTAATGCTTTGATGCGCCCCAGTACACATCGAACATAGGAAAATTGACATTGAGTACATTTTAGTATGTTTTGTGTTACATAAAACTCTCTGTATACATATTAATACGTATTAATTTTGGGTAATTGGTCAGCATTTGAACTTAAAAGTTCAATTTTTTACCTAAGACAGGGCATTAATTTGTAGATATAAAATCTAAAATTTAACTTATCAAAAATCCGGTACGCATTTCCCTGCGGAATTGTGTTTTAAATAAGTGGTAAAAACTTGGATTGAATAAATTTAAACTTGATTGATTTATGCTGCGTGCCGTTTTGAAAAAAATATATTTCGAGAAAACACCTTTCAAGTTTTGAGTAGTCAAATTATGAACGGTGGAGGCTTCTACTCCATTATACATGTTAATTCAATAAAATAAAACACTAACTTTG
Organism: Philonthus cognatus; assembly: GCA_932526585.2. NCBI lineage: Eukaryota > Metazoa > Arthropoda > Insecta > Coleoptera > Staphylinidae > Philonthus > Philonthus cognatus. Next base: position 171,471,744 of record OW052241.1, read on the forward strand.
TTTGTATAACACAATATTGTGTTGAACAAACAAAGTTAAAGTGTTTTAATTTATTTTTTGAGTAGTCGTTTAGGAGCAGTCCGAAACGCTTGCGAAAAAGCTCGAAACATGAATGAAAACAATTTCGGGCAGGTATAAAACTTTTTTCACTTTATTTTAGATGGTTTAAAGCAGGGGTTCTCAGCCAGAGAGGCATGCCACATTAGGGGGGGCGCAACAGTTTTTCTAAAAAGTAGGTGAAATGAAATAACTTGTAAGTAAAACACTTTTTACTTTGTTTAACCACTATCTTACATTAAATTGTGTGACTAGTTTCGACTATCTAGTAGTCATTCTCAAACTCTCTTTAGTTTATAAATGACTACTAGATAGTCGAAACTAGTCACACAATTAAATGTAAGAGTCAGTGGTTAAACAAAGTAAAATGTGTTTTATTTACAAGTGTATTTAAGATATACCACAAAGTGAACGCCTACAACACCAAACAGTGAAATGAAATAAGGCTATAATGGTGATTTAATCTAACTAAACAACCGAAATTTGATCAAGGAGGGGGGAGTTATAAAGGAGGGAGCGACTTGAAAAAGGTTGAGAACCCCTGGTGTAGAGTATTTAAGACAACAAGAAATTCAACTTTATTTATATTCTACAGTGGTGTAACCCCTTACCTTGTTTCTCATTGATCACTTAATGAAACATTAGATTAAAATAAAACCATTTGACTTGTTTTACTTTTTTATTTTTAACTGTGACTAAATCAAGTGATTTAATTTTAATTTAATTATTTTTAAATATATATAGTTACATTTATAAATCATTTACAAACGTATAATATAGGAACGTTTTATTTTAATAATTAGTTTTCCTTTCTTTTAGAAAGGTCTGCTTCATTTTACTCGCAAGAAATGCTCCTAAAATCAACAGACTTAGTGTATTTTGTTTGTTTTTTTTTTGTAAAATTTGATTACTTATAGAATTTTTATAACTTATATTTCTGTATGTATGTATGAAGAAAGACAGAATACTTAGAAAGTGTGTATAAATAAAACAGCTAATTTACTGTAATCGATTTTTTGCGAATATTTCGGATTGAATTTAAAAGTTTTTTAAAGACTTTAGAAAATTAATTCCCTTTGAATTATATTTGGATTTTTAATTGAATTTTAAGTCTATGCATTTGACATTTAAAGTAGACATTTCTAACGAGTGTTATATGAAACAGTTTATTTTAAAGTTATAGCAGTCTATTTGAAATTCAGTATTTTTTGGTATTTCTCCATAAGCGTTCAAATTAAACATTTTTCAACGAGTGTTTTCTACTCCTTGGTTAAGCATAAGGTAACGTTTGAATTTGGACCCAAATCCAAATTTAGGCTTTTCTAAACTCAATATTTTACAGTTGAGTAACATACTTATTTGACAACTCCTAGGACCCATAATTTGCTTAGATATCACCCCTGAATATATACGCGTGGCGCATCAAGTAATGAACACGTAGTGTTCGAAATGTACATTTAGCGTAAATAAATGTTTTTAGTGAAGAAAGTGTTAGTCTTTTATTAAGTTTATTAGCATCAAGTAAAATTTCGAGTTTAGAAAAGCCCCGTAAATTTTCAGTTAAAAGTGGTAAAATTATAAAGGTTTTTTTATACGCGTGGCGCATTAAGTAAAATTTTGAGTTTAGAAAACCTTAATTTGGATTTGGGTCCCAATTCAATCGTTACGCTACATCTCGCTAAATATTAACCATCACATCTAAGCGTTATATATTTTCAACTTTACTGTAAATCAGTGGTTTATACGCGTGGCGCATGAAGTAAAATTTCGAGTTTAGAAAAGCCCTGTGAAAATTTTCACAGGGCTTTTCTAAACTCGAAATTTTACTTCATGCTTAGTCTAGGAGTGGAAATCAATCTTTAGTTTAAAATACATCACAACTGTTAAAATATGTATCGTCGGATGCCCGTCGATACGTATTTTAACAGTTGTGATGTATGTTAAATTAACGAGTGTCTTCCACTCCCAGACTGAGCATGAAGTAAAATTTCGAGTTTAGAAAAGCCCCGCGTAGAAAATTTGTCGAGGGTCGCGCAGCGACCCGAGGTTTTTTTATACGCGTGGCGCATTAAGTAAAATTTTGAGTTTAGAAAACCTTAATTTGGATTTGGGTCCCAATTCAATCGTTACGCTACATCTCGCTAAATATTAACCATCACATCTAAGCGTTATATATTTTCAACTTTACTGTAAATCAGTGGTTTATACGCGTGGCGCATGAAGTAAAATTTCGAGCATGAAGTAAAATTTCGAGTTTAGAAAAGCCCCGCGTAGAAAATTTGTCGAGGGTCGCGCAGCGACCCTCGACAAATTTTCACGGGGCTTTTCTAAACTCGAAATTTTACTTCATGCGCCACGCGTATAAACCACTGATTTACAGTAAAGTTGAAAATATATAACGCTTAGATGTGATGGTTAATATTTAGCGAGATGTAGCGTAACGTTTGAATTAGGACCCAAATCCAAATGAAGGTTTTCTAAACTCAAAATATTACTTAATGCGCCACGCGTATAAAAAACCTTTATAATTTTACCACTTTTAACTGAAAATTTACTTAAAATCAAGGAAATTGTTTTTCTATTAAATTTCAAATAAATTGCTTAGCTAAATTTTAAATAAATTGCCTCTTTTATATTCACTAAATGTGAAATCAATAAAATAAAAACAGTATTAAAAAATGTATTACACTTTAAATAAAATACCTTTTTACATTCATTAAATGTGAAATCAATAAATTAAAAACTTTTATAAACACTTTCAGAAGTAATCACACGACAAGACTCGTTCCGATCTCGTTCAGCGCACCTGTAGAAACATCACATGAACTCAATTTCTTGAGATAGAGAGAAAAAACTTAGCTTAAATCCTTAGTTAAAAAAAATCCGAGATCTGAAAAAGAGTTGTCGAACGACTTTGACTTAAACCTATCAACAGCCTTATAAAGTTTTTTTTTTCTCTCACGTATTCCGTATAAAAAGCACGAAAAAATTGACTAGAAGAGGAACGGACAAAAAAAAAACGAATGGGTATTTTTATTTTCGTCTACGTAGACTCCTTATTTTATTACACGAGAGTGTTTTGTTTTGTTTGGTGTGTGCGTGTGTGTGTGAGGGTTTTGGTTTGAACATTTCTAAATCGATTGTCGCCTATTTATTTGTTTTTAGTAGTAATCGGAGTTTTAAAGTGTTCCATTTTTTTTTCTTCTTCATTTTCTTACGGTTTGTTGAAATATTTTTATTTTAGTTGATAAAGCATAATTTTATATTATAATATAACATTTCTTCTCTGAAATAAAGACAGTACTTTCAGCACAAAAATTGATATAAAATTTCTCAGTACATTCAGCATAAAAATTGATATTTTTTGGGAGGATTGACTTTAAAATAATAATCACAAAACAAAATGCAAGTAAATTTCTCTGTACGAACAAATTAATATGAAATATCTCTCTAAAAACAAAGTAATGTGAAACTTATCTTTAAAAGGCAAATATATATAACAAATCTTTATTATCAGAGGACAATACAAAATAATTAATTACATTATTGTATATAATCAATTAATATAAATAAAATAAACTTCCTTTTGATAACTGACTATCGACCAGAGGTCTTTCCTCCGAGAATTGATGATGGTACTATTTTCTTTTACAGTTAGTGTGGGTGATGAGATGAAATGAAGTCGAAAATGGTAGATGTGGGATTTTTGTGTTTTCAGGTAACATGAGGGTTTAAACGTTTTCAGAATTTTGAAAGGAATTGGAAGTTTGAAGGGTTTGTTGCGAATTTGCCTGCGAGGTATTGTAGCCTATTTTCGATTGGGGATACATAGGCAAATAACATTACCTGTAAATTCAGACTTTTAACAATAAAACATTTCTTTTAAAAATTATTTTGCTTTTGTAGGAAATAAAACATATAGAATATTTAAAAGAAACTCTTAGTATTATATATAAAATTACGAAAAACTATTCGTGAAAATGCAAATAATGCCTTAATTAATAAGACAACTCAAGACGATAAATATCTATTGAAACAACTACTTCCCGTGCAAATACACCTCCTGACATTGAATTATACAACTCAAATAGTTTCGAATTTGAATTTATCTTTTAATAATATTAATAGAGACATGTTTTGTAATTAATTATTATTTATAAATTAATCCATAATTTAATTTTATTATTTTGTCTATTATAGATAACTTTCATGTTATTTTGCTTGTAGTTTTATATTGTTTTTACAGAGACATTTTATATTCTTTTACCTACGCCCTATCTAGTAACCGCATCATACCACACTGTCATCTTGATTGACATTACGTATACATGCAAGTAATAGCTTTGACAAGTACATTACGTGCTGACAGCTGAACAGCTGATTGTTTACCGTATAACCAAATGACAATTCTTTGATGTACAGGGAGTATACGTATTCCAAATTCAGCTTATTTTCTTTAAATCTTTAGTAATTCGTTGTTGTTTTTTAAGAGTTCAATTTGAAGCTTTAAACGAGTGGTTTCCACTCCCAGACTAAGCATGAAGTAAAATTTCGAGTTTAGAAAAGCCCCGTGAAAATTTGTCGAGGGTCGCGCAGCGACCCGAGACAAATTTTCTGGGCTTTTCTAAACTCGAAATTTTACTTCATGCGCCACGCGTATAAAACACTGAAATATTATGAAATTTATGTATATTCGATATTTACTCGAAATCTGTGTTTTATACGCGTGGCGCATGAAGTAAAAGCCAAGAAAATTTGTATATTTATATATAATATTATATATATATATATATATATATATATATATATATATATATGTTAAAACGTAGATTTTCGCGGGCGTAACATGTACCACTGTTTCTTCGGGTTTGGTCCCGCGTATTTTCTTGGTTCTGGTCCATTTTATTTTTAATTCGACGTTTCGATGACGTCGCAGTCATCATCGTCAGGAATAACTATCAAAATTCCATTGCTCTAGCAACCACTTGTTTGACTTTTACGTACTACTTGCGTGAATTTCTTGTTTGGCTTCGTGTTACTCTTCTGTTTTGTTCTTCTAATGATGTAGTAGTGACAATTTCAATATTATTTTCGGAAGGGGTTGGATTTTGAATTTCTTGGTTGTTATATATATATGTATCACTGTTTGTTCGGGTTTGGTCCCGCGTATTTTCTTGGCTCTGGTCCATTTTATTTTTAATTCGACGTTTCGATGACGTCGCAGTCATCATCGTCAGGAATAACTGTTATTCCTGACGATGATGACTGCGACGTCATCGAAACGTCGATTTAAAAATAAAATGGACCAGAGCCAAGAAAATACGCGGGACCAAACCCGAACAAACAGTGATACATGTTACGCCCGCGAAAATCTACGTTTTAACACACATATATATATATATATATATATATATATATATATATATATATATATATATATATATATATATACTATATATCTATATATATATATATATACTATATATATATATAAATATATATATATATATATATATATATATATATATATATATATATATATATAATATCTCTATTTAAAGACTTTTAGCAACTTCATTTTTTACAACTCGAATAAACAAATCACCAAAATTATAACAATTTTTTGTGCTAAAAGAAACCCTTTTACCTTATATCGTATGTATTGTGTTTATTTTTTGCAGAGAAATTTTAGATTATTATATTTTTAGAGAGAAATTTGTGATTATTTTATTACATTATTTTTAGAGAGAGAAACTTCAGGCAGTAAGTATTTTGTGTATGTGCTTCAACAAACCGTGTGTCCTTTTATTTACGACTAACAATCATTTTAATTATGTACAAAAATATGTTACATGACTAGAATACATGACTGGTATGAGCGTTAGAAATTTGCTCCGTTTTTTTTTTTAATTTGTTTTCAAATTGTGCGTAATGTTTGGAAATCCTTGGAACTCTCGAGATTGTGTTTAAGTGTGTTGGCTGGGGGCTTTGGTATTTTTTGGTAAACGGTTCGTGGTTGTTAAAAGTATTTCAACCCTATTTTTTTAGTTATGCTTAAAAAGGGTTTAAACCCTAAATTTTTAGTTAACTTTAAAAGGGGCTTTTTAGATTTTTAGATATTTTTAAAAGGTGTCAACCCTGATGTATATTTATCTATAAAAAGTTATTCTTAAAAAGGGTTTCAACCCTAAATTCTTAGTTAACTTTAACAAGGGCTTTTTAAATTTTTAGATATTTTTAAAAGGTGTCAACCCTGATGTTTATATATTCGTTAAAAGTTATTCTCAGAAAGGGTTTCAACCCTAAATTTTTAGTTTACTGTACCAGGGGCTTTTAAGATTTTTAGATATTTTTAAAAGGTGTCAACTCTGATGTTTATTTATCCATAAAAAGTTATTCTTAAAAAGGGTTTCAACCCTAAATTTTTAGTTAACTTTAACAGGGGCTTTTAAGATTTTTAGATATTTTTAAAAGGTGTCAACCCTTATGTATTTATTCATTAAAAGTTATTCTTAAAAAGGGTCTCAACCCTATATTTTTACTTTACTTTAACAGGGGCTTTTAAGATTTTTAGATATTTTTAAAAGGTGTCAACCCTGATGTTTATTTATCCCTAAAAAGTTATTCTTATAAAGGGTTTCAACTCTAAATTTTTAGTGAACTTTAACAAGGGCTTCTATGATTTTTAGATATTTTTAAAAGGTGTCAAAACTGATGATTATTTATCCATTGAATAGTGGTGTTTATTTATCTTTAAAGAAGATTTAATCCCTGACTTTAAACAGGGTGTGAACCCTAACTTTTAAGTATGTTTCAAGAGTTTCAGCCCCTTTACTTGCAGTTATTCTCAAAGGGATCTTTAAATTATACTTTTATAAAAATGGATTTTAACCCTGACTTTTGGTTACTTTTTGAAGGGCTTTCGACGCTAAATTTTAGTCATCTTCAAGGATTAAACCCTTAGTTATTTTACAGCTCAAAGATAAAATGTCTTCAAGTATTAAACCCTTAGTTATTTTATAGCTCAGAAGTAAAATATCGGAACTAAATTTAAAGTAGAATAATGCTTTAGTTATTTTACAGTTAGAATTAAGATGTCGTTTGCGTTATCACACAGTTGGAGGTAAGATGACGTTTTGAGTTATATTACATTAAAGATAACAGTTTTAGTTATCTTGAATTTAGAAGTGTTCGCATATATTTTTTTGTGTAGGATTGCAAGGTTTTTACACCTAGGAGCGAATTTGTTTTTGATTTTGAGCCATTTTTTTTTTTTTGGGAGAATACACTTTGGTTGTTGGGTTTCGAAAATGTTGGATTCAGTTGGTTTGGTTGGTTCTGTTGGTCCTTGTTGAAGTCGGCACAATCTGCAACAAAAATAATGAATCATTATTAGTAAATGAGTAATTTAATAAAAAGCGTGTTATTAATAAGATCGGATATTCACATGTTATTTGACCATAAGAACGTACAACGATTAATCTTTCACAATAATGAAAATAGATCTTTGAAACTTATACATATTGCACATTGAAGCTTTGTGAATAAATTGATACTATTCTTTTTAAACAAAAATGTTTCTTAGATTATATATAAATCAACTAATGGAACACTTTAAAATGATCACATAAATCCGTGCAATACTTCCATAGAAAACATTATTTCTTTTTCATATTGCTTGAATTTATTAAAGTAATTATTATAAACATGTTGTATATAATAGAATAATCTAAAATAAATGATACATAAAATCAATCGTTGCTTAGAAATCTCCATAAGAGCAATGTAAATTTTGATTATGCTTTTAATAAATAGAGGGCAGCATTGTGCTATTTTATTAATATCTTAAAATTATACTGTAATTTCCAAACACTTGTGAAAAGAAATTGGGTTTGATATGTAGAATTCGTGTATGGCAGAATGCGAATGTAATTTTTCACCCGTGGACTGTTCATTGATTATATTGTTAAAAGTGCGATTTTTTTCGCAATCTACAACAAGTTAGTCTTACAAAGACTATATCAAACACTCATTGAAACAACTACTTCCCGGGCTAATACCCCGACGGACATTGAATTATACAACAAGTGTTTGCTGTTACATACAGTAACCTACTGCAAATTTGCAGACGATACGAGCATAGTAAGCGTGGGGAGTACGAAGGATGAAGCCCTTCAAACGAACAACGAACGCCTTGAAGTCGTTTGTTCCTGGTGCTCTAGTAAATAAACTGGTGCTTAATAAGAGCAAGACATGTCCGATAGCCAGGCGGCACTAAAGGCTCTCCAGAGTCAAAAGACTTCATCCAAACTGGTATTGGAATGCTTCAATACCCTGAATGACCTAGCGAGACAGAACAAGGTTACGCTTGTCTGGACGCCGGGTCACTCTGGTATTGCGGGTAATGAAAAAGCTGACGAGCTAGCAAGGCAGGGAGCCACCATTTCATTTATGGGACCCGAACCTGCCTTGGGCATAACAAAAAAGTCGAGTCGCCTTGAAGTCAGGAAGTTGACTCGCAACAAACACAAGGAATACTGGGAAAACAGACCAGGCCTTAACCATAGCAAGGCCCTTACAAAAGGGCCTAACTCAAGCCAAGCTGCAGGACTACTAACATTGAGTAGGGCACAGCTGAAAACAACCATAGGACTGCTCACAGGCCACATGACTGTTACAGAGCATCTAAGGAAAATTGGGCTATACAACGGCGACACCAACTGTCGCCTCTGTAATACGGCACCGGAAACAGCTATGCACGTTCTGTGCAGGTGCAATGCGCTGGAGAGCAAAAGACGGCTCATATTTGGGAACAGACAAATGGAACCAAATGATTTCAACGCGCAACCTCTGAAGGACCTGCACAAGCTAGTGCAGGGCATCGAGTTCGGAATAGTTGCGTGAGTGTAATAATATTGGGGCAGTACAATAAGTCACCTAGGCTGCAGTGCATCCGGACCCGAAAGGAAGACGGCCCCCACAGGAAAAAAAAAAGAGCAAGACAAGAACACTGTCATTTTCTGTCAGTGGCACAGTAGATTATGATACGCCGGTTACATTTTTGGGACTACATCTTGACTCTGCTCTCACTTGGAACAATCACGGTAATGAACTTGCTAAGCAACTATCTAGAAACATATTTTGTTTAAGAAACCTGTCTAGAAAGGCCTCACTGGATGTACTGCGTACAGCTTATTTTGGCCTCATCGAAACACATATTCGATATGGTGTTCTGGTTTGGGGTCACTCATCATGTCGACATCGAATATTTTCGCTTCAAAGGCGCGCACTGCGGATAGTTGCAGGGATTGGTTATACAGCCGATTGCAGAAATTCTTTCATTAAGCATGATATATTGACATTTCCATGTCTCTATATACTAGAATGTCTCTGCTATGTCAAAACAAACCTGGCTGAATTTCCAGTACATAGCCATCACAGTTATGCAACACGACACAAAGAAAACTTACTCCTAGAAAGATTGAGGCTCTCAAGGTCGCAAATGGGTACAAATCACTATGGATTGAAATTCTTTAATAAACTTTCGACACAAACCAGAGAACTATCACTGAAATGGTTTAAATCAACGGTTAAACAATATCTGCTGCATAAAGCTTTTTATAGTTTTGATGAATTTCTGCAATGTAGCGTCATTTTGATCTGATTTGCAGAAATGTCAATGTTTTAATATGTTAGTAATGCGTATTTATATTTATTTTATTTTATTTCCTTAATGTTATCTCATTCACCCAGACACACTTTTTAAGATGCACCGATATGATGCCTGATAATATCTAGATTACATCTAATTTAATTGTCTTTCTAATTATTATTAGTCTTAAATTATATACTGTGACGAATGTAAAATTTATATTATGACATGAATAAATTTGAAATTTGAAATTTGAAATGTAACAATTTGGGTCAAATTATTCAGGCCATCTATAGACTCGTTTCGAGATTTATCTCTCATCAGTATAGCTTTGCCATTCCCTCTAAACAATTTGACACCTTAGACTGGCAGTCACGTTATATTGATATAGTCTTTGTAAGACTAACTTTTTGTAGATTGCGAAAAGAATCGCACTTTTAATGTTTGAAGTATTCTGCAACCAAGAATTGTCAATTTCATTTATACTTATGATTATATTGTTGATACACAACAAAGAAAGACATTATTAAAATATTTCCCAATACGGTCTTTAAATATAAGTGCATTTCTGGATTCATGTTTTGAATGGCCGGTTATGTTGATTCAAGTGATCAGTCGGAAAAATTCCTTTTTCATTAATTTACCAAATTGAATGTGCGACACTCAGAGATTTGATTACCGAGGCACTTAGTCAGCTTAGCGTCTAGAGTTCGAACTGGGTTATTATAATTTCTCATTTTTTGTACGGCTTAGCCTACTCAGCTTGAAGTGTCGCCTACCCAGATTAGAGGGTAGGGTAGACCTCCTCTCGTATTCGCATCTATTCCTTTTGTGTGCTTCATTGCAATTTACCAAATTGAGGAGTGCAGCACGCGACAGTCATGTATGATATTTGACTTTTGATAGTAATCATTTAAATCATTTATGTAGTTGCAAATAACATGAATATATATTTTATGTTGCTAGAATTTAACTGTTTGTCTACAATATTAATACAGGGAATTTTTCTTGTTGGTAAACATATGCATAAGCTGTAAATTTTCCGACATCCGTGGTTTTTTAAAAGAGTTCAATTTGAAGCTTTAAACGAGTGTTTTCCACTCCCAGACTAAGCATGAAGTAAAATTTCGAGTTTAGAAAAGCCCCGTGAAAATTTGTCGAGGGTCGCGCAGCGACCCGAGACAAATTTTTTCGGGGCTTTTCTAAACTCGAAATTTTACTTCATGCGCCACGCGTATAAAACACCGATTTTAAGTAAGGTTCAAATATACATACATTTTACAATATTTTTAGTGTTTTTTTAGTAATTTCCAACATGCCTTCCCACTCAGGCCCGAGATAAGTACAAGGAGTTTTTCTTTAAGGTATTCGTATTCCAACTTTAGCTTATTTTCTTTAAATCTTTAGATATTCGTTGTTTTTTTAAAAAAGTTCAATTTGAAGCTTTAAACGAGTGTTTTCCACTCCCAGGCTAAGCATGAAGTAAAATTTCGAGTTTAGAAAAGCCCCGTGAAAATTTGTCGAGGGTCGCCAAGCGACCCGTGACAAATTTTCTGGGCTTTTCTAAACTCGAAATTTTACTTCATGCGCCACGCGTATAAAACACTGGATTCAAATGAGGTTCAAATTTACATACATTTTACAGTATTTTAGTGTTTGATACGCGTGGCGCATGAAGTAAAATTTCGAGTTTAGAAAAGCCCAGCAAATTTGTCTCGGGTCGCTGCGCGACCCTCGACAAATTTTCACGGGGCTTTTCTACACTCGAAATTTTACTTCATGCTTAGTCTGGTAGTGGAAAACATCGTTTAGCAGCTTTTATAAAGACAAATTAACAGCGTATACATCAGTAATGTAAACACAAAAAAAATGTGCTGTAGAATAATTTACCAAGTGCAGTATTTCTTCTCTAAGATAACAGACATTTCATAAATGAAATACTCGTTCATTATTTCCTTTTTTAAACTTGAACCACAATTACGATCGGGCTTCCATTGTTCCTCGACTTGTGTAATTATGCACCGTCTGGAAAACGGGAAAAATTAACAAGTCTTGAATAACGAATAATTACGCGCGCCATGGACAATTAAAAGTTTACCCATTGTGAGAGTTGGATCCTCAAAACATTTTCGACAGCTCGAGATTTTTTTTTCAAGTAATTAAGTTTCGGATTTATCGCGTTCTTATTTTATTATCGAAGGGCCAAATGCGACAGTCGTAAAAATTAACTGTAAAGTGGAGTTTCGTTTAATTTGCTTTAATTATCTGGGACGCCTGCCGATTTTGATTGAATTTTAAATAAAAGTAATCTCGGTTGATTATTGCGTGAAATTAGTTTTAAAATTGGTAATTATCAAATAATTTTTATAATTTAACAGAAAATGTTTCCTGAGAGTTAAACACCTCATTTAAATTGAGAAAGTTCAAAATAAGTTTCTATTGCTGGTTTCATTTAGAATGGGCATTGGTCGGGTGCAGTACCTACAATGCCGAAGGGTTACACTGGATATGTGTTATGGATTTAAGCTGATAAATGGACTTGTGAATTCCAGTCATTTAATTTCTTTATTAAATTTTAATTTCATTTTAAGTACAACTGTTCGTAACAGGCCATTGTTCAGGTTAAACTTCCACTATACAAATTATGGCAGTCATAGCTCGGTTTCACCCATAATGCTGTATTTCAATATACTGATGTTAAATCCAAATTTTATAACATTTTAAACTCATATAATGTGTTCAACGCCACTTTGATCTTGATGTTATTATAAATTACTAACATTTCTGTTTAGTTTACTTTATTAAGTGTTGAGTGCGATATTTATATATTGTAATTTATATGTACCCATTTTTTGTAATACTGTAAAAAGGAGAAATCCGTAAATAAATAAATTAAAAAAAAAATAAAGCCAGATTGTATTTCATTTAAATTTTGAATTTCATTTGGTATTGATTTACAAGGGCAGCATTTATCTATACAGGGTGAGTCGGGAGGAGCGCAGCAAACTCTAGGAGTGTATTATACACGTGAAAATAATGTAAAAAAAACTCATTTGTTCTTATCCGATTTTCATTTGTTTTCAAGTTATGGCGTAATTAAAAATGTTCATCTAGCTTTCCACTTCTATCTGAATTTTAACATTATCAAAGTATGCCATGTTCGAGGCTTATAAACATTTGATAATTCTGACGTTTTGATGAACTGTCAGTGTACGGTGAACAGTAACTGAACGTTTAAGTTCGAATTAATGTGATTGTTAGTGTTGCAAAATGCCACATACTTATTCAAATTTAGAATATGCAAATCTGGTGTTTGTATATGGTTTCTGTAATGGAAATGCTACAGCTGCTGTTGAAGAATATCGTGAACGTTTTCCACACCAAAGACATCCTGATAAAAACATATTTATTAGAGTTTTCAATAAATTGTGCGAGACTGGTAAGCTTCCCAGTGCTAACATAACATATGAGCGCGCTGCTCGACAAGGTTTTGTAGAAGTAGAAAATATTCTGCATCTAGTAGAAGAAGATGCAACTACTAGCTCACGGAGAATTGCCACTCAATTGGCAATTCCACAAAAAAGAGTGATGAACACGCTACACGAGCAAGGCTTATATCCTTATCACGTTCAGAGAGTACAGCACCTACAACCAGGGGATTACGCTAACCGTACGGAATTTTGTCGGTGGATAAATAATAATCATCGTAATGTATCGAGTATACTCTTTACGGATGAAGCTACATTTACCCGTGATGGCATTAACAACACTCGTAACTCTCATGTATGGTCTCATGAAAATCCCCACGCAACAGTCGAAAGCAATTTTCAACATCGGTTTTCTGTAAACGTGTGGTGTGGTATGGTTGACAGTTATTTAATCGGCCCTTTCATTTTGGAGAATCGTCTCACAGGAGGCAACTACCTCAATTTTTTACAAAATGAATTACAAGGCCTGCTAGAAGATGTTCCTATAAATATTAGAATGCAGATGTACTATCAGCACGATGGAGCTCCTGCACATGTCGCTCGTCAAGTCAAGCAACATTTGGACGAACGTTTTCCAGGGCGTTGGATTGGTCGTGGAGGTCCTATTAATTGGCCTGCAAGATCTCCAGACCGCACACCACTAGATTTTTGTTTATGGGGCTGGATGAAAAATGAAGTCTACAAAATAAAAGTGGACACACGGGAATCACTAATTAGACGAACTGAGAATACTGCAGCCCATATAAAAGAAGAAAGAAATGAATCAATTGGGAGAGCAACAAACGCTCTTCGTAGACGAAGCAGAAAATGTTTAGAAGTCAATGGCGGTATTTTTGAACATATGTTGAAAGAACGCTATGATTAAGAAAATTTTTTGTATAATAACTTGTTTATTTGTTAATATGCTATATCTTGAAAACAAATAAAAATCGGATAAGAACAAATGAGTTTTTTTACATTATTTTCACGTGTATAATACACTCCTAGAGTTTGGTGCGCTCCTCCCGACTCACCCTGTATATATATATTTTTGCTTAAACATTTCAGTTTATATTGTTCTATAAAAGAACATTTGAATCAAAGGGGTATACGTGACTTATAAATTAATTGAGAAATTTAGTTTTCAAGTTAAATTGTTATGTAGATTTACAGAAAATATAGTGGGAAGCATGAATGATAAAATGAGTAAATGGTTTATCTCTTCTAGTTAATTAACAAACAAAAAACTGTTCTCTTTGCCTGTTCTTTATTTATTTTACTTCTAAATGCCTCATTTCTATAAATTTTACATTAAATTGAATTTTATTTTCCCCTCAAAAATCAACCATACTCCCCCTTTCGACCCTGACGTCCAATATTCAAACATCCCACCTCGAAGGTCAGAAAACAGCAGTACTCTTCATCGACGTAGAAAAGACAAATAGAAAGACTGTTATTCTTTACTTCACTTTTTATTTTTATGTTAGAGGTACATTTCGAGACACAAGGTGCTCATTAGGAATAACAAACTCGTAGAAAAGGCCTTTGATTCGGTATGACATCAAGGTCTGCTCTACAAATGTCTCCTTTTAAACCTACCCCATCACCTAATCATATTATTAAATAGCATGCTATCAGAGAGAACATCCCAAATTAAAATCCGGCAATCATATTAATTTTCATTTCCCCTCGTACAAGGTGCCCCCAAGGTTCTCCCTTATCCCTAGCATTGTACAATTTATACTGCTGTGATATATACAACCCAGACCCTACCCTGATAAATACAACCCAGACCCTACCCTGATAGATACAACCCTTATTTCCCATGCTAGGACAAGGTATCCAACAAGGTTCTCCCTTATCCCCAGTATTGTACAACATACTGCTGTGATATATACAACCCAGACCCTACCCTGATAGATACAACTCTCATCTCGCATGCTGCCTTATCTCCCTTATCCTTCCCTCCCTTATCCCCAGTATTGTACAACTTATACTGCTCTGATATATACAACCCAGACCCTACCCTGATAGATACAACCCTCATTTCCCATGCTAGGACAAGGTGTCCAACAAGGTTCTCCCTTATCCCCAGTATTGTACAACATACTGCTGTGATATATACAACCCAGACCCTATCCTGATAGATACAACCCTCATCTCCCATGCTGGGACAAGGTGTCCCCCAAGGTTCTCCCTTATCCCCAGTATTGTACAATTTATACTGCTGTCATATATACAACCCAGACCCTACCCTGATAGATACGACCCTAAAAAATGCTCAAATATCCCTTCAAAAATCCTTGGACTCTATACAAAAAAGATGTTCAAAGCGAATCAGAATAAACCCAGTAAAATAACAACTATTCTTTCCCTACCACAAAATCACTCCAAGATCACCATATGTGTCCCTTAATAACACTCCAATTCACCCAGTGTATTCCTATAAATACCTTTGTTTTCTATTCGACTTAAAATAATCCTTCAAATAACATATACCCTCTAAAAAATCTAATATAAAGACAAGGGCGTTGCACTTCAGAGGACTAACATACAAAAATCAAAGAATTTCTATTAAAACTGCAGTCCATATTTATACAGGGTGATGTGCGGCAATTTGCTGATTAGGGAATGAAATAAATTACAAAAAAAAAATTGTTTGGTCGCTCCGCGCTTTGCGCTACGCAACCAAACCAAATGTTCAGGCTTTTCTAAACTCAAAATTTTACTTCATGCTTATCCTGGGAGTGAAAAACACTCGTATAAGTCTTTTATAATTTCTAATAAGCTTTATTTTTCTTGGTCTGTGTAATTCTGTCCTATTTTACGGTTATTCTCTATAATTATAAAATACTCAAACGAGTGTTTTCTACTCCCAGGCTAAGCATGAAGTAAAATTTCGAGTTTAGAAAAGCCTGAAAATTTGGTTTGGTCGCGTAGCGCGAAGCGCGGAGCGGCCAAACCAAATTTTCAGGCTTTTCTAAACTCGAAATTTTACTTCATGCACCACGCGTACTAATCACTGAAAACACTGTAATATTGTGAACGAGTAAACTTCTCTTTAAAAAGATGTTTTGTACGCTTGGCGCATGAAGTAAAATTTCGAGTTTAGAAAAGCCTAAAAATTTGGTTTGGTCGCTCCGCGCTTCGCGCTACGCGACCAAACCATATTTTCAGGCTTTTCTAAACTCGAAATTTTACTTCATGCTTAGTCTGGGAGTAGAAAACACTCGTTTAAAACTTCAAATTGAACTCTTTAAACAACAATTAGTAAGATTTACAGCATATAAATAGGCTGTAATTAAGTCATGTATACTAGAAAGAAATACTCCCTGTATTTTTGATTTATTTATATATTAATGAGTATACTTGAATTAAATAATAATAATAATAAGTTGTAACTTTTCTTTGTTCATTTAATTTTTAAGACTTATTAATTATGTACTCCTCTATGGATTATCTTTCTTAACGAAGCAGGTTAAGCGGAAGAGCAACTAAAGTCATACAGACTGGTTGAACTTCGCCTGCACTACTGTATGTTATTCTCTTTTGTAATATTCCTGAATTTTTGAATAAAGACAATTTTTAATTATTATTATTAATAAATTAAATGCGCCAGGATTTGTATATGTATACATTATATATTCAGAAATCAATCATAGCAGAACGCGACATGCATTTCACAACACTTCCATTGCCATCAAATTCAATATCCGTGCACATATACATGGAAAATGAGGAATTCCTCTAAAGCAAACAAACAGCAAACACAAACAAATTTCCTCAGTAGCATTGTGAACGTTTATTACGCGTTTTCCGGCGTTCGGGGTGAATTTTCTGCGCGATCTGAAGAACGGGGCAGGCGCCCCACTCGAAATCTTCCCGTCTGGAAAGTAATTTCTGCTCATCAGGAAGCATCGTACTGTTTCGCTGCGGTTTTCATATTGTTTCCGTCTGACGGAGATCGCCTCGAGTGGCCTCTCCCAGATAAAATTACGTTTTCATGGATTTGATTTTCATGCCTTATTGCATCTTTTTTCTCTTTCGATTCAAGTGGTTTGGAGTAAATTGTTTCACTCTGATTGTTACTTAATTTGAATTATGCAGGAATTATTTTATTTTCTTATTTTTGTGGATAGTTCAAAAAACAGTGAATTTACATCAAAAATTCACTAATCCTTAAATCTCAAATCCTTATTTTAATCATTATAATTATTCGAATAAATTATACTGGATGTTGACTTGGCGGACGTAACATAGGAAATCGCATGTTAATTTTGAAGTGTTCACATATTGGCTTTCCTATTAATTTTTGAGACAAAGTGTATTTAACTTTTTTGTAGATGGAAAAATTCTAAATTTATGAATTATCACACTTACCACTATACGTTTCTCTAAGTTAAAATAATTAAAAAAAAGTAATGTGATTTTATAAAAATAATGACACACTATAGAATTGATACAACAATTGCGGATGCCAAAATAGCACAAGATATTGCTGTTACTTAATTAACGACAAAAAACATAACGCAAACATCGTGATAACTGTGGTCTGCATAATACCACTTTATTAGGAGGATGTTTTCTTGTATAGTGTTTTAAGTATTAATTTCCCCTTTTCGCACCTTCTTTAAATATGTATTTACATTACGCAGAAAATTTTTCTTTAAAGTGTACGTATTCCAAATTCAGCCTATTTTCTATAAATTTTGAGATATTCCCTATTTTTTTAAAGTTCAATTTAAAGCTTTAAACAAGTGTTTTCCACTCCCAGACTAAGCATGAAGTAAAATTTCGAGTTTAGAAAAGCCCCGTGAAAATTTGTCGAGGATCGCGCAGCGACCCGAGACAAATTTTCGGGGCTTTTCTAAACTCGAAATTTTACTTCATGCGCCACGCGTATAAAACACTATAATATTGTCAAATTTATGTATATTCGAACTTTACTTAAAATCTGTGTTTTATACGCGTGGCGCATGAAGTAAAATTTCGAGTTTAGAAAAGCCCAGAAAATTTGTCTCGGGTCGCTGCGCGACCCTCGACAAATTTTCACAGGGCTTTTCTAAACTCGAAATTTTACTTCATGCTTAGTCTGGGAATGGAAAACACTCGTTTAAAGCTTCAAATTGAATTTACAGCCTAAATAATTTAAAAAAAGTAATGTAATTTTATAAAAATAATGACACACTATAGAATTGATACAACAATTGCGAATGTCAAAATAGCACAAGATATTGCTGTTACTTAATTAACGACAAAAAACATAACGCAAACATCGTGATAACTGTGGTCTGCATAATACCACTTTATTAGGAGGATTTTTCTTGTATAGTGTTTTAAATATTAATTTCCCCATTCGCGAGCGAGACTCCATAGAGTGTAGACGTGCGAGCGACTATTAAAGAGCGATTATTAAAGTGACAATTAAACAACTTTCCACCCTTCTGGGCTCTACCTAGTAAGGATGGATGGCGACGTGGAGGAGGTTCCAGAGATGGACACCACCGAGTATGTAGAGGTGACCTCAAAAAAACGTGGGCGGCCACCAAAATTCCCCACAGCAAAAAGAACACACTTGGCAGGTAATATCCCCAAAACAACTAACAAGGCCCTACACAACATGATCAAGAAAATTACTTCGCAACAAACATTGCAACAACAATCACAAGCCACACATACGCTATCACAACAACCGACACACAGCAGATTTGTCGATACGCAGCCTTCGCAAACACAATTCGCACATACACAAATGCAAAATACAATAGTAACTAATAACACACAATCAGCAATAAATACACCTCAATCACATCAACAAAACAATACCAACACCCCCCAAAAAAACTACAAGCACACATTCAGTTTTACGACAACTAATGATATCTCACGTATACAAATGGTGCAGATATGGTATAATCATGGCTATGACCCTAACTCAATAATTATTAAAACCCAATACGGATTCCTATTAAAAACCAATAATAGCGCAACGGAAAGTCATCTGAAAAAACTCCACACAGAGAGGATAATCCACGAGTTTCGCGAGTGCCAGCCGTTCCGTAGGCGCGACAACTCTGCAGCCCCCTCCACTCAGCGCGCAACGCCTGCGCCGACGTACTGCTGCATTATCAAAGGAGTGGAGCAAGAAATTGACGAGCTAACTATCAGCAATCATTTACAGTCGCAGGGAATTAATCACCGATATTGCCGCAGAATTATCGCAAAAAGTGATAATTACAAAACACGTATGATCAGAATTATAACAGGAGACTTAAATTCATATACAAAACTGCTACATAACAATTTCAACTTCATGTGCAAAGTATACAACGTCGAAGAAAGCAGACCCCCAACACCAATCCCCATCCCCTGCAGCCGCTGCAATAAATTCGATCATATCACCGCAAACTGTATCGAAACAATTAAATGCGCCAAGTGCGGAGGAGCACATCCGACAACAACCTGCAGCACTACCCTACCACCGAAGTGTAAATCTTGCGGAGACACTGATCACGGAGCGTGGTCAACTAAATGCCCTAACAGGACCCTAAAACCAATCAACGGAATTCCAAATGTAAAAATCATCAATCAAAACAAAAAATCAGCAGAAATAGACAAGGACCTGACAAAAAATTCCAGAATGCATTCTCATTTCACCATACATGACTACATCATTGACGTATACACGACAAAAATAAATTCACCCACTACAACTGACAGAGAAGAACTCATAAAAAAACTTAGAGCACGTTTCATCGACTCATTTCATATTGACACACATTTAAACTTTTCAGGAAATAAGATGTTTATTGTGATGTTCGACATAAAATATCCCGATGTAATTCCCCCGGTCTTCCCCACCTCAGGTATTCACACAGCTTACACACAAATTACCAGCAATGTCTAGTATTAATTTTATGTATACTAACATCAATTCCTTGACCAAAAAATCCCACCTTGTGTCACACTTCCTTAGAAACAATCCTATAGATATAAATATGTTTGTCGAAACCAAATGTAACAACCCATTCCCTCTTAAGGACTATTCCTACATTCAAATTCCTTCTACTGCTCCAAGACAGAACCAAAGAGGAGGTTCAATGGTCGCTGTGAGACAGGGAATAAAACTAGGTAAAGCTAATCCTCCTAAAATAAATCACCCAATGAACAAATGCCTACACTGTACCATTGAACTGCCCTCTTTCACACTGCATATTTTCCTAGTCTACATCCACCATTCCTCTCCCATCGAAGATACCATATTCACCAAAGCCTCCCTTTTCGACCACGAAATTGTAATCGGGGATTTTAATGTTAACAAAGCCAGAAATAAGCAGATTTCTTCCTTTATCTCTAATTCCAATTTTGTCCGTATTCATACAGATCCTACCTTTATAATGTCCCACAACCAATCCTCTACTCCCGACATCCTATTATGCACAAGCCACATAAGACACCTAATCCAAGACATTCAACTCACTCCCGATCTAGGATCAGATCATTTATCTATCCAATTTTCGATATCAGCAAATACCCCTATTTATTCCCTTCCAAAATCTATTTACAGACACAAAGACTGCGACGTAGACAAAGTTACAGAGGACATGACTAATTTTATTAAATCCCATACAAAAATCACTCCGACTTCTATATCTTTATTCCTTAAAACCCTATCTGAATGTATTAAACAAAACACACCAACGTACACCAAAACACACTATAAATATCCCCTCCCCAAATATATTTTACGACTAATTAAATTCAAACGACAACTTTACAGAGACATTAAACTGACGGACGACAATAATTTGAAACGCGAATTTAACCGACTTAACAAAGACATACACAGACTAATAGCAGAATACAAAAAAGATCTGTGGATTAAAACATGCAATGACATTAACGAACAGCACGGTAAAATATTCTGGGACGAAATCAAAAAATTAAGTAAATATCGCAAGACTGACTATCTACAATATATACAAGACCCGACAACACAGACGTTGATAACAGATGACCAGTTAATTGCAAATACGTTTGCCCAATATTTTGAAATGACATATACAATGACAGACAACGCTACATATGACAAACACTTCCTTATGACAATCAATAATTGGTACAACTCCTTCAAAACAAATCCCCCAAACCACTCCCATTATGTTCCGCATGAAATAAAGGAGGAAGATTATTATGAAATGCTACATAGGGGTAAGAATACTTCCCCCGGTTACGATGGCATCCCTAGAAGTATACTCAAATCCCTTCCGGATAATATTCACCTATACATAATCCGGCTATTCAATCACATTTATCATACCCATATAATACCAACTAAGTGGAAGACAGGCGTGATAACCTGTATACATAAATCGGGCAACGATTCCACATTAGTCTCCAGCTATCGCCCAATAACCCTCCTTCCAGTCCTTGGTAAACTATTGGAATCCCTTATCCAAAAAAAACTGTCAGACGTCATCCTCGACCGCATTCCCATGTATCAGTTTGGTTTCATTGAACATCGTTCAACATCTCTCCCACTAGCAATCCTCACATCGAATTGCCAAACAATGCACCTCGAAAATCAAAAGTCAGCCATAGCATTTCTAGATATCCATAAAGCAAATGACTCAGTATGGCATCGAGGTTTATTGTTTAAGTGCAATTCGATCGGCATCCCACCCAATTTAATTCATATTCTCGACAGCTTCCTGACAAACAGATCCTTAACAGTCCGAATACGAAACTCCCATTCTCAATCATTCATCCCTCAACAAGGACTCCCTCAGGGGTCGCCTCTCTCTCCCATCCTATATAATATATTTGTGCACGACCTGTATAACTCCGATCCACGATTCCTTAATCCCTCCGCATATCCACTCCTATACGCAGATGACACCGCACTCATTTCGCACGCTCCCACCATAGAAAAAGCTTTAAGTACCCTACAACAACTGATTGATTCCTTACAAACTTGGTTTGCGAAATGGAGAATATCCATAAACCCGAATAAAACACAACTCCTCATACCGTTTCACCGCCACATTACCTCCCCATTCCATATTTTAATAAATAACCAGCCCATACCACTATCTCCCCAGTGTAAATACCTAGGAACAACATTCGATCCCAAATTCTCCTTCACGTCACATACCCGTCTCCTTAAAACGAAGGTCAAAAACCGGGCTCGTCATTTCAGAGCCCTAACATATAAAAATGAAGGCATCTCCACAAATACCGCTGTCCAAATCTATACCTCAATATGCCGTCCCTTACTCGAATATGCTCCTATTCTATTCCACAATCCTCGTCCCGCCGTCCTAAACAATCTCGCAGTGGCAGAACGTTCTGCTCTGCGTATCCTAACTAAAATAAGACACCCTAATAACCCCTTACATAATCCACCAAACTCCCTCCTGTACGAATCCTGCAACATTCCTCCCATTAGTGTACGCCTTGACCTCCTATCCTTAAAATTTGCAACTAATCCTTACATTACCGACATCATTAGGCACCTCTGTATACCCCGTAATCCCAACATAGAACCCAAATTTAAATTTCCTACATCAACGATTCATCAATTCATCTCATCTTATCATCCTGACTTAGACAACGACGTTAGCAATCATGACTTTTAAATTAACGACACGAACTGGACAAAGACAGGCTGAAAGACCTCTGGTCGATAGCCATTTTGTGAATTTTTAAGTCTATAAATGTATTATAATATATTTGGAAATGTAAATCATGCAACTATGTACAAATTCACAAATAAAGATGTTTATATATATATATTAATTTCCCCTTTTCGCACCTTATTTAAATATGTATTTACATTACGCAGAGAGTTTTTCTTTAAAGTGTACGTATTCCAAAATCAGCCTATTTTCTATAAATTTTGAGATATTCCCTATTTTTTTAAAGTTCAATTTAAAGCTATAAACAAGTGTTTTCCGCTCCCAGACTAAGCATGAAGTAAAATTTCGAGTTTAGAAAAGCTCCGTGAAAATTTGTCGAGGGTCGCGCAGCGACCCGAGACAAATTTTCTGGGCTTTTCTAAACTCGAAATTTTACTTCATGCGCCACGCGTATAAAACACTATAATATTGTCAAATTTATGTATTTTCGAACTTTACTTAAAATCTGTGTTTTATACCCGTGGCGCATGAAGTAAATCGAGTTTAGAAAAGCCCAGAAAATTTGTCTCGGGGCTTTTCTAAACTCGAAATTTTACTTCATGCTTAGTCTGGGAGTGGAAAACACTCGTATAAAGTTTCAAATTGAACTATTTTAAAAATCAACGAATGTCAGATGAATAAATTTATTTGTATTGATTATATTGACTGTTTTGACAGTACTGACTATATTGACTGTATCGATTATGTTAACTATTTTGACATTACTAATGACAGTACTAACTATAAGTAGACTTGCATTTCTTTGTATCGATTATATTAGCTATTTTGACAGTACTGAATACATATCGACAGTTTCGATTATGTTGACTATTTTGACACTTCTGACTGCTTCGATTATGTTGATTTTTTTTTACATTACTGATTACATTGACAGATCTAATTAATCTATAAGTAGACTAGCATTTTATTGTATCGATTATATTGACGTTTTTGATACTATCAAAATTATATTTAATAAATTCAAATTTATTGTTATAAGGAATTGTATCCATATTTTTCTCTTACATATTCTTTATTGGAGTATTCGTGATTAGTATCATATTAATTGATTAGGATTCGTGATTGGAACGGTTTTTTTTTAGAATTCGTTTAATTTTAAGTTATTTGTTCGTTATTAGTTTTCTTTGTTATGTTCATTTAAAAACACACATATTTTTGTACGGATGTAAAGTGAGCCATAGATTTCAGCCATAGATTTTCAAATTTCATTATTTCTATACATATTCAAGATAAATAGATTGTTTTTACTTTAGGGTGTAAATAAAACATTGAATTAACAAATTGTGATACAAGCACCTCAATTTTCAACCCTTAATATTTTTTATCACACCCTTAAATAATAAAATTAAAAAAAAATCAAAGTGCGCCGTCTCCTATAAAAAAGTTAGCGACAAATGTGGATTCAGCACACCTTAAATTATTATTTAAACAAATAAAATCGGACTACCTTACTTTTATTATACGAAAAAAAAAAAAAAAAAGAAACAATATCTTTCGCCAGTCTGGGCGAACGACCGCTCTCTCAGGCTGGCAGTTGATATTGTTATTTGTTTTTTCGTGTGATATAAGTAATGTGGTAAGAATTTTATTTGTTTAAATAATAGTTTAATGTGTGCTGAATCCATATTTGTTGCTAACTTTTTTATGAGAGACGGCACACTTTGAAATATTTTAAAATAACTAAATCTAAACTTTCATGTTTTTAGTAAGTCTCTGTAAATTCGTATCCGGTCTCAAACGTATTTAGGTTTGTTGTTGTATGTAACTTGCCACAACCATATATGTATATATATAACATGTATGATCTACATTTTGTAATAGCTTTAAGTATTTTGTATATTTAAATGTATAAAAATGGATTTTTTCCGTAAATAAATAAATAAAATGTGAATATAAATAAAACACTGTTTATCACTTTGTTTGTATAACAATTGGTTTATTTGGTGACTATAGTTTCGATACTACACGTATCATTATCAAACCGTTAGTAACAAAAAACTACAAAGGAACATAATTTATATTTGCAAATTTTCTAATAACAGCGTTAAAGAGGGGGGTGTATTTAAGGTCAAGCTGGTCGTTAATTACGGGAATTTCCCGATTAGCGCGGGCTCTGTGAATCTCCAAAGACTCCAGGAGGTCCATCTTTCTACCCTTCTCGGCAAAGTGAATAACTGAAAGTACATCCTCGTCAAAAGAATGGTTATTTTCAATCAAATGTTTGGCGAAAGATGACTTATCAATTAATCTATGCCGAAAAGTGCAAAGATGCTCACTGAGTCTGGTCTTAAAATTACGACCAGATTGACCTATATACACTCCCTTACAATCATTACAGGTTAATTTATATATTCCTGATTTGTAAATACTTGGTATCTGAGTCTTATGGTTAAAAATATGATTTTTAATTTTTGTAAATGGTTTCATCGCTATATTTAATTTGTGTTTTGCTAAAATATTTTTAATTTTGTGGGTTATATTTCCAAAGTAAGTAAGGGAACGATATGTTGCTTGTGTTTTAGGTTCGATTCCGGCATATATGTATTTTCTAATAAGTTTAATTTTGTATTGATTAACTATTTTATCTACTATTGACGTAGTATAGCCATTTGAAACGGCTAAACTTTTAATAATATCTATTTCTTTTTTAAATGAGGTTTCTGACAACGGAACAATAAAAGCTCGGTTTACCATGGAGTTAAAGTCAGCTAGTTTATGTTTATAGGGATGGTTGGAACAGTTAGGAATTACACGGTCTGTGAAAGTAGGTTTTCTATAAATATCAAAAGTTAGTGATTCATTAGTACGTGTTATTGAAAGGTCTAAATATAATAATAATAATATAATATATATATAAATTAACCTGTAATGATTGTAAGGGAGTGTATATAGGTCAATCTGGTCGTAATTTTAAGACCAGACTCAGTGAGCATCTTTGTTCTTTTCGGCATAGATTAATTGATAAGTCATCTTTCGCCAAACATTTGATTGAAAATAACCATTCTTTTGGCGAAGATGTACTTTCAGTTATTCACTTTGCCGAGAAGGGTAGAAAGATGGACCTCCTGGAGTCCTTGGAGATTCACAGAGCCCGCGCTAATCGGGAAATTCCCGTAATTAACGACCAGCTTGACCTTAAATACACCCCCCTCTTTAACGCTGTTATTATAAAATTTGCAAATATAAATAATGTTCCTTTGTAGTTTTTTGTTACTAACGGTTTGATAATGATACGTGTAGTATCGAAACTATAGTCACCAAATAAACCAATTGTTATACAAACAAAGTGATAAACAGTGTTTTATTTATGTTCAACAATGTATAACGAAGTAGAAGCCTCTATAATCAGTGAATTAAATAAAATGTGTCCAAACGCTATCTCAAACTGGCGGTTGATATTGTTTTTCTTTTTTTTTGTATGATAAAAGTAATGTGGTCCGCATTTTATTTGTTTAAATAATAGTTTAATGTGTGCTGAATCCATATTTGTTGCTAACTTTTTTTATGGCAGACGGCGCACTTTGAAATATTTTAAGATTTATCCGACCGATCTCTCAGACTGGCGACTGATATTGTTCCTTTTTTTTGTATGATAAAAGTAAGGTGGTCCGAATTTTATTTGTTTAAATAATAGTTTAATGTGTGCTGAATCCATATTTGTTGCTAACTTTTTTATAGGAGACGGCGCACTTAGATTTTTTTTAATATTATTATTTAAGGGTGTGATAGAAAATATTTAGGGTTGAAAATTGGGGTGCTTGTATCACAATTTTTCAATTCAATGTTTTATTTTCACCCTAAAGTAAAAACACTCTATTTATCCTCAATATGTATAGAAATAATGAAATTTGAAAATCATGGCTGAAATCTAATTCTAACTTCACATCCGTTATTTTTTTAAATACATATTTTTTAAAATACATATAGCAAGTTTTATTTTATTTAGTTTTGAATTTTATTTTTTTGTTTGTTTGTGTTTGTTAATTGTTGAGTAATGATGATGTGTAGATGTTAAGCAGGAGCGTACGCACAACGCGCTGATTGCGGTCGTGGAGAGATTCAAAACTTCGACGCTTAAGAGGACCGATACCAAAGAGAAGATCGTCCTGCTAAACGCCCAAGGTAACTGCACAACTCTGGGCTTTGAGTTTCACGGATAAAATAACAAACTGACAACAAAAATTACAGCAAAGAATAATAATTAAATAACAATATAATAAAACAGAAATAACAGTGTAAAGATTTATTAACCAAAAATATTAAACATTACTTAATATGTGCTTCTTTAAAAACAAGATAACAAACAAAACAAAAAAACAAGGAAGATTAACAACGCTTTGAAAGCGATAAGAGTGTGCAGTGTGACTAACTTGTAAATATAGGACTTAATAACAAACCGAAAATAAGCTTTGAAAGTAATAATCGTGTAAAGAGTGATTAACTCATAAATATTAAATTAAATAACAAACGAAAAATGTTTGCATTTTACGCGAATATTTTCGTAATTTTATATATTAACGAGAAATACGACTAAATGACTGAATTAAAGCAATAACTAACAGGAGGCTTAATATCAGAGCTGGGATGAATCCTCGTAAAAAGGATTCGAATCACGAATCCGAATAATATGATTCGAATCACGAATACTCGAATAAAGGATTCGCAAGAGATAAATATGATTCGAGTCCTGTTTTTCAGGATCACGAATACAAATCCTTTAAGAATAAATTTGATTTTATTATTTTTTCAACCATTTATATATAAATATCGTTACCAGTTTTTTTAACAAAAATATTTAAAACTAATTATTTATTATTAACACTGAACATCGTTGAATACAGACTAAACATCTGATTCCCTGTTACTCTGATTAAAGATGTATTTGTGTGTTTCTGAACTTTACTCCAAATCAGTGTTTTGTACGCGTGGCGCATGAAGTAAAATTTCGAGTTTAGAAAAGCCCAGAAAATTTGTCTCGGGTCGCTGCGCGACCCTCGACAAATTTTCACGGGGCTTTTCTAAACTCGAAATTTTACTTCATGCTTAGTCTGGGAGTGGACGACACTCGTTTGTAAGTGCTTAGTCTGGGAGTGGACAACACTCGTTTTAAGCTTCAAATTGAACTCCTTTAAAAATCAACGAATGTCAGAAAATTTACAGCTAAAATAATGAAGAAAAACTAATGTGATTTTATACAAATAATGTCATACCATAGAATTGTTACAACAATTGCGGATATTCCCTATTTTTCCTTCAAGTTCAATTTGAAGCTTTAAACAAGTGTTTTCCACTCCCAGACTAAGCATGAAGTAAAATTTCGAGTTTAGAAAAGCCCCGTGAAAATTTGTCGAGGGTCGCGCAGCGACCCGAGACAAATTTTCGGGGCTTTTCTAAACTCGAAATTTTACTTCATGCGCCACACGTATAAAACACTATAATATTGTCAAATTTATGTATTTTCGAACTTTACTTAAAATCTGTTTTCTATACGCGTGGCGCATGAAGTAAAATTTCGAGTTTAGAAAAGCCCAGAAAATTTGTCTCGGGTCGCTGCGCGACCCACGACAAATTTTCACAGGGCTTTTATAAACTCGAAATTTTACTTCATGCTTAGTCTGGGAGTGGACGGCACTCGTTTGTAAGTGCTTAGTCTGGAAGTGGACAACACTCGTTTTAAGCTTCAAATTGAACTCCTTTAAAAATCAACGAATGTTAGAAAATTTACAGCTAAAATAATGAAGAAAAACGAATGTGATTTTATAGAAATAATGTCATACCATAGAATTGTTACAACAATTGCGGATATTCCCTATTTTTCCTTCAAGTTCAATTTGAAGCTTTAAACAAGTGTTTTCCACTCCCAGACTAAGCATGAAGTAAAATTTCGAGTTTAGAAAAGCCCCGTGAAAATTTGTCGAGGGTCGCGCAGCGACCCGAGACAAATTTTCGGGGCTTTTCTAAACTCGAAATTTTACTTCATGCGCCACGCGTATAAAACACTATAATATTGTCAAATTTATGTATATTCGAACTTTACTTAAAATCTGTGTTTTATACCCGTGGCGCATGAAGTAAAATTTCGAGTTTAGAAAAGCCCAGAAAATTTGTCTCGGGTCGCTGCGCGACCCTCGACAAATTTTCACGGGGCTTTTCTAAACTCGAAATTTTACTTCATGCTTAGTCTGGGAGTGGAAAACACTCATTTAAAGCTTCAAATTGAACTCTTTTAAAAATCAACGAATGTCAGAACATTTACAGCTTAAATAATTTAGAAAAAGTAATGTGATTTTATAAAAATAATGACATACCATGGAATTAGTACAACAATTGCGAATGTCAAAATAGCACAAGATATTGCCGTTACTTAATTAACGACAAAAAACATAACGCAAACATCGTGATAACTGTGGTCTGCATTATACCACTTTATTAGGAGCATTTTTTCTTGTATAGTGTAAATCATAGATAAAATGGCGTCGATACGCAACGTCATGAGTGAATCGGAAGAGCCAAATTACCGTCTAAATTGCTGTAACAAATTAAGCAAAGTGGTGATATGTGTAAAATGTGGTGCTTGCTACCACCGCAGCTGCTTCGCAACTAAAGGTGGCACATTAATCGATGGAGAGGCCCGTGTAGTTTGCTGCGCAGAGGATTTAACCTCCAAACCAAGTGAGCAAGATAAATATTGTTTTAACTCAACCCTGCTGGTAGAAGTAAAACTATTAAAAAAACTCTGCAATGAGATGGAGGAAAAGAATAAAATTATAATGGAAAATAAATTCCTTTTAGAGGAAAAATTATCGTATATAATGCTTCGTTAGATAAATATAAACAAAGATGCAACCAGTTATGCACTGAAGATTTGACAGTTTCGTATGTGAAAGATAAAATGCCCCAAGATGATATACAACCAATTGTACATCCATACAACCAATTAAGCACGAATGAATTGACGGTTTCGGCGAAAGATGATGAACTGTTTCAAGTAGGTATGCAACCAATCCAACATTCACGCAATGTAGCTGCACATCACGTTAAAAATACTGATGATCAAGTTAAACTGGATGGAATCCAATCAAATAATTCTTATGCAAGGGCTGCAATAGGATCAACCAGCAACTTTAAAAATAAACAAACTACAGTGACAATAGAAACACAAGAAGAAAAGGAGGAATGGAAGGACGTGCGAAGAAGGCATCGGAAAAAGAGGGAATTTATCCAAGGAACCAACGATAAGCTACAATTAACTGGAGTTGAAAAAAATGCGCATCTTCACATTTTTAGGTTAAGCCCATTGACTACTGTTGATATGATGGTGGATTATCTAAAAAATAATAACTTCTACAACGTAAAGTGTGAACAACTGACATCGAAATACCCATTAGAGTATAGCTCTTTTAAAGTCTCAATACCTTTTTCCCGCTTAGAAGATATTAAAAAACAGGATCTTTGACCAAATGGCGTTTTGGTTGAACGGTTTTTTCTATCACGGATTAAGACAACCCAGAAAACAAGAGATCACTAGTAAAGCAATAAATAATGTAAATAATAAGTCCAATGTAACATCTACTTCAATTTTAATTATGCATCAGAATGTACAATGTATTTCTAACAAAACACTACATATTGAAACTGTTTTAAAAGATATTGCGCCCACTGTTCTTATTACAGAACATTGGTTAAGTGATAGTCATATTTCTCAAGTTCAAATTTCGAACTTATAAACGTTTTTTCAGTCAGACAAATATTAATATATTCATTGAGTCTCTAGGTTTACAAGACTGGAATACTGTCTTCAATTCCATGAGCGTGGACAAGTCATTTGAACATTTTGTAAATATTGTTAAATCGCATTATTTCCAATGTTTTCCATTAAAAAAAGTTCTACATAAAACCAAACCTAAAACAGACATGTGGATTACTGCCGACATTATTCAAGCTAGAGACAGGTTTAATGCCTTTGCAGAGTTGGCAACTAAATACCCAATGTTTAAAAAATATAGTAAGCAACTAAAAGCTGATCTCAAAAATAAAATGAATTTGTCAATTAGAGCGTTCTATGACGCACAAGTTACCAATGCAAAGAATAAATCTAAATCAATTTGGAGCATAATTAAGTCGAATCAAAACGGTAAATCTAGAAGCACTGAAACCATTGAACACAATGGTTCTATGCTTTCGGAAGAAGAGGCCGCAGAGACCTTCAATAATTATTTCACAGACATTCCTATAAAATTAAGTCAAGAATTTGATAGCGTATCTATTGACACAGATTTCATCTGCAAAGCGATTAAATGGAACAACAATTCTATGTTCTTGTTTCCTGTATCAGAAAAGGAAATTATAGATATAACTATGAAAATGAACAATAGTACCAGTACAGATATTGATGATCTCTCACCCAACATAATAAAACATGCCATTGTTCCACTAGCCACACCATTAAAATATTTATTTAATCGAGTAATTGACACAGGTCTGTTTCCCACCTGTTTAAAAAAAGCTAAAGTTAAACCTTTGTTTAAAAAGGATTCACCTAACAAAATAGAAAATTACAGACCTATTTGCATTTTACCGGTATTTTCAAAAATATTGGAGCAGGCTATAAATATACGGCTAAATGACTTTTGTGTTAAAAATAATATTATAACAGATATGCAACATGGTTTTCAAAAACAAAAAAATACAGACACCGCTTTAACTGCAGCTCTTAGTAATATCAGAAAAACCATTGATGAGCGTGAATGCGCAATGGGCTTGGCTATAGATCTGACTAGAGCATTCGATACGGTTAGTCATAGTATACTTTTATTGAAATTAGAAAGATATGGTATTAGAGGTGTATGTCTGCAATTACTAAAATCATATCTTAGTGAAAGAGTACAATCAGTATCATACGGCAATGGGACTTCAACGCCACTCCCCGTTGAAATGGGGGTCCCTCAGGGCTCCATTTTAGGACCAATTTTATTTAATATCTTCATAAACGATATTGTGAGTTGTAGGCATAATATGCGGTCAAGTGGTATGGTCGTGTATGCTGATGATACGACCGCTATTATCAGTGGTCAAAGAGTCGATCAAGTCATAGTTGAAAGGCAATACACTTACTTGCAAATAAAGACATGGTGCCAAAAAAACAAACTAACTCTAAATTCAGATAAGACATGCTGTGTCTTATTTAGAAACGGGAGATCCAATTTGGAGGTACCAACAAATTTCCTATTGGATGGCCAAGATACACTAATATCAACTATGATGAACTTATTAGGACTTACTATCGACTTCAAACTAAGCTGGGAACAGCATATTGAAACTTTAGCAGTGAAACTGAGTAGAATATGCTTTCTAATTAAATCGATAAATAAAAAGTGCTCAAAACACATTACATTGACCGCATATTATGCCTATTTTCATTCCCATATGCGCTATGGGATAATGCAATATGGACGCTGTAAAAAACTGTTATTTCAACGTCTGTTCGTGATTTAAAAACGTGTCGTCAGAGCACTAAGTTCTATAAAGCCTATGGACTCTTGTCGCCAAGGTTTCAAAGATTGCGGTATTTTAACATTAGCTTCAACGTATATATATGAAGTAGCCTTATTTGTTCGACAAAACACTCATCTATTTCCATCAGCGCAACACAACTACCCTACCAGATATAAAAATCACCTTCAACCACCAGCTCATAAAACCACCCTATTTAAAAAGGGGATCATTTATAACGGTCCCAAAATCTATAACTGTTTGCCTCATGAAATTAAAGACAGTGCATCTCTTATAATTTTCAAACGAAAACTTAAAAAATTATTGCTTGAAAAAAGTTTATATACAATTGAAGAATTTTTTGTTTAAAGAAATTGTCTATGTCTAATTATTGTTTATATTCAAATAGGTACATTTTAGTTTACACCCTTCAGCTGGATTATGACGTTTTCCTTTTGAATGCATGTATTGTTTAGTGATGAACAACTGTATGTAATTTACAAATGGAAATAAATTATATTATTATTATTATTATTATTATTTCGAAAACATTTACTTTAATCAAGTGACTGCGATATCTTTTGCCATTTTGACATCCGCAATTGTTGTTTCAATTCCATAGCATGTCATTATTTTTACAAAATCACATTACTTTTTCTTAATTATTTTAACTTAGAGAAACGTTAAGTGATAAACGTTAACACGAATGAATTCAAAAATTTTCCCTCTACAAAAAAGGTAAATACATTTTGTTTCTAAAATAAATAGGGGAGCCAACATTTTTACATTTTAAATTTACATCGGATTTCCTATGTTGCGCCCGCCAAGTCAACACCCGGTGTGTAAAATTTTACTAAGTGTTTTCTTTTAAAATCAAATTAGTTAATTAAAATTTCACGGAATAAATATTAATATAAAAAATACCCATCACAACTCTGAAATATAAAAATACCAAGCCAATCAATCATTTTTCACGTTCAATAAATTTCTCCAACGCGGAACAATAATAACAGTATCAATAACGCTGGTGGTCGGTATCAATTCGAAAAAAAAGCAATGAACGTCGCGCAGAGGGGTGGCCGGGGGCGATTAATCAGGGCGTTTAATAAAAAAATAATGAAGGGGTCGGTTCACCGCAGTCCGACCCTCCGCGCGCCCATTGATTTTTAATCATGGAGTCAACTGTTATTTTTCCGCCCTCGGGAATGTGATCGTTTGTTCCGGCTGCACGAGACATTTTCGAAATGTGTTAATTGAATTTTAAGTGCCATTAGGCTGCGCCGCTGCCAACTTAATTGGGTTAAGGGTTTTTCGTCGTCATAAAAGTCATGCCCGTCGACGTGATGAATCATCAGCATCACGGTTATTAGATGAGATTATGTAATTTTATAACTTACTCTAAATATTTTACAACGGATAATTTATGTTAAATGCAATTGTTACATTTTATGGTGTAACGTTTCATTTTAAAAAGAGCGCATACGCTAAATGTCT
The DNA here is from genome assembly GCA_932526585.2 of Philonthus cognatus. Classification (NCBI taxonomy): domain Eukaryota; kingdom Metazoa; phylum Arthropoda; class Insecta; order Coleoptera; family Staphylinidae; genus Philonthus; species Philonthus cognatus. Next base: position 171,505,604 of record OW052241.1, read on the forward strand.
GCAATTGAGAATATTGTTTTTAGAGTATTTTTTTGGGGTTCGACGGTCTGCCAGGTGTCGAGTCAGTTTCGTTAGGGTAGAGCGAGAGGGCGTATGCTAGCGCAGTTTTCAAGTAATAGTTGTGATATTTTATTACCGTTTTGCGATGTTTCTCTTCGACAGAGGTGAGATAGTTAGATTCAAGTGATTTTTGATCCTCATACCTCCGAATTATTTAGGAACCTCCAGTTTTGGGTCTCAAGATAAATCGTTTTTATTTGGGGCTCCATTATAACACCGGTCGCCGTGTTGCCAGAACAGGTGTTGCCGTGGTGCTACAATGTAACACCAGGTGCGGTGTTGTCAATTCCTCGACCTTGCTGCGTTCCTGCGTTGCCGATTTCATTCGCAGTGTTCAAAATAACAACAGTTGCGTGTACCTATGGACCCTTTTTGAGCTCTGTGGTCATATTGGGGAGGATTGTTACCTGTGGAGGAGGATTCCTGATTGGGAGTAGAGGAGCATCGGGAGAGAAATTAGGATAAGTGCTAATTTAATTCGAGTTTCCTGACAATTACTGTGTGCGGCGTGAATCGCGTAAGTGACTTTTGTAAAATACACGTTACTGCAGAAAGATAAGAAAAAAAAGGACAATTTTAGATATATACCGCCCTAGACCGGTGAAGCTCTAGGTGGCGCCTAACTTGTTTCGTTTCTTTAGTTATTTAGTATTATTTACTAACATTAGATAAGTAGGTATTTTTTTGTTTGTTGGTTAAACCGAACAAAACTTTAATTTACTTTCCACTTTTGTTTTGAATAAAATTTTTGTTGGTTCTATAAAAAAATAAAAGAAAACTATCATTCACGTTAATCTCATAACCACGCCCGCTCCGCAATTTAATGAGCAGCCGGAGGTCACAATGGATACTAAATATTGTAGAATTAATGTTTATCTTGTTCGTTTTTATGTATATTTATAAAAATGCTGGAAAAATAAAGCGGACTAAAAATCAAAATGAACTGTACTTAATAATCAATAATTTCATTTATTTACTAAGCAATTGAAACTAAGATAAAACATTATTACCAATAGCGGATAAATTGATTCGTTTCAAATTAGCCTTAAATGTTGAAAATGAAAAATGATGTAATAAAAAATAATTGTTATTATTTAATTCGTTACAGTAACTCATCATTCTGCATATTGGATTAAATTTTGCGTAATTAACTGCATGATAGCGCAAATAAAATAATAATTTCGATCTATTGGGACCTCTAGAAGGCACATAAAAGTCTAACTGTTCCAATAAGCTTTGGCAGTCTATCTCGCCGTGTATAAGCTTAAATAGAAAACACAAATCATTTATTATTCTTGTCGCGTCTCAATACCGCGAGTACCCTAGCAGGTCAAAACCTGACCAGCACCCGTCGCCGCATGGGGTTGTTTTTATTACTTGCAATTACCAGCGACCGTGAAAGACTCTTTACACAGTTTTATTAGGATGCAATTTAGTTAATGTAAATAACCGTTTTTAAACCTTTGTATATATTTTGTGGAAATGTAAATGTAAAAGTTTAGAAATCCCTAAGATGAGGCCTCGTTGCCAATATCCTTTTTTATCTTCCGTTTCATAACCTTCTCCTTATTTAACACTGTTCTCTCACTAATATTTCTAACGCGATCCAATAACCAATGCAACATAGAAGATACTATGGACCGACCGAACCACAATGAAGAGGTAACGAATTACTTCACGAAACTAAACGATCTCCACTCGAGCAAAGAGTTGAATGTTTATTTCCTAAATATTCAATCAGTACGGAACAAAATAAACGAACTCGAAGTGTTTCTAATAGAACATCAACATAAATTTCACATAATTTGTTTAAGCGAACATTGGTTGAACGATGAGGAAGTAAAACTACTTCACATCTCTGACTACCAAGTGGCATCTTATTTCGCTCGCAGCACTCGAATTCATGGAGGAGTACTACAATTAACTAAATCCAATATGTTATACACAGCCTTGCATCATTTAAATAATCTATCCTGTGAATTAACTTGCGAAATTGCTATAACATTCATCTCTGAATTCAATACTCTTTTAATAAATATTTATAGGTCTCCTTCTGGTGCATTTAATGACTTTTTATGTATACTAGGCTCTCTTCTAGACAAAATCAACATAAACAAACCTGTTATAATAGGCGGGGACTTTAATGTAAGGTTTAATTCAAATGATCCTAGAGCCACATCAGTTTGTGACTTATTTAAATCTTACAATCTTAAGCCCAATGTCAATTTTAATACACGGTGTAATAACGTAATAGACAATATATTCTCCAATATTAATCTAACTGCGGAACCCGTAGATGCCGGCCTCTCTGACCATCTTGGTATATTTCTAAAGATCCAGCTCAATACTGCTACCAAAAACAATACTAAGCAAAAAGTGCGGCCTATCACCCAATATGGAAAATTTAAGCTATACAGTTCGTTAGACAATACCAACTGGAATTTCATAACAAATTATAACCATGTTGAAGATCAATTTAACATGTTTATAAGTACTATCGAAACACTGGTCAATGAATCTTTCCCTGAAAAAATATTACCATCCAACCCTCGACATCAAATAAGTTGGTATAACGATAATCTAAGACAAATGCGGGAAACATTGTTTTTAATGAGAGATGCTAGCACTAGAGATCCAACGTTACTACCTTACTATAACTCGTATAAAAGATTTTATAATATGGAACTTAAGCATGCTAGGGTAAGTGCGAATGATAGATTCATCAAAGAATCGAAAAATACGTCTAGTGCTACCTGGTCACTAATGAAATCGGTACAAAAAAATAACACTTGTAGAAAACTCCCGGAAATTGATCCAGATACTTTTAATGTTTTCTTTTCAAATATTATTCATAAGCTCATAAATGATATTAAACCAACTAACGCTTCACTAATATCATTGATGTACAAAATAGACCTAAACATCAAGACTTATTTCAAATTCAAGAACGTCAGTTCAATTACCGTCAGAAATACCATCAGTAAACTGAAAAACACAAAATGCAAGGATATATATGGCATTAATACAACTTTAATCAAAAGTATGACGGATGTTCTAGTCTTACCATTAACTAAATTACTAAACAATTGTATTGACTCATGTGTCTTCCCCAGCTGTTTACAGCATGCGGTAGTAATTCCAGTTTTTAAAAAAGGTGACCGTACTATTTGTAATAATTATAGGCCTATATCTCTACTTCCCGCATTATCCAAGATATTTGAAAAAATTATGTTCGAACAAATGATAGATTTCCTTGGTGAGCACAAAATCATTAATTGTAGTCAGTATGGCTTTCGCAGAGGTCGATCTACTAGGGATGCAATCATTGCACTTGTAGAAGAAATATACAATGACTTCGAAAATAAATCTCACTCAGTAGCTACCTTTTTAGACCTGAGCAAGGCTTTTGATTGCATTTCACATGATGTTCTTCTGCGGAAGCTGTATTATTATAATTTTGATCCCACAAGTTGTAGGTTACTTAACCCTTACTTAGGCTCAAGGCGCCAACAAGTCCTAATTAATAACAACCGATCAAAGGAACTGCAATTATCATTTGGTGTTCCCCAAGGCTCTATTTTAGGACCACTTCTGTTTTTACTATACATCAACGACCTCTCTTATCAACCGGATAACTCATTAGTTATATTATTTGCTGACGATACGACGGTTAAGACCTCAGGAAAATCAGCAAATGATGCAGTATTAATACATGAAGAGTCGGTCAATCAGGTGTCTCGTTGGTTTGACACAAACAGATTATGCCTTAATGTAGACAAGTCCGTTAACATTAATTTTTCACTAACTAACACTGCTAGTATAACTTGTGTAAAATTTCTTGGAGTACACCTAGACAGCAAACTTAGCTTCCAAAAGCATCAAGAAGAAACAGCAAAAAAGCTATGTACAACGACATACCTGCTGCGGCAGGTGAAATGTTGGCTTCCTAGAAGTGCCCTGGTACAAATATATCATGCGTTATTTCAAAGTCATCTTAATTATGCAGTAATCATATGGGGTCATAGTAGCATTACCACCAGGCTTTTTAAGCTACAAAGAAGAGCAATAAGAACTCTAGGTTCTCTTAGCTATCGCGATGACTGTAGGCACATATTCCTACATCTAAAAATATTAACTTTGCCGTGCATCTTTATACTTGAATGCCTAACTTATGTACGTGAACATCTGGCATCTTACAGCCAGCGTAATGAAACACACACCCACAATACTAGATCGGCATCTGAAATTGACATACCGAAGCTTAGGCTAACCAAGTCACGAAGGGGCGTTAATTACTATGGACCTAAATTTTACAATAAATTGCCTGGGGATGTGAAGTCATTAAGTGTACCTGCATTTAGGAGGCGTATGAAGGAATACCTAGAGAGTAAAGCCTTCTACAGTGTAAAAGATTTTCTTAATAGCAGCATATCGGAGATTAAATGTTGAAATGCGTTTTATGATTATTCCCTTCTCTGTACAACTCTGGTTGTGCATTGATGTTTTAATATGTATGTATTTGTTTATATTTAGAAATTGTTAGATTTAAGGTATATCATTATCATTATCATTCCATTTGTATTTGACAAGTGTAAAACTTAATGTTATGGCACAATAAATTATTATTATTATTATTAACCAATAGAAAATTAAGATGCACACCCCGTTATGGGGGTAATTCATTTATAAACTTGTAAATATGTATATTTGATGAATTCGATCTCTAGAAGTAAACGTAAAAACATCAAAAACGTACGTCGTGTTTTATTTTTACTCGTCCAACGAAACTGCACCCGAACAATTGTTCTATTTTCCAACGAGCTGAGACACAACATATTATGCATAGTACTATTGCTAAATTGGTATCTAGTGTTGCCTAGCCTAGCAGAAACTAAGCGCAGAAAGCGACTCTGTACTTTCTCCTGCTCTGCTGAAAGTACCCTCGTATAAGGAGACCAAACGACAGATGCGTATTCCAAGTGAGGTCTGACCAAGGAAGTATATAATTTAGGTAATACGAAAACATCAAAATCTTTCGAAAAGCGTCCAATAAAACCAAGGACTCCCAGTGATTTGTTAGATATGCGTTAAATATGATGGCTAAAGTTTAAATCATAATTAAATATGACACCCAGGTCCTTGATGTTATCATCGCAAAGCAATGCATGATTACATATCGCATAATTAAATTCCATTCTGTTACGGCGATAAAATAAAATTGAGCTAAATTTTTGTAAGTTAAAAAATAATTTGTTAGTTTCACACCGCGTGGATAAACTATTCAGACCCAACTGTAATTTATGTTGGTCATCCAGGCATTTAATAGATTTAAACAATTTCAGATCATCAGCAAATAGAAGATAATTACTATTCTTAATATACTGGCCAATATCATTAGTAAATAGTACTTATGGTGGATGTGCCGGGATTTGCCGATTTTTATTAGCACAATTAATAGTCTTAGCAACAACGGCTTCTCCTATACAGGGTGTCCGTATTTCAACAGAATTTATGGGTATCTTGGTTATTTGAAGACATAGAGAGTCGGTTAAATTGGGGCAAAGTTGCGTAATTTAGGGCCTAATAATAATCTAAAAATAAATTTAAAATTTCTTTCCTCGTTTTTCAGATATTGTCAAAAAACGGGATTTTTGAAATTTCGTTTTTATTTTTTTATTCAAAATCTATTGAATCGAGACATTTACAACTTAGACATTATATGGGCACTTTTTAACGAGAAATCTAGTAACTTATTTTATTTTAAGATAACTATACATTTACCCAGGGACAATAGCCAACTTTTGTTTTTCTTATGGGCGCCATTTTGGATTTTCTAATTTTTTGAAAGTATATTTTTTTCTGAATTCAATGATGTACCACACTAATAGTTTATTGTACATTATATACAGGGTGTCCCAAAAGTTTGGAAACGGTTGAATATCTCGAGAACACCTCATCGGATCAAGATGGTATAAAATATGTCTTTTTTTATTTTTAAAGCTCTATTTAGGCATGCTGTGGGATAGCCACCCACACCCCTCTGGGGGGTGGTTCGAGAGGGTAGTTTAGAAAACTTAAATGGAAACTCCTATTTTTAATTGTTTTATCACTCCCTCCCCAATCCCGTTTGGTGGTGAGAAGGGTAGTTTTGAATTTTTCTGCGAAAAAAAAATATTTTGCTTGCACTGTTGCATTTTGTATCAAAAACGGTTTATGAATTTTTCAAATTGCCACTCCCCCCCACACACACACACCCTTTAAAAGTAGAAAAAGTGGTATTTTAAAAAAAGTACCACCATTTTTTTTAGACAAAAATGATTTTTCTTGCAGAGTTTCATTGTCTATCAAAAACTCCTTATAGAGTTGCAAAATATCCACACCTTAACCCCTTTTTGGAGGGTGGAAAAAGGAAGTTTTCGCTCAGTTTATCGTCGACATTTTTTTGCCATTCTATGTTTACAATTTTAAATAAAAGCACAGAAGTGTAGTTATTAAACATTTATTTCGGACGGTCAATGTTGACGTTCTCGACGACTCCGTGAAATTCTAAGAAATGGGTAATAGCTCAGAAACTTTAAAGCTAAATTAATTAAGCTGCTATCTGTCGTTTTGAGATGAGGTTATCGGAAAGTGAACGCATATCATTATAAATGATGCGTGGGTCCGGGGAGAATGTGAGATCTTACGAGGAGGTGGCAAGGATGTTTAATGCACCCAATCCGCATCGTAATCCAGTGTCAAAATCGACGGTTCAAAAAACAGTGAAAAGATTTGAAGATACTGGAGCAGTGAAGGATCGCGAACGCAGTGGCAGGCCAAGAACGGCATCAAACGAAGATCATAAGGTGGAAGTGTTGCAGCATTTCGTGGAAGAACCTCATATTTCTGTAAGGAGAGTGTCGCAAGCTCAAGGCATCAGCAAGACTTCAGTACATAGCATAATGCTGGAGGAAAAGTGGAACCCTTACAAGATTCATCTTGTGCAAGAACTTTTGGAGGATGATTTTCGAAGGAGGAACGAGTTCTGCAGAGACATGGTGCGTCGTTGTGCTGCCGACCGTGCGTTCCTGGATAACGTGGTTTTCTCCGATGAAGCGACATTCCAGCTGAATGGTCAAGTAAATCGCTACAATTGTCGTTATTGGTGTGACGCGAATCCTCACTGGATGAGCGACATTCACAGCCAGTATCCGGAGAAGCTGAACGTTTGGGCAGGTTTTTCTAAACATGGAGTTGTGGGGCCGTTTTTTATCGAGGGCAACTTGACTGGCGAAAAGTATTTTGATTTGTTGCAAGATGAAGTGGTACCAGCAATTAATCATTTGTTCCATGGAAACGTGCAAAATGTGTGGTTTCAACAAGATGGCGCCCCTCCCCATTACGCCGTGAGAGTGAGGCAGTTTTTGGACCGTACATTTTCCAACCGTTGGATCGGACGACGCGGCCCTCTTGAATGGCCTGCGAGATCGCCGGATTTGACCCCACTGGATTTCTTCTTCTGGGGATTTGTGAAGAACAGCGTGTACACTAACAGACCTGCCAATTTAGCTGACTGGCGGAATCGCATCATGGACCAGGCTGCATTAGTTATACGGCAAATGAGGACCAACGTGATCAACGATTTTCACAGCCGACTGGGTCAGTGCCAAAGCCAAAATGGCGGTCAGTTTGAACATTTGTGATAAGGAAGAAGACGATTTGGCGGCGGAGATGCAACATCAAACCACCGGAAGTGCAACAATCAGCCCTTTTCAGGGCTACATGATGTGCAAAATCCGGTCATGCAACCTCCCCGTGGTGCACATCGGGTCACGCTAATGCCGTCGGTATTGTAAAGTTAATTTTGATCTTAGTAGAAAGTGGGGAAAAAGCCAAAATAACGAAATGATTTTTTAATAACAATAACATAACCAATTTTAGATCAGGGATCAAAAAATGAGACAACCAAAATTACTTTGATTAAAAAAACAGCAATTACCCCTTATATTACCCCAATTACGTCGATTAGCTGTTATATTTGATTTTTATATATATTTTTTTAATTAATTATATTACGTTGTAATTTTATGTACAAATGGTGTTTACCGTAAATAAATTTACTTTACTTTACTTTACTTTATATGCCTAAATAGAGCTTTAATAATAAAGAAAGGCGTATTTTATACCATCTTGATCCGATGAGGTGTTCTCGAGATATTCAACCGTTTCCAAACTTTTGGGACACCCTGTATGTAAAATTTTAATTTTTTGATTTTCGTAAAGAGTGCCTTGGAAACAGTTGAGTAACTTACTTATTTGACAACTCCTAGGCCCCATTATTTACTTACATATCACCCCTGAAGACGGGCACCCGACGATACATATTTAACAGTTGTGATGTTTTTTAGACTAACGAGTGTCTTCCACTCCCAGACTAAGCATGAAGTAAAATTTCGAGTTTAGAAAAGCCCCGCGTAGAAAATTTGTCGAGGGTCGCGCAGCGACCCGAGACAAATTTTCACGGGGCTTTTCTAAACTCGAAATTTTACTTCATGCGCCACGCGTATAAAACACTGAACTATTGTAAAATTTAAAAAATACTAGTCTTAATTTTGTTCGGTTGGTTGACAAATTGTGTTGAATCTTCTAAGCTGAATATACGTACATTTCTACAAAGAGAGGCATTTTATAAGATGCAGGATGTTAAGGACTATGTAAAGTAAAGTAAAGTAAATTTATTTACGGTAAACACCATGTGTTTACTTAAAGCTATCCAAACCACTATACGTTTATATTTTATACTTTAATGTGTTATGCTTTATGTTGTTACCGGGGATTATTGTTGGTAATCAGCGTGGGGTACCTTCCTTCCCGTTGGCAATGTTTTATATATTTTTTGTTTTTTTGTTTGTTTGTTTGTTTGTTTGGCATAGGTTCTAGCCATTCAGCCACTAACGATGATTATATTAATTAATTTAACATATATTTGGACGTCACACACATTCACACCACACCCAGGGACACGACGAGAAATTATTTTTAAATAAAGTTTCCCCGTGCACGGGAATCGAACCCGCGTTTGTGGCTCGCCGAGCGATACAGCCCGACGACGTTACCGCTCGGCCACCACCTGCCCATTTTATTTTATATTTTACCTTTTATACCTAATTCTTGATCTGTCTAATATTGTAATTGAACAATATACTAGACTAATAAACTTGACTTGTTTTGATTTGACATTTTAACACTTGTGATATATTTAAAATAACGAGTGTCTTCCACTCCCAGACGAAGCATGAAGTAAAATTTCGAGTTTAGAAAAGCCCCGCGTAGAAAATTTGTCTCGGGTCGCGCAGCGACCCGAGACAAATTTTCACGGGGCTTTTCTAAACTCGAAATTTTACTTCATGCGCCACGCGTGTAAACCACTGATTTACAGTAAAATTAAAAATATATAAAGCTTAGATGTGATGGTGATCAATATTTACCGAGATTTAGCGAAAAAAATGCAAGAATTACTTGTTTTGTGAATAGTTTTATAATAATAATAATAAAAGTAGAATAAATTTAGTTTGTGCAACATATATGTGATAATTGATACTTATTATTATTATTATTATTACAAAAGATTGACAGTTATTAATTACTTTTGAGTGCTAACAATGATTGACTGCTGTCAAGATGTTATTGATTAACAGATATGACGTCATTGTTACCAATGCTCTCTTTGCAGAAAAGAAAATATCATAATTTAAAATATCAAATCTTAAATAAATTATGAGTGTGGCATATCACTGAGTTCAGAAAAAGATATTCTTTCAAAAAATATGAAAATCAAATATGGCGCTCATAAGATAAACAAAAGTTGGCTATGGTCCATGGGTAAATGTTATAGTTATGTTGAAACAAAATACGCTACTAGATTTCTTATTAAAAAGTGCCTGTGTATATTGTTAAAGTTCTAAATATCCAAATTCAGTAGTTTTTCAATAAAAAAATAAAAACGATTTTTCAAGAAATCAGTTATTTTTGTTGATGTCTTGAAAACAAAATAGTATATTATGCAACGACCATTTAATGGCAGCTATTAAGACACGAGTATGAGAATTACGACACGAGCGACGAAGGAGCGAGTGTCGTAACGAATACGAGTGTCTTAATAGCCATTAAATGAGAGTTGCATACACTATTTTTTCTACGACTACTTGCAATAGAAAAATAATAAGTTTTATTTTCAAAATTTATTAAATTTATATTCAACTTATAAATTATTTTTATACACTACATTATACGAAAAAAAATTAAATTACAATATATGAGAACTTTGCAAACAAAAATGACAGGTTTTTAATTATTCTTTTTGATTTATACTAATATTTTGAATTGTACAGTTATTAAAATGAAACTGTGGCACTTTCGGTAGTTCTGAAACAATGTTTGTGGATGTTGTTATTGATGCTGATGGAGTAATGTTTATAAAATTGTTTGTTTGGCTGTGTTCTATCGAATTCAAAAGTTGATTGGCTACGTTGACTTTATTTTGGATTGACTCGTCAATATAGTTTCAGCCACTGCGGTGGATTTCCACCCACCGTGGCGTTTTAGCGAGGTGATGTCACCACCAGCATCAACCAATATTGTGGCAGAACTGCGACGAAAGCAGTGTCCGGTGTATAAGTTGGGATCTGGAAGATTTAAGTACCTAGCAATTTCTTTGCCCATATCTCCAAACTTGTTTATTCCTACGTTTTGTACTGTACATTTTCCATTTGTATAATTTGTAATAAAAGATGGGGTTATACAATGTTGTTGACGAAGATTCATGTAGTTCTTGCATATACCGTAATATTTTCCGGTAACTGAACATTTTCGCGTTGTTTTTGTTTTAGTATCATTAATTGTGACTAAAATAGTTGTTCCAGAATCATTTACGTCTTTTAATTCCAACTTGTGCAGCTCATGCCTTCTACAAGTTCCCATAACACCAAAGATACATACTACCTATGAAAACAACAGTTTAAAATATAAATTTTAAACTAAAATTAACTTACCTTGGTCAATAAATATTTTACGTCTGGGGCTTCACCAATAAATTACTTTATTTCATCAGTGGTAAAGGTTTTAGATTTTTTGGGTACATATCCTTCAGATTTTCTTTTTAACAAGGCAAGCAATTTGAAATATTTGGATATGTCCACTTTGTGTTTAATGGATAAAGTTGATTTAATAATGGAATAATGAGTCCATAAAGTTGTAGATTTTAATTTCATGCACAATTCATCGAAATAAACTAATAATACATTTTCAGAAAAGCTGCTAACCTTATTTTTATTCCTCCATTCCATAAACTGAGAGTAACATTTTTCATAAATTTTTGCCGATTTTACTGGTAGTAAATTATTTGAGGTTTTTGAGGCTTGTTCTACAATCTTCGGAGGAGTTAGATTTTCAATTTCACTATCACTATCGCTCATTTTTGTCGATGTTTATACAATTACGTACGTTGACAAATTGACAATTTTAAATTGTCATTCCATCATACCCAGCATGAGCTTGCTACGATGTGAATGAAAATATGAAAATCTGTATCGAAATGAAAATCTGTATCGAAATGAAAATCTGTATCGAAATGACCCTCATTTCGATACAAGTAGTAACTGTCTAATAAATCAATTTAAGTATAGGAGTAGAAAAAAAGATATTTTTAAATTGTTTTTAGATTATTGTTAGGCTTTAAAATACGCAACTTTGAGTCAATTTAACCGACTCTCTATCTCTTCAAAGAACTAAGATCCCCATACATTCTGTTGAAATACGGGCACCCTGTATTATAATGATTAATATTCCTATATATATATTAATAAATTCAAAGTATTGTAATTTGAAAAAAAAAAATGGTTAAAGAGTGAATAATCCTAAGCCAACATTGTTTTATCTCGAACATATAACAAGTATTTACACGCGAAAGTACAAAGCACGTAAACACTTCCGGGCTGTTGATAAAAGAAAAATAAAACATCATTAAGAACACGATAAAACCCGCAAGGAATTGGATCTCACATCAAAGCTCGTGAGCTCGGGTTTCGCAATTTTTAATAGCATCGTGTTTCCCTCTCTCTCTCTCGACACACGTTCGCATTTAAAGTGTAAACTTGGGAGCTATAGTGTTTCCCGCACTTCCAATTCCTTTTGTCGCGGGATTAACATTGTTTGTTCACTGTGTACGGTTACAATTTCGGAACGACGTAACGCGATAAAGGGGGATGAGGGTGGAATTAGTCGAAACGTCGAAATATGCGCCGAGATTCTTCCGGATGGTATTCGGCGTTTTAGGGGATTTTGTGAAATATGCTCGGACTTCTGGCATAGCTCTGCGATATTGAAAATTTCGAAAGGCAACTAAAATGCCATTCATTTAATGAACAAAAAACATATTACTTGGAATGACAGAATTACTAGAACTGTAAAACTTATAAAACATAAAAAGACTGTTATTTCTTACTTCACTTTTTATTAGTATAGTTAGATGTACATTTCGAGACACGCGGTGCTCATTATTAACCCATTAACGGCCGAGCAATTATAGAGTTAACTCTAAAAGTTGATTTTAGGTAAAATTCTGCACTTCTTTTTATGATTTCTATGGATGACTCATTGTATTACATGCTGTGATTTTTTCTATTAAATAGACATAGTGTATACGCTGTAAATTTTCAAGCATTCGGCGATTTTATATAAAAACGTGAAATATGAAGTTTAAAACGAGTGTTTCCACTCCCAGACTAAGCATGAAGTAAAATTTCGAGTTTAGAAAAGCCTGAAAATTTGGTTTGGTCGCTCCGCGAAGCGGAGCGACCAAACCAAATTTTCAGGCTTTTCTAAACTCGAAATTTTACTTCATGCGCCACGCGTATAAAACACTGAAATATTGTAAAGTTAGAAATACACTCACATTATTTTTTTAAATTTAGTAATAATCTAAATATTTATATAACAAAAGCCTACACCGAAAGGTAAAAGGCAAATGATAATATATATATTTACAGGGTCGCTACAAAGTATGGAAACACGGCTCTCACGTGAAAACGGCTAAAAACAGAACCACCAAAATTGGGATTTCTAAATGGGATATTTTCTTGAACAATTTGGCGTGAAAAAATCAAAAAATATTCTCAGGATTTTTACATACGGACGCCATCTTGAATTTTTTTAAATGGAATTCGATTTTTTTATTTTACAACTTTTATAGACCTTATAATTCTGATTACAACCATATACCTTTTTTTTAAAATACTTGTCTTTTCATCGATAAACCGGACTTTGAAAAGTATGGAAACAGCCAAACGAGTACTTTTTCTAAATGCTGCAATACCACAAATGCATGTTCTATTTTTGATCAAAACTTAAAAAAATATTAAACAGTCAAATGAAAAAATAAAATATTAAACAATAAATGATTTTTATTTTACAATATATGTTCAAAGTGCTCTCCATTAACTTCTTGGCAGTAATGAATACGCTGAACAAAGTGTTGTAATGAACTAGTTAAAATATTAGGACGTACTCTAAACCTTTGCAAAATTTCAGGACATTCCGATAAACCGTTCTCAAAATATTTCGCTGTTTCCATACTTTTCAAAGTCCGGTTTATCGATGAAAAGACAAGTATTTTTAAAAAAAAGGTATATGGTTGTAATCAGAATTATAAGGTCTATTAAAGTTGTTAAATAAAAAAAATCGAATTCCATTTAAAAAATTCAAATGGCGTCCGTATGTGAAAATTCTGAAAATCATTTTTGATTTTTTCACGCCAAATTGTTCAAGAAAATATCACATTTAGAAATCCCAATTTTGGTGGTTCTGTTTTTAGTCGTTTTCACGCGAGAGCCGTGTTTCCATACTTTGTAGCGACCCTGTATATATATATATATATATATATATATATATATATATAACAAAATATTTACATTTTTCTTCATAAATTTTCAAGTCAGTAAATAATATAATATATCAAAAAAACTTATTTAGTAATTTAATTAACAAAAAAATAATAATGTTGCTTGCGTGTATGCATCAACGGCGCTTAATGGGTTAATAACAAATTGTACAGTCAATATTTACCGAGATGTAGCGAAGAAATGCAAGAATTTCTTTCTTTGTGAAAATTTGGTTTTGCCTAAACCAAATTCTTAGGCTTTTCTAAACTCGAAATTTTACTTTATGCTTAAATAAGGAGTTGAATGAATCTTTCGTTAAACATTTCAAATTCAACGATTTAATAAATCAATGAATTGTTGAAAATTTCCAGCGTATGCATCTGGAAAAGAAAAATCCGCTATATCAAGCAACACTTATCTGGATTGTTTTTTTATTATTTTTCCACAATTCTAAGCTAAACTTGTGATAAAATATAATGTCACAATTAGTTTTTTTTTAAAAAGGGACTTAAACAAAAATAATTGTGACATTATATTTTATCACAAGCTTTATTTCAGAAGTTAGTGCAAGGTTTTTTTTTTGTGAATTGTCTTTTAATAAATTTACGATGGCCCTTAAACGATCCCCCTTCGTTTCATTTTTTTGTTTTCCACAATTCTAAGCTAAACTTGTGATAAAATATAATGTCACAATTAGTTTTTTTAAAAAGGGACTTCAAAAAAATAATTGTGACATTATATTTTATCACAAGCTTTATTTCAGAAGTTAGTGCAAGGTTTTTTTTGTGAATTGTCTTTTAATAAATTTACGATGGTCCTTAAACGATCCCCCTTCGTTTCATTTTTTTGTTTTCCACAATTCTAAGCTAAACTTGTGATAAAATATAATGTCACAATTAGTTTTTTTTTTAAAGGGACTTAAAAAAAACTAATTGTGACATTATATTTTATCACAAGCTTTATTTCAGAAGTTAGTGAAAGGCTTTTTTTGTGAATTGTCTTTTAATAAATTTACGATGGTCCTTAAACGATCCCCCTTCGTCTCTTTTTTTTGTTCTATTCCTTTTTATTATCCCTTTCGTTTGCCCAATCATAACTTTATAGATTGGGAGTTATAGCGGGAAACAGTGTGCTTTCCTATAAAAAAGGAGTTTGTTTTATGGTTCTAGCGCCACTAGAAAGAAGCATTCTTTCGCATAATTAAAAGTTTACGATTCTTTTAATTTAACGCTCAACTCGAGTTTTATTACAGCTGCAATACAATTATTGATTGTTTCTGTTTAAAATATTTAAGATGTTGATCCCACAAAATAAATTAACTTGCATTTAATACAAATAAAATATGCATAAATTCATTAATTATTAATATTCAAATTGGCTAAAGAAAAAACACTTGTTTTGTAACGTATGTTTAATTAATATTAAAAATATGGAAAAGACAAGTGTTTTACTCTACACTATTTGTTTAGTTTTGATTTAATAAAAAAAAAAATTGACGGAAATCTTAAAAACAGTCGAGATTTTATAAGTTAAGAAGAAACTTAAAAAAGCTATCGATTGTTCTCTAAATAGTGTTTTTCAATCCTGGATTAAGCATAAAGTAAAATTACGAGTTAAGTAAAGCCTGAGGAGTTCTGGCTTTTCTCAACTCGAAATTTTACTTCATGCGCCACACGTACAAAACATTGATTTAGTGTAAAGTTCAAAATTATTGCTCATTTTTTAATTAATATTAAAAATATGGAAAAAAACAAGTTTTTTACTTTACACTATTTATTTAGTTTTAATTTACTTTAAAAAAAATTGACGAATGGGCAGGTGGTGGCCGAGCGGTAACTTCGTCGGGCTGTATCGCTCGGCGAGCCACAAACTCGGGTTCGATTCCCGTGCACGGGGAGACTTTATTTAAAAATAATTTCTCGTCGTGTCCCTGGGTGTGGTGTGAATGTGTCGTGACGTCCAAATATATGTTAAATTAATTAATACAATCATCGTTAGTGGCTAAATGGCTAGAACCTATGCCAAAACAAACAAAAAAAAATAAAAATTGACGAACATCTTAAAAACCGTCGAGATTTTACAAGTTAAGGAGAAATTTGAAAAAGTTATCGATTGTTCTCTAACGAGTGTATTTTAATCCTGGATTAAGCACGAAGTGAAATTTCGAGTTGAGACAAGCCAGACGAGTTTGGATTTGGACAAACGCAATGGCGCACAGTGTGGCCGATTGATACCAGCGCGGCCACGGGTGTGCGCGTGGAGTTAATTCTCATCATTGTATGTTTAAAAAACTAGGTACTGCATCATGTTCCTTATACTTCAGAACTCCGAAGTAAAGATTTTCAACAAAATAGTGTTTATAACTAACGAGTAATTAATTAATAAATATCGTCAATTTTCAGATGTGAATTTATAACGAAAATCGATGCGCGGTTAAGAAGATATACTTTCGTAATCGCTCGAAATATTTATCTACTGTTTTTTTTTATGTAAAAACAAATGACCTGTGCTTCAGACACATAAAAACCCAAATTAATATTTTGATTAGTTAATGAATTATCATTTTTTCAATTTTCATAATTTTTAAGTATAAATTTAAACTTTTCGAGACCCGGAAAACTAAATCTAAACTTGTCCAACCTATAATTACTACCAAATCATAGCCCTAAATTTTCTCTACAAAAGGCATTTTTCATTTTAAAAATATCGACCCAACTTTTTATGAAAAAAATGTATTTATGTCGCGAGTTACCTCAAAACATCGCAGGTATAGGCACAGGTATAAGCGACGCGTACAAATCATTGATTTAGTGTAAAGTGCAAAATTATTGCTCATTTGTTAATTAATATTAAAAATATGGAAAAAAACAAGTGTTTTACTTTACACATTTTGTTCAGTTTTAATTAAATTTAAAGAAATTGACGAAAATCCTAAAAAGCCGTCAAGATTTTATATGTCAAGGAAGAACTGAAAAATTCATCGATTGTTTTCTAACGAGCGTTTTCTAATCCCGGATTAAGCATGAAGTAAAATTTCGAGTTGAGAAAAGCCTAAAGAATTTGGATTTGGACGCTGCGCGTCCAAATCCAAATTCTGGCTTTTCTCAACTCGAAATTTTACTTCATGCGCCACGCGTACACAACACTGATTTAGTGTAAAGTTCGAAATATATTGCTCAATTAATAAAAACTAATTTTATTAAGGGCATTGAGTTTTCACAATAAAGTATTTTTATCACTTTTTCACAAATCTCTAAAGTGTTTTACCTTACACAATTTAAAAATGTGGTTTTATTAAGAAAATAGCGTATATATAGTATAGAACAAGTATCGATAAAGTATAGAACAAGTATCTAAAAAGTATCGAAGTCATCATTCACCTGCCTGATGAAGCCACTGTGTAGCGAAATAATTATTGCATTGTTAACTAATAAACAGTGAACTCTTAACCAAGTGTGTTATTTACTAAAAGTGTTAGGTATGGAATAAATTATTGAAATATTTTTAAATTTGTATTCAATAATTAAAAACTTTTTATAGCATTTGCACTAATAAAAAGTTATACATGTGTAATTGTAATTAAATCAATAACTAAATGAGTGAAAAATCATACATTTACCAGCTATAAATTGCGTTTGGCGTAATTTCATTACGAGGGTCTGGCACGTTAATATTCTGCGGAAACTTTGCGCACTTCATTCCTTTAGTGCACTCATGCCAAGTTTGTTAAATACATTAAGTTGTCAAATTGAATTATATGCATTGATATTACAGTAATATTTTAAAGTCAATTTAAATTTATATCTGAAAATATCCTGAAATTCGCAGAAGTAAATCATTTATTTTTTCGTAAATTTTGTGGGCATTCACTTTGTGGTAAAGTTTCAATTTTGATATGAAGGAAACGCTTACCTTTTTTATACTATTTTAATTTTACTGTTGAAAATATTAAAATAAAAGTGGTATGAAAAAGTTAAATGTTTTCTTTATATCAGTATGCGGGAGGTAAACTACAAGTCAATTTTTTTTCAAAATATAATTTTTTATACTGTTAGAATCAGAATTGTTTACTCTATCAAAAGGTTTTAAAAATGTGACTTGGTGTACTTTACCTCCCACATACAGATATAATTTTTTTTCATGAAGGATTTCTAAAATAAAATAGTAGTAGGTAGATAAATAAGAATTTTTCTAAATGAAATTGCCAATTCTTGGTTGCAGAATACTTCAAACATTAAAAGTGCGATCCTTTTCGCAATCTACAACAAGTTAGTCTTACAAAGACTATATCAAACACTCATTGAAACAACTACTTCCCGGGCTAATACCCCGACGGACATTGAATTATACAACAAGTGTTTGCTGTTACATACAGTAACCTACTGCAAATGTAACAATTTGGGTCAAATTATTCAGGCCATCTATAGACGCGTTTCGAGATTTATCTCTCATCAGTATAGCTTTGCCATTCCCTCTAAACAATTTGACACCTGAGACTGGCGGTCACGTTACCGTTCAAACATAAATATAAATGAAATTGCCAATTCTTGGTTGCAGAATACTTCAAACATTAAAAGTGCGATCCTTTTCGCAATCTACAACAAGTTAGTCTTACAAAGACTATATCAAACACTCATTGTAACAACTACTTCCCGGGATAATACCCCGACGGACATTGAATCTCGAAACGCGTCTATAGATGGCCTGAATAATTTGACCCAAATTGTTACATTTGCAGTAGGTTACTGTATGTAACAGCAAACACTTGTTGTATAATTCAATGTCCGTCGGGGTATTAGCCCGGGAAGTAGTTGTTACAATGAGTGTTTGATATTGTCTTTGTAGGACTAACTTGTTGTAGATTGCGAAAAGGATCGCACTTTTAATGTTTGAAGTATTCTGCAACCAAGAATTGGCAATTTCATTTATATTTATGTTTGAACGGTAACGTGACCGCCAGTCTAAGGTGTCAAATTGTTTAGAGGGAATGGCAAAGCTATACTGATGAGAGATAAATCTCGAAACGCGTCTATAGATGGCCTGAATAATTTGACTCAAATTGTTACATTTGCAGTAGGTTACTGTATGTAACAGCAAACACTTGTTGTATAATTCAATGTCCGTCGGGGTATTAGCCCGGGAAGTAGTTGTTTCAATGAGTGTTTGATATAGTCTTTGTAAGACTAACTTGTTGTAGATTGCGAAAAGGATCGCACTTTTAATGTAAGAATTTTTCTTACAAGATTATTAAATAATTACATCTTCAAGCACTGGTTCAGGACTATACTGATGATTGCGTTGAAGTCTGAAACGCGTATATAGTTATCCAGTAAATGAATTATTACTGAACACAAATTCATATTCTTGATAATTATATAAGTATTCTTGAATAGTATATATATGAAAAATAGAAGATGATTAAAATAATGTTGAAAGTGCGATTGTGTCCGGGAAGTAGTTGTTGCAGTAAGTGATTGAATTAGTTTTTGTAAGAAAAATTTGTTGTAGATTGCAAAAATGATCTCACTCTTAATATCTTCAATTTGGTTTTTATTCTTAAAATTCTACAACCAATTATTGGCAATTGCATTCATACTTTTAAAAGATAATTGTTTTAACATTGATCTGTAGATCAGAGTTAATTTACATTTCAAATAGTAATTTATTTGGCTCCGAATGTTTTTACTTTTATTATATCTACACATTTAATTCATCAATTTATATGTATGATACTCCACAAGGTTCAATATTAGCATCCTTTTTATTCATTGTTTTTATACACGATCTGGACACTGCGTTTTCCTATATGCCCAATCTTAAAGCTCTTAAATATGCTAATGACACGTCCCTATTAATGACTGATGTCACGGCTGATGCTGCTTACAACAGTGCCTGTGAAGCAGTAAATATATTTAATAATTGGTGCCAAAAAAATCAATTGTTAATAAACGCGGACAAATCTGGATACTTATATTTCAAACACCCGCGAAGTCGCGCAATATATGAATTAGATAGTATAGCTGTAAATGGAAGCAGTGTCAATATGCTCTCAAAAGAAACGTTTCTTGGAATTGTAATAACTCCGCCATTAAACTTCAGTGACCATATTGATAAGATCTGTGGTAAGCTGAGATCTGCCAGTTTCGCAGTGTTATCGATGCGGGCTTCTGTCAATCAAAATGCGCTATTAACATATTATCACGCCTATGTTGGTAGTCACTTGAGCTATGGAGTTATTATATGGGGTGCTTCTAATCACACAATTTGACTGATTAGGTTGCAAAAGCAAATAATAAGATAAATCACCTTCTCTCGTTATAGAAAAAGTTGCAAACCTGCTTTTATCAAACTGGGTATTTTCACGCTATATAGTATCTACATATATATATGCTGTATTTATGTGTATCAACATAAAAGCAAGTTTGCAACTAATCGAACATAAAATAAATGTTCCGTTACTCGTAACCTAGACAGGATAACCGTACTAGCTCACCGCACATCTTTGTATGAGCAAAGTCCGTATTATATGTGCCTCACCCTATATAATAAACTACATGACTGTATTAGAGCTGTTAAGCAGATTAAAGTATTTAAGAAAAAACTCAATGCGCTCTTAATTGAGAAGGCATACTACTCGATTAACGACTTCTTAAATGACTCATTCATAGGCCGTAATTATTATTTTATTTTAATTTATTATATATTACTGAGTTTTTCTGTTTTCATTGTATTTCTTTTCGTCTTTAACTATCTGTTTATATTAGTTCACCATATTTGTATTTGTATACTTCTAGATATTGACTATTGTAATACATGTTTTCATGTCCTGATGCAATAAATATATTATTATTAATAAATATAAACTGCCCAATTTATACAATCATTATCGTAATTTTTTATATCACGAACAATTTATATTTTATCTTTCGATAAATACGTACAATTTATTTCATTGATACATCACTCGTAAATAATATATATATATATAAATCTTTATTCCAGAACATACTCGTACAATGATCTAATATATACAATACATTTACATATACAAAAAATATATACATTGCTCTGGAATTGGCTATCGACCAAAGGTCTTTCCGCCTGTTCTTGTCTAGTCTATGTCTAGAAATTTACATGTCATGATCGCTAACGTCACTGTCCGTGTTCAAATGATGAGATGTGATGAATTGATGAATAGTCGTGATAGGGAATTTGAATTTTGGGTGAATGTTAGGATTGCGAGCAATACAAAGGAGATTCAGGATTTCAGTGTTGTAAGGATTGGAAGCAAATTTTAAGGAGAGAGTCTGGAGCCGTTGGGTAATAGTTGGGATGTTGCAAAGTTCATAGAGGAGTGTGTTGGAGGGATTATGTAGGGGATTGTTAGGATGGCGGATTTTTGTAAGCACTCTCAAGGCTGAACGCTCGGCGACTTCAAAGTTTTTCAATACATTGGGACGAGGATTATGGAAAAGGATAGCAGCATATTCGAGCAGAGGTCGACATATCATTTTGTAAATGAATACAGCTGTGTTGGTGGAGATTCCCTCATTTTTGTAGGTTAGCCCTCTGAAATATCGAGCTCTGCTCGTAACGTTTGCTTTTAGGATTTGGTAGTGTGTAAGAAAGGTAAACTTGGGGTCAATTGTAACACCTAGGTATTTACAATTGGGAGCGGGTGAAATGGTGTGGTTATTAATAGTTATGTTAAATGGGGAGTTTTGAGTGCGATGGAAAGGGATAAGGAGTTGGGTTTTGTGAGGATTTATAGTAATGCGCCACTTCGCGAACCATGTCTGGGCATCATCAATTAGACCTTGGAGAGTGCTTAGAGCTTTAGGAATAGTAGGAGCATGGGTTATTAAAGCGGTATCATCGGCGTAGAGTAAAGGATATGCTGATGGGTTTACAAAAGTGGGATCTGGATTGTATAAATCATGGACAAACAAGTTATATAACATGGGTGAGAGTGGGGATCCTTGAGGTAAACCTTGTTTAGGAGTGAAGGATTGGGAATAGGAGTTTCGAATTCTGACACTTATCGATCGGTTAGAAAAAAAGCTATCTAGGATGGTGATAAGGTGGGAAGGAATGCCTAAGGAGTTGCATTTGAACAGCACACCTCGATGCCAAACCGAGTCGTACGCTTTTTGTATGTCTAAGAACAAAACTGCTGTTTTTTTACCTTCGAGGCGTGCTGTCTGACAGTTGGACGTAATTATTGTTAGAGGAAGGGACGTTGACCGGTGTTCAATGAAACCAAACTGATAGGAAGGGATGCGGTTTTGGATGAGGATAGTGAGTTTTTTCTGGATAATGGATTCAAATAATTTACCGAGGACTGGAAGAAATGTTATAGGTCGGTAGCTCGAGACATGTGTTGACTCATTCCCTGCCTTATGTATACATGTTATAATGCCTTTCTTCCACTCTCTCGGTAAAGTTTGGGATTGATAGATATGGTTAAATATGCGAAGGATGTGTTCATGGATATTTTGTGGAAGGGATTTTAGGATAGATCTGGGAATGCCATCATAACCGGGTGATGTATTTTTGCCTTTATGCAGCAATTCGTAGTACTCTTCTTCTTTTATATCATCAGGAGCATTTTGGGAGTGGGAGTTGAGTTTAAAGGAGTCATACCAAGAATTAACTGTGTCGAAAAAATTATTGTCAAATGAACCGTTGTCAGTCATCGTATATGTTTGTCTAAAATAATTGGCGAATATGTCAGCTATTAACTGGTCATCTGTCGTTATCTGCTGTGTCGATGGGTCTTGAATTTTTTGTAAATAATTTGTCTTCCTGTACTTACTCAATTTTTTGACTTCATCCCAAAATTTTTTTCCGTGCAGGTCGTTAAGGTCTTTGCAGGACTTAACCCATAAGTCCTTTTTATATTCGTTTATCATACTGTGAATGTCTTTATTGAGTTTATTGAATTTTGTTTTTAAATGAGTTTCGTCTGTCAGTCGAATGTCTCTGTACAATTGTCGTTTATATTTCATCAGTCTGAGGATAAATTTAGGAAGGGGATACTTGTACGGTTTTTTGGAGTAGGTGGGTGTATTGTTTTTAATTGAATCCGATAGAGTTTCGAAAAATGAGGATATAGAGTTAGAGGATATGTCTGGGTATTGTGTAATGTGTCTTGTTATGTCTTCTGTCACTTTATTTATGTCGCAGTCATTGTATCTGTAAGTAATTTTATTTGGGGTAGGGATAGGCGGGGTTGAGGAGAGGGAGAATTTGATCGACAAATGATCTGATCCCAGATCAGGTATTAACTCAATATTATGTATGATATGTCTAATATTACTGGTAGCTAGGAATATATCAGGGGTGGAGGATTGGTTGTGTGACATGATAAACGTGGGATCTGTGTGGATACGGACAAAATTGGAGTTTGATATAAAAGAAGAGAGTTGCTTATGTTTAGCCGTATTCATATTAAAATCACCGATTATGATTGCATGGTCATATAAGGAGGCTTTAGTGAGGATGGTGTCTTCGATAGCTGAGGAGTGATGTACATACACGAGGAAGATATGAAGGACAAAAGAGGAAAGTTCAATGGTGCAATGGAGACATTCATTCATTAGGTGGTTTATTCGCGGAGGATTGGCTTTTCCTAATTTAATCTCTGGTCTCACTGCGACCATGGAACCTCCTCTCTGGTTTTGGAGAGGGGCTGAAGAGGGGATTTGTATGAAGGGATAATCTTTAAGAGGAAATGGGTTGTTGGATTTAGTTTCTACAAACATATTAACGTGGATGAGGTTATTACGTAGGAAATTAGATATTAGGTGGGATTTTCTGGTTAGGGAATTAATGTTGGTATACATACACATTATACTAGCCATTTCTGGTTACTTGTGCGAACCCTACGTTTACACCGGAAACTGGGAATACAGGGGGAATGACGTTAGGGGACTTTAGGTCGAACATTACAATGAACATTTTATTGCCGGAAAAGTTTACATGGGTGTCTACACAGAATGAATCAATGAATCGTTCCCGAAGTTTTTTAATGAGTGCGTCTCTGTCAATAGTTGTCGGTTCGTTCATTTTCGTCGTGTATACGTCAATTATAAAGTCGTGAATTGTAATGGGTGCATGAATTCGTGAATCTACTGTCAATTCCTTGTCTATTTCTGATGATTTTTTATTGTGATTTATGATTTTTACGTTTGGAATTCCCTCGATGGGCTGTCGTGGCCTATTAGGGCATTTCATTGACCATGCCCCGTGTTCTGTGCTTCCACAAGCCTTGCATTTTGGTGGGAGAGTGGTGTTGCAGATACTTGATGGATGAGTTCCTCCACATTTAGCGCACGTTATGGATTCTTTGCAATCAGCCGTGGTGTGGTCGTATTTATTACAACGACTGCAGGGACTAGGGATGGGTGACGGTGGCTTACTTTCTTCCACGTGGTATATTTTGCAAAGAAAATTAAATTTATTGTAGAGCATTCTTTTATATATTTCTAGAGATGCTGTAATTACTCTAATCATACGCGTTCGGTAATTGTCTTTCTTTGCAATTATTCTTCTGCAGTATCGGTGTGTGAATCCTAATTCATTCAGTCGCGCGCTGATTGTGTCGTCATCGATATCATGTTCGACCCCCTTAATAATTAAACAATAAGACGGCTCCGGCGCAGCTCGCTGAGTGGAGGGGCGTGATGTACTGTCGCGTGTCCAGTTCGTATGTGATGGCCGGCGCTCGCGGAACTCATGGATGACTCTCTTTTCTTGTAGTGTTTTTAGCTGGCTTTCCGTTGTACTGGCGTCTAGGTTGCTTTTTAATAAAAATCCATAATGTGTTTTTATTATTAAGGCTTTGGTGTCATAGTTATGCCCGATCCATATCTGCACCATTTGCAATCTTGTGATATCGTTTACAGTCGTGAAATTGAATGTGTGTTTGTACTCTTGTTGTGTATTTCTTTCCTCCGCGTTTTTGTTTTGTTCTACGCGGGTAGCGGCTATTTGTGGTTGTGTATAATATGTTTGGCTACCGGATGGAGTGGTGTGGCTTGGTTGTAATTGATTTTGTGTGTGATATGTTTGTGACGATTGTGTGTAGATTGGGGTATTTTTTTGTGTCGTTTGTTGGTAGTGTGTTTGTGTCATAATGTTTTGTTGTATCGTTTGATTTTGTGTTGTAATTAGTTTGAGAATTTCTTGTAGAGATCTATTAGTTGATTTGGATGTGTTACCTGCGATGTTGGCTTTCTTAGCGGTTGGATATTTTCGTAAATAATATTTAAAGGCTTTTAACCAAATCGAAAAAGTACACATAAATATATCTTTATTCCGTACACGTCTTATTACTGGAGTTTTATTTAATTTTATCTGTATCATAAATCTACTCTACCCAATTTATACAATCATTATCGTAATTTCACATATTACGCCCAATTTATATTTTATCTTTCTATAAATACCTACAATTTATTTCATTTATACATTACTCGTGAATAACATTCAAAGCTTTTTAACCAAACCGAAAAGATACACATAAATATGTCTTCATCCCATACTCGCCTCATTACCGGGGTTTTATTAAATTTTCTCTGTATTGAAATAATTCCGCACAAAGAATGAATAACTGCTTGAACGCAGAGCGGAACAAAAAACTGGGATGTGTACGTAAACCCTTTCGCGTAACAAAGCAACAAAGAAGAATTCAAATTACACTCGCAAAGAATTAACAAATACTGTAAAGCCACAAGAGCGTAAAAGTAATTACTCACGTATCAAAGTAAATCCATGGAAAAAATTGTCCTGCGAATTCAATTATAAGGCATGGAAAAATGCATTTTGTTGAAACAATTATTCAAGGACAACTTTTTTTTTCACAAAACAGATAATTGAGTTTTATTTTTTGAAAGGGTAGAATGTAATTTAATTAATGTGGGATTTAATTACAATGTAAATTATTCTTGAATTGGATTTCAGTTTGAAATCAGTCCAAATTAAGTAAATTACGTATTTATAACAACTTTTTCTTAATTCGCGAGCTTTCGTCGCTTTTATAAACATGTTTAATTTAGGCTTCTAACGAGTGTCTTCCACTCCCAGACTAAGCATGAAGTAAAATTTCGAGTTTAGAAAAGCCTGAAAATTTGGTTTGGTCGCGTAGCGCGAAGCGCGGAGCGGCCAAACCAAATTTTCAGGCTTTTCTAAACTCGAAATTTTACTTCATGCGCCACGCGTAATAAACACTGAAAGTACTGGAATATTGTTAACGAGTAAACTTCGCTTAAAATAGTGTCTTATACGCGTGGCGCATGAAGTAAAATTTAATTACAATGTAAATTATTCTAGAATTGGATTTCAAGTTTGAAATCAGTCCAAATTAAGTAAATTACGTATTTATAATAACTTTTTTTTAATTTGCAAGCTTTCGTCGCTTTTATAAACATGTTTAATTTAGGCTTCTAACGAGTGTTTTCCACTCCCAGACTAAGCGTGAAGTAAAATTTCGAGTTTAGAAAAGCCTGAAAATTTGGTTTGGTCGCGTAGCGCGAAGCGCGGAGCGGCCAAACCAAATTTTCAGGCTTTTCTAAACTCGAAATTTAACTTCATGCGCCACGCGTAATAAACACTGAAAGTACTGAAATGTTGTGAACGAGTAAACTTCGCTTAAAATAGTGTCTTATACGCGTGGCGCATGAAGTAAAATTTAATTACAATGTAAATTATTCTAGAATTGGATTTCAAGTTTGAAATCAGTCCAAATTAAGTAAATTACGTATTTATAACAACTTTTTCTTAGTTCGCAAGCTTTCGTCGCTTTTATAAACATGTTTAATTTAGGCTTCTAACGAGTGTCTTCCACTCCCAGACTAAGCATGAAGTAAAATTTCGAGTTTAGAAAAGCCTGAAAATTTGGTTTGGTCGCGTAGCGCGAAGCGCGGAGCGGCCAAACCAAATTTTCAGGCTTTTCTAAACTCGAAATTTTACTTCATGCGCCACCGGTACAAAACACTGATTCAAAAAAAAGCTTAGCGGTGTGTTTAAAACTTCGTAATATGTCAGTGTTTTGTATCGGTGGCGCATGAAGTAAAATTTCGAGTTTAGAAAAGCCTGAAAATTTGGTTTGGCCGCTCCGCGCTTCGCGCTACGCGACCAAACCAAATTTTCAGGCTTTTCTAAACTCGAAATTTTACTTCATGCTTGGTCTGGGAGTGGACCACACTCGTTTTAGGTTTCAAATTGAACTTTTTTAATAAAACAACGATTATCTAAAGATGTAGGGCATATACGCTGAAATTGGGACATGTAAACTTGAAAGAATAACTTCCTGTATATACAAGTTGAGGCATTAATTGCAATTGATTGGCTACAATTTGTAATGGTGATATAGGCAACTCAATTTACAGCAAGAAGGACAGAAGACGACGACGATCGTTTCGCTCTATTTATGAGCTCCTCAGGCCGCCACATCCATCATCCCATACACGCTCACTTGATATGTAGAAGTTGTATATATATACTGACTTCGCTAACCATAAGCCGGTATTGACGTCAGTATTTATTAATGCTTCTGCATTGATAAGGGCATTGATCTCATTTTGCTTTTACAGTTGCTTCTAAAAACCGACACTAACTGTAAAAGCAAAATGAGATCAATGCCCTTATCAATGCACGGCAGAAATCCTTCGGCAAAGATAGTAGACAGAGACAGAGGAGTTGATGTGATTTCTGGGGTCTTGGGCGTGTCCAGGGGCATTCGTCAGAGTAGCATTCTCGGCCCTCTGTTGTTCGTTATTTTTATAAGCGATCTGTCACTTGCTATACATGCTGACGTATGTGTTTTAAACTATGCAAATGACACTACTTTATTAATAAAGGGCTGAACATTCATTGATTTAAAAATAAATGGTACTCAAGCTATGTCATCAGTGGAAAACTGGTTTAAATATCATAAACTCGACTTGAATACCGATAAGGCTTATGGTTAGCGTAGTCAGTATATATACAACTTCTACATATCACGTGATGGGATGATGGATGTGGCGGCCTGAGGAGTTCATATAAAGAGCGAAACGATCGTCGTCGTCTTCTGTCCTCCTTGCACACTCACTTGATAAAAAAAATAATGTTTACAACATGACCTAATGCGCTGTTATTTCTTATTTGGTACTTATAGGTGGATCGTTAATTCTAATTTGTTTATATATATTGTAATATTGATGCGTGGACAAATAGACAATTGCTATAAAAATAGTTTATTATTAACAAAATTATATATAACAATTCAAATCTTATAATTACCTATAAAAATAGAATAGAATAAAATGTCCTTATTTGACAATGACTTTTCACAAACACACAATAACAATTATTGAAACATAGCCACCTACATACATACAAAAATAACAATAAATTATCTAATTTATACCTCCGCTGATCGAGAACTCTTTATCCCAACTAAAAACAGTAAGACACCAACTTGCAACTATGGAACAAATTGGCTTCTCTTCGTTTCTTGTTACATTCTACTTCATAAATTGATTTGGAAACTCGTTTTTTTATAACAAAAGGTCCACTTCTAATTTCATCCAGTTTGTTTCTATTTAATTTATTTCCATTTGACACATAGACTAAATCTCCTTCTGAAAAATCATATTCCTTCCTATTTTGATCTATTTTCTTCTTTTTTTTTTCTAAAACTGTTTTCCGAATTTGTGAATGCCTCTTCCCTATCTTCTTTTAAATTATATTTCCTTTCTAACAATTTTGGAACAATCTCAGACCTATCTCCATATAGCAAATATGCCGGTGAAAATTTTGTTGTGCCATGAATAGTACTATTATACTCCTTAACACATAATTCAGCGATTCTTGTCCATGGCATTTTATCGTTTTTGCTATTTAATTTGCTACGTATTCTATTAATCAAGGTCTGGTTTAGGCGTTCATTCAGTCCATTAGATTGTGGATTATCTACTGAAGTAAATATTAGCTTAATATGTTTACCTTTTAAGTATTCTTTAAATTTCGTAAAATTTAATGAACTATATTGATCTACTAACAGCATATCTATTTGATTACCTTCTGTAATTGGATTAATTAATTTAATGAAATCATCAGCAATTTGTCTGCTTGACGTTAATATCCGTGCATGTCTACTAAAGTGATTTCAAGTTTGAAATCAGTCCAAATTAAGTAAATTACGTATTTATAACAACGTTTTCTTAATTCGCAAGCTTTCGTCGCTTTTATAAACATGTTTAATTTAGGCTTCTAACGAGTGTCTTCCACTCCCAGACTAAGCATGAAGTAAAATTTCGAGTTTAGAAAAGCCTGAAAATTTGGTTTGGTCGCGTAGCGCGAAGCGCGGAGCGGCCAAACCAAATTTTCAGGCTTTTCTAAACTCGAAATTTTACTTCATGCGCCACGCGTAATAAACACTGAAAGCACTGGAATATTGTGAACGAGTAAACTTCGCTTAAAATAGTGTCTTATACGCATGGCGCATGAAGTAAAATTTAATTACAATGTAAATTATTCTAGAATTGGATTTCAAGTTTGAAATCAGTCCAAATTAAGTAAATTACGTATTTATAACAACTTTTTCTTAGTTCGCAAGCTTTCGTCGCTTTTATAAACATGTTTTATTTAGGCTTCTAACGAGTGTTTTCCACTCCCAGACTAAGCATGAAGTAAAATTTCGAGTTTAGAAAAGCCTGAAAATTTGGTTCGGTCGCGTAGCGCGAAGCGCGGAGCGGCCAAACCAAATTTTCAGGCTTTTCTAAACTCGAAATTTTACTTCATGCGCCACGCGTAATAAACACTGAAAGCACTGGAATATTGTGAACGAGTAAACTTCGCTTAAAATAGTGTCTTATACGCGTGGCGCATGAAGTAAAATTTAATTACAATGTAAATTATTCTACAATTGGATTTCAAGTTTAAAATCAGTCCAAATTAAGTAAATTACGTATTTATAATAACTTTTTTATTAATTTGCAAGCTTTCATCGCTTTTATAAACATGTTTAATTTAGGCTTCTAACGAGTGTTTTCCATTCGCAGACTAAGCATGAAGTAAAATGTTTAGTTTAGAAAAGCCTGAAAATTTGGTTTGGTCGCGTAGCGCGAAGCGCGGACGGCCAAACCAAATTTTCAGGCTTCTCTAAACTTGAAATGTTATTTCATGCTTAGTCTGGGAGTGAACAACACTCGTTTTAAGCTTTAAAGTAATCTCTTTAAATAAAGCGTACGCATATGACCTAATAGAGAATTCCCTGTATGAATACTTAAAAGAAAAATTCCCTGTCTTAACAGATTAATCCGATGACTATTTGCCAGCAGATCTTGTTGGTCAATTAAAAAAATTTGAATATACAGGACTTTTTTCTTTCAAGGATACATTGTGTCCGAAATGAAGATAAAGCTTACAATAAAATAAAGTGAAGGAAGTAATAAAACAATAAAAAAATACTAGAAACAACTTCACATAACCAAAAGAAGAGTATTGGTTTCTATCTATGGTCCATACGAGGTTAATTAAATTAAATAATTATTTAATGGCTGAGGCTGTTACTTGGTGAAATTCCATATCAACACTTTTAGTAAATAATAAACTTGGTTAAGATTTAACTATTTATTAGTTGACACTGCAACAATTGTTTCGCCACACAGTGGCTTCATCAGGCAGATCAATGATCATTAATCTGCCTGATGTAGCCACTGTGTGGGGAAAAAATTGTTGCAGTGTCAACTGATAAACAGCGAAATTTCAATCAAGTATGTTATTTACTAAAAGCATTAAATAAATAATTAAGTGCGCATCCGCAGATATAAAAATTTATTTACGTCAATCAGAATGAATGATCATTAATCTGCCTGATAAAGCCACTGTGTGGCGAAAAAATTATTGCAGTTTCAACTAATAAACAGCGAAATTTTAACCAAGTGTATTATTTACTAAAAGTATTAAATAATTAATTAAGTGCACATCCGCAGATAATAGTATATTATTCAACAAGCGCATAATGAAAGCTATTAATCATGAGAATGAGGTTTACGGAACGAGCCGCAGGCGAGTGGAGTAAATCATTCGAATGATTAATAGCCATTATGCGCGAGTAGAATACTATACTTTATCCACAACCACAAAATGTATATTCATTCTTGCTTACTGCAACTTTTCAAGAATAAGAACATACTTCATTAAATCATTTACTTTTAATTATAACTAAGAAATACATATAATAATACTATTTATTAGGATTAATGTTAATAGTAACGTTAGAACAATTATTAAACACAATAGGGGGCATTGAAGTGGGTACACCAAGATTTACGGTTTGATCCAAAATATCGAAATTAACGGAATTTGTGCTGGAAGATGCAGGTTACATTATTTGCTGTCGATTCTATTGACGATGCAATTTTTCTGGCCGTTTCCTTTTTGTTTACCAAAGAATCGTTAATATAGCCTTCTGCAACCGCAGTTGACTTCCATCCTCCATGACGTTTTAACGCAGTGATGTCTCCACCAGCATCAACCAAAATGGTGGCTGAGGTTCTTCTAAAGCTATGGCCTGTATATTGCTCAGGATTGGGTAATTTCAAAAAACTGGCGATATCCCTTCCCATTTTTGTAAATTTATTAATACCAATTCGCTGTTTAGTACACTTTCCATTTTGAAAATTTTGAAAGAAATAATCACAGTTTATCTGCTTTCGGAGGCACAAATATTTTTTTACAATGTGGTAAAAATTACCAGATAGTGTAAATTTCCTACAAATTTTAGTTTTTGTGATTGGCACCTTAATCATATAGCAGGAATTAAGGTCTTCTTTATCTTTAATTTTCATGTTATACAGCTCATTTGAACGACAAGCGCCCATTAAACCCATAATTAATGCAACCTGAAGAAAAAATTACTGCAATTTCTAAAAAATATTAAAATAATTTAAAACTTACTTTTGTTGCAAGAAATTTGTCATTCGGTGCATTTGCAATGAAACTGTTAACATTTTCTGGGGAGAAAGTGTTGGCTTTTTTCGGAGTAAACCCTTCATTTTTTCTTTTCAAAAAAGCTAGAAGTTTGCCATAGTTTCCAATATTGATGTTTTCAAAGATTTTCAATGTACTTTTTAGCATCGAATACTTCTGCCACAACGATGAGGTGTTGTATTTTTTTGATAATTCAGTAAAATACACCAAAACTACCGACTCAGTTGAAGAATGTGCTTTTTTCTCCTTTTTCCATTCACAAAACGTGTTGTATGTACTTTGGTATATGTTGCGAGACTTTTTAGGCAACAAATTGATGGAAGCGATTTCTGCCGCGTCCCTTATTTCCGGGGTTGTCAACAAGTCAGGATCGGATTCCATGTTGCTTCTTTCACCTTCGATAAACTATTAACCACACTATCACAACACAATGAACACAATTTGCTTTCAATTTATAAATTGTTTTTATTTATGTCAAAATTGATTAACATGAGGCATCCTGATTTTGTAGTGATTTCTTATTATTCACAGTTGAGCAGTGATAAGTCAAAATATTACTCACAGGTTTCATAACCTATTTATAATAAACGTCATTATTATTAACTCTTAGCATGTATAGTTATAATATTATAGAGTGGTTGTGGATAAAACAATTTATTTACATCAATCAGAAAATTGTACGTGGGTGAAATCGGAAACAAATAAATCCGTTTTGACCTAATTCCTTTTTCATATCTGTTGATTTAATTGTTATTTATCCGCTGTTGTTTTTTGATTTTTTATTTATCAAATACATGCACTTAAAATAGTGAAGGAATCATGGAATAAATCCCTTTAATCTCATAAATGATTCAGAGTGCCGAAGGATTTATACGTCCTGTGGAAGATGTTTCCTCCTGAAAGTCCTGATGGTAATTAACGGCGCCGGTGCGGCAGAGTGATGCAGCAACAGTGTATATGCACCGGGTCTTAATTAAAAATGGACGAGGACGCAGGGGGAGGGCGAGGTGCGGTTTTAATCCCTTAATTAATTCTCGGTCGCGATGCAAACATTTCCTTGCATTTTACGTATAATTACTTTAATCCGGGGAAAATCTCCGAGTTGTATTCATGGTTTGTAATCATATCATCTTTATTACGAAAATATGTTTTTAAAACACCACGGTTGGGCAAAACTATTAACAGAAGTAACTACACACTACAAACTTTACCATTGTTCCAAATTCTTCTATAGTTTATTTAATCTGTGATTAATTTAACCCAACCACCATTAGCCCTTTTTGGGATGCAACTTTAAACATTTTTCTTCAACAAATACAGCTATTAAATTAAAATAAGTCGACAAATTAACATTCAAATCTTCAACAAGTTTCTCATCTTTCACGCGGTGAAACATATTTAACTATTTTTTTTATATAAGGTTGATAGAATAATATTTAACTATGATTTAATAAAGAAAACACTTGGTTAAATTTCACTAATATGTTGGTTTTTTATTCCAACTAGTTTCGACTTTGAGTCATTCTCAAGGAGTACAGGAAATTACATTTTTACAAACATTATATACAAGAGAGGTTAATTTAAATTTTATGGTTAAGCAATAAGGGCTGTCATGATGGGTGAGCTCCACAGATCTTCGATGTCATTAACAATTGGTTTTCCCTGATTTATTGCTTTCTGGATTTCCAGTCCTTCGCGATAGTTGAGATGACGACCTTTATTGCCTGTGTATAAAATCTCTAGCGTTTGGTTTTTAAAAAAGTGATTATTGTCAATGCAGTGTTTAGCTAACCCAGTACAATATTTTTTATTTATGATTGAAGCTTTGTGTTCTTCCAGTCGTTTTTTGAAATTCCTCCCGGTTTGGCCAATGAATATTGAGTCACAATCGTCGCACTGGATTTCATACACTCCACACTTTTTAAATTTATCAGTTATTTGTTTACTATTCACTAGGAGTTTGCCTAAATTTATTGGGTTAGTCATGATTATGTTAAATTCTTGCCCTTTAATACATTTTTTAACTGTTGGAGAAAAGTCGCTAACAAAATCTAACTTACACCAACTTGTGTTTTCTTTCTTGTCTCGGATATAAAAATATTTTTGGTACTGTTTTGATTTTTTATTTGCTATCATATTATCAATTAATTGCTTACTATATCCATTATTTACTGCTATTGTTTTTATTATTTATAAAATTTAAATTAACCTCTCTTGTATATAATGTTTGTAAAAATGTAATTTCCTATACTCCTTGAGAATGACTCAAAGTCGAAACTAGTTGGAATAAAAAACCAAAATATTAGTGAAATTTAACCAAGTGTTTTCTTTATTAAATCATTCAAATCTTCTATAACAGCAACAACTGATACAATTTTATTACAGATCTCTTATCGTCGTGCAATTTGCTCTTGTTTTAGTATATCAGTGTTTTATACGTGTAATGTTTATGTCTGCAGCCTCGCCAATAAAAATTATCACGAGCCGCCATAAAATATTTTCTGATTGGGTTAGTGTTACATGACTAGTCCTTTTTTATAAAACCTTTAACTATCCCAAAAAACTTTATGAAATCGATCATTAGTCGCGAGAAAACATATTTTTCCTAAACTCGAGCGTTTCCACCGACGCCAACTTGTTTTCTAAACGAATCACTCCCCGGAGGATTTTCCCGAAAACTTTTCGAATGTAATGCGGATGCGGAGAATATATCGCGGATTATCGGAATGAAACGCGCTTTATGATTAATGCGTGATGCCCCTTTTCTTCCGGCTCCGGGTCCTTCCGTTGGGAAAATGGAAACCGACTGACGCAAAGAAAAAAAATCTCAAATCCCCAATCTCTAGTCAATAGACACATTCCCCGGAACGAATTTACATCTTATTCTCCAAGTTTTATTGAACACGCGAAGTTTTTAACCTGTTTATTTCTGCCTCAGGAAATTCAACCGTGTTTTATCAATGATAAGATGAAAAGTTTGTATTGCAATTCTTAAAATTGGATTCAATCAAAAATCAACAAGAGATGTATTTTATTTAAATATAAAAATGACCAAACCAAATTTTCAGGATTTTGTAAACTCGAAATTTATTATTATTTATTTAAATATAAAAATGCCAAATTAAATTTTCAGGATTTTCTAAACTTTTCTTTAAATAAATAAAACACTGTTTATCACTTTGTTTGTATAACAATTGGTTTATTTGACCAAATAAACCACTTGTTATACAAACAAAGTGATAAACAGTGTTTTATTTATGTTCAACAATGTATAACGAAGTAGAAGCCTCTATAGTCAGTGAATTTTTCTTTAAATAATCTTTATTGTGTGTTAAGAGCAAATAAAAGCTTTACACTTGTCAAGTACAATAATTCTTAATAAGTAAAGTAATTCTAATTGTAATTAAAGTTTTTGAAGAAAATAAAAAAAAGAAGTGTATCAGGTAATTTTGAATTAATACATTTTAAGTATATAATAAATTGTAATAAAAAAATCAAATAAAAAAATTAATAATTTGTGCGCTTTATTTATGGAAAAACATAGTTATAAAATTTAATTTTAAATTTGATAAGTGCTGGCCAATGTTGAAGATAAGATTAATAAATTAGGACTAAATAAATAAACAGAGGAGACACAAGAACAACTAGCTATTATATGCCCACTGTCGGAAGGGTTACAGTTAAAAATTAAAATTTACAGATGAATTAATCTACAGGTGACTAGAAGATAAAGCATTTTGTTTTGTCTTCATTTAGTTTCAACTTATTGCTGCAGAACCAATCAGAATACAGATCTTTTATTTCTTGTTCTGAGCATGACTCGGATGCGTTGGATATAGAGGTATCGTCGGCAAACAGTACAACGTCTAAGAGCAGAAAACAGCTGGAGAGGTCATTAATGAATCTTAGAAATAACAACAGTCTAAGGATTGACCCCCGAGGCACACCATGTACTATTTCGGTTGGATCTGATAACATAATGTTATATAATGTGCAATGGGTTCTTCCCGACAAATAAGATCCAATGAGACTGACGGTATTGGGATATATATTATAATAGTATAATTTTCAAAGCAATATTTCACGGGATACACAGTCGAATGCTTTTGACAAGTCTAAAAAGGTAGAATGCGATTCTTGTCCTCGTTCGAAGCAGTTTAACTTGTTATCTGTAAAGCTTATTATTGCCTTGATAAAAAATGAAAAAAACGTTTCGTTAATTATCTTTCTGTTCATCTTTTTTCTACGAACTTCGTGTTGTCATTAAAGGTTTGGATAGTGCAAGATGGTCATAGTTATTTATTGGGAATATAAATTTAAAAAAAAATAATCCTAGGGCCCATTTGCACCCCGACTGATTAACTTTCATCAACCACTAATCATTGATTAAACCTTTGATTAAGTCATAATTCTAGAATATAATAATGTTTTAAATTTGCAAGATATCTTGTCTCTTTTATCATTATGCGATTTTGTAAATAATTTATACATAAAATTGCTGTTTTTAAGGAGTACTAATCACTTATTAACTTAATCGACTTGTGTGCAAACGGGTACAAATGTTGAACACTTATTTACGTATTTAATAATTTTCCTTAGTTTTTATAACAAGAATTTAGTCATTTTTTTAATGAAATTTCAGGTCGATTTTCATGCATTTAGTTTATTTGTACAGTAAATTAATACACAAATAGAAAATTAATAATGAATTTCAAGTAGTTTATTTAGAATTATTTTTTTCTTTTATTTACGCGCTAACGTGATTTTGTAACTTAAATATTGCGTTTAGTGTAATC
The DNA here is from genome assembly GCA_932526585.2 of Philonthus cognatus. Taxonomy (NCBI): domain Eukaryota; kingdom Metazoa; phylum Arthropoda; class Insecta; order Coleoptera; family Staphylinidae; genus Philonthus; species Philonthus cognatus. Next base: position 171,542,358 of record OW052241.1, read on the forward strand.
GCCCAAAGTTGAATTAAGTTCTTCAGAAAATATAATTCAAGCAAAATACAACTTCAAGCGCTTTCAGGAGCGTAATTGTTAATTATCGAAAACTTTATATACCCCAAATTAAAGCTGATTTACTTATTAATTAAGTGATAAATGAAAGAATAAAATCGGTTGAGATTTGAGAAAATATTTGGTGTATTTGGTTTGATTAATTTTTTTCAACTCTTCACGTAATTAATAAATTAATTATAAAAATATTTGAGGGGCCTAATGCAATAATCAGCCAAGTCTGGTTTTATAAAATGTTGAGGAGAGACAAAAAACTGTTTAGATTCAAGAAAAAAAAAACATAATGATTATTGTGCATGCAACTAACAATACACCAATGCACTGCAAATTTAAACCAGATTGTTGCATGCTATAACAGAATTTTAAACTTTATAAGAATATTGAAGAGTTAACCCATTTTCTCATAAAAATAGACTTGGCTGATTATTGCATTGGACCCCTCAATTGGTGTAAAATGCGCACAATTCGGCGAAATTGACAAGTGCTGATAGAAACGCCAATAAAATCTGTGTTGTGTTGTTTCAAATTAAATTTACATTTATTTAAGCTCTGACCTATTTTTATAACTTGAGTATTACAAGTATTACAAGTGCTCAAAGTTGAATTTTTGTTTTGAATCAAATTCAAGCTTGAGGTCTTGAGATTTTTTCTTGTGATGATTTGATCAAACAATGCAATTAATTTATTTGAAAAAAATACAATGATTATTTCTGTCGCTTAGGGCTAAAATAAAAAAGGCCAATGTCGAAAGTTCCGGATTTGAGAAAATCACTACGTTTTTCTATAAAGTATACGTATTCCAAAGTCAGATTATTTTCTTTGAATCTGCAGATATTCGATGTGTTTTTAAGGGAGTTCAATTTGAAGCTCTAAACGAGTGTTTTCCACTCCCAGGCTAAGCATAAAGTAAAATTTCGAGTTTAGACAAGCCCCGTAAAAGTTTTTTGGGCTTTTCTAAACTCGAAATTTTACTTCATGCGCCACGCGTATAAAACACTGATTTCAAGTAAGGTTTAAATATACATAAATTTCACGATATTTTAGTGTTTTTTTAGTAATTTCCTACATGCCTTCCCACTCAAGCCCGAGATATGTACAGGGAGTTTTTCTTTAAAGAATACGTTTTACAAATTCAGCTGATTTTTTTAAAATCCATAGATATTCGTTGTTTTTTTTTTAAAGAGTTCAATTTGAAGCTTTCAACGAATATTTTCCACTACCAGACTAAGCATGAAGCATCCTGCGTGGTGGTACCGAAGGCTATCGCCGCGGACCAACTCCCCTCATCCCGGCTGTCGTATCGTGGCTAAGGGATTGCATTGAGGTTAACGATGCCGAGGTTCACATACTGCCTGGCAGTGTGCCCTCGTAATACCATTCAATCTCTGCTGACGTGGTCATGTCTCGCGGGCAGAGATTGAGGGGGGTCTTGGCTTAACCGCCTGGACCAAGAGGAGGACACCTCAATAAAATCCTAGATCTTAAGGTAGGGGACTGAGCCGATAAGATGCGTGGCTAGATAGAAGACTAGTCTTTACCGGTCCCAACCTCCAGGGAGATGGCGCCCCCTGGTTGCAACTAGGCTTCTCGTAGCATGCGGGGCTCTGTTACGGGTGACCTGTTACTTCCCTAGCTTCTCGTGGGACCAAATATGAGAAACAACCAGCCGGACAGCCCATCCGTAGCAGGTAAGAGGATCGGAGAAACTGGCCCCAGGGGAAAAGAAACACTGAGTCCTGCCCCCGGAAAGCCATAATGACCCGATCACCTCAAAAATTAATTTGCGTCCAAATAAACCTCCACCACGCTAAAGCGGCCTCAAGCGTACTTTCTAGGAGGTTTATTAAGGAGCAGTTAGATATAGGGCTCATTCAAGAGCCCTGGACCAGAAGAGGCCAAATTATGGGACTCCAATCCAAAAACTGTAAGTTGATCAATAGTACCTTACACAATAACGTTAGGGCCGCTTTGTTATTCAAAGCCGGCACTAACTACATTCCTGTTCCAGAATTCATCACGAGAGATCTGGTCACAGCACGAATTAGAGTCACTAAGGGGACGAGCAAGAGGACAATTATTATAGCCTCGGCCTACTTCCCGGGTGACTCCACATCCCCTCCACCAGAAGAGGTCAAACGCCTCATCACCTGGTGCAGGAAGGAAAACAAACACCTGGTCCTGGGCTGCGACGCCAACGCGCACTACACTGTATGGGGCAGTACGGACACCAACAGAAGAGGTGAGTTCCTGCTAGACTATGTTTTAGGTGAAAACTTAGATATGGTCAATAAGGGTAATAAACCTACTTTTATCACATCAGTTAGAAAGGAGGTATTAGACATCTCCCTAGCTGATAATTACATAAGCCAGTACATACAAAACTGGCACGTCTCAGATTACGTCTCACAATCAGACCATCAGCATATACGGTTTGACATCGATAGTGGTAATAACCACATCAATGGATTCAGAAATCCCAAAAATACCGACTGGGAGGCCTATCAAGAACGCCTTACGTCGGAACTTGCGGGACCACTGAATCCTATTGAAACAGTCGAGCAACTAGAAGCAGCATCGACACAATTACAAGATGTAATCAACATCGCTTACGAAAGTAGTTGTCCACTAAAGCAAAGGGCTGTTGTTAGAGAAGTGCCCTGGTGGAACAGCGAACTCGCGAGCCTAAAGGCCAAAACTAGGCGTACTTTCAATAGTGCTAAAGCCTCTGGACAGTGGGAGGAGTACAGAAAGGCCGTTACGGAGTACAACAAAGAACTGAGAAAATCCAAAAGGAAAACTTGGAGGACTTTCTGCGAGGGAATAGATGATCTACCTCCCGCACAACGCCTCCAAAAAGTCCTTGCAAAGGATCACACGAACGGCATTGGACTACTAAAAAAGTCCAACGGTGAATACACTGGAACCCTAGAGGAAAGTCTAAGAGTACTCCTAGAAGCTCACTTTCCTGGGTCCCAGGCAATTAACAGTGAAGACTTACCTGCCATCGGCTTTGAGGTAGAAGAACGCCCTACAAGAGAAAGCAAATAACTGGCAACAAAGATCTTCACTCCAAGCATAATAACATGGGCGATCAACGGCTTCAAGCCGTTCAAATCCGCGGGGGCAGATGGCATCTTTCCAGCCCTTTTGCAAAGGGCAGGGGAGGAGTTATTACCACGTCTCACGCAAATATTCAGAGCTAGCTACTCTCTTGGGTATATCCCCAAGCAGTGGAGGGAGGTGGCGGTGGTGTTTATACCAAAGGCTGGCAAACGCCAAACTGACGAACCCAAGTCATATCGCCCCATAAGCCTCACCTCCTTTCTCCTAAAATCAATGGACAAAATCATTGATAGAAATATCAGAGGGAAAGCTCTTCAGTCGTTTCCCCTTCACAAACACCAATTTGCCTATCAAGCAGGCAAATCAACAACAAATGCCCTTCACACACTAACAAGTGTAATAGAGAAGAGCATCGCAAGCAAAGAAGTGGCTTTATGCGCATTCTTGGACATCGAAGGTGCATTTGACAACACCTCCTATGAATCCATAGACACGACCACCAAATCAAGAGGAATTGATGCCTCCACATCCAAATGGATCCATGCTATGCTCAAAGGTCGTAGGATCATACTGTCCATTGGCGATGAGTCGGCAACTGTGTTCGCAGTAAAGGCGATCGCCCCTGCTGTGGTCACTAGTTGTCGATGAGCTAATATCGGTGTTATCCAACAATGGATTTGACATACAAGGCCATGCTGACGATATCGTCATCATAGTTAGGGGAAAGCATGACGATACGGTGTCCAACCGCATGCAGTCAGCCCTTCGGAAAGTAAGTACATGGTGCGTGCAGAAGGGGCTCACTATCAATCCCAACAAGACTGTAATTGTCCCATTTACAGGTCGTAGAAAATTAAATCTTAAGGCACTAACCATGAATGGGACACTCATTGGGCTTTCCAACACAGTTAAATATCTCGGCCTCACCTTTGACCAGAGGCTAAACTGGAAAACCCATGTAGATAACATCACTGCCAAAGCAGTAAGGGCAACATGGGCTTGCCGCAGGCTATTTGGCAAAAGATGAGGCTTACACCCCAAGATGATATACTGGCTATTCATTACGGTGATAAGACCAATAATCACCTATGGTTACGTTGTCTGGTGGACAAAGACAACGGAGATCACAACCCAAGCAAGGCTCAGCAAGGTTCAACGGCTGGCTTGTTTGGGCATCACAGGGGCTATGAACACCTGCCCCACTGGAGCAATGGAGGCTATGCTAAATCTTACACCTCTGCATCTGCACGTGAAAAGGGAAGCAGCACTAGACGCATTAAGAATAATCCAGACAGACATACCAAAATATGGATACTTTAACGGGCACCTAAAAATCCTCAACACTGTGTGTGAAAGAGCGATATACATGCCCAAAGACTACATGTCAACTGACTACGACTTCGACACAACAATTGAAGTGGCCATCCATTGCCGCCATGATGTTGGAGCGAAGGTCAAGCAGTTACAAGGCTCCTCGATAGTTTGGTTCACTGACGGATCCACAACTGAGAACGGAGTCGGAATCGGTATCACTGGCCCTCGATTCGAGTTATCAAAGGCCTAGGGACGATCCCCCATCGATATTTCAGGCAGAAATCGAGGCCCTGAACATATGCGCCCACATATGTTTGGACAGGGGATACAACAAACAGAGGGTTTGCATCTGCTCAGACAGTCAAGCTGCATTAAAGGCAATAAAATCGCCTACATGCAAGTCTAAATCTGTCTGGGAGTGCAAGCTATCCCTAAAGCAGCTGGCTAGGAACAACAGAGTCAAACTGGTCTGGGTTCCGGGACACGCAGGGATCAAAGGCAATAAATTGCCGACAACCTTGCCAAGGAGGGGTCCAAAACTCCATTTGTCGGACCAGAACCTTACAGTGGAATAACTAAAGTCCGCATCAAGGGGATGATCCGGGAATGGGAAGATGCTGCCAAAAGTGCTCACCTGAGAAACACACCTGGTCTGCGGCAGGCGAGAAGGTTCATCGCCTTCTCTGCCATAAGAGCCGGACAGTTTCTCAGGTTAAGCAAGGGCAACCTAAGGCTCATAACCGGCCTTCTAACTGGACACTGTCCTCTGAAGTACCACCTCAGCAAGATGGGTCAGACAACTGATGCCAACTGCAGGTTCTGCAACGAGGCACAAGAAACAGCAGAGCACCTACTTTGTGAATGCCCTGCCTTGTCCCTTTAAAGAGGGAACTACCTGTCATCGGCCACTTTAAACACCGAGGAATTGGTACGCATTAACCCTCAAGTTATAGTAGACTTCATAAGAAGTCTAGACATTGAGGGACTCAAGTAGGTCAGGGATAGTTACAAAAGATCTTTTAGGTCGAGGTAACTTCGAAAGGCCCAGAGGCCATACGACCCACCGACCCCATAACATAACATAACAAGCATGAAGTAAAATTTTGAGGTTAGAAAAGCCCTGTGAAAATTTGTCTCGGGTCGCTGCGGTCGTTGTTTCTATAAATATTTCAAATTGAACTTTTAAACAAGTGTTTTCCACTCCCAGACTAAGCATGAAGTAATATTTCGAGTTTAGAAAAGCCCTGTGAACATTTGTCTCGGGTCGCGCAGCGACCTGAGACAAATTTTCTGGGCTTTTCTAAACTCGAAATTTTACTTCATGCGCCACGCATATAAAACACTAAAATATTGTGAAATGTATGTATATTTGAACCTCACTTGAAATCAGTGTTTTATACGCGTGGCGCATGAAGTAAAATTTCGAGTTTAGAAAAGCCCAGAAAATTTGTCTCGGGTCGCTGCGCGACCCTTGACAAATTTTCACGGGGCTTTTCTAAACTCGAAATTTTACTTCATGCTTAGTCTCGGAATGGAAAACACTCGTTTTAAGCTTCAAATTGAACTCTTTAAAAAATAAACAATGAATGCCCGAAGATTTAAAGAAAATAAGTTGAAGTTGAAGACTTCAAAATTTACGTAAAATTTACAATATTTTATTGCATCTAACTTAATCCAAAATAAAAGCAGTTCTCTCTAATTGATCCACGTTAGTTTCTAGGTATTTATTTGCAGTTACTTTACATTCACATTTTCATCTTGGGAAGACTTAGAATATACAGCTCTATTTTAATATCCAAAAACAAACGGGTGGAATCAAGCAAGCAAGACCCTGTCCAACTTTCTTAGGTTAGCAGGTCAATATTCATCAGCTTCTCTCTCACTCTCTCTCTCTCTCACTCTCTCTCTCACTCTCTCTCACTTTCTCTCTCACTCTCTCTCTCACTGTCTCTCTCTCTCTCACGCTCTCTCTCTCTCACTCTCTCTTTCTCTCAACTATTTCATTAAACAGGCCACAATTACTCACTTCCCACAGCGTCGTTTATCTGTGCGGATGCAACAAAGCGAAATTTGTAAGCATTCCGCAATTTGTATTTTGAACATTACTAATATTCAACTCTAATCTATGCGGAATATCGCGAACTGTGAATATAACATATTGTTATTACTTCTATTAATTCCACAACCTGTTGGGCGATGCCGCTGGTGTGTTTAGTGTTTCAGTTATGGATGGATGTTTTTTATCATTGGCATAACAATAATAAGTCAACAGCCTTCGGCTTACTTGCAATTACAAATTATGTTTAATTTCAATGCAATAATTGCAATTATAGAAATCTACTAAAAAAACAGATTTGAGGCATTTAGAAGTAAAGGGGTGTGAGTGAAAATTCAAAAAAATTGGAGCACATGCAAGGAGAACAGTTTTTTTTGTAAATTAGCAAAGAGATATCGAGATATTTGCTGGTTATGTGGATTTACAAAAATATATTGGGAAGCAGATATCTCGATATCTCTTTAACAAAAAAAAAACTGCTCCCCTTGCATGTGCTCCAATTTTTTTAAATTGGCACTTATACCCCCTTACGTCTAAGTGCCTCAAATCTGTGCTGTTTTCTTTGTTAGTTTTAATATAATTTTATTCATTTGATAATTGCAAAAAGCACAAGACTAGGTTGTCAGAAAGTAATGTCATTTTTTTTAAATTCAAAATGATTATATTACTCATAATACATAAACGACTGGCCCCCATTTTTACCACTCCATTTTTACCACCGTCCCTTTTTTACCACCAATTCTTTTTACCACCAACGTATTTACCACCGTATTCTTTTTACCACCAATATTTTACCGCTATTTAAAATCGAATTAGAATAACAACTGACAACTTCAATTCGTAACCTGTCAATGTCATTATCGGTTTGTCATTCGCCTAAATCGTTGGTCACTCGTCAAAATTTGCATCGTTCTGTAAATCATGGCAAGTTATCAAACTGTTGAGTTATTACAAGGCATAAAAAATCCATTCCTCCATATCGATGGATATATGTATCACAAAACGGAATAAAAAAAGGAAGAATATTTTGGAGATGCAAGCAGTATCCGGAATGTAGAGCCAGGGCTGTGACGCGGTCACAGCGAACGCACGGACAGGTTGTGGAAGTAATTAGAGGTCCTGTGCAATCGCCGCACGAAACTCACGCCCCGAATCTAGAAGCTGTCGAAGCGGTAAGAATAAAAAATCGATTAAAAAGACGGGCGGAAGAACATTCGGAAGCTCCACCGGCTCAGCTGTTGAGGACTGAACTTCACCAGGTTCCGTGACGACTTGTTTTTGTTTAAAATAAAGTTACACAAAATTTTATTACATTTTAATTCACCAGGTTCCGTCAGGCGTTTTGTCCCAACTCCAGGAACGACAAAATTTAACTAAATCGATTCAGCGGAGCCGATTAAAAGATACGCCGACAAACCCAACAACCCTCGAGAAGTTGGGCGACCTGCCTCAAAAGTTTAAACAAACTCTAGGTGGAGAAGAGTTCCTCATTTATGATTCTCGCAATGACGACGCGATTGAGTCGGTTGGAGGACTCATGATCTTTGCCACAAAAGAGAACTTGCGACGAATGGCAAGCAGCACAATCTGGTTCGTTGACGGGACTTTTAAAGTCGTCCCGACAATATTTTTTCAACTTTTTGCTATGATGGCTGGATTTCATCAAGTTATACGTGGAACCGAACAAAGAGTGGCTTTACCCGTTGTTTATGTGCTGATGGAAAATAAAACAGAAGCTGCATATCAAAAGGTGTTTATCAAAATAAATATATGTACAACTGTATAACTATAAATATAACTAAAACTTCTAACAGGTATGCTTACAGGCTTTCTGTTACGACGATTTTAACAGACTTTGAAGTTGCGATTATAAATGCAGCCGAAACAGTGCCTGGAGCAAACATTAGAGCCTGCTTTTTTCATATGCGGCAAGCGATTTTTCGTCGCTTACAGGCTGAAGGTCTCCAACAGGCATATAATGATCGTGAAGATCGTTCAATCAAAATCGCGGCGCAGATGATGTGCGCCACAGCCTTTGTGCCTGTAGAAGATGTCGAAGAGGCTTTTGATATATTTCTGGAGGATGTTCCAGATGCCTTTACTGATATTGCCGTCTACTTCGAGAACATTTACGTACGAGGCAAACCAGCAAGAGGAAAACGACGTGCCACATCCCCGCGATATCCGCCAATGCTGTGGAACATGTATCAGGCAGTTCTGCAGAATACGGCACGCACGAACAACATGTCTGAAGGATGGCATAACCGTTTTTCTGTAGTCGTCGGCCGGGATCATCCTAGCCTATATGCTTTTGTCGTCGAGCTTCAAAAAGAACAGGGAGACACCGAGGCAATGTTCCGGGAATTGGACCTTGGGCGAAAAATTAAACGTACGGAAAACCTTGCCAGAATTAAAACTGAGGATAGGATTACATATATAGTCCGAGATTACGATGTCAGAAAAGAAGAAGGGGAAATTGCAGAATACTTAAGGGCGATGGGTCACAACATACAATTTTGAATAAAACTGATTTTATTTGTAAAAAAGTGTTTTATTGTATAATTATTGGTACAAATATTAGTGCTAAAACTGTATAGCGGTAAAACAGTATGGTGGTAAAAATGCGGTGGTAAAAATGGATTGGCAAATTTGGAGTGGTAAAACTGTACCCCTACTTACATAAACTTAAATTAAACTATGTACGAGTAATCACCCTTTGCTACAGCAACCCTTTGCCATCTTTCTGCCATCAGTTGTATTTTGCGACTATACCAGGCAACTTATATTATTAATACATTTAAAAAGAAAACAATATTTTTTTTACGAACAACCTAATATTTACATATTTTAGGGTTGAAACATAGTAGACCGACAAGGCTAGCGGCTAGTTGGATCAATATTGCGCGCGCAATATAGAGTCAAGCTGCAAGGCTTCCAACTCGTACCACTTTCAAAGCCTCGTAGCTCGACTCTATGTTCCATACGCAATATCGATACGTCAGTACTAGCCTTGCCGCTCTACTATGTTTCGGTCCCGAGAAAGACATGTGTAATAGATATGGTGAATGTGCCGGGAATGTCAAATTAATTCCACAGGAAAACAATTAAAAACGTTTTTAATGATTTTGCCTAATTCTTGTGTTTTTGAGTATGCTGAATCCGAACATATTAATCATACAGTTGTATATTTTCCCTCATTCGAATATACGAAATATGAGAAATACATTTATATTTGATATGAGCGCATTTTTATTAGTAGATAAAAATGGTGATGTGTCCATCATAGCACTTTCCCCGTTAAAGATATAATGATTTAAATATGAAAAATATTTGAAACTTCCTCAAAAACCTCAAATTTATTCTACTTTTATTATTATTATTCCAAAACTATTCACAAAAAAAGAAATTCTTGCATTTTTTCGCTACATCTTAGTAAATATTGATCACCATCATATCTAAGCGTTATATATTTTTAACTTTATTGTAAATCACTGTTTTATGCAGTGGCGCATGAAGTAAAATTTCGAGTTTAGAAAAGCCCCGTGAAAATTTTCTACGCGGGGCTTTTCTAAACTCGAAATTTTACTTCATGCTTAGTCTGGGAGTGGAAGACACTCGTTACTATAAAATATGCCAGAAGTAATAAAATGTGTATTGTAACTGTCACAAAGAAAAAAAAATACCATGACGATCTTATTATAGTTCAATTTAAACTCGTGTCAAGTTCGCACGATTAATTAAATGTCGGTATGCACCTACTTATGTCAACTGTCATTTCACACACTTTAATTCGTAATAACTTCGGCTACTAAATAAATAGAGCAATAAAAGTCCACCTGCATACTAAAAATAAACACGCTTGAAAGGTCAATGCAATATTTCAAAGAATAGGGATGTTACAGATGTTTAAATATTTGCTAGTGTCTCTCAAACCGCACAGTACTGGTTAGGAGTTAATATTTTTTTCAAGTTCTAAGGCCCTCTGAGTCCGCTATATACAAAAAGATTTGTGTTTCTTGTCACTTGCTTACATTGCTTCTAGCATTGCTGCTAGCATCACTGCTCCAGTATGTTTACATCGTAATTTTCGGAAAACATACAAAACCTCGGACGCGAATAAAGTACGAATATGAAATAAAACAACGCAGTTGGGAGGGTTTCACTTTTATTGTTGAACACTGCAACATGTTTCACCACACAGTGGCTTCATCAGGCAGATGAAATAATGACTTTACAAAGTACAGGTTTCCGAGTTTCAGTCAAAACTCCTTATCCCTATGAATCCCAAACCACCTAAACTTTATGGATTGTTAAAAATCCATAAAGAAGATTCCCCTATTAGGCCAGTAGTATCATATGTTTCGGCTCCTTGTCGAAATATATCAAAATATTTAATTAGTCAGATTTGCGAACATACAAAATTCAAATCCACATTTGCTATTAAAAACTCAGTAGACCTAATCACTAGAATTAAAGACCTCAAAGTTCCGATGAAAAGCCGGTTGGTGTCCTTTGATGTCAGTAATCTCTTCCCTAGTGTGCCGCCTCAAGAGGTGGTAAACCTGGTTGAGGGATTGCTGACCGCCCGGGGTACTAATCCGATTGTTAAGTCGGAGATTCTTGATCCCCTTAATAAATGTTTACGACAAAATTACTTTCAATTCAATAACAACTTCTTCATCCAAAACAAAGGATTAGCGATGGGTAACTCCTTCAGTCCGTTACTTGCCGAAATGTTTATGAATTCATTAGAAGAAATAATTAGTAAACACCCATTGTTTAATAAATGCCTATACTGGTTTAGATATGAAAAATATTGAATTCATGTTTTTGACCTGGATGTAAAATTGTTAAGTCTAAAAAATTAATAGATTTATTAGATTCGATCTCCCTAGTGAATGAAATATCCTTGTGAATTGAATTAATGAAATATAAAAGTTGATCTAACTGTCTCTCCGTTCCTGTGAAACAGGTGAGAATATCATTCTCATATTCTCACCTGTTTCACAGGAACGGAGAGACAGTTAGATCAACTTTTATATTTCATTAATTCAATTCACAAGGATATTTCATTCACTAGGGAGATCGAATCTAATAAATCTATTAATTTTTTAGACTTAACAATTTTACATCCAGGTCAAAAACATGAATTCAATATTTTTCACAAGCCGACCCATACAGATACTACGATCCATAGCACATCATTCCATCCTATGCAACATAAACTAGCAGCTTACCATTTCATGTTGCATAGGCTAACCACTATCCCCCTATCAATTAATAATTTTAATAATGAGCTCAACAGAATTCTCATAATAGCTAATAACAACGGCTTTCGTCAAAAGCTTAGCTTAGACATCCTTTATAAAAAACAAAAACAACAAGCCCTGGGCAGCTTGGTGGTGTAGTGGTTAGAGTGTTGTACTGCCACGCCACGGGCCGGGGTTTAAATACCGGCCTAACAAGTTGTCTGCATTTATATAGGTTAGGATAAAAATGCCAAACACTCCGTCTTCTCGGATATGACGTTAAATGCATGTAGGCCCCGTGTACTGCCTGGATGTTGCGTGCACGTTAAAGATCCCTATCGGTGGGTTGGAACTCCCACCGGGTTCGGCAAAATTCCCGGATAGCTGTAGACCTAATCTCCGGCGTCATGATTGGCCATAGCAGCGGAAATAGATGACGTAAAACCCAAAATAAAAAAAATAAAAAAAGCAAGCCCTGAAATTAGTATACCCCACCAATTTTCAAAATCAGAATAATAAATATTGCTCATTAACATTTAACGGCCCCCCTTCGATTGCCATCAGCAAAAAACTCAAATCCTTAAACCTAACTCCTTCTTTTAGAACGGTCAATTCACTTAATAAATTCATTAATAATTCTAAAGACAAATCTGATAAAACTACGAACTCTGGCGTGTATTTGCTAGAGTGTGGAGATTGCCCTAAGGTATACGTTGGACAAACTGGACGTAGCTTCCCAGATCGCATTTCAGAACATTAAAAATGCTTTCAATCTAAGAAAACCTCCTCAACCTACGCCAATCATTTAATCGAATACCAACATAACTTTAACCCTAAATTCAAAATTTTGCACGAATGTAACAAAAGTCGTAAATTAAACTTATTAGAAGAATTAGAAATTTATAAATATAACAAAAAAGGTATTCTATTAAATGACCAAATAGAAGTAAACAATTCACCCCTAATCAATATTTAGTCGCTCAAAATTGTTTGTATTAGTTTCAGCCTACTTACCTCATTAGCCCCCCCCCCCTTCTATTAACTTAATTGCATTAGGATATAAGCTGTTACCTGTACTTTGTAAAGTCATTATTTCATCTGCCTGATGAAGCCACTGTGTGGTGAAACATGTTGCAGTGTTCAACAATAAAAGTGAAACCCTCCCAACTGCGTTGATTTATTTCAAATAGTATTATGGAGTTTCATCATGTATCCGCCTCATCAATTAAATATATATATATAAAAAAAAGTACGACTAGATTTTTAGGTTTTCTTGTCACCTGCTTCTAGCATTGCTGCTAACATCGATGCTTTAGTATGTTCACATCGAAATTCCCGGAAAACATACAAAACCTCGGACGCGAATAAACAATGAAGTCCATTACAAACTACAATGTTCCAGTCTGCGAGTGAAAATAATCCCGGAACGGGACGTGCTCTGCATAAAACGCGCGTCCCGCACTCGCAAAAAGGACGAAATTTAATTATCGCCAGAACCCGAGAGCACTTACCTTAAAATTAATTTGCGTCCGTCTCCACAAATTGTACTTATAACTAGTTCTTTTTTCCCTATTAAGCGAAGCACAACATTGAATTTATTTCCCATTGAACACTTATTATTTTATGTGAGAGGTGCACGAAAGAATAATTCAATTCAGGAGCGTCGTTTTGTTTACTTTAAGTTAATTCACTTAATCACAGAAAGGATTCATGAGCGGCGTTCATCTCGGGCGGTTTCAGTTCTTCGCCCTCGGCTTCGATGTACTCCACCCCTTCCTCATAGTCTATATTCAACCTAGTGGACACGTGGTGATCGGGATCACCGTACTGGCTGTGGTAAAACTCCTCCCGCATCATGTGGTTCAAACTCCCGCAGCGGAAATACAGAATCTCTTGGAAGGGCTTCCGGAAATCCCTGTTTAACGTAGCGTAGATTATTGGGTTTAGCAAGCTGTTAGCGTAGCCCAACCAGAGGAATATACTGGATAGGGCCGCTACTGTTTTTGAGGATGGGTCGAGGAAGGGCCTGATCAGGGCGAGGACGAAGAAGGGCAGCCAGCAGAAGGTGAAGGCGCTCATGATGATGCCCAACGTCGTGCTCGCCTTGCGTTCTTTCGCCAGTTGAAATCGCAGCTTTTTTTGGTGGTTGTTCGTGCTCGGGGAGGTTTTCACGGTGGTCAGCAGGCTGGATTTCGCCTGTTTCTGTTGTTTGTTTGCTTGTTTCGCCGATGGCTTCGTGGAGAGCATCGGGCACTGAGACTCGTTGCTTCTTCTGGAGGAGAAACACCGGCCGAAACCGGATTTATCCATACTACACTGAAATATAGAAAAATAAACTATAATAATAAAATGATTGCCTCAAGGTTTTTATTAATAATAATAATAATAATAATAATAATTTATTCATGTTAGTTAGCACAGCCATTACACAAGTCACAATATCATATCTTGCGCTATATATCATTAATAGTAGATTGATAAAGTAAAATGATTCGTGTAGAACTATTTAAAAATAATCACACTATATAAATGTTATAAAACTTACACTAAGAGGTAGATTTATCACATAATTAAAATAATTTATAAATTAGTCTAATAAGCATTCTTCTATACTATAGTAGGCTTTTGATGCAAGATATGTTTTGATTGTTTTTTTTTTAAAAAAAGTCCTGGACTTATTTTTGACACTGGTGGGTAACTTGTTATATAGTTTAATACCGAGATAGTTAACACCATTCTTTGTCTTACAGAGTCTTACGTATTTAGGGTAGATCTTGTTTCTTCCTCTAGTGCAGTGCGAATGTACCTCCGTATGAGTAACATACTTATCTCTATTATCAAATATGTAAAGGAGACATTCTAATATATATAATGAGGGTAGTGTTAATATGTTTAGTTGGCTAAAAAAATCTCTGCAGTCTTCTCTATAGCCAGCATCTGCAATTATTCTTACTGCCCGTCTTTGTAGACCAAATAACCGAGGTGTGATGCTCGAGTGTCCCCACGACAACAAACCATAGGTCAAGTGAGTCTGGCAAAGTGCAAAATATACCGATCTTAGGGCTTTCTGAGGCAGAGAACATGACAAAAGTATAAATGAAATTGCCAATTCTTGGTTGCAGAATACTTCAAACATTAAAAGTGCGATTCTTTTCGCAATCTACAACAAGTTAGTCTTACAAAGACTATACCAAACACTCATTGAAACAACTACTTCCCGGGCTAATACCCCGACGGACAACAACTACTGATATAGTCTTTGTAAGACTAACTTGTTGTAGATTGCGAAAAGAATCGCACTTTTAATGTTTGAAGTATTCTGCAACCAAGAATTGGCAATTTCATTTATACTTATGTTTGAACGGTAACGTGACCGCCAGTCTAAGGTGTCAAATTATTTAGAGGGAATGGCAAAGCTATACTGATGAGAGATAAATCTCGAAACGCGTCTATAGATGGCCTGAATAATTTGACCCAAATTGTTACATTTGCAGTAGGTTACTGTATGTAACAGCAAACACTTGTTGTATAATTCAATGTCCGTCGAGGTATTAGCCCGGGAAGTAGTTGTTTCAATGAGTGTTTGATATAGTCTTTGTAAGACTAACTTGTTGTAGGTTGCGAAAAGAATCGCACTTTTAATGACAAAAGTCGCAAGAGATAGATGTTACGGCATAGTTTACTGCATGTTTCGTCACCATGTGGCGTCCATTTCAATTTTGAGTTTAAGTGTATGCCTAGAAATTTCACAACTCCTAATGGGATAGTAGGTGATAAGGAGAACATAAGGTTCGCAGTCTTTGTGTCATTTATGGACAGCCTGTTTGAAATAAACCACTCAGACACAGTTTCTAATGATGTATCATTATTTGATTTCGCTGTGTTTATGTTAGATGCAGCACTTTTAAAGGTAGTGTCATCTGCATATAAAAATACCGACCCCATATCTATTTGACATGATAGGTCGTTATTAAATATCAGGAAGAGCAAGGGTCCTAGAATTGACCCCTGAGGCACCCCACTGTTTATTCCCATGCTTTCAGATATGTTATTATTAATCTTTACTCTTTGACGACGTAGTGACAGGTATGAGACCAAGAGCCGACAGCTTTTTGGATGAAAATTATAGTAGTACAGCTTTCGCAGGAGAAGATCATGAGGAACACAGTCGAATGCCTTGCTGAGGTCAACAAATGTATTTTGTATGTATGTATTTTTATTAACATATAGTACAATGTCAATTTGTTTATTTATTTACGAGGGGTGATCAAAAAGTAAGGTTACAAGGCCTGCAATAAAACGTGCATATTTTGTAACCTTATTTTTTGATAATAATCCTTGATCACTTCGTATTTATTTATTTATTCAGCCAACAGAGTAAATATGAAAAATACGTATTATTTATTTATTTCGATATTTATTTGGTATAAATATCAAACTGAATATTGTTTAGAAGACAACCATACCTAATCTATTAGAAAAGATAAAAAGTGAATTTAAAATGGAATCAGTTCAACAAGTTTATTAAATATTTAATAGTTTTCGTAAGTTTCATAAAAATTTAAAGTTTTGATAGATAGCATCATTTTGCTAGTTCTATTCATGTTTATTTTTCATGCTTGTCTAGTCACACAAGCAAGAAAAATTAACATGACTAGATCTAGCAAAATGTTATTAGACGAAATAAACATTCGTAAAATTTACTAACATAACATCAAACGTAAATATATTTTGAACCTCACATCAATCAATGTTTTATACGCGTGGCGCATGAAGTAAAATTTCGAGTTTAGAAAAGCCCCGTGAAAATTTGTCTCGGGTCGCTGCGCGACCCTCGACAAATTTTCTTCGCGGTGCTTTTCTAAACTCGAAATTTTACTTCATGCTTAGCCTGGGAGTGGAAACACTCGTTAAAAGCTTCATACAACAAGTTTTAAAAAACAAAGTACGCATGTAAATTTCCAGCTTATGCATCGGGAATTTCCCTGTATTATTAAAAGCCCTGTATTATTATCAAAACTTCAAATTTTAGCGAAACTTACAAGACTATTGAGAAGTTAATCAAATTGGTTTTGCCTCGAAAAATTAAAAATTGACTCATTGACAATGAAATTACAGACGTTCAAAGTTGATTATTAAAAGTGCATAATTGTATTTTCTTTAAAATAAAAACACTTTCAAGAAATTACCGAAACTTGAAATTTTATGGATACTCTTAACAAATGAATAGAGTTTGTTATAACTTTAGAATTATGAAGATCAAACAACTAAAAACTCAAATTTTGGCGAAACTGACAAAGACTATTAAGAAGGTAATTAACTTGGTTTTTACCTTGAAAGAATAAAAATTGATTAACTGAAAGTTTATTATTAAACGTGCAGAACTGTATTTTCTTTAAAATAAAAACACTTAAGAAATTACTGAAACTTGAAATGTTGTGGATACTCTCAATATATGAATAATGCTGCTGTATTGTATTTATATTGTACTAATGATATGATTCTGTTATTGGACTTTTACAGTCTGTTAGGTTATTAAATAAATAAATAAATAAATAAGAAAAACTCCCTGTATTTTAGTCAATTTTCAGTGGAATTTTATTTTCAGTCATTTGATTTTCATTATTCTAAAGTAAATACAACAAAGGTTATTACTTTGTATTTACTTTAGAATAATGAAAATCAAATGACTGAAAATGAAATTCCACTGCAAATTGACTAAAATACCGGGAGTTTTTCTTTAAAGTAAAAATATCCTAATTACACCGTATATGCTGTCAATCTTCAAATATTCGTTGTTTTTTGAAAAGAGTTCAATTCGAAGCTTTAAACGAGTGTTTTCCACTCCCAGATTAAGCATGAAGTAAAATTTCGAGTTTAGAAAAGCCTGAAAATTTGGTTTGGACGCGTAGCGCTACGCGACCAAACCAAATTTTCAGGCTTTTCTAAACTCGAAATTTTACTTCATGCGCCACGCGTATTAAACACTGATTTGATGTGAAGTTTACAATATACTGTTAATATCATATGTTGTTTTTTTAAAGAAGTCATGTCTAAAAGTGTCTTAATGAAGCATACTATATTTATTGATATGCATCATTTTGCCACATTTCCTCGTAATTCTTATTTTTAATGACTATAATTCATAGTCGGATTTATCCATACTACACTAAAATATAGAAAAATAAACTATAATAATGAAATGATTGCCTCAAGGTATATAGTACGATGTCAATTTGTTTATTTATTTACGAGGGGTGATCAAAAATTAAGGTTACAAGGCCTGCAATAAAACGTGCATATTTTGTAACCTTACTTTTTGCTAATAATCCTTGATCACTTCGTATTTATTTATTTATTCAGCCAACAGAGTAAATATGAAAAATACGTATTATTTATTTATTTCGATATTTATTTGGTATAAATATCAAAATGAATATTGTTTAGAAGACAACCATACCTAATCTATTAGAAAAGATAAATAGTGGATTTAAAATGGATTTAGTTCAATAAGTTTATTAAATTTTTAATAGTTTTCGTAAGTTTCATATAAATTTAAAGTTTTGATAGATAGCATCATTTTGCTAGTTCTATTCATGTTTATTTTTTATGCTTGTCTAGTCACACAAGCAAGAAAAATTAACATGACTAGATCTAGCAAAATGTTATTAGACGAAATAATCATTCGTAAAATTTACTAACATAACATCAAACGTAAGAATATTTTGAACCTCACATCAATCAATGTTTTATACGCGTGGCGCATGAAGTAAAATTTCGAGTTTAGAAAAGCCCCGTGAAAATTTGTCTCGGGTCGCTGCGCGACCCTCGACAAATTTTCTACGCGGGGCTTTTCTAAACTCGAAATTTTACTTCATGCTTAGACTGGGAGTGGAAACACTCGTTAAAAGCTTCATACAACAAGTTTTAAAAAACAAAGTACGCATGTAAATTTCCAGCTTATGCATCGGGAATTTCCCTGTATTATTAAAAGCCCTGTATTATTATCAAAACTTCAAATTTTAGCGAAACTTACAAGGCTATTAAGAAGTTAATCAATTAGGTTTTGCCTTGAAAAAATAAAAATTGACTCATTGAAAATGAAATTACAGACGTTCAAAGTTGATTATTAAAAGTGCACAATTGTATTTTCTTTAAAATAAAAACACTTTCAAGAAATTACCGAAACTTGAAATTTTATGGATACTATTAACAAATGAATAGAGTTTGTTATAACTTTAGAATTATGAAGATCAAACAACTGAAAACTCAAATTTTGGCGAAACTCACAAAGACTATTAAGAAGTTAGTTAACTTGGTTTTTACCTTGAAAAAATAAAAATTAATTAACTGAAAGTTTATTATTAAAAGTGCAGAACTGTATTTTCTTTAAAATAAAAACACTTAAGAAATTACTGAAATGTTATGGATACTCTCAATAAATGAATAATGCTGCTGTATTGTATTTATA
Organism: Philonthus cognatus; assembly: GCA_932526585.2. NCBI lineage: Eukaryota > Metazoa > Arthropoda > Insecta > Coleoptera > Staphylinidae > Philonthus > Philonthus cognatus. Next base: position 171,561,568 of record OW052241.1, read on the forward strand.
TTGTACTAATGATATGACCCTGTTATTGGACTTTTACAGTCTGTTAGGTTATTAAATAAATAAATAAATAAATAAGAAAAACTCCCTGTATTTTAGTCAATTTGCAGTGGAATTTTATTTTCAGTCATTTTATTTTCATTATTGTAAAGTAAATACAAAGGTTATTACTTTTTATTTACTTTAGAATAATGAAAATCAAATGACTGAAAATGAAATTCCACTGCAAATTGACTAAAATACAGGGAGTTTTTCTTTATAGTAAAAATATCCTAATTACACCGTATATGCTGCAAATTTTCAAATATTCGTTTTTTGAAAAGAGTTCAATTCGAAGCTTTTAACATATACAAAATACTTAAAGTTATTACAAAATGTAGATCATACATGTTATATATAAACATATATGGATGTGGCAAGTTACATACAACAACAAACCTGAATACGTTTGAGACCGGATACGAATTTACAGAGAGACTTACTAAAAAGATGAAAGTTTGGATTTAGCGACAGTTTGTTTGACGTGCGCATAAAGCGAGAGAGTGGACTATTAATTCCATAGTTAGATTTGTGAAATGGTATGGAGAATAGTGGTATATGTCTGGTTAAACGATTTGTAGTATTTATATGAAAACCTACTTGATCCAACAGAAATGGACACTCCACTTGACAAGAAATTAATTTATAGAAAAAAACACATATCCGCAAATAACCTTCTACAGCACAATTTATCAATTCGAAATTCTGTACAGATTGTATTAATATCTCTCTCGTTATTATATCCTGATTTATACAGCATTATCTTCAAAAATTTAGTTTGGATATTTTCAATCATATTAATATATGTATATATGTTCCATTACTGTTAATGAAATATCAATTTATTTCTGTATTGTAGGAGCTTCTACTTCGTTATTCATGTTAATTTCAGAATAAAACACTTTTTACTTTGTTTGTTTAGTAGAATTCGGGAGAGATGTCCTATGACTCGTTGATATGGAATGTGTGGTTCAAATTTTTTAGAGAGTATGTCGACAGTTGTATCTGCAACGATTTTTCCTAGTTGTGTCATATTTTGATGTTACATGACCATGTTATACTGTTTAGGTCGCGAGTGTATAAGTTTTCTTTCTTTTAGAAAAGCTTTAAATCGTAATTTCTTGGGATTTTATTCTTTTGAGTATACATATCTTAAGTACGTGTTGTAGATTTTAAAATATTCGTTGTTTTCTTAAAAGAGGTCAATTTGAAGTTCAAACGAGTGTTTTCCACTCCCAGATTAAGCATGAAGTAAAATTTCGAGTTTAGAAAAGCCTGAAAATTTGGTTTGGTCGCGTAGCGCGTAGCGCTATGCGACCAAACCAAATTTTCAGGCTTTTCTAAACTCGAAATTTTACTTCATGCGCCACGCGTATTAAACACTGATTTGATGTGAAGTTTAAAATATACTGTTAATATCATATGTTGGTTTTTTAAAGAAGTCATGCCTAAAAGTGTCTTAATAAAGCATACTATATTCATTGATATGCATCATTTTGCCACATTTCCTCGTAATTCTTATTTTTAATGACTATAATTCTGTTCAAAGTTAGAAACGTCCAATATTTTTGTTATTATCCTATACTAATGATAAACGCTCGGATTAAATGCAAAATGTATATTTCTTTTTTAAAGGTTGTTACCGGCGCTTTACTCTAAGCGTCGTTAACTCAACATTTTTCAAATTCATTGTAACAACGGTCCCATTCTCAATTCCAAAATGTTGCTTCACTTTAATTCAAATAAGTAAAGTTCGCGCCCCACACACATTTCTCCACAGCTACCTAAAACCAGGAAGAATCCTGTAAAACATCCTACTATCCGTGTCACAGCATTTTGGGCACGGAATAACTTAGCCGCACGAACCCTCTTCTACCTGCGTTGGGACACGACCGCTTGGAAAGCGCGTGTTTGCAAAGCGCACGTTTAACTCGGGAAAAACCGAAGTTTGCGATGACGTCACAATAGAAGCCAAAGGGATATGCTTTATTCGCGGTTTATAGCAAAACCGCGAATCACACCAGAACACCACAACCACCATTCAATAGCTGAGAGAAAGACCATCAATTTAAGTACAAACACTAATAAGAACTTCATAGTAGAAGCCTATAAAACTTCGAGCTGTCACAATGTGGAAAATGCTTTCGCGACGAGTTTCCACAGGAAAACAACTATACATAACAATTGCATCGCCTCCCTTTATGTCTGGGAAAGGTTAAAATATTTAATTCTTAAATATCTTAGCTATTATTTCATATTTACTTATAACCCAGGCATAATGATTTATGACCCCCCCTTTGTTTGTGGTTTATTTTAACATTCAACGGCAATTGTTTATGTATAGTTGTTGCTGACTATATCAAAAGATGCGCATTGTCATGCTGCATCTTTTGGTATAAATTTAATTTCAAAATTTCATAACAACCAACCGCTATTCAATATTAATTCAATAAGACACCATATCTCGCCTGGAATCATTTCAAATTGGATATGTATATGTAGAAAATAATTTTCCCCGTATTTTGGTGTACATATCATGGGGAAATATTATTCATAAATATTTTTTTTCATTTGTTTAATTTTTTTCTTTCGGGCCACCCCGAAATGGCTCCAGCGGAAGCCATGAGAGAAATGGTGCTCTTACCCCCAAAAAACGTAGATGGGGAAGGTTTTTCGGCGTTTGGCATAAAAGCCCAGCGCCCTAAGCAAAATCAAGCAGTTCACACCAAGTGTCGAATCAATCAGTTCACCAACCAGTTCTCACCAAGTGCCATCTTAAGTCCGCGTTATTGTTATCGTTGTAAGTTATTTTATTTTATTTTCAAATTGTTATTTCACTTAATTTTGTTTTCACTTGTATATGTTTCTTATTGCTCATTTTTGTTATATGTTATTTTCTTGTATATTTCTTTTCAATTTTAATTTTTCTTTAAATAAATTCATTACTTGTTATTTTTCTCAAACAAGAATTTTTAATTCAAGTTACCTCACAGAATTATTCAGAGTCAATTAAACATAAGAATTTATTTTCATAAGTGAAATAAACAATTGAATCTGTTCCTGTGCAAGCTGTTCCGTCTTCACGAAAAACCAGGTAAGATAAACTTCTTAATTATTTTTTTTGTGTGTAACCTCTACCCTGAGTTAATCGAGTAATCACGGGAAACCGATTAAAACGTTTGGCCAACAAGTTTACGTTTTGATCGGGAATTGCGACTCACAAGTCAACGTTCTTAAAATCCCCCGTTGATAAGGTATATCAACAAAATTGTAAGTTTTCTATACATATCTAATAGTTTTTGAAAACTTACAGTTTTGTTGATAATACGAGGGTAGATTGAAAAGTTTCCGGAATGGGCAAGAAAACGCAGTAATTGAACAGGTTTTATTTTTTATTTTTCAACATAGTACCCTTGCAGAGCGATACACTTTTCCCAGCGGTGCTCCAACTTTTTTAAGCCTTCAGAAAAATATGATTTCGGGAACTCTGCAAAATAAGCTTTAGTGGCGGCGATTACCTCCTCATTTGACGTAAAGCGCTTGCCTCCGAGCCAAGTCTTCATGTTTGTGAACAAAAAGAAGTCGCACGGGGCCAGGTCTGGAGAGTACGGGGGATGCGGCACCACCTCGTAGCCCAATTCAACCAATTTAGCATTGGCGATTCGGGATGAATGGGCCGGCGCGTTGTCGTGGTGGAAGAGCACTTTTTTCCGCTGCTGCCTCATCGTTTCTCCTTCTATATGCCGTTGAATTGATCCAATAAATCGCTGTAATATTGTCCCGTGATAGTTCCTGCCTTCTGCAAAAAGTCAATGTGTATCACACCTTGCGAATCCCAAAAAACGGTAGCCATGACCTTTCCAGCCGATGGGACAGTCTTTGCCTTCTTCGGAGCAGATTCGCCTGGAGAAATCCACTGTTTCGACTGCTGCTTGGTTTCTGGTGTGTAGTGGTGGATCCATGTTTCGTCCACGGTCACGAATCGACGAAAAAAATCCGTTGGATTACGCTTTAACAAGGCCAAACACTCTTTCGAAGTGGTCACACGATTTCGCTTGTTGTCCATAGTCAGCAAACGCGGCACCCATCGCGCCGACAGCTTCCTCATGCCCAAATGTTCGTGCACGATATTTTGCACACGTTCATATGAGATGCCCGTGGTCTCTACTATTTCGCGCAACTTCACTCGTCGATCGGCTAACACGAGATCATGGACTTTGTCGACCATTTCTTCATTTGTGGCCGTTTTTGGACGTCCACTGCGTGGTTCATCCTTGGTGCTCGTACGGCCACGTTTGAACTCGCTCACCCAGAAACTAATAGTTGAAAATGAAGGTGTGGATGTGCCATTAACTTCCTGCAAAATATCTCGTATCTCCGTCGCTTTTTTCCCATCCATCCAGAAATGTTTGATGACTGCACGAAATTCGTTTTTATCCATTTTTCCAAAGGTGCCTGACTTGCTTCACAAGATATCCTAGTAAACAAAAATGGAACGACGCACGTGTCTGAAAATTTGACAGCTTACCTAAAATAGGTTAGCCTTGACAACCATCATAACAATTTCACGATACACGCGCCATCTCTTGCCCATTCCGGAAACTTTTCAATCTACCCTCGTACATATGCATTTTGCATATAATTCAAACCTTACTAACGATTCATCCAACATGAATAATTTTATTTAAATCAACTACAGAATAAAAAGTGGTTCATTGTTATTGAATACTCTACATAACTCAATTAAACAATTAGCAACTGATGATAATAATTAAGCTTTTCTGGAACATTTTCTCATGCTAATGTTACACACAGGAAGATTAATATTTATCAAAAGTTTGTTGGTTTAGGACACAAGTGGAACATTCCAGAGTTTTATGAATAAACATTACCCCCGGTCGGTCGGTCGGTTTTCTGAAAAGCAACAGGTCTGTGGAAATTCATTTGTATGTATGAATTTATCAGCTGGAATTATTTAAGTCGCTCCGGCAACGCAGAGCCAGAAGCCGCCCGGAGGGAAGGAAGGAAACGCGCCAGATATAGACATCAACAACAGAGAGAATGTTTCCATTCAATTATTTAAATCGTTCCGAAACGGACGAGCGCATATACATGTTCAGTTGGGGCTGGACGTGAAAGGGATGACGTGGAAGAAAAGGGGTGCATTCGGGCTTAAATCTATGTAAATGAGTTGCGAGGCTTAATGTATGTGTGTACTAGGAATATACATACTATAAATTTGAATTGCATCAAAGTAAGACTACCTAATTTAATATGATGAATTCAATAAGAAGTGTTATAGAAACAAAGTTTTTTTTTTTATTGTGAAATTAATATGTATAGCGAAGTAAAAGCCTCTACAATTCAGAAATAAATTGGTATTTCAATTGATGTACGAAGTAGAACAGAATTTATGATGAAATGTGTATTTGTTTGAAACAGCTTCGCACATATTCACATGCTTGTGTCACTTGTCACTTTTATCCGCATTTTTAGTTGCCTACATTTCGTTATACAACTCATATTAGGCAACTTAATGTAAAATCGTCTAGTTATTATTACTAATCCGTTTACAAAGGTCACTTTGTGTCCGAAATGTACATATGAAAGTAAACTAAAAGTGCAAAGAAAGGTTATTAGTGCTTTATTTATCAATTAAATTTGATCTTCACGTAACTCACTTAATGAATCTAATTGTAAGGAAGTTTTTCTTTTATATATAAAAGGTGATCCAAGTAGAGATACTTTTTTCAATAGCCTTTTTTTGACAGATCACGTGTGAGTCGTGTCATGCTGTCATGTTATTTTTGTTTAGTATTGTTTGGCATTTCATAATAGAAAGACTTACGCCTGAACAACGTTTACAAATCGTTCAACTTTATTACGAAAAGTCACGTTCTGTGAGGAATGTGTTTCGTGCGCTTCGCATAACTTATGGTCAACATAATCGGCCTACTGAGCGTACTATTCGCAACACAATTCAGAGACCCAACATTCATTATTGGATAATATTCGACCAAATAGACCACGTCCAGCACGCTGTGAAGAAAATATAGCGGCCGTAGCTGAGAGTGTACACGAAGACCGTGGAGAGTCGATTCGGCGCCGTTCGCAGCAACTCGGACTGACGTATGGAACGACTTGGCGCATTTTACGTCGAGATCTTAAATTGAAAGCGTACAAAATACAGCTTGTGCAACAATTGAAGCCGCTCGACCTTCCCAAGCGACATCGCTTCGCTCTATGGGCTCTTGAAAAGTTCCAAGAAGATCCGACGTTTTCGAGGAAAATTTTGTTTAGCGATGAGGCCCATTTCTGGCTCAATGGGTATGTAAACAAACAAAATTGCCGCATTTGGGCCGAAGAGCAACCTGAAGAGATTCAAGAACTGCCACTTCATCCAGAAAAAACAACGGTTTGGTGTGGTTTGTGGGCCGGTGGAATCATCGGTCCATATTTCTTTAAAAATGATGCCTGACTATTTGTTGCCTGAAATTAAAGCTCGTAATCTCGGCGACATTTGGTTTCAGCAAGACGGCGCCACTTCCCACACATCGCATCAATCAATGGATTTATTGAGAGAACATTTCGGTGAGCACATAATTTCACGTTTTGGGCCGGTCGATTGGCCACCAAGATCGTGTGATACCACACCGTTTGACTTTCTTCTGTGGGGATATGTAAAGTCTAAAGTTTATGCGGACAAACCCGCTTCGATTCAGGCCTTGGAGGAAAACATCACGCGTGTCATTCGCCAGTTACCAGTCGAAATGCTCGAACGAGTCATCGAAAATTGGACTCAACGGATGGACCATCTGCGACGTAGCAACGGCCAACATTTGATAGACATAATCTTCAAAAAATAAATGCCAAAGAATGTTCTTTCAAATGATAATAAACATTCTCCAATAAATTTGAATTTTCTGTGTTTTTTTTCTTTAAAAAAGTAGGAACCTCGAAATGGATCACCCAGTACATATGCATACGCTTTTTTCAAGAGTTCAATTTGAAGCTTAAAACGAGTGTTTTTCCACTCCCAGACTAAGCATGAAGTAACATTTCGAGTTTAGAAAAGCCTGAAAATTTGGTTTGGTCGCGTAGCGCGAAGCGCGGAGCGGCCAAACCAAATTTTCAGGCTTTTCTAAACTCGAAATTTTACTTCATGCGCCACGCGTATTAAACACTGAAAGCACTGAAATAATGTGAACGAGTAAACTTCGCTTGAAATCAGTGTCTTATACGCGTGGCGCATGAAGTAAAATTTCGAGTTTAGAAAAGCCTGAAAATTTGGTTTGGTCGCTCCGCGCTTCGCGCTACGCGACCAAACCAAATTTTCAGGCTTTTCTAAACTCGAAATTTTACTTCATGCTTAGTCTAGGAGTGGAAAACACTCGTTTAAACTTAAAATTGACCTTTTTTAAGAAAGCAACAAATATTTAAAAATTTATAACACGTAATTGTAATATGACTACTTAAAATATAAAAAATCACAAGAAATTAGGATTTAAAGCTTTTCTAAAAGAAAGAACACTAATATACTCGCGACCTAAACCGTATAAAATTGTCATGTAACGTCATAATTTGACACAACTAGGAAAAATCGTTGTAGATACAACTGTGGACATACTCTCTAAAAAGTTTAATTTGAATCTTAAAACGAGTGTTTTCCACTCCCAGACTAAGCATGAAGTAAAATTTCGAGTTTAGAAAAGCCTGAAAATTTGGTTTGGTCGCGTAGCGCGAAGCGCGGAGCGGCCAAACCAAATTTTCAGGCTTTTCTAAACTCGAAATTTTACTTCATGCGCCACGCGTATTAAACACTGAAAGCACTGAAATATTGTAAACGAGTAAACTTCGCTTGAAATCAGTGTCTTATACGCGTGGCGCATGAAGTAAAATTTCGAGTTTAGAAAAGCCTGAAAATTTGGTTTGGTCGCTCCGCGCTTCGCGCTGCGCGACCAAACCAAATTTTCAGGCTTTTCTAAACTCGAAATTTTACTTCATGCTTAGTCCGGGAGTGGAAAACACTCGTTTAAACTTCAAATTGACCTCTTTTAAGAAAACAACCAATATTTAATAATCTACAACACGTTATTGGGATATGTATACTCAAATGAACAAAATCATAAGAAATTAGGATTTAAAGCTTTTCTAAAAGAAAGAACACTAATATACTCGCGATCTAAACAGAATGACATTGTCATATAACGTCATAATTTGACACAACTAGGAAAAATCGTTATAGATACGTTATAGATACTCTCTAAAAAGTTTAAGTTGAATCTTAAAACTAGTGTTTTCCACTCCCAGACTAAGCATGAAGTAAAATTTCGAGTTTAGAAAAGCCTGAAAATTTGGTTTGGTCGCGTAGCGTGAAGCGCGGAGCGGCCAAACCAAATTTTCAGGCTTTTCTAAACTCGAAATTTTACTTCATGCTTAGCCTGGGAGTGGAAAACACTCGTTTAAACTTCAAATTGATCTCTTTTAAGAAAACAACCAATATTTAATAATCTACAACACGTTATTGGGATATGTATACTCAAATGAACAAATTCATAAGAAATTAGGATTTAAAGCTTTTCTAAAAGAAAGAACACTAATATACTCGCGATCTAAACAGAATGAAATTGTCATATAACGTCATAATTTGACACAACTAGGAAAAATCGTTATAGATACGTTATAGATACTCTCTAAAAAGTTTAAGTTGAATCTTAAAACTAGTGTTTTCCACTCCCAGACTAAGCATGAAGTAAAATTTCGAGTTTAGAAAAGCCTGAAAATTTGGTTTGGTCGCGTAGCGCGAAGCGCGGAGCGGCCAAACCAAATTTTCAGGCTTTTCTAAACTCGAAATTTTACTTCATGCGCCACGCGTATTAAACACTGAATGCACTGAAATATTGCGAATGAGTAAACATCGCTTGAAATCAGTGTCTTATACGCGTGGCGCATGAAGTAAAATTTCTAGTTTAGAAAAGCCTGAAAATTTGGTTTGGTCGCTCCGCGCTTCGCGCTGCGCGACCAAACCAAATTTTCAGGCTTTTCTAAACTCGAAATGTTACTTCATGCTTAGTCTGGGAGTGGAAAACACTCGTTTATACTTCAAATTGACCTCTTTTAAGGGGGTCTTCCGGTATAATTGACCCAAACTTTGGATTTTTTTCCAGGGAACTGGTAAGAGTTAGAGACCTGTTTTTTTTTTTAAATCTTTATTCATCCTTGCTCTACAATTGGGGTTTTTGTCGAGTCGAAAAAATCAAAATGGTGTCCAATATGACGGCTGCCCGGCGGAAATGTTCCAAAACTGCGAGCAGCCTAGGGGTTGCTATTCGTCACCTAGAAACAAAATCAGCTCAGCTCAGAGTATAGTTCAGAGAATGGAATGAACTACGAAATTTTGAAAAAACTCAAAATTTGAAAAAATGGCGGGCATTTGAAAAAAAAGTCGTGTTTCTCGGTCGATTTTTTGACTTTGACAGGCTGTAAAAAATCTTTAGAATTGCAAATTGCACCGGGAGGTTAGTTCATTCCATGAAGAAAAGTGTTTTCAATAACGGAAGCAAAGAACGAAGTCATTTGGTTGAACCGTTCAAACGCTAGAATGCTTGCAGTTTTGAAAAATGTAGTTTCGAGAAAAACGCGTTTAAAGTTTGCGAAACATTTTTTCTGTGTAATTCAAAGTATTCGGCGGAAAATTCGCAAACAGTAGTCAAAATCTAGGTTTTCGGGGTCGCTGAATACGAATCTGAGGTCAAATTTGAAAAATTCAAAATGGCGGATCCAATATGGCGGACTAAAAAACTCATACTCATCAAAATTTATGAAATTCGTGATTAAAGGTATACCTGCGCGACCCATACCGCTCGGGACGGCGATGCATTCAAAGACCTGTAGCGACGTAAATATTTGCCGGATCAAAATATCCTTTGACCCACATATTCTAGACATGTATAGCTTTGATTTCATACAAAAAGATAAAATCGATTTTTTGAAAAAATTATACCGGAAGACCCCCTTAAGAAAACAACGAATATTTTAAAATCTACAACACGTACTTAAGATATGTATACTCAAAAGAATAAAATCCCAAGAATATACGATTTAAAGCTTTTTTAAAAGAAAGAACACTAATACACTCGCGACCTAAACAGTATAACATTGTCATGTAACGTCAAAATTTGACACAACTAGGAAAAATCTTTGCAGATACAACTGTCGACATACTCTCTAAAAAATTTGAACCACACATTCTATCTCAACGAGTCATAGGACATCTCTCCCGAATTCTACTAAACAAACAAAGTAAAAAGTGTTTTATTGTGAAATTAACATGAATAACGAAGTAGAAGCCCCTACAATACAGAAATAAATTGATATTTCATTAGCAGTAATGGAACATGTATCAAGATGAGAAAAAGGTGATATACTGGAGCGCACATTTTTTTTTCATTCTACGTGTGTATGCGTGTGCACACGCGGGTCTTTGGTTTTCATGTAAAATTCATCGCGGGTCTGCTCACTTTCCAGCCATGAGCACAATCCGCGCGCCGCACATCAATAATCCGGGGACTTATTTCCTCCGGAATTTATCTCCTGATGGATAAGCTGCCTGCTACCAAGTGCACACCGGAATACTAATCTACCAATTCAATCTATGATGCTTTAAGAGATAAATAAATAGTTTTATTGATAAATGTATTATGAAAGTAAATTACTCTGTAGAAACAGGATTAATAAAAACAAAACAAACGAGACATTGTCCTAAGCTAATTAAAGAAGAAACAGTAGAAATTAATTAGTACCTACATTCAATATACTGAGTCCTGATATTAGAAATGCGATTCTTCACGCGATTTACTACTAATTTTAGTCTTACACTCACTAGAAATTTCAAATTGTTTTTTTTGTCTAATTAGTTTACAAAGGTTCAAAAATTCATTGAAATAACTAGTTGTTATTTTTAATTAATTTCTCACATAACCCGTGGTGAAACATTTTTGAAACTAATTATGGATATTTATTTAAACTACTTGTCATTTCAATGGCTGTTTGAATTAGTCTCTGTAAAATAAGCAAAAACGCGCGAAGAACTGCATTTTTTATTTAAATCTTTCTTTCTTTCTTTTCATTTTCACCACAAAATTAATAAAGTTTAATGTACGCATTTCATTGAGCAGTTTTCATTAAAACTTTTATATTTTTCCTGAAGGTTTAATGAAAGGAATAAGTTTTAATCTCCTTTACAAACAAAAATAAACGGTTCTCCGGTGGTTTAATATAAAATTTGGATAATATTAATTAGTAATTTCGAGTTTAGAAAAATTGTGACAAATACAAACTTTAGAAAAGCATATAATTGTATAACAAACCAAGTGTAATTTAATTTAAACCTTCATCAATAATATAAAGTGTGTCCCAAAATAACGCAAGATTTGATTGTGCCGCCATTTATGCAGTAAATTGTTGGCAACCCTGGAAAAAAAACAATTTGACAGATGACAGGTGTTTCATTAATTTCTCACATAACCCGTGGTACATTTTTTTTGAAACTAATTCTGGATATTTAATTAAATTAATTAAATGAACTACTTGTTATTTCAATGACTATTTGAATTAGTCTCTTTAAGACAAAGACTTGTAGTAAATAGCGCAGAGAATTGCATTTTTTATATAAAAAAATACTACTTACTAAGTAAGAGCAATTTTATTTCTATTTTCTGTTAAATCTATCTTATTTTTAATGTTATCTAAAGTTTATTTATTTATTTACGGAAAAAATCCATTTTTATACATTTAAATATACAAAATACTTAAAGCTATTACAAAATGTAGATCATACATGTTATATTTATACATACATAGAGTTTTATGTAACACCGAACATTTCCATCCAATACAATTCGACACCTTTAATTTTTAAATTTTAAGTATACAGGTCCCAATTACAGCGTATATGCCGTAAATCTTTAGATAATCGTTGTTTGTTTACAAGAATCCAATTTGAAGCTTTAAGCGAGTGTTTTCCACTTCCAGGCTAAGCATGAAGTAAAATTTCGAGTTTAGAAAAGCCTGAAAATTTGGTTTGGTCGCGTAGCGCGAAGCGTGGAGCGGCCAAACCAAATTTTCAGGCTTTTCTAAACTCGAAATTTTACTTCATGCGCCACCGGTACAAAACACTCACATATTACAAAGTATAAAACACACCGCTAAACTTTACATTGAATCAGTGTTTTGTACCAGTGGCGCATGAAGTAAAATTTCGAGTTTAGAAAAGCCTGAAAATTTGGTTTGGCCGCTCCGCGCTTCGCGCTACGCAACCAAACCAAATTTTCAGGCTTTTCTAAACTCGAAATTTTACTTCATGCTTACCCTGGGAGTGGACAACACTCGTTTAAAGTTTCAAATTGAATTCTCTTAGTAAACCAAGCGTCGGAAAATGTACAACGTATGCATATGTATACTTAAAAGAAATATTCTCGCTATGAAAATGTTCGGTGTTACATAAAACTCTCTGTATATGGATGTGGCAAGTTACATACAACAACAAACCTGAATACGTTTGAGACCGGATACGAATTTACAGAGAGACTTAGTAAAAAGATGAAAGTTTGGATTTAGCGATAGTTTGTTTGACGTGCGCATAAAGCGAGAGAGTGGACTATTAATTCCATAGTTAGATTTGTGAAATGGTATGGAAAATAGTGGTATATGTCTGGTTAAACGATTTGTAGTATTTATATGAAAACCTACTTGATCCAACAGAAATGGACACTCCACTTGACAAGAAATTAATTTATAGAAAAAAACACATATCCGCAAATAACCTTCTACAGCACAATTTATCAATTCGAAATTCTGTACAGATTGTATTAAAATTTTTCTCGTTATTATATCGTGATTTATACAGCATTATCTTCAAAAATTTTGTTTGGATATTTTCAATCATATTAATATATGTTTTTTGATGTGGTGACCAGACACAAGAACCATATTCCACAACAGTTTTTTTTAATAAAGTAATTCAGCTGCAGTGTTTAACAGTAAATAGCCAACTTGTTATTTTATTTCAAGTTACTAAAGTTGATTGAAAATTAATATGGAATAGAAATAAGGAATAAAAGAATTTAGTAATCAATAAGGAATTCATTAATACGTTTTCTTATTACAAGATAAATGAAAGACTTGTCTTTTCGTCTTCACCACGAAATTAATAAAGTTTATTGTACGCATTTCATTGAGCAGTTTTCATTAAAACTTTTATACTTTTCGTAAATGTATAATGAAAGGACGAAGTTCTAATCTCCTTTACAAAAAAAAAAACGCTTCTCCTGTGGTTTAATATAAAAATTGGAAATTATTCATTAGTAATTTGTGGGAAATAAAATACACTTTAGTAAATAACACGCTTAGTTACGATTTCACTCCTTATTGGTTGACTCTGCAACAATTGTAGCTTCATCGGGTAGATCATTCATATACCTGATGAAGCTAGAATTGTTGCAGAGTCAACCAATGAGGAGTGAAATTTAGAGTAAAATGTTAACTAAGTGTATTATAGTATTTTTAATACCTATTTGGAAGTACCAGTCGTTTTAGTAACTCAACGTATGTGGCTTCTTGAACACACACGCAAAATTAGGTTAGGAACATCTCATGTCAAATGGCTGACATCTAAACTATTATTGTTGAACGGGCATTGGTGGAGTAATATTAATTAATTTCATAATATGGAACATAATCGGTTATATGGACGCTATGCTATTATGTATGTACTAAAAGTTCTATAAAATACATTATATAACCTGGAAGATCCAAACACGTAATGGATATCAAATTTAGATGGAATATATCTGCAAACGTTTCCCTCAGCAAAAAGGGATATTTTTCTTTCCAAGCAATTCTACAAGACGTTTTTTGCTCCAGCTTTTATAAAGAACTTTTTGAGATCTCAATGTCTGGTGATTCTTCTATAAATTGCCAGTAAATAGTTTCTAAAGTAATATGTTCCTTCCGGGCATACATTTTGTAAATTACTTCCCTTAAAAAATGCAGAGTATTCTTTGTAATTCGAGTTTTGCTCAGGGAAACGTTTGCAGACATATTTTTTCTAAATTCGAAATCCGTTGCTCTGTTTTCATCTTGTATGTTTTATCATATGCTTTGTGGAACTTTTAGGACTTCAGACGTTTTTTGAATTGCCTTAAATAAGCATAAGCTTTTTGGATTTATCGGAATATTTTTGCGTTATTTAATGACATTAACAAACATCAAACTTTAGACGTAACATCTAATTAGTAATCGACGTTCATTTTTGTTGGTAAGTTTTTGTTTCATTTGATTCATGATGGATAAATAAGGATGGGAATATTCCAAATGGGTATTAAAAATACTATATTTAGTAAAGTGCTGATATGGAATTTTACCAAGTTGTAGCATCAGCTAATAAATAAAATACAAGATATACCGGGTGGCCATGAAAGTATTGCCTACGCAATTACTCAGGCAATATAAATGGGGTAGACATTTGAGTTTTGGGATGTATATATAAATTAACTATAGATTTTAGCACACTATTAACTAGGAATACTACTTCCGGTTTAGCCGAAAGTGATATAATTTTTCTAATTTTAAATTGCAACCCCAACTTTTGTCTAACTTGTAATATTTGTCTCTAAATTCTCTTTCCAATAATGTATAACAAGTTCATATATAACTTTAATTAAGGCACTTTTAACAAGTATCAATCCATCGATAATGGTCACCTTGTGACCGAAATGTACATCTGGTATATAATAAAAATTGTAAAGAAAGGTTAAAAGTGTCTTAATTAAAGTTATTATAATCTTCACGTAACTCACCCAAATCCAAGTTCATAGATACGTTAAAACTAACTTCAAAATTAATATTTTTCGAAATTCAACTAGTAGGCCAACAAATTGGGATGACATATCACAAAATAGGTTATTTGTTTTTGTTTCCGTATAATATTTGTTCTTAAATGTTCTTTAATTTTCTTATCTTATCTACAAAAAATATCTAGTAAAAATAATTTTTATAAGCCGAAGTGTAATTAATAAAATGCACTGCAGAAGCTATCAAAAAAAAGCGAAATATTGTCATTTTAACAAAAAATAAAGTTATCTTTTAGTAAATCTATGCCTACAAATTTTGAACACTGCCGCTTTCTATAAAAACGTTATGAATAAGTTGAAAATATATTATAAAATTTCATGTTAATCAGTGTTGTGTGTGCCTGGCGCATGAAGTAAACTTTGGGGTTTGGAAAAGCCTAAAAATTTGGTTTCAGGCTTTTCTAAACTCGAAATTTTACTTCATGCTTAATCAAGGAGTGGAAACACTTGATAAAAGCTTTAAATTGTTTTTTTTATAAAAACAACGAATATCTCTGATTAGTTTATAAATATTCAAACGTTTCATCAAGTGATGAATGAGAATCAAACCAAATATAATTTATATCTATTCTTTCACAATTGTAATGGATGTGGAATTAAAATATTATTTGATAAGTAATTATTATTAAATTTACATCATATAAGAAATGGATTGCTTACGTGAGAATAAACATGCCTAATTCCAACATAATCTAATTTCAAGAAACTTCAGTGGCACCCTGTTTTTGAATGGCCAATTTCTCGAAGTTTATTACACTTGTAGTGATACAGCCTGAGGTTGATCTTATTTTTGTGTACAAACTTATAAATGGACACATTAATTCACCCGTGCTTGTTAATAGTATTAGTTTACACGTACCTTCTAGGACTTTAGGAAACTGTTATATGTTCTCTGTGCCCACAAAAAGAACTGAGTACGCCAAACAGTTCGGAACAGCGCGTTTGCTTTATAATTGTAACGCTGTCCCTGTCGATTTTTTTAATATCACTCTTAAGAAATTAAGGAACTATATTTTTAATTTAAATAACTGTGTAGCGTGTAAAAGAAATATTGATGTATCTTTTCTGTAATATTTTAATATGTTTTGTGCGTTATTTTGTGTATATTTATTGTAATCTTACTTGTTTTAGGATCTATTACCAGTTTGTTTCAAATTTTGTATTGTAAAATGGTTATCCGTAAATAAACTATATATTTATATTAATTTATATTGAATCGAGATTTTATTATGTAAAATAAAAAAATGATACTTTTTAATATATAACTGTGAGAGGATATTTTAAAATAAATTATAATATAGAAGACGTTATTAAATATTATGAATGTAAATCCATTTCTTCATGCAAAAATAATCATTCAGAGTGAAAAGAGAAACATTTTATAAATCGACAAAAATCTTTGTATGTTGAAAATTTTATGAAAATTTTATAAATTGACAAATACAAAATACTAAAAACCACAAAATATTGAAAATTTGTTGTTGTATCTTGAAAATTGACGAAAATTACGAAATTTTGAAAATTTCATCGATAGTTTTTAAATCGACAAAAATCTCGAAATATCGACAATCTGATGAATATCTTGGAATATTGAAAATATCATAACATTTTTATAAATCGACGAATATCTTGAAATATTAAAAATCTCATGAGATTTTTATAAATCAACAAATAATAATAATAATAATAATAATTTTTTATTCA
Source organism: Philonthus cognatus (assembly GCA_932526585.2). Taxonomy (NCBI): domain Eukaryota; kingdom Metazoa; phylum Arthropoda; class Insecta; order Coleoptera; family Staphylinidae; genus Philonthus; species Philonthus cognatus. Next base: position 171,578,220 of record OW052241.1, read on the forward strand.
TGTTAGTTAGCACAGCCATTACACAAGTCACAATATCATATCTTGCGCTATATATCACAATTAATAGTAGATTGATATCACATAAAGTAAAATGAACTGTGGAGGCTTCTACTTCGTTATACATGTTTTCATTCTTCAAGTAAAATGATTCGTGTAGAGCTATTTAAAAATAATCACACTATATAAATGTTATAAAACTTACACTAAGAGGTAGATTTATCACATAATTAAAATAATTTATAAGTTAGTTAGAACTGTAAAAAACAATAAAAACAATACGAATACAAATTAAATTAAAAATTCGTGAAAATTGTCTAATAAACATTCTTCTATACTATAGTAGGCTTTTGATGTAAGATATGTTTTGATTGATTTAAAAAAAAAAGTCCTGGACTTATTTTTGACACTGGTGGGTAACTTGTTATATAGTTTAATACCGAGATAGTTAACACCTTTCTTTGTCTTACAGAGTCTTACGTATTTAGGGTAGATCTTGTCTCTTCCTCTAGTGCAGTGCGAATGTACCTCCGTATGAGTAACATACTTATCTCTATTATCAAATATATAAAGGAGACATTCTAATATATATAGTGAGGGTAGTGTTAATATGTTTAGTTGTCTAAAAAATTCTCTGCAGTCTTCTCTACAGCCAGCACCTGCAACTATTCTTACTGCCCGTCTTTGTAGACCAAATAACCGAGGTGTGATGCTCGAGTGTCCCCACGACAACAAACCATAGGTCAAGTGAGTCTGGCAAACTGCAAAATATACCGATCTTAGGGCTTTCTGAGGCAGTGAACATGACAAAAGTCTCAAGAGATAGATGTTACGGCATAGTTTACTGCATGTTTCGTCACCATGCGGCGTCCATTTCAATTTTGAGTCTAAGTGTATGCCTAGAAATTGCACAACTCCTAATGGGATAGTAGGTGATAAGAAGAACATAAGGTTCGCAGTCTTGGTGTCATTTATGGACAGCCTGTTTGAAATAAAAATATCGATATGTTTAAAATCTTATCAAAATTCTATAAATCGACAAAACAGGTGTCGTCCACTCCCAGACTAAGCATGACGTAAAATTTCGAGTTTAGAAAAGCCCCAAGAGAAAATTTGTTGAGGGTCGCGCAGCGACCCTCGACAAATTTTCTGGGCTTTTCTAAACTCGAAATTTTACTTCATGCGCCACCCGCGTAAAACAATAATTTCACATTTGACATTTGATATTGACATTTGATATTTCACATTTGACATCTGGTATTTGGTGTTTGACATTTGAATGGCTGCGTAAAACAATAATTTCACATTTGACATTTGATATTGATATTTCACATTTGACAGTTGACATTTGGTATTTGGTGTTTGACATTTACATGTGATGAAAATTTTATAAATTGACGAAAATTACGAAATATCGAAAATCTTATGAAAATCTTGAAATATTGAAAATCTGATGAAATTTTTACAGAGCGGCGAAAATCTTGAAATATTGTAAATGTGATGAAAATTACGAAATATCGAAAATTTCATCAACATTTTTTAAATTGACAAAAATCTCGAAATATCGTAAAGCTGATGAAAATCTTGAAACATTGAAAATCTCATGAAATTTTTATAAATCGACAAAAATCTTGAAATATAAAAAATCTCATGACATTTTTAAAAATCGACAAAAATCTTGATATGCTTAAAATCTCATCAAAATTTTATAATTCGACAAAACGAGTATCGTCCACTCCCAGACTAAGCGTGAAGTAACATTTCGAGTTTAGAAAAGCCCCAAGAGAAAATTTGTCGAGGGTCGCGCAGCGACCCGAGACAAATTTTCGGGGCTTTTCTAAACTCGAAATTTTACTTCATGCGCCACCCGCATAAAACAATAATTTCACATTTGACATTTGATATTGACATTTGATATTTCACATTTGACACATTTGGTATTTGGCGTTTGATATTTGAATGTGATGAAAATTTTATAAATTGACGAAAATTACGAAATATCGAAAATCTTATGAAAATCTTGAAATATTGAAAATCTGATGAAATTTTTACAGAGCGGCGAAAATCTTGAAATATTGTAAATGTGATGAAAATTACGAAATATCGAAAATTTCATCAACATTTTTTAAATTGACAAAAATCTCGAAATATCGTAAAGCCGATGAAAATCTTGAAATATTGAAAATCTCATGAAATTTTTATAAATCGACAAAAATTTTGAAATATTAAAAATCTCATGACATTTTTAAAAATCGACAAAAATCTCGATATGCTTAAAATATCATCAAAATTTTATAAATCGACAAAACGAGTGTCGTCCACTCCCAGACTAAGCATGAAGTAAAATTTCGAGTTTAGAAAAGCCCCAAGAGAAAATTTGTCGAGGGTCGCGCAGCGACCCGAGACAAATTTTCGGGGCTTTTCTAAACTCGAAATTTTACTTCGTGCGTCACCCGCATAAAACAATAATTTCACATTTGACATTTGATATTGACATTTTATATTTCACATTTGACAGTTGACATTTGGTATTTGGTGTTTGACATTTAAATGTGATGAAAATTTTATAAATTGACGAAAATTACGAAATATCGAAAATCCTATGAAAATCTTGAAATATTGAAAATCTGATGAAATTTTTACAGAGCGGCGAAAATCTTAAAATATTGAAAATGTGATGAAAATTACGAAATATCGAAAATTTTCTTAAAACATTTTTTAAATTGACAAAAATCTCGAAATATCGTAAAGCTGATAAAAATCTTGAAATATTGAAAATCTCATGAAATTTTTATAAATCGACAAAAATCTCGAAATATTAAAAATCTCTTGAGATTATTATAGATCGACGCAAATCTCGATATGTTGAAAATCTCATCAAAATTTTATAATTCGTCAAAACGATTGTTGTCCACTCCCAGACTAAGCATGAAGTAAAGTTTCGAGTTTAGAAAAGTCCCAAGAGAAGATTTGTCGAGGGTCGCGCAGCGACCCGAGACAAATTTTCGGGGCTGTTCTAAACTCGAAATTTTACTTTATGCGCCACCCGCATAAAACAATAATTTCACATTTGACATTTGATATTGACATTTGATATTTCACATTTGACAGTTGACATTTGATATTTGGTATTTGACAAATTTTCGGGGCTTTTCTAAACTCGAAATTTTACTTCATGCGCCACCCGCATAAAACAATAATTTCACATTTGACATTTGATATTGACATTTCATATTTCAGATTTGACAGTTGACATTTGGTATTTGGTATTTGACATTTGCCGTATCTTGATAGATAGACTTATTTTGACAGATGACTATTTTGACTTTTTTTTGAAAATATTTGTAAACGTCATTTTCGAGTGTATATTATTAAATAAAAAATAACAAAATATTATATACATTTTGAATCAAAATCTTGAACGTTGAACTTGAAGCATGAAGTAAAATTTCGAGTTTAGAAAAGCCCCAAGAGAAAATTTGTCTCGACAAATTTTCGGGGCTTTTCTAAACTCGAAATTTTACTTCATGCGCCACCCGCGTAAAACAATAATTTCACATTTGATATTTGATATTGACATTTGATATTTCACATTTGACAGTTGACATTTGATATTTGGTATTTGATATTTGTATGTGACGAAAACTTTATAAATTGACGAAAATTACGAAATATCGAAAATTTCATCGAATTTTTTTAAATGGACACAAATATCGAAACATCAAAAATTTGATGAATATCTTAAAATATTCAAATTCTCATGAAATTTTTATAAATCGACGAAAGTCTTGAAATATTGAAAATGTTATGAAAATTTCGTAAATTTCATCAACATTTCTTAGATCGATAAAAATCTCGAACTATCGTAAATCTGATAGAAATCTTGAAATATTGACAATCTCATGAAATTTCTACAAATCGACGAAAATCTTGAAATATTAAAAATCTCATGACATTTTTAAAAATCGACAAAAATCTCAATATGCTTAAAATCTCATCAAAATTTTATAATTCGACAAAACGAGTGTCGTCCACTCCCAGACTAAGCATGAAGTAAAATTTCGAGTTTAGAAAAGCCCCAAGAGAAAATTTGTCGAGGGTCGCGCAGCGACCCGAGACAAATTTTCGGGGCTTTTCTAAACTCGAAATTTTACTTCATGCGCCACCCGCATAAAACAATAATTTCACATTAGACATTTGATATTGACATTTCATATTTCAAATTTGACAGTTGACATTTGGTATTTGATATTTGGTATTTGACATTTGCCGTATCTTGATAGATAGACTTATTTTGACAGATGACTATTTTGACTATTTTTTGAAAATATTTGTAAACGTCATTTTCGAGTGTATATTATTAAATAAAAAATAACAAAATAATATATACATTTTGAATCAAAATCTTGAACGTTGAACTTGAAGCATGAAGTAAAATTTCGAGTTTAGAAAAGCCCCAAGAGAAAATTTGTCTCGACAAATTTTCGGGGCTTTTCTAAACTCGAAATTTTACTTCATGCGCCACCCGCGTAAAACAATAATTTCACATTTGATATTTGATATTGACATTTGATATTTCACATTTGACAGTTGACATTTGATATTTGGTATTTGATATTTGTATGTGACGAAAACTTTATAAATTGACGAAAATTACGAAATATCGAAAATTTCATCGAATTTTTTTAAATGGACACAAATATCGAAACATCAAAAATTTGATGAATATCTTAAAATATTCAAATTCTCATGAAATTTTTATAAATCGACGAAAGTCTTGAAATATTGAAAATGTTATGAAAATTTCGTAAATTTCATCAACATTTCTTAGATCGATAAAAATCTCGAACTATCGTAAATCTGATAGAAATCTTGAAATATTGACAATCTCATGAAATTTCTACAAATCGACGAAAATCTTGAAATATTAAAAATCTCATGACATTTTTAAAAATCGACAAAAATCTCAATATGCTTAAAATCTCATCAAAATTTTATAATTCGACAAAACGAGTGTCGTCCACTCCCAGACTAAGCATGAAGTAAAATTTCGAGTTTAGAAAAGCCCCAAGAGAAAATTTGTCGAGGGTCGCGCAGCGACCCGAGACAAATTTTCGGGGCTTTTCTAAACTCGAAATTTTACTTCATGCGCCACCCGCATAAAACAATAATTTCACATTAGACATTTGATATTGACATTTCATATTTCAAATTTGACAGTTGACATTTGGTATTTGATATTTGGTATTTGACATTTGCCGTATCTTGATAGATAGACTTATTTTGACAGATGACTATTTTGACTTTTTTTTAAAAATATTTGTAAACGTCATTTTCGAGTGTATATTATTAAATAAAAAATAACAAAATATTATATACATTTTGAATCAAAATCTTGCACGTTGAACTTGAATGTTGATAATCAAAATTTATAAAAGGCTGTTTTCAAGGTATTTAAGATTTTCTACTTTTATCTTGGTTTTCGTTCATATAATAGTCGAAAATTGATTATCAAAATATTCGTCAATTTTCATAATTTTTGTCGGTTTATACAGTGCTCGTTTATTTTCCAAGTTTTGAAATGTTTATCAATTTTTAATAATTTTCTGTAGGGTTTTATGATTATCCACAATTAAATTTACCATCATTAAGATTTAAATTTAAAGTCACCAAAATGTACATAAGTTGATGAATATGTACATTTTGGTGACTTTAAATTTAAATCTTAATGATGGTAAATTTAATTGTGGATTTTCTTAGTTTTTTTTTTTAATAGTAACAGTTAAAGAAAAAGTTGATTTTCACTAAAAAAAAAACAGTAAAATGACAAGCCGAAAAAAATACATTTTAAAATATATAAGTGATATATTACTTATGATCATTTGCTTTTGTTTTTGTAAGTTTGTATAATTTTAATGTAGGATACAAATGAGATTTATGTTTGAATTTGTATAATAGTATATATCATTTTTTTATTGTGCCAATAAAGGTTAATTTCTTCTATTTATAAGTTTAAAAATTATATTTTATGCTCCTCCATTTTGTTACGTCTATAGATGCCTGTCCGTGAGAAACTGGATCCAAAATTACTGGTCTGCCACATAAAGTAGTTTGGGAAGCGCTACTCTAATCTATTGATATAATATTGAAAACAAATTAAAATTAATATCGACTTTCTGCAAAAATGATGTCTCATTGAGACAAGTCTCCAAATATTCATTGAAACAATTACTACTCAAGCTAAGCTGTTTCAAAGAAAAAATATAAATATTAGGAGACTTGTCTCAATCAGAGGAAATTTTTGCAGAAAGTCGATATTAATTTTAATTCGTTTTTATATTTTGTAAATATTCTGCAAACTATGGACAAACTTAATTTTCTTTATGTAAAATGTTTCTTTATAATATAATATTGACTTGTACAGGCTAAAAAAGTGCACTTTATAATATTCCAAATTGTACACAACTTAATATTTTATTTTTATCTAAGTAGCTTTATGTAAAGCTCAATAAACTCCACAGCCAATGTTTATTACACACTTGTTTTGAACGAATCGTTTACTCGTTTCTTCTGTAGTCATTAAGTTCTGCTTTTTTATTTTTATGCAATCCGATCGGCGTCTGTAAGTTTTCCAAGCCATTTGGCCGATGCTTGCCGTAACGACCGTACGAATTACAGTTTGTAAGACAATAAGTGCATTAACAATGGTCCTGTTTAATGTTAGGATGGCGTGGCGTGGATTTATTAAGGTCAGATCGTGCTCAAGGGCAATTGCCCAGAACCAGTAAACCACTCGCGTTTTTAATTATTACAAACCATTACGCCCTAGGTCCGGATTCGGATGAAGGAATTAACTAGTTGAGTTTATTACTATTTGCTTTTTTTAATATTTATCGTGGTTTTAGTATAGAGATTGTGAATTTTATTGTCATTTATCTTTGTATATAATTAGATGGAAGTAAAATAATAATACTTAAGCAGGTATAATGTTTTTAATACCTATTTAGAAGTAGCAGTTGTTTTAGTGATTTAACGGGAGGGTAGCAAAGAAGTACTTACAAGAACGGTCGCCTAGATGTAGCTAAACTCGCATTTTCGACCGGCATTGGTGCAATAAATTATAGAGAGATTTGTGGTCTTTCAACAAAACCCATTTATTGTCCCCAATAATGTATTTATTAACCTTTGCGTTAGCCGTACCTGTTTTCATTTGACAATGAATTTGAATACAATCAATAAAATTATAATCATTTTACAACCTTGTAGCTACCGAATCTGCAGGAGAGTAACCGAGCGCTCCAACCCCCGTAGGTTGGAGCGGTGCGACAAAGACGCTTAATCGTTTCTTTCTCAGCTCGCACAATATGCTAATTATTTATACCTGCTTTCTCCGGAGGGAAAAAATAATCTCTTTGGTATATTTTCTTCGAACCGATACTGAGCCAGGTTTAGCTGGTTTTTCTATTGGAATTTCAATTTAATCTCTCTCTTCCACTATCCCACAAGTTGAACAATTTTAAATTATGAGTAGTAAACTTTTGTAGAAAATCGATTCTCAATAATATTCGTGTTTTTCAATCTTACCTTTATACAATCAATTCGGTTGTTTCGTTAGTAAAAATAAATATTCAGCTAGTGATTTTAAAAAAAAACGGCGCTCGTTTCGAGAAGCGCTCCTCATAGCGTAATTTGAACAGATATCAATTATTTCTATTTAATTTAATAAAAATACAGGGTGGAAACCTTACCTGGAATAAATTCGGTATTTATGAAATGAGAAGTTCCAGAAAAAAATCCTCGGACAGGTCGATTTTTGTTCGTTATTGCGCACTTTTTAGCGTCTTTAAAACAAGTATGACGTCGCTAGCCTTTCACGTATGACGTCATAGGCAAGTTTTTAAAATAGAATCATATTTTTTTATTTCACTAAATTAGTAACCCTTTTCATTCTCTTTACGACCATTTTAAAATATTTAGTTTTTTTACATTTTTTTATTTCAAAAATTAAACAAAAAATGTTTTTTTATAAATTTATTAATGTAACAAATGATCAAAATGAGTACCGTTTCTCTCTTGGCAAATAGCCAATCGGTGATAAATCCCATCCCTTAAATTTTGAAACGGTTCCAGTAAAATATATAAGTTTTTCTTTAAGAATTTTTGTTTAATTTTTTAAATAAAAAAATTTAAAAAAACAAAATACTTTTTTTACATGGTCGTTAAGAGAATGAAAAGGGCTACAAATTTGGTGAAATAAAAAAAATGTTTCTATTTCAAAAAATGCCTATGACGTCATACGTGAAAGGCTAGTGACGTCATACTTGTTTTGAAGACGCTAAAAAGTGCGCATTTTTACTGTAGTTAGAGGACACATTGAGCTATTTTTTGGTGGCAGTCCCTACCCTCCGCGGTTTGTAATTTTTTATATCACCCTTATTAAAGTTGGAATTACTTATAAAATTATTTTGATTTACATTTTTTTTGTATGAAAGTATATAAAAATAGGTCAATTGATTCATCTATATTATAGAGAAATATGTTTTTAACAACCTGTGAAAAAAATGCATTGCTAGCATTTTTTAGTGCGATGTAATAAATGTATGAAAGTAAATAAAAAGTTGAAAATCACAAATATTTTATTTTATACATTCATTTATTGAAGTAATTATGGATTTTCAAAAATTAAGTGCCTCAGTAATCAACGTTATCTAACAACAATTTCTAATTACATTGAACATTTTTCTAGTTGCCGACAAATAAGTTTAATGCCGAAAATTAAAATATCCTATTTGAAATAAAACAACGCAGTTGGGAGGGTTTCACTTTTATTGTTGAACACTGCAACATGTTTCACCACACAGTGGCTTCATCAGGCAGATGAAATTTATAATTATTTCATCTGCCTGATGAAGCCACTGTGTGGTGAAACATGTTGCAGTGTTCAACAATAAAAGTGAAACCCTCCCAACTGCGTTGTTTTATTTCAAATAGTATTATGGAGTTTCATCATGTATCCGCCTCATCAATTAAATATTAAAATATCCAGAATTCTAATTGATAAACGCACTATAATATGACCATTTCAAATAGCACACCATGCTTTTTTGTAATCATAAAATTCTGTTTAAAATTCTCTATGCAATTATGTATTGCAAATTGATATTAATTAAAAACTTGGCCATATTAGAATTTCTAATAGTTTGGACTAAGTAGGCTTTATAATAATAATGCCTTACAAATTAATTCTTAGATAAAACAAATATCAACTTATCTATAAACCGTCAGGCAAGAATATATTTTAATAAGCATTCGGTTTCTCGTCAATGAAAATCGTTAGTTATTTAAAAACAAAACATTATTCAGCCCAACGAAGGGTCAGCCAAGCCATCTCATTTATGGCCTTCAATAAATCTTCGGTCAGTCGGACAAGTGACCGTTATATGACGAACGTATAAACGCCAACACAGAAACATCTTTTAAAAATTGCTTATTAATATGCAAAGACTCTCAGCTATTTATTAAAGGATTGCGATAAAATTGGCCTCAATTAAAACGTAATTATTGTGTTTATGCTATTACAAAATATGAATAATCTGTTATAAAAATAAATTAGAAAAAGGTGACAAAACGGTGAAAAACAATATAATTTTTTTAATTAAGAGCAAATAACTTCTTTATACATGATGTAAATTTTATCAACTTTACTCATGACATGTAATAATGCCATTGCTACTACTTTGTAAAATTTCGGTGTATTATAAAAGTAATTAGTCAAAATTCTTTGCATTAACCTTATTTCTTTGTTTAAAGTCAGAACTAATATTTTTTAAATATACATAATTCTTATGATTAGGATAATAATATATGTTGCAGTCGTTAATTTATTTATTTAAATAAAGTGTAAGGGATTAAACAATGCAAGAAATGCAGTGCTACCCTCCCCTTAACGTATGCGGCTTCTTGAACACACACACAAAATTGGGTTAGGAACTTGTCATGTCAAATGGCTGACATTTAAACCATTAATCTTAGGGCATTGGTGGAGTAACTTGATATTCAATTCAACCAGTGGCGGTGTAGGATCAGACATATTAATTAATTACATAATATGGATTATAATATCTTCAATTTGGTGCAATATACATTGGACAAACGGGTAGAAATTTTGAAAAAAGACTACATGAACATAAAAAATCCATCCTAAATAACAAACAAACAACGGGGGTTGCCCATCATTGCATCGCATCCAATAAATTCTTTTTAATTCAGACAATTTCCAAATTTTATATTCAGGTAATAAGGGACGAAAATTGAATTTTATAGAAGGCCTGGAAATTAGCAAGGCAATAAAACAGGGAAAACAAATCGTAAACGAGTACGAAGACATCTGGAACTCCCCAATTCTTAAAGCCCTTATTACCTGACCTTTAAAAAAATATGTATATATAACTTGTAAAATATTTTTCTGTATTACTCCTTGAGAATGACGAAAAGTCGAAACTAGTCGGAGAGAATAAAAAAATTGTAGTGAACCAAACCTAGTGACTTTTATTTAATTATCAATATGGATTATAATAATTTATATAGACGTTATGCTGGTATGTTATTATAATACAACTAAAAGTTCCACAAATCATTACTAATATGAACGATATTTGTTTTTGAGTTTCGTGAAGAGTATAATCATAAATAATTAACACTGTTGTATCCTTTCTTCACACTTTATTTTCTAATGGTTAGATATATATTTCAAGTGCTAAGCACTCATTTTCAATAACAACATTAGTTGTTATTGAAAATGAGTGCTTAGCACTTGAAATATATGTCTAACCATTAGAAAATAAAGTGTGAAGAAAGGATACAACAGTGTTAATTATTTATACTAATATGAAGTTGCTAAAAAAGAGAGAATTTGTTTTTTAGCAACTTGATATTTATTTGATAATGAAATTCTCCTCAACCTGATTCCAGGCATTTCCAATACATTTTTTCTATCGTCGTGCTTTTTGAAGCTATAGCCCATTTTCTTAATTCCCAAATATAAAGAACTTTTCAAGACCTAAATTTCTGATAATTCTTCTATAAATTGTCAGTAAACAGTTTCTAAAGTAATATGTTTCTTTCGGGTATACATTTTGTAAATCACTTCCCTTAAAAAATGTAGAGAATTCTTCGTAATTCAAGTTTTGCCCAGGGAAACGTTTGCAGACATATTCCTTCTAAATTCGAAATCCGTTGATCTGTTTTTATCTTGTGGGTTTTATAATGTGCTTTGTGGAACTTTAGGACTTCGGACGCTTTTTGAATTGCTTTAAATCGAGATCCTAATTAATTTTGAAAATAACTTAGTACATTAAGTATTAGCTTTGTGGATTCATCGAAATATCGCATTTTAGTAGTTTATTTTTGCGTTATTTAATGACATTAACAGACATCAAACTTTTGACGTAACATCTATGTAGTAATCGATGTTCATTTTAGTTGGTAATTTTTTGTTTCATCTGATTCATGATTAATAAATAAGGATGGGGTTATTCCAAATATGAATTAAAAATACTATACATACATAAATATTGTGAACTGAATTTTTCTCTGAGTTAAGTAAAAAATTGGCAAAATGCTGATAAACTTTGGAGAGGATTTTTGGTTTAACCGGTGTATCGGTATTCCAATCCCTAATTACAATATTAAAATGTTATTTAAAGATGTTTGTAATCCATAAGATATTAGTTTGAGTAGAAGCTGTACATATTAATATTCATAACACACTAAACAATATTTATGAATTTACTTATATTACATTTAACTTTAGCTGTATCTTCCTAGTAAAAATTCAACTAGCCACGACTATCGCATAATATTAAACATTTTTGCATCCATATTAAATTTTCCACGACAACGATAAGTCTTGCGAATATATTTCATAAACTATTCATGAGAATGTTGTAATAATACATTACCCTCTAAGCATTTTGCATATTTGCAACAGACAGGAAATTTTTCTTTTAGATAAACATATGCATAAGCTGAAATTTTCCCGACATTCGTTGTTTTTTAAACGTGTTCAATTTGAAGCTTTAAACGAGTGTTTTCCATTCCCAGACTAAGCATGAAGTAAAATTTCGAGTTTAGAAAAGCCCTGTGAAAATTTGTCGAGGGTCGCGCAGCGACCCGAGACAAATTTTCTGGGCTTTTCTAAACTCGAAATTTTACTTCATGCGCCACGCGTATAAAACACTGATTTCAAGTGAAGTTAAAATATACTTAAATTCCACAATATTTTAGTGCTACGCGACCCTTGACAAATTTTCACAGGGCTTTTCTAAACTCGAAATTTTACTTCATGCTTAGTCTGGGAGTGGAAAATACTCGTTTAAAGCTTCAAATTGAACTCTATTACAAAACAACGAATGTCGGAAAATTTACAGCATATGCATACACGGAATTATCTCTTTTCATCCAGAATAATGGACATCGAATAACGATAAATAGATCGCATTAAGGAGACCTTTTGCGCGATTTGTAGATATTCCTTTTTTTTAAAAAGTTCATTGCTGCGCGACCCTCGACAAATTTTCACGGGGCTTTTCTGAACTCGAAATTTTACTTCATGCTTAGTCTGGGAGTGGAAAGCACTCGTTGAAAGATTCAAATTGAACTCTTTTAAAAACAACGAATGTCGGGAAAATTTCAGCTTATGCATATGTTTACCTAAAAGAAAAATTTCCTGTGTTGCAAATATGCAAAATACTTCGAGGGTAATATATTATTACAACATTCTTATGAATAGTTTATGAAATATATTCGCAAGACATCGTTGCCGTGGAAAATTTAATATAGATGCAAAAATGTTTAATATTATGGGATAGTCGTGGCTAGTTGAATTTTTATTAGGCAGATACAGCAAAAGTTAAATGTAATATAAGTAATTTCATAAATATTGTTTACTGTGTTATAAATATTAATATGTACAGCTTCTTCTCAGAATAATATCTTATGGATTACAAACATCTTTAAATAACATTTTAACTTTATAATTAGGGATTGGAATACCCATACACCGGTTACTCACAAAAAATCCTATCCAAAGTTTATCGGTATTTTACCAATTTTTTACTTAATTCAGAGAAAAATTCAGTTCACAATATTTATGTATGTATAATATTTTTAATTTTATATAAATAAAACAATTTAAACACTTTCCAATATATATTGTGCATTCGCTAAAATTGTTTCGCCACACTGTGACTTCATTTCTTCGCCTGAAGAAGTCACAGTGTGGCGAAACAATTTTAGCGAATGCACAATATATATTTGAAAGTGTTTAAATTGTTTTATTTATATAAAAGTGAAGATGAACTTTCAAATTTTCTGGGCTTTTCTAAACTCGAAATTTTACTTTATGCGCCACGCGTATAAAACACTGATATATTGCGAAATTTATGTATATTCGAAGTTCACTTGAAATCTGTTTTATATGCGTGGCGCATAAAGTAAAATTTCGAGTTTAGAAAAGCCCAGAAAATTTGTCTCGGGTCGCTGCGCGGCCCGAGACCAATTTTCACGGGGCTTTTCTAAACTCGAAATTTTACTTCATGCTTAGTCTGTGAGTGAAAAACACTCGTTTAAAGCTTCAAACTGAGCTATAGAAAAAAAAAAAACAACGAATATCCAAAGATTTAAACAAAATAAGCTGAATTTAGAATGCATACTAATTTTCTGGGCTTTTCTAAATTCGAAACTTTATTTCATGCGCCACGCGTAATAAACACTAAAATATTGTAAAATTTATGTATATTTGAACCTTACTTGAAATCAGTGTTTTATACGCGTGGCGCATGAAGTAAAATTTCGAGTTTAGAAAAGCCCCGTGAAAATTTGTCTCGGGTCGCTGCGCGACCCTCGTCAAATTTTCACGGGGCTTTTCTAAACTCGAAATTTTACTTCATGCTTAGTCTGGGAGTGGAAAACACTTGTTTAAAGCCTTAAATTTAACTCTTAAAAAAAAAAACAACGAATATCTAAAGATTTACAACAAATTGGCTGAGTTTGGAATACGTATACTTCAAAGAAAAACTCGCTGTATGTCAGCACATGAATATCGGTTTTAATACCTGTCCGCGAAATTTACCAGGGATTTCATCGAAAACGTAAATTCCAGAATTTTCCCGGCTGGGATTTATGTCCATTAATTTGCGAAAATTTCACCCGCGCGCTAATTATATTTGACTATAATGCCTCGGCCCCATGGTTTTAGTTGATAATTTAATAAGTTCACTACACAATTTCCAGTCGTGACTCGGAACAGAGTGAAAGAGAGGGATAGGGAGGGGGAGAGGGAAAGAGTACAAATGGAATATGAAATTATAGTTCGCTTTGTGTCGTGAGTTATTATATAGCAAGGATTTATATTAAGATAATTATATTATACTGCTTTATACGAGATTTTTATTAAATTATTTTTCATGCAACTAAAGAGTACATTATTTTTTCCTTTTTGCAAAAAAATCATGTTTACGTAGTTAGGATTCACTCACGCCGGTTAAATTAAATAACAGTTATTTATCGAATATTTAATGTAAATAATAATGTAACTAACTAAGTTTTGGTTAGTTACATATAAGTCATTCACGTCACCGGGACACCTTTAAGACATCATGTTTTTAAATTTCTCTAATTATTTTTTTTACAGATTCTACAATTAAAATAAATAAGGGAAACATTCAAAAAAAAATTATTGTCAATATTTTAAATGTTTAAAAATACGTAAGAGTGCAAAAAGTCGGCAAATTGCTCTCATGTAAATAGTCATACCGTCGCACACAGGTCGAAACGCTCGTTCTATCTGAACATTTCGTCGAAAATCAACTGTTTAGAAAACAGTTTTTTGTTGGAATATGGGTAGTTCAATGTCCGGAGGGTGCGCAGGTAAAGTCACAAACCCCTCCGACATTTGGTCCAGTGGTTATCAGTGCCCAAAGTGCACGCATTGTTTATGTCGTGCAGATGTGGATTTTACGCGCTCCAAACGCCTACGTTTAATTATTTCTTTTACATTTGTGTTTCGTGCAAAATTTAAATTAATGATGGATATATATATATTCTACTGGTATGTATACAACAGAGTTTTAAATATTTTGTATATAACTTTAGTCAACACATAAATACAGTAATTTGTATTAAGTGAAGAATCTTACAGTAAAATTTTACAACGTAAAACTTGAAAAAGGTTAAAGTATACAATATTAGCCGATATTGGTGATAAATCTTGGTTTTTTATACATAATAACTATATAGTTTAAAATATAAATAATATTTTGACACCCGTTTTGGCCCGTTCACAAGCAATGATTTTTTTTAGGTAGCGTAACCGTTTCTCGGAGAGCATTATTCGATGTTTGGCGCGCTCAGCCAACGCTAGAACAAAAAAATAAAGCAGTCTCCCGCTTTGTGATCGACATTATGAATAACAATATCGATGTATCGCACACTGAAAATTTAGATTCACTGATGAATAAAATAAATAATTTTACCTCACAATTGAGAATCAAATCGCAAACCGTTCATAATACACTTTCAAATTTTGAAAATAAATATTCTCAGTGGTTAAACGGAATGGAAGTATTCTCTAATGAAAGTTTACGAAATGAACCCCAACCTGGGCAGCTTGGTGGTGTAATGGTTAGAGTGTTGTACTGCCACGCCACGGACCGGGGTTCAAATACCGGCCTAACAAGTTGTCTGCATTTATATAGGTTAGGATAAAAATGCCAAACACTCCGTCTTCTCGGATATGACGTTAAATGCATGTAGGACCCGTGTACTGCCTGGATGTTGCGTGCACGTTAAAGATCCCTACCGGTGGGTTGGAACTCCCACCGGGTTCGGCAAAATTCCCGGATAGCTGTAGACCTAATCTCCGGCGTCATGATTGGCCTTAGCAGCGGAAATAGATGACGTAAAACCCAAAATAAAAAAAAAAATAAAATAAAAAAAAAACCGCAACCTGGATGTTCTAGTAGTAAATCCAGAGGTCCGTATAAATCATTCACGGACTTGACGAACGTCTCAAAAAAACGGAAAGTTATGCCACTACTTGAAAATTACTCCCAGGAGGAACTTTCATTTGCCACCCGGGTCAGTCTTCGTGCATCTGGAAAAAGGGATAGTGCTAAGATGGTCGAAGAAGTCACGGAGCATTCACCGACAAAAGCTTCAAAAATAAATCGAGCGTGGAAGTCTCCAATGAAGCAACTAATTAAATATACACCCGAAGAAGCGCTTGAAATATATGTTGATGGGGATTTCAGCAAGCATTCCTATAAATTGATGCAGTCTGGAGCCAAGGTACGTCATGCAAACATTTACCCAAGCTATGATACTATTTTACAAACAAAAAAAGCGTGTTATCCCGCAGCAGAAAGTATTACAATTACAGATACTTCTGCACAAGTTTCAATACAAGCCCTTGTGGATCACACAGGTAAACGCTTATTAACTTCAATAGAAGATTTACGTGGTAAAAATGATGGAGAAATTGGAACTGAATTTAAAATTATTTATAAATGGGGCTGCGATGGCAGCTCTGGACATTCGCTGTATAAGCAAATATTTTCAGATTCTGAAAATGCCTCTCAAACTGATAAGTTTTTATTTTCGGCTTGTCTGGTGCTTCTTCAAATACAATCCTTAAAAGATGATGCAATTGTCTGGCAAAATCCCAAGCCCTCATCTACTAGATTTTGCAGGCCAATTAAAATAATGTTTAAAAGGGAAACGAAGGAATTAATAAAATCTGTTGTAAATGATATAGAACATGAAATCAACGAGGTTTTGCCAACTCAGTGTGTTGTTAATGGCATACATTTTATTATAAACCATTGTTTCAAGTTGACAATGATCAATGGAAAAGTTTTTAGCATTATAACTGATTCGTCATTTCAAACTTGTGCTATTTGTGGGGCTTCTCCTAAAATAATGAATGACATTAGGAAGGTAAAAGATTTACCTAAAATCGATAGATTTTATGAATATGGTATTTCATCTCTACACGCGTGGATTCGTTGCTTGGAATGTCTTCTTCATATAGCGTATAGACTTGGTGTAAAGAAATGGCAAATTCGTGAGACGGGTGATAAAAATACAGTAGAGACAAGAAAACGTCAAATTCAAAAAGATTTAAAATCACAATTAGGTTTACTAGTTGATGTAGTCAAACCAATGTTTGGGACAACCAACGACGGCAATACTGCTAGTCGATTTTTTGAAAATTATACATTAATTGCACAAATTACAGGTTTGGACGAACATTTAATCAAAAGATTAAAAATTATTTTACAAGTCATTTCATGCGGACAAGCCACACATGTTGATGCATTTCGGGAGTATCTGGAAGACACCGCAAATCTGTATGTAAAGTTGTACCCATGGTACTACATGCCTGCTAGTTTGCATAAACTATTAATTCATGGGGCTGACATAATTCAATCTGCAACGTTACCAATTGGGATGTTGTCGGAAGAGGCATTAGAAGCTCGAAACAAAGACTTGCGAAGGTACCGAGAGCGTCACACCAGAACATTTTCAAGAATGCAAACTATAACGGATCTTTTCCATACGCGTTTATATTCCTCTGATCCTCTGATATCAAGTTTGTCAAAAAAAAATACATATATTTCACGACCGCTTACTATTAAAAAATTGGACACAGAGGTGTTAAAGTTATTAGCAGAACAAGAACAAGCATCTTCACCAGACCTGACTCCGAATAATTTCTGGCTTTGGTGTAAATTGTTTGCATGATGTGCCCAGGTTCTTTATACTGCTTGTATATATTGTATATTATTATTTATAGATATGTGTGCAATTTTGATTTATTTGTTCCAATTTAAAAAAATGTATAATTAAATAAAACATTAATCGAAGTATGTTATTTTCAGTTTTTTTATAATTAAAATGGAAGGGGTTGTAATATAATTACTATTTTTAGATACAAATCATAGATCAAAAGTGCTTATAGTGAAATTATCTAAAAAAAAAATTAAATAATTTTTCGCTAAAAATAAAAATAAAAATTGGGGTTGTGGGGGGGGGGGGTAGAAGGGGATAAATATTCAATATTGAGTAATTTATATATTTAATCAAATATTTTCTTCGGCTGCGAAGAATTTAAAGTAGACTAAAACGCTTTATAGCGAAATGTTCAGCTAGATTGTGTGTTTCGACCTGTGTGCGTCGGTTGCATTTATCCTACAAACCATATAAAATACTCATTGTAAAGCTTATGAAACATAGATTTAATATGAAATAAATTAAATTTTGTAATTACTAATATTATATTTGTTATAAACAAATATATTATTTAAACTAATTTTTCATCATGAAATCCGCACTTTATAATTTTGAAAAAAATACCACCATTTTCTTTGATCAATTCTCTATAAAAGTGGAAAGTTTCAAGATGGTGCTTTGACGGCTTCTATTTTTAAAAAGCAATATAATGAGAAGCGACAACGCACGGTTTATAGCAATGCGAATGACTAATATTCGTAAAGGGTTCGTTAGCTCCATCACACATGTTTTTGTTTGTTTTTATGTTTCATTGTCTTGATGTTACTTTATTATGCGTATTTTGATTTTAGGCCCACAGTTTTTTTTTCTCAGTAGTTCGGTTTCTTTGAATTCGTCCATCTATACCCTTTACAGAATTCGCTATCATAAACTGTGGGCTTCTTCAATAAACAGCACACGGATTGTTTTTTTTATTCGCAAAACCAAACCCCAGTGCCATAGTATAACTACCGCGTTCATGACTTTTTCCAAAGAACGACAATTCGGCGTTATTGTCAAAGGTTATTAGTGCAATACATAGCAATAGAAGGTATACGAAAAATAATAGAAGACTGTTTTAACCCGTTTAATATAGAAAAGCACGCAAAAAGAAGAAGTAAATCAGTTTTGAGACCAGCCTTGCCGTGGACACTGGAAAAATGAAAAATGTGAAACGTTCATATTTCCAGTGATTTGAAAATTTGTACCACTTGCCGTATAAAACTTTCGAGGATGCAGCCAATTAGTGAAACCAGTTCCACTGCTAGTGACGACCAAGCAACTGCGAGTGCTAAGATAAGTGGAGTGTCTTCGACTGATTCTGATGAAAAATTTACATTGTCAAAAAGGTCAGTTGATGTTTCAACTTTAAACAAAAGTTTAGTAGGATTACTTAGGAGCATCGCCTATCACTAAGCAAAGATTACCACTTTTTGACAATCCGTATATTCCTACAGAAATAAGAACGTTTCATATTTCCCTAGGGAAATATGAGTATGTTATGATACATCGTAACCAAGGCAATTTTAATCATTATTGTATCAATAACAAAACAAAATATATATAATGCTATTTATACATTACCCCTCCTTAGCCTTGATAATGCTTTGTGGAAAATACTTTTTTTTTAGTTTTATATGAAAATATAATTTTTTTTGCTTATTTCTTTGAAAACAATTATGTAAGGCGTTGGAGTTCTTAAGCAGTCATACTAATCATGAAGATACTAGATATGTCTTTAAAATTTCATTAAAAATGTCATGACGTTATATTTTTGGCATAGCGACACATGTAGATGTTTTTGATATCTTTAAGTGATGCAACGCAAAAATACTTTGTTTAGTCAATTTGACTGACTAAACAAAGTATTTTTGCGTTTTTTTATATATATTTAAATGAAAAAGTTACGAATTTTATTTTCTTACATTTGTATATCCCATGCGCCGTCACTTATCAATGTATTGCTTTTTAAAAATAGAAGCCGTCAAATCACCACTTTGAAACTTTACACTTTTGTAGAGAATTGACCAAGGAAAATGGACGTATTTTTTTCAAAATTTTAAAGTGCGCTTTTCATGATAAAAAGTTAGTTTAAATAATATAATGGTATATAACAATTAGAAAATTAGTTATTACAAAATTCAATTTATTGCATAATAAATCTATCTTGTGTAAACTTTACAATGAGTATTTTATGGAGTTGGTAGGACAAATGCAAGCGACAGTATGAATATTTATATGAGAGCAATTTTTCGATTTTTCTCACTTTGACGGATTTTTGAAAAAATGTAACTCTCAAAATTTTCAAAATAAAAAATTTAATAAATGGTGTGATAATACAACAAAATGGCAAACAAGATCGAGACATATACAATAGAATTGAAAAAACAGCAAAACTGTATTACACCCTAAACCCTGGGTCTCCAAACTATCTTCTTCGCCGGCCACAAATACAATTTTACATAATAAAGTCGGCCAAGATCCGATTAATTTTATAAAATTATGAAAAATTTAAGGAACAATTGTTACAATATTTCAAAATATGACATTTACAAAAAAAAATACAAACAATCGCGGGCCGGATTCATGCAAGTCGCGGGCCGGATTTGGCCCGCGGGCCGTAGTTTGGAGACCACTGCCCTAAACCAAAAATTCATCCGAAAAAAGGAAATATCACTAAAAACAAAACTGACCGTCTTTAAAACTATATATGTTCCCATACTGACATACGGATGCGAAACATGGACTCTAAACAAAAAAGCTAAAAGTAAAATACAAGCTGCGGAAATGAAATTTTTACGAGGAGTAAAAGGCATTACTAGAAGAGACAGAGTAAGAAATGTGGATTTGAGAGAAGAATTAAATTCAAAGGAGGTACAAAAATATGTAGAGGAAAGGCAGCTAGGATGGTGGGGACATATTCAAAGGATGGACAGAAAAGTACCGGTAAATAACATATGGGAAGCAAGGACCACGGCAAGCAGAGGAAGGGGTAGACCATTGGAGAACTGGGAAAATAATATTATGAAGACACTGCAAGACCGAGGACTCAGCATAGGCGAAGCAGAAAAGATGGCCAAGGATAGAAACGCACGGAAGAAAACCATCAAGACGTAGAACCAGCCTAAAAACAACCGCAACACCTATCGGTAGAAGGGGCTTTCGATTATATATATATACAGGGTCCTGCAACAGTATGTCGGGCTTTCCTAGCGCCATTCCCGTGAAAAAAAAACAAAAAAATGTTTCGTTAAAAAAATTATTGATTTAAGAATATCTATAGCGTAAAATTATTTTCAAACATACAGGGTGTCCCAATTTTGCAGTATAACAAAAATATATATTTTTTTAATGGAACACCCTGTATTTATTCAACTTTTCTAATGACATTTTCAACCTCTACATTGTTGTCCATTTAGTTTTTTATTATGTTACAGTGTTGCCAATTTACAATTTTTTTCTTCAAGTATCATGCATAAGCAAGCTCAACTTTAAAAATCGTAGCGACCTCGTTTTTTGAAGGTAAGAATAACTTTTAGCAAATATCTCAGTGTGGTTAATAAGCAACGTTTTATTGATGAGCAATTTAAATTTAGTAGTACATGGTGTTTAGAGAAACATGCCAAACTTTGCAAATTTCAAAGCGGTATAACCCATTTTTTTTTTAATCGAATGCTCCCTATTTTATGTCATTTTTCGATAGGTCTTTTTCTTCTCTTCAATTTGATGGGGCATATCTTATGTCTAAACCCCATAGTTGTTGAGATATTCAATATTTTTCACAAAAGTATCCATTTAATTACATTTCTATGCACTCAGTAGGCCATGCTGCGACGAAACAACTGTCAAAATGTAATGTAAGTGTCAGTGTGACATTTGATTATGTCGAAATTCGAAACGTTAATTTGTGATTTGTAAAGTGATTCTTCGTTTCGTGGTAAAAGTATACAGCATATAATTACGATGAATTTCGAAAAAGACGAACTAGTCGATATGATTTTTGTATTAGGGGAGACTGATAGAAATTGTTTATTGGCGGCTAGAATTTACGCGACACGTTATCCCGACAGAAGACATCCGAAAGAGAAAAGTTTTAGGAACCTGCTCAATAGATTTATTGAAACGGGAAGTGTACATTACAGAAAACAAGGAAGAACAAAACCTATCACCAATGAGGAAAACTAATTTTCAGTGCTCTTAACAGCAACTGAGCATTCCAACTTGAGCCAAAAAGACATCTGTGAAGCAACCAGCATAAGCGAGAGGTCAGTACAACGCATTCTGAAGAAAAATCGATATCATGCATATCATATTCAGTTACATCAAGAACTGAGTAATACTGATTTTCAGTTTCGTTCCGAATTTTGTATCAGGGCAAGACTAAAAATACAGGAGGATCCTGCGTTTTTCCAGTATGTTTTATTCACGGATGAGGCGACATTCCATAACAGCGGATCTGTCAACAGGCACAATTTTCATTATTATTCACCTGAAAATCCCCATGTTATGAGACAAGTTAATCATCAGCATCGATGGTCATTGAATGTCTGGGGAGGAATTATTGGAAACCATGTGGTACATACAAGAAACAGGCTGTGGTTTCAACAAGACGGGGCACCTGCGCACTTCTCGCGAGATGTGAGGACATTTCTTGATGGTATTTTCCCCAACCAATGGATTGGTAGGAATGGAGCCACTAGATGGCCTGCTAGATCTCCGGATCTAACAAAAATTGATTTTTTCTTGTGGGGATATGTAAAAGAAATTGTTTATAAGGAAGCACCAACAACCCCAATGAATATGCAGCAACGAATTGTTAATGCTTTTGCAGTATTTCACCTGAAATGTTACGAAGAGTGAATAGGTCTTTTCAGCGGCGAATTAATTTGTGCCTAAATGAAAATGGAAAATATTTTGAACATTTACTGTAGTATCGTTTCTCTTTTGTATTAATAATTTTGAAGTATTATCATTGACATTGATTTTTACTTACATTTTGACAGTTGTTTCGTCTCAGCATGGCCTACTAGAGTGCATAGAAATGTAATTAAATGGATACTTTTGTGAAAAATATTGAATATCTCAACAACTATGGGGTTTAGACATAAGATATGCCCCATCAAATTGAAGAGAAGAAATAGACCTTTCGAATAATGACATAAAATAGGGAGCATTCCATTTAAAAATAATGGGTTATACCGCTTTGAAATTTGCAAAGTTTGGCATGTTTCTTTGAACACCCTGTAGTACTAAATTTAAATTGCTCATTAACAAAACGTTGCTTATTAACTACACTGAGATATTTGCTAAAAGTTATTCTTACCTTCAAAAAACGAGGTCGCTACAATTTTTTAAAGTTGACATTGCTTACGCATGATACTTGGAGAAAAAAATTGTACATTGGCAATACTGTAACATAATAAAAAACTAAATGGATAAGAATGTAGAGGTTGAAAAATGTCATTAGAAAAGTTGAATAAATACAGGGTGTTTAATTAAAAAAAAACAAATACTTTAGTTATACCGCAAAATTGGGACACCCTGTATGTTTGAAAATAATTTTACGCCATAAAGATTTTTAAATCAATAACTTTTTGTACGAAACATTTTTTTTGTTTTTTTCACGGGAAAGGCGCTAGGAAAGCCCGACGCACTGTTGCAGGACCCTGTATATATATATATATAAATATTTCCCTCTTTTGCTTTCATCGTAGAATCTAGAAAATAAATTACAGGAAAATAAAAAACATTAAGTGATATTTTTAATTAATTTCGTCCCGCTTGACGTGGAATGGGTCATATACGCCAATAAATTATGGAATCAAATATTTGTTGTTAAGTGTTTTTGAACTTAACTTGAAATCAGTGTTATATATGCGTGGCGCATGAAGTAAAATTTCGAGTTTAGAAAAGCCTGAAAATTTGGTTTAGTCGCGTAGCGCTACGCGAATTATTATTAAAACTTTTTTTAATTTAATAAATTACAATGCATTCAGTGATCATTTTCGTATCTTAATATTCATATTCTAATTTCCTTCAATACCGTTGAAGTTTCGTTATTAATTAAACACCCTCGGGTTAAGTTATCAACTCTTTACACACTGTGAGAGTTTTGCTAGGGTTTCTTGGTGGGATTTTTTGCCCTGAGCCATTACACTCGCTGAGGAAATGGGGATGTTTTTTCGTGGGTGTTCACAAGAAGGAAGTTTCCCTTTCAGGGCGCCTTCACAGCGTGCCCTTGTTGATAGAGCTTTGGAAATCAATTTAATTTAGACTTGGGAATTAATGCGAAACCCACTTATCTACTCAAACACTATAGGAGCATTAAAAAAATAGCTAAATTTCTATAATTTTAACAATTTCGAAATATTTTTTTCCATTATTTCTGATGATTGCAAATTTCAGAGATGATTTATGCTTTTCTAAATATTTACATAATTTTTTTCTTTCGTAAATTTGGACATAAATTTCGACTTTAGAAAAACCTGAAAAACGTTTATGTGTTTCCCGTATAAAATAATTTTAATAGTATACTGGAAACATAAACTTTTATTAGGTTTTTCTAAAGTCGAAATTTTACTTCATGCACCAAGCATATTAAGCATTTTGCATATTCACAACACACAGGATTTTATTTTTAAGGTAAGCATATGCATAAGCTGTAATTTTCCCGACATTCGTTGTTTTTTAAAAGAGTTCTATTCGAAACGTTAAACGAGTGTTTTCCACTCCCAGACTAAGCATGAAGTAAAATTTCGAGTTTAGAAAAGCCCTGTGAAAATTTGTCGAGGGTCGCGCAGCGACCCGAGACAAATTTTCTGGGCTTTTCTAAACTCGAAATTTTACTTCATGCGCACGCGTATAAAACACTGATTTTAAGTGAAGTTCGAATATACATAAATTTGACAATATTATAGCGTTGTATACGCGTGGCGCATGAAGTAAAATTTCGAGTTTAGAAAAGCCCAGAAAATTTGTCTCGGGTCGCTGCGCGACCCGAGACAAATTTTCACGGGGCTTTTCTAAACTCGAAATTTTACTTCATGCTTAGTCTGGGAGTGGAAAACACTTGTTTAAAGCTTTAAATTGAACTTAAAAAAAAAACAGGGAATATCCGCAATTGCTGTATCAATTCCATGGTATGTCATTATTTTTATAAAATCACATTACTGTTTCTTAATTATTTTAACTTAGAGAAACGTAAAGTGTTAAGTGTGAACATTAATAAATTTAGAATTTTTCACACTACAAAAAAGTTAAATACATTTTGTCTCTAATATAAATAGGGAAGCCAATATTTGAACACTTTAAAATTAACATGCGATTTCCTTTGTTGCGTCCGCCAAGTCAACACACTTTATACATTTAGACGGTATTCAACAAGTTTGATCTATTCAACAAATTCTGTAAATTTTGTAGTTTGTTATGATTTTTATTAACTTTATTAATAGAATAGAATAGAATATAATAGAAATATTTATTCGTGCTAATAACAATAACAGTCTTACACACGTCAAAAATAATACAATTAAATAATTACATCATATAATATATTATAATACATAGAAAATTAAAATAATCTTATGTTAATAACCTTTAACATGTAAAGATATCGATACTCATTGTATGCATAAATTCATCTAAGAAAAAAAAAGCATTGTCAATCAGAATTTGTTTCATGCGAGATTGGAAGGCTTTAAGCGGCAGACATTTCAAATTATCAGGTAAGACGTTAAATAACCGAAATGAGTGAAATCGCGGTCCCGTTTTAGCTTTGGATAAGCGGAACGATTTGTAGCGATAGTCCTCTCGTTTGCGGGTTTCATACTCATGGATGGCTTTATTTTTCGAGAGTAAGTATTCATTTCTTTTAATGTAAGATAAACATTCAAGTATGAACAGGGAAGGTGCAGTTAAGATTTTGAGTTGAATATATGCTTCACGACATTCTTGCTGGTAGGACAATCCAGCCACTATACGAATTGCTCTTCTTTGGAGCTTGAAAATATCGCTCATTATTGTTGAGTGACCCCACACAATAATGCCATATAGTATGTGAGATTGTACTAAGGAATGGAAAGCTGATTTAACCATTGCTAGTGAAACCGTATCCTTGAGATTTCGGAGAAGAAACATATTCTTTGATAGTTTTACTTTTAGTTCGTGTCCGTGAGATTCCCATGTTAATTTATGGTCAATGACTATACCAAGAAGTTTTGCAGACTTGACTGGCGAAGGTGGAATTGGCTTTAATGAGAAAGTAAGCTCGACTGTTTTACTTAGATTTAATTTTAGTTTATTTGAATTAAACCAGTCCAAAATAAGCTTTTTGTCATCCAGTAGATCTGCAGAAGCTTGTTCAGGTGTTACCCCCTTGGTTGGCAGATACAGTCGTATCATCTGCATACATGATCAAAGAGGAGTGTATGGTACTAGATGGTAGATCATTGATGTACAGTAGGAAAAGCAGTGGTCCAAGAACAGAGCCCTGAGGTACCCCATGCTTTAGATCTGCTACTCCTGACCTGACATCACCTAGATGGACAATTTGCTTACGCTCAGTCAAATATGACATTATTAATTTAATGACACTAGGATCGAAGTTGTAGAAGTAAAGCTTGCGATGTAGAATGTCATGCATTACACAATCGAAAGCTTTACTTAGATCTAACAGATTAGTTGTAATTACCTTGTTTTGTTCAAAGCCAGCAATAATGTCATTAACAAATGTGTCAACAGCCATCGTTGTCGATCGACCAGTTCTAAAGCCAAACTGAGCATTATTAATATAATGGTTATGGTCTAGATGTAAATTGATTTATTCAAGCATTATCATCTCAATTACTTTTGAAAAAATTGGCAAAATTAGAATTGGTCGATACTTGTTTGCATCTGAAGGGTCACCTTTTTTAAAAATGGGGATGCATTTTCCGATTTTTAATATATCAGGAAATACGTTTTCAGAGAGGCACATATTTATTAATGTGGTTAATGGACTGATAATTACATCAATGATATTTCTTACTATTTTGAGATTAATTCCATGAATGTCCGTACTACCCATGGATTTTAATTTCATTATAGTCAATCTAACCTTCGCACAAGAAACTAAAGCGAATTTCAAATAGTTACCGGAGTGGTTGTTGAGAGATTTGGCTGTTAATTCAATGGGGTTCGTATCGGTATCTGTAACTGTGCTGATGATGTTATCGGCAGCTGTCACAAAGAAGGCATTCAGATTTTCCGCCGTTATGCCCACAGCAGTTTGCAATTTATTGTTAGTTGGGCGTTTAGAGTTCAATATTTCCCACATTGCTTTATTACGATTGGAAGATGAATTAATATATCTTTCATTTGCTAATTTTTGTTCGTCCTTTATCGCAGTTTTATATGTAGTTAAAACCGCTTTATAATGCGTTTTAAGTTGTTGTGTGGGTGAATATCGACAAGCCTCTCTAATAAGGTTTAAGTTATTCCTCATTTCTCGAAGCTTGTGAGAAAACCAGTTTATTTGAATTTTGTGTGATTTTTGTTTAATTAGTTTTAACGGGTAGGATATATTAACGTAAGAAATTAGAGTTTGTAAAAAGAACTCCCATGCTTCGTTAACAGCCAAATTTTTCAACTTAGGCCACACCGTATCACTCAGTAAATTATAGAGACTGATGCTGCCTTGATCAGTAATGGGACGAATTATTTTGGTTTTGGGCTGAGGTTTGTTTTCAATAAGGATATTTGTTAATATGCCTTTATGATCAGAGACACCAATATCGATTACTACTGACTTATTATCGATAATTAAGTCATTAGTAAAAACATTGTCTAAGCAAGCTGCCCCTCTTGTTGGACACGCAATTAATTTCTGAAAACCAAACGAAGCGAATAGATTGCATAAATCTATAGCATTTCTGTCGCCTGTGTTAAACTGTACGTTGAAGTCGCCACAAATAAATACTTTTAGGGAAATTAAGTTGAGACGTTCAAGCATATTTGTTATTATATTAAGAAAATTTTGAAAAATTCCACTAGGGGATCGGTATATTGATATAATTGCAAGACTTGAGTTAGTAAGTGATATTCCTGACATTTCGCAAGTGAATTCTTCTGATAGGTTGTTAAGAAAATGCAATTCTGTATATGCGCAATTAGGTTTAATCATAATTAAAGATCCTCCATGTTTAGCGATCTGCCTACTAAAGCAGCTGGCATAAACAAATTCATTGATTCGGCAATACTCCGCTTCATCGTGTGTGAGCCAATGTTCTGAAAAAGCTAATATATCGATATCTTTATCTATAATAAATGATTCAAGTACATCAATTTTATGATTCTTTATGATTTCTATAAATTTCAACGCATTCTTCTGATTCTAACATCACGATGGTTTTGACCGTTACTACGTGGTAATCCATATCAAAATTAGTTTGATTTCATTTTTTATTACTACGTTTTTTACCACTTTTATTAATTTATATATATCTACAGGTGTTGCATATAAATATTTTTACGACTTAATTTTCGACAGTGTGAGTGTCATTATCAAGTATTCTTGTTGTCATCAATTTCTACATAGAATATTTGATGATTTCTGTAGATTTTTCTTATATTATATATATAAATCTTTATTGGCAAATGGTAATAGTAATAATACAAAAATATAATACAATTAAATAAAGTAAAAATTAAATAATTTGCTAATTGGCTATCCACCGTTGGTCTTTCTGCCTGGAATTATAGAGTTCAGTCCTTGTCAGTTATTGTGTAGGAAATGTCTTGATTGCTAATGTCGTCCATTGTCTAGTCAAATGAATTTAATTGTCGTGATCACTAGGGTTATAAAATGATGAAATGAAATCATGAATTGTAGAGGTAAAACGTTTACGTTTGGGAGTGATATTAGGGTTTCGAGAGATGCATAAAGGGTGTAGGAGATTATAAAGGGTGGGGTTTGAGGCGAATTTATCAGCTAAATAGGATAGGCGGGTTTCGATGGGGGTAACTTTTGTTAGTTTGTACAGCAGGAGGTTGGAGGGCTTGTGCAGTGGGTTTTTGGGGTGACGGATTTTAGTAAGCACTCTCAGGGCCGATCTTTCGGCGACTTGTAAATGTTTGAGTGTAGTAGGATGGGGATTATGGAAGAGGATAGCGGCATGGTCAAGTAAGGGGCGATTTTTCTTATTTTTAATGAGATTTTAATCAAATATTTTAATGATATGTTCAATGTCAGATTGGCTGAAAGGGTCTAGTTGTCATGTCTATTAAACAAGAAGAAGAATAAGAAGATATGATCAATTTTTACGGTTACAACTTTGACAGTGTTTGTTGACGCGTTAATTTGTTCCTATTGTGTTGATTGTATCCTATTTTGACGAATTTATTAATTTTACCCAATTTTGTGAGATTTTAAAAATTCGTTTTAATGCCTTAATTCTAAAAGGTTCTTGTTGAGTTTTTTTGTTTGTGTTTTTAGACTATTTCAACTGTTCTATCTTTTAAAGTCTACATCAACGGTTAACCAGTGGCGATTTGTAAATTTATATTATTCTAATTTCCCCAACTAAGCGAAATATCAACTATTCGTTTCATTCGTCAAAAAATTAAGTATGGAGACACTTGATTTTTTGACAAAGGATGGAGCTATCTCTCTGCGCGACTGATGTTTTTAATTTTATGATTACAATTCAATTTATATAATTTGTTCATTGAATACGAAATGTGTTTTTCTCCAATCCTGCTAATTTATAACCTCTTAACGTTTTATAATGAAAATCCCTTTGAATAAAACTCCTCGCCGTTTATATAAAAAAAGCTCGCAACAAGAAACGTATCGATCACGGCGAATAATTTATAATGGCTCGTTAACGAGCCCCGATCCTCCAAGAGGAGCACGCGAAAACCCGTGGAATACAGAAAATCCAAACCCTTATTAAATTTTAATTTGAAAGAAAAATATTTACCGTGGTGTTCGTGCTGCCAGTGCTTGATCTGTGATTACCCCTCGAAGGATTCGCAGGACTCGGCGTCTGGCTGGCGATCTTATTCTCCGGAGGACCATCGCCGTTTTTCACGCTGATCTCCAGATAGCAGTGCGCCTCCAAGTGGCTCTGCGCGCGTTTTTCATCCAACACGATCTTCCTCGCGGCGCGGAATATCTTGTAGTAAACCACCATCATCACAGCCAGGGGTATGTAAAAGCTGCAAAGCGTCGCGTAGAACTGGTACCCGAAATTCTGACAGACTATGCAGACGGAGACGGTCTTCCCCTCTTCCTCTATTGTGTGCTCGTTGCCTAGGATTAGTAAAGGAGGGAGGGATATACAAGCGGCACCGAACCACACTAAAACCACACAGATTATCATACGCTTAGGCGTCCTTTTCACCCCGTACTCCAACGGTTTGGTTATCGCGTAATACCTATCGACACTGATCATGCAAAGGTTTAAAATCGAGGCGGTGCAACTTAAGACGTCGAAGCTGACCCACATGTTGCACACGATTTCCCCGAATATCCATTCGCCCTCGTTCCACTCGTTCAGCATCGCCATCGGCATCACGAGGATCGCGACGCAGAGATCACTAACCGCCAAGCTCACCAGCAAATAGTTGCACGGCCGCCTCAGCTTCCTCACCAGGCACACCGCCACGCACACCAAGATATTCCCGACTATAGTCACGAAAATCACTATGATCAAAATCAGCAGCACTATAACGTTCTTGATGTACGAGAGAGTGTGGTCCTCTTCGGGCGTTGTTGCTGTTGCGTTCGTATCATTGCGAAATGTTAAATTCGACGCCATACGAAAACTATTTGCTTTTCTATTTTTTGATCTTGATTTTTGATGATGAATGCATGCTTGATTGCTTTCGGAGGAAGCGCGTTTTGTTAAAAAAACAAAAAATCCCCTTAATCAACGCGCTCCCATTCGGATTGATTTTAACGCATCACTGTTGATTTTCACACGTTGATTTCTTTTTTAATTATGACACTTAGTTTCTAGTTTTATTGATTATAGTTGAATTGTTTAGTGTGAGAAGCGCCCTCTCGTCCTCTGGAAATCCGTTTTTCGTTACATCCATTTCCATCCAGGCAGTTGAATCAGTTTGAATCTGAAATTAAAATAAAACTTATGTAAACAAATAGTGATCAATTCAATTTTTACATAACTTTGTACTTCTCATGTACTTTTATGTAAAATTATTATTAATAATTATTATTAATAAAGCTTTAAACGAGTGTTGTCCACTCCCAGATTAAGCATGAAGTAAAATTTCGAGTTTAGAAAAGCTTGAAAATTTGGTTTGGTCGCGTAGCGCGAAGCGCGGAGCGACCAAACCAAATTTTCAGGCTTTTCTAAACTCGAAATTTTACTTCATGCGCCACGCGTATTAAACACTAAAATATTGTGTAGTTTATGTATATTTGAATCTCACTTCAAATCAGTGTTTTATGCGCGTGGCGCATGAAGTAAAATTTCGAGTTTAGAAAAGCCCAGAAAATTTTCTGGGCTTTTCTACACTCGAAATTTTACTTCATGTGCCACGCGTATTAAACACTAAAATATTGGGTTGTTTATGTATATTTGAATCTCACTTCAAATCAGTGTTTTATGCGCGTGGCGCATGAAGTAAAATTTCGAGTTTAGAAAAGCCCAGAAAATTTGTCTCGGGTCGCTGCGCGACCCGAGACAAATTTTCACAGGGCTTTTCTAAACTCGAAATTTTACTTCATGCTTAGTCTGGGAGTGGAAAACACTCGTTTAAAGCTTCAAATTCAACTCATTTCAAAAATGATGGATGCGGAAAATTTACAGCTTATGCATATGTTTACGTAAAAAAAAAGAAATATCCCTGTACATATCACAAAATATAGGCAGATTTTTTTCAAAGAGTTCAATTTTAAGCGTTAAACGAGTGTTTTCCACTCCCAGACTAAGCATGAAGTAAAATTTCGAGTTTAGAAAAGCCCCGTGAAAATTTGTCGAGGGTCGCGCAGCGACCCGAGACAAATTTTCTGGGCATTTCTATACTCGAAATTTTACTTCATGCGCCACGCGTATTAAACACTAAAATATTGTGTAGTTTATGTATATTTTAATCTCACTTCAAATCAGTGTTTTATGCACGTGGCGCATGAAGTATAATTTCGAGTTTAGAAAATCCTAGAAAATTTGTCTCGGGTCGCTGCGCGATCCTCGACAAATTTTCACAGGGCTTTTCTACACTCGAAATTTTACTTCATGCTTAGTCTGGGAGTAGAAAACACTCGTCTAAAGCTTTAAATTGAACTCTTTTAAAAAAATGATGGATGCGGAAACTTTACAGCTTATGCATATGTTTACGTAAAAAAAATTCCCTGTGCATATCACAAAATATAAGCAGATTTTTTTAAAGAGTTCAATTTTTAACTTTAAACGAGTGTTTTCCACTCCCAGACTAAGCAAGAAGTAAAATTTCGAGTTTAGAAAAGCCCCGTGAAAATTTGTCGAGGGTCGCGCAGCGACCCGAGACAAATTTTCTGGGCTTTTCTAAACTCGAAATTTTACTTCATGCGCCACGCGCATAAAACACTGATTTGAAGTGAGATTCAAATATACATAAACAACACAATATTTTAGTGTTTAATACGCGTGGCGCATGAAGTAAAATTTCGAGTTTAGAAAAGCCCAGAATATTTGTCTCGGGTCGCTGCGCGACCCTCGACAAATTTTCACGGGGCTTTTCTAAACTCGAAATTTTACTTCATGCTTAGTCTGGGAGTGGAAAACACTCGTTTGAAGCTTTAAATTGATTTTTTTTAAAAACGCAACGAACAACTAAAGAATTAAAGAAAATAAGCTGAATTCGGAATACGCATACTTTAAATCTTTCCCTGTATGTATACTTGAAAAAAGTCTTTAGATATTCGTTGTTTTTTTTAATAGTTCAATTTGAAGCTTTAAACGAGTGTTTTCCACTCCCAGACTAAGCATGAAGTAAAGTTTCGAGTTTAGAAAAGCCCCGTGAAAATTTGTCACGGGTCGCGCAGCGACCCGAGACAAATTTTCTGGGCTTTTCTAAACTCGAAATTTTACTTCATGCGCCACGCGTATTAAACACTAAAATATTGTGTAGTTTATATATATTTAAACCTCACTTTAAATTGGTGTTTTATACGCGTGGCGCATGAAGTAAAATTTCGAGTTTAGAAAAGCCCAGAAAATTTGTCTCGGGTCGCTGCGCGACCCTCGACAAATTTTTACGGGGCTTTTCTAAACTCGAAATTTTACTTCATGCTTAGTCTGGGAGTGGAAAACACTCGTTTCAAGCTTTAAATTAAACTCTTTTAAGAAACGACGGATGTCGAAGAATTTACAGCTTATGCAAATGTTTACACGAAAAAAAAAATCCTTGTGTATATCACAAAATAATAGCAGATTTTTTATAAAATTAATATATTTTCCACGAAAATCGATGTTTCAAAATATAACTGATAATCATCGTTTTATAACAAACCTGCAGATCTAGTTACACAGATACAAAAAAAAACATCGAGCGAGACTGACGGAAATCGAAAACGGGGCCGATCTCGAATTTCAGCCCGATATCAGTCACGTTTCAGGTGGCTGACGGATAAACCTCCCCCTCCGCACACAGATCCGTCTCTTTACCTAACCTAACCTAACCCGCACTATCGCAAACCTAGTAAACGCTTTCGGCTATTCTAATAAATGAATCTGAAATTAAACGCGCACTTTCATGTGTATCTGTAATTAGGATTCTGGATCCGCGTTTTAATTGCTGCAATATTCATCGGGTTACAATAAATACGCAAATATTTAGTTATTGAGCTTATTTTGACCTAGGGCTGTGCAATACTTTAAACTACGATAAGGCTGTATTTTAGCGTAGGTTACTGTATAATAGGGCTATATTTTGCCCTAGGACTGTGCAATACTTTGACCTGTGATAAGGCTATATGTTGGCCTGTGGTAAGGCTACATTTTCGCATACGACTAAGCTATAGTTTGAGATGCGATAAGGCTATATTTAGGTCTAAAACAAGACTTCATGTTGTCCTGTCGTAATTCTAAATAGAGCCTTGTTACAAGTCAAAAATAGCGAAATTTCATATAGTTATATTTTTACCTGTAATAAGGCTATATTTTGGCCAACGACTGGATAATACCTTGACCTGCGACAAGGCTATTGATTTTAATCTGAAACTCTATGTTGGCCAGTGGCAAGACTATATTTTGACCTGTAACAAGGCTATAGTTTGGCCTATATCTCTGAAAAAAATACACAATATTTAGACAGGTCTTTCAGTCTAAACGCGGTTTGCAAAATATTGGATCTGCCTTTATCACCTACAATTTGTAGTATCGTTTCCACTCTCAGGTTAAGCGCGAAGTAACATTTCGAGTTTAGAAATCAGTCGCACCCAAGATCTTTGAAATGCTTATTACTAAACACCTCACTACTGTGTTACAGCCAATTATTTCCACAAGCCAACATGGTTTTAGAACTGGCAAATCCACAAGCACGAATCTTTTACTTTATGAGTCATACATACACTACTCACAGTTCCCGGCTTATATGTTTTTGAATGTCTCAAATTTTGTTCTACTCACATCATTTATTTTGAAAAAAGTAAGCGAACAACTTCTATATGTAGGTATCACTTGAAATATCCAAGTCTCTGACAGAAAAAAACAGCATTCTACGCATGCACCAAACTTTATAACATTTTACCAAACGAAATTAAAACAATCACGTGCTCTAACAAATTCTGGTCAGCCGTATTCGATTTGATTTTAAATATAGAACCTTATCTAGTTAAAGAATTTACTGACCATTTTAGCGGATAAGTTGTTCTTTATCTTTTTTTTTTCTATTTTAACGTTTCAAACATGTTACATTTTGTATGTTGTTATATGATTGTGTACCATTTTCTTTGAATAAATTTGTATTATTATTATTATTATTATTATTATTCCACGAAGCTTTCGAAGAAAAATGTCAAGTAGATGCTATCTATACTGATTTCTCGAAAGCTTTCGATTCTGTTGACCGTGAACTATTAATTTATAAATTGCGGCTTACTGGCATTGACGGTCTATTTTTGCAATGGATCCGTTTTTATATATCAAATAGGGTACAACTTGTGCGTATTGGTTTCTGCACTTCTAGCCCCTTTCAGGTAACATCTGGTGTCCCTTAAGGATCACACCTTGGTCCCCTGTTCTTCAATGTTTTTATCAGCGATGTCTTCATCATGCTGAGTGCTTATTATTTGCCGATGACATGAAGATCTTTATGAAGATCCGTTAGTTGAGCGATGCCCTATTACTTGAAAGGGATTTACAATCATTCGGCGGGTGGTGTGAAAACAATAATCTTGCACTAAACCTCTCAAAATGCAGAGCTATCACATTTTCTAGGCGACTTTCTCCCCTGCTCTATAATTATACTATATTAGGTAAGCCTTTGGCTAGGATAACTACAATTAAAGACTTAGGTGTAACATTCACTTCCAATCTTGTATTTAGTTTGCATATATCTAATATAACATCTAAAGCCTTCCAGATGCTAGGAATCGTAAAAATAAATGCAAGCGAATTCGGTAACTCTAGGACCCTAAGTGCCCTTTACAATTCTTTGATTCATCCACACCTTGAGTATTGCTCGAGTGTATGGTCACCTTACACGGCGGTCGACAAACATAGAATAAAGCAAGTACAGGAAATGATTATAAGGTTCATTTCATTTAGGTTTAATCTAACCGGTAGCTATACCGAAATCCTTTTTGCGCTTGCTTCTGCGACACTTGATATAAGACGTCTCAACGCAGACGTTATCTTATAAACTCTTCAATGGCCTCATAGACTGCCCTGATTTGCTCGCTCTTCTAGGGATCTACGCCCCTCCCCCTCGAATGTTACGAGAAAGTGCAGTTTTTTATGTTCCCTTTAGGAAGACGGACTGCGCACAGAACTCTGTAGCCACACGAATGCTAAGACACGCGAATACAATAGGCAGTCATTTTAACTTTTTTGAAAACAGCCTTATAGTATTGCGATACAGGCTCACACTTTTATCCGGACTTCTTGGAGGCCATGGTACAGGGCCTCCACGACCAACCCAACGTCCTGGAAACTCATCATCCAAATATCTTCTAACGCGCCTTTCATAGTGAGCTGGGGCACCATCTTGCAAATACCTCATTCTTCTAAGAACCGCTAAGGGTACATGTAACACGTAACACGAGGATTTTCTATTGCATAAACATGCATATTATGGAAATTAAAACTTCCATTACGCGTAAAGCACGATTCGTCGGTCACTAAAATGTCTTTTGTAAAGTTAGGATTTTGAACATTTTGTGCCAAAATCCATTGACGAAATGCAATTCTTTTGGGAAAATCATGGGGTTGAAGATGTTGTACACGCTGGTAGTGATACGGATAAAAATTATTGTCTCGTATAACACTGCTGACAAATGTGTGCGATACATTTAGCTGAGCGGCGATAATACGGGTACTTAAACCAGGATCCGCTTCCAACAGATTCAAAATTTCATCTTCCGCTCGCATATTGCATTGGACGGTCACCACCTCCGGCGGCTCCACCGACGGCGACGGGCTGCAAACTTCCAGTGTCGCTTGCTCTTTGTAATAAATTTCTAAATCGGTTTGGCGGTGGTAAGTGTCGTTTAGGAAATCGCTCTTGATAAATTCTTACAGCTTCCGCGGAATTACACCGAGTTTCGCCGTAAATAAGAAACATGTCTGCCAATTGAATGTTTGAATAAACGTATCGCGCCATGTTACAAAATGTAGATGTTTCATGGAATAAGTTTCACCATAGACTAAACAGCAAACTATTTTTATGTTTAAAAATCATCCACCCTCGTCGCTCTTATCTAAACATTTCAATAAGAGTGGAGATAAAGTGAAGTGTGAACCTAATAAGGAAAAATATTGAATTTCATTAACACGTTTAGAAAATATTCGGAATTTAGTCAGCAATGGGTACTTATGAAAACGATAACATAGACATAATTCTTCACAATCTGACCCACTTTTCTCTGGATGGTGTAATTCGATATCCAAATCGTTTAAAAACTACGCAATGTGCGCGTATACCAGATACCACAAACATGTGGCCTATTATTATTAATTATTTTTAATAATTATTTGTGAGCTATCTACTAAAGGTATGGTAATTTCAAATGCACGTATTGTTTATTTAAACGCTGCCCATTATGTGGTAGAGAGCCTGTACAGTAGTTCGTTTACACGCTGTATATATATATATATATATGTATATATATATATATATATATATATATATATATATATATATATATATGTATATATATATATATATATATATATATATATATATATATATATATATATATATATATGTATATATATAACTGGCTGGAGTTTTTTCTCGCGTTGATTGATTTAATTGCGCTCTACGTTTCGGCAGCATCACTTCTGCCATCCTCAGGAGCTTTTTTATATACTGAGTGATAGATGTCACGTTCACTGTCAGTACATTTGTTTTGTTTACTAGGGACTTGTAGTCTAGATCTGCTGCATGTTATTGGTCCACTCGATGTAGAAGGTGCTAAAATTTCTTGATTTGTGTTCGATGTATCTGCATTGTTGAAATTACTTGAATTTGTCTGAATATTCCGAAAATTGTTAAATATATATATATTTACATTATACTGCTTAAGCATACTGTTTTAGCGGTATATTTTTCACTTTACTTAAAATCAATGATAATTAATCAAAGAGTGAAGACATTCGTTAGTAGGTTCAAATTAAATGCTTTTCAAAAGCAACAAACGACGGAAAAATTACAGCGTATGAATCGGGGTATGTATACTTAAAAGAAGAATGCCCTGTATATATTATGCTAACTTTCTTATTTCTTTCGTGAATCATAGAGAAGCTTTATTTTCAACTATTCTTACTAGAATCAAGCCAGCAGTTTTTATTTGATTGTGAAATTATACGTTTGAAACTGAAAACGGTTTCGACCATTTTTTTGTCGTCTGCGTAATTCGCAATTTCACCTCTTTTTCTGCCTTTCCCATAATTTACAAATACATTATTCACGAATATAAAATCAGATACATTTAAAGCGTGCTTTTAACGCAAGTTCTTTTTCTTTGCGTAAAATTTAAAAATCAGATACATTCAAAACAGCTTTTTAACGCAACTTTTTCCTTACTCTCATGTACGAAATTTACAATTATTTTCAATATTTTTTATTCATCAACGAGTTTTTTTAACGTAACTTTTTAGGTGAATATTCTTACTTAAATTCAACATTCTTTTATAATATTTAATTGATGAGGCGGATACATGATGAAACTCCATAATACTATTTGAAATAAAACAACACAGTTGGGAGGGTTTCACTTTAATTGTTGAACACTGCAACATGTCTCACCACACAGTGGCTTCATCAGGCAGATGAAATAATGATGATCATTATTTCATCTGCCTGATGAAGCCACTGTGTGGTGAAACATGTTGCAGTGTTCAACAATTAAAGTGAAACCCTCCCAACTGTGTTGTTTTATTTCAAAAAAAAAATTCTTTTATAATCTCACTTTAAAATATAGTTAAGTCAATTTACTAACAGTATTAAAAGGTAATATAATTTCAACTTTCGTAAGAAATACAGGCAATTTATAATAATGAAATTATCGGGTTAGTGTTTTTCTAATAAATTTCTATAATTTGGTTGGCGTTTACTTTGTGGTACATCTTTATAACAATTTAATTAAAGCACTTAACTTTGTTTTACCACTTTTATTTTACTTTCCAGTGACTATAGTTTCGATTACAAGCTAGTCATTATCAAAATAAGTAGTAAAACAAAGTTAAGTGTTTTATTAATTAAATTTATAATATTTTCTAACTCTCAATTTTCCGTTGGTGGAGCTGAAGACGTGTTCTTTACTGAATCGTAGCCTACTTCAAACTCGACACGAGTACAACCTTTATGAATAGTTTTGTTGATTTCATATAAAGTATCAAAATTGAATTTGAGTTCAGTATTCCGGCACTAGTTACCCACAGACGCTTCGGACTTCAAGGTCCTCTTCAGTGTGATCCCGACCCAGTTCTGAGGAATACTGAACATTTCTGACTATGTTTCGTCCACAGAGCTATACTCTGTTTGTGAAACAGAGTATAGTTCTGTGGGCGAAACAGTGACTTGTATATGCACTTTGTGCATTCATGTCATTGACAATGCCACTGTGGAGCATTAGATGGCGTTGGCTATCGAATTCATTTAATAGTGTTCACATATTGGCTTGATATAGTCAGAAATATTCAGTATTCTTCAGCACTGGGTCAGGACCACACTGAAGAGGACCTTGAAGTCCGAAACGCGTCTGTGGGTATCTAGTGCCGGAATACTGAACTGAAATTCAATTTTGATATTTGTTTTCTGGTTTCACAAACAGAGTTTAGCTCATATTTTGAATTGTGGAGGCTTCTACTTCGTTATACATGTTAATTTAACACAATAAAACACTTTTAACTTTGTTTGTATAACACAATTTATTTTTATGTGACTGCAGTTTCGGCAAATTTAGCTTGCCATTATCAAACATGAACTGCCGAAACTGCAGTCACATAAAAATAAATTGTGTTATACAAACAAAGTTAAAAGTGTTTTATTGTGTTAAATTAACATGTATAACGAAGTAGAAGCCTCCACAATTCAAAATATGAGCTAAACTCTGTTTGTTAAACCAGAAAACAAATATCAAAATTGAATTTCATTTCAGTATTCCGGCACTAGATACCCACAGACGCGTTTCGGACTTCAAGGTCCTCTTCAGTGTGGTCCTGACCCAGTGCTAAAGAATACTGAACATTTCTGACTATATCAAGCCAATATGTGAACACTATTAAATGAATTCGATAGCCAACGTCATCTAATGCTCCACAGTGGCATTGTCAATGACATGAATGCACAAAGTGCATATACAAGTCACTGTTTCGTCCACAGAACTATACTCTGTAAAAATAAATTATGTTATACAAACAAAGTTAAAAGTGTTTTATTGTGTTAGAGTTTAGCTCGTTCGTGGACGAAACAGTGACATGTATATGCATTTTGTGCATTCGTGTCATTGACGATTCACTATGGAGTATTAGATGGCGTTAGCTATCGAATTCATTTGATAATGTTCTATATCGGACACTTTTTTCTCATTAATCACTTGGTAAAACATTTTAAAATATAATGGTTTGTAAATTAAATTCACTTGGTTTTGTTTCACTTATATGTATTTTATTTTCTACTAGTTTCGGCTTAATGCAATTATCAAGAATGATGTACAAATGGATTTGTTAGGGAATATATACAGTTTCGAGTTTTAGGTTTTATTGGGTAATAAGGGCATTTAATATCGGGGAATTCCAAAGGTCTTCGTTGTCGTTTTACTTGCCTTTATGGCTTTTGAAATTTCTAATCCCTCCCGGTAGTTAATAAAAAACAAACCACCGGTTTTTCTAAGCACTGTATCACATCTAATCACCATTTTTCTTCAAACGATTTAAAAATTCTGCATACAGGTAATAAGGGATTAACGCTTAACTACCGGGAGGGTTTAGAAATTTCAAAAGCCATAAAGGCAAGTAAAAATGTGGTCAACGACAACGAAGACCTTTGGAATTCCCCGATATTAAATGCCCTTATTACCCAATAAAACCTAAACTCGCAACTGTATATATTCCCAAACAAATCCGTTTGTACATCATTCTTGATAATAGCATTAAGCCGAAACTAGTAGAAAATAAAATACATATAAGTGAAAGAAAACCAAGTGAATTTAATTTACAAACCATTATATAATAATGTTCTCATATAAAGTAGTTTTGTTATTTTGAAATTTTGGATAATACGAGTTTGATCATCATAATTATTGAACTGATTTAATTGAAACTGCATAAATATTCATTAACATGATTCGATTCCGAACGCTTTTACGTATTCAAATGCAGCGTTAAATCTAATATTAATATACACCATCACACGTACAGCCCAATCAAGGTAAAATTAATATAAAAACCAGTACCACGAATTCGCTGCTTTTATGCGCGCTTAATATGGAAAACTGATTGGATATTAGTGAGTTAATTACAGTTTTCAGCGGTAACGGCACGGAATCCCGAAGCGCTGAAATTGTGAAATTAATTCCTGGTGCATCGACCGATCGCATTTTAATCCCTGCTAGTGATGGATTCAGAATAATGAAACAGTTTGTGCTGAAACAGAAACGCCGCAAGTTGACCACAAATTACGGTGAGTCAAGGCATAAATCAGTCTGCGTAAATGTAGATGATTTGCGTCCGATTGTATTTTTTTTTTTTTTCTTGGGCGGGATAAACGCGCAAATTGTGTGATTTTGCAGTTTTGTCAAAGAATGTTCGGAATCTGGTTATAACTAAATTTCTTGATTTCAAATCAGCCACTGGTTTTAGTAGCTGATTTAAAATCAAGATAGTTTCTCCCTTAGCTATTGAGTGTAGTAATCAAACAAAATTACCAGACAAAATTATACAGACAGTCCGTTCAATGTAATTATTTGGATGACAAAAAATTAAATCAAGGATTTATTGCGAGACAGTTTTTGCAATACAGGAATATTTTACGTTTAAATAGAATAATAACATAATTGATAGATGTTATTATTCTAATTAAACGTTACAACTTAATGTAGAATAAAAGTACAGGAAAAATGTTAATATTTTGTTATTTCAATTACTTATTTTTTAAGTGTATTTATAACTGCACAATTTCAAAACATTTCATTGTTTTATACGCGTGGCGCATGAAGTAAAATTTCGAATTTAGAAAAGCCTGAAAATTTGGTTTGGTCGCTCCGCGCTTCGCACTACGCGACCAAACCAAATTTTCAGGCTTTTCTAAACTCGAAATTTTACTTCATGCTTAGTCTGGGAGTGGAAACACTCGATCATTAAATTTTACTCTTTTATAAAATCGACGTGTTACCGGGGATTCCCTCCCGTTGACAGACAAATGTAATATATTAAATCATTCATTGAAATTATAAAGAAAGATGCAAAATTTTATCTAAAATCAACATTTGGAGGTAGCTTTATAATTTGCTCGGCTCTTAATGAGTTTATTTTCTATTCCTAAGAAAAACAGTGTTTATAATATAATAAAGTTGTATCTAATATAAGAACAAACTGTAAATAAATCGAAAAATCTAGAAATATTAAAAATCTCGACATGTTAAAAATCTTGACGGTCCACTCCCAGACTAAGCATAAAGTAAAATTTCGAGTTTAGAAAAGCCCCGCGTAGAAAATTGGTCGAGGGTCGCGCAGCGACCCGAGACAAATTTTCTACGCGGGGCTTTTCTAAACTCGAAATTTTACTTTATGCGTCACGCGTATTAAACAGTGAAAGCACTGAAATATTGTGAACTAGTGAACTTCGCTTGAAATCAGTGTCTTATACGCGTGGCGCATGAAATAAAATTTCGAGTTTAGAAAAGCCCAGAAAATTTGTCTCGGGTCGCTGCGCGACCCTCGACAAATTTTCACGGGGCTTTTCTAAACTCGAAATTTTACTTCATGCTTAGTCTGGGAGTGGAAAACACTCGTTTTAAGCTTCAAATTTAACTGTTTAAAAAAAACGTATGCATATGTATACCTTATAGAAAATTCCCTGTTTTTTTAAAGAGTTTAATTTGATTCTAAAACGAGTGTTTTCCACTCCCAGACTAAGCATGAAGTAAAATTTCGAGTTTAGAAAAGCCCCGTGAAAATTTGTCTCGGGTCGCTGCGCGACCCGAGACAAATTTTCACGGGGCTTTTCTAAACTCGAAATTTTACTTCATGCGCCACGCGTATAAAACACTGAAATATTGTAAAGTTTAAAAAATAATAGCCTTTATTTTGTTGGGTTGGTTGGTTCATTGATTTAATTTAATTCAGTGATTTATTTTATTTGAATTGGCGGCATTCCTATTGTTTACCAACCAATTTACAACATCCTTCCTTTACTCCATTACCTTTCCGTGGTCTACCTAGTCTGTTTAAAAAGCCCTCACAAACGACCCTGTGAGGTGAAGTGTGTCCATTGTCTATTTTCGTTCACCCTTGTAGATTTAATTAATAATTTGTTGTTGCCGTTCCTAACACCAACTTTTCGTCATTCATCATGCCTATGAATTGTGCTATCTGCTTGCGAGTTATTAGTCCTCGCTTAGCAGCACTTAAATGCAAATCGTGCGCCGCCTGGCATCATGCATCCTGTACTAGACTAGACATTGACCACATTATATATTACACTGAAGAGGCGCGTACTGAACTAGGAGACAGGTGGACATGCGTAAAATGCACTCCGGGGGACGAGCCCTTGTTCTCAATCGATGGCGCCGCTGTTAATTATTCTAAGAATGTACCTGCCCTTACTGAAATGCATAGTTTTATTAAAGCCACAATTCAAGATGTTTTGAAACAAGAATTGCCTGCTTTAATAAAAACTGA
This sequence comes from Philonthus cognatus, assembly GCA_932526585.2. Lineage (NCBI taxonomy): Eukaryota > Metazoa > Arthropoda > Insecta > Coleoptera > Staphylinidae > Philonthus > Philonthus cognatus. The sequence continues at coordinate 171,621,593 of OW052241.1, forward strand.
ATTTGAAAATGCAATGTCTGAAATTAAAAAAGAAATTAATGACATAAAAAAACGCCTTTTGATAATTGAGACTTCCAGAACCGAATCTTCTCCTACTTTGTCTAATCAGGCTTCGATGGTGGATGAAATTGAAGAACGACAACGTAGGGCTGCGAACATCATGGTTTTCAATCATTCAGAGCACAAAGGCAATGCTGATGATAAGAAGAAAAAGGATATCGAAGCTCTTAAAACTATCTTAGGGCCCTCAATCTCATTTGTGCCTAAATTAGTAATTCGCTTAGGAAAAGAGTCCGGCAAACCTAGGCCACTGAAAGTGTCTTTAGCTGATCATCACTCTGCAATTCAAGTACTCAAAGCTGTGCGTACTTTGAATACTGGTGCGGTGAAATTTTATGCCGATCGTACGAACATTCAACGAAATCAGCTAAAGACTTTAAACGACGAACTTACTTTACGCAAAAATTCGGGTGAAACGGACTTGACAATTAAATATAGGAATGGAGTCCCGAGTATAGTCAGTACTCGGTCATCAGGAGTTGCAGTTAATAAGCCAAAAAACTAGTTGTGTATTTCCAGAACATCGGAGGCCTTAAATCAAAAATTCGTGATTTACATCTTAAGGTTAGCTGTTGTGTTTATGACGTCATAATTCTTATTGAAACGTGGTTCGATGATTCCGTGTTAAATTCTGAATTAAACTTATCGAACTATAATATTCACAGACAGGATAGAACAATCTTAAAATAAATATAAAAATATTCTGTTAGAGAAATTGCTAAAATAATCAACAGATTGTTCAATCAAAATGGAGTAAGGTGACTTAGATTGTTAAGAAATAAATAAACTGTTCTGTTCGAGAAATTTGTAAAACATCAACAACAAAAGAAATCAAGATGTAATTTACTTACTTCAATTGCGATATTTAAATTTTCTTTAAAGCTGGCTGAAGTCCAATCAATAACGTATAGCTCAAAGTTGAATGAAATATTACCAGTTTAAATAAAAAAATTATAAAAAATAAAAACGTTACAGTTTCTTCTTTTCTGGTATGAGATTACGGAGTAAATGTTGGATTTTGATAAAACCAACAGAGATTGTAGAGAAATTAATAAACTTTGTGCTAATTTTTGAAAAAAATATAGACGCTCAAAGTTGAATAAAATGTTATCATTTTAAATGAAGGATATAAAATACGAAAAAAGTACAGTGTCTCTATTTCTGATCTTAAATTACAAAGGAAATGTCGGATTTAAAAAAGTCAACAGAGGTTGTTAAGAAATGAATAAACTTAAGAATATTTTCTCAAAGGAATTTATAATAAAAATCAGCAGATTGTCTAATTAATCAATTTACTTCGGTGAATTGTAATATTTTATATTTTCAAGAGTCAACAGAACTGTATTCATTTTATGTGTATATTTTTATGAACTTCATTTTCACGTATATCGACTAATTTCTGTTCACTTTGATTTATTGCAAATTGAAATTATTCAAAATGCGTGGATTTTAACTTGACATTTCATTAATAATTGTTCGATTTGATTTTTTCTAACGTTAAAATAACAATTGGTAATTTCCTAGTAATAATAATAGAATTATTTTATGTTAAATAGTATTATATAATTTAAAATTTGTGATATAGGATAAGTATGTCTTGAATTCAATAATATTTTGAATTCTAAAAAATGCGCTTATTGTCTAGGTCTTATTAATTAAGACCTAATGTTTGCGATTTATACAAATTTTACCATAAATATAATGTATATTTATAATAATTATCGATATAGTATTGTGTTTATGGCCTATGTTTAATTCATAGACTTAATTTTTGTTATTATCACTATCTCAAAATGTGTTCTTATTTTTGTAAAAGGTGTTTACCGTTGATGAATAAATAAATAAATATTGTGTTGAATCTTCTAAGCTGATTATACATACTAATTTTATTTATAAATTTTGATCAGTATTAATAGTATAATTTAGTTTCAAGGCACACTACATGTATTGCCAAAAAATCATGTGAACAAGATTCATCATATATTTTTTCTAGCATAAATATAATTTAAAATGAACATATCGAGCATAATTGGATTCAGAAATCAATGTCCAATATAATAAAATAAGAAAAGTATTTGCAGCCATTCAAAAATTTAAAGTTGACCATTATTTGAAATAATGAAATAATATATAATTAGTGTCAATTTGTGGTATCGAAAATGCGATTAACTTTGTTTTTTAGTTCATTCAAATCGATTAATAAATAACAGAGTTATAGCGTTGGGCGTTTTTTATCGAACACCGAACACCGAACTTCTTTTTCAAATAAACCACATAAAAATCAATAAAAAAAAGACATGTTCTGGCATTTCCTGTTTAAAAATAATTTTGGGCATATGACCACCGCGATCTCCTTTAAATGAACCATTCTATTGTTCCAATTGTACATAACTTTTTCGGTGTGGTCGGGCTAATCTCTCCAATTACGCGCTGAAAGTTGACTTCTAAGTCTTTAATCGTTGCTGGTTTATTAGCATAGACCAGTCATTTCACGCTGCCCTACAAAAAGTATTTCAATTGGATCAAATCACATCATCTAGGAGCTACCTGTAAATTAGCATGTCTTGAAATAATTTGATCACCAAACTTCTCTCCTAACAATGTGAGGGTTTCACGCGTGGAGTGGCAAGTTACGCCGTCCTGTTAAAACCAGTTAGTTCTCAACAAATTTGCATTGACGTTAGGGATCAAAAACTTCGAATCATTGACCTGTAGCGCTCGCCATTGATAGTAACATTGGGTCTGTCTTTATTTTTGAAAAAGTAGGGACCAATGGTGCCTCCAGCATGCAATACATAACACACAGTAAAACAATGTTGCTTATTCACCAGTCCATTCTGCCAAAAATGAGACTTACCACTTAAAATTATTTGGCGGTTAAAATAAATAAATAGGCGAAGTGCTCTATAAGTTTGACGCACAGAACGCGCATTTTAGAAATAGATTTTCACAATTTGTAATCGTTGCTCGACTGTAAGCTTTGGCATGATTTAATAATTTAATTTATTAGTGTTTATCACATACATGTGTTACACAGGTCAAATTATACTATAACAATGAAAAGCTTAAAACTAAAAATATTAACATTAATAAAGGATATTTAATTGATGAGGCGGATACATGATGAAACTCCATAATACTATTTGAAATAAAACAACGCAGTTGGGAGGGTTTCACTTTTATTGTTGAACACTGCAGTGTTCAACAATAAAAGTGAAACCCTCCGAACTGCGTTGTTTTATTTCAAATAATATTAATAAAGGACTTACACCGACACAGCAGGAATAATAAAATAAAATAATTTGTTCTTAAATTACAAGGAATGTTGTTATCACAGTCATTTATAAAATAAAATTAATATAAATACGTAGAAAAACAAATAAAAGTCACGGTGATAATCCCCAAGTTAGATCAGGCATTTATAAATTGAACTGCGAAAATTGTAAAGGTGAGTACATTGGGCAATCTGGTCGTAGAATCGAAATAAGATTAAAAGAACACGAGCGAGCCTTTAGATTAAAACATAATAGTTCTACCTATGCTAACCATCTTTTAGAAGAGAATCACACTTTTGGCGAGGATGTACTTTTAGTAATCCATTTTGCCGAAAAAGGTCGTAAAATGGATTTACTGGAAGCACTAGAAATACACAAGGCCCGAATTAATCCCGGAATTTCCCTTCTTAATGACCAGGTTGACCTAATGTACACCCCTCTTTTCGAAGCCGTATAAATAGTTTTTAACGTGTAATTTGTATTTACTTTAGTTTGAGAATGACTACTAGTTAGTCGAAACTAGTTACACAATTAAATGTAAGATTCAGTGGTTAAACAAAGTAAAAAGTGTTTTATTTACAAGTCACGGTGATAATTTGCCAAAGCTTACTGAACAAAATTGCTACGAACAGCTTTCCATTCTGACATTGGTTTAACAGATATCCATGATTAAAGTTCTGTACCTCTAAAAAAACACCCTTTATATTTATAGTTGTGTGTAGTAACAATACAACTAATGAATAATTTTAATAATTACTCCAGTCAGTCAAAACTATTAGAAACTTCACTACATTACATATATTATACCAAACAACAAAACACACTCAACTTATCTCTTGGTTTGTCTTCTCTAGTAAGCCACACTAGCTTGTAACTTATTTGTGGATTGCGGACGAAAGTTTCGCGCAAAACACGGTTTCCGCACGTGCTGAACATAACAAACGGTGTTTTGCGCGGATTGTTTGCAAACTTAAGTTTATAATTACATCCATCATCCGCCGCAGTAAACATCATTTTTCACGGTGTAATTAAAAGTTATTGTTTTAATTAACGCGCTCGCGCTCCGGAGGTCCGCTTTTTCTCACAAATTAGTAAATAAAAACAAAACTGACTTTTCTCAGGGGTATTAATATTAATGTTACGCAAACTCGGGGACAAAGTTTTAAATTAAATATAGAAATTATTGTGAAACAATCAGAGCGTTTACACGTAATGAACGTTTATTAAATTAAAATTAAATCAGTTCTGTTAAAACAATTAGATTATACATTCTAATGGTTTTAACAAAACAGACGTCAAATTTGAAAGTTTTATATAATTAAAGTTAAGTAAGTTTCTCTGCAGCCGTCCCGAAAATAAACTGTTCGGTATGGTTTATTAAATTGAAAGTACCACTTTACACAAATCGTACCGAAAGTATTTTCGGGACGAGTTTGCGTATCTATGTAAGCGGCCTTGACAATAACATCTTTTTTTTTAATTTAATTATGACAGCGCTTGTTGTATAACATTCGTGTGTGTTTTCGCTCTTTCATTCCAAATAAATGGAAATCAGTAACTTCCTACTCATCCGTAAAATATCATTTCCAGAACTTGTTACGAAAATTACATTGGATTGATTGTGTTACTTGAAGATAAATATAACTTTGAATAAAATATTTAGAACCTTTCTTTAATACTTTAAGTATTGAAGAAAGGTTCTAAGTATTGTATTCAAACGTAAATTACTATTTCTTAAAACAATTACAAAATGTATAATAGACGTCGATTTAAACATCGATTATAAACAAGCGTATGACTCGATCCGAAGAGAGAAGACGTATAATGCTTTAATCAGCCTGGGAGTGCCTACAAAGTTAACATAACCCTGAAAAAAACTTATAGTAGAGTTTTAGTAGAAGGAGACTTTTCAGAAAAGTTTTCAGGAAGACAAGGCCTGAGGCAAGGGGACCCATTATCGACACTACTCTTCAACCTAGTACTCAAGAAAATGGTGAGGGAGAGCAGAATGCAGGTGAAGGGGATTACTAATCACCATAAATAACAAATGATCGCATATGCAGATGATGTAGCCCTACTTACGAGATCAAAGGTGGAATTGGGAAGAGCGTTTGTGCACTAGTGGAGACCGCAGAAAAGTATGGGTTGAAAATAAACGAAGCGAAAACAAAGTATATGGTACTCAGGCAACCAGTAGGAGATGGAAAAAAGATTGTAGAATTCGAAAGGGGAAATACAAAATTTAAAATCGAGCAGGTGGAGGAGTTCGAGTACCTAGGACTGACGGTGACATATAGAAATGAAGAAGAAGTAGAGGTGCAAAAACGTCTGGGAAAAGGTAGTAGAGCGGCAGGAAGTCTTAGAAAATTACTAAGAGCAAAAGATATCTCTAGATCAGCCAAAATGAGGATATACAGCACCGTGATTCGGCCTACGGTAACTTACGGGTGCGAGATTTGGACACTGACAAATCCAGCGAAATGAAGCTGCAGGCCTGGAAAAGAAAATCATTAAGAACGATATTAGGAGGATACGTACTGAGAAAGGCCAATGGAGGAAAAGAATGAGGTCAAAGGTCAAAGAAATGTACAAAAATCCAAGCATAAGTAGATACATAAAGGCGCGAAGAGCAAGATGGCTGGACCATGTAGAACGTATGACGGGGGAGAGACGTGCATGAAGAGAACTGTTCGAAAGAGAAGGTGGGAAAAAAGGGAGAGGAAGACCGAAGAAAAAATGGCTGGAAGCAGTCCTAGCAGATGTAAGAGAAATCGATACGAATTGGAGGAGAACAGCACAGAATCGGAAGGAGTGGAGGAAGATAGTGAGTAGGATTGAAGAAGAAGAAATAGTATAACAAAAAAAGTCTTGGGCCTTTAAGGCCTGGAGTACTGTAATGTATATATATATATATATATATATATATATATATATATATATATATATAATCAAATTTGCAAGTTTTATAAAACATATTCAGATGGAATATTTTCTTCTACATGCTAGAGATACTTCGAGATGTCAAGAATATCCGTAGAAATTATTCACTTTAGATCATCAATTAAATTTATGAATTATTCATCGTCTGCAATGTAAGCTTTTATCTTTTACATAAAATAAGTATTCAATTTGCCAATTTATCTATTATAAGCTATAAAAGCAAAGTTTGCGTTTATTGAAAACTTATGTCTGTGCTTTATTGGTAATCATTTTTATTTTATTCATATCTTGTTGGATAGGGAGTTTTTATTTTAAGTATACATATGCCGAAATATACGCTGTAGATTTTCAGACATTCTTTGTGTCTTTAAAGCGTTCAATTTGAAGCTTCTAACGAGTATTTCCACTTCCAGATTAAGCATGAAGTAAAATTTCGAGTTTAGAAAAGCCTGAAAATTTGGTTTGGTCGTGTAGCGCGAAGCGCGGAGCGGCCAAACCGGCTTTTCAGGCTTTTCTAAACTCGAAATTTTTCTTCATGCGCCACGCGTATAAATCACTAATTTCCAGTAAGGTTTAAAATATACTAGAAAAGCAATATTCCAAAGCCGTATATTTTGAATTTTGCAGAATTTTATTGTTTTAAACGCCTGCGACTCACTTTTTCTAATTACGTATACATTTGTTTAGCTTCAAACCAATTTTCAAGCTTTTCTAAACTCGAAATTTTACTTCATGCCTAATCTGGGAGTGGAAACAGTTGGTAGAATGATATTCAGGATTTTAATTAAAAAAACATATTGATTTCTTTTCATAAATTGTACTGAAAATTCATCACGCGTATAAAACACTGATTTGATGTGAAATATAAAATATAATTCTATTCCTATGGTATACATCCGTGAACTTAATTTTGTCATATGCGCATTTCTGAATATAACCATTTCTTTGTTCTTATTTTCATTTTATAAATTTCCATCATGTTTACAATGATGCATCACAACTTACTTCCAATCGACTTAACAAATAACAAGTTCACAGTGAAACGAACTCAACTTTAGATCTCCGGTAATAATAATGTACGTGCATGTGAAGAGGAGAGAGGAAACGCTGCGTCGTATACAAAGTATCCGAACGATTTAATTCGAAATAAAGTTTATTCTTTAGTGCCGCTCTAAAAATTTATGTGTGTTTTAAATGCGGCCGCAAGAGGGCGAGGAAGAGGAGCGGGCAGACGATTCCGCGCCAGGACACCGAACAATGTAATATTTCCAGATGTTAAAATGTATTTCTCACGAGGCATTAAGCCTGGGATACTGTAAAGTGTGACTATAATTCATCTCTCAAAGTTATGTCGCATTACTTTATTGTCGCCGTTTGTACGACTAAACGGGGGGATTTAATTTATGTTTATGAATGCTTTTCAAAAGCAAATTGTACTGTGTTTATTTAGAAGTTACATAGTATGATGGAAATTATACATTATGCAATTATAAATTATAAATATACATTCTTACCTTTCCGCTAGCTTTGACGCTAGAATCGTCGCTCTACTATGTTTGGGACCTATTTGTTTTAAAAAAAAATCAGTAGTCAAAATATTTGTAGAAAACTTATAATATGTCAATTTATTGATGTATTAACACATCAATAAATTGACATATTATAAGTTTTCTATGTGTTAATACATCAATAAATTGACATATTATAAGTTTTCTACAAATATTTTGACTACTGATTTTTTTTAAAAACAAATAGGTCCCAAACATAGTAGAGCGACGATTCTTATATATTATGCAATTATAAATTAAAAATATACATTCTTACCTTTCCGCTAGCTTTGACGCTAGAATCGTCGCTCTACTATGTTTGGGTCCTATTTGTTTTTAAAAAAACTCAGTAGTCAAAATATTTGTAGAAAACTTATAATATGTCAATTTATTGATGTATTAACACATCAATAAATTGATATATTATAAGTTTTTTACAAATATTTTGACTATTGATTTTATTTTAAAACAAATAGGGCCCAAACATAGTAGAGCGACGAGTCTAGCGTCGAAGCTAGCGGAAAGGTAAGAATGTATATTTATAATTTATAATTGCATAATGTGTAATTTCCATGATGTGTTAACACATTAATAAATTAATATATTATAAGTTTTTTACAAATATTTTGACTACTGATTTTTTTTAAAACAAATAGGATACAAACATAGTAGAGCGACGAGTCTAGCATCGAAGCTAACGGCCAGGTAACTCAGTTTTATACAAGTTTAATAATAATATATTCTATATTGCAATTGCCATTCAAAGTGCTACATTTAAATGGCAATTGCAATATAGAATATAATAGAAAACTTTTATAAAACTGAGTTAGATTAATATTGACAGGAGCGACTGACAAATTCACATACTTCACATTGTTTTGAAAATTTCACAGCCAACTCGATCGGGTTTTTAACTGAACACCTAATAGAGTAGAATACAATAAATCTTTATTTTTAGAGTGTGAAGTTCTGCCTTTATTTGATTAAAAACAATTTAAAACACAATTTTTTAATCTTATAAATAATAAAGGCATATTGTTGACATTATACAGGGTGTCCCATTAGTGCGTTCTCGGAGGATATCTCAGCTTATGTTAAAGATAGAACAATTGTTTCTTTACCAAAGTTATTTGATTTTAAGAGCTGCATCACCTAAAAATATTTATTTATATACAGAGTGTGCCATTAAGGCAGTAGCGGATGCAATTTGCTTATTTTAAATGGACCACCCTGTATATTATTTTGTTTTTGAATTTATCATAAAAATTGCCTATCATTTTATTGAAAACATTTCGTCTTAGTCGTATCGTTTCGGAGTTATTTGACATTTATGGACGAAAATAATTTTTGCAGTGGTTTTATAAAGTTAAAATATCTCGGAAACTAAATGAGATAAAGAGCTGCAGATTTCACTATTCTCTTGAGAATTGGGGGCGCTATCATGTGCACTATATAGTTGTTGTGTTTAAGTTATTTGGCTATAAAATAAAAATAGTTACATTTATAAATTTTAAATTAAGGGTAACTTGGTTTATTTAAATAGAACCATGTAACTTTTTTTATATCAATCGACTCAAAATGAAATTCTATTTCTAATTTAATAATAGGGCCCGCCGTGGCCGAGCGGTTGAGCCGCCGGTTTCGCCAAATCGGTCACGGAGGTGATCTGGGTTCGATTCCCAGCGGAGGCGAGTAATTTTTCTAACGAAAAATACTCGTTTCCGGTTCCATGGATGTGTGTGAATGTGTTGTGACGTCCAAATTAGTCGAAATATATATTAATATAAATCAACGTTAGTAGCTGAATGGTAGAAACCTATGCTAAACAAACAAAAGAAAAAATAAATAATAATAATAATTTTGTATCTGTAGATGTAATATAATTATCTTAAAAATTTTAAACTTACGGATAAAAATTATAAACCTAATAAAAAGAGAATTGAATTTTGAGTCGATTGACGTTAAAAAATTATATGGTTCCATTTTAAAAAATTAAGTTACCTTTGTTTGAAAATTTATAAATTCGACTATTTTTGTTTCGTAGTCAAATAACTTGATCACGATAACTTTAGTGCATTCAATAGCGCCTTCTATTCTGAAGAGAGTGGCGAAATCCGCGACTCTCTATCTTATTTACTTTCAGAGATATTTTAGGTTTACAAAACTGCCGCAAACGTGATTTTTATATATAAATGTCAATTGATTCCGAAACGGAACAATTTAGACCAAATGTTTTTAATAAAATGATACGCAGTTTTTATGAGCAATTTAAGAACCAAATAATATACAGGGTGATCTATTTAATATAAGTAAGTTGCATCTGCTACTGCCTTTATAACACACCTTGTATACATGCAAATATTTTTAGGTTATGCAGCTTTTAAAATCAAGCAACTTTCTTCAAAAAACTTTTTTTCTATATTTAACGCGAGCCGAGATATCCTCCGAGAACGCACTCATGGGACACCCTGTATATACACGATTTTATTTAACCGTTATTGTCTTATTTCTTATTGTTTATTAAAAGTATTAAAAATAAGATAAATCAATATCGCTGTATTACAGAAACATTAAAATACCCCCAAAAAACTTCATTTTTTTCGAAATAATGAAGTAGTTTCAGCAAACTGTAGACACGAAGAAATTATTTATTTTAAAATTGTTGCAGGCAAAAAACGAATAAGTTTTGGAAACATTAAAATGCTGTTGGTGAACAAATGAAATTATCTACTTAAAAATTGTCAAAGAATTGACGAAATAGAAATTTTTGGAAAATGTATAAACAAGCATAAACTCAGGTCGACTATATTTTAAACTTTACAATATATAAGTGTTTAATACGCGTGGCGCATGAAGTAACATTTCGAGTTTAGAAAAGCCTGAAAATTTGGATTTGCCGGGGCCCCGGGACAAATCCAAATTTTCAGGCTGTTATAAACTCGAAATTTTACATCATGCTTAGTCTGGGAGTGGAAAACACTAGTTAAAAGCTTTAAATTTTTAAATATTCGTTGTTTTCTTAAAATAGGTCAGTTTGAAGCTTTAAACGAGTGTTTTCCACTCCCAAACTAAGCATGAAGTAAAATTTCGAGTTTAGAAAAGCCTGAAAATTTGGTTTGGTCGCGTAGCGCGAAGCGCGGAGCGACCAAACCAAATTTTCAGGCTTTTCTAAACTCGAAATTTTACTTCATGCGCCACGCGTATTAGACACTGAAAGCACTGAAATATTGTGATCGAGTAAACTTCGCTTGAAATCAGTGTCTTATACGCGTGGCGCATCAAGTAAAATTTCGAGTTTAGAAAAGCCTGAACATTTGGTTTGGTCGCTCCGCGCTTCGCGCTACGCGACCAAACCAAATTTTCAGGCTTTTCTAAACTCGAAATTTTACTTCATGCTTAGTTTGGGAGTGGAAAACTCTTGTTTGAGTCTTGTATAGTTTCTAATAAGCTTTCTATTTCCTGTTTTGTGTAATTCTGTCCTATTCCACGGTTATTCTCCATAATTATTAGAAATTATAAAAGACTCAAACGAGTGTTTTCCACTCCCAGGCTAAGCATGAAGTAAAATTTCGAGTTTAGAAAAGCCTGAAAATTTGGTTTGGTCGCGTAGCGCGAAGCGCGGAGCGGCCAAACCAAATTTTCAGGCTTTTCTAAACTCGAAATTTTACTTCATGCGCCACGCGTATTAAACACTGAATGCACTGGAATATTGTGAACGAGTAAACTTCGCTTGAAATCAGTGTCTTGTACGCGTGGCGCATGAAGTAAAATTTCGAGTTTAGAAAAGCCTGAAAATTTGGTTTGGCCGCTCCGCGCTTCGCGCTACGCGACCAAACGAAATTTTCAGGCTTTTCTAAACGAGTGTTTTCCACTCCTAAACTAAGCATGAAGTAAAATTTCGAGTTTAGAAAAGCCTGAAAATTTGGTTTTTAGGCTTTTCTAAACTCGAAATTTTACTTCATGCGCCACGCGTACAAGACACTGATTTCAAGCGAAGTTTACTTGTTCACAATATTTCAGTGCTTTCAGTGTTTAATACGCGTGGCGCATGAAGTAAAATTTCGAGTTTAGAAAAGCCTGAAAATTTGGTTTGGCCGCTCCGCGCTTCGCGCTACGCGACCAAACCAAATTTTCAGGCTTTTCTAAACTCGAAATTTTACTTCATGCTTAGTCTGGGAGTGGAAAACACTCGTTAGAAGCTTAAAATTTTTAAATATTCGTTGTTTTTTTAAAAGACGTCAATTTGAAGCTTTAAACGAGGGTTTTCCACTCCCAGACTAAGCATGAAGTAAAATTTCGAGTTTAGAAAAGCCTGAAAATTTGGTTTGGTAGCGTAGCGCGAAGCGCGGAGCGGCCAAACCAAATTTTCAGGCTTTTCTAAACTCGAAATTTTACTTCATGCGCCACGCGTATTAAACACTGAAAGCACTGAAATATTGCGAACGAGTAAACTTCGCTTGAAATCAATGTCTTGTACGCGTGGCGCATGAAGTAAAATTTCGAGTTTAGAAAAGCCTGAAAATTTGGTTTGGCCGCTCCGCGCTTCGCGCTCCGCGACCAAACCAAATTTTCAGACTTTTCTAAACTCGAAATTTTACTTCATGCTTAACCTGGGAGTGGAAAACACTTGTTTAAACTTTAAATTAACCTATTTTAAGAAAACAACAAATATTCAAAAATCTACAACACGTAATTGGGATATGTATACCCAAAAGAAAAAAATCACAAGACATTATAATTTAAAGCTTACCTAAAAGAAAGAACACTAATATACTCGTGATCTAAACTGTATGACATTGTAATGTAACGTCAAAATTTGACACAACTAGGAAAACTCGTTGCAGATACAACTGTCGACAAAATCTATAAAAAAATTAAATCACACATTCCTCATTAATGAGTCATAGGACATCTCTCCCGAATTTCACTATACGTGTATTACAATCGACAAATAAATGTAATATTTAAACAGGATTTAACTGAAGTTGGTAAAACCGGACATTAATCTATTACAAGATTTTAATCGAAGTTTGGAAAAGAATTGGTGTCGGTTTTTTTAAGTCAGAATGATTAATCTTTGTTTTAAAATCAGAAAAAGCAACATTAAACAACTATAAAAAATAATAGGTTGGTTGTAGTCCGTCATATCAAGTAAATCAAAATAATGGGTCAAAATGGATAAAAGTACTTCTTGATATTTTAAATTTATTTTATTTTCTGTAAAGGTTATATTGTTCAATCCAATATAACCTTTTATACTATACATCAAACCTTAATATATAATTCTAATTACTTTCGTTAATTATAAACATTACTCTTGCATTTCTTAAGATATAATTATGCATTTACGTGTGTGTGAAAAGACGTGTTAACGTGAGCTCCAGTTAAAGTGTAAATTTTAGTGACATTTTGGATATATTTTAACTCAGGATAAGTACCATCTTATTCCTCACTAAGCAAGCTTTACAACGATGTGCATTATTTTTAGTAATAGTTAGTATGGCTCGCAATAATTGACCATTTATCAATCGAAATCCGGCCGTCACATTCGGAGTTTAAAACCGGGTCTTTTTTGCGATCCCATTGTTCATTTCTTATCGTAAACCTGAACGTTTGGTCGAATAAATTGTCTTATCGATTTAACCTTATAAATCAGCTGATGGGTTTAGAATAATAATAAACTGGAAATCTTTTCATTAATAAATCCATACTACTCCTTTGTTCTCTTATGTCACCCTTTCCGTGGTCTACTACCCCGAATATGTGTTTTTAAGTCGTTGCGAAAGACCGCGCAGCGTGAAGATTTGTCTTTTGTTTATATTAATATTGTTTTCCCCTCCCCATTGATTAATCCAAATAACTATCATTAAATTATACTATAATGGGAGTTGTCACTTGTCCGTGTTGTAATATTACAATTTCGCCAAAGAACTTATCCGCTGCAATTAAATGCAATGGAAAATGCAACAATAGATACCATCCTGTATGTGTGAAATTAACGCAGACTGAGTTTGTATATTATGTAAGTCAAGAGAAACTACTTGGGGGCAATAAATGGGTCTGTCGCCTGTGTGACTATGACGGAAGTGTAAAAGGTTCTAATGACGATCCCAGTATGATTGAAACAATTAAAGCAATGTTTATGGATCAGCTTCAAACGTTCAGGGATGAATTTGCTATTTTTAGTTGTGGCCCCGATAATATTCCAAATAGTTTTATTAAAAACTGCATTTTTACTATTTCCAAGCCCATATACTTATTATTTGTTTGTTCATTAAAAAATGGCTATGTGCCGAGTATATGAAAGAAAAGTTTTGTTACACCCATTCATAAATCAGGACGTAGTGACATTATAGAAAATTACAGGGGAGTATGTCTCCAATCTTCGATACCTAAGTTATTAGATAAATTAATGTCCACATTTATATTAAATCAATTTAAACATGTACTTGTTGAGGAACAACATGGCTATGTGGAGGGTAGGTCCACTACTTCAAATCTTTTAGTGTTTACAGATTACCTTGTTAGTGCTTTTGAAAACAAAATGCAAGTTGATTCTATATACACAGATTTTTCGAAAGCATTTGACAAGGTAAATCACGCGATATTATTGGCAATAAGAGTTGTGGAGTGGATTGGCTCCTTTTTAAGTAATAGGGTTCAACAAGTTAAAATAAAAAACTTTATTTCAAAGGAATTCTCCGTTTATTCTGGTGTACCACAAGGTACACACTGTGGACCGATATTTTTCTTGGTTTTTATAAATGATATAATACACTCCATAAAGTCATGCAAAGCTATAATGTTTGCAGATGATTTAAAGCTATACCTAGCAATGTCGCAGCCTTCTGACTGCACATTGATACAGGACGATTTGAATAATATATTAAATTGGTGTGACAAGAATAGATTGCATTAAATTTAAAAAAATGCCATGTAATATCATTTAGCAAGCGTCAAGTAGTCCATAAATATAACTATATTTTGAAAGGTGTCGGATTAAGTCGGGTTAACGAGATTAAAGATTTGGGTGTAACACTCGATTATAAACTTAATTTTGGACCACATATTACAAATATTACCAATAAGGCAAGTAGGGTTTTAGGTTTAATTTTTAGAATTGGCAAAACATTTTCAGTGCGAACCTTACAGTTACTTTATTTTTCATTGGTAAGGTCGATATTAGAATATTGTTCGATTATATGGAGTCCACACTATGCTATCTGGATAAACAAGCTTGAGAAAGTCCAATCTAAATTTGCACGAGTATGTGCCTTTAGAATGGGAATTTCTGGAGATAACTTAGAAATAAATTCATTCAAATCGACAATAAATCTAAAACCCTTGATTCACAGGCGCATTTATTATGATTTATGTTACTTGCACAAACTTTTTTCGGGCTATATTAATTCTTCTTTTCTTGTCTCCAAAATATACTTAGTAGTCCCAATAACTGACAGAAGAACGAGGCAACACTGTACATTTAAGGTCCAAAGTGCAACATGCAATTATAGCTTAAATAACCCGTTAACAAGATTATTCCGTAACTGTATTGTTTCGAGTTTACGTGAAGTGATTAATCACAAATAGAAAGACTGTTATTCCTTACTTCACTTTTTATTTTTATGTTAGATGTACATTTCGAGACACAAGGTGCTCATTATCAATAAAAAACTAAGTTTGTTATTGATAATGAGCACCTTGTGTCTCGAAATGTACATCTAACATAAAAATAAAAAGTGAAGTAAGGAATAACAGTCTTTCTATTTGTGAAGATTATTCCGATTTGGTAATATTTTACTAGATATTAATTCCTTGTACCTCTTTCAAAAATCGGATAATCTATTCAAAACCAAAATTAAGTTTATCAATTTCGAGCTTTTTACTTAATCCATATTAATTCGGTTGCATATATTAATTATTCTTTCCCTTAATAGAAGATGCTATTGTTTTATTAGTTTTATACTATAAGCTCTTGTTAAGTTCAGTTTATTAGTGATGTAATTAGTTTTGTATACTTAGAGTGTATATTTTTTTTATGTTAATGTTAAAATGGTTTTTACCGTAAATAAATAAATAAATAAATAAATAAATAAATAAATAAATTTCTATATACACACAATTCAACAATACTTTTCATCTACACAAATCATATCTAATACATGAAAATTAGGTTGCATACACTCCACATATTAAATAATTATTTCATACACTTGATCGATACCAACATAAATAATTTATAGTCAATACATCAAACCACCACTTTCATCTAACATATAACCTCAAATAATCACAAATCGCGTGCGTCGTCCATAAAATTTAGCAACATTTTCCATCACCTTACTGAGTTTATCTCCTCCATCCGATCTTTAATCCCTCATATACACATACTTTGCTACCATTATTTAAATTTGAAAGTGTTCTAAACATGTATTTTTTCGATCTTCAGTCGTTTTTTTATAAAACCACTACTTTAACTGTTAACATTTAGACGTGTAAGTAACCAAAAATACTCTATATTTTACAATACATTTAATTATTAAAATGATAATATTAACATTTTCACATACATAAAATCCATCTATTTATAACTACTGCTACTGTACTCAAAATCTCTCAATTATTTTTGTTAATTTAAACCTGTTAACCCCGTAATTTATTATGTCATTCTTTTTTACTGATGCTAAGTTGTTTTATTATTTTACTTATACTTGTTTATATTTCTTTGTAGTTTTCTGCTGATGATGAACTGACTAGTTCGAAACCGGTACAGAAAATAAAATAAATTTAAAATATCAAGAAATACTTTTATCTATTTTGACCCATTATTTTAAACTATAAAAAAATTTACAGAAGCTTAATCTTGAAATTTTTTCCACGATAAAATTCTTACCTAGCTGCTAGCCTCGACGCTAGACTCGTCGCTCTAATATGTTTGGGTTGTATTTGTTTTAAAAAAATCCAAGGGTCAAAATGTATCTAAAAAATTTATGGTTTGTCAATTTATTGATATCCAGGGAGGGCAGTGCAATATTTATTGTTTGACGTTGAATACACGAAAATGATCTACGTGTATTCCAATCGACAATTAAATGCAATCTTTAAACAGGATTTAACTGAAGTTGGTGCAACCGGACATTAATCTACACTGTCGAAAGAAATTAACGCATTATTTGTGATTTTTTTGATATCTTGGAATCGAGTTTTCTTTGAACACAAACATATTTTTACAATAAGAAATCTTATCAAGCATGCTGTTTTACATGTTGTGTTTTGTTCTCATGGTTTTCTGTCAATAAATAAAATGAAGCACTTTTCATTATTCTGACTGTAAGAAAGGTTCATATAAAATTTCTTTTTGAGTTTGTTTTCAAGTAATTGTTAAAATTAAGTGCTAAATAGTGAAGAATGAATATGGATAGACGTCCGAATCTTAATTTAAGCAGTGAAGAAGCTGTGATTGTGGTTACACTTGCAGAAGAAGGTAGGAGTCAGCGTTACATCAGTCAACGTCTTGGTGTTAATCAATCGACCGTATCCCGTGCCTTGAAGAGACATCGGGAAACTCAGGCATACTCAAGAAGGCCAGGACAAGGGAGAAAAAGGGCCACAACTGCTGTTCAAGACCGTTTTTTAATGATGCAGACGTTACGCGAACGGTTTATTACGGCTCCTAGGCTACAAAATATGCTCGCAGAGATCCACAATGTTCATGTAAGTTCCGTTACCATCAGAAAAAGGTTACGTGGTTTTAATTTAACTCCGAAAACAGCGGCAAAAGGACCACAATTAACCGCAGACCATCGCAGAGCCAGGTTAACATTTGCGCAAGAACATGTAAACTGGTTACAGGCCGATTGGGCTAATGTTATGTTTAGCGACGAGTCCAGATTTTGTCTTTACGGCAGTGACAGACGAATGCATGTGTACAGACGGCCAGGTGAACGTTATGCACAGTGTAACATTGTTCCGACTGTTATGTTTGATGGAGGCTCTGTTATGGTGTGGGGTGGTATCACTTTAGAGGCTCGTACGGAGTTGGTGGTCCTACCAAGAAGAATCATCACGGCAGCGTCTTATATTGCAAACAATTTAGAACCATCCGTAATGTCTTTTGCTCCCTTTGGAGGAAACGATTTCCTGTTTATGCATGACAATGCAAAACCACACAGTGCCCGAATTGTACAACAGTATCTTGACCTAGTGGGTATCAACACAATGCAATGGCCAGCCAGGAGTCCCGATCTTAATCCGATCGAACACCTATGGGACGCGATGGGCAGACGCCTTAGAGCACTTCCTCGGCGTCCAAGCAATCAACAAGAGCTTGGACAAAGATTGCAGAAAATTTGGGATATTAACCAGGATGAAATTGGATCATTAATTAACAGTATGAGCCGTCGCTGTCAGGCAGTTATTCGAGCAAGAGGAGGAAACACTAGATATTAAGTCTTATAATCACATGTTAACTTTTTTCCTCTTTTTATTTATGGCATTATTTTATATTTAATTAATTTCTTAATTAGAAAGGAATCACTTGGTTTGTTTCACTTAATAAATTTATTTATTCCGACTAGTTTCGACTAACAGTCATTATCAAGGAATGTACAGAATTTACAAATTACAAAGTATTTATACAACATTTTTTCGCCGGTCAGGTAAGAAGGGCGTTCATGATCGGCGAATGCCAAATGTCCTCATTATCATTCACGACGTTTTTTCCCAGTTTTATGGCTCTGTTGATTTCCAAGCCTTCTCGATGGTTTAGGACGCTTCCTTTATTGCCCGTATATAAAATGGTGTGGTTCTCTGAATTGCAAAATGACCGAACGCGACGCAATGTTTTGACAATCCGGTTGATTGTTTTTTATTAATTATATCCTTTCGATGTTCTTCGAATCTAATTTTGAAAGATCTTCCCGTTTGTCCGATATAGATTGCGTCGCAATCATCACATTTCAATTCATAGATTCCGCTTTGTTCTATTTTGTTAATGTTACTTTTATTGTTACAAAGTAGTTTCCTTAAATTTATAGGGTTAGTCATAATGGTATTAAATTCCTTCCCTTTAAACTGTGTTTTGATTATTGGTGAAAGGTCTTTTATATATTCAATCTTATTCCATTTTATCTTATTGTCATCTACATTTGCATAAAAATATTTCATTAATTGTTTGAGTCTTTTTGTTTTTATTAGGTTATCTACAATTTCCGTGTTAAAACCGTTATTTACTAATCTTGGGTAGAACGAGGGTAAGCATAGTGATGTTAAATTCTACCCAAGATTAGTAAATCTAACAAACATAGATTTAGACTGTAGTGAAAAACGATGATTGGAGAAAGGTCTTAAATATAGCCCACATATTGAACAAATGTCTCAAATAGAAACAGTTGGAATAGATTCAGATATACTGTGTAATAAATTAAATTCAGAAATAGAGAAATCATTAACCAAAAATAAAATAGCAAAATTATTAAATAACTACAAAAATAAAAATAAAATTAAAAATAAAATAACTCATAAAACAGAACAAAAAACAATATTTAGCATTAAAAAGAAACTTAATGACAACAATTTAATTTTATGTAAAGCTGATAAAGGTAATACAATCACCTTATTGCATAATCAGGATTATATTCAGAAAACAGAAGCTTTATTGAACACAGAAAACTTTAAAATATGTAAAATAAATCCAACAAACAAATTCCAACTGCAGCTAAAGAAGACATTAAAACAGTGCAATAACTTGATTTCAGAAACCGAGAAGTTTAAATTAACCAAAATGAATCCAAGAACACCGATACTTTACGGATTACCAAAATTACATAAGGATGGTATACCGATGCGCCCAGTTGTTTCATACCTGTATGCACCAACATACAATTTATGTAAGCATCTGAACCGTTTGATACCATCTTTTATTAATTTTGAACCAAAATACGCGATAAAAAATACTATTGATTTAGTTAAGAAATTAGATAAAATCGAAATACCTACAAATGCAAAACTCATCTCATTCGACGAAAAAAGCCTATTCACATCAATCCCTATTACACAATTAAAATCAATAATTAAAATAAAAATAAATAGTACAGATCAACCAACAGAATTAAAAAATGAATTAATCAGTTTAATAGATATATGCATCGAGCAAAGCTATTTTGAATTTAATAATAAAATGTATAGTCAATCAGATGGTTTACCTATGGGATCACCTCTTTCCCCGTTGCTAACCGAAATTTTTATGGATAATTTTGAAAATATTTTATTCAAACGAGGTGAATCTAAATATGTGCATTTTTGGTCGAGATACGTCGATGACGTTTTCTGCATTTGGTCAGGTACACTAAGACAGTTAAATATTTTTACTAAGTTCTTGAATAATTTAAATAATAAAATTCAATTTACGACAGAAATTGAAAAGGAAAATAGTTTAAATTTCTTAGATCTGACAATTACAAAAACACCAAACAACAAGCTAATATATAAAATATATAGAAAAGAGACTTTTATAGACACTATAATACACTCAACGTCAAAAACTAACAATCAGATTAAAAAAGTGCATTTCATTCTTATATACATAGACTTTTAAACATACCACTTAGCACTGAAAATTATAACCTAGAAGTAAATACGATAAAGTCTATAGCATCTAATAACGGTTTTAACACGGAAATTGTAGATAACCTAATAAAAACAAAAAGACTCAAACAATTAATGAAATATTTTTATGCAAATGTAGATGACAATAAGATAAAATGGAATAAGATTGAATATATATAAAAGACCTTTCACCAATAATCAAAACACAGTTTAAAGGGAAGGAATTTAATACCATTATGACTAACCCTATAAATTTAAGGAAACTACTTTGTAACAATAAAAGTAACATTAACAAAATAGAACAAAGCGGAATCTATGAATTGAAATGTGATGATTGCGACGCAATCTATATCGGACAAACGGGAAGATCTTTCAAAATTAGATTCGAAGAACATCGAAAGGATATAATTAATAAAAAACAATCAACCGGATTGTCAAAACATTGCGTCGCGTTCGGTCATTTTTTCAATTCAGAGAACCACACCATTTTATATACGGGCAATAAAGGAAGCGTCCTAAACCATCGAGAAGGCTTGGAAATCAACAGAGCCATAAAACTGGGAAAAAACGTCGTGAATGATAATGAGGACATTTGGCATTCGCCGATCATGAACGCCCTTCTTACCTGACCGGCGAAAAAATGTTGTATAAATACTTTGTAATTTGTAAATTCTGTACATTCCTTGATAATGACTGTTAGTCGAAACTAGTCGGAATAAATAAATTTATTAAGTGAAACAAACCAAGTGATTCCTTTCTAATTAAGAAATTAATTAAATATATTTTAATCATGTTTCATCAAGTGATCAATGAGAACCAAACTAAAGGCATTATTTTAGTCATTAATGAAAGAAAATGTGTTAAAAATCATTATTATAGTTCAGTTGGTTTTGTTGTTATTTTTTTTGTTTTTAAACATCAAACTTTATTTTTAAATTAAAAAAATTAATGTGATGCGTTAATTTATTTCGCCAGTGTATTACAATATTTTAATTGCAGTTTACAAAATAATTAGTAACGGGTTTTTTTATTCGATAAACCGATACTAATTGTTTTCTAAACTGCGATTAAAATATTGTAATAGATTAATATATTTTCAACTTGTTTCTTATTGATCACTTGATGAAATATGATTAAATATTTTTAAAAAATTAAATTTAAAATAAAATCACTTGGTATGTTTCACTAATTTGACGTCTTTATTCCGACTAGTTTCGGCTATCAGCCTACATTCCTTGAAAATGGCTGATACCCGAGACTAGTCGGAATAAAGACGTCAAATTAGTGACACATAACAAGTGATTTTATTTTAAATTTAATTTTGTTAAAATAATAGATTAATGTCCGGTTTCACCAACTTCAGTTAAATCCTGTTCAAAGATTACATTTATTTGTCGATTAAAATACACGTAGATCGTTTTTGTGCATTTATCGGTAAACAATAAAGGTAGAATGATTAATCTTTGTTTTAGAATCAAAAAAAGTAACATTAGAGAATAATGAACAAATTTACGGAAATTAAAATTCGACATTTTTTCACGATAACATTCAATGAAATTCTAAAGCAATTCGTGTGTCTGCTTAATAAAATAATTAAATTAATATTTACGCAAATTACTGTACACCATCAACAATATCATTACATCGTAAAATTATAAAGCAATCTTTCAAATGAAGACGCATCAGACTGAAGCGTAATCGAATTTCAGCCCCAAAGTCTCTTTTACCCCGAGCGCGCCCGCTGAAAGTGCCCGTGTTCTTTAATAAACTCCATCCGAAATTAATTAGTAATTAACGCAAGCTACCCATTAAATAAATAATCACATTATTTCGGCACTTTTGCAAGAAGGTAATTCGTTAATTACAAGCGAGTTAAGCTCGCTCGGAGAGAGCAATTAACAAAAATACACAAATTCTGCGCTGTTTCTCTATTTTTGCAGTATAAAAATAAATTTAAATCCGCGTTACAATTGGAGTTTAATGACGGTCTGAAAGTTTCCCGTCAATTGGTAAACAATTTTCTGGTCTCGTGAATATTCAAATAAAAATACGCTTGTGTTTGAGTTGTCGAGTGTTTGCTGGGAAGTTTGTGGGGGTGTGAGATGAATAATAAAGTGATTTGCTCTAAAAGGGTAAACATACTGTTTAATTATTTTTTTAATTCAGTGTGATGGTGTATACAGGGTGTTCCAGACCACCCGTACACCCCTTTTAAAATTTCGCGGATGAATATTTTTCAAAAACTGAATGGGGGTATTACTAATGTTCATGTGCTCTATCTAATGACGTATCACTCGACCCCCCCCTGCCCCCCTGAAGGGGAGTCGGGAGGCAACTTTAAATTTTCAAGTGGCAACCCCTATTTTTTATTACAGATTCGAATTCTCTATAAAAAAATATTAAGAGTTTATTCGGAACATATTTTTGTACGACCAACAGGTGGCGCTACAATCGCAAAAAACTACTTTTTAATACATTTTTTGATATTTTAGGACCGTACGTGGATGAATATTATTCGAAAACTCAATGCGGGGTATTACTAATGTTCATGTGCTCTATCTAATGACGTATTACTCGACCCCCCTGTCCCCCCCCCCCTGAAAGGGGACAGGGGGTAACTTTAACTTTTCAAATGGCAACCCCTATTTTTTATTGCAGATTCAAATTCTCTATAAAAAAAATATTAAGAATTTATTCGGAACATTTTTTGTACGACTAACAGGTGGCGCTACGATCGCAAAAAACTATTTTTCAATAAATTTTTTTGATAGTTTAGGACCGTACGTGGATGACTATTATTCGAAAACTCAGTGCGGGGTATTACTAATGTTCATGTGCTCTATCTAATGAAGTATCACTCAACCCCCCCTACCTCCCCTGAAAAAGGGCGGGGGCAACTTTAAATTTAAATTGGGGTTTCCATTCAAAAACTTAAAGTTGCCCCCGCCCTTTTTCAGGGGAGGTAGGGGGGGTTGAGTGATACTTTATTAGATAGAGCACATGAACATTAGTAATACCCCGCACTCAGTTTTCGAATAATATTCATCCACGTACGGTCCTAAAATATCCAAAAAATGTATTAAAAAAGAGTTTTTGCGATTGTAGCGCCACCTGTTGGTCGTACAAAAAATGTTCCGAATAAATTCTTAATATTTTTTTATAGAGAATTCGAATCTGCAATAAAAAATAAGGGTTGCCATTTGAAAATTTAAAGTTACCCCCCATCCCCTTTCGGGGGGGGGGGGGGGGCAGGGGTGGTCGAGTAATACGTCATTAGATAGAGCACATGAACATTAGTAGTACCCCGCATTGAGTTTTCGAATAATATTCCTTCACGTACGGTCCTAAAATATCAAAAAAATGTATTAAAAAGTAGTTTTTGCGATTGTAGCGCCACCTGTTGGTCGTACAAAAAAATGTTCCGAATAAACTCTTAATATTTTTTTATAGAGAATTCGAATCTGCAATAAAAAATAGGGGTTGCCATTTGAAAATTTAAAGTTGCCCCCCGCCCCCCTTCAGGGAGCAGGGGGGGGGGATCGCGTGATACGTCATTAGATAGAGCACATGAACATTATTAATACCCCACATTCAGTTTTTGAAAAATATTCATCCGCGAAATTTTAAAGGGGTGTACGGGTGGTCTGGAACACCCTGTATGCCCGGTCTAGGACGTTTCATCGCCGCCGATTCATCGCCACCGATTCATCGCCTCCGTTTCATCGCCGGGCCAGTTCATCGCCGGCCGTTTCATCACCAGGCCTGTTCATCGCCAATGTTTTTATAAAATAAATTTTTAAAGAGAGATCATATCTAATGATAAAATTTCAAATATTACCCAATTCTGGAAATTGTCCACTAATTTAATATTAGATTTTATAACCAAGTAATTGTTACTCAAACTTAATAAAAATCGAATGAGAATGATGTCATTTTTTGATATATGTCATTGAGTGCAATTTTGATTAAGGCTTACTATTTGCAAGTATAGAAACACAAATGTTGACCAAAAGAGGGAAAGAAAAGTTTATCCACGGAGGACATATGTATATTTTTGACAAAAACAGTAAGTCTGACCAATGTACTAAATTTTGGCGGTGCGACCACGTAGGAAGTTGTAACACCAGGATACACACAAAAAATGGAAATGTTATACATGAATTAAATGTATTAAACACTGAAAGCACTGGAATATTGTGAACGAGCAAACTTTGCTTGAAATCAGTGTCTTGTGCGCGTGGCGCATGAAGTAATATTTCGAGTTTAGAAAAGCCTGAAAATTTGGTTTGGCTGCTCCGCGCTTCGCGCTACGCGACCAAACCAAATTTTCAGGCTTTTCTAAACTCGAAATTTTACTTCATGCTTAGTTTGGGAGTGGAAAACTCTTGTTTGAATCATTTATAATTTCTAATAAGCTTTCTATTTCTTGTTTTGTGTAATTCTGTCATATTCCACGGTTATTCTCCATAATTATAAGATATTATAAAAGACTCAAACGAGTGGAAATGTTATACATAATTTAAATGTACATTCGCATGATTCTTCAGCAATAAACGTGGAAGTAGCTGCCACTGTTACTGCTATAAAGCGACATCCTAACCCATCCTAACATACCCTAACATATCCTAACCTATCGTAACCTATGGTAGCCTATCGTAACCTATCCTAACCTATCCTAACCTATCCTAACCTATCCCAACCTATCCTAACGTATCCTAACCTATCCTTACCTATCCTCACCCATAAAAACCTATCCTAACCTATCCTGACATATCCTATCGCAATTGGCCTGGCGATGAACTGGCCTGGCGATAAACTGGCTTGGCGATGAAACAGCCGGCGATGAACTGGCCGGGCGATGAACTGGCCCGGCGATGAAACGTCCCATTCCCATATATAACGGGTGTTGACTTGGCGGACGCGACATAGGAAATCCCATGTAAATTTTGAAATGTTTAAATATTGGTTTCGGTATTTATTTTAAAAACAAAATGTATTTACCTTTTTGTGAAAGTAAAAATTCGGAATTCATTCGAGTTAACGTTTATCACTTTACGTTTCTCTTAGTTAAAATCATTAAGAAAAAGTAATATGATTTTATAATTAATTTAAAAGTCGGTAAAAGAAAGTTAAGTACATCTAAGAAAATTTTAAACATCACTTGAAATCAGTGTTTTATACGCGTGGCGCATGAAGTAAAATTTCGAGTTTAGAAAAGCCCAGAAAATTTGTCTCGGGTCGCTGCGCGACCCTCGACAAATTTTCACGGGGCTTTTCTAAACTCGAAATATTACTTCATGCTTAGTCTGGGAGTGGAAAACACTCGTTTAAAGCTTTAAATTGAACTCTTTTAAAAATCAACGAATGTCAGAAAATTTACAGTTAAAATAATTTAGAAAAAGGAATGTGATTTAATAAAAATAATGACATGCCATGGAATTGAAACAACAATTGCGGATGTCAAAATAACAAAAGATATCTCATTCACTTGATTAAAGTAAATGTTTTCGAAATGATTTACACTATACAAGAAAAAAATCCTTCTAATAAAGTGGTATTATGCAGACCACAGTAATCACGATGTTTGCGTTATGTTTTTTGTCGTTAATTAAGTAACAACAATATCTTGTGCTATTTTGACATCTCCAATTGTTGTATCAATTCCATGGTATGTCATTATTTTTATAAAATCACATTACATTTTCTTAATTATTTTAGCTGTAAATTTTCTGACATTCGTTGATTTTTAAAAAAGTTCAATTTGAAGCTTTAAACAAGTGTTGTCCACTCCCAGATTAAGCATGAAGTAAAATTTCGAGTTTAGAAAAGCCCTGTGAAAATTTGTCTTGGGTCGCGCAGCGACCCGAGACAAATTTTCTGGGCTTTTCTAAACTCGAAATTTTACTTCATGCGCCACGCGTATAAAACACTTATTTCAAGTGATGTTCAAAATATTCTTAGAAGCACTTAACTTTACCAACTTTTAAATGAAGCGATAAAACAAAGTTAAATGTTTTATTATTATTTCATATAAAGATGTAATGTGATGTTTAAAATATTCTTAGAAGTACTTAACTTTCTTTTACCAACTTTTAAATGAAGCGATAGAAAAAAGTTAAATGTTTTATTATTATTTCATATAAAGTTGTACCACAAACCAAATTCATGATTTCAATATATTATTGTTTTGCAGTATATTTATAATCTTGCTTTAGCAGTTTATTTTTGATCTGATTTA
The DNA here is from genome assembly GCA_932526585.2 of Philonthus cognatus. Taxonomy (NCBI): domain Eukaryota; kingdom Metazoa; phylum Arthropoda; class Insecta; order Coleoptera; family Staphylinidae; genus Philonthus; species Philonthus cognatus. The sequence continues at coordinate 171,648,259 of OW052241.1, forward strand.
AAAGTATATTTTAAACATAACTAGAAATCAGTGTTTTATAAGCGTGGCGCATGAAGTAAAATTTCGAGTTTAGAAAAGCCCAGAAAATTTATCTCGGGTCGCTGCGCGACCCTCGACAAATTTTCACGGGGCTTTTCTAAACTCGAAATTTTACTTCATGCTTAGTCTGGGAGTGAAAAACACTCGTTTAAAGCTTCAAATTGAACTCTTTTAAGAAAAACATCGAATATCTAAAGGTTTAGAAAAAATAAGCTGAATTTGGAAAACGTATACTTTAAAGAAAAACTCCCTGCTCTTATCTCGGGCCTGAGTGGGAAGGCATGTAGGAAATTTGTCGGCCGACAAAGTGAAAATAAAGGAGGTGAAAGTGTGTCAATGAAATTTTAGAAATATAGAAAATTCATATTTTGCGTGTAACAGAAATTGCAGAAGATTCAAAAATATAGTATTTGTACGGAACGAAAAATTATTACCATATCAAAATTTAAGCACGTATCCTACAAACGGATGAAAACAATAATAATATTATTTTTTATATTAATTTAATGATAAACGTAATAGTAGCGGAATTATTTTAGATTTAGTTTTCTCAAACATTATGACCCTCAACTGTTCTCTCGCTGATCCAGTAGTAAATTGTGATAACTACCATCGCCCACTGATTGTAGAAATTATAGAATCCAGTAATTCATCAAGTGCAGAAACTTACTATTTTAATTTCCATAAAGCAGATTTATTTATTTATTTATTTATTTATTCAACCAACGGAACAAGGTCCAATTACAGATTGAAGTTAATACAAATAAAGAAAAAACACAATACTTTTAATTAAAGAAAATTAACATTGTAAATAAACGAAATTTTCAGGTTACTAAGATAATAACAAGAAATAAACTAAAAGTAAAAAAAAAACTAAGAAAATAAGCTAAGGAAGATACTCAATGATCACATTGAAGAATTCTTTCGCTGATTTAAAGTTGAATATATCCACATCTGTATTTGTATTAATGAGTTTGTTGTACGCAGCGCACATAGAATACATCGGCGATCTGACCAGTACGTTCGTTTTGGGTATTACAGGCATTTGTAACTTCTTAAGCGGTATTAACTGGAATGACCAATTAATGTGTCGTTGCATAAATTCTGACCTGACTTTGTTTTATAATATTATACAAGAAGCTTTTAATCGGTATATTCCAATTCGCAAGACTTTTTGTATCGCATTATCCTGAGTGGTTCTCTAAGTCACTTATAAAATTAATCAAAGAAAAACGTACTGCGCACAAGAACTACAAAATGTCCGGTTGCGATGCTGACTACAAAGTTTCTAACTTACGGACCGTTTGCAAAGAAACGATCGTTAAAGAGCATTTACAATACATTGAAGCAGTAGAGAGTAGCATACCCGATAACATAAATTCATTCTGGAGATATTATAGGGCAAAAAAAGGTACGAAAAACGAGTTTCCAGCATGCATGACCTACGGTACACGTACTGCTAATTCGGACATCGCCATAGCTAACTTATTTACCAATTTCTTTCAAGACTCATATCTAAACTTAAGACAAAGCAGTTTAGATTATAGCGACGTAGGTAATACGACTTTTAACGCTTTACAATTTAATGAAATCGAGGTCATGTCTTGTTTAACAGATTTTAAGTCAAATTCAGCTCCTGGTCCTGATGGTATACCACCATTTCTGATCAAATTGTGCGCACCTGCTTTGTGTTTACCCCTTATGTTATTATTTAATCGATCTCTCAGAGATGGCGTATTTCCATATGAATGGAAAAAATGCTACACTGTACCTATATTTAAGTCGGGTTTGAAAAGATCGGTGGAGAATTATAGGGCAATAACCATACAATCGTGTTTTCCTAAGTTGCTGGACAAACTGGTTGCCGAACGGATGATGTCAGTGTATAGACATATAATATCGGAGCATCAGCATGGATTTTTTCCTAAAAAATCAACAGTGACTAACCTTTTTGTTTACACAAATTTCATAATGAACACAATGGAACAGGGAGCTGTAGTAGACTCTGTCTACACAGATTTCAGCAAAGCGTTCGATAGAGTTAGTCACTGTAGATTATTATATAAGCTTCGCAATTATGGTGTCAGTGGACATATGTACGATTGGATCAAATCATTTATATCATGTCGTGAGCACGTAGTAAAAAGCAATTCCATATTATCAAGTAGCGTGGTCAGTGCGACGTCTGGTGTGCCACAGGGCTCGCATCTAGGACTGTTGATTTTTATTTTATTCATCAATGATATTGGAAATAACACTGAATCAAAGTTTTTGCTATATGTTGACGACATGAAAGTTTATCGTAAAATCAGCACTATAGACGACTGCAACATTTTACAAAATGATTTGGAGAAGATTTCGGCGTGGTGCTCTGATAACGATCTTTATTTAAACACTGACAAATGTAAACATATACGTTTCTCTAGGAAATATACATCAGTTATACCCTTTATTTACACCTTGGAAATACTTTGGAATGGGTTGATTTAATTAACGATTTGGGAATATTATTTGGCAATAAACTGCAGTTTATTGATCAGATACAAAAAATTACTGCAAAATCCTTACAAGTCATTGGATTTATCCGGCGAATATCCAGCAACTTTAAAAACATTCGAACGTTTGTCACGCTTTACGTGACATTAGTGAGACCAGTTTTGGATTATTGCTGTATAATTTGGAGTCCGCATTTTATGTGCCATATTGAGCATGTGGAAAAGGTTCAACGGAAAATGGTGAAACTCATCTACTTCCACACACACGTGCAATATGACAGAAATAATTACAACCTTCTTCTGGATTATTTCGGTCTGAGGTCTCTAGAAAAACGTAGAGTTTACTTTTCGCTTTGCTTTTCTTATAAAATATTGAATAATCAAATTCGTTGTTCTTCAATTTTATCATCTTTATCCTAAATATTCCTCAGCAATCGGTAAGACAGCATAAATTGTTTGCTACGAGGTTCCACGGTACATCTTATGGCTCAAATGGCCCGGAAGCAAGGATGATGACAAATGTAAATACATTTTATAATTTAATAAACGTGTTTGGAGTTTCTCTAAAAAATATTTAAACTAGATTGTTTAAAAGCGATAGATTATACGTGAATATACGTAAAGATATGTACCATAATCTTAGGTGTATATTTATATGTATATTTAGGTTATTGTGTTAATATAGTGCAAGTTGTTTTTTTCTTTTTAAATAATACTTTGTAACTATTTTGTTACAATTTAAATGGTTTCCGTAATAAAGAATTATTATTATTACAGCATACATAAATATAAATTAAAATATATAGAAATAGGGATAAGAAGAGGGAATTTTTCTTTTAAGTATACACAACAAAGAATCGTCAGACTTTGTAAATGTTCAAGAATTCAACGTTTTACATAAGTGTTCAATTTAAAACTTCAAACGAGTGATTCCACTCCCAGATTAAGCATGAAGTGAAATTTCGAGTTTAGAAAAGCCTAAAAATTTCGCTCGGGCGCGTAGCGAAGCGAAGCGACCGAGCCAAATTAGGCTTTACTAAACTCGAAATTTTACTTCATGCGCCACGCGTATAAGACACTGATTTCAAATCCCTTGTGTTACGGGGTGGGGTGCTTCGCAGTTGGAATTTATATAAAATCTTCGTTAAACAATTGAGGTGTTAAACGAAGACCCACATCGCAACTTCCGGCTAGCTATTTAGTCACTGAATAATAAAATTATGCTTACCAGGGTAATCACTTCACTGATTCTAAGATAAAAGGTAAATGAAAGGTTTGAAATTGAACTTTAAAAGTAAATGAAAACTTTAGTCAAAGAGTAAGAAAATGTATTACCACGAAACAAATTAAACAACGAATATAAATTTACAAATGAAGATAGAAAAATAAACAAGCATAAGAAAAAAACAAGAAATACAATTAAAAAAATTAACTTACGTACTACCACTGGGTCGTAAAGAAATTTAGCGTAGTGACGATGCACGGTTCGAAGACTTTTTCGAAGTGATGTTGACGGGTTAACAGACTTTTTTGAAGTGAGTTTAGCCCTTGAGGCCGGCGGTATTTATTTGGTTTTTGGTCAACCCTCTTCCGTCTTACCCCTCTGGCGACCACCAACTTTCGTTGGCCGAAAGAAAAATGGTCGAAATAAATATTAAATATTAATATTTTGATTCGAGCTAAGAACGAGCTTTAATAGACGTTTAATTTAATTAAGCCGAAATGGTTGACCGAATTTGCCTAAAAGTAATACCAACGATGTGGAATGATAAAGCGCATCGTTTGGTATACCTAGCAATAATATGCATAAACAATTACGCCTACCAAATCTAAAGAACATATAAACAATAGGGGTGTTATGCCTGGACTTAGAAAATGTATAATAATAAGGAAAATACTGAATAGAAGTTTATGAAACTTCGTCCAAGCATAACGGGGAGCATAGTAATTGTTTATACATATTTGTTGCTATGTGGAACCTTGTCTAAGAGCAAATTAGTAACAATTTAATATCATGACAGCTCGCGGTTTATATCCTTCTGGTTCGAACTAACCATATCGTGTTTGGTGTCGTTCGAATCGTCTTCTTCTCAGTTATCCGATGAGGGTTGTGACGTTCGCGTATGTATTCTACATACGTGAACCACGTAGGGGATGTTCCTATCCCTTGCATTCGGCGGTTTTATATCCCCTGACGTTATGCCCGATTCTTTTGTGCTTCGCACGTACGTTTCGCTCGCGCGATCGGGCCGGTCGCAGGTAGCGGCGCACAATGTGCCAAATCGGAGCGCGAGCGCCAGGGGGGGATTTTGAGGAAAAAAATTAAATTAAAAATTTCGAGAAAAAAACATATCCACTCCATTGTAGATACATGTAACCCTTCTAATCTTGCATGTTTATATTTTTCAACCCCCTATATTATTAACAATTAACGCTTAAAGTTGAGCGATTTAGAAAACATCAATTTTACGGCATTTCACTCGCAAGTTTAAATAATTTATTACATGGATAGTAGGCGTACTATCAATATAACATTATACACTATTGTTTATAACATAATACTGTATATTATGGTTGAAAAATCAAGTCTCTAAATATTTTAGAACAAAAGTTAAAAAAAAATTGAATATGAAATATATTTTAAATATAAATTTTAACTTTAGAAAGTGTTATAAAAAAAATGTCAACTCGATGAGGTCTGGGACTATCACTAAAAATTAGTTCTATGTTTTCTCTAACTACCCTCAAAATTTCGTATCTCCACCGGTGCGTTTTTGGGGTTTTTTTAATTTTTTTATTTGACGCCACCAATTAAAATTGGGTCGGGCGAGGCCCGTGTGCGGTGAATATCGTGGAGTCGAGCGCGCGCTATTCTCGAACAGCCCGCAACATGATTTGTACGTTGGCCCCGAACAAAAAATAATAGAAACGCACTTAAAACGCACATGTAAAAATTCAAAAAAAAAATAGGGCAGTTACAGAAAATATTAACAAATGTTTATATGATAGTCACAGTTCTTCCAGTTTGCAATCTTCTAAAAAAAAATAATATAATAATAATTCAAGGCAGAAAAATTATATACAATTGTTATAATCATTACATAGGTTGTGACTTTCACCAAAAAATGTGGTATGTTTTTAAATGCCCTAAAAACTTCGTATCTCTACATGTGCGTTTTGTGTCAGGTTTTTGCGAATGACCGAGTCGATTTTTATCGGTTGCGCCTAATAAAAAATAAAGCACCTCAAAAAAACGTACAAATGTGAAAAGTATCTTCTGTAGTTTAAAAATAATTTAATCTGTTGTTTAAAATATGAATTTTTAATCAGAATATACATTACATTTTTCTGATTTTGCACAACGAAGTTATGTATTTTATACTGTTTTATTTACTTACTTTTTTAAAATGAAAATTTGTCAGTATCCTCATCAGTCTGTTCGTCTTCGCTGTCACTTGTGTCCGTTTCACAAATAACTAATTTTTTAGCGTCTGCAGGTAGTTGTTTTTTATGAATTTTTACATCGCTTCTCAAAGAAGAAATTATTGGATCAGAACATACAAGAAACATATTAAATAAACCTCGAATTGTATTAAGCCTAGAGTTTTTCCTAGTATGGTTTTCTCTAACTCTCTTATATATTTTATTGGTTGCTTCATGTGCCTCTTCCGAAAGTTCTCCGATTGGTAAAAGACATTGTCCAATTATTTTGATCCAGTGAATTAAAATTTTATGGACACTATGAGGCATTCTATACCATCCATATAACGAGGTGTAAAGTCGGGCCGGGCCGTATCTTCTGAATATTTATCAAACATCAATACATTTATTTTACGAGAACTCGACATTGTTATAAGAATTGTATAAAATCTGTTCAATAATTCTTCATTCAATTCAGTGATGACAGCTACTTTCTCATAATTTCGAAAAAATATTCAAGCAACGTTGCCAGTATTTGAAGTACCTCCTCCTTGCACAACAATATCAACCCTTATCCCTAACTCTTTACGTAATAGTTTTTGTATTCTAGTTTTCCGACTAAATATATTATTTTTCTCTTCTATCGTACATCCGTGAGTAGTTGTTTTCTTCAAATCTAATTTATAGGAGATATGAAGAACACATTCCATGAACTTAATCCATGCATGGAGGGAAGAAATACCATAATTTAAATTATCTTCGATAATAGGAATATTTTTAATTCTTTCAATATCATTCATCTCCTTCGGAGAACATTTGCATATATAACAATTTGAGCTCGGAGTATTTGTTAAGGTATTTATAACTTTGCCGTCGATCATTGTAAACAACAAATTAAATTTTACCTCTACATGGTTACCATTAATATAAATTTGTTGTTTTTCCAATAAATTTACCTCTTGCCTCATACTCTTAACTTCATCTAGAATAAGCTGTTTTGTTTCTTTAGCATAAATAAATTATATCGGTCTACATAATTTAATAGATAAATGTTTTTCGTTTTTCCAAATAACACTTTCATCAGAAAATAATCTAAGTGGAACCAGTGAAAACACAAAGACACTCTTCTCTGTAATTTCTTCTTCATCTGTACTGCTATCATCAGATGGCTTTTGCATATAAGTAGAGTGCCCTGAGCTGCCATCGCAACCATGTTTACACAACAAAATTAATTTACTAAATGATGTATCTTGAGGAAATTTAATTGTTGATATTAATCTACATAAAGTATGCTCAAGAAGGCTCTGCAAAGGTACTGATGCTCCATTTTGAGAAATAGAAATATTAGCTGGGTAACACATTGTCTTCATTATTTTAATTTTATTGTAAGATGGTGAAAGGTCTTTTGCTCCATGAGAACGTAGTTTTTTTCTTAAATTTTTATAACTTGCTGCCGCCATTTTTATAATATATATAATAAGTTAAGACTTTTTTTATTTTTTCCTGTGAATCCGAGGAAGCACTTTCCACTTATTTGGCCGCTGGTATATTTCCTTTATCACGTAAATTTTTTTTTTGCTGCTGAAAATATTTGTTCTGGTGTATTTTCGGTGATCAATAAATTAGTTTGTCTTCTTTTAGATGTATTACTTTGTATTGTGAACTGTGTACCTGATGTACTTGGTATTGGTGAAATATTTTCTATATTTTCAAAGAGGTTTGTATTTTCAATTAAGGCAGAACCCTCGTTGTATTTAAAAGGCAGCAGTAACCAATTTCTATTTTTTTTAATGAAATTGATATGAGATCTTGAGCACATTTTCCACTTTCTATTAAGAGTACTGCAGAAACCCTTAACTTTTTTAAGAATGTCATCATTTTCACTATTGTTTTTCGTCGAAACATTTTCAATATATTTTATTAAATAATCAATGGTATTGCTTGACTGAATAAGGTTTTTAGGTTTTAGTTCGTACCATACCTTATATAAATCACCGTTTGTAATTTTAATTTTCTCCATTATCACTCAGCGTTTTGGATTAATTAAATTACACTAACACTAAACACTAGTTTAATTAAAGTAAACTATTAAACACTAAACTAAACTATTTTATACACAAAAAAACACTAAATCAAAGAATGAGTATATAGTCAACAAATTAAATAACACTTAACACTAACTTAATTAATAACTACTTTATAATGTTCAATCGTTCGCTTAGGGATCAGAAAAATATGTGAACTGTTGGAGACTTCGTTCAACACTAAACGCATATTTTGCTTTCAAGAAAATTAAGAAAAATCCATTTCAGATACTTAAACCGTAAAAACTGTGTGACAAGAATGCCATTTGTTACGGTAAATGACAGCTCCAATCGGACCCCTAATAAAAATGTAAACACATATATCAATAAGAAAAAAAACCCATAAAACTATTTTTGTAAATGTGATTTAAATGGTGCAAAAAATACTCAGAGAAGAAATAATTTCACTATGATATATACCTGTATATTAGAAAAATTGTAGATTGTGAGGATTATGACTATTATATAAACATTTGTCAATATTTTCTGTAACAGCCCTAATTTTTTTGAATTTTTACATGTGCGTTTTAAGTGCGTTTTTATTATTTTTTTGTTCGGGGCCAACGTACAAATCATGTTGCGTGCTGCTCGAGAATAGCGCGCTCGACTCCGCGATGCTCACCGCACACGGGCCTCGCCCGACCCAATTTTAATTGGTGGCGTCGAATAAAAAAATTAAAAAGACCCCAAAAACGCACCGGTGGAGATACGAAATTTTTAGGGTAGTTAGAGAAAACATAGAACTAATTTTTAGTGATAGGCACAGACCTCATCGAGTTGGCATTTTTTTTATAACACTTTCTAAAGTAAAAATTTATATTTAAAATATATTTCATATTCAAATTTTTTTAACTTTTTTTCTAATATATTTAGAGACTTGATCTTTCAACCATAATATACAGTATTATGTTATAAACAACAGTGTATAATGTTATATTTATAGTACGCCTACTATCCATGTAATAAATCATTTAAACTTGCGAGTGAAATGCCGTAAAATTGATGTTTTCTAAATTGCTCAACTTTAAGCGTTAATTGTTAATAATATAGGGGGTTAAAAAATATAAACATGCAAGATTATAAGGGTTTCATGTATCTACAATGGAGTGGATATGTTTTTTTCTCGAAATTTTTAATTTAATTTTTTTCCTCCAAATCCCCCCCTGGCGCTCGCGCTCGGATTTGGCACATTGTGCGGCGTCCCATCGCAGATGTGGCGAACTCGGGAATAACCGGGAAATCCGTATATATTTTGGACAACCCTGGAACTGGAAATAGCGGATGCCGTAGAGTTCTACCCATGGATGGCCGAGAGGAGTTTTGAGCTGGGTTGAACTGTCTGATGTTCGAGGGCGCTATTTGACGAGATTCCACTAGGCAACCTATCTAACTTAAATAATATCAATGTATGGCGCGAACTTTACTCATTTGGAAAATAAAAGAGAATGAAGCAATATTGTGTACTGAAAAATAGAATGAGATGAATTGGGACCGTTGTTCCGAATATTAAAATATGTAACAAAATAACGCCCGTGGTTATGTTGCAGCTGAAATATTGCTGAATGAACAAGTTGACGACGCTTACGGAAAAGCGCCGGTAACACTTGTTCACAATATTTTAGTGTTTATAGTGTTTAATACGCGTGGCGCGTGAAATAAAATTTCGTGTTTAGAAAAACCTAATTTCGCTCGGTCGCTCCTGACAAGTTCGGTATTTTTGACACACGACCTGTTGCATTTACTACGACGATTTCATAGTGATTTTAAAGCACACAGAAATTATTAAGAGTCTTCAATAATCTCTGTGTGCTTTAAAAACACTATGAAATAATTTTCGCGCACAAACTACTGAAAACAAAATCTCGGATGAATAAAATCTACAATTTATCCTATCTGCTATCGCGTAGTTGTATCCCCCTTACACAGAATTTAAATCGTTTCGTCCTAACCCAAGAGAGATACGCGAAATCCGTTCGCATACAAAAAAGAAAAAACATCGCTATAGGATACATTCTGCAAAATGCAATTCCACTCTGTCCACATTAATAACTTGGAAGCATCAACATCCGAGTTGATTACCAATGAATAACAGTCAAAAGCGGCGGTGCTATAATTATAAACAAGGCAAAAGTTGGAGCAATAGTTCGTTTCAATTATAAAATGGATTTTCGCGAACTGGTGGAAATTGTTAGAGTTACTGTAGAGAACCGGATATTCTGTGTAATAACTAGGGCGTGCGTGTGTGGGTTTGTTTAATTGTTAAGTCGTTTTGAATATGGACCATTGTGTAATAGAAATTATTGCCTCCGGCTGTGGAAACTTTGTGTTTAATTAAATTTCAGTTGCATCAATACTATATTCAATTTATAAAACATAAAATTTGCTCTATGTTGGAAATATTGTGATAAATGATCGCGATAATAGTTTAGATTATCTGACTATATTTTGAACAAGTTTTTCATTCTTCATGTGGTAAAACATATTTATATTTTTATTTATTATTTTGAATAATAAACTGGTGCTAAATAAGAGTAAGACAAGAACACTGTCATTTTCTGTCAGTGGCACAGTAGACAATGATACGCCGGTTACATTTTTAGGACTACTTCTTGACTCTGCTCTCACTTGAAACAATCACGGTAATGAACTTGCTAAGAAACTATCTAGAAACATATTTTGTTTAAGAAAACTGTCTAGAAGGGCCTAACTGGATGTACTGCGTACAGCTTATTTTGGCCTCATCGAAACACATATTCGATATGGTGCTCTGATTTGGGGTCACTCATCATGTCGACATCGAATATTTTCGCTTCAAAGGCGCGCACTGCGGATAGTTGCAAGGATTGGTTATACAGCCGATTGCAGAAATTCTTTCATTAAGCATGATATATTGACATTTCCATGTCTCTATATACTAGAATGTCTCTGCTATGTCAAAACAAACCTGGCTGAATTTCCAGTACATAGCCATCACAGTTATGCAACACGACACAAAGAATACTTACTCCCAGAAAGATTTAGGCTCTCAAGATCGCAAATGGGTACAAATCACTATGGGGTGAAATTCTTTAATAAACTTTCGACACAAACCAGAGAACTACCACTGAAATGCTTTAAATCAACGGTTTAACAATATCTGCTGCATAAAGCTTTTTATAGTTTTGATGAATTTCTGCAATGTAGCGTCATTTCGATCTGATTTGCAGAAATGTCAATGTTTTAATATGTAATGTGTATTTATATTTATTTTATTTTATTTCCTTTATGTTATCTTATTCACCCAGACACACTTTTTAAGATGCACCGATATGATGCCTGATAATATCTAGATTACATCTAATTTAATTGTCTTTCTAATTATTATTAGTCTTATATTATATACTGTGACGAATGTAAAATTTATATTATGACATGAATAAATTTGAAATTTTTTTAACTATGATTTAAACAAGAAAACACTTGCTTTTGTCATAGGGGGAATGTACCCCAAATGCACTTCCAGCAACTAGTCCTTAAAACACCGATCCAAAAAGAACAAATTTATTTACACAAGAAAAACAGAGCAAAAAAAAAACCACAGCACAAAAAAAAAACACAGCAACTGTTAAAAATTATGATTAAATTTGCATTATTATTTTGTTAAAATTTAAAACGGTTATTTCATTGTCCTTTGGATTGTATTATTTTCATTATAATTATAACTTATCAATTTTCGATCCATTTTTTAGGATAAAATGAACATCTGGCGATCACGCGGTGTCCGCGTGGTCGTGCGCCAGGCGAGTCGGAGCGGCGCGCGCGCCTCTCCCACTCGAATCGCGGCTTGTCCCCACGGCTGCGGCCGGTCCCCACCGCTGCGGCCGGTCATAAAAGCGCCGGACGGAGCCGTAATTCTTCAGAATTCTCGCTCGCCTTGAAAACTCCACCATCAGCAGCAGACTCGAAACGAAACTCTCTCCAACCGGACTTAGTGCAATTGTTCACATTTCACTTCTCAACACTTAGTCTTATTTTCATTTTAATTCTTTCTACACTTAGAAAATTTTAGTAATTAATTTTCGGCTAGTTCGTAGAAAGAGTGAGTTTCGTTTGGAGTTTGCCACCACACGGTATATATATATATCTTTTATTTTATTTTTGATTTAATTGATTTCAATCACTTTGACAGTGAACATTCATATTTTGATTTTGTCTTGTTTTATTAATTTTACCAACTCGCAGAGTTCACACTCTAAACATTTTTACCTTCACCCTGTAAAGTGTCTTGATTTGAGGGATCAGTTTAATGCACATGAGGAACGTGGGGCACCTAGCGGAAATCAGTGTGCATTGTCTGGTTTACTTTAATCAGGTAACTATTGAACGCTAACAGCTCTTTACGCACGTGGGGAACCTTGCGGAACTAGAGAGTTCTTAGTTTTCTCCCCTTTTACCTTCTGACCGTTTGATTTGGGGTATTGGAGTTGAGGTATTTGATGCACGTGGGGTACCTTGCGGAATTCAATGCACCAGCTCTTTTACTGCAGTTAAATCAGTCAGCAGATCTGATAGTTCAATAAATACGTGGGGAACCTTGCGGATTTGTTGGGTTCTCATTTCGAAGATCCTGATTCTATCAACAAAACCTTTACTAGGGACTTTGCGAGTACATCAATCAGTATTAACTAAATTAAAGACTGGCAGGACAGAATCATAGCTAATTTGTTCTGGTGGTTAGGTTAGCGAGAATTTTCATTAAAAGATACAAGTGAGTATCTACGCTAACACTTGCATGTGTTATATTAAGTTTTGTATTTCTATTGTATTTGCGGTGAAGCCGATTGAGTTTAAATACTGTAACTTAAGGAAGAAGAAAACCTCTATAATTCATATTTGGGTAACTATTATTGAAACTTGAAGTGTTCGTTGTTGTTTCTGATCTCTGAGAATTATTGATTGTGTTCTAATTATATTTAAGGCTTAAAAGACTGAATTTAATTTTATTAAGAGAATTTATATTTTGTTGAACTCGTTGATTTTATTTTGTTTGAATTCTAAATAAATATTACAACTATTTTTGGTGCTTTATTCCTTTGATTGACATTGAGCTGATATTTAATAAATCGATTAAAGCTTGTTGATGTGTATTTTTTCTGATAACCCTTTTCAACCTGAAAGTGAGATAAATTGTCCAGCTAAGTAAGAAGATTTAAGAACTTTCCTATGCTATCAAATCCAGGTGTAAAAATAATATTGTTCGAGCTCAAGGAACTTTCACAGTCCACTGTTCTGCCAGTTGTTGAGCTGATTTTTAATCGAATTTCGAACAGCAACAAATAATGACTAATACGTGGGCATAGCAAGCGTGGACCGTGGCAGGCTGGTCGTCAGTGGTGATGAGTGGTGGCAGCGAAATCCGAACGAAAACGGCAAAGTCCGGTAAACGACGATAAAGTCCGGACGGCTTCAGAAAAGTCCGGAAGTATCCGGAAGGCGTCGTCAGAGTCCGGAGAGTAAAGATAAAGACCGGCGGCGTCGGAAAAGTCCTGAAGGCGTCGTCGAGAGTCGAGCGGTATCGGAAAAAGTCCGGAGGGTTCCGGAAAGCATCGACCAAAGGCTGCTTTGGCAGTAACGAAGACCTGAGCGGTGACAGGCGGCACTGGGAGCAATTCCGGTTCTTCTAATCAGTGCACTTGCACTAATCAAAGACAATTTGACAAAAAAAAGAACACAACACGAAGTTGTCAAAAAAAAAAACTTATACACCAGTGGCTACATTTCACTTAGATTTGTTGTTGCTTTTGTTACTGGCTTGTTACTGATGCAGAAGTGCCGTCCTCCATTATTTAAATGCCGAAAACGAGGGTGGAGAGGGGTATTTTTCTTGGTGGACGTGACCAGCCGGCCGAAATTCGCCGAATCCGTCGCAATTACCGGATTGGACGAATCTCGAGAATTTTGGAATCTCATCAAATCCGTTCTTCGGAAAGAAGAATGCAATAGATTACACAAATCCCTTTTCCGAAAAACAGACTGCCGCTGGTCACCAATCCTCCCTCTAGGAGGTCTGCTCGGAGCGCACTCCAGGTGTTCGGCCTTTAGTCATGTAAATTACTCGAGATATTCCCAGATTGGTCCTCAGGTAATTGCTGGGGATAAACTCATTTTATATACAAAAAAAATTGAAATTATAAACTTAATTTTTGTTGCCGGCGATTGAAAGAATCGCCGGTAACACTTTAATATAATAATAATAGTAAACTATTTATGATTTTTAACTTTTTATTAAATTCACTACAATTGTTTCGCTACACTGTAGCTTCTTCAGGTGAAGAAATATAATACAAAACTTTTACAAACTTATTTACTTTATATACAGATTTCAGAAGTGTGGGTGGGGGGTTTTCTTCAGCCTAAGTAGGGGGCAGTTAGAGAGCTCGAGTTGGTCGTTCAGCAAATTTTCTGAATGAAAGTTTTTATTTATTTTTAAATTTTCCAGCAAATTTAGTTTTCGTCCTTTATTGGAAATGTGGAGGATTTGAAAGTTGTTGTCAAAAAGGTTTTCTCCAATCAGGTGGTTTGCATAACTTCAAAGCTTTAAACTAAAAAGTCAATTTTTTATAAATATTACAACTTATGTCCTCTTAAATATTCAATTTTTGTCTACAAATCTCACTTTGAATGACTGTTTTTCACTTCTAGCTAATAAATAACATTTCTGTTGGCTGCATCTTGAACTTTATTTAATTTTTAACAATTTTTTATAATTTTAAAGTTTCAAACTAAAGATTCAATTTTTTATAAATATTTCAACTTATGTCCTCTCAAATATTCAATTATTTTCTACAAATCTCAGTTTGAGTGACTGTAATTCCCCTTCTAGCTAATAAATATAATTTCTGTTCGCTGCTACTTAAACTTTATCAATTTCCTTACAATTTTTAAGAAATTTGTAACTTTTAACTAAAAATTCAATTTTTTATAAATATTTCAACTTATGTCCTCTCAAATATTCAATTATTTTCTACAAATCTCACTTTGAGTGACTGTAATACCACTTCTATCTAATAAACATAATTTCTGTTGACTGCATCTTAAACTTTATCAATTACCTTACAATTTTTAAAAATTCAAAAGCTTTAAACTAAAAATTCTTTTTTTATAAATATTTCAACTTGTCCTCTCAAATATTCAATTATTGTCTACAAATCTCAATTTGAATGACTGTAATTCCATTTCTAGCTAATAAATAAAATTTCTGTTGGCTGCATCTTGAACTTTATTTAATTTTTAACAATTTTTTATAATTTTAAAGCTTCAAACTAAAAATTCATTTTTTTATAAATATTTCAACGTTTTTTTTATATAAATAATTCCACTTCTAGCTAATGAGTATTATTTCTGTTGGCTGCATCTTGAACTTTATCAATATCCTCGCAATTTTTTAAGAAGTGCCACTTCTAGCTAATAAACATAATTTCTGTTGACTGCATCTTAAACTTTATCAATTACCTTACAATTTTTAAAAATTCAAAAGCTTTAAACTAAAAATTAATTTTTTTATAAATATTTCAAATTATGTCCTCTCAAATATTCAATTATTGTCTACAAATCTCAATTTGAATGACTGTAATTCCACTTCTAGCTAATAAATAAAATTTCTGTTGGCTGCATCTTAAACTTTATCAATTTCCTCGCAATATTTAAAAATTTTTTAGCTTTAAACTGAAAATTCATTTTTTTGTAAATATTTTCAACAAGATGCAGCCAATCTTGACCTTTATTTAATTTTTAACAATTTTTTATAATTTTAAAGCTTCAAACTAAAAATTCAATTTTTTATAAATATTTCAACTTATGTCCTCTCAAATATTCAATTATTTTCTATAAATCTACAAATCTCAGTTTGGGTGACTGTAATTCCACTTCTAGCTAATGAATATAATTTCTGTTGGCTGCATCTTAAACTTTATCAATTTCCTCGCAATTTTTTTAAATTTTTTAGCTATAAACTGAAAATTCATTTTTTTGTAAATATTTCAACTTATGTCCTCTCAAATATTCAATTATTTTCTACAAATCTCACATTGAGTAACTGTAATCCACTTCATAAACATAATTTCTGTTGACTGCATCTTAAACTTTATCAATTACCTTACAATTTTTGAAAATTTAAAAGCTTTAAACTAAAAATTCATTTTTTTATAAATATTTCAACTTATGTCCTATCAAATATTTAATAATTTTCTACAAATGTCAATTTGAGTGACTGTAATTCCACTTCTAGCTAATAAACATAATTTCTGTTGACTGCATCTTAAACTTTATCAATTACCTTACAATTATTAAAAATTTAAGAGCTTTAAACTAAAAATTAATTTTTTCATAAATATTTCAACTTGTCCTCTCAAATATTCAATTATTTTCTACAAATCTCTCTTTGAGTGACTGTAATTCTACTTCTAGCTAATAAATATAATTTCTGTTGGCTGCATCTTAAACTATATTTTATTCTTAACAATTTTTCTAAATTTCAAAGCTTTAAACTAAAAATTCAATTTAAATATTTCAACTTATGTTAATGTGTCTTTTTGATGAATAAACGCTTTTTGGCGTTTATTTATTCTTTCACTGAATGCTCTTCTAGTTTGGTCTATATACATCTTCGGGCCATCAGCACAATTAAGCAATTAAACTTTATCAATTTCCTTACAATTTTTAAAATAAATTGAGCTTTAAATCAAACACAAATGTTGCGTTTAATTCTAACAATATATTGTCAAAAAATATAAAAAACAATAAGGATCAAACAACAACAGATCAACGCTGTGGGGCTTTAAACAGCGTTGATCTGTTATTGTTTGATCCTTATTGTTTTTTATATTTTTTGACAATGTATTGTTAGAATTAAACGCGACATTTATGTTTAATTTTATCAAATTTTTACTGATATTTTGGCTTAAATAGCCATTATAAGTTATTGATCCCTAATTTTCAACTTTGCATTTCATTGTTGGGAATATTGATTTATTAATAATTTCATTTTCTTTGGTTTTGATTAATTTATTTATTGTATCTATTTCAAAATTATTTCTAACTGCAATATATTTAATTATGTTCATTACTTTTTCAAAATTTTCTTTCTAGAGAAAACGGTTAAATTTCACTAATATTTTGGTTTTTTTTTTCAATTTCTCCTTGAGAATGACTTAAGGAGGAGTATTTTTATAATTGTGCTAAAACTACCTGATGGTTGAAAAGACTTAGACACTTGCGGTTTTGGCACAATGTTTATTTATCTCTTGTCTACAAAATGGCATTTTTTCGAAGTATAATAATTTAAAATGGCGTCCATAATGGCGGCTCCGAGAAGTCATGTTTTGAAAATATTTGTTATCTGCGGGATGGATAGAAGCCGCAATACGTCACCTAGAAGCATGAAACCAAAAAATAAGTAAAGTTTAAACTCCAAGGAGGCATCTGAACCTAAGAAACATGAAAAAATTCCTTATAGAAACAAAATGGCGGCCGTTTGAAAAAAAGGTACGAATTTTTGCATGATTTTTTCAACTTTGGCATGCCGTTAAAAATCGTTAGTCATCCAAATGTTGCGATTTTAAAGGTTCAGAGGCCCATAAATTCAATTTCCTTTTAGGCAGTCAAAACTAGAAGTCGATTGGTTAAACGGTTCGCAAGCTAGAATTCCCGCAGATTTAAAAAATCTTGTTTCGAGATAAACGCGTTTGAAGTTTGACAACTGCGGCAGAATTGCTACCCGAGCGGCCGGTCCGCGCTCAGGACAATGGTTCATTGAAAGCCGTATAGCGACGGAACTAATGCACGGACCGCCATATAATTTTAACGAAATATTCTTCAGACATGTGGCATTAGATTTATGTGATAAAAAAAATCGATTTTTTGAAAAAATTATAAAAATACTTCCCCTTAAAGTAGAAAATAGTTGGAAAATACAAAACAAAATATAAGTGAAATTTAAAGTAAAGTATTTATTTACGGATATTAATATTACAAAAAAAAATACAATAATAAAATTATAATCATATAAAAGTATTTATCGCCAATCGGCACTAAATACATCTATTATTATCGCCATTTGCGGCACTAAACCGTCCCATTATTTTACTACTTTCAACAAGTAACATTATGGGACAATACTAACAAAATCTAAGGAGGTCGAATCCTGTCAGTTTAGTTGTCAAAAAAAAACATGAGTAGTGAAGAGTTTGAAATACCATGTACTCCACCAGAAATACGCGAAAGAGCGATAGAAACAACGCTCGAAATTCTTCCAAGTAAGTCTAGACATATTTATAATCGTCAACACGATTTATTCACAAGTTGGTGTGACAGAAATAACATTAAAAAAATTAGCGAAAACGTTCTCTTGACATATTTTTCTGAAAAATCCAAGGAATATAAAGCAGCAACATTATGGTCATATTATTCTATGTTAAAAGCATCTCTTTCGGTAAAAAACGACGTTGATATAAGCCAATATAAGAAACTTACGGCGTTTTTAAAACAGAAATCAAAAAATTATACGGGAAAAAAATCGAAAGTTCTCACACAAGAAGAAATAATACAGTTTCTATTGAATGCACCAAATGAAATATATTTAATGATGAAGGTAAGATAGTAATCAATTATCGAAGCATATTTGTTATTAATGTAGATATTATTTTAGATTTGTGTTATTTTTGGCGTTGCTGGAGCCTGCCGTAATAATGAATTAGTAAATCTTAAAGTTGATGATATAGAAGACAAGGATACTGTATTGATTGTGCATATAAGACACACGAAAACTAATAAACCAAGAGTATTTGTAGTAACATCAGAGTTCGAAGGACACGTTAAACCGATTGAGTTATATAAAAAATATGCCAAACTTCGTCCCGCACAGACCAAACATGATAGATTTTTTATTACATATAGAAAAAGTAAATGCACAGTGCAGCCTGTGGGTATCCACACTTTTGGAAACATACCATGTAAAATTGCGAACTATTTAAATTTGCCAAATCCGTCAGAATATACTGGTCATTGTTTTCGGAGGTCGTCGGCTACTTTGTTTGCTTATGCAGGGGGCAGCAAAGAAAATTTGAAACGTCATGGAGGGTGGAAGAGTGATACCGTTGCTGAGTCCTATGTTGAGGAATCAATATTGAACAAAACGAAGATTGCAAAAACGATTTTGGGTGGTGATCAAATTGCGCACCGTTTTGATATCAATGACAACACTGCCACAACTTTACATCAAAATGAAAATATTCATTTTCCACAAAATTTTTCCGTTGATGGGTCAACATCAGGAATAAATTTAAATAATGCCACAGGATGCACCATCAATTTCCACATATACAACAAATAGAGTGGTTTAATATCTTGATTAATTCGTAGTGTTTGTTTAAATAATAATACATATTTTCTATTTTTTTTTAATTTAAATAAAAAATCCTATACTTTTTCATTTATTTTTAAGATTGGCGATAAAATTTTGTATGCACCACGTCAGTAAAATATCTTTATCGAACTCGTCTTTATTCACCTCGCTCGCTCCGCTCGCTCGTCTCATAACCTCAGACTCGTTCGATAAAGTCTTATTTTACTGACTTGGTACATAAATAATTATTAGGGGCCTCGGTGGCCGAGTGGGTAGAGACCCTGCCCACAGACCAAGAGGTCGCGGGTTCGAATCCCGTCCGGTGGAATAATTTATGAATAATAAATTATTCCATCAGGGTACACGGATGTAGTGTGAATGTATTGTGGCGTCCAAATGATTTAAATAAGTGTGTGTGGAATTAGTTAAATTAAAATAGAAAACAATACAATAGTAGATGGCTGTATGGCAAAAGCCGAGGGCAAAGAAACAAAAAAAAAGTGTTTTCTTTTTCAACTAATAGAAAAGTTGTCAACTTTTTTATATTCTTGTATTCCATTACTTGCTATTTTCTTTTAATTCACTTAATTATTTATTACATGGATATTTTCGATTATTTTATTTATAAATATTTGAATTCACGTGCAGCAGTTAACAAAGACCTTACCCAGTAGTAGAGGGTTACAGCCGATTCTAGAACCTCCTCCTCATTTGAGAGGAAACTCCTCAAAATGATTAAAAGAGTTAAAACCTCCTGGTAGGGAGGAGGTGTCTTTTTAGAATCTCCAAAGAACCTTCTTTCCTCCTCCTCATAAAATGAAGAGGAGGAGGAGGAGGTTACTTTACGGTTTTATTGATTCTAAAGAGGCAATATACTCTTAATAATTTTAAGATAGTTTTCACCAAATAGAAGAGGTAGAGTTCATAGAATCGGCTAAAAATATCACCCTTGAGTGCTCACAGTCCACGGTCTAACGTATTGTCTAGCATCCATTAAAGACAAATAATGTGTCTAATCAAAATCCAAAGGGGCCCTTACCCCCTTAAGATTTTCACCCGATACATTACAGCTTTTATGCGCTGTATCGCTATAGGCGGACCATGCACAAGACAAGATGTGTTCATCTCGATGGTTCAAGGGCGACTGATGAATAATACATAAGATGTCATATATGAATCTATTAATAAATATTGTCAATGCGGTTAAAGTGTTGTTAGCAACATCGATGATTAAAGGTATTGAATGCCTTCAATTGGATTCTAATGAGTGGACAAACGACCTCCTTTAGGCGGGAAAAACATAAAGTAGTTAGTCCTTTTCAGAGGAGAAGTATGTGAGGTCGTTGTGATGTAAAAATATATACAGAACCTCCCCCCAACATAATATTATGGGACTATATAAGATCTGCCGGATGGGTGTAACTTATTACAGTACACGTGTTGTTGTCAAGAATACATCTGCCAGAACTGTGTCACTAATTAGTGTTGTTGTCAATAATAAATTGAATAATAAGTAAGTATTTGTAATTATTTTGAAAATAAATTAATTTATTGATTGAAGTGAAATTTTAGTGAAACGACAAAACCCGAGTAATAAACAAATTATTAGAGCACATATTCAAAATAATGGGCCAATTGATAATGCGAATTCAGCAAATGACTCGGGATTTTTTGAAGAGGGTGAAGAACCTTTTTCGAACATAAATCTACCGAATCATGGTGAGACTACTACTGTTGATGTTCCATGGAATATCAACGATACCAACGATGATGCCAACCACAACAATCAACTTGTAAAACAAAAGAAGAACGCTATGAAAAATTTACTGTCGTCGAATACGTATTTTTTAAATAAAAGTAATTCTAAATGGGTGTCGGTAGGTTTGGACATAGATCTTAATCTTGAACCAGTTATTAGAATATTGGGTAAGGGTGGGCAAGGAATTTCTTTGAATGAACAGATGTGGAAAGTATTTTTAGAACAAAAAGTGAATATCAACCAAACATTTTTTTATGTAGATACGGATCAAACAATCAGCTTTAATGGAGTAAACATTTCATTTAGTTTAATGAATAATTGTCGTAAAGTTGCAAGAATTGATATCGGTGGAAATCACGTATTTTTATCGTATGAAGGTCTTCGTGAATTGTGGAAACTGGTTGATGTTGTTTCGTCTCGTTTGGAATATTTAAAAAATCTTAAGTTTAGTGAATATTACTATTCTTGCTTGGGTTTATTAAATGAACTGGATGGGGATATGAAAACTCGTTTTTCGAAAATAATGCAAGGCGAATGTAATGAATATGCTTGTATGATTGATGAATTGTTACTTTATGGTAATGATAAGTTATTGTTTGATTTTGATATGCAACATATAATGTTAGATTCTTATAATAATGGGAAGTAAAAAGAAAGTAGTAATGTGTGAAAGTAAAAATATTATTCATAATATGTATGTATGGAAATTTGCGTATAAAGAAGCTAGGAAAGGTGCATGGCATATATATTATTATGATTCTTTAAGATTCAAAGAAAAAATGAAAAGAATCGAATTAGCAATAAGTTTTTGTTTACAAAGTAGTTTTAGGGAGAATGTATATAACTCAAGGTTTAAGTAGAACATAGTTAGTATATGTGTTAGTATTAGGTGAAGTGGTAAATGTTTGTTAAAATTAAATTATAAAAATCAATAAACAGTTTTTAAGTTGCCACAGTTTATTTGTATACCTTATAATAAAATGTATGTCTATTATCCCGTCAGTCGTAAAAGAACTATCAAATGGATCGGTCGGGGGCTACTAAATAAATTAATAAACAAGCTGCCTTTTGAAATTCATTTACCTGGATATAATTATTGTGGGCCTGGAACAAAATTAGAAAAGAGATTAGCGCGAGGCGATAAAGGAATAAACGAACTCGACGAAGCTTGTAAAGAGCACGATATAGTGTACGATAATACAAATAATTTAAAAGAAAGGCATATAGCCGATCAGAGGTTACTCAAAACTGCAAAAAAAATAATTCAGAAGGTTGGTCCAAGTGCCGGAGAAAAGATTGCATCGGCAGGAGTTGCAGCTGCAATGAAAGGGAAAACTTCATTTGGAATGGGTCTAAAAAAGAGAAAAAGCAAGGGTATAAACCGCAAAAGAATGAGTCGGGGTGGTACTTTAACGTTTAACAAGGCAGTTCGACTGGCCAGAAACGCTATCAGTAGAAGAAAACATAAAAGTGTATTTGATGCTACAAAAGCTGCATATAATGTTTTGAAAAAATATAAGAGAAAAATTAAATTTCCAAAACGTAGAGTCATTCCTATACCGAAACAAGGAGGATTTCTTCCGTTGATTCCATTATTTGCAGCTTTAGGTGCATTGGGTTCCCTTGGAGGAGGGGCAGCCGCTATAGCGAAAGCAGTAAACAGTGCAAAATCAGCTAAAGAACAACAAAAAGAAGCTGAGCGACACAATAGAGCTATGGAAGCCAAATCAGTGGGTTCTGGTTATTACATAAAACCATATAAAAGAGGATGTGGTTTATATTTTCCCGAATATTCAAAAAACTGAAAATAATGTTCCTTCATAAAAGACCTCTAAATAATTTGGAAATTTTAAAAATAGCAAAATTATTGAAAATACCATCGTTTAGAGGTGTCTATATGAGAAATGCATTACCGAAAAAAATTAAAAAAAATGAAAGTGCAGTTATCAATTTAGACAATAAAGAAAGTGAAGGAACGCATTGGGTAGCTTATAAAAAAAGTGGCAGTAGAGTAAAATACTTTGACAGTTTCGGTGATTTAAAACCTTCCATTGAAATTGAAAAATATTTAAGATCAGATGATAAGAATAATGTTATAAGTTATAACTATGAACGCTACCAGACAATCGATGATTTAAACTGTGGACAATTGTGTTTAATGTTTTTAATAAATAATTAAGAAAACAATTTAAACATCAGTCGAAGACTAAACGCAATGGTGAAAACTTCTCATTCGCTTACGTTTACGTTGACCGGAATCAGTTCCGAGTTAAGTTGCAATTTTAATCCACCGATTTATTTGAGCAAAGATGAAGATGAAGAATATGAGTTGGCTTTACTCAATTTTGAGTCATTCAATTCAATTCCAAACGTTGACATATCAAATAATTTATTTCACTACAAAATAGGAAACAACAAAAAAATAGTAGAATTGCCCGTTGGAATTTACGGTTTAGATGATATTGCTGATTTTATAGAGACTAAAATAGAAGGGGACATTGACAATACGGCATTGGTCCGTATACGCGGTAATAATAATACTCAGAAGGTGCACATAAAAACCGATGTAGAAATCGATTTTACAGCTGAAAAAAGTATAGGAACCTTATTGGGATTTGATAAGAAAGTACTAATGGGCGGAAAGAGTTATGAAGCAGAAAATATTGTTAATATCCACACAGTCAATGCAATTCAAATTTATTGCAATTTAGTGAGCGGTTCTTATAATAACGGTGAACCGGTACACGTGCTTTATCATTTTTTTCCTAAAGTGCCGGCCGGATATAAGATGGTAGAATCGCCACATTTACCTATATATTTATCTGTTACTGGAGATATTATCAGTACAATTGTGGTAAGAGTGTTGGATCAATCAGGGAAATTGATCAATTTTAGAGGTGAAGAAGTAACGACACGATTACACTTGCGTAAGGTTGAATGAGATGAAGTTATATAACTCAAAAACGTCGAATCGAAAGAGGAACCATATTGTTAAGAAGAAGAAGAAGAAGAACACAGCAAACCGGTCAGCCTATAAATTGGGTAGCGATATGAAAAATGTGTGCAGTAGCCTAAAAAAAGTGAAGAAGTTAACAACAGAAAATCGTATATTCTTAGAAGATTTGGGCTATAAACTACTAAAATAATGGACATTTTAAATGTTACCGACAAAGTTAAATCTAACAATGCAATAGTAAGTTACGAGTATCATTCATACCAACCTTATGGATCGGCAAGTTTTGATAATAATGATGAAATTAGGAGAACGGTTCCTGAAACTGACAATTATACATTACCAGGAGAGAGTTATTTATATGTAGAGGGTACTCTACGGAAAGTTGGTGAGGATGGGAATGTTAAAAACGAGGCTAGTAAGAATTCAAAATTAGTCAACAACCCAGCAGGCTTTATGATTAGCGATCTTCGGTATTTAATGAATGGTGTTCAAGTGGATTCCGTTAGAAACGTGGGAGTGACATCATGTATGAAAGGATATTTTTCGTATAATAAAAATGAAATGATTAAATTACAAAATGCAGGGTGGGACATTGAGAAAAAAGGTTTCTGCGATATAGTCGATGACAATGGACATTTTGCAATTAGTGTACCGCTTAAAAGTATTTTAGGATTTGCGGAAGATTTTAAGAAAGTTGTATTAAACTGTAGACAAGAGTTGGTACTCATTCGGAATAACGATGATAACGATGTAATTGTTCAAAGTGAAGCTGAAAAAGAAAAAGTAAAATTGACAATAGATAAAATTATTTGGAGAATACCTCAAATTGCAGTCGGTCTACGAGAACAGTTAGCCTTGACAAAATTAACTGACAAAAATCAAAATATCAATTTATGGTTTAGAAGTTGGGAGATTCATGAGTATCCGTCATTGCCGCAAACAACAAGACATACATGGGCCGTAAAGACGGCGCCGCAACTCGAAACGCCCAGATATATTATTTTCGGTTTTCAAACCAATCGAAAAGGCCAGATGAAGTCTTCAATGGCTCTATTTGATAATATAAAGTTGACAAACCTAAGTGTATTTTTGAACGGTACAAGATTTCCGTATGATAATTTAAATATTGATTTTGATAACAATAAATATGCTATTGTGTACGATATGTATAGCAGATTCCAACAATCATACTACTATGTGCCAGAAAGTGAACCAATGTTTTCACCAGCAGAATTTAAAGAGAAAATTCCATTAGTAGGAATCGATTGTACGTATCAGGCAGACACTATTCACAAAAGTGGCGTTGAAATTAAAATTGAATTTACTTCAAAAGAACCAGTTCCGGCTAATACAACAGCATACTGTTTAATTTTGCACGATAAGGCGTTTTATTATGCACCACTAACAAAAGTGGTAAAAGAATTGTTGTAAAAGAGGTGTTACCCGTCCTGCTGCAATTCCCTGTTGCTATAAAACAAGGAGGGGCGATTGTCATTATAAAAGTAGTGTAATTTGCTTTACACATCAGTCAAGTACAAGAAGTGAATGAATTAAGAAGTACACAAACAAATTATGGATACATTGGACTATATCATAATCGACATTCAAGGTTTTTACGATAGTAATGATAAATTACTACCGAAAGAAGTGGCTATTTGTGATAGCGAACGTCGAATTAGCCATTATTTGTTTGAGGCTCCCCATTCTGTAAATTGTTTACCTGCTAAGCAACGTCGAACAGCACATTGGTTAACTTCGAATTTCCACCATTTGGAATGGACTAGTGGAAATGTACCACTCAACAAAATTGATAAAATTATTCGAGTGTTTAGTAAAAAAGCTAAAAACATTTATGTGAGAGGTGAGCAAAAATCACAATATCTACAGAAAATATTGGATCGGCCAATTGAGGACATTAAAAGATTGGATATAAAGTTGTCAGCGTCTCACCCAAAGTGTACGTATCACAAAGATACAGATTATACAATGTGTGCATTAACAAATGTGTATTATATCTACGATAAAATGTCAAATCCTATCAATTATTACATGCAAGATGAAGAAGAAGAAGAAACAATTTTATAAAAGAGGTTGCGACGAAACAACCTTCAGCAAATGGAGTAGAACAGAAAAAAGAACAAATGTACAGCAAACTTGAATGCATATAATTGAGTCGGAAAGTGAAATAATATCAGACGGCATTGGTTCACAACTGTGTTAACATGGAAACAGTTCGACAGTATACTTGTAACTTAAAGTATTATGTTATTAATTATTTAAGAAGGATTAACAATGCATTATCAAAATATATCGGTAGAGACGGGACACCATTTCTAGAAGATCAACGTGCTACTAATTCTACATTAATTTATTTGCTAAAACGAATGACACCATTGGAACTCGCTACTTTATGGCCCATATTACCGGACCACATACGCACAATGAAATGTTTACAAGGAAGATTGCCATGCAATGAACATTTCAACACGGCTAATTGGATGACACATGTCGATGGACCACCACCAATGAAGAAGGATTGTTTCTTTTGCAAGAGTATCGTAAATTGTGATTGCTGTTATTGTTATTGTTCAATGTATATTGTTTAATAAATATTCAATGTATCCATGATTAGGAAATAAAAAATGTTTTTTATAATATAACTTGTTTTAATTGCGGCAACTAAAAAAATAAACAAAAAAGAAAGAGAAAAAAAAGAAAGAGAAAAAAAAAGAAAGAGAAAAAAAAGAAAGAGAAAAAAAAGAAAGAGAAAAAAAGAGAATGATGGTTAGAAGGAATCTCCTCCTAGTCTCCTCCTACTCTCCTCCTACTTTCCTCCCACAAAGAGAGAGGGAAGAGTGGGGGTAGGAGTGGGGAAAACGTCTAAAAATACGTTCGTCCCCCCCCCCCCCTTCGGCAGCGGGGAGGCGTCAAAATAAAATTACCCCCTCCAGTTACGCCCATTGCCACGCCCCCTCCTTGGCTCCTCCCACGCCACGCCCCCTTGGCCACTCCCCGCCCCGCCCCCTCCTTGGCTCCTCCCCCACGGCCCAGTTGGCTACTCCGCCCACCCCCCGAAAAAAATTTAACCTCGATTCCCCCTCACTTGTTTTACTTTCGCTACCGTTTACTGACCTCAAAATTGGGTATAAAAGAAGTCAGAACAAACCAAGAAATCACATCCAGTGCAAGTTTTGGAACGAACAACATCTCCACTCTAAAATGGAAGGTAAGTGGTCTTTATTTATATTTTGGTGATTGAATATTTTTAACATATTTTGGATATTCTTATTTTGTGTGTTTGTTTTTGCTTTTAGGTAACAAGATCATTTGCATCGACGATTTTCTGAACTCCAGCATGGATGGGAATATGTTAGGTATTTTGTTTTTTTTTAATTCTATTTAATCAAATGTATCTTATTTATTGTCTATTGTTTTAAGGTGAAGTTGAGAAAACGAGCACCACCAATTCGGAGGCACATCCTAACATAATTGGACCTGATGTAAAAAGTATTTAAAACACGTCTTATTTAAATGTTTCTAGATTATCTATTGTTATTGTTTTCAGTTTCATTTGATGAATCATGGGATGATTTTGATTTGTTTACAAATGACAAAAAGAAATCAGTGGCAGATGATTCATCAAATAAATTGCTTTCGAAGGAGAAAGGCGAACCGGCAACTGATCGATCGTTGAAAGCGAAAAAGGAACGAAAGACTAAAGGTTATTTCCGGGTTGATTAGATATTTTATTATGTATTATTTTCTATTCCTAATTATAATTTTAATGCATAATTATTGTGTACAGGGCGAACGAATCCTATGTGTTCAATGCCGTTACTTGTTGGATCGCCTTCTAACCACCAACCTTCGACATTATCCAAGCAGGGCCAAAAAAACAAATACAGCAGCAGCACACATCAACCACAACGCCCTCAGAGCATACACCTAGTCGAACCGCAAACAAAAAATCCTTCATTCCAAATCCAACAAAATATGCAAATCCAACCACCACAACAATCCTCATTCCAAATTATTGCACAACCTCAACCCTCAAACCAGTTTGTCATCGTGCAAAACGATTCCACGTATTACGCGATGCCGACTGGACAAAATTATGTCGCGGTACCGACTGGGCAAAATTATACATTTCCTCAGTCATTGGTAAACTTGGTGGTTTCCCAGCCAGGTTTTGATGCATCACTTGCAACCAATGACGTGAGAGGTAAGTCCTGTATTTTTTGTAATATTTAATGATATTTATTAATTGCAATGTTTTTTGTTTAATTGCAGGGACAAAATCGAGCACACCTGGGCCACAGCAATCAGCTCAGATGACTCAGTCTCCGTTGCGATTGTGGCCTGCAGGTGGGTGCCAAAGATCTTCCAGCCAAGTCGAGTCGGAAAATAATACTGATGGTCGATTTGCAGTTTCGGATATGGGAGACAGTGAGCTGGGTGGCTTGTTTAAATCAGTGCGGTTATCACAAGAAATTACACTTTCTCAAGATAACGGTGCTGTTCGATCTTCTGTCCGTGAATTGCAAATAACCAATACAGTTTTACCTGGAAGATCTTCATCAGCAGATGTAGTAAGAGCAACTAACCCCAATCTTAACGCTCCTCCACCGACAATTATACCACCCAACCAGATTCCTCCCTCAACCACTACTACTAACAATTTCGAAGAGTTTATGCGAGCCATCATTTGTGATAAAGGAACAATTCGTTCTATGCAAGCTCGCAAAGACTCTTTCATGACATCCATTGATGATCGATTGGAAAGAATTGATAGTATAATCGATAATTTGAATAGTTTTTCAAAGCCTGATGTGGTTGAGTTCGTTGTGCAATCTACTAATTCTAACACTCCTGACGTTAGTAATTACTTAGCTGCAAAACGAAATCAGCTACGAGAGGAGCATTATTCATTGACAAGTTTAAAAAAACGTTTAAAAGAAATTTAATTGTGAAAGCACATTACATTTTTGTAACTATTTTTTAAATTTGTCAATTTGTTTCAAGTCTAATTCTTTTCAAACAATTGTAATGAGGTGTTTGATTGCTACATCTGCTTTTGTGGTCATTGTCTGTTGCTAGTCGTGTGTGGTTGATGTGTGTCGCTCCTAGTCATTTGGATGTGTGTTACCATCTGTCAGGGAATTATTTTATAGTTCTTATTTAGTATTAGTTTTTTTATAGTTTTTATTTAGTATTAGTTTTTATATTTAATTATTAATATTATTTGTAATATATAACTGTTGACAATTCAATTTCTTTTCATTCACCCTTCAAAAATTAAGTTGTACGCAGGGTTGGGTTTTTTATAGCATTATTATGTCGGAAAATGTTGAAAATCACTGCTTGTCATTACCAATAATAAATTTTGATCTTAACGAGTTTCGATATAAACGACATAGTGATCTATTTGGAGGAAATTGCAAAAGAGGTCTTATTATAGGCCCTTCTGGCTGCGGTAAAACAAATGCAATGCTATCATTATTACTTGCAACCAACGGTTTACGTTTTAAAAACATATACTTGTGTTCAAAATCATTATTTCAAAATAAATACGCGTATCTACGATCAATAGTAAAAGACGTGCCAGAATGTGGTTATTTTGAGTTTTCGGATGTTGAATCACTTGGACCGCCTGAAAATATTAAAGAATATTCCATTGTTATATTTGATGATATTCCACCGACCGGTCATAATGTAATTAAGGAATTTTTTTCATACGGTCGGCACAAAAATGTTGATTGTTTTAAAATATGCCAAAGTTACAGTGCCATTCAAAAGCAATTGGTTCGAGACAATTGTAATTTATTGGTAATATTTAAGCAAGATGCAACAAATTTAAAGCATATTTTCAATGATCACGTAATAGGTGACATGACATTGAATACATTTCTAGAAACTTGCACAGAATGTTGTAAGCAACCTTATTCTCCATTCGTAATTGATTTAGATTGTCCTGTAACGAATGGTCGTTATCGAAAAGGTTTCGATAAATTTCTGACTATTTAAAAAGCGCTGTAACGATGCAGATGTTATCAGTGTTTACAGACACTTTGCGTTCTTAACATGGATAAAGACATTGCAAAGCAACTCGTGGAAGCACGTAGTGCTTTGCGTGATAAAATTCGATCGTTAAAAACAGATATTGCAGACTCAAAAGAACATCTTGCCGCAACGTTATTACCCTTGAGTGAACCACTGAAACAAATCGCTAGTAAATTCAATGAAGAATTTGTTCCTATTGATTCTAGTTATGTTAAAGAAAAAGAAACGGGATTTGGTTCAAGTAGAAAATCGCAAATACGCAGAAAAATATTTACTACACCGCAATCCAATGTAACCTCATCTGAGGAAACTATTAGAAAACGTCCGTTGAAAATTAAAGTACACAAACGAATATTTACACCCATTAAAACGTCATCATCAACACCCAGAAGACCGAGACATCAATTGCATTTGAAAAAAGATATTATTACATCAACACCGATTGAGGATACTGCAACAGGATACACTGAAGAAGTTTATCAAACTTCACCGCCAAGAACAGGAAACGTCACACATGATGACGATGATGATGATGATGATGATGATGATGAAGAGATCGTAGATTCTGATGATGACGCTACAGTCCTACGGACTGCTACCACACGTTTAGATGAAGCTCATGATAGACTGGTAGACGAACTTAATACTTCGTCAGTCCTACAACAAACCCTGAAACAATTTCATCATATACCTCGCGCATATTTGATTGACTTTAAATTAGATCGTGGAGATAAATTCGATACTCGTTATGGAGTTCGTCAAACATTTGATGGTGTTTTGTATATCGGAAACGCGGCACTTAAGTTTGATGGAGCAAATGTTGTTATTAACGATGTGCCATATAAGGGCACTACCGGTCTATACGAATTACTTTTCAAAAAGGACCCTTACACTTTTAAACCTGACGATGTTCGAAATTATAAACGTATTTTAGAGCAAACATCTGCGACGCGATTTAATTATGATCCAAGCGGAAAACGTATTGGTAGTAAAGCTTTGAAATATGTAAACATTATTAAGCCAATTTTAAATGGTCAACCTCCAAAAGTGTGGTGGACTAAAAAATGGAAAGTTGGACGCGGTTTGCAAAAAAAAATTATTCCCAATTCTTCCTTAGAATTGCAATATTGGGATAATCCGAATGAACTTGTAGATAGATTACGCTTATTATTAGCTTCACAAAGTGCTGGCAATAATGCGCATACAAATGAAATAATTTCAATAATTGAAGAATTGAAGGAAGCAAACATTATAAAGTAATATAAGTGTGGCTCCTGAAATAAACATATGTTATTATCTCATTAGACACCAGACGAGCAACCGGTGTATAAAATGAGTTTAGACAAATTTGGAAATTCTATTTTTGGTGCAATGACTGTTGACAAATTTGGAAAACATGTACATGGGCATAGTGTCTCGAGCTATATTAAAAAATCTAACAATTTAGACAAGATAATTCAGAGGTATTTTAAATTCGATGAAACAGATAAAGATAGAAGATATAGGTTAATTTTGACACTTGCCGGCAACGGAAACGTATCTTCCGATGGATTCTATACAATTGATAATAAGGGGGGTGATATATTATATAAAAACACATTATACGCTGGAAAAGTTCTTAAAACAAATTACCTGGGAAATGTAATTCTATTTATTAATGAAAAGTATGTATTGTCTGAATTAACAAACCTTAAATTGAATGATACAATACAAATTAAGCGCAGATTTGCAGCGACTCCAGAAGGTGTCGATAAGAAGTTTTGCATTGAGATATTAATCGAACAAAATACTAATGAAACCCAACATTAAACGCGATGTAATTGATGAAATTCACGCCCCAGTTCGGAAACATTTTCGTAGACGTCGAGTAATATTGAAGAGTTTAAATGATTTATACCAAGCGGATTTAGTTGAAATGATACCTTATGCCAAGGAAAATAAAGGATACAAATATATATTGATGGTTATAAATGCTTTTTCTAAATTTGGGTGGGCTTTACCGTTAAAAACAAAAACTGGAAAAGAAGTTGCCTTACAAATGGAAAAATTGTTGAAAAAGAGGCAGATACCTGCAAATATTCAAACAGACAATGGTACTGAGTTTTACAACAACAATTTTAAAAAACTATGTGAAAAATATGGAATTAATCATTACAGCACATTTTCATCTTTAAAAAGTTCAATTGTTGAACGGTACAATAGAACTATTAAAGAACTGATGTGGAAGGAATTTAGCATGCAAGGCAATTATAATTGGATTAGTATTCTACAAAATATAATTAATAAATATAATAATACAAAACATAGAACAATTGGTATGAAACCAAAACAAGTAAATAAAAATAAGGAAAAATTATTGTTAAATTCTGTGTACAGTAATTTAAAAGTTTTTGATGGATTTAGGAAGAAATTTAAAGTTAGTGACCACGTAAGGATTAGCAAACATCGTCAAGCATTTGATAAAAATTACACCCCAAATTGGTCCAACGAAATCTTCACAGTATCCAAAGTTCAAAACACGAACCCCAGAACATATCTACTACGAGATATAAAAAACCAGGACATAATTGGAGGATTCTATGAGGAAGAATTAAAAAAAGTTCAACATCAGGATGTATATCTCGTCGAAAAAGTTATTAAAAGAATGAAGAATAAAGTTTTAGTAAAATGGTTGGGTTTGGATGATTCACATAATTCATGGATATCAAATAAAAATGTTTTATAAATATTTAGTCTTTTATTAAATTATAATGTGTTATGGATCCGCAACCACACGAGCGCGTTATCCTCCGGGCAAATAATGGCCGTATACTCTGCCCTCTGGATGAGGATATTTGCCCGGGGTAGAGGAATTGGCGGTATCGAGTCATCCAGCTCGATTATGGTGACCTGTAAATTATTATAATCTCAATTTTCTCTTATTTACATGCACGTATTAACTTGTTTACTCGCTTGTTGTTGAATCGCCTGCAATATTCCTCTCTAATTTCGTTGTAGATTTGTATGCGGTCTGTAATAAAAAAATATAAAACATAAAATATATGTAATACAAATGTAAATGTTTCTTTATAAATACAAAACATATTTTTTTAAATGTTGTTTTATTTAAAATAAATTACTCACCCATGATTCACTTTAACACTTTAAAACCGCTGTTCAGTTTGTTCCTCTCAACTTAGTGTGTTGGTGCTTAAATAGCTTGTAAACCGAGGAGGATGTATAAGGAGGAGGGGTTTAAAGTAAAACACCTCTTAAAAGATTTTGAGTTAACTTCTACTCATAAAGGTGTGGTAAAATTAAAAGGTGGGACTAAAATTACCTTTACTCATAAAGGTGTGGTTAAATTAAAAGGCGGGGCAAAAATTGCAACACTTTTTGAAAATTTATAAGGCGGAGCTAAATTGCAATACTTTTGACCGTTACAATAAGGTTACAATATTAATATAAAATAACCGGCTATTTTTCCATAGATCAAATCAATTTTTGCATTGTCAAATATAAGAACACAAATTAAAGTTTATCTACAATGAGTTTTGTTAATACTTTACAAGCAATCGCTCTAAAACAAGTGTGTTTAAATGTAATAGAAGATCGGTTAGATGTAAAAAAAATGGTACGCCTAGCAGAAATACCAAAATGTTTGGGTAAGACAATTTTTGACAACTGGTGTTTTTATGTTTGGACATTTGGACATTTACGACAAGCAAATATGTATTCGGTTCTTTGTAAATGCCGACCATTTACATGTCACAATCCATTACCTAAATATATAGTGGATTTTTTATTAAATCCTAATGGTAATATTTCCAAAATTATGAACATTCCACAAAATCCATTTTTAGTGTTAGTTAAAAAAAGATTTTGGATTGATACACAGGGAAAGAGATATTGCCGTTGGTGTAGAAAAAAAATTTACAATTTAGAACCTAATACAAAATTATTCAGGATAAAATACGAAAAGAATATTTTATTTCGAAAAGACAAATTGCATACATGGATATTAGAACGAAAACGTTATTGTGAATTTTGTTTCTTCACACCGTTATTCGAGCTAACAAAACATACTGTAAAACGTAAACGAACAGATAGTTCATCTTCATCATCTTCTACTTCATCAGTGTGGGACACATCGACTGACATGGATGAAGAAGAGGATTAAAATGATTGTAAAATGTTTTTTTCTCTGTGTGAGTGTGTGCATGTGTGAGTGAATGTGTTGTTCTTCGTCATATTAAATTTACCCCTCCTCATAGTTAAACCTCCTCCTTTTCTTTTCTTGATTAAGTTCACTATATAAAGGTAACGTATTGGCCCAAGCATCATATCGTGTGTTGACGTGTAAAGCAACTTACTCTTTTATTACATTTAAAGCATGTTTTTGTGCGAATATTGTGGTAAAAATTTTACAAGAAGAGACAACTTAAAACGACACGAAAAAAACTCGTGTGTTTCCAAGCAAAACTCATATGTAAGCAATAGAGGAGAAAAGCCAACAATCAAACTTATTCTACCCCGATCCGCACAACAGGGAGATATCAAAATGGTAAATCCACTTCCATCAACATCTTTGGAAAATCCATCCACATCGAAACAAGTTTGTGAAATTCCAAATAAACGACAAAAACTTGCATCAACATCAAAACACAGAATATGTGATGTATGTAACATAACAGTAGATAGCGCATGTTTTGCCGCCCATTTGAGAACTAATTTACACAAAAGTAATGCATTTATTATTGTTGATGATGGAGTAGAGGAAATATCTACAGCTTATGGGGGCAAAATAACAAGTTACCGAATCACCGAACCTGGACACTATGTTGATTTAGACAAGTTTTCCATTTCAGTGAGGGAGAAAATTATTACTCTCATTGAAAGTAAATTGGCGGTTATTGGAAATTTTAAATTAAACATGGAATCCTTTGCATTGTACTTTTTGACAGCAAAAGAAAATGTTGAAATAAAATCATTTAACACGTCGAACAAAATTATCACCACTGCAACGAATCTATATGAGACATACGCACACTTCCTCGACGAAATTAAAACCAAGATGTCAGAATTTCAGGAGAAAGATTCAGGTAAAGTTAGAAACTTGGTGATTTTTAATGTTATAATTATTATTTATTTTTTTTTTTAAGGTTGGACATTATTTCAAATTACAAGCATTGAACTTAATTTCAATGTATATAATCCAATGAGAGCATCTAGTAACATCGAGTTACCTGCTTCAATAAAGGCAAAACGTGCAGTAATCAATGTTTACAATACCGACAATGCATGCTTTGCTTGGGCTATAACTTCAGCACTTCGGGTTCCAACAGGACTGGCACAGAGACCATCTTCATATCCACATTACTCAACAGTATGTGACTTTTCAAATTTACAATTTCCAGTTACAATAAAAGATATCAATATATTTGAAGGTAAAAATAATATTTCAATAAACGTTTATAGCGCTAATGAATATTTTAACGAAAATAAAATGGACTATGAATTCGTTCCATTACGAATATCAAAGAATAAGAAAATAGTTCATATAAACTTGTTGTATATTTCAATAGACAATCAGAATCATTATTGCTGGATTAAAAATTTGTCGCGTTTAATTGGAACTCAAATATCATTACATGGTCATGAAAAATTTATATGCGAAGGTTGTTTAATTTACTTTTCTAAAAAAGATGAATTAAAAAGACACCAAGAAGAAGATTGTGGAAATGTAAAAGCTGTTCTTCCGAACTGTAGTAAAAAAATTAATAAATTGGGTGAAGAAGTTCTGGGAAATATATTAGAGTTTGAAAATTATCAAAAACAAATGAAAATTCCTTTTGTAGTTTATGCTGATTTTGAGGCATTGTTAGTAAATGTTAACAATAATACTACTTATACAGATTCGAGTAAACCGTACACAGTTAAATGTTTTCGTCATGAACCTTATGCTTTTGCATACCACATAAAATGTTCATATGATGATAGTCTTTCAAAGTTTAATATATATAATGGAGAAAATGCTGCACAAGAATTTGTAAACAAATTAGAAGACGATATTAAAATTATTTATAAAAATTATTTAGGAGTACGTAAAGAAATGTTACCATTAACACCGGAAGAAAAACTAATATATGAAAGAAATGTATGTCATATTTGCGAAAGGACATTGTCAGTAAATGATTAATTATATGATCATGATCACTTAACAGGAAAGTTTCGTGGCCCAGCCCATTCCGTTTGCAATATTAATTATAAAATTCCAAAATATATTCCAATATTTTTTCATAATCTTTCAAATTATGACAGTCATATGTTTGTAAAAAATATTGCATTAAACAAGGAAGATGTTGATGTTATTGCACAAAACAAAGAAAAGTATATAACTTTTACAAAAAATGTGCACGTTGGTGAATATATTAATGGTAACGGAAAAAAGAGAAAAGTATTTATAAAACTAAGGTTTGTAGATTCATTTAAATTTTTATCACAATCATTAGAAACATTGGGATCACTTTTGGACAATGATCAGTGTGTTGAAATAAGAAAAAGGTTTCAGGAGGATGAACAATTTAATCTAATACGGCAGAAAGGCGTTTTTCCTTATAGTTTTATGAATTCATTTGAAAAATTAAATTACAATCATTTGCCAAGTGAGGATGAGTTTTATGATCATTTAACGGATGAAAAAATATCCAGAAAAAACTATGAGAGAGCTTGTAAAGTGTGGGACGTATTTAATTGTAATTCATTACGTGATTACGTAAACACTTATTTGACATCTGATGTGTTGTTGCTTGTTGACGTATTTGAAAATTTTCGAAAAATGTCATTAGATTTCTACAAACTCGACCCTGCACACTATTTCACAGCGCCAGGATTTGCTTGGGACGCTTTGTTAAGGATGACAAATGTAAAATTGGAATTATTGACAGACATTGATATGTTACATTTTTTTAAAAAGGGTATCAGAGGTGGATTAAGTATGTGCACTCAACGAAAAGCTGAAGCAAATAATAAGTTTTTACCAAATTTTAATGCTTCTGAACCAACTTCATATATTCTTTATTTAGATGCTACAAATTTGTATGGGTATGCTATGAGATGTAAGCTTCCTGTTGGAAAGTTTCGCTGGCTTGATCAAAATGAAATTCTCGAGTTTGATATCGCATCACTGGAAGATGATGGTGAGATGGGTTATGTGTTAGAAGTTGATTTAAAATATCCAGTAGCTTTACAGGATTATCATAATGATTTTCCTTTTTGCCCAGAATCGGCAATACCTCCAAATTCAAAATATTCTAAATTAATTCCTACCTTATATGACAAAGAAAAATATATTATTCATTATAAAAATCTAAAACAATGTTTAACACAAGGCTTAAAATTGCGACGGATACATAGAATTTTAGAATTTAAACAAGATAATTGGATGCAAAAATATATTGATTTCAATACTAGTAAGAGAGAACAATCTAAAAATGAATTTGAACGCAATCATTACAAAAGTATGAATAATGTTGTATTTGGAAAAACGATGGAAAATGTTGAAAATCGCGTTGATATTAAATTATGTACGCATTGGGATTCTCATTTCAGGAAACCTGGTGCAGAATTTTATATATCGAAACCAAATTTTAAATCTTCAAAAATATTTTGTAATAATTTAGTGGCTGTGGAAATGGGTGTTCTCAAAGTGCAGTACACAAAACCACTGTATGTAGGATTTTCTATTTTAGAATTATCCAAAACTGTAATGTACGATTTTTTCTATAGTTTCCTTAAGAGAAAGTACGATAACAACGTAACATTATTGTACACAGATACAGATTCGTTAGTTCTTCAAGTTTTTACAGAAAATGTCTACGATGATATTAAAATTAATATTGATAAGTTTGATACATCCAACTATCCAGTTGACAATCAGCATTGCATCATTCCAAATAAATCTTACATCGGAAAAATGAAAGACGAATTTAAAGGTCAGATCATTGAATCATTTTATGGAACTGGTGCTAAGGCGTATTGTGTAAATTTACTCAATTCAAGCTCGATTAAAAAAGCTAAAGGTGTTAAAAAATATGTAATAAAAAAACATTTAACGGTAAATGATTACATTACTGTAGTGGAGAATGGGGGTGCAGTTTATAAAAAAATGTACAAATTTAGATCCAGTTATCATAATATGTTTACAGAACTTCAAAACAAAATTGCATTGAATTCAAAAGACGACAAAAGATACATTTTAAATGATAAATATCATACATTAGCATGGGGCCATTTACGTATAGCGGATTTAGAAAACGAAAAGGTGTTGGATAAAATGATTAACGATGCAATTCAAGAGCTTGATTAAACATTCAATTATATTTTTATTTTTTATAAACCTGGGTAAGAAACGCTTACTCTTTCGATACAATTACATTATAAGTATTATAAAGTTATTTGTATCTTTAATAAATGTATGTCTGAACAATTATAATTTAAATATTGCTTTAAATATTACTTTGAAATATATTTTGATTTTTCATAAACGTGGGTAAAAACACACTTACTCTTTCGATACAATTGAATTATAATTATTATAAGGTTATTTGTATCTTTAATAAATGTATGTCTGAACAATTATAATTTTAATTCTATTTTTATGTATATTTGTATTATTTTAAATATATTGCTTCAAATATTACTTTTGCCTACTATATTATAAAACCACTATCCATTATAAATATTTCCCCAGGTAACTGCTTTTAAATATCTGATTTAATTAATTTAAAATATTTTTTTTTTATTTCATGAAACATTTCTACAATCAAAAAAAAATATATAAAAAAAGTACTCCCTCTTCTTCCTTCTTAGCCCAAATTCAAAAACCTCCTCCTCATCCCCCCCCCCTCCTCATCCTCCTCATCCTTCTCCTCCTCCTCCTCCTCCCACGAGATAGCCGATTCTAGAACCTCCTCCTCCGCGAGGAGGAGGAGGTTCTAGAATCGGCTATCTCTCCCTACTCCCAGTTGGGATTAAATTGGCGTGACACAACGGGTCGTATTTTTACACATCCGCGTATAATTGCACGCCTTGTCGGAAGGCGTCTGGAAGCGAATGAAAATGTATCTTGATGCCTGAAAAACACTCATCCCCGTGTAAAACATCCGCTGCTAAGCGATGCATAAAATTACATAGTACCTTTCAAAGCAAATGTACAGGACGCATGCTGATAAAGTCGGTGCTCGCGTATATTTTCTTTACACTTCTCAAGCACCCCGTGTTTGCAATATAAGAGAAAGGCTGTACAGGGAGTTTTTCTTTAAGTATACGTATTCCAAATTCAGCTTAGTTTCTTTAAATCTTAAGATAATCGTTGTTCTTTTAAAAGAGTTCAATTTGAAGCTTCAAACGAGTGTTTTCCACTCCCGGACTATGCATGAAGTAAAATTTCGAGTTTAGAAAAGCCCCGTGAAAATTTGTCGAGGGTCGCGCAGCGACCCGAGACAAATTTTCTGGGCTTTTCTAAACTCGAAATTTTACTTCATGCGCCACGCGTATAAAACACTGATTTCAGGTGAGGTTCAAATATACATAAATTTCACAATATTTTAGTGCTTTATACGCGTGGCGCATGAAGTAAAATTTCGAGTTTAGAAAAGCCCAGAAAATTTGTCTCGGGTCGCTGCGCGCCCCTCGACAAATTTTCACGGGGCTTTTCTAAACTCGAAATTTTACTTCATGCTTAGTCTGGGAGTGGAAAACATTCGTTTAAAGCTTCAAATTGAACTCTTTTAAAAAAACAACGAATATCTAATGATTTCAAGAAAATAAGCTGAGTTTGGAATACATATACTTAAAAAAAAAAAACTCGCTGTACTTATCTCGGGCCTGAGTGGGAAGGCATGTAGGAAATTTGTCGGCCGAGAAAGTGATAAATAAAATAAATAAAGTGTGTCATGAAATTTCAGAAATTTAGAAAATTTATATTTTACGTGTAACAGAAATTGCAGAGGATTCAAAAATAATGTATTTGTACAAAACGAATAATAATTACCATATCAAAATTAAAGCACGTATCCTACAAACGAATGAAAACAATGATAATACTATTTTTCATATTATTGCAACATACATAAATTTAAATTAAAATACATAGAAATAGGGATAAAAGGAGGATTTTTGTTTGAAGTATACGTAACAAAGTACGCCTCAGACTTTGTAAATGTTCAAGTAATCAATGTTTTTATAAAAGGGTTCAATTTAAAACTTCGAACGAGTGTTTTCACTCCCAGACTAAGCATGAAGTAAAATTTCGAGTTTAGAAAAGCCTAAAAATTTGGCTCGGGCGCGTAGCGAAGCGAAGCGACCGAGCCAAATTAGGCTTTTCTAAACTCGAAATTTTACTTCATGCGCCACGCATATAAGACACTGATTTCAAATCGCTTGTTCACAATATTTCAGTGTTTTTAGTGTTTAATACGCGTGGCTCGTAAAATAAAATTTCGTGTTTAGAAAAACCTAATTTCGCTCGGTCGCTCCTAACAAGTTTGGTATTTTTGAAACACGACCTGTTGCATTTACTACGACGTAAAGTGAAAGTTTAATAAATGTTAAATATGCTACCTTTGGAATGTATATTGCAATCGTTTTTAGATTTTATTAATCCGAGAGTTTTATATAAATTTCCCTTGATATCAGAATATCCGAATCGATATTTATTACCAACTCTATGCAGCATTCGATATGCCCATCAATCGTTTAGTATGAATGAACGCTGTAATGGATTTCATATATAGAAACTGTCACAATGAAGGAATATAAATTATTGAAATAAATAATAATAGAAAAAACATGTTGATAAAAAATGACGTAAACACAAAATACCAATATATTAATAAAAAAATTTATCAAATTATATAATGGATATATAAATTTTAATTAATAAGTTTAGTTTATGAACAGTAATCTGTCTTGTCTCCTTAATTATAAACTTTTAGTTATAGTATGTCTTAATGTTTAATGTACGCTTGATTTACTATTGTTACTTATATTATTATATCCATGACAATTTTGCATATACAAGTTATATTATTTGTAACTCTGTCATTGTAAATATAGATGACTGTTATTCTTTACTTTACTTTTTATTTGTATCGTTAGATGTACATTTTGAGACACAAGGTGCTCATTATCAAGGTAGTTTGATATTGATAATGAGCACCTTGTGTCTTGAAATGTACATCTTACGAGGCAAATAAAAAGTGAAGTAAGGAATACCAGTCTTTTTTTAGTGTAATAATCACTTCACGTAAACTCAAAAACATACAGTTATTGTAAATATAGAATCTCTCTATCTCTCTATAAATATATTTGTCTTATAAATGTATAAAATGTATAAAAAATATACAATTTCACATGTTTAATAAGTAACGAAATAATTAAACAATAATTAAATCAAATTAAATTATATTCTACGAAAAAGGATAATGAACCTTAGGTATTTCAGCCTTGTCTGTGTTATTATATAGTTTATTCAGGGAATTTTGTTTTAAGGTATACGTTGCATATACAGGGTGATCATTTGAAAACTTCCCAACGCGGATTTATGGAAAACCACTGATTAAAAGAAAAAACGCCGAGACACGTCCAAATATTTCCCAAGGGGGACAACTTTTTAACCAAAAACGACTTCACCCCCTTTTACCCTCTGGCCCCCGGGGTCATCCCCTTAAAAATTTAAATGACAAGGGGTATCAAGTAATAGCTTGTTTGAAAGGTTTTTCAAAGTGCTTTATTTTGACGTTTGAATTTTTAAAATCGGTCGATTTGTTTACGGAAAAATTAGAAAAATCTTTATTTATCTTAATTTGTTCAGATAGAAAAAAAATCACACGAAAATATCACTTTATATTTTATTAAGTGTTCAAAATGTTGCCCGTTATTGGCCAAACAATGATATAGGCGATGTTAAAATTTCTGCCGGACATTTTCAAAAACATGTTGTGGGAGATCATGGCAGCTTTCGGTGATGCGTTGACGAAGTTCATCTAAACTTTCAGGTTGGGGAGTGAACACAATAGATTTTAAATGGCCCCATTGAAAAAAGTTTAATGGCGACAAGTCAGGAGATCTAGCAGGCCATTCTATAGGCCCTCTTCGCCCAATCCATTTATCTGAAAATTCGTCGTCTAGCCATTGCCGAACCGGAGGAACATAGTGAGGAGGAGCGCCGTCTTGCTGGAAATATATTTCAGCCTCATCAAGTATAGGGTTTCCATCGTCTCCGATTTGGTTTTCAATGGTTTCAGTGATAAGCGGATCAATGGTATTTTGCAACATATCTAAATAAATGCCTCCATTTAAATTCCCATTAATAAACAATGGCCCAATCACTTTGTTTCCTGAAATGCCTGCCCATACATTAATTTTTTGGGGGTACTGAGTATGCCCTTCTACAAAAGCATGAGGATTTTCATTGCTCCAATACCTGCAGTTATGCGTATTAACAAATCCATTTAGATAAAATGTGCATTCATCAGTAAAGCAGATATTCTTTACATGAATGGTATTATCATTAATCGCTGCAGTCATTTGTTCACAAAACTCAACTCGCCTATCGAAATCACCCTCGGTTAACTCTTGCAATATTTGCATTTTGAATGGATGAAATTTATATAATTTAGTAACTGTGTGTACAGATCCTAATGAAATACCAGTCGCATCACCAATTTTGCGTAATGAAGTATTAGGATTTATGCCAAAATGACCCAAAACTTCAATTTGAGCGGCTTCATTTAAAACTCTACGATGATTACGTTTTTTATTTGCAACAGATCCAGTTTGAGTAAATTTAGTAACAAGGTATATACCTATGCGAAGTTATCTTGTCCGGATGTCTGGCGTTAAATGTGACGGCAGTTTTCCGAGCACATTGATTTTTGCCACCATAAATTAGAATAATTTCCACTCTTTCGGCTAGTGTGTAAACCATTTTGGAAGTAAAATATTAATTAATAAATTTATTTTCACTATCCCAAGATTGTCACAAAGGTAACTGACAGCAAATGGAATTGTTTCTTTTCCATAGCAACTAACCCAAACTAAACAGGTATAAGAATAAATGTTATCTCCGTATTGATGAAAAGAAGGCGAAAAAAATTAGGGTTTTTATTTGGTTGCTGCCAAGTTTTGTTGGTTTTTGAACACTTATTAATAAAATAAAAAGTGATATTTTCGTATGTTCTTTTTTCTATCTAAACAAATTAAGATAAATAAAGATTTTTCTAATTTTTCCGTAAACAAATCGACCGATTTTTAAAATTCAAACGTCAAAATAAAGCACTTTGAAAAACCTTTCAAACAAGCTATTACTTGATACCCCTTGTCATTTAATATTTTTAAGGGGATGACCCCGGGGGGCAGAGGGAAAAAAGGGGTAAAGTCGTTTTTGGCTAAAAAGTTGTCCCCCTTGGGAAATCTGTGGACGTGTCTCGGCGTTTTTTCTTTTAATCAGTGGTTGGGAATAAATAAATCCGCGTTGGGAAGTTTTCAACACCCTGTATAAAATCAATTAATGTATGCTTCTAACGAGTATTTCCACTCTTTGATTAAGCATAAAGTAAAATCTCGAGTTTAGAAAAACCTAAAATTTGGTTTGCTAATGTTTTAATGAATATTCTAATATTGAAGCATCTTAAGAATTATTACCATTCAGATGTTTTAAAAAATTGATTTTTTTTGCATTTATTGATACTTTATAGTATCTAGTTTCATGCCCAAAAATTTGTTACGATAGGCAAATTCATTAGTTTGTTTTTTGCTTGTTAAAGTAAACAATGCTGAGTAGGTGTCTGGGTGGAAATACGCAGAACTCAAACGAAAGTTTGAATGCTTGTGTCTAGAAGCTGACTGCGAAACATTTTATTTTCAGTTTCCCGACACGTGCTTCGGTCTTTACAGATCATTATCAAAGGTTAAACTGGTAATTTAACCTTTGATAATGATCTGTAAAGACAGATACACGTGTCAGGAAACTGAAAATGAAATCATGGAACAAAACAATGTTTTTCTTCACCACGTTTGAACAAGAAAATCATTGCAAGTATTAATTTTTAAAACAATTTCAGTGTCTATTGTTTTAAGAAATGAACAACAATCTGAATAATTGTCCCAACTAATGAATAACAATTTGCCGCATCCTCAAGCTTATTCCAATCTCCGAAACGAAAATTAACAACTCGATAATTCAAAAATAAACAGCGCCAACGTGGATTTTCCACCGTCTCGTA
Organism: Philonthus cognatus; assembly: GCA_932526585.2. Classification (NCBI taxonomy): domain Eukaryota; kingdom Metazoa; phylum Arthropoda; class Insecta; order Coleoptera; family Staphylinidae; genus Philonthus; species Philonthus cognatus. Next base: position 171,692,719 of record OW052241.1, read on the forward strand.
AATTTCCAGCGAGCGACAGATTCAAGAAATCCGCGAGAATATTACAACAATTAAACAAATGCCGTCTGGAACGTCTTCTCTTTTCAGAATTGATATGCAAATGAAGGATTGTGCTCGCGACATCTGTACATTTCCTGATGAGCAATTTAATTTTACAAGTGGCACAAACTCGACGAATTTAATCGCGACCTTAAGGCTCCATGGATTTTCAACTGAAGCGGAGAACGAGCTCGTTTTCCAATTTTAGCAGACAATGTGTGTAATTTAACACCGGAATTATACAAAATTAATTAGTTACGCAATGAAGTATGTATAATTGTAAGTTAAAATTAAAACGCAATATAATTAATTAGCACTGTGCACCCGGTGCATTCACCATTTATTAAGTACACTTGTAAACAAAACACTTTTTACTTTGTTTAACCACTATATTTTGCACTTAATTTGTGACTTTAGTTTCGACTATCTGGTAATCATTATCAAACTGTTTGACAATATTTACTAGATTTTTAGCTAATTTTAAGTTTTATACCTTATATAATTATATCAATGTTTTTATTTTTTGTTTCCTGTGAGGGCCGTCGGATCCGGATGCACTGCAGCCTAGGTGACTTATTGTACTGCCCCAATATTATTACACTCACGCAACTATTCCGAACTCGATGCCCTGCACTAGCTTGTGCAGGTCCTTCAGAGGTTGCGCGTGGAAATCATTTGGTTCCATTTGTCTGTTCCCAAATATGAGCCGTCTTTTGCTCTCCAGCGCATTGCACCTGCACAGAACGTGCATAGCTGTTTCCGGTGCCGTATTACAGAGGCGACAGTTGGTGTCGCCGTTGTATAGCCCGATTTTCCTTAGATGCTCTTTAACAGTCATGTGGCCTGTGAGCAGTCCTATGGTTGTTTTCAGATGTGCCCTACTCAATGTTAGTAGTCCCGCAGCTTGGCTTGAGTTAGGCCCTTTTATAAGGGCCTTACTATGGTTAAGGCCTGGTCTGTTTTCCCAGTATTCCATGTGTTTGTTGCGAGTCCACTTCCTGACTTCAAGGCGACTCGACTTTTTTGTTATGCCCAAGGCAGGTTCGGGTCCCATAAATGAAATGTTGGCTCCCTGCTTTGCTAACTCGTCAGCTTTTTCATTACCCGCAATACCAGAGTGACCCGGCGTCCAGACAAGCGTAACCTTGTTCTGTCTCGCTAGGTCATTCAGGGTATTGAAGCATTCCAATACCAGTTTGGATGAAGTCTTTTGACTCTGGAGAGCCTTCAGTGCCGCCTGGCTATCGGACATGATATAGATTTGCCTGTTTCGACAGTCCTTCTCTATGTTGGTTCTCGCACATTCTATGATTACGAATATTTCTGCTTGAAAGACTGATGCCAGGCCACCCAATGGTTGTGCATAGTCTGTCCTCATGTTTTCATTATAGATTCCTGATCCAGTACCTGTGGTTGATTTAGAACCGTCCGTGTACCAGATCACACTTTGTTTGTGTATATCTTCCCTAAAGCCGTTCCATTCGTTGCGGTCTGAAATAGTGACTTTAAAGAGTGAATTTTCAAGATATCTGACTAGCATATGATCCGACCTCATTTGCAGGAGAGGTCCCCCTATGTCTGTCAAGAGTCTTCTGTGTGGGGTATCAACTCTTACGTTGACCGATGATAATTGCAGCCTATAGAGTGCCAGTCTTGCCTCCCCCACTATCAAAATATGAAGTGGTGTGAGGTCTAGAACCGTCTCCATGGCTGCAGTGGGCGTAGTTCTCATAGCCCCCGTTATGCTAATACAAGCAAGTCTTTGAACCTTGCTGAGTATTTGTATGGTTGTATGCTGTGTGGCTTTAGGCCACCATACCAAAGCAGCATACATGATTGCGGGTTTGACCACTCTGGTGTACAACCAGTATACCATTCCTGGTCTGAGCCCCTATTGTCGGTAGTACATTCGTCTAATTACCGCAAGGGTAATTTCCGATTTGCGTCCAGGTCAGTTTGGAGTCAAAGATTACTCCTAGGTACTTCACCTCACCCGACATTTTCAGGTTGCCACCATTTAGAAAGAGCAGTCCAAGGCCCGCCAGTTTCCTCCTGCGTGTAAATGGTACCAGGGTAAATGGTATATCAATGTTTATATTTACATGTTTTTGTAAATGGCTACCGTTGATTTGACAAATAAAATTAAATATTTGGAAAATTCTCAACGAGACTAAAAATGTTTGCATATAAAATAAACTCAAGTTGATTTGTTGAAGTGAATTTAAAATAAAATTAGGACAAAATACGTGTCAATAAAATATGCAGAATCAACAGACTGTATAGGTGACATTTTTTAAGCCTTAGTTATCAGATTTAAGTTAGTTTTAAGTTTTATACCTTTACTATTGTAATTCATGTTTATATTTATATATTTTTGTAAATGGCTTTAGTTGATTTGACAAATAAATAGATAGTCGAAACTATCACACAAATTAAGTGCAAAATATAGTAGTTAAACAAAGTAAAAAGTGTTTTATTTACAAGTGTATTTAAGATGTACTACAAAGTGAACGCCTACAACACAAAACAGTCATTTATTAAGTATTTAAAAATGTTTACTGCAGCTACTGATTTTAGTAGCAATTTGGAACCTAGATACTTTTATCAAGTTTACTTTTATGCATTAAACAAAATGAACGTACCATGAATTCTACTTTTTGGTGTCTTTTTTATTTGGAATCATTTTTTTTGTTTGTTTGTTTGCTTGGCATAGGTTTTTACTATTCAGCCACTAACGTTGATTTATATTAACATATATTTCGACTAATTTGGACGTCACAACACATTCACACACATCCATGGAACCGGAGACAAGTATTTTTCGTTAGAAAAATTACTCGCCTCCGCTGGGAATCAAACCCAGATCACCTCCGTGACCGATTTGGCGAAACCGGCGGCTCAACCGCTCGGTCACGGCGGGCCCATTTGGAATCATTACATGATATTTTTTCTGTACAGTAAGTTTATGTTTAATTTAAAATTACCAATTGTTATCATGTTTTTAGTAATATTACTGAGAATATTACCTAATTTTACATCACAGACTGCAGCAATAAAAAATTAATAATAAATAGTATTTTTAATAAATTTCAACAATATTCTGCTACTGTAACCATTTAAAAGTACATAATTAATATAATTTTTACTAAATATCCAATCAAATGTACTTTTAGCATCCGCAAAAAATTGAGAACAAATAAGTGAGTCAGTATTTCAAAAAATCGAAGATCTGACTCAATGGCCATTCCGCAACTTATTATAAATTATTGTTAAAGGGTTTTCCTTTAAGAGGTCCTATTTTAATTATGTTAAAACAATATAATTTTTATGAAATAGTGCGGAAATATTTATTTAAAAACAAAGTATAGAGTTCACGATTAGTTGTGGAAAATTATATCTATTAAATGATCACATCTGCTTCTTCTGCACATGGCTATTCTTTTAAGATAGTATACATATTCCAAATTCTGCTTCTTTTCTATAAATCTTTCGATATTCGTTGTTTTTGAAAACAGTTTAATTTAAAGCTTTAAACGAGTGTTTTCCACTCCCAGGCTAAGCATGAAATAAAATTTCGAGTTTAGAAAAGCCCCGTGAAAATTTGTCGAGGGTCGCGCAGCGACCCGAGACAAATTTTCTGGGCTTTTCTAAACTCGAAATTTTATTTCATGCGCCACGCTTATAAAACACTAAAATATTGTGAACTCTATGTATATTTGAATTTCACTTGAAATCAGTGTTTTATACGCGTGGCGCATGAAGTAAAATTTCGAGTTTAGAAAAGCCCAGAAAATTTGTCTCGGGTCGCTGCGCGACCCTCGACAAATTTTCACGGGGCTTTTCTAAACTCGAAATTTTACTTCATGCTTAGTCTGGGAGTGGAAAACACTCGTTTAAAGCTTCAAATTGAACTCGTTAAAGAAACATTCGTTGTTTTTTTTAAAGAGTTCAATTTGAAGCTTTAAACGAGTGTGTTCCACTCCCAGACTAAGCATGAAGTAAAATTTCGAGTTTAGAAATGCCCCGTGAAAATTTGTCGAGGGTCGCGCAGCGACCCGAGACAAATTTTCTGGGCTTTTCTAAACTCGAAATTTTATTTCATGCGCCACGCTTATAAAACACTAAAATATTGTGAACTCTATGTACATTTGAACCTCACTTGAAATCAGTGTTTTATACGCGTGGCGCATGAAGTAAAATTTCGAGTTTAGAAAAGCCCAGAAAATTTGTCTCGGGTCGCTGCGCGACCCTCGACAAATTTTCACGGGGCTTTTCTAAACTCGAAATTTTACTTCATGCTTAGTCTGGGAGTGGTAAACACTCGTTTAAAGCTTCAAATTGAACTCTTTAAAAAAAAACAACGAATGTGGGAAAATGTAAAGCTTTATCCCACATTCGTTGTTTTTTTTAAAGAGTTCAATTTGAAGCTTTAAACGAGTGTTTTCCACTCCCAGACTAAGCATGAAGTAAAATTTCGAGTTTAGAAAAGCCCCGTGAAAATTGGTCGAGGGTCGCGCAGCGACCCGAGACAAATTTTCTGGGCTTTTCTAAACTTGAAATTTTATTTCATGCGCCACGCTTATAAAACACTAAAATATTGTGAACTCTATGTACATTTGAACCTCACTTGAAATCAGTGTTTTATACGCGTGGCGCATGAAGTAAAATTTCGAGTTTAGAAAAGCCCAGAAAATTTGTCTCGGGTCGCTGCGCGACCCTCGACAAATTTTCACGGGGCTTTTCTAAACTCGAAATTTTACTTCATGCTTAGTCTGGGAGTGGAAAACACTCGTTTAAAGCTTCAAATTAAACTCTTTAAAAAAAAACAACGAATGTAGGAAAATGTACAGCTTTATTCCTTGTATATTGATCAAGTAGTAATTTAGTTTTCATCATTGTCTTGGTACTATTAATAATTATTACAATAAAGAAGTTGTTCTTTCATGCTCATTGTTTATTTTGTTAGGGCCTAGGTAAAGTATCGTACGTTTCTCGAGTGGTATGGCAATTACATATTCGCGGAATACTGCACTCGCCGCTATGCGGCTCGTGCGCAACATGTCCGCTCGTATGTAATATGCTGCATACCACTCTCGTTACGTAATACGATATTAGGCCATCTATAGACTTGTTTCGAGATTTACTCTTATCAGTATAGCTTTGCCGTTCACTCTAAACATTATTATTATTATTTTAATATATTTACTAACTGAATAATTACTCCTATACCTATTTAAAATCGTATAAATTGCATCAGTACAACGTTAATTATTTCCGGGTCGTGGAATGTTGCAGGATCAAAGTACTCCGAATCTCGGGAATTTCTCGGCTTTTAGCGAAACATTCGTCTTGCATTATCTTAACATTTATGAGATTTATCGGCATAGAAGGAAGGCTTCCCTCGTCGTAATTCAATCACCAACGCGCTCTCGAATTTTCTTCCTCGACTTCACTGTTCTTCGGAAGAAAAAGACGTTTCGTATTTTTTCCGCTTGGGGAAATTAAAAGCACCGTTTGTCTAGTAGTTGTAATTTTCATCAACGTAATCTAATATTATTTTAGATGTACTTTAAACGCTGCGAGCGTTTAAGTTGCGACCCAATTTAATTTCATTTGCCCCGCTCGTACTTAATAAATGTTTGACCAGTTGTTTAATTCTGGGTTAGGTTAAGTTTCGCTTAAACTCAGCTTAAATTAACCCTTAAATACATCATGTTGCCACCTGACAAGAAACTAATTTTAGGTAAAAAGTTCAAAAAATTCATTGAATTTTGTTTATTATTGTATATCGAATGAAATTTAGTATAGCAAAAAATATTTATTACAAATTTGGATTTTCTGGAAAAATAGGTGGATTTTACAAATATAAAAAATGAGTTCAATGCTTTATTAGAACATTTTCTTTGCAATAGAAAGCAGCTTGATAAAATAACGACCAACTGTCAGAATATGCAACTCTTGAAGCTGGTGTACCACAGGGCTCAATTTTGGGACCAATTTTATTTTCGATATATACGTCATCTCTGTCGAAGTCACTTGAATACTGCACTTGTAATTTATATGCCGACGACACGCAATTATTATATTCTTTTAAATTTGAAAACATTGGAAGTGCTTGTTACAAAATAAATTAAGACTTGTCAAATCTGATGGTTATATCTAAGAAACACTCCCTAAAGATTAATCCTAAGAAAACGACAGCAATAATATTTGGTCCCAAAAATAAGCTTGAAGCCACCAAAAATCTCCTTAAAGTGGAATTAGATGGTGTGATCATTCCATTTACTGATTCTTTTCGGAACTTAGGCTTAACCATTGACAAAGATTTACGTTTTAGGCTGCATATAAACAAATGTATTTTTAAAGCTTACACCAACCTCAAAATGATTTATGCCAATCGAAATATTTTGAGTAGGCATATGAAGCGTATATTATATGACTCTTTGGTGTTAAGCCATTTTAATTTCTCTGATGTGGTGTATGGCTCGTGTCTTGATAAAATTACTGCTGATCGTATACAGAAGATTCAAAACTCATGTATTCACTTAATTTTCGGAATCCGTAAATTTGATCACATCTCAGAGAAGTTCAGTGAGTTAAATTGGGTAAAAATGGCTGACCGAAGAGTTTTGCACTTAGTAACACAATTTATTTAGTCAAACTCAACATGGCTTTAGACAAGGAAAAAGTATCGATACTGCACTCTTTGATTTTTTACAGTCTATATATACCAATCTGGACAAGGGAAAATCGGTGTGTGGAATTTTCCTTGACTTGTCAAGAGCGTTCGATACTATAGATTATGAGATCCTACTTACTAAACTGCACAGTTATGGTATTCGAGGTAAAGAAAATAAGTGGTTCAAGACTTATATACAAAACAGAAAACAAATAGTGAAAATTACAAACTCCACTGCAGGTCAAGAGGTTATGTCAGAGATTGTTACTACAAATATGGGCGTGCCTCAAGGAAGCATACTCGGGCCACTCCTTTTCATAATTTTTATGAATGATCTGACTAATATTGCACAAAACTGCCACTTTATCGGCTATGCAGATGACTCTAATGTAATTTTATCGGGATCAGGAATTGATTCAATTATTGACACGGGAAATCAAATAATGTGTAACATTGAGAAGTGGTTTACCGAAAACTGCCTCATACTAAACACCGATAAAACAAATTGTATATATTTTAAAATCAGTCAGAGAACTCTGACACCTCCTCATATCTCCCTTAATAATAATGTGTGTAATTTTACACATCAGTGTAAATATTTAGGCATCATCTTAGATGAAACCCTAAATTTTAAAGAGCAGATTGATTACTTAACTGGGAAAATTAGTAAAGCAAATTATGGTCTAAGAATATTAAGAAAAAACACAAACAATAAAATATGTGAAACGTTTTATTACGCTTATATATATTCCAATATCAAGTACGGAATAATATTCTGGGGAACTAACTCTAATATAAATTCTGTTTTCAAGGCTCAAAAATGTGCGTTACGCATCATAGATAAATTGAGGTTTGACCAAAGTTGTAGAGGGGCTTTCCGAAACAGAAAGATGCTAACTTGCATAGGAATTTATATTCTTGAGTGCATAAAGTTTCTATTGAAGCATCGATATATTTTTGAAAATAATATGCTATCAAATATCTATAACACGAGGCATGGCGTTGAATACAGTCTTCCAGCTCATAAATTAAGTTTTTTTGAGAGAAGTCCATATTATACCTGCATAAAATTGTATGATAGCCTTCCTAAGGAAATAAAAACAGCAAAATCTTATTCTATCATGAAAAGAAAATTGATAGATAAGTTAATAAATATAGAACCATATACTATGGATGAGTATTATGCTAACGTAGGCAATAATTAAATACGTATACGCAATATGCCTGTTTGTTTTTTGTTTTTCTTTTGACTTTTTTTTGTGAAATTAATATATCCTGATGTAAATGTGATGTATTTAATATCATTAAAAATAAATGTGTTTATTATATTATTGTTATTATTATTAATTTTGTATTTTAAAATAATTAACTTTCGCACCCCACCTTACCTCTACAATAGAATCGTATTTCGTACCGACGTTCACTCTATTAATGTAAGATTTCAGGGATTAATCTCACCGTTAAAGCACAAAACTGAATTATTCAAACGTTCTTTTTCATATAATATTTATAAAATATTCAATAAAATCCCTAAAAACGTGAAATCTCTTATTTTAAATATATTTAAATCAAGTATACGGAACCTTATATTGCGTGGTGAATTTTAAAGTTGCTGAGCTGTACATATTGAATATACTTTAAATTAATAGCTAGACATGGATACCTTGTTTTAGTCCCTTAAAATTAACAGTAGGTTAAGTGGAAGAGCAGCGACAGACATATATATGTATGTCTGCCTGAACTTCGCCTACGCAGACATATATTTTGTATAATTATAATGTATTATTTATTTTTCTGAATAAAGACATAATAATAATAATAATTATGTATACATTTTTGACATAAACTTCAAAAATGTATACGTAATTGGATTCATTTTTTATGTTTATAAAATCCACCTATTTTTCCAGAAAATACAAATTTGTAATTAATATTTTTTGTCATACTGAATTTTATTCGATATTTTTCCATTAATATACAGAGTGTTCTAAATTATCGGTAACTTTGTTATCATTATAGCTACGAATTCGGTTAAATTAGCAAACTAGTAGTATTCTTTACGTACATTACGATAGTGTAAACAGAAAACCAAGTGAACTTCAGGTTTCTGATTTATTTTCAAAAAACTATTTTTTTTAAAGGGACGCAATGTATATTTTGACATATTTAGAAAGAGAAAAAGTACATAAACAAAAAAGTCTAAATGAATGATTATCCTAAAGTTGAAGATAAAGGACCCGAAAAAAGTGGGCTTGGCATTTCCACTTTAGGCTCAAACATTTTTGTATTAAACAGAAAACAAGCTTATATTTATAAATTTATCGGTATTTAATTGATGAGGCGGATACATGATGAAACTCCATAATACTATGTAAAGTTAATTAAAGGAAAGGCACTTGGTATTGTTTCATAATTAAATCTTAATTCCGACTAGTTTCGGTTTGCTAGACCATTTTCAAAGGAGTGTACAGAAAAAAATATTTCCTAAGTATATATACAATATTTTTGTTTCAGGTAATAAGAGAAGTCAGAATTGGGGAATTCCAAATCTCCTCGTTGTCGTTTACGATATTTTTCCCCATTTTTATGGCCCTATTAATCTCCAGGCCCTTTTTGAGGTTTAGTGCATATCCCTTATTACCTGAATGCAAAATCTTAAAATTATGCGGATTAAAGAAGTGATTGAATGCGATGCAATGTTTGGAAAAGCCAGTTGTTGGTTTATTATCTAAAACAGATTTTTTATGTTCTTTCATTCTGATTTCGAAAGATCTGCCATAATACTATTTGAAATAAAACAACACAGTTGGGGGGATTTCACTTTAATTGTTGAACACTGCAACATGTTTCACCACACAGTGGCTTCATCAGGCAGATGAAATAATGATTATTATTATTATTATTTCATCTGCCTGATGAAGCCACTGTGTGGTGAAACATGTTGCAGTGTTCAACAATTAAAGTAAAACCCTCCCAACTGTGTAGTTTTATTTCAAATAAATTTATCGGTTTTTTGATAGTTTATAAATACTACTAAAATCAGATAAACTATTTTTTAAGGTTTGAAAATCGACTAACTCAATTATTTTTAGCAAGTGCTCAAAATAATTAACTCTTAGCTATTCTATTAAAATTGTACCTATTTTTTATGTTTTTACCTTAAATATAGAACTGTTCACTGTGGAGGCTTCTACTTCGTTATACATCATTATTTACACAAATAAGACAATTAACTTTGTTTGTACACTGGCGAAAGAAATTAACGCATCACAATAATTTTTTTAATTTAAAAATAAAGTTTTGATGTTTAAAAACAAAAAAATAACAACAAAACCAACTGAACTATAATAATGATTTTCAACACATTTTCTTTCATTAATGACTAAAATAATGTCATAAATAAAAAGAGGAAAAAAGTTAACATGTGATTATAAGACTTAATATCTAGTGTTTCCTCCTCTTGCTCGAATATCTGCCTGACAGCGACGGCTCATACTGTTAATTAATGATCCAATTTCATCCTGGTTAATATCTTCCCAAATTACCTGCAATCTTTGTCCAAGCTCTTGTTGATTGCTTGGACGCCGAGGAAGTGCTCTAAGGCGTCTGCCCATCGCGTCCCATAGGTGTTCGATCGGATTAAGATCGGGACTCCTGGCTGGCCATTGCATTGTGTTGATACCCACTAGGTCAAGATACTGTTGTACAATTCGGGCACTGTGTGGTTTTGCATTGTCATGCATAAACAGGAAATCGTTTCCTCCAAAGGGAGCAAAAGGCATTACGGATGGTTCTAATATGTTTGCAATATAAGACGCTGCCGTGATGCTTCCTCTTGGTATGACTACCAACTCCGTACGAGCCTCTAAAGTGATACCACCCGACACCATAACAGAGCCTCCACCAAACATAACAGTCGGAACAATGTTACACTGCGCATAACATTGACCTGGCCGTCTGTACACATGCATTCGTCTGTCACTGCCGTAAAAACAAAATCTGGACTCGTCGCTAAACATAACATTAGCCCAATCGGCCTGTAACCAGTTTACATGTTCTTGCGCAAATGTTAACCTGGCTCTGCGATGGTCTGCGGTTAATTGTGGTCCTTTTGCCGCTGTTTTCGGAGTTAAATTAAAACCACGTAACCTTTTTCTGATGGTAACGGAACTTACATGAACATTGTGGATCTCTGCGAGCATATTTTGTAGCCTAGGAGCCGTAATAAACCGTTCGCGTAACGTCTGCATCATTAAAAAACGGTCTTGAACAGCAGTTGTGGCCCTTTTTCTCCCTTGTCCTGGCCTTCTTGAGTATGCCTGAGTTTCCCGATGTCTCTTTAAGACACGGGATACGGTCGATTGATTAACACCAAGACGCTGAATGATGTAACGCTGACTCCTACCTTCTTCTGCAAGTGTAACCACAATCACAGCTTCTTCACTGCTTAAATTAAGATTCGGACGTCTATCCATATTCATTCTTCACTATTTAGCACTTAATTTTAACAATTACTTGAAAACAAACTCAAAAAGAAATTTTCATTCATACCTTTCTTACAGTCAGAATAATGAAAAGTGCTTCATTTTATTTATTGACAGAAAACCATGAGAACAAAAGACAAAACACAACATGTAAAACAGCATGCTTGATAAGATTTCTTATTGTAAAAATATGTTTGTGTTCAAAGAAAACTCGATTCCAAGATATCAAAAAAATCACAAATGATGCGTTAATTTCTTTCGCCAGTGTATAACTGAGGATTTTATTGTGACTATAGTTTCGACAACATTAACTTGTTATTATCAAACTTTATGTTGGATAATGACAAATTAAAGTTGTCGAAACTATAGTCACAATAAAATCCTCAGTTATACAAACAAAGTTAATTGTCTTAAATATTGAAGTTTCAAATCGAACGCTTTTATAAAAATAACGAATGCTTGAACTGTAACAGTATGCATCAGGATATGTGTACTTAAAAGAATAATTCACCAACGTATGTCTTAAATGTGACTTTTACCTCAAAACTCATAATTTTTCTGAAATAACCAAACATTAAATATTTATTGCTTTAAAAACACAAACAGAAATAACAGAAGCAGCAGAAGGAGATATATTCATAATGGGAGACTTTAATGCAAGAGTTGGAAACCCGGACCCCTTATTAAAAGAAACCATAGGCATACACGGAGAGACAACAAGAAATAACAACGGCAAACAAATGATTGATTACTGCATACTAAACAACTTATCGATAATAAACACATACTTCAAACATAAAGAGATACATAAAATAACGCGTGAGGTATGCTGTAGAAATGAACGATCAATTATTGACTATATCTTAGTTCAAAAGAGCAACCGAAAGGTAATATGCGATTTCAGAGTAAAGAGGGGCCCCGATATAGCATCAGACCACTTCCTTCTATTAGAAATTAAGAGAAAAACGATAATAACGATAAACAACAAGTAGTGAGATACACAAAAGCAAGAACGTACAAACTAACAGACCCAGAGATAGCAAACAAATATAAAAACAAACTAAGCTACACATGGACGAACACAAAAATTATTAACGAAATGAATGCAGAAAAACTGTGGAAAAATATCCACACATTATTAATAGAAACTGCAACTAAAATTTGTGGAAGTAAAATAAGTAACAGCACAATGAAACAGACGTCATGGTGGTCCACTGAACTTAAAAGAGAAATAAAAAAGAAGAAGTATGCATGGAGTAACTACTTAAACAACAAAACAGATAAGAACTACAAAGAATACAAAGCAGCAAGAAAGAAGGTAAAATACCTTACTAGAGACGCAAAACAAAAAGAATGGGAAAAGTTTGGAAACAGACTTGATGAAGACAGTAAATCCAACCAAAAGTTATTTTACAAGACACTTAAAAATATGAGAAACACAAAGACACAAGTCACAATGAAAATCAAAGATAAAAATAGAAATATCCTAACGATTGATAATGAGATCATGGAGAGATGGAAACAGTACTTCACAGAATTACTAAATGACAATAAAAACGAAACACAACAAGAAAACCGATATGACCCTAAACAAAACACAGAATATAATACTGACAACGAACCTGAAATAACGGAAATAGAATTGACTGAGGTAATAAAATAGTTGAAGAATGGTAAATCGCCAGGCCCAGACACAATCACATCAGAAATGATAAAAAACATTGACGAACAAGGCAAACAAATACTGTTACTAATGATAAACAAGATATGGAAGGAAGCTAAAATACCAAGCGAATGGACAAAAAACACTATAGTACCCATATTTAAAACAGGAGATAAATTATTGTGCTCCAACTACAGAGGCATAACTTTAATAAGCACCATAATAAAGTTAATAGAACAATTAATAAGTAACCGTCTGAGAAATAAACTATAAAACACATGGGCGGAACAACAATGCGGTTTTAGAGTTGGCCGCAGTATATTCATCATACAGCAAATAACAGAAAAGGCAAACAAAGAGAATAGAAAAATATACCTGGAGTTTATCGATATAGAAAAAGCCTTCGATAAAGTTAATCGAAAGAAACTGTGGGAAATTCTTACCATGAGAGGTATAAACACAAATCTGATTAGACTTATAAAGAACATATATGAGACAAGCACAAGTGCAATTATAAAGAATGGACAATACTCAGAATATTTCAAAACATACACGGGTCTACGGCAAGGTAGTAGTCTGAGCCCTACTCTTTTTATCATTTATATGAATGAAATAATAAAAGAATGCGAAAGCAGAGAAATAAAATATCATATGGGATTCAGACATCTACAGAGACTACAAATATCAGAAGGTGCGTTTGCAGACGACGTTGTTGTTATTGCCGGTACAGAAAAAGATCTACAACACAACCTACTGCTATGGAACGAAATACTCGAGAAATACAAAATGAAGATCAACAAAACTAAGACTAAAGTCATGACAATAGGAGACGAATAAGAACAAATAAATATATACATAGAAGACGACAAACTTGAACAAGTGAAATCATATAAATATCTCGGAGTACAGATAAATAACAACGGAAAATATGACCTTGAACTGAACATAAGAATAGAATAAACGACTAAACTATATTATACAATGAAACAGAACTTTATAGACAATAAATAAATATCGAAATCGACTAAGCTTAAAGTATTCCAATCCATATACCGACCTATTCTCACATTTGGTTGTGAAACGTAGATACTGGACAATAAATTAAAAAGCAGAATACAAGCATTAGAGATGAAATATTTGAGAAGAGTTAAGGGATGACAGAATACGGAACGAAATAATCAGAAATGACTTGAATACCTTGCCAGTTTTAGAGTACATCGAGAGAAGACAGCTCGGATGGTGGGGCCATCTGCACCGACTAAATCCAGGAAGAGTAACTAGACAGATACGGGAAGCGCGAATATACAAAAACAGAAAAAGAGGAAGACCTAGACGATCATGGAACAGCGCTATAGAGAAGATCTTGGAAGACCGAAGAACATCATGGACAGAGGCCAAAGAATGGACAAAACACAGAAAAAATTGGACAAATTTCGTATGCAGAACATAACAACAGAATTATTACAAAGCATCACATAACTATTTATAATTAAGAAATGTTATTTTGTTATATACAACTTTATTTTTAGAATTATTTTTAGAATTAATATGTTAATTTACACACTCCACACTCTTTATGGGTAGACGGGGTTTTTGATAATATATATATATATATATATATATATATATATATATAAAAACACAAACAAAATTTATATATAAAATTGAATCATCTGCACGTTTTAATTAAATCAATAATTCGTAGAGTGCAATTGTATTTACATACATTATTTATTGTTGAAATGGACTTTTTTAATTAATGCCGATTACACAATGACAATGAATGGCTTGATTAATATCAAACATCGGTTCGGTTAATTGCTCGGCACACCTGTAATTAAAATTATTTTCCTACTAATGTAAAATGTCAACGTCGATCAGGAACACCGGATCAACGAATTAATTATTAATTAAATTCGGCCTTGCGCAAAAAAGGCCCTAATATTTTAATTGGAATTTTCACGAGCTGTCGCCGATTTCATTCTCATTTAAATCATCCGTTTATTTGAAAGATGAAATTCACACAGATGACACAGATGACGAATTGAAATTTGAATGTTATATTACTTAACCAAATTATACGTATTCTAAATTCAGTTTATTTCCTTTGAATCTTCAGATATCCGTTGTTTTTTTTATTAAAGTTCAATTTAAAGCTATAAACGAGTGTGTTCCACTCCCAGACTAAGTATGAAGTAAAATTTCGAGTTTAGAAAAGCCCCATGAAAATTTGTCGAGGGTCGCGCAGCGACCCGAGACAAATTTTCGGGCTTTTCTAAACTCGAAATTTTACTTCATGCGCCACGCGTATAAAGCACTAAAATATTGAGAAATTTATGTATATTTGAGCCTCACCTGAAATCAGTGTTTTATACGCGTGGCGCATGAAGTAAAATTTCGAGTTTAGAAAAGCCCAGAAAATTTGTCTCGGGTCACTGCGCGACCCTCGACAAATGTTCACGGGGCTTTTCTAAACTCGAAATTTTACTTCATGCTTAGTCTGGGAGTGGAAAACACTCGTTAAAGCTTAAAATTAGACTCTTTTAGAAAACAACGGATGTCGGAAAATGTACAGCTTATTTGTAAACACTCGTTTAAAGCTTCAAATTAAACTCTTATAAAAAACAACGGATATCGGAAAACTCACAGCTTATGTATAAGTTCACCCCAAAGAAAAATTCCATGTATTAATCTAACATTCAAATTTTAATATTTCATCACATTTTCCGGCATCCTTTATTTTTTAAAAGAATCTAATTCAGACCATTGAACGAGTGTTTTCCACTCCCAGACTAAGCATGAAGTAAAATTTCGAGTTTAGAAAAGCCCCGTGAAAATTTGTCGAGGGTCGCGCAGCGAGCCGAGACAAATTTTCTGGGCTTTTCTAAACTCGAAATTTTACTTTATGCGCCACGCGTTTAAAACACTAAAATATTGTGAAATTTATGTATATTTGAGCCTCACCTGAAATCAGTGTTTTATACGCGTGGCGCATGAAGTAAAATTTCGAGTTTAGAAAAGCCCAGAAAATTTGTCTCGGGTCGCTGCGCGACCCTCGACAAATTTTCACGAGGCTTTTCTAAACTCGAAATGTTACTTCATGCTTAGTCTGGGAGTGGAAAACACTCGTTCAATGCTCTGAATTAGATTCTTTTAAAAAATAAAGGATGCCGGAAAATGTGATGAAATATTAAAATTCGAATGTTAGATTAATACAGGGAATTTTTCATTGTCGTGAACTTATACATAAGCTGTGAGTTTTCCGATATCCGTTGTTTTTTTATAAGAGTTTAATTTGAAGCTTTAAACGAGTGTTTACAAATAAGCTGTACATTTTCCGACATCCGTTGTTTTCTAAAAGAGTCTAATTTAAAGCTTTAACGAGTGTTTTCCACTCCCAGACTAAGCATGAAGTAAAATTTCGAGTTTAGAAAAGCCCCGTGAAAATTTGTCGAGGGTCGCGCAGCGACCCGAGACAGATCTTCTGGGCTTTTTTCTTTATACGCGTGGCGCATGAAGTAAAATTTCGAGTTTAGAAAAGCCCAGAAAATTTGTCTCGGGTCGCTGCGCGACCCTCGACAAATTTTCACGGGGCTTTTCTAAACTCGAAATTTTACTTCATGCTTAGTCTGGGAGTGGAAAACACTCGTTTAAAGCTTCAAATTAAACTCTTTTAAAAAAAACAACGGATATGGGAAAACTCACAGCTTATGTATAAGTTCACTCCAAAGAAAAATTTCCTGTATTAATCTAACATTCAAATTTTAGTTTTTCATCACATTTTCCGACATCCTTTATTTTTTAAAAGAGTCTAATTCAAAGCTATGAACGAGTGTTTTCCACTCCCAGACCAAGCATGAAGTAAAATTTTCTGGGCTTTTCTAAACTCGAAATTTTACTTCATGCGCCACGTGTATAAAGCACTAAAATATTGTGAAATTTATGTATATTTGAGTCTCACCTGAAATCAGTGTTTTATAGGCGTGGCGCATGAAGTAAAATTTCGAGTTTAGAAAAGCCCAGAAAATTTGTCTCGGGTTGCTGCGCGACCCTCGATAAATTTTCACGGGGCTTTTCTAGTTTCGAGTTTAGAAAAACCTGAAAATTTGGTTTCGCGCTACGCGACCAAACCAAATTTTCAAGTTTTTCTAAACTCGAAATTTTACTTCATGCTTATTCTAGGAGTGGAAAACACTTATTTAGTGATTCTAATTAAACTCTAAAAAAACAACGAATTTCGTAAAATTCACAGCGTATGCATGTGTATACTTAAGAGAAAATTCCCTGTATCTGAAGACTATTGCTTGAAAAAAAATCACAATTATCACATTTACTAGTTGTAATTTAACTTAATAAATGAGTCGCTTATTTCCGAAAACCCCTAAATACATTTAAAAACTCAAATGTTTTGATTATTTCTTAGAGATTTTGGTTTGTCGTTTTATAAAATAATCATTACCTAGGTACCTCGGGTATCGTACATGTGCAATATTCTGGTATTGCACTTACTCGATGATTCTCCTACCTGATTGGCTAAATTTTAAATAATGCTATTACTGGATTGGATGAAATTTTCTGAGAGCAATAGTAATTTAGTATAGGATAAATCTTAGTAAACGATATTGATTAAATTAAAGAGGAATAGTTACTAAAATTGTATCTTACAGCAATTAAGCATTATTAAAGTTAAAAATGATAACTAAAATTGTATATTATAGCCATTATGCATTATTATAGACAGAAACAGTTACTTAAATTGTATCTTACAGCAATCATAAATTAATAAAAGTGAAGGAAAGACAGTGACATTTGTTGAGTGATCGTTGTGAATTTTGAAATTTTGCAACAGAGCAATATTCTTTATTCTTTATATTTTTTAGAGTACCTATTTTTTATCAAATCTTGTCCAACTAGGATGTATTTATGTGAAGAGGACGTGTACGAGTGCTGCTTACCACAAGGACTTGTGAAAGCTTTAAAGTGGGCATTGTTATTAGATAAATTTTTGGAATGAAAGTTAATGTAAGGCCCTGAGCTTCGGGACTTAGCTTAATGAATACTCTAGTGATATACTTACAAATAATGATAATAATAATTATTATTATTCTATATTTCCCAACAGATAAATACAAGTATCCAATTACAGGGAACTTAATATTATATTATGCTATGCTACCTTATTTTATAATACACATACAATGTGCAACTATGTTATATAAAAGAAAAAAGGAAAGAAACGAAGAGAAAAGAAAAAAAAAAAACTTAAAGCCTTACAACAATGTCAATGGTACCGATAAGTCTGACATTATTTCGATGAGGGATTTTCTGGTATCGACGAAAATATCTACTATTTTATTTAAACCATTAAGCGTTCTAATTATGTTTATAACGGGTGAATTAAAATGAGCTAGCGTATTAGCATGTGGTTGTAAATATAGGTTATTACTGCAAGATGTTGGTCTAGGAACCTGAAACTTTAGCTTATCTAGGATGTTAGGGTCATCAATTTCGTAATTTACTACCCCGTATAAAAATAGAATTAGAGATTTAGTACGCCTGTCACTTAATCTTTTGACATTAAATATTTGCAAGAGGTTATCATATGCAATGGATATAGATATTCCCTATATTTTTTAAAAAACAACATTTTCAAAAACTCTTTTTGAATTGCTTTAATTCTACTAACGTCAATGTTATGAAAGTCCTTACAAGTGCGGTGGCAAAAGCCCAATAGTTTGATACTTTTGTCACAAATCTTATTTATTTGATCATTGAATGTCAACTTATGATCAAAAGTTACTCCTAAATCTTTAATTGAGTTTATACGTTCAAATAATACATTGTTATTACCATAATCATATATAACAATATCTTTTTTACGATAAAATGACATGCATTTACACTTTGATAAGTTCCAAGATAATCCATTTACTTCACACCATTTATGAATGTTATTAATATCTTTCTGCAACCGAATACAATCATCCCTGGACTCAATGATATTAAAATTTCATATCATCCGCATACAGGAGCACGTTACACTGAAATACCTCAACAATGTCATTAATGAATATAATGAATAAGAGTGGTCTCAGGTTTGTACCCTGGGGAACCACAGATGTCGCAGTATATTCACTGGAAGTTTCCTCAATTCAAAATATAAAATGTGTTCATTTACTTGCTTCTTTAATTCAATTTAAACGAAAACTAATTTCTCGATGTGGCTCAAGCACTATGAAGTAATTTGGTGATTTTTAGATTTTCGCCGAAATTTGATTATTTTCTTTCGACATTTTCAAATTTTAGTGAAACACTTTTTCTCTCCAAAAAATCGGAAAAAAATCACGAAGACCCTTGATTATAGTAAAAAAAATGTAGACTATTTAGTTTTCCGAAAAATAATTATTTACAACCAATTCGGGCCACTTGGGACGCCTCATGAAATTATCATGGGGCCTTATGGGAGCGGTTTAAGGGAGGCCCGCCGATTTGCCGTTCGGACCCGTCTGTGGTTGGACCAAAATAACAAGGTTCACAGAAAAGATAGATAAACAGGGTTTTAAGCATTGAATTTTAAGAGAATGCAGCTACATTTTCTGTAGAGGTTATTTTCCTAGTTTATCCGTGACCACCAGAAAAAAATCTCAAAGTCGATCAAAATTTTAGCCCACTTTCCCAACATCCATTTTACAAGCTGCCTGATCGAAAACTAATTTCTCGATGTGACTCAAGTTTTCACAGATTATGCTCCGATTTATTTGGTACATTTTTGTATAATATAAAGTTATTTGGCGATTTTCAGATTTTCGCCGAAATTTGATCATTTTCCATGTATACACAATTCCATTTGTTTCTGGATCTCGCCTAGCCATGCTTTCGTGTTGTTATGTTGCAGTATCAACATTTACATTTTTTATTAGTTGCCACTCCTGATTCCTTATTTTAACAGTGTTGCAATAATTTATGATATCATAAGTAATCCTCTTTTTAATTTTGAAGAGGTTTATTGTTAATCTTGCAACAATTATTTCGCCATTCTGTGCAATTAGACAAAACTCCTTCATTTTCTTGTAAGAAATGCGAAATGCAGGAGTGGTTGGTTAAACACAATGTAAAATTCAATCCAAAATTAACCAAAAAGGAACTATGGGCTTTATTTATACCTTTTCGATCAAATGACAAAATTTACGTAGTTGATGACATTTTGAGAAAGAACGGGCACGAAGTTCTTAGATTACCGCCATACCATTGTCAATACAATCCAATTGAAATGGCATGGGGGTTTTGTAAGACTTACTACAATAAGCACATAAATTCTAAGCAACCATCTAAGGATCGTGTTCAGAATTTATGGCTTGAGTCTCTCTCAAAATGTACATCCGATATGTGGCAAAATTTCTGTGATCATTGTGAAAAACTTATTTCGGATGACTGGACAAAACACATGGGGAACCTTTCTTTTGAAACCATTCCTCCTTTTATTATTTCGCTTGGGGAATCTGGCTCAGAACAAACATCAGAAGGTTCAGATGCAGGTTCTCTTGACTAAATAATAAAAGTGGAATGAGGGCTTAAAAATTGTTTGACATGAAAATTATCAGTATCACAAGAGGGTGGGAATAAATTTGCAATTCTACAAAAAAATACTGACGGCCAACAGAAGAGAGAATGACCAAAATTAAGGTGGATGGATGGAGTTGATCAAAATGTGTTAACGGGAAGACCCAAGCGAGAAATACAAATGGATGACGAAATAAGTTTGCAGAGCCGAATTCATTATATTTGTTATATACAATATTATTGCTGTGTTTGTATGTACAAAAATCGAGTAGTAAATTTTGTTAATCTTAAAGCTGCATATTATTATCCTTTTATATCTGAAAATTTGTAAAACAGGCAACAGTGTAAGATCACAATAGTCAGAAATTATAACCTTAAAATCGAACATCTGACAGTGACATTTAAAAAGCCTGATTTAAAACACAACCAGCCCCATTTACAATACTTAAACTGTCACTTTTCCATAGCTAGGCGAGATCCAGAAACAAATGGAATGGTGTATACACCCCTTTTGAAATGTTCAAAATTGAGTGAATAATTTTTTCTCTCCAAAAAATCTGAAAAAAATCACGAAGGCTCTTGATGATGGTAGAAGGAACGTGGACTATTTAATTTTCCGAAAAATAATTATTTACAACCATTTCGGGCCACTTGGGATGCCCCGTGAAAATAACATAGGGCCTTAAGGGAACTGTCTAAGGGAGGCCCGCCGATTTGTCGTTTCAGACGCGTCTGTGGTTGAACCAAAATGACAAGGTTCAAAGAAAAGATAGAAGGATGGGATTTTTAGCATTAGATTTATAAAGAAAGCAACTACATTTTCAGTAAAGGTCATTCTCAAGTTTATCTGAGACAACCAGAAATAAATTGCAAAGTCGAGCAAAATGTTTGCCCACTTTTCAAAGGTCCACTTTACGAGCTACCTGACCAAAAACTAATTTCTCGATATGGCTCAAGTTCTCACAGATTATGCTGCTATTCTTTAGTTACATTTTGGTATAATATGAAGACATTAGGCGATTTTCAGATTTTCGCCTAAATTTGGTAATTTTCTATGTACCCCTTTCGATATTTCCAAACTTTAGTCAATAATTGTTTTCTTTCCAGAAAATCTGAAAAAATTCATAAAGGCTCTTGATGATGGTAGATGGGACGTAGCGCTACGCGACCAAACCAAATTTTCAGGCTTTTCTAAACTCGAAATTTTACTTCATGCGTCACCCGTATAAACCACTAAAGTATTGTGAAATTAATAATATACTACTAAATCAGCATTAAAAATAAACTGCTAAAACAGGATATAATTATACTGCTAAGCAAGAATATTTTGAATTTAGTTAAATTAGTTAAATTTTTATTAATTTGAACAAATACAAGATCTGTAAAAACCATTGAAATTAAAAATGTATCAAACATCTGTATCTTACTTTAATTCAATTTGTTGGATAAGAAACGACTCAGAAATTTAATCTCAGTAGAATTAAAAGTACCTTTAATTCTAACTATAATAAATGTTCATGACTTGCTTCTTAAATTCAATATTTGTTTATCAAGCGTTAAAACATGTTGATTGTCTTACCTAACAATTGGAACTTTTTAACTTGGAATGAAAACACTTATACTTTCTTCACAATATTTTTCTATTTTTTAAATGGAAAAAAAATATTGTGATGAAAGTATTAGTGTATTCATTCCCAGTTGAAAAGTTTCAACTTTGAATAAAATACTTAAAACCTTTCTTCAATACTTAAAGTATTGAAGAAAGGTTCTAAGTATTTTATTCAAAGTTATAATTATCTTCAAGTAACTCAATAAATCCAAAATGAAAAGTTCCACTTGTTAGGTAAGGCAAGACTCAGAAATCCATAGCCAACTATGCTAAAATATACGTTTGATCTCACGTTAGTTCATCCCCATTGAATCTACAGAATAAATTGTTGTTAAATATCCAACAAAGTGATTAGTATATTTGCTCAATTAAATTCAAGCTAAAGTTTAAACACAAACACCAGCCATTGCGAACAGAGACCAATGGAGAATAATAGTTGGTACCTGCGGACAGAGGCCATTTGTACTGAAACTTACTTTGTTCGACACCAACCTTTGAAACAATGATGGTGTACAGATATAGGAACGTAAACTAGTTAGTTTACCGCTTTGCTACTAGATCAAACTAAAATTTCAGGCTTTTCTAAACTCGAAATTTAATTTTATGCACCAGGTGTATAAAACACTGATTTGATTTGAAGTTTAAAATATACGTCTTAAACATACTGCTTCAGTAGTATATTTTGAACTTCACTTGAAATCAGCGTTTTATACGCGTGGCGCATGAAGTAAAATTTCGAGTTTAGAAAAGCCTGAAAATTTGGATTTGCCGGGGCGCGCGAGCGAAGCGAGTCGCGCCCCGGCAAATCCAAATTTTTAGGCTTTTCTAAACTCGAAATTTTACTTCATGCTTAGCCTGGGAGTGGAAACACTTATTAAAAGCTCAAAATTGAACGTTTTCATAATAAACCTTGCATACTAAAAAAACTAAGTTAATATTTATATGTATTAGTTTTACTTCAAATAATATTAAACCAAACTGGATTAGTTACTAATGAATCACTTTCAATAATGAATAGAAGTATTTTTATATACAAGGTTGGATATAAAAGCGTTTAATTTTAAACTTTCAATGAGTGTTTCCACTCCCAGACTAAGCATGAAGTAAAATTTCGAGTTTAGAAAAGCCCCGCGTAGAAAATTTGTCGAGGATCGCGCAGCGACCTGAGACAAATTTTCGCGGGGCTTTTCTAAACTCGAAATGTTACTTCATGCGCCACGCGTATAAAACACTGATTTAAAGTGAAGTTAAAAATGCACTGAAAACCAACACAACTTCGATATTTTTTCAAAATTGATGTTTTCTTTCCTATCCATGCTGTAAACCTTCAAATATTCGTTGTTTTCTTGTAAAAAAACTTCGATTCCCTGTAGTCCTTCGTTCTGCGAAGACCATGGTTGGTCCTTTGAGCTGTAGCCTTTGTAAATCGGTAATAAACTTAGTAATCTAGAGTAATCCTTCAATTTGAAACTTCTAAGAACGAGTGTTGTCCTCTCTCGGACTAAGCATGAAGTAAAATTTCGAGTTTAGAAAAGCCCCGCGTAGAAAATTTGTCGAGGGTCGCGCAGCGACCCGAGACAAATTTTCACGGGGCTTTTCTAAACTCGAAATTTTACTTCATGCGCCACGCGTATAAAACACTGATTTAAAGTGAAATTTAAAATATACTACTTATAAATAAAAATTTACTTCGTTTATAAAACTAAGTGATGTTTTCAAGTACATTTTTTGTTTTGTTTTGTTTGATCGATTTGTTTTATAATTTCGAAAAGTAGCGGGAGAATGTCTCGTATTTTCTATAATTTAGTCCCAAAATTAAGCTTTTCTAGCTAAATCGGCTCAATTTTATTATTGTTGTTTAAAAAAATTAATATTTTCTTACAAGGTTGTAAGAAAATATTAATTTTTTTAAACAACAATAATAAAATTGAGCCGATTCAGCTAGAGAAGCTTAATTTTGGGACTAAATTATAGAAAATACGAGACATTCTCCCGCTATTTTCCGAAATTATAAAACAAATCGATATTGCACTACGCGACCAAACCAAATTTTCAGGCTCTTCTAAACTCGAAATTTTACTTAATGCTTAATCCGGGAGTGGAAAACAGTCGATTAATGGTTCAAATTGAACTATTAAATGGATTCGATAGCTAATGCCATCTAATGCTCCATAGTGGCATCGTCAATATTGACGATGCCACTATGGAGCATTAGATGGCGTTAGCTATCAAGTTCAGTATTCCTCAGCACTGGATCGGGACCACACTGAAGAGGACCTTGAAGTCCGAAACGCGTCTGTGGGTATCTGGTGCCGGAATACTGAACTCAAATTCAATTTTTCAAATTGTATTCTTTGTATGTAAATGTATGTATACATAACCGAAAAACTCCTTGCATATCGATAAAGTATCATTTCAAATAATTTTGGAAAGTTATTCACACACGCAACTGCAAGTTTGACAAGCATGCATGATGAAACTTTTTGTACAAGCTTGCGCCTTGATATGCTTGCGCAAAATTCTCACATACACGCTCAAACATGCATGTACAATTTTATACATGCATGCTTGTCAAGCTTGCAGTTGCGTGTGTGGCTACCTTAATAACAAGAATTATTAAGGTAGCCACACACGCAACTGCAAGCTTGACAAGCATGCATGTATAAAATTTTTGTACATGCATGTTTGAGCGTGTATGTGAGAATTTTGCGCAAGCATATCAAGGCGCAAGCTTGTACAAAAAGTTTCATCATGCATGCTTGTCAAACTTGCAGTTGCGTGTGTTCCTACCTTTAAACGAAAGTTAAAAATGTTGGACGAATCTCTTGAAAACTGGCGTAACTTTACCTAATTTCCATACTTCTGGTATAACTTTCGAAGTTACAGCTCTTAAGTATGTATGTATTATTATTTTAATATCATTATTTTAATATTATAATTTACTTCTGAAATTATTTCTTTTTTATTGTTTAACAGCCCAACATGAAATTGCAACTTTCTGCCTACAATTACTTGAAGTATTATTCGCGATATTATTATTGATTAGCTTTGTAATTCCTCGGCAACAGCAATCCCCTTTTATTACATATCATGTGTCCTAATAGCCCAATAAATTCAGCAGTCGCGTATCGATCGGGGCGCCCGGTGTAAACTTCTCGCCCTCCCCCATACAAAGTAGCTGCTACTCATATAAATTATCGCACACAATAAAATCGCATTCGTGCACACACGAGCCACGCAGGAATTGTATAATATGCACGTAGCCACTCCGTCCGATGTCAAGATAAGGGCCACGGAAATATTATTTGCTATCCACTCAAGAAATTGCTTTTTTTTCCCGTTCCGTTCCGAAACGAACGAAAACGAAGACGTGAAAGAGCGGCGTGTTTACTCAGCTCTCCATCTACATCCACATCTATCTGCGGAATCTATTTACCTACAAGAATATACAAGAATTTCGGAGGTACGTGAGAGAGAGAGAGAGGGGGTGAGTGAGTGGCGGCCTCTGGAAATGAAAATTCGCCTCGAACGCCTCTGGCTGTTATGTTGTTACAATCTCGTCCCCATGGGATGAACAAAAGCCTTTGTTGCTTCTCTATCAGAATGTATTTTTAATTAAAGCCTCGGCCGAGGGAGGTAATGTGCGTCGTTATTAAATACTGGCCCACTTTCGGGTTAAGTGCGTGGACTGAAGGGGTATAGAAATTAAATGCCGGGGAATTTTTTCTGAGGGTTGGAAGTTTAGGGCTGATAAAAGGGGAACGTGTCTTGCAAAATTTAGTTTTTGCGCTTAGGTGAAGAGTGCCTGAAAGCTTAAACTGCTTTCAGGATTAAATTCAATAGAATTCTTAGGCCTGCTTTTTGCTTAAAATTTAAAAATAATGTTACACTTTCTTTATACAGATTATTTCAATTGTACCGCGCGATTGTTGCAATGATGATTTAGAGTAGGTGGTATTTTTTATGCAGTTGCCCAAAATGCTAATTAAATGGTGGAATACAATTGAGGTTATAGTAAACTATGTGTGAACAGTCATTAGTGCCAATCTAATTTAAAATTCAAAGCCTACTGTAAATCATGTTTTAAACCAGTGGTGGGGAAACTTTTTTTAAGATGGGCCATTTGTAATAACTAGACAATCGTAGCGGGCCAAAGAATAATGCTTAATCGTAGGTAGGTAGTTTTTATGCGGGTCGTCACATTACGAAGTAAGAATGCGTTCAAACATTCTCACGACGGCACTCTTAAACGGGCCGGATTAAACCTTTCCGCGGGCCGGACTTGGCCCGCGGGCCGTAGTTTCCCCATCACTGTTTTAAACGATCGCACGGTATGTCAAGAGTATACTATTGCATTTTATTTTTCAACTTTATATCAATAGTATACTACGAGGGGCGTTTGAAAAGTACATGCAAAAATATAAAGTACTAACGTGTTTGGGGTAAACCTTTTTTATTTTCCACATAGTCTCCTTTTAGGCTTATACACTTCGTCCAACGATGTTATAGTTTGTTGATCCCTTCCGAATAATAGGATTTGTCCATTGCAAAATATCCATTAGTGTCTGCAATCACCTCCTCGTATGAATAAAATCTTTGTCCCGCCAGCCATTTCTTCAAATTGGGGAACAAATAGTAGTCCGAGGGAGCCAAGTTTGGAGAATAGGGGGAATGTGAAACGAGTTGGAATCCTATATCCATTAATTTTGCGACCACAACTGCTGAGGTGTGTGCTGGTGCGTTGTCGTGATGGAAAAGGACTTTCTTGTGGGCCAATCGCGGGCGTTATTCCTGCAGCTCGGGTTTCAAACGGTCCAATATCGATAAATAATATTTACCTGTAATAGTTTTACTCTTTTCCAGATAGTCGATGAGGATTATCCCTTGCGAATCCCAAAAGACAGTCGCCATAACCTTTCCGGCCGAAGGAACGGTCTTCGCCTTTTTTGGTGCTGATTCCCCCTTGTTAACCCATTGTTTAGATTGTTGTTTAGTCTCAGGAGTATAGTAATGTATCCATGTTTCATCCACACTGACGAAACGAGGCTTAAAGTTCTCCAGATTCTTCTGGAACAGCTGCAAACCATCCTTGCAACACTTCACACGATTCCGTTTTTGGTCAAGCGTGAGCAATCGCGGCACTTATCTTGCGGATAGCTTTCTTATGTCAAAATGTTTATGCAAAATATACTCAATGACATTAGAAGCCTAACACCAAGAAGGAATGATTTTTTTGAATTCATATTTTAGCAACAGAGTGACTATATTTAAAGCATACATTGATAACAATTTCAACCTTGTGCCTTTTATATTTATTGTGAAAAAAAATATATTTCACTTTTTCTTTTTTGATAAAACTATTTATATGAGCTGTTTAGTACAGATGTTTTTAGTTTTCGTGTTTCCGTTGAGTGTGTTAAGCTTAAATAAAATGCCTCGAGTCCGAAGACGTCCACAATATCACCATTTGAGCGATTTTGACCGGGGTCGAGTTGTTGCTTATCGAGATGTCGGTATGTCCTATCGCGAAATTGCCCGCCGTATTGATTCCACTGCAGCAACTGTAATACGTGTGTATCAGGTATGGACAGAAGAAGGTAGAGGAGCAAGAAGAAGACCAATTGATCAACCAAGGCGTACCACAGAACGTCAAGATCGGCGCTTAAGACAAATAGCCCTGCGAGACCGTTTCGCTACTACTCGTCAAATCGGTGATCAATGGATTGGAGAAGAAGGTAGGCCCGTTAGTATGCGAACTTTATATCGCCGCATTCAATCCTTTAGGCTTCTTTCGTATCGTCCAAGATTAGTGCTTCCTTTAACAGCGAGACACTGTCGCCAAAGGTTGGACTGGTGCAGAGAACGGCAGCATTGGGAGGCAGAATGGCACGATGTCGTATTCAGCGATGAATCACGATTTTGTCTAGGCACGCATGATGGCCGTAGAAGGGTACGACGCTACCGTGGAGATCGACCTGATCTTAGGTTTGCTATTGAGAGGCATGCACACAGGACTGCTGGAGTAATGGTTTGGGGGGCTATTGCTTATGGTAGTCGATCACCTCTTGTATTCATTCGAGGCAGTATGACAGCTGCGCGTTATGTTGAAGACGTCATACGACCGACTTTGTTGCCCTATTTAGATGGCCGCCCAGACGTACTTTTTCAACAAGATAACGCACGTCCCCATATTGCTCGTCGAACTATGAACTTTCTTAATGAAGCTGGTGTTAATGTTTTTTTCGGTTCGCCGGATTTAAATCCCATTGAACATGTGTGGGATATCATGGGAAGAAGAATATTCTCATTGCACCACCCTCCACAGACTCTAGCACAGTTGATCGATGAAATTCAAGTTGCTTGGAACGAGATGCCTCAAGAAGACATCGACCATCTCATTTTGTCGATGCCCAGACGTCTACAGGAGTGTATACAGCAAAGGGGTCGCCAAACACATTATTATTGTTTTTTAGATTGTTTTTTAATAAAATTTCTTGAAAATGTAATCATTTTATTCTTGATATAAGACTACCATACTGGCAAAAAATCAAGTTAAAATAATAACTCCTTCTGGGTGTTACGCTTCTAATGTCATTGAGTATATTATGTACCCGTTCAGTCGAGATGCCCACAGCACAAGCAATCTCACGCACCTTAACTCTTCTGTCATCCATCACCATATCATGGATTTGATCAATGATTTCAGGAGTCGTAACCTCCACAGGCCGTCCAGAACGTTCAGCGTCACTTGTGCCCATATGACCAGTCCGAAAATTTTGAAACCACTTATAAAAATGAACACTACATTTAACACAAGAAATGTGTAATAGAAATGCTACTCCCTATCTGATTAATCTTAAAAAACAGTTAAGAACATCCTATAAGTACGCAATAAAATCAGCAAAAATTGCAGTAAATGATACGGACATTAGGTCACCACCGAATCCCACAAAAGCAATGTGGAATATTATTAATAGAAAGCGGGCATCTAATTCTAGCACTACCTCAACTTGTGATGTAACAGCTACAAGCTTTAATACATTCTTTACTTCAATTGGAAGCGATATTGCTAGTCAAATAATAAACTGTGATATAGATCCCCTTGTGATAGCATCATCTGTGATAAACTGTCAGTCTAGTTTCTGTTTTAGTAATGTCTCGTGTGATCTTGTTTGTAGTGTTATAAAAAATCTAAAAACAAATAATAGCTGTGATATATTTGGCCTTAGTATTAAAGTAATAAAAAATGTTGCTGAGGTTATCCTGGAACCACTAACAAAATTAATTAATTATGTTATAACATCTAGTGAATTTCCTGATCAACTAAAAATAGGAAAAGTTATTCCCATTCACAAAAAGGGTGATAAAGACGATATGAATAATTACAGACCCATATCATTGCTTCCTATCTTTGCAAAGATCATAGAAAAGGTGATGTCACTGCAAATTATTGACTATTTTGTAAGTAACAGCCTGTTTAACGAAAATCAATACGGTTTCCGTCAAGGGCTATCGATAGTTAATGCAGTATTAGATCTTACTCATCAAATTGTCAAATCCTTTGAAACAGGCGAAACGACAATCGCTTCAATTTTAGACCTAAGTAAAGCGTTTGACTGTGTTCCGCATGAGATTATTATTAAAAAATTACGTTTCTATAGTTTTCACAGGACCAGCCAAAAACTAATAAAAAGTTATTTGACAAATAGAAAACAGGCGGTATTTTGCAGTGGCACCCTTTCAGAACCATTGCCCATAAATTACGGTGTGCCTTAGGGCTCGATTCTCGGACCGTTACTTTTTCTTATTTATATAAATGATTGTCCTATGTACGTAGATGGTTGCAGAGTGATCCAATTTGCAGATGACACCACCTTAATTGCAACCGGCCGAGATGCAAATTATTGACTATTTTGTAAAAATGTGAAAATACAGTTAATACTGCAAGCTCAATAAATACAGCTACTCTAGCTCAAGCTGAAACATGGTTTACGAGCAATAGGTTAAATATGAATGAGAAAAAGACGGCCACAAGAACTTTCTCCTTGAGTAAGTCAATTCAGGGACATGAAGCAGTGAAATTCTTATTAATGTATCTGGGCCAAGGCCTATTGTGGTCTGAACAGGGAGAAAATATAGCTAGGAAAGTAAACAAATCGATCTTTTTACTTCGTAACTTGCATAGCAACCTATCTCCATCGATGGTTCGCACAGCTTACTTCTCCTTAGTTCACACTCACTTAGCCTATGGTATAATTATATGGGGTCTTTCTTCATGTCGCCATAGGTTATTTTCTTTGCAAAGAAGAGCTATTAGGATTGTTGCAGGTATTAATTACCAGGATGATTGTAAGCAACATTTTGCTATGCTAGGGATATTGACATTACCCTGTATGTATATTCTTGAATGTTTATTGTATGTGAAACGGAACATACATAATTACAGGTTACACGATGATATCCATACTCACAACACAAGGAACAAGGAAAATATGTACCAGCCTAAACTCAGATTATCGCGCAGTCAAACTGGAACAAGTTATTATGGGGTAAAATTTTTCTACAAATTACCACCGATTTTGCGACAACTTGATCTAAAAAAGTTCAAACAAGAAATGAAGAACATGTTAACATTTCTTGAATAATTTTCTCACTTATCACTTGGTGAAACATTTTTA
This sequence comes from Philonthus cognatus, assembly GCA_932526585.2. Classification (NCBI taxonomy): domain Eukaryota; kingdom Metazoa; phylum Arthropoda; class Insecta; order Coleoptera; family Staphylinidae; genus Philonthus; species Philonthus cognatus. The sequence goes on from OW052241.1 coordinate 171,723,431, forward strand.
AATATTGATAATGAAGGTTTAAATTAAATTACACTTGGTTTGTTTCACAATTTTTTACTTTACTATTTACTCGACTAGTTTCGCGTTTTACAGCATTATCAGGAGTGATAATGCTGTAAATGCTGTAAATGCTGTAAAACGCGAAACTAGTCGAGTAAATAGTAAAGTAAAAAATTGTGAAACAAACCAAGTGTAATTTAATTTAAACCTTCATTATCAACATGTTAACTGTTAACGCATTTTATAGTTTTGAGGATTTTTTAACGTTTGATTTTAATGCGTGATGAATTCATTATATTACTCCTTATGTGGATCCTATTTGTGTGTCCGAATAGATTTTTTTTGTGGGTTATCGTTCTTTTATACATATAAAATTTTAAATTTTTTATTATTTATTACATAATGTATTGCTTGTTTGCTTTTATTTATACACTTATTTTAACTCGTTTGTTTTGTCAATTTTTTGTCATTTTACCACCTAATGTATACACTTATTTTAACCTGTTTATAATATTGAATTTATTTTTATGTTTAAATTATCTCTATAAATTATATATATCCTTCTTGACATGTGTAAACTATGTATTGGTATTTGCACGAATAAATATATTATTATTATTATTAAACTCTTCTAATCGAAGGTGCAAAGTCACCATAATGTTTATCAAGCTTCTCTTTAGTCTCCTGAGGCGTTTTGCCTTTCATAAAGTAATGTTTAATCACCACACAAAATTCTTTTTAGTCCATTTCTTGAAAATCACTCGACTTCCTTGATTCACACGAATGCCAAACACAAAGAAATAGACCAATATGGCTGAAACTTGGTGTGCGTTCATTCAGGAGATGCTACTAACTAAACATGACCTCGATATGCGCCAATGGTGCCATCTCTCGGATTTTGCACGGACTTTTCAAACCACCCTCGTATTTTGTTTTATAGGTTATTTCATTTGACTAGGCGAAAAATTGGAACAAATGCGAAACTATCTCTGGGTAGTTTGTTCGTGCAATTAATTAAGTATTGGATAGATGAGGCTGTTAATTGGTGAAATTCCATAATATGTGGGAAATAAAACACGATCGTTTGAGAATTTTCACAGTTTTTAATGTCGAACACTGCGACAATTGTTTCGCCACACAGTGGCTTCATCAGGCAGATGAGTAATTACTCATCCGCCTGATGAAGCCACTGTGTGGCGAAACAATTGTCGCAGTGTTCGACATTAAAAACTGCGAAAATTCTCAAACGATCGTGTTTTATTTCCTACAAATTAATTAAGTGATCTCCCAAAAAATAATGCCATTTCATTACAATAATTCACGTTTCATAAGTTAAAGAAGTCACATCTTATGACTTTTGAGGAATGTGTTCTGATTTCTCGCCTAGTTAAATTAAATGAGGATTATTATTCAATTTTACCGTTGTCTAAAACTTCAACCCATGCAGTTCTTACACATTGAAAAAAATTAAGCTCACTCCTGTAAATATTTTTTATGAGGAAACATGTGTTCTGATTTCTCGCCTGGTTAAATTAAATGAGGATTATTATTCAATTTTATCGTTGTCTATAAGTTCAACCCATGCATTTCTTACACATTGTAAAAAATTTAGCTCACTCCTGTAAATATTTTTTGTGCGCGCATTTTTCCCACATGATGGATAGACATCTTAAATCCCCACAAAAAATGTAACCCTACAAGTCCAAACACCGTCCTGCATTTTTTTCTAGAGCGACACGTGCTTTATTAAAAGCCCCTTCTTTCTTGAATATAAATTGAATAAGTCTAGACGCATTTCACAAACAAAATTGTATTAAATTAAACGAAAAGAATGGCGGGAGGGAAGGGGGGTGTATTTAACATTGCAAACGCGTGCGATTTGCAAGTCTATTTTAAATACTCGCAGCGTTGTATAAATAGCATATTTTTGTAAGGTGATTACGTTCAAATGCAGGAAAGGTTAAGCATGTATTGATTAGTCGGTAAACACGCCGGTTTATTATAAATTCATTGTAAACACTGTGAAATATTTAAATTTCAATGTCATTTCGAACTGGTCGATAAGCGCTTGGGGTCGGTTTATTAAAACAACGAACAAAAAATACATCTCCAGGAAATTACGTTACGGGTGACATAATAATAATGTGAAAGTACAGCGTGGTTAAACAGTTTGTGAGGAAAGGGAGAACTGAAAATTTATAGAATAATTATAACCAATTGCATGAACATTCACCGTCTACAGGGAATTTTTTTATTAAGTATACATATGGATGCGCTGTGAATGTTCCGATATTCGTTGTTTCTTAAAAGAGTTCAAGTTGCAACCTTAAACGAGTGTTCTCCACTCCCAGGCTAAGCATGAAGTAAAATTTCGAGTTTAGAAAAGCCCCGTGAAAATTTGTCGAGGGTCGCGCAGCGACCCGAGACAAATTTTCACGGGGCTTTTCTAAACTCGAAATTTTACTTCATGCGCCACGCGTATAAAACACTGATTTCAAGTGAAGTTCAAATATACACAAACTTCAGAATTTTTTAGTATTTTATGCCAGGCATGAAGTAAAATTTCGAGACTACGAATATCCGACGATTTAAATATTCACTTGAAGTTCAAATATACATAAACTTCACAATGTTTTAGTGTTTTATACGCGTGGCGCATGAAATAAAATTTGGAGTTTAGAAAAGCCCAGAAAATTTGTCTCGGGTCGCTGCGCAACCCTCGACAAATTTTCACGGGGCTTTTCTAAACTCGAAATTTTACTTCATGCTTAGCCTGGGAGTGGAAAACACTTATTTAAAGCTTCAAATTAAACTCGTTTAATAAACTGCGACAATCAGATGATTTAAGTATATTAACCTGGCCCCACGTTGGGTGCCAAAAAACCTCAAATCCAGTGTTTTATACGCGTGGTTTTAAGTAAAGTTCAAATAAACATACATTTCACAATATTTTAGTGTTTTATACGCGTGGCGCATGAAGTAAAATTTCGAGTTTAGAAAAGCCCAGAAAATTTGTCTCGGGTCGCTGCGCGACCCTCGACAAATTTTCACAGGGCTTTTCTAAACTCGAAATTTTACTTCATGCTTAGCCTGGGAGTGGAAAACACCTATTTAAAGCTTCAAATTGAACTCTTTTAATAAACTACGACAATCAGATGATTTAAGTATATTAACCTGGCCCCACGTTGGGTGCCAAAAAACCTCAAATCCAGTGTTTATTACGCGTGGTTTTAAGTGAAGTTCAAATATACATACAATTTCACAATATTTTAGTGTTTTGTATGCGTGGCGCATGAAGTAAAATTTCGAGTTTAGAAAAGCCCAGAAAATTTGTCTCGGGTCGCTGCGCGACCCTCGACAAATTTTCACGGGGCTTTTCTAAACTCGAAATTTTACTTCATGCTTAACCTGGGAGTGGACAACACTCGTTTAAAGCTTTAAATTGAGCTCATTTAATAAACTACGAATATCCGAAGATTTAAGTATATACGCTGTAATTGAGATATGTTTACTTAAAAGAGAAACTTCCTATATATTTATTTTTGCTGTGATTTATTTATGATTTTACATATCTAATCAGTACATTTTGAACTTTACTTGAAAGCAGTGTTTTTGACGCGTGGCGCATGAAGTATACATATCCTAATTGTGCGCTTTAAATTTCCAAACCAAATTTAAGGGCTTTTCTGAACTCGAAATTTTAGTTTATGCGTAACCTGGGATTATAAAACACTCGTTTAAACCTAGAAATTGAACTCTTTAAAAAAAAAACAAAGGAATATCTGGAAATTTAAAGCACCCAATTGGGATTTATATATTAGGTTTTCCAATAGGGATGATATGATTTTGAAGTGACGTTTCGGCCATATGTAATATGTTATGATCTGTCATTTATTTTTCTTTATATTCAGTAGTGTTTACAATTTCATCATAGAGAGGTATACGCAAGAACAACGTTTACAAATTATTCAGTTTTATTATCAATAGTAATATATTAAGTGCATTAAAAATGATCGACAATTTTGCACGAAAAGCCGTTGCCTAGAAACTGCATGAGTCCATTTTGATTGTGATTTGACAAAAAGTGCCCGAGACGCGAAGCGTCGAGGGCACTTTTTCAGTCAAATCACAATCAAAATGATCGAATGTAGTTTCTTAAAGGCAACGAGCTTTGAGTACTAAATTTTCAGAGCATTTTCAATGCACGAAATGTATTTTAAAGACTATTTCCTGAAAAATACGATTTTTAATCAAGTTGACGTATTATTTAAAATATTAATTATCAATCAGTGTCACTTAATGTGTCAACATGAATCGCTTCGGAAGTTTTTTATCGAAAGATATATCGAAATATATCGAGAAAAATTCATCCGAAAATACAAGAAAGAGTAATGAGTTCGTTTGGAGACAATTTATGACATTCTGTGATGAAAGAAAATACGAGTTAGATCAAAAAACTTCAGATGCTTTCTTGGCAGAAATGCTCAAAGACTGGGCATATAACACGAGGAAGCAAAATGGAGACGACTATAAAGAAATGACAGTCAAGACAATATGGAATACAACAGCTAAAATATTAATGGACAAATATTACAAACAATATGGGCGCAAGATTGATCCGTTTCAAGCAATAGAATACAAAGAAGCGAGGGAGGCACGAAATTCAAAAAGAAAGGAGTTACAAGTGATGCATTCAAAACGCAAGCAGAGTTCAGCCTCCCTAACTCATGATGAATTTAAAAAACTTGTAAATTTTTGCGATGAGGATACCCCAGACGGTCTCCAGAAAAAGGTCTTTTATATGCTGTCATATGAATTAGCTTGGAGGGGAGGTGAAGGAGTTAAGTGCTTACTAAATTATTTTCATGAAGAATTGGATAATTTGGGAAACAAAACCAAAAGGATTGAATATAACCCAATTTTTGAAAAAACTGCACAAGCGGGAAGTAAACGCTGTGCCGAATCAAAATGGTTAATTCCTAATGAAACTAATCTGAATTTGTGTCCTGTAAGATTATATAGTAAGTTTATAGAAAAACGACAACATGTAAAAAGCAATCGTTTTTTCTTAAAAGCAAATCCATATTGGCAAGTAAATAATAATTGGTATAAGGATGCCCCAGTTGGCAGAAACTAAATTTCAAAGTGGACTCTAAATACTGCAAAACAAATTGATCTTAATACTGTAACAACAAAAATTACGAATCACTCACTACGATCATCAGCTGTATCTAATTTAGCCAAGGAGGGAGTAAGTGAACAACAGTTGCTTAAAATTACTGGTCATTCAAGCACCAACTCAATTAAACCTTACCTTCAATTGGATAAAGAACATCACCAACAGATAATTAGGAAAATGAGAGGCGAAGGCTATTTAGAGGAGGACAGCAATAAGGCAGTTGATGTTTCAGAGTCTTTGTCTTTGTCTAATCAAGAAACACACAACACAATACAAGCAACTGCATCTACATCAAAAAATAATTCCACAATTTATAATAATTGCGTGTTTAATTGTACTAATGTAAATGGTTCCAATTTTAGTAATATGTTAGATTAATTAAAAACCTTATTTTTAGTTCTGGAAATAGTCGCATAAATTATTCTCAATACTTTCCAGATTCTTTTAAAAGAAAAACTTTCGAATCGATTAATTTTGAAAGATTGAGATACCTGACATGTGCCGTCACAACAGTGCAATTTTTGCTGTAATTTTTCGTAGAATTTTCACCTACTATGCAATTTTCGCTGAAATTTAATTGTGATTGGGTAATGAAAATGAATTCTCGTAATATGATTAGTAGACATTTTTTTAAGGAAATAGTCAAAATAATCGTTCTCCAATTACAACTTTTAGCGCGCTTTTGCCATTTTATGGTCGTAATAATCGTCCAAGTGTGCTCGCTATTCGTCGAATTGTTGAAAATTGTGAGCGTACATTTCCTTTACATAATGTTAAAGTGCCAATAAGACAAAGAACCGCTCGAAGTAATGCAAATATTGCTGCCGTTCAGGCAAGTGTTGCTGAAGACCGCAATTTGTCGTTCTCAACAATTGGGACTGTCTCAAACCACAACCTGGCGGATTTCGAAAAAGGATTTGGGTTTGCATCCGTATAAAATTGTTCTCACTCAAGAACTGAAGCCATTGGACCACCGTAAACGTCGTGAATTTGCTGATTTTGCCTTGGAACAACTTGAAAACGATAAAGATTTTTTTAAGAAAATCATCTTCTCCGATGAGGCTCACTTTCATCTAAGTGGTGCAGTAAATAAACAAAACTGTCGATTCTGGTGCGAAGAAAATCCACAAATTATTCAAGAAAAACCATTACATTCACCTAAATTGACAGTTTGGTGTGGTTTTTGGTCTGGTGGAATCATCGGTCCGTACTTCTTTCGAAATGAAGATGGTAACTTTTACCCAATCCATTATAGAAGGAATGGAGTCCGGTGAAATAGCTTGTGGCATTTTTTTGGACTTGTCCAAGGCGTTCGACTGTATCGACCATAGTGTGCTGCTCTCTAAATTGTATAATTATGGAATTAGGGGTGCAGCATATGATTGGTTTAAAACCTATCTTATTGGCAGGAAACAAATGGTAGAAGTGGTATCCGAAAACACAACATATCGGTCGGATGCCTTGAATATTGTCCTGGGGGTGCCGCAGGGGAGTATTTTGGGTCCATTTCTTTTTAACGTATACATAAATGATGTATTTAAAGTGATAGATGATAACAAATACAACATCGTTAACTATGCTGATGATACGAACATCTGTGTACGCTCTAAAAATATTACCGATCTTGAGATACGCGTAACTTCCACGTTGAACGCATTAAAAATATGGTTTGATAACAACCAACTGATCTTAAACGAAGATAAGACCAAATACGTAATCTTTAAAAAATCGGGGGCAACACAATATCCCTTGCAAATTACTATCAACTCTACCAATATTGATTTAACAAATGACACTAGATTTTTGGGAATATTTATTGACAACAAATTAAAATGGTGGACGGACGGACGCGCGTTCTGTGAGCACACCAAAGAGATAGAAGTCAAAAAAAAAGGAAACAAAAAAATCCAAAACCGAACACGACGACGACGGTCGCCGTCGTCGCGTTTGCGATTTGTGTTTTTTTCGTTTCTCCTTCTCATCGGTTCTTTGGGCGCCGAGACGGCGGCGCGACACCCCGCCTGAACGGAGGACGCGCGCGCTCGCTCTACGCGTGTCTCGGGGAGGTCAAGAGAGGATATCCGATCGAATCGAATCGAATCACTCTCGAATCCCCAAGTATAAGGCTGAGTCTCAACAGATCGCAGCGTGGTAACTGCTCTACCGATTACAACACCCTGCCAGGTACGCAAGTCGTCTACAGACAATTCCAAGTTCCGACTTCGAAACAAATGACACCGTTGTTCGACCCCTAGGGACGGGGCGAGCGCGATCAAGGCGATCTGTCCGCCCGCCCCGGTTGTCCCGGTGAGGCGATTGATGGGCCACAGCGACGTAGCGGCGCGAACGCCGCGCGCCTAGACAAAGTCTCATGCTATTGTATGCCTTTCGACACACGGAACTCATAAAAATATTGTCGCAATCTTCGACTAGAGTGGATACGGCCTTAGAGGCGTTCAGGCATAATCCGACGGATGGTAGCGTCGCACCACCGCCCGTTCGAGCGAGTGCGTGAACCAAATGTCCGAACCTGCGGTTCCTCTCGTACTAAGCAGGATTACTATCGCAACGACCGGTCATCAGTAGGGTAAAACTAACCTGTCTCACGACGGTCATATTGAATATATTTCTTTGCGCATATGCACAGCATGTTATAATAATAATAATAATAATAAATTGTCTTTATTCAATTGAAAGAAAATACAAAGTAAACAAAAAACAAAATACAGGCGAAGTTCAGCGATAGCTTAAAAGAAAAACTATCTCTGCTCTTCCACTTAACCTGCGAGGAAAAAAAAATATATATATATATCGTTTAAGAGTGCTAGAAGAATTACAGATTTTTTTAATGTCAATGTTCGTTCTAGAAATTAACTGTTTTATAACAAAAAGAAATAAAGAGAGAGAGAAAAAAAATATATATTTATAATGACAATAATTTAACTAAGATTCTATGGGGAAAACTTATTACATAATATATATTTTTCATTGCTTGTTTGAAACTATTGTTTGTGAGATTTTTGAGTAGATTGGGTATGGAATTATAAATTTTGTAAATACTAAATGAAAATGATCTAAGAAAAAATGATGTTTTATGTTTAGGTGGAGAAATCCTGCCTCTAAATCTCACATTAATGGTATGAACGTCAGACCGAAATACAATTCTGTCATAGAGATAGGGAGGATGGCGCGTCTGAATAATTTTATTATAAAGGGTACAACAGTGTAGGTTTCGTCGTTCGGTCATGTCTATCCAATTCAAATCACGTAATTTACCTGATAGGTGACCATATTTTCGAATACCAAATATGAGCCTTAAACACGCGTTTTGAACCTTTTGTATGCGCATTTTAGTATTACAGTCTAAGCAAGCATTATAAACAACGTCCGCAAAATCAAAGTGACTCAGAATCAACGTGTCGCATAGAAATCTTTTTATTTGCAAAGAGAGGACATTCCTATTAGAATAAATCATCTTCAGATTAAGGTATGCTCGGGAAATGCACTTATTAATGTGAAACTTAAAACGCAGATTCTTTTCGAAAGTAAGGCCAAGATTCCGTACGGAATCGACAAATTCTAAAGTGTCGTTACCAACCATAATTTTTAAAAGAGGATTTGCAAGAGGCGTTAAGCTATTGGGACCAAATAGCATAGCTGTCGATTTTGAGGCATTGATTATCAAAGAATGTTTAGTTGACGTTTCGAGCAGTTTTGCTATATCGGAAGTGATACACTCACAAGCGGACTCTGTATTTTCAAGTTTAAAAGAGCATAACAACTGTGTATCATCCGCATAAATATTTTCCGAACAGTACTTTAGAACATCGGTTAGGAAAGATGTGTAGATGCAAAAAAGTATAGGGCCTAAAATGGAACCTTGGGGTACACCCGCGGTGACGCTTAACGACCCTGATATAACCTTATCAATTTTTACGACTTGAGACCTTGCTTTTAAGAAGCTCGCTATTAAAGATATTGCTTCTCTTTGAAATCCCACATAATGGAGTTTAGCAATTAATATATCGTGGTTTATAGTGTCGAACGCCTTACTATAATCAAGTAAAATAACTAATGTTAATAAACCTCTGTCAGTAGCTGTGAATATATCGTCAGTTACATTGAGCAATGCAGTACAACAAGAATAATTGGGTCTAAAACCAGACTGTTCCTTAGGGAGAAGGTGATTAACCTCAAGAAATTCCATTATTTGTGTTTTGATAACACGTTCCAAAATTTTCGAGAGTGTTGGTAGTATACAAATTGGCCTAAGGTCTTTGAAATCATTTGGACTCTTTGTCTTAGGGATGGGTTTTATTATACCTATCTTCCATAAATCTGGGAAAGTTGATTGCTCAATACAGCAATTTATAATATGGGTAATATACGGAACAATGAATGGACAACAAAGTTTAATTATAGTAATAGATATCTCATCAGCGCCTACGGTATTCGATTTGATTTCTGATAAAATTCGAACAATGTTTTCATTATTAATTAATTTAAAAGTTAATCTATCGGTTACTGTGGAGTAACTATTATCATTATAAAATGAGAAAAAATCATCGTTCGGATTACTTTTAATAAAATTTATTAAGTAATTGTTATATCCGTTTACATCCTTTAGAAAGTTAGGAATGTTGTTCGTTTTGTTAATTAAGACATCACTGCTTTTTAGACATTTCCAGATATTTGATCTATCATTTTTCATTACATACTCAAAATAAGCTTTTTTTCTCTTTAGATAAAGCCGAATTTACAGCATTTCTTAAATGTTTGTAATATAAAAAATCAGTTGGATTTTTAGAGTGTTTGAACCTTTTATAACTATTATTACGCAAATTTATCATTTCCCTAATTGTCGAGGTTAACCAAGGAGCTCTTTTTTTAGTGATTAGATGTTGTTAATGGAGCATGTGTGTCAAATAAGTGAATTAAACAGCTGCTTAAATATTTTATTTTGTCTTCAAGATTATTCAAGTATAGTAAATTGTCAATATTGTTGTGATATTCTAACCATATATAATAATCTTATTATTGAATTATTCATTTTATTGTATTATTATTAAATATTTAATTGATGAGGCGGATACATGATGAAACTCCATAATACTATTTGAAATAAAACAACGCAGTTGGGAGGGTTTCACTTTTATTGTTGAACACTGCAAAGTGTTCAACAATAAAAGTGAAACCCTCCCAACTGCGTTGTTTTATTTCAAATAGTATTATTATTAATTTTATTATGTTAACTAATAAATTCCATTTTGTAAAGCATTACACTATCATATTGCAAAGCGCATGATGGCATTTGCAATATAGACATGTCTGCACTTGTTGCTACGTGCATTTTTTTGATGATTTAGGATTTTTAATGAAAAAATTTGAATTTTGTTTTTGTGCGTCTTTCTGCTTGGGATTTTTCGCAGTTTGAATGCGTTCCTCTTCGGCAGCTGCACCAATGGCTTTGCTCAATGTATCGAAACGAGAGGCCTTAATTATTAAGCGAAGTGAAAAATGTAGACCCTCAACATAAGCGTTAAACGCCATCTTTGCATTTAAACTTTCGACGGTGGTACGACTAGTGGCATCCTCGCTTGTTACACAAGCATCATTCAAATCCGTCAGAATTCGTTCAACTCGTGTACCAAATTCACGAGCTGTTTCCTTAAAATTTTGTCTTGAATTTATTAGATCTGACTGTAACTGCGCAATCGATCTGGTTTTTAAGTATTGGTCTTGGAGACAACTTTTTAATTCGGCCCAGGTGTTAAAGGTTCTGTATTTTATGAGGTTATACGCAGTACCCCCTAGACGTGTTTGAATAAGTTTTAATAAAAGTGGTTTATCTTCTTCCTTAAAATTTGAATAAACTACATTGCAGCAAGAAATGAATTTATGTAATTCTGCACGTTCCCCACGAAATTCAGGGATTATTTTTAATGCGGTATCTAACGAAAACGACATCCTTTCTGAAAAGTTATTTAATGAAGATGAAGGGTTCTCGTCTTCGGCGATCGCTGCGAGCGCTACAACCCCACACCTGACACCAAATTTGTTGTGCTGCGGATTTGTAGCGCTCGCAGCGATCGCTAGGGTTGTTGGAGAATTGCCCGTCACCGGAATTATATTAGAAAACTTCCAATTACTAGACTTTATTCAAATTAACGGATTATATAGATTTACAATTTACTGTGTGATGGTTCCAATTTCAACGTATCTACCGAACTGCTTATAAAAAATTTACAATATGTTTCGAGAAGTGTGAGTGATGTCGCACGTGACATGGTACGATGTTAACAACCAATGAAATTTGTAGAAGCGACATCACCCCATCTTACTCAGCAAAATTTGTATGAAAAAATGCACGTAGCAACAAGTGCAGACATGTCTATATTGCAAATACCATCATGCGCTTTGCAATATGATAGTGTAATGCTTTACAAAATGGAATTTATTAGTTAACATAATAAAATTAATAATAATACAATAAAATGAATAATTAAATAATAAGATTATTATATATGATTAGAATATCACAACAATATGCAAAAGTTTTAAATCATTTAGAAAATTATTTACATCAAAATTAACAAAATTTCGGTAAGTTTTAAAAATTTGGGTACGGCTAATAGAGAGAGAAAGTCTACAATACACTAAATCGTGATCAGCGATGTCGTGAATCTTAATAACATCTGACTCTATACATTTATTTTTGTTGGAAATGATAATCAAATCTATTAATGAGATGGAATGAGAAGTCACACGTGTGGGTTGCTCAATAACTTGGCTCAGACCATAACTGTTTAAAAAATCAACAAAAGTAGTCGTATTATTGGAATTAAGATTCAAAACATTTATATTGAAGTCTCCCAAGCAAATAAAATGATCACATTGTGGAATAATATCAATGATGGCATCTTCAAATGTATCAATAAATGTACGAATACTAGTTTTAAGCGCCCTGTAAACAACACCTATACAAAATGTTTTACTATTAAATTTACATTTTATCCATAGTTGTTCTAAAACATTCGAAGATTTGGATGTTACATTTTCGAAGTGTAAATTGTCTCGAATATACAGACCGACGCCTCCACCACGACCAAATTCCCTATCTCTACGCAAGAAAGCATATCCATCCAGATTAAAAGAATCAATATCAAAAGTTGAGTTGAGCCATGTTTCTGTTACAGCAATGAAATCATATTTTAATATGTATCACTGTTTCTTCGGGTTTGGTCCCGCGTATTTTCTTGGCTCTGGTCCATTTTATTTTTAATTCGACGTTTCGATGACGTCGCAGTCATCATCGTCAGGAATAACTATCAAAATTCCATTGCTCTAGCAACCACTTGTTTGACTTTTACGTACTACTTGATGCGTGAATTTCTTGTTTGGCTTCGTGTTACTCTTCTGTTTTGTTCTTCTAATGATGTAGTAGTGACAATTTCAATATTATTTTCGGAAGGGGTTGGATTTTGAATTTCTTGGTTGTTGTTCGGAGATAATATATTTTGACCAGAATTTATACAAGTTTTCCAAATTGGTGGTAGTCTTTTAGCATCATCTCTTTGATTTAGACTGTTCGGCCTCTTTTCAATTTCTATCGCTTCTCTAATAATCCTCGCGTGGAAGAAGTCTGTCTTTTTTAAAATTCTCGTTTTTTCGAAATTTATTGTATGTTTAGAAATGTTTACGTGTTGAAATAAAGAAGATTGTGGATCAGACTTTCTTACTGCTAAAATGTGTTCATCTCGACGAGTACTAATTTGTCCTATATATATATATATATATATATATATATATATATATATATATATATATAAACATTTGGAAAATACTATTAATATGAGACTGAATGCATGCATGAATTTAAATGCATGCATGACAATAAATAGAAATAAAGTAAGTATATTATTATTCAATAGAAGTCTTCAAATATTTGTCCAGATCAGAGGAATCAAAAATAATCTTGACATCCTTGTTGTCCCCCTCATTATATGAAATGAAAATTTTTCCATCCCATGACCAAGCGTTATTATTTCCTAGTTTATCACGTGCTAGTTTTAATAACCTGTATCTTGATGGTATCAGATCATTATTGATGAATAAACCGGATTGTTTTAGTCGGCGCCTGTTTTTTAATATAATTTTAGCAGAATCGGGAGAAGAAACTTTGGCGATAACAGGACGGTTTATCGTGCCTTTTTTACCTATACGGTAGCTGTGTTGTATGTTGATTATTTCCGTAATATTTAGTTTATTAATGAAAAGATCATGTAGTGTATTATTTAAAGTTTCATTCGGTACTTCATTGAGACCTGTAATTCGAATATTACTGCTTCGATTAGATTGTTCGATCTGATCAATACGTTATTTTAGCTCTTTATTTTCATTTTCTAATTCTACTAAATGTGAATTAAATTTATCGCGGAGTTCGACTTTGACATTACCGATGTTATATGTTAAAAATCTTAAAGCCAAATGTATCTTTCCATATACTAAAAACTGTGTATTTTTCAAATTTAATATCATTAGTTCGCTATGGCATAATTTTCTGGGGTTATTTAAAAACAAAGGCTTACTAACAGTTGTTGGTATATATATTTTGGAATGTTTGGTATTTGTGAAGAAATATTTTCATTATTTTAAGCCAAATGTTAACGAACATTGCTATTCTACGAGAAATAAAAGTACGCTTGTGTACCCTAAACATACATTTACATTAACACTACTAGTGTCTGCGGCTTTACAATAAATTACCATTATTTATAAAAACTGAGTTAAATCCGGTGAGATATAAAAATTACGTGATCGATATATTGCGGGAAATTAAACCGTATACTATAGAGGAATTTTTCTGTTGTGAAATTGATTCCATCCTTTTTGACGCCGTTCCAATATAAAGTAGCAGTAAGTAGTGTGCGGTGGTATTATTGTTAATATGATTGTGTGTTATCGCTGTATTATTTATTTATTGGAATAAAGCTTATTATTATTATTATTATTATTATTATTATTATTATTAACACCGTTACTGTCAATGGAGAGCGGTATAGATCGATGATAACCAACTTTTTATGGCCGAAATTGGAAGAAGTTGATCTTGACATTTGGTTCCAACAAGACGGGGCTACGTGCCACACAGCAAATGCAACAATTGAATTATTGCGAGAAAAGTTTGGAGATTCGATTATTTCAAGAAATTGTGATATTGAATGGCCTCCAATAAGTTGTGATTTAACACCATTAGACTATTTCTTGTGGGGTTATTTGAAGTCATTGGTCTTTCGAAATAAACCAGACTCTCTTCAAGCTTTACAAGTCAATATTGAACGTGCCATTCATGACATACGACTTGATTTAGTGGAAAAAGTGCTCGAAAATTGGGTTCATCGAATTCGTTCCTGCAGAAGAAGTCGTGGAGGCCATTTGATTGACGTTTTATTTAGAACTTAATTGTATCGATTGTACTTCACATTAAATAAAAAACATTTGAATTTCCTTAACAATAAGTGTGTTTTTTTTTAAAGAAATCATATCACTTTTTTGAAAAACCCTTTACTTATAACATCTATGATTTAAAAAGTTAAATATGCTTCACCGCGTGAAAGATAAGAAACTTGTTCAAGATATTATAATATCTAGTCCAGTGATGGGGAAACTACGGCCCGCGGGCCAAGTCCGGCCCGCGGAAAGGTTTAATCCGGCCCGTTTAAGAGTGCCGTCGTGAGAATGTTTGAACGCGTTCTTACTTCGTAATGTGACGACCCGCATAAAAACTACCTACCTACGAATAAGCATAATTCTTTGGCCCGCTACGATTGTCTGGTTATTACAAATGGCCCGTCTTAAAAAAAGTTTCCCCACCACTGATCTAGTCCATGACTAGCGTGAATGGCACACTATTTTATACATCGGTGTGTGAAATATCGCTGTATTCTTATATCGTAAATCCTACTGAATACCAGTAAAGAAAAGTAGACTAATTGAAATCAGTGGCGGGTTATCTCGAACAAACATCCGCATTTCGATCGCACGACTTAGCACAAACAGATTTATAAATCGGAGAGCGGTTCTTCGCCGGGTTGACAGAGGCAAAACAGAATGCAATTTATAAACCCCCTCTACAGGCCGCGAATTCAATGGGTGATTTATGCCCCATCGTCCATTATCCTTTATGCAAAACTCAACGAAATTCGGTTTGATTTCATTTCATTTCGTTTTGGCGGTCGCGCACAATTGGCCCCCGACACCGTTATTAGTTAATACTAAAATTGGCACGAATCCATCCGTAACATAAATCTCAATTCATACAATTGCTAATAAACCTCAATTGAATTAGACAACAATATATTATTAGGGTTGTCGCGTACACGCGCTCGCCGACACCGAAACCGAAACTCTCTGCGGTGTCAACTGTTTGTTTGATTGTTGGCTGGTTTTAATCGAGGCTAATTTCGTTATCAAATGCTGCTGCTGCTGCTCTGGGGCTTCGCCTCACTCCAAACTTGTATTCAATTTCACGGTTTGCGCTCGATACATCGATATTATTGGATTATGTAAAGAGAGGAATTGCTAATGAGTGAGTTAAGAGTATTTAAAATCAACATAAATTTGTCGAATTACTGAATTAGTTTCCGTTAATTTTCAGGCATTCGTCGATTTTATAATAAAGTTCAATTTGAAGTCTTAAATGTGTGTTTCCACTCCCAGGCTAAGCATGAAGTAAAATTTCGAGTTTAGAAAAGCCCCGTGAAAATTTGTCGAGGGTCGCGCAGCGACCCGAGACAAATTTTCGGGCTTTTCTAAACTCGAAATTTTACTTCATGCGTCACGCGTACAAAACACTGATTTCAAGTGAAGTTCAGAAACACACAAATACATCTTTAATCAGAGTAACAGGGAGTCAGATATTTAGTCTGTTCAGTGTTATTAATAAATAATTAGGTTTGGAATATTTTTGTTAAAACAACTGGTAACGATATTTATATATTAATGGTTGCAAAAAATAATAAAATAAAATTTATTCTTAAAGGATTTGTATTCGTGATTAAAAAAAAACAGGATTAGAATCTTTGATTCCAATCATATTTATCTCTTACGAATCCTTTATTCGAGTATTTGTGATTCGAATCATACTAGGTTATTCGGATTCGTGATTCGAATCTTTTTTACGAGGATTCGTCCCAGCTGTGGTAGCTACAGCGTAGCGAAACAATTGTGGTGAAAATAAATAGAGAAAGTTTAAAATCAGAAATATTTAATTTATTAATATATTGAAATCAATTACTTATATTTATTAGCAGAACTTTTCAAAAAATGTGAGGTCCGGAGCAACTTTTGAGTCCCTCCATAATTTTGTATGAATTCAGGCTACGCACTTAAATTCAGTTTTCAAAAAAGAATTAGCTATTTTTCATCTACTCGCATTTCACATTTTTAACTCTATTTTCGTTAATAAAAGATGTAACATATTTTTGAACTTTCATTCAAATCAGTGTTTGGTACGCGTGGCGCATGAAGTACAATTTCGAGTTTAGAAAAGCCCCGTGAAAATTTGTCTCGGGTCGCTGGCGCGACCCTCGACAAATTTTCTACGCGGGGCTTTTCTAAACTCGAAATTTTACTTCATGCTTAACCTGGGAGTAGAAGACACTCCTTACTTCAAAATACATCACAAGTGTTTGTGAGTTAGTTTTAAGTATTACAGGACGCATTTGATATTGAATTTGACGTTTATTTTATAATATATGAAATATAATATCCTAAGAACAAACAAAAAACATAGTTTTGAATTGTGGAGGCTTCAACTTCGTTATACATGTTAATTTAACACAATAAAACACTTTTAACTTTGTTTGTATAACACAATTTATTTTTATGTGACTGCAGTTTCGGCAAATTCAGCTTGCCATTATCAAACAACTTCATGTTTGATAATGGCAAGCTGAATTTGCCGAAACTGCAGTCACATAAAAATAAATTGTGTTATACAAACAAAGTTAAAAGTGTTTTATTGTGTTAAAAAATATAGTGGTAATATAAGAAGCAATCTGAGCTATTTATTTTACCTAAAAAACTAAAAACCACTTTTACCTAAACACTTTTCACATCGGCTGTTTTGTTTTTGTTCAATGAATCGAAAAAGATGATTTTGATGTATTCTGCTGATCCCTCATCACTTAAATTTTATTATCGATTCAATCAAACAAAGCTTCAACCAAAAGTTGCAGACAACGAAAAAATACACAACTTTATGATAATTCGAAGATTTACGAACGAGTGTCTTCCACTCCCAGGCTAAGCATGAAGTAAAATTTCGAGTTTAGAAAAGTCCTGAGCAAAATTTGGCTCGGTTGCGCAGCGACCGAGCCAAATTTTGCGGGCTTTTCTAAACTCGAAATTTTACTTCATGCGCCACGCGTATTAAACACTGATTTGAAGTGAAGTTAAAAATATAGAAACATAATAACCTAAGCAAAAAAATGTATCAAATAAAAGTTGTAGCTAACAAAAAAAAAAACGCACAACTTTTGCATAAACAATTTTCACCTTAGCTATGTTGTTTTTGATCAAGAAACGAGAAAGTCTAGCCCCTCACCCCTCTTCTCATCAAGCACTCTAACAACCCTATTCTTGGTACCGAGTCGTACGCCGCCTACAGGTCCATAAACATCGCATACCAGCTTCCTATCTCTTCTATCACCTTCTCCACCAATCTTGCCAGGGTAAAGACCTGCTCTCTCGTTCCCGTACCCCCCCTAAAAAACCCCTGCGTCTCCGGCAGCAACCCTATTTCCTTCACCTCTTTATCCAGTAGATTCTTCATCACCATTATGGTTATCTTGTACCCAGTACTCATTATCGTTATACCTTTATACTTATCCGCTTGTACCGAGTCGTACGCCGCCTTCAGGTCCATAAACATCGCATACCAGCTTCATATCTCTTCTATCACCTTCTCCACCAATCTTGCCAGGGTAAAGACCTGCTCCCTCGTTCCCCTACCCCCCCCCCAAAAAACCCCTGCGTCTCCGGCAGCAACCCTATTTCCTTCACCTCTTCATCCAGTAGATTCTTCACCACCATTATAGCTATCTTGTACCCAGTACTCATTATCGTTATACCTTTATACTTATCCGCATCCTTCTCATCCCCTCCTTTGTGTACCGGGCACATCCTCCCTAGTCTCTATGCTGCTGGCAGGCTCACTC
The DNA here is from genome assembly GCA_932526585.2 of Philonthus cognatus. Lineage (NCBI taxonomy): Eukaryota > Metazoa > Arthropoda > Insecta > Coleoptera > Staphylinidae > Philonthus > Philonthus cognatus. Next base: position 171,741,830 of record OW052241.1, read on the forward strand.
TTCCCCTCCACATCTGGTTCAGTAGCTCCCTGAATTTATTCTTCCCCAATCACCTTCCACATCTCTGCCTTCAGCTCATCCCTCCCTGCTCCCTTCCCTTCCTTTACCTCCTTGAACGCTCTTTCCGCCTCCTCCTCTGTGAATTTTTCTCCATCCCCTCGCCTGCCTTTTCCCATCCTCACTAGCACTCCATTACCTTCTGTGCCTATTCTTTCAACGATACCTCTAACTGCCTCTTACTTTTCCCTCTCCTCAGCCCCTTCCACAATTCCGTCTCGTTCCTGCATTCCCTTAGTTCAGTGGTGGGGAAACTTTTTTTAAGACGGGCCATTTGTAATAACCAGACAATCGTAGCGGATCAAAGAATAATGCTTAATCGTAGGTAGGTAGTTTTTATGCGGGTCGTCACATTACGAAGTAAAAACGCGTTCAACATTCTCACGACGGCACTCTTAAACGGGCCGGATTAAAGCTTTCCGCGGGCCGGACTTGGCCCGCAGGCCGTAGTTTCCCCATCACTGCCTTAGTTCCTCGCTCACTCTGTCCACCGCCTGCAGCTTCTTCCTCTTACATATCTCTTCCTTGCCACCACCACTTTCGCCTCTTCTGCTTCATTTCTTACACATTCTCCCACTGCCTTCCTCAAGTCCCTCTTCGCCTGCCTACACTCCTTATCGAACCATGTACTCCCATCTCTTCTCTTTCCCTTATTTTTCCTTCTACATTCCACTATCAATTCCTTTATTGTATTTACCTCTTTTCATTGAATCCTCGCCAGCTTCTTCTTCATATCCTTAATCGCCTTTGCCCTACACTCAAGGTGAATACCTTCTTGCCCCCTTTCCACTTCTCTTCCCTTTCCCATCCATATCTCCACTTTTAACGGCAGATAGTCCGATCTCAATATTTCTTCCACCTCCATATCTCTTACCTCTCCTCTTGCTATTTCCTTGACCGCCACATAGTCAATCACCGATGCCCCTCTTGGCCCAAAGTAAGCTTTTTTCCTATCCCAATCGCCCTTCGTGCATCCCTGCCCTTTCTATTTATACATTTATCCTGCAAACTCCTCTGCACAACCAAACCGTCTTCTCCAATCCCCCCCCCCCCGCTTCCCCTATTCCCCTATTCTGGCATTGATATCCCTTCCCCACCATCCACCTTTCTCCTTCGCCCGCTCTCTCATCTATTTCTCTTATTATGTCCCCCCAATTTTTGTTAACGTATACCACTTTTCACAATTTGCTAATTAGATTATACTATCTAATATAATAGGTAGTATATATTTTGAATGTCACAATCAATTAGTGCTTTATACGCGTGGCACACGCAGTAACATTTCGAGTTTAGAAAAGCCTGGAAATTTGGATTTGCCGGGGCGCGGCTCGCTTCGCTCGTGATTAAATACTTCACATTAACTCAAATAACCAATTAATAATTTAAATGCAGAATGTAACATCAGGTCAAAACTTATTTGGGCTAATTTTTGTAAAATTTTAGTTAAATGTTTGCTAGTTTTAATATTGTACTAAAAGAGACACGTATTTTCTACTAAACTAGAGCTTATTTGACAAACAGTTCAGTAGATCGCTACGAAATAAGGGTGTCATCTTTCATGACTGTCGTTTAACTGTTAACTGCTCTTGAACAAGTTTCTCATCTTTCACGTGGTGAAACATATTTAACTATGATTTTTAAAAAAAGCACTTGGTTAAATTTCACTAATATTATTATTATCTTAGTGAAATTTAACTAAGTATTTTCTTTTTTTTAAATCACTGTTAACTGCTTCTAAGTCTAGTGGAAAATACGTCCCTGTATATTATTACCTGTGACAGTCACATTTTGTGTTTTAGCGCTTTTTAGTTTAAATTATACATTCGTGCTGTTGCGTACGCCAATGCCCTTGTTCGGGTTAATTCGGGAGGGGTATGTTTTTGCTTATTTTTCGAACGCCATTTTACGTTGTGCTGTTGAAGGCGGAGGAGCGATTGTGCATCTGACTAGTTGTTAAAGTGCCTCAATGTTTTTATCGCGAGTTCTTCTTAGCCAGCAAAACTAGTGGGGCCGCACAAGATCAAAGGTAGCGTGATTTTCTTATTCTCGTAATAACCCCCTAACTTGTGGTCGTGTTCATTTTTTGTAGGCCCCTTTTCGTCTTCCGATTACCGTAGCGTAACCGGCGTCAGTTCCGTTATTCTTCCGATTTGAGTTGAGGTGGTAGCTACCCAAATCCCACACTCAACCCAACATGTTTTCATAATCCAGTGCAGCGATTTCGTTTGAGTCGTTGCTGCATCCCACGCGTCAGGAATGGCGCGGATTCATTGATGAGATTCTGAGTAGGGTGCGCGAGCGCAGTAGAGAACGCGGACGGGGCTGCGCGCACCGGCGCGAGGACCGCGCGCACTTGCGTGACGTGGGACTGGAGGTGGTGGAGCGCTGACCAGCGACCAGATGAGCTGTTCGCGGACGTTGACACGGAATTAAGGCCAGATGTGCTGTTTGTTATTGTGCTGTTTTTTTTGGTGATTTAGATTTAGAGTTTTAAAGTATATGAGAGCTACCGTTTTTTGACGGATTGTTTCTGTGATATTTTTGCATTAGTGTTCATATTTATGTGGCGATTATTTAGGAGGTTTTAAGGAATGTTTGTTTAAACCTGCTAGCAATAATTTTTGATTCATGTTGAATATTGTGAACTGCGTCTATTTCGGTAAAGTCGCGATTAACGTATGCTTATCCGATCTATCCTGACTTACGTACAATGGCCATTGCGACCCCCGTCGGATATATTTATTTACGTCCGCTTTATTTTCAACTGCTTGAAAGTTTTTTGTGAATTCGAAATAGTCGCGCGGGTATTATTTGTTGTTCTTAATTTATATTAAATTTTCATGTTGCTTCACATTTACCATTTAAATTAATTAATCACAAATCTATTATTTGTTTTTTCAACCGTCAACACTATTATCTTACATTGAATTCAAGAACTTTAATTAAATATCTTTTCTTAGTAATTGTTATATTATTTACACAACATCCGGGTTTAGTAATTCTCCCTCGCATAATTGCCTCGATGGGCAAATAAATAAAGATTACTTGGCGCCCCATATAAATTGAACTGCCCCCACCCACTAGCTAGTTTTACATCCGAGGATTTTTGTTGCAACTTAAAATAAACTAAGTAAATAATGAACAAAGTGAAGTAGAGGCGTCATACTATTTATACATTTATCCTGCGAACTCCTCTGCACAACCAAACCGTCCTCTCCAATCCCCCTCCCCCCCGGTTCCCCTATTCTGGCATTGATATCCCTCCCCCACCATCCACCTTTTTCCTTCGCCCTCTCTCTCTCTCTTTTTTTTAACGTATACCACTTTTCACAATTTGCTAATTAGATTATACTATCTAATATAATAGGTAGTATATATTTTGAATGTCACAATCAATTAGTGCTTTATACGCGTGGCACATGCAGTAAAATTTCGAGTTTAAAAATGCCTGAAAATTTGGATTTGCCGGGGCGCGGCTCGCTTCGCTCGTGATTATATACTCCACATTAACTCAAATAAACAATTAATAATTTAAATGCAGAATGTAACATCAGGTCAAAACTTATTTGGGCTAATTTTTGTAAAATTTTAGTTAAATGTTCGCTAATTTTAATATTGTACTAATGGAGACACGTATTTTCTACTAGACTAGAGCTTATTTGACAGACAGTTCAGTAGATCGCTACGAAATAAGGGTGTCATCTTTCATGACTGTCGTTTAACTGTTAACTGCTCTTGAAAAAGTTTCTCATCTTCTACGTGGTGAAACATATTTAACTATGATTTAAAAAAAGCATTTGGTTAAATTTCACTAATATTATTATTATCTCAGTAAAATTTAACTAAGTATTTTTTTTTAAATCACTGTTAACTGTTTGTAAGTCTAGTGGAAAATACGTCCCTGTATATTATTACTATATCACTCGTGAAAGCAAATTAGTGTGTCAAAGTAAGTATAATTTACCCTCTTAAATGTTTAAATCGGGTTTAAAATTAGTTAAATTAATACCCCCAACACACCGAGCCACACAAAAACAAACTATTAGAACTCCCATACGTCCGAGCAGACATAAACTTTTTTGCACAGCTGCGAATCTCGTCCAGGAAATGGAAAGCGTAATTGTTTCGCGCAAATGTGTAACACAAAGCACTAATTTCACGGCAAAGAGCAAAAATAGAGAATGCAAAAAATAAAGTCGGAAGCTTGCATTATGTCGTGTCGTCGGGGTAATTCCGAGAGTCCGGTTTTTGTTGGGGGGGCCGCAGTGGACGATTTGTCAGCAGGCCACCACCGCAGTTGTCACCCGCAGAAATTAAAAACTTTTTCCATAAATTATGAGTAAGAGGAGGGTAAAAAATTAGAAAAAATACATAAAACACAAGATCGGCTGCATGATTTATGGCCGTAATCAAATAAAGAGCGCGCGGATTATTTAACCTACCGAAATAGAACGCGCTAGATTGATTATCCTGTATATTTAACTACATTTATGTTGTTTGTTCTAAAAAAACAAGTGCTTTTTATAAATGCGCGTGTAAAACGGGGAGAGCTTTGAGAGATTGAGAAAGAGCAAAGAAATAATACAGGGAATTTTTCTTTTACGTATACATACAAAGAGAATTTTATATTTTATATGCTTTTTTTTAAATAGTTCAATTTAAAGCTTTAAACAAGTGTTTTCCACTCCCAGGTTAAGCATGAAGTAAAATTTCGAGTTTAGAAAAGCCTGAAAATTTGGTTTGGTCGTGTAGCGCGCAGCGCTACGCGACCAAACCAAATTTTCAGGCTTTTCTAAACTCGAAATTTTACTTCATGCGCCACGCGTATTAAACACTGACAATATTGAAATATTATGAACAAGTCAACTCCACTGGAAATCAGTATCTTATACGCGTGGCGCTTGAAGTAAAATTTCGAGTTTAGAAAAGCCTAAAAATTTGGTTTGGTCGCTCCGCGCTTCGCGCTACGCGACCAAACCAAATTTTCAGGCTTTTCTAAACTCGAAATTTTACTTCATGCTTAACCTGGGAGTGGAAAACATTTATTTAAAGCTTCAAATTCAAAGTTTAATTTATTGGCTTCGCTTTTTTCTCTCCTTTTCTAAACTCAATTTTTTACAGTCTCATGGTATTAGGATATTCGCTGTTCATTAAAAGAGTTTATTTTCAAACTTTCAACGATTGTTTTCCACTCCCAGATTAAGCATGAAGTAAAATTTCGAGTTTAGAAAAGCCCCGTGAAAATTTGTCGAGGGTCGCGCAGCGACCCGAGACAAATTTTCTGGGCTTTTCTAAACTCGAAATTTTACTTCATGCGCCACGCGTATAAAACACTAAAATATTTTTAAAGTTATGTATATTTGAACTTCAAGTTAATACTAAAATCTTCGAATATTCGTAGTTTATTAAAAGAGTTCAATTTGAAGCTTTAAATCAGTGTTTTTTACTCCCAAGCATAATGTAAAATTTCGATTTTATAAAAGCCATGTGAACATTTTTTGGGCTTTTTTAAACTCGAAATTTTACTTCATGCGCCACGCGTATATAACACTAAAATTTTCTGAAATTGTGTATATTTAAACTTCACATGAAATCAGTGTTTTATACGCGTGGCGCATGAAGTAAAATTTCGAGTTTAGAAAAGCCCAGAAAATTTGTCTCGGGTCGCTGCGCGACCCTCGACAAATTTTCACGGGGCTTTTCTAAACTCGAAATTTTACTTCATGCTTAATCTGGGAGTGGAACACAATCGTTGAAAGTTAAAAAATGAATTCTTGTAAAAAAACAACGAATATCTTAATACCGATCTCATGGTATTAAGATATTCGTTGTGAAATGATTCTGAACAGGCCTTGACTAGGACAACACGACTGGCAAGACTTATTTTAAAATGTGACAATAGGCTAGAAATTATCTAATTGATTATAAACGGAAAATTTTAAATACATTAAAACACAAAAAAGTATTTATTTAAGGAACAAACTGAAAATCAAGATGAATACATGTTATTAGAGTAGGTGTTCAAAATGTGATCCTTCAGCTTCGATACAACAAATAAGATTGCAAAACTGACTTACATTTCAAATATCACTGTCATATTATAATTCATAGGCATTCTAAAACCAGTGTAACTAATCGTTTTGTTCTATTCAAGGCCTACTCAGAATCATTTGTTTACGATCTCATGATACAGGTGCGGCAGGGAAACTTGCTGAATTGAATTGGGCGCCAATGAGCGAGACGTGGTCAGAAAGGGGTAGGAAGGGTCTTATTTGATAGGGGGGGTCTTGCAGTTTTGTTACCGCTCAAGCCAGTTGTGGTCATGCGTTGGACAAAGCCGTTGAGGCCTACGGTGGTTGCCACCTAACATACCTTCCGAACTCGCTTCAATATTCATCCCCCGGGTCCCGTTCCTGGCCGGCAATGAATCGTTTCGTGGGTGGACGCATTCAGGGAAAGTGGCAGTGTGGCAAAAAATGGACCTGAAGGTCAACGAACTTCCAGAGTTGGGATAATTGGGCCTTACTTTTTCGAGAAAGAACACACTGTTACTATGAATGCAGTTTGCTACTGAGAAATGATTGAGGCATTTTTTCTCCTAAAACTTGAATAAATGGAACTTGGGGACGTATGATTCCAGCAGGACGGAGCCACGGCACACACAGCGAGAACTTCAATGGAACGTTTGAGGGAACACTTCCGCGCAGGGGCGGCCCGTTCTATAGAGCCAAGGAGCCATGGCACTACCTGAGTTTTAACCCCAGCAAGAATTTTAAATTAATTATAAAAATTAGTTCAAATGTTCAATAATGTCTGCGTAAGTTTAACAAGTAGAGAAAAATTACAACGCAACGCCAGGCCGCGCGTCCGAGCCATCTTGGTTGTGGTCGGCATTTCCATTGAATATGGGCTGCTGCGGGCAGAGCGCGGGTGGGGGGACCTTGCGTTTACAACGTGCGTTTAGAGCCAAATGCCTGCTGGCTCATCTCGTGCGACGCTGAAGTGCAATTTTATTTTGATAACGCCAAGACAAAAGTAACCGCCGTTCCGCGCCATAAAGGATGAATAAAATTAGTGCATTACTGAATAAGCCTTTTCGCTCATGTACTATTGAGGAAAAAGTGCAAATTAAACAGTTAGGCAGACCTTTGCCTAATTTGATTATCGTAAAAAAACAGACTTTGGCAACAAGTTCCAGCTCTAGTGCGTCAACTTCAAATACTCATAGAACCAGAACGAGAACATTTAATCCAGATATATACTTGAAAAACAATTGGCTTTGCGGATGTGATGAAAAAAACGCATTTTTTTGCTTTCCATGTGTTTTGTTTGGAGGCGAGGTTACTTGGACGAAGAACGGTATTACCGATTTAGTGCATATCTGGGACAAAATTAAAACACACGATAAATCGAAAGTGCATATAAGTAATGTTTTTAGTTTGTCTATGCTTGAAAACACAAACATATTAACTCAATTAAGTTCGGCTTATAGACAAACAATTGCTGCGCATAATGAGAATTTTATTTTGATAACGCCAAGACCAAACTAACCGCCAATTTTATTTTGATAACGCCAAGACCAAACTAACCGCCGTTCCGCGCCATATAGGATGAATAAAATTAGTGCATTACAGAATAAGCCTTTTCGCTCATGTACTATTGAGGAAAAAGTGCAAATTAAACAGTTAGGCAGACCTTTGCCTAATTTGATTATCGTAAAAAAACAGACTTTGGCAACAAGTTCCAGCTCTAGTGCGTCAACTTCAAATACTCATAGAACCAGAACGAGAACATTTAATCCAGATATATACTTGAAAAACAATTGGCTTTGCGGATGTGATGAAAAAAACGCATTTGTTTGCTTTCCATGTGTTTTGTTTGAAGGCGAGGTTACTTGGACGGAGAACGGTATTACCAATTTAGTGCATATCTGGGACAAAATTAAAACACACGATAAATCGAAAGTGCATATAAGTAATGTTTTTAGTTTGTCTATGCTTGAAAACACAAACATATTAACTCAATTAAGTTCGGCTTATAGACAAACAATTGCTGCGCATAATGAGCAAGTGGACAAAAATATGTACGTGTTAAATATTATTATTAACTGTATTCGATTTTGCACTAGAATTGGCCTTAAGGGGTTAAGATGAAACCGAAGAATCATACAATAAAGGAGTATTGATAAATTTTAGTGCAGTTTTGGACAGAGATTTAAACGATCATTTGTCCAAAGCGGCAGTATTTAAAGGGACTTCTAAAACAATTCAAAATGATTTACTAGAATGCATGCTTAATGTTTATCATGAAGAAGTGTCCAAAGAAATAAAGCATACAGACTGTGTTGCAGTTATCGCGGATGAAACTACGGATGTGGCGAGCAAATTCCAACTTGTTGTCTTATTGCGATACATTGTTGGGACTGAACCAGTAGAACGATTTTAGAATTTTGTGAATCCTATCGGTCACGATGCTGTTTCAATCTCAAATTGCATTTTGAAGGAAATCGCCCCGCTAATTAGTGATACTCCAGAAAAGCTAATATCACAAAGTTATGATGGGGCTTCGGTCATGAGCGGAGGCCTAAACGGGGTTCAAAAAATAATACAAGAAAAGTATACTTTCGCGTACTATGTACACTGTTACGCTCACCAAATTAACTTAATTATGAACAGTGCGGCGACAGTTAATCGATCAGCCGAAATATTTTTTGCACATTTGTCTGGGATTTGTTCGTTTTTTTCTTTGTCGCCGCAAAGAACGAGAGTACCGGATGAGATTGTTCAAAGACGCTTACCGCGGTCGCCACAGACGAGATGGAATTTCCAATCACGGGGAGTCAACATTGTTTTTGAATACAGAAATGAAATAATAAACGTTATGGAGAATTTGGAAAATGACAAAAATATCAAGTTGGGTTCGACGATTGAACAAGCGGGTGCTTATAAACTTAGACTTAGAGACAAGGGTTTTTTATTTTGGTTGACAATTTTCCATAAAATAATGCCCCACGTTGAGATCATTTTCAACCAACTGCAAAAGAAAACCACCGACGCTGTTAAGGTTAAGCATGACTTACAAATATTTGAAAATGCAATACAGAAAATTCGTGACGAAATGGATCAAATTATTGCAGAATTCGAATTGGAATTCTCAGAAGACGGACCACCTCCCAGGAAGAGAAAACTTGCTTCTGAAAATAGAAAGAGAGAAGCCCTAGTAATTTGTGATTCTATTGTCCAGCAAATAAGAACGAGATTTAGTTTTACTGGGCATCTAGTAGCTGCAAACTTATTCATGTTGGAAAAATTTACAGAATATACAAAGATATTTCCTGACCATTTTCTTTGTGAAATTATTCGTTTTTATCCTTCTTTGGAAAAAAATAGATTGAAGACCGCACTGCAGGAAGAATTGCGGGATGTTTCTGGAGCAGTTTCAATTTTATCACTAGTTATAAAAGAAGAAATGTGTGACTCTTTTCAAGAAACTCTAAAACTTTTAAAAGTGTTAGTGACAATACCTATGTCAACATCTGAAGCGGAGCGATGCTTTTCAATGTTAAAAAGAATGAAGACATTTTTACGAAATACCATGGAGGAAGAAAGATTGAGTGCGCTGGGAATGCTGTCAACTGAAAAAGCGTTCATTACTAATATCGAGAACTTTAATAAACGAGTGATTGAATTATTTGCTAATAAAAAGGAACGTCGAATGGACTTCATATATCGTACTATTTAACCTTCTCTTTATAATATTTTTTACAATATGTACTTTTTTGATTCTAATCCCTGGCTTATAAATAAATTGCTTTAAAACATGTTCGATACATAAACCTTTCTTTAACAACTCAAAGTAATAATAATAATAATAATAATAACCATTTATTTCTGACAGACATGATATATATAAAGAAATATATAAACTTAAGTTAAATGCATATTGTATTTGTTAACATTTATTTCATCAACAATATTAAAGATATGCGTCTATATTAAAGAAAACGAATGAGGGTAAAAACAATAAGAATAGGAATCAAGGAAAAAAATAATAACAATAATAAATAAATAAAAATAACAAAACTAAGAAATGAAATAATCATGATAAGATGAGCACTAGAAGAAAAAAAAAACAACCTTAAGCCATAGTACAAAAATATTCTAGAGCATTACTTTTGAAGTCTTGAGAGGAATTGAAAATATCTACATTATATTGAATATGATGATAAGCGCGAATCATTTTTATATTAGAAGAGTTAGCGTGACGATTTGACATTGGTGTGGGGTATGTAAATGTTAAGGGGTTTCTAGAGTTAGCTCGAGGTACATGGATTGATAGTGCCTGTAGCAGTGACATGTCATCAATTTGGTAGTGAATTAGTTTATGCAGTGTTAGTACATTTATTAAATTGTGGTTATTGACAATAGACATCATATTAAATTCTGAAAGCAGGTCATTATACGGATAACCTTGATATGGATAGAAACCATGATTTTTTAGATATAGATATTTTAAGAATCTCCTTACAACAGACTCAACAAGCCGAATATAGAGCTGCGAATGGGGACTCCATACAGGCGCACAGTAATTGAGTTTACTCCTAACTAGTGAATTGAACAGTAGCACTAGGGTATGTTGATCTTTGAAATCCTTAGTTGTTGTAATAATGAAGCCCAGCCTTTTACTGCATATTCTTATAGTATTCATAATATGTTGGTTGAAAGTGAGCCTGCTATCAAATAGAACACCCAGATCCCGCATCTCATTAACTCTATTAAGTGGGACTTCATCTATTTTGTACTCATATATGATGGGGTTATAGTAACCTTGAATTAGAAAGATACATCGTTCTTTCTATTTAAAAAGGCATAATAAATTAGGCGGGGGGGGGGGGGGTTAGGGGTCAGTGATGAAATTTTATGGCTCTACCATCAAAATGTTCCACGAGCCGCCACTGCTTCCACGAGCGCCTAATCTCGCGCGTCCCCCGATTTGGTTCCTTATGACTTCTTTTTATGGGGATATCTCTAATCCATTGTTTACAATGACAAACCACGGACCCTGCAACACCTGAAGGACAACATTCGCCAAGCCATTGCCAACATTTCCGTCGATACGCTCGAAAGAGTGGAGCGAAACCTTAAAAAGCGGGTGGGTCAGTGTATTGCTAATGAGGGCCGCCATTTGTCCGATGTTATCTTTAAAACCACTTGAAACAAACATTTAAGATGTGTACAATACGACAAAAGCAGAATTAAATCGATATGTGAAATAGTTTTTTTTTATTGATCTTTCAATTCAGCAAGTTTCCCTGCCGCACCATGTTGGTTCTTTGGGGAGTGCTCATTTCTGCACTGCACTTAGGCCTCAGGCCCATTGTGCTTGCCGCACAGTGTATTTGCAGCATATACGCTGTAATTGAGATATTTATACTTAAAAGAAAAACTCCTTGTATGATTAAGATGACACTATGAATTCTGCACTTTTAAATAATAAACTACTCATAAATTAAACTAAAAACTCATAAAACAATGGATATAATTGATATTCACTCTCTCATATCCAAAGTTTTAAAATTATTACCCAAAATAAACCACTTTTCGCTGTATGTATTCACCAACCGAATTATAACTCGAGATCCATCCTTTCAACCCTTCCCGCCCAAACTCAATTACACAAATAGCAAAGTGGCCGCATTCAAAAGACTTTCGCCCAAACAGCATCGATTCCATTACCTCAGAGGCGCATCCTTTCAAACAATCACTCGCCTCTGATAAATCGCGCAAGGTCGCAGAGGGCCTCGTTAATAATTGCGCGGTATTTTTCTAGCCGAAATGCAGCGCAGTCTCTCCCTTTCATCTTCACTGAACTTTCATTATGTTCGAGTGGTGGTTTATTTTTAAGGGAAACCCGCGGCAAGTAAGCTTATTATGAATTTACTAAAGCGCATAATCTCTTATAAATATAAAGAAGGTTAAACATCCCTCTTTGAAGCGAGCGCTGAGGGAGGGAGGTTATTTATTGCATCTAATTTGTGATGAATAGATCTATTCCGGAATCTGTGTTATATTAATGGGTTAATGAAGTAATATTTTGATATATTATTAACGTGTTTCTCATTATTCACTTAGTAAAACATTTCTACTAAATATAGGTGTTTAATTGATTTTTTAACTAAGTGAATTCAATTAAACACCTATATTTAGTAATATTTTGAGTTTAAAAAAAAGGTTAAAAATTTGATTAATCAAAATATTCCACATTTCCTCTTTTATGTCAAACTCTAACTTTGTTAGAATTAAGACTCCTCCCACCCTTATTACGTCCGAAAACTAATCTTCCACTCCCGATGTACTGTTATGTACTAGCAACATCCGACACCTAATTACAGACATCAGCCTAATCTCTGATATTTGCTCCGATCATCTCTCAATAACATTTTCCCTACAAGCAAATCCCCCAAGACCCACTCCTCCAAAAACTTTATACAGACATAAGGACTGTGACGTAGATCAAGTGACAGAATACATTACTAAATTTATATCCATGCACGACAACATTTCAAACACCTCTAATTCCCAAGTCCTTACAGTACTCTCTGACTCAGTTGAAAAGAACACTCCAAAGTATACAAAACCCACATATAAAGATAAATTTTCGGGGCTTTTCTAAACTCGAAATTTTACTTTATACGCCACGCGTATAAAACACTGATTTCAAGTGTGGTTTAAATATACATAAATTCATAATATTTTTGTTTTGTACGCGTGGCGCATGAAGTAAAATTTCGAGTTTAGAAAAGCCCAGAAAATTTGTCTCGGGTCGCTGCGCGACCCTCGACAAATTTTCACGGGGCTTTTCTAAACTCGAAATTTAACTTCATGCTTAGTCTGGGAGTGGAAAACACTTGTTTAATGCTTCAAATTGAACTTAAAAAAAAGCAGGGAATATCCCACCAAAATATATCCTTAGACTGATTAACTATACAGGGACTTACATCAGACGAACGAACAAACTCTGAAACAAACATTGAATGCACTAAACAAGGACATCCACAAATTAATTAAAGATTACAAACAAGGCAAATGGACACTCGTTTTAACCAAGTGAATTCAACACCTTTATTTAGTAATATTTTGAGTTTAAAAATTCTTAAAAATTTGATAAATCAAAATATTCCAGCTTTCCTCTTTTATGTCAAACTAACTTTGTTAGAATTAAGACTCCTCCCACCCTTATCACGTCCGAAAACTAATCTTCCACTCTCGATGTACTGTTATGTACTAGCAACATCCGACACCTAATTACAGACATCAGCCTAATCTCTGATATTTACAGTTCCGAACGTTAACACAGTTCCGAACGTTAACAATATCCCTTCTTTTTCATTTGCGCAAATATCCGATAAAACTGTATTTACATTTTTAAAGCAATTACCAAATAAATTTTCATCAGGCAATGATAATGTACCAGCCTTTATATTAAAAGATTGTGCTTCTATTCTATGCTACCCGCTCTCAATAATATTTAACCTATCTATAAAAACATCTGAATTTCCTAGTAAATTAAAAATTGCATCGATTTGTCCCATCCCAAAAACGTCACTTAATCAACGGAATATAACAAACTACCGTCCAATAGCAATACTGTCTCACATTGCTAAAATATTCGAGAAAACTCTCTATAATCAACTCTTTTTCCACGTTTCTCCATACCTATCTTATCAACAGCATGGCTTTATTCCAAAACGTTCTACAGTAACTAATTTGACCATTATTACGCATGATATAGCCAAATCACTAGATTCAGCGGGGCAAATTGATGTAATATATACTGATATGTCGAAAGCGTTTGACAGGGTGGACCATCAATTGTTAATAGGTAAACTTAGCTACTTTTGTTTATGTGACAATTCAACCTCGCTTATAGCATCTTATCTTACAGGTCGTGAAACGTATGTCGCAATAAATAACTTTAAATCGGACTCATACTTTCCAAGTTCAGGGGTACCCCAAGGCTCGATTTTGGGTCCCTTACTTTTTAACCTTTTTATAAATGATTTTTCTGATTTATTAAAGTGTAAACACCTCTTATACGCGGACTACCTAAAGATTTACTCAACAATTGCTAACATTGCTGACTGTCAACGCTTACAAAATCAACTTGATGTTATCTCGAATTGGTGTAGTATTAATAATCTTAATTTAAATAGCAATTAGAGCAAATTCATATCCTTTACCAAAAAATCTAAACCAATCTCATTTAATTATATAGTTAGCAATAATTCTATTGAGCAAGTCGCAGTCTTCAAAGATTTAGGGATTTGGTTTGATGACAATTTTACATTTAATCCTCATGTTCAAACACTCGTAAAGAGTTCCTTTAAAGCATTAGGATTTATACTTCGAAATTCTACAAATTTGCGAAATCCTAATGCTTTGAAATCTCTATTTAATGTTTATGTCCGTTCCAAGTTGGAATATGCATCTTTAGTTTGGTATCCTCAAACTCAACTTCAGATTAACCTAGTAGAAAGTGTTCAACGTAACTTCCTGAAGTTTTTGCACTTGAAAGTTGAGGGATTTTATCCTGACAGAGGCTGTGATCATTCACTACTGCTAGATAAATTTAATGTAGAATCTCTTGAATGCCGACGTCACAGACAAAGCATCACCTTCTTACAGAAGCTTCTGCATGATAGAATTGACAGCCCTGATATTTTACAGCTAGTTGGCTTGCATATTCCATCTTTCAATAGTAGATATAAGACCACATTTAATATTATGTATAATAGAACAAATTTTGGATTAAAATCGCCTATTAATGTGATCTGCAATTCGTTTAATCAACTTCCACCAACTTGTGATGTATTTTTTCAACCATTGACATCCTTATTAGAATTTTGTTAATTACGTAGTAAAATGTTATTAAAATGTTATTATTTTTAGTTCATAGTTTTAAAACTTGTTTGTTTATACTAAATTGTCTTGTAATTGGGAATTTGTTTCCTGTTGGGCAATAAACATAATTATTATTATTATTATTATATTTGCTCCGATCATCTCTCAATAACATTTTCTCTACAAGCAAATCCCCCAAGACCCACTCCTCCAAAAACTTTATACAGACATAAGGACTGTGACGTAGACCAAGTGACAGAATACATTACTAAATTTATATCCATGCACGACAACATTTCAAACACCTCTATTTCCCAAGTCCTTACAGTACTCTCTGACTCAGTTGAAAAGAACACTCCAAAGTATACAAAACCCACATATAAAGACAAATTTTCGGGGCTTTTCTAAACTCGAAATTTTACTTTATGCGCCACGCGTATAAAACACTGATTTCAAGTGTGGAGTAAATATACATAAATTCATAATATTTTTGTTTTGTACGCGTGGCGCATGAAGTAAAATTTCGAGTTTAGAAAAGCCCAGAAAATTTGTCTCGGGTCGCTGCGCGACCCTCGACAAATTTTCACGGGGCTTTTCTAAACTCGAAATTTTACTTCATGCTTAGTCTGGGAGTGGAAAACACTTGTTTAAAGCTTCAAATTGAACTTAAAAAAAGCAGGGAATATCCCACCAAAATATATCCTTAGACTGATTAACTATACAGGGACTTACATCAGACGAACGAACAAACTCTGAAACAAACATTGAATGCACTAAACAAGGACATCTACAAATGAATTAAAGATTACAAACAAGACAAATGGACACTCGTTTGCAAAGAAATAAACACACGACAGGGCAAAAACTACTGGGACCAACTAAAAGAGCTATCCAAATACAAAAAGACAGACATACTACAGAAACTACGACATCCGATAACAACGGAAGTGACATGTGACTTCAAAGAAATAGCCGACATATTTGCCAGGTATTTCGAAGAAAATTTTTCTGAGAAGCAGACGATGACATATAATGACGATTTTTATAATACCGTAAACTCCTGGTACGCATCCTTTATAAATAATCATAATCCTTATCTCCCTGATGATGACATAGAAGAGGAAGAGTATTTTAGTGTGCTACATAGAGGTAAAAGCAGCGCGCCTGGTTATGATAACATTCGTAGATCAATACTCAAAACATCCATAAATATATTATCAAAATCCTCAATTTCATTTACCAAACACAAACCATTCCCCAGAAATGGAAGCAGGGTATAATCACGTGCATATTAAAGCATGATAGTGATGCTCTAGAAGTCTCTAGCTATGTAACGTTGGGTAGTAATTAATAAAAGACTGATAACTGATTAATAGGTGTTTACTCTTATAGGTCTTAAATTCAACTGATCATCCTCCGGTATGAGCCGGGTTATATTTTTATACAACAAAAACTATTCAACTAACCGGCACATACATTTGCATACAATAAAATATGCACTAAGAGTTGCATATCCTTACACCCCCTCCCTTAAGTCTATTTTTACATATTGGATATATATATGCAAGTTATTTACATAAAATTATTATTTAACACTATATCTAATAACATAAAATTATAAATTCTGCAAAAATACGAAAACACTAAAATAATACATGTTCTAATTAACACGTAAATTACACATTCAAAAAGAAATATATAAATTACATTTTCAATCTGTCTGGTTGTTTTAACTTATTTCTGTCCCTTAACTTCATCCCCTCAATCAGCATATGTTGTTGCGTTCTTCTGTAAAGTCTATTATTTTCTGATTTAACTACAAAGCTTCTAGGTTGTTCACATGTACTCACTACTTCTCCTTTTTTCCACACATTCCCTAATCTAAATCTTACAGGGCCACCAGCAATAATGTCACCTGGGTTTCTGGAGTTGCGATCGTAATAGCTCTTGTTTACTTTCTATTTATTTTCAAGTAACTGGATTACTTGCTCTCGCGCTATTACTTCTGGTAAAAGCAACTTGTCAACCATAGGCAAATCATCTTTTAATCTACGTGAAAATAACAACTGAGCCGGAGAAAAACCAATATCTGGTATAGGGTTATTTCTGTATTTGAACAGCGATTTTAGAAAATCTATATCGTTTAGACACTTTTTAAACATATTTTTTACAATTCCCACGCATTTTTCTGCAAATCCATTACTTTGAGGGTAATTAGGGCTTGATGTTATAAGTTTAATGTTAATATTCTTCAAAAATAGAACAAATTCATGACTATTAAACGGGTTATTATCAGAAACCATCACCTCTGGTATTCCATGACATGAAAATATTTCTTCTAGGACTTTAATTACATTCTTAGCAGTCTTATTTTTTAACTTTTTTACCTCAATCCATTTACTGTAATAATCACCGACAACCAAATACAGTTTATTTTTAAATTCCATAATATCCATGCATAACTTCTGCCAAGGTCTAGATGGGATTTCATGACACCATAAGGGTAATTTTTGATTACAATTTCTGAACTTAATACATATTTCACAATTTATTATGAAATCTGTTATGTCTCTTGCCATTCCTGGCCAAAACATACATTCATTAGCTCTTAATCTACATTTATTAACACCTAAATGCCCTACATGCAACCGATTAAGGATGTTTTGTCTCATGCTCATAGGTATTATTAATCTATCTCCATAAAATACTAACCCATTACTAATGGTGAGTCTGTCTCTTATACAAAAATAATGTTTTAAGTCTTTGCTTTCCAATTGTTTCTCATTATTAGGCCATCCATTTTCTAGATAATTTTTTAACCGTTTTATAGTTAAATCATTCTCAGTATTTTTCATTAAATTCTTTAAATCTATTGTTACTTAATCTTCTCTCCAAACTATTAACCACTAATCCTTTTTCTAACTGATTAATAAGATTTAATTCTTTGACACAATTTCTTGACAAAGTATCTGCTATAAACAAATACTTGCCAGGTACATATTTAAGTTTCAAGTCATATTTTAAAAGTCTTAATCTCATTCTTTGTAAACGACTCGGTATTTTATTTAAATCTTTTTCTAAAATTGACACTAGCGGTTTATGATCTGTGTGAATGATAATAGCTCTACCATAAATGTAATAATTAAATTTTTCACATGCAAACAGTATGGCATTCAATTCTTTTTCAATAACTGCATATCTCTTTTCAGCATCTGATAAACTTCTCGAAGCATAACATACAGGTTTATTGTCTTGCATTAAACAAGCTCCCATTCCCATGTTACTTGCATCAGTCTGAATTATAATAGTTTTATTCGTATTAAAATGAGCTAAAACAGGTGAGTTAGTAATTATTGATTTTAAATTTTCTAAACATTCTGTATGTTGGTCAGTCCATTCAAAGATTACGTCATTTCTAGTCTTATAAAAAAATTCTTAATAAAATTTATTCCAAATTTAACTAAATTTACTGAACCTCTAAGACTATTGTCTTAGAGGTTCAGTAAATTTAGTTAAATTTGGAATAAATTTTATTAAGTATTTTAATAAGCCTAAAATTCTAAGTAAATCTTTCTTATTCTTAGATTTTCTAAGATATTTATAGCCTCAATTCGTTGAGGGTCAATTTTTGTGCCTTCTTTAATAATTATAAACCCTAAAATTTTTATTTCCTTTACACAATATTGAAATTTATTTGGATTAAAAGTTATACCAAGCTTCTTTGCTTTATTTAAAACTTTTGCCAAAATCTTATCATGCTCCTCTTTAGTTTCACCAGCTATTATTAAATCATCTATATAAATTTTATTTCTTAATATATCCCCAAATACCTCATAATTTTTTCTCTGAAACACTTCTGCTGCTGTGTTTATACCAAACGGTATTCTTAAAAATCTAAATCTACTCCTTTAGGTAGAGTACATAATTTTGATGATTTTTCATCCAAGACAACTTGATAAAAAGAATCTTTTAAATCTAAGATTGAGAAAAATTCTTTACCATTCAAGTCACCCAATATCACATCTGGCGATGGGATCTGAAAATGTTCCCTTTTTATAAATTTATTTAAATGCATAGGATCCAAACATATCCTTAAATTACCATCAGCCTTTTCTGTAATTACTATATTATTAACCCACTCAGTCGGTTCTGATTCTTTACATATCACATTATTTTTAATTAGCTTATCTAGAGAATCTTTTAATTTTGGAAACAGTCTACTGGGGATTCTCCTCCTCGGTTTTACACAAGGTTCAGCATTATCGGTTAAAATTAATTTTTGTAAACCTAGAAATTTACCTATGCCTTTAAATACTCCAGAATATTTATTAATGATTTTTTCTTTCGAATACTGATTTTCTAAACAATTTACCTCTTTAATAAGTTTGAGTTGATCTCGGCTTGTTCGTAGACCTAATATTGGTTTATCCCCCGACCTTGTTACAATAAATTTTATGTAATGATGCTGATTATTTACGATGCAGTCCAAGTTGATTTTACCATCCACCGGCAGCTTTCCACCACCGTAGGCATGAAGTGTAGTTGAAGTTTTCGTTATTTTATCCAGAAGTTTCTGATTGCCCTCCAGAATCCTCGCAGGTAATACATTGCAATGTGCTCCCGTGTCAACCTTAAACACAACATTTTTTTTTAATTCGACAATTTTTACTGTTTTTGTTATTTCCAAATTATTATTATTATTTTCAGTATTTAATTGATCCACAGTTATAATTGATTGAACTAGAAAATCATCATCTGACTCTGATTCTAAATCTCTATTTTCCTTAATATGTTACCGGCGTTTTACCGGAAACGCCGCAACTATGATTATTTCGGCGATTTAAATATTTTTATTCTTTCTCGCGATAACAACGGACCCCACATTGTTTTTAATCACCTTATTTTCACCTTCATAATCATTTAGTATCAAATGAATTAAGTTCGCTTACATATACGGAGTGTTCGGGTTTTTGTAAATATTATTTGTAAATATAGGATTAGTTTATTTTCATATTTTTATTAGGGTTTAGATTTTAGATTTATGACCTTACGCGGCACAAATCCCTTTTGGATCATAAAACGCAAAATTCCAAGCAGCGGCCCTAATCCGGGGAAATTTCACAATTAGGGCATTTCGTGATCACAACAAAAGCACGACAGATTTGCTCCCGAAATGCTCACAGCTAGGCACCGACCTCCGGATTACGAAAGAGGCTGCATTTACAACCTAGCTGCTTAGAATTCGGATTAAGGGAAAATACCGAATATTTATTCATGTTTATTTTTCTTTTCTTTTCGCGGATTGTTTTATTGATAGCTAAATCAATCACGTCAGACATAGTAGATACGTAAATTATTGTACATATTTTATAACGACCGATTATTTCACTTATGTAAACATACGATAATTTCTAAACTCACTAACAACAGAAATATGAAAACTTGCACACTTCAAAGTGACAACAACCATAAGATTTAGAACCAGGATATATATGGATATATGTATGTATATATATAATAATAATAATTAGCAGCATTAATTTAATATATAAAAGCTATGATTATTAAACAAATAATTAGCAATTCGGATGCCGATTGCATCATCCGTTTACGCCAAGGCGCGTAATGATCAAGCGCAACTCACTTGCGCACGCCACCCCTAACCGCTGAACCAATCAGAGGCAGGAGCCTTAACCACCTCCAGCTCTCACATCCCTTCATGCGAGAATTACGGGAAGGGAGAAGGTGGTTAACAAAACTGTTGGTTCACGGGGGTGAACAACAATCGTCTTGAGTCTGGTGAATAGTGCGGTAACCAGTAAGTAGTGTTGTATAAATCATTTTTGTTTACGAAGTGGTCGAACCGTTAAGAAGTAGTCGCGTCGCGTAAGGTGTAGTTTTATTTAATTGTATATATATATATTTCTCTGATTGTAAATTCGTTATTTTTATTTGTTTATTTGTAATAAACAACCTTTGTTAATGTTTTCGGAAACCTTAATCTTTCATTTGACGAACCTTTTGCATTTACCTGAAAATACGAAATATATATATACACAGTGAGTTGTTCCTGTAAATGCTGTTCCAGGACCTGATGTTTAGGGTGAGTTATTTATTATTATATTTTTCTCTTTCATTATATTTAAAGTAACTGTGTGGTACCTCTGCCTACGAGCTGCTAGGTAATCGAGGGTGATCCGATTTTGAGTATAAGGCCAATAACTTATTGAATATTATTTCTTTCAAAATCGGGGTGATTGTTTCCCAAGAGCCGACACCTTAATTTTCCCCCTTTGATAAATACATCTAACTTTTTTACTAACATTGCCAATCTTCTTTTTGAATAAACACCCTACTTCATAATGATTCATTTTTTTACAGAAATTACAAATTTTTCCGTATGCCGGACAATTATTTTTATTGTGAACTCTATTACATTTGAAACATGAATACTCACGATTTCCATTGTATTTATTTTTATCTAAATTAAAAGTTTTCATATTATTATTATTATTATTATTATTATCACCAACTTTATGTTTATTATACTTCGTATGAGTACTTAACTTTTTTATATTGTCGACTTCTAATGTCCTACTCGGTTCTGCTGACATCTCTGAAGTTCTCGCTTTTGTTTCCATGTAGATGCTGCACATTTCCTCCGTCTTTGCTAAGGTTAAATCCTCGGTCTGCAGTAGTTTTGCTCGCAGGTTATCTTCTTTGACGGACATCACGATTTTATCACGTAGCATGTTGTCTTCTTCCTTGAACTCGCAGGTGGACGCCAATGTTTTTAATTTCGTTATAAATTCTCCGATGGGTTGTCCTTCCTTTATCTTGGCCGATAAGAATTTGTATCTTTCGTATATGAGGTTTTTTTTTGGTTCGCAATATTTTGTGAATGCGTCTATTACGTCTTTTAGATTTGATTTATTTAAATCAAGTTTTAATGTATTAAAAATTTCTAATCCTTTGTCTCCAATTAGATTTAAAAAAATTACGATTTTTACACTTTCCTTATCAGACTCACTTTTTCCAGCCGCCATCATGAAGATGTTGAATCTTTGCAACCATGTGGTCCAGTTCTTTGCGACGTTTCCCGAAAAACCCATTTTATGCGGAATATTTAACGATTCCATTTTTTTTATTTGTATTAATAACTTATTTTTTTGTTCACACCTGACACCATGTAACGTTGGGTAGTAATTAATAAAAGACTGATAACTGATTAATAGGTGTTTACTCTTATAGGTCTTAAATTCAACTGATCATCCTCCGGTATGAGCCGGGTTATACTTTTATACAACAAAAACTATTCAACTAACCCGCACATACATTTGCATACAATAAAATATGCACTAAGAGTTGCATATCCTTACATCTATAGACTAATAACCCTGCTTCCAGTTCTGGAATAAATATTTGAATCCATCCTCAAAAATAAACTCCTAGCTCATATGTTCCAACACATTCCTCCCTATCAAATTGGATTCCTCCAAAATAGGTCAACCACTCTCCCACTCACTATCCTAACCTCCAACTGCCAAACAGCACACCTCGAAAACAAAAAATCAGGTATATTATTCTTAGATATAAAAAAGCCTTTGATTCTGTCTGGCATCGAGGTTTGCTGTTTAAGTGCAGCTGCGCTAGAAATCTCTAGCTATAGACCAATTACCATGCTTCCAGTTCTAGGAAAAATATTTGAATCCATCCTTCAAAATAAACTAGTACCTCATATCTTCCAACACATTTCTCCCTATCAATTCGGATTCCTCCAAAATAGGTCAACCAATCTTCCACTTACTATCGTAACCTCCAACTGCCAAACAGCACACCTCGAAAACAAAAAATCAGCTATATTATTCTTAGATATAAAAATAGGGCTTTGATTCTGTCTGGCATCGAGGTTTGCCTTAATATCCCATTACACGTAATTTATCTTATTGATAATTTCCTAAACAATCGACTCCTTAATGTCCGTGTCCAAAATACCATCTCCCGGCATTTTATCCTCCAACAAGGTGTTCCGCAAGGCTCTCCATTATATCCTCTCCTGTACAACATCTATGTTTATGACATATACAACCCTGACCCTCAGTACCTTAATCCCTCCGCATATTTTCTTCTTTTTGCTGACGACACTGCCTTTATAACACACCAACCTACCCTTCCTAAAGCTCTCTTGACTCTCCAAGGGCTAATAGATTCCCTATCTTTTTGGTTTGCTAAATCTCAATAAATCCAATCTATTCATACCCTTCCACAGACCGCTCAATTCCCATATCAAACATCGTAATCAGCCCATCCCCTGCTTGTAAATACCTTGGCATCACTTTTGACCCCAAACTATCCTTTAAACTCCATTCCCATTCCATGAAAACAAAAATTCAGAGTCCTTTCACTTCTAATTTTGTTATTCCTCCTTTCATTTTAAATTTGTATTTGTTACTAATTGTTTTATTGAGTTATGTGGAGTATTTAATCACAATAAAAAACACTTTTATTCCTAACTTCACTTTTATTTTTATTTTTATTCGTTAACGAATAAAAATAAAAATGAAGTAAGGACTTTGATTAAAAAACACTTAGAACCTTTCTTCAATACTTTATTTTGTAACCAAATGTACATTTCGGACACGAAGTGTCCATTATCAATGGTTTGATACTAATACGCGTATTAGTATCAAACCATTGATAATGGACACTTCGTGTGCGAAATGTACATTTGGTTACAAAATAAAGTATTGAAGAAAGGTTCTAAGTGTTTTTTAATCAAAGTATAATTATCTTCAAGTAACTCAATCAATCCAAATATTATGAAATAAGGAATAAAAGTGTTTTTTATTGTTGTATTTGTTAGTTGGTTTGAAGAGAATTTGACCTAAACGTTACATATACTTTATTAGAGCGTTGTAACAAATTAAATTAAATAAGATTTTAAATATTTCATTGTATAATTCAATATCCGGAGGTGTATTCGCACGGGAAGTAGTTGTTTCAATGGATCGTCTTAAGTTGTCTTATTAATTAAGACATTGTTTGCATTTTCACGAATGACATTTTCGTAATTTTATAAATTACTTATTGCTATCAGTAAATCGCTAATTGTGGTTTGTTTTTGAAATCACTCAATTTGTTGAATTCTGTTAAATAAAATTACCAACATTTTCATTCTATTAACTGAGGGATTCGCTTTATTATTGGCTAAAACATACTGGAAAAATCTAATAAATCCTTTACAATTACATCGAATACAGCTCGAGGCGACCGTTGTAAATTACCCCGTAAACCCGAATTCCCACCCATAACGAAAATTCCAATCAAACACATCCCAATTAAAATCCGGATTTTCAAAACCTGAATTTACTATCTGGCACTTCACATACACACACACCACCCACACACCGGTTACAAACAATCACGTCAAGAACCGAGCAATTAGGTGCCGATCGATCCGGATGTCCGATGAATTATTCATTGCGTCGCCACTGTTTCGTAATTTGTTATACGACGGAAAAACACGCTATTAATATATTATGAAAATGTCTAAAGGTGAAAACATTTAATTTGAAACGCGGTAGTTTACGTACATAAATTCATAAATTTTCACCGGCCTTCGCGGGTCCAGGTATAAATCGGGGATCGATGTTTGGAAAGTTTCATTAGACGGAAAACACGGAGATTGTTAAATAACGAGTTTTATTAAGAAGCATGGCCGGTTTATTTGACAGGTTTAATAACAAATTTGATGTTGTTTTCTTTTTTAATTTTTTCATACGTTCCAACAATGTTAACTCATTTCTCAGCAAGCCACATTTGATCTAAATCAAACATATAGTCACTAACTATTCTGTATTTTTAAATAATTAATAGCAAAAATGTTGTCTCTATCAATGAGGCAAAAAATTATGCTACGTGGTATAAAAAAGTTAAGTGTTTTCTTTACATCAAAATTGAAAATGTACCACGAAGTGAACGCCTCCAAAATTCAAGCCAGTGTGGCCATAAAGGCGAAAATGTACTTAAAACTACGAATCAAAGTGGTATAAAAAAGTTAAGTGTTTTCTTTATATCTAAACTAAAAATGTACCACAAAGTAAACGCCTCTAAAATTTAAGAAAAAATTATGCAGAAAGTTGATATTAATTTTAATTCGTTTTTATATCTAGTTGTAGCAATTTCCGAATAATAATAATTATTATTATAAGTATAAGAAACACATTAAATTCAATGCATTAAGTATATCTTTAATTTAATATTAAATCAAGTCAATGTTTAGTACACCTGGCGCATGAAGTAAAATTACGTGTTTAGAAAAGCCTGAAAGCCTTAAAATTTGCAACAATTCTTTAAAAATAGTGTTTAAAAATGTCAATAATTTCAATTTTAATTGATGGGCATATTATATTATTATTTTTATAAAATGAGAAGAATATTTTAAACTTTAGAATAAATTAGTGTTTTTATACGCGTGGCGCATGAAGTAAAATTTCGAGTTGAGAAAAGCCCGAATTTGGATTTGGACGCTACGCGTCCAAATCCAAATTCTTCGGGCTTTTCTCAACTCGAAATTTTACTTCATGCTTAGTCTGGGAGTGGAAAACACTCGTTTAAAGCTTCAAATTGAGCTCTTTTAAAAATTAACGAATTTCAGAAAATTAACAGCTGAAATAATTAGAAAAAAGTAATGCGATTTTATAAAAATAATGATATACCATGGAATTAATACAACAATTCTGTATATTCCCTGATTTTTTTTAAGTTCAATTTATTTATTTATTTATTAATTTATTTATTTATTTATTAACGGATGTCCATTTGAGTACAATAATATTAGAAAAACTAAAAATAAAAATAAATGAAATATAAATACAAATACATAATAAATATAGGTACATAAAAAAGTATAAAACAAACAACACATTTACATAGGTACAAACAACAGAAGCTTTAACAAGTGTTTTTCACTCCCAGACTAAGCATGAAGTAAAATTTCGAGTTTAGAAAAGCCCTGTGAAAATTTGTCGAGGGTCGCGCAGCGACCCGGGACAAATTTTCTGGGCTTTTCTAAACTCGAAATTTTACTTCATGCGCCACGCGTATAAAACACTGATTTCAAGTGTGGTTCAAATATACATAAATTCATAATATTTTTGTTTTTTTACGCGTGGCGCATGAAGTGAAATTTCGAGTTTAGAAAAGCCCTGTGAAAATTTGTCGAGGGTCGCGCAGCGACCCGAGACAAATTTTCTGGGCTTTTCTAAACTCGAAATTTTACTTCATGCTTAGTCTGGGAGTGGAAAACACTTGTTTAAAGCTTCAAATTGAAGTAAAAAAAAACAGGGAATATCCGCAATTGTTGTATCAATTCCATGGTCATTATTTTTATAAAATTACATTACTTTTACTTAATTATTTTAGCTATGAATTTTCTGACATTTGTTGATTTTTAAAAGAGTTCAATTTAAAGCATTAAACGAGTGTTTTCCACTCCCAGACTAAGCATGAAGTAAAATTTCGAGTTTAGAAAAGCTCTGTGAAAATTTGTCGAGGGTCGCGCAGCGACCCGAGACAAATTTTCTGGGCTTTTCTAAGCTCGAAATTTTACTTCATGCACCAGGCGTACAAAACAAAAATATTGTGAATTTATGTATATTTGAACCACACTTGAAATCAATGTTTTACACGCGTGGCGCATGAAATAAAATTTCGAGTTTAGAAAAGCCCAGAAAATTTGTCTCGGGTCGCTGCGCGACCCTCGACAAAATTTCACGGGGCTTTTCTAAAGTCGAAATTTTACTTTATGCTTAGTCTGGGAATGGAAGACACTCGTTCGACAATTGTCAATAGCTTATTTTGTGTTTTTATGTTTTATACAAAATAATAATGCGATATTAAGAAACATTGTAAACTGGTAAATATTAGGAATAGCTATGAAATTTGTTAACAATTAAAAAACAAACTCATTTCCATTAAAACCTAAAATCATCAATTTTTATAAAAATCGATAAAACATCTTTTATATTCACGAAAAGCGTCTACACTTTAAAAATCGAAATCTTGAAAATTTATGTAAAACGTTCTAGAATTTGAAAATATTTTAAAATCTATGATAATCATAATCATCAAGATTATTTTCTTTCATAAAAATCTCAAAAAAATCATAAACTTTAGAATAAATCGGTGTTTTTATACGCTTGGCGCATGAAGTAAAATTTCGAATTGAGAAAAGCCCGAAATTTTACTTCATGCTTAGTCAGGAAGTGGAAGACACTCGTTCGACAATTGTCAATAGCTTATTTTGTGTTTTTCTGTTTTATTCGAAAAAATAATGCGATATTAAGAAAAATTATAAAATGGTAAATATTAAGGATAGCTATGAAATTTATTACCAATTAAAAACAAACGCATTTCCATTAAAACTTAAAATCATTCATTTTTATAAAAAACAAAATTGTTAATTGTTAACAATTTTGTTTTTTATAAAAATGAATGAAAACAAACTCATTTCCAATAAAATTTAAAATCAGCAATTTTTATAAAAATCGATAAGAAATCTTTTAAATTCACGAAAAGCAGAATATGCGAAACATTTTGCAATTTCGCGTCTGCTTCATAATTCTAATGTTGTAGATGTGGATTTATTTAATGTCACTTTAGGACAGCTCCGTGGTAAACTTTTAAAATTAAATGATTTTTAATATATTGCTACTGTTTTGGTACCTATTTAATTATTTTGACGATACTTTAAATTTGTATTATTTTAATAGGATATTGTGACTATTCTCACTTTAGCTGATTTATTATATGTAGTATTGTTTCGCATGTGAAAGCGTTTATACCTATTGTCTATTTTATTGTATTTATTTCATAATTTATTTTATAACTTATATTTCATATTATTATTGTAGAATAGTGAATTGTAAATAATTATATTATTATTATTATTATTATTAAAAGCGTCGACACTTTAAAAATCGAAATCCTGAAAATTTATGTAAAACGTTCTAGAATTTGAAAATTTTTACAAATCTATGAAAAACAGAAATATCATGAAGATTATTTTTTTTATAAAATTAAATAAAAAATCACAAAAAGCGTCAAACTGTTGTATCTTATAAATTTGCAAAATATTTTATTATTATAAAGATTAACGAATTTAATTGTTATTTATTGGCCTTGATAACAAGGTCCTTTCGTTACAAAAACTTAATATAATATTTCTCTAGAATTTATGAAAACTCAACCAGAAAAAATCCAATCCATTTCAATCAATCATTGCGCGAATTGGAAACATTTTAGTCGGCGGAAGCCTTGCGCTTCTGGGGGCAATTTATTCCTAACGTTATTCTGTTTTTTTTTTTTTCATTTTTTGTTTACGAGCGAATCAAAGTCATTTGCGTGCGCGGAAAGCTTTTCCTTTCCGTCGCCAAATTGTGATTTATAGCGGAATCGACTTGCGGATCGCGAATGATGTATTCGAGGGCATACCTTCCAAATATACATTTTTTATGAATACCACTTTTTATAAAAGAAACACACTTAACATGCATTCTCCATTAAAAACTATTTTAATATTTATACGCTCGTGAATTATTAATTCCGACGTCAGGACTTTTTTCCTAGTGTAATTATGGAATTTTTTTATGAGTGATGTAGCGGATTTTATGTTTGTAATTAAGGCGAGGAAATAAAAAAAATATGTAATTCAAAAATAATTTGTATTGAATATTAAAAGTTTATGACTGATGTAGCGGATTTTATGTTTGAAATTAAGGTGAGGAAATGAAAGAAATATGTAATTCAAAAATAATTTATATTGAATATTAAAAGTTTGTGTGTTTATTTAAGCTAATTAAAATGAAGGTTTTTAATTTTCTTAAATATACAGGGATCTGTATTCTTAAAGTATATATTCGATACTTGTAAACTTTACTTAAAATCAGTGTCTTATACGCGTGGCGCATGAAGTAAAATTTCGAGTTTAGAAAAGCCTAATTTGGCTCGGGCGCTCCGCTTCGCTACGCGCCCGAGCCAAATTTTCAGGCTTTTCTAAACTCGAAATTTTACTTCATGCTTAGTCTGGGAGTGGAAAACACTCGTTTAAAGCTTCAAACTGAAATCGTTTCAAAAAGCGTATACTTTAAGAAAATTGGATATAGGTATCCAATAGGTACGGAAACATTTTACAAACAAACATTTGGTACCGCTATGGGTAACCCGCTTTCACCATTCTTAGCAAACATTTTCATGAACCATTTCGAAAATCAGGCCAAAAACACTCTAGATTATTTCCCTAGAACCTGGGTCTCCAAACTATCTTCTTCGCGGGCCACAAATACAATTCTACATAATAAAGTCGGCCAAGATCCGATTAATTTTATAAAATTATGAAAAATTTAAGGAACAATTGTTAGAATATTTCAAAATATGACATTTACAAAAAAAATTACAAACAATGGCGGGCCGGATTCATGCAAGCCGCGGGCTGGATTTGGCCCGCGGGCCGAAGTTTGGAGACCACTGCCCTAGAATATGGATCAGATATGTAGATGATATTTTTGCTATTATAATAATAATCTTTATTACCCAACAGGCAAAAACCCAATTACAGAGTAACAAATATGAACTAAAATAATCATTCGAATAAAAATGTAAAAAAAAAGAAAAATATATATATTAAATTAAGTGTAAAAAAGAACCTTAACCTTAAATCTTAAATTCCACACTAGAAATTAATGCCTTGAATTCTCTCCGACTACAGTTAAATATGTCACAATCGAGATTATTGTGACATGCGCAGATACGACGCAATGGGGAGAATTCAAGGACGTTAGACCGCGCAGTGTTGATATGGAAGCACATACAATGTCGACTAGATAACCTAGGGATATTAAAGTTAATTTTAAATAAAAGGTCTGGACAAATCAATCATGTTGTGAAGGATTTTAAATAAAAATAATTGACCCAGAATATTTCTCCGTGATTGTAGCGAGACCGCATCAAACTCATTTAAAAGCAAGTCGTGGCTGAAACCCTGCGGAGGATAGTTTCCATGCCTTTTATACCACAGGTACTTGAAGAATTGACGTTGGATATTTTCAAGAGATTGATTATGTGTGTGATATATCGGATTCCAGATGATCGAACCGTATTCAAGTACAGAACGTACATATGAATTGTATAGAACTTTTAGTGCTTCTACATTTTTGAAAGACCTAGTATTACGAATAATAAACCCAAGAGTTCTGTTGGCTTTACATATGATTGTATTGTAGTGAGTTTTGAAATTGAAGTGAGCATCGAAGGTAACACCAAGGTCTTTAAAAGTTGAGAGTCTTTCCAAAGGTTGATTTCCAATGGAATATCTGAATAACATTGGATTACCTTTACGCGAATAAGTAACTACTTTACATTTAGCAATGTTTAGAGTTAAATGATTACCACAGCACCATGCAGCAATTGTATCAAGCATATTTTGTAAATTTAGACAGGAAGATTGTGTTTCAATATTAGAAAATATTTTAAGATCATCTGCAAATAATAAATGGTTACAATCTAGTGAAACACTAAGGTCATTAACAAAGAGAAGGAATAATAATGGCCCCAAATTGGATCCCTGGGGTACACCCGAACGAGCAACAAACGCTTTAGATGAGAAACCATTGATTGAGACGTATAGATGGCGGTCAGATAGATAAGATTTGAATAAGTTAATCAGGTTGACATGAAATCCGTAATTTCCAAGTTTATTTAGGAGTATAGTATGATCGATACGGTCGAATGCCTTAGCAAGATCCGTATATATATATACAGTCAACCTGACCCTTACGATCGAGCTCACTGCAAACATATTCACTAAAGCAACACAAATTGGTCGTCGTAGATCTACCTTCCATAAAGCCATGCTGATTTGTAGAAATATAATTTTTAACCTTTGGATAAATGTAATTGTAAATGACTATTTCAAATACTTTTGCGAAATTTGACAGCAAGGAAATGGGTCGATAGTTAGCGATTTCCTTGGAATCACCAGACTTAAGCACTGGACATATTTTTGATTCTTTCCAAACTGACGGAAATATCGATGATTTAAGAATAAGGTTAAAAATTGTTTCAACTGGTTTTATTAAGAGAAAAGCAGCATCTTTTATTAAAAAACTTGGAATTCCATCTGCGCCGTAGGACATTGTATTATTCAAGCGACATATGGCATGATGAATAACATCGGAATTAATTGACGATATGTTAATAACAGGGAAATTATTGTGCGTATCAGGAAGCGTATTAATTTGTGAAGCACTAGTATATATGTTATTGAAAAAATCAGCAAAAGCGTTTACAATAGGAACAGGTGAATCTAGTGTGAAACCATTGTATTGCATGACACCAGGAATACGAGTAGTGCGTTTTTTTGAATTAATAAATGACCAGAATTGCTTCGAATTAGTTGAAATGTTGGAGGATATGTTATTAATATAATCCTTATAAGCTGTAGTTATATGGCGTTTGCTTTGAGACCTAGCTGCTCGAAACTGCTCTAATGAGTTTGGACTTTTAGTGCGTAAGTATAGTTTACGTTTAATGTTTTTTACTTTGATACTATGAATAACGTCAGCGGTAAACCAGCAAGGAAATTGACTTTTGTATTGTTTGTGTAAAGGGACATATTTATCTAAACAAGAATACAAAGTGGTATAAAAAGTGTCAACAGCGTCTTCCAAATTCACCTCCGAGTTAACTTGTGAACAATCGCAACGACTTAGTTCCGAATAGAGTTTGACTAGGTTGCATTTTTTAAAATTATAATTTCTATTATTAGATGAGTTTGATAAAAAACTAGTAGGTTGGGAATACACTAATTCAAAACTGAAGAATAAAACTGGGTGGCAATAATCTTGCTTGATGAATGAATTATAGCCTTCTATAAAGGAACAATTTAAATTTGTAAATATGAGATCTAATATTTTGTTGTAACCATTTAATGTGGAATTAACTTGTTTAAGGTTTAGATATGACGTGAAGTTACGAGTTGCATTGCATAAGAGGTTATTCGCATTGTTACAGTCGTTTACATAACTAGGAATAATAAAGTCTCCCATAATTAATATATTATCTGCGTGATTGCATATGTTACAAATATGTTCAAAAAACGATTCAAGATTATGAATAGTAGGCGTACGGGGTATATAAATAACAAGTATATAAAGTATAAAATTACCAAGTACTATTTTGCAGGCAGTAACGTTAAATAATGGAAACGCGTCCAATAGAGTATCAGTGTTAACTTTATAAGACTCGATGTTTTTTGTATTGCTACCACAAAACACCACCACCACGAGAGAATACATCTGTTTTACGATCCTGCCTATAAACAGTATATGTAGAATTAGGGAACAATTCAATATTTTGAACAGATTCGGTGAGCCAAGTTTCAGTAATCCCAATTATTTGAACATCATTACACGCCACAAGACAGTTAAAATCGTCTATTTTATTATTAAGGCTTCTAGCATTTTGGTAGTAGCAATGTATACTGGTGAGTTTGCTGTCGGGGCTTACAAGTTTAAAGAAATAATTTTAGGTTGACCATTAAAGTATTTAATTTTTAAGTTTACTTCACCAGCGGTTACTCGTGCGTCTAATTCAGATTTAAGTTTTTTATAGTATGCCATTTGGCGGGGCATTCTGTCAAATGCGATAGATATATTTTTATAGAGCGGTGATTCTTTTAAGCACGACGCATTTTTAATCATCATGAGGACTGCAGTCTCAGATCGTAGGTCAACTCGAATAGGTCGGTGTTTTTCGGCAGAAAATTTTCCGAGACGAAACGTATTTGCGTTAGTCGGCGGTTGAGAACCACCGCCGGAGAGAGCCTGCAAAACGGAAGTGATTATTTGGCGATCCTTTTCGATGCGTGTGGCCGCTAAAAGTTTCGCTTCTTGTTTCGGAACACCAAAAAAAATCAGGTTGCGTTTACGCTTTTCACGGTCCATAATTTCACTGGTTACGTCTTCGAACAAATCATTAATGTTGGGAATTGATTCAATTCCATGCCTGTTGCCGTTTGACTGCAGTGTTTTAACTTCATCCTGTAGTGCCACGATTGCAGCTTTAAGTGAATTAAGATCAGAGCCGATCTTTGAACACTTATTGCAGCTCCAAGATATACCCTTTTTGGAATTAATTGTTCGCACTTCGGATATAGTAAGAACAGCACAGCTATTACGAAATGTCTTTTTGCAGACACAACAAATAGTACCTAGATGTTCTTCATATTGAACAGCACAACAGGAACAAATTGCGTGAGAAACCATTTTTAGTTTATTGCCAATTAGTTGTTATTTAGACTCCTTAATATTTGTATTGAGTTCAATTACACCTGAGTCAATGCACTTTATTTTTAACACAAAAACAAACAAAAACAAAACTCACAAAAACTGAACGTGACAAGGTCAGATGTTCACGGGAAAATTCCACACTCCACGCACCAAATACGATTATCAAATTACTAGTGAGTCAGTAGTAAATCAGATTTTTGAAATGCACTGCGGGATGCAAGAGCCTTTAAATGATTGATTATGTAGGATTTATAATTTTCAGTGAAAAAACCCGCGAGTTAAACCAATAAGATGCGGAGCACTTTAGACGCGTGTGTTGTGTATGAAAGCATGGTATTATTGAACCAAATAGAGATATCACACAATTTGTCAATAACCTCAACAATTTATACCCCAGTATTAATTTTACATTTGAATTAGAATTCAACAACGAACTTCCATTTTTAGATTTAATAGTAATTAGAAACAAAAATAAACTAGATTTCAATATTTTCCGAAAACCCACACACACCTTCAATTATATTCACTCAAGTTCACACAGCCCATTTAAACATAAATTAGCTTCTTTTAATAGCATGATCCACAAAGCAGTAAAACTCCCAATTTCAAAAGAAAATAGGAAAACAGAATTTAAATTCATATTTAATATTGCAGAATATTTAAACTATAGTAAGAGAACAATTCAAAAACTAATCAACAGACACATTAGACATCATATCATCCAATCCACAACCACTTTAGAACCAATTTTAGAATCAGACAACAATAAGAAATATATAAAAATAATTCATGAGCCAAAAACCAACCAACATTTAAATAAAATATTTAAAAAATACAATTACATTCCTGCACATTACACCAATACCAAACTTAAAATGTTATTGGGTAATACTTTTGAAAAACAAGACCAGTTGCTGAATTCAGGGATTTACTCAGTCAGTTGCAATAATTGTACTAAATTGTATATTGGACAAACAAAAAGAAACGTGCACATCAGATTCAAAGAACATATGTACCACATCAAAAGCCAAAACTCTGACAAATCAGCAGTTGCTCATCATACTTTGACAACAGGTCACAAGTTCAACATAAATAAAGTCAAATTATTAAAATAATCTAGCAGTTATCAATTAAACATGTTGGATGCGATAGAAATCATGAAAAATAAAACAGAACTATTCAATTTCGATTTAAGCCCAATACCGAACCCCTTATTAAATTTATTACCCAACAGATAATCCTCATTAACACCATTGTGAACCCTCCCAAGTCCGAAGCCGAATAATCCCCAACACCCTCATTTCCAAGATACCGCATTCGTTTCAAAATTCAAATTACTTTTTTGTTTTTTCCACCTAATCCGACTAGGTATAAATTGTAAACATTTATCGTTTTATATTTAGTCCATGCCGGCCACAGGCCGGACATCCTTGATTTCTTTCTGCTAAACCGTATCGAACACGATTTTGACACCTGGTCGCACTCTGAACTCAGTTCTGATCACAATCCAGTTTTTCTGGAAATACACACAAACCTAACAAGAGTGGAAAGACTAATCACAACAGTAAACTGGCAGAAATACACCCAGAAAATGCTCGAAAATCTCACTCATCTCCCGAAAATTAATAACAAAAAGCAAATTGATGAGGGAATTACTTTCCTCACAGATTTAATCACAAATACAATCGAATCGGTTTCGAAATCCAAAACCGTTCCGAAAAATAGCAACCTGCTACCAAATAACATCTTAATTACAATTCGGGAGAAAAACCGCATCCGTCGGAATTGGCAGCACACACGCTGCCCCCTGTTGAAAAACAACCTCAACAGGCTAAACCAGTGGTGGGGAAACTTTTTTTAAGACGGGCCATTTGTAATAACCAGACAATCGTAGCGGGCCAAAGAATAATGCTTAATCGTAGGTAGGTAGTTTTTATGCGGGTCGTCACATTACGAAGTAAGAACGCGTTCAACATTCTCACGACGGCACTCTTAAACGGGCCGGATTAAACCTTTCCGCGGGCCGTAGTTCCCCCATCACTGGGCTAAACAGTGAGATTCAGAAAGAAATCAAAAAATTCAGAAATGATAGCTGGAACTGTCTTATCGACGACGCGTCTGAACATAATCCCCAAATGTGGAAGCTCGCTAAGAGATTCACAAACAAAAACAGAACCGTTACTCCGGTTATTCACGGAAGAAACGGACTTGCCTTCCTATCGGAGGACAAGGCCGAGGCTTTCGCGGAGAGCTTGGAGTCTCAGTTCTCACCAAATCCGCTCACAACAAGCGAAGAGCTTCTCGAGGAAGTTGACGACGCATTGGATAGCCTAGAGCAATCCACATCCCACACACCAAAACCAACATCCCCCGGTGAAATCAGATCTATCATAAAACATGCGCCGAACAAAAAAGCGCCCGGTCACGATAAAATCAGCTATACTTGCTTGAAAAACCTTCCTAACACCGGAGTTGTTTTCCTAACAAATATAATAAATTGAATTTGTGTTCAGTATTCTGGCACCAGGTACCCACAGACGCGTTTCGGACTTCAAGGTCCTCTGCAGTGTGGTCCCGACCAAGTGCTGAGGAATACTGAACATTTCTCACTATTTCAAGCCAATATGTGAAAACTATTAATGATTTCGATAGCTAACGCCATCTAATGCTTCATAATATTAGCCACTATGAAGCATTAGATGGCGTTAGCTATCGAAATCATTAATAGTTTTCAAATATAATAAATGCCTGTCTAAGAACAGGTTATTTTCCACAAACGTGGAAACACGCAGTACTGATACTTATTCCGAAACCTTTTAAGGACCACAAATTCCCGCAAAACCACCGGCCAATTTCACTGCTGTGTACGTTAGGAAAACTTTACGAAAAAATTCTGCATTCTCGCCTGACTGAATGGACAGACGACCACAAAATACTACCGCGCACTCAGCACGGTTTTATCAAAGGCCTCTCCTGTAAGCACCAGCTTATTAGAACCAGCGACTTCATAACCAACGGTTTTAATAGAAAACATAGCACTCTCGCTGTTTTCCTCGACGTCGCGAAGGCGTTCGATCGAGTGTGGCACGAGAGACTGCTGTATAAACTCATGATACTTAACTACCCGTCTTATTTGGTAAAAATAATCGCAGAATTCATACGAAAACGCACTTTTTCGGTTCGCTTCGAAAATTCAACTTCGGCACCGCGCAAAATGACCGCCGGTGTCCCCCAGGGGTCAGTACTTTCCCCACTCCTGTTTAACATCTTTGTACATGACCTCTCAACTTCGAATAACATCTTAACGGCCCAGTATGCAGATGACATCGCTTATCTGTACCGTGGTAAAAATATCCCACACGGTATTTCTAAAACCCAGGCCGCACTCAATGAACGGAAGAGTGGACAGATGAATGGTGTATCTTTATTAACCCAGAGAAAAACCAGGCTATCTACTTCACTCAAACCAGATAACCTCACCTTCAGAAGCACACAAATTTCATGGGTAAACGAAGTAAGATACCTTAGTTTACAAATGGATAGTCACCTAACAGGACAAATCACGTTAACTCTGCAATCAGAAAAGCGAAATGCGCCTTCGGGGAACTAAAGTTACTTCTGCTTACAAATAGCACTCTCTTTCTAGCTAGTAAAATTCACATTTACAAAGCTATCATCAGGTCAAAATTGACTTACGGATGTCCCTCGTGGATCCATATCTCACAAACGCAGATGAACAAACTGGAAGCCACGCAGAGCGTCATGATCCGCCGGATCGTAGGCGCTCCGTGGTTTATCAGTAATGTCCAGCTTCGAAGCGAAACGAAAGTGCCAAAACTCCAGGTTTTCATTCGCGATTTGGCGATTAAAAACTGCTCGAAATTCGATGTCTCCCTCCTGCAGGACCACTTAGGTATACCTGAAAATTTCCGAACCAGGAAAAACGTCCACTCCACCTAGACGTTGTCACTTAATTTTTAGGAAAAAAGTTTAAAGTAGTGAAACTTTAAACCGCTTCCTTCCTAAATCCTACCCCATCCACCCGAAACCAATATATGAATACTGCTATAGTACTCACAGCAGTCAATTTCTACAAAGCCATTTTTACTACTTCTTCCTATAAAGTATAAATCGTTCTTTATTGGACTTGATATACAAGAGGGGGATTTAGTCAGTAAGAGTCTGACATAACCTACTGTTATCCCTCCCATCCGTGGGCAGGATAGCAGAAGGTATCCATGAGGATTTTCTCTTCTCCTCCTCTCTCCCAAAAAAAAAAAAAAAAATATATTCAGTTAGCTATTGATAATGGGTACTTAGTACCCGAAATGTACATCTAGCAAGAAAAATAAAAGTGAAGAAAGGAATATAACTGTGTTTAATTAAGTAGATATAAGTAAACACTTGTATTGTTCCATGTTTTTACTTTCCCCCGTATGTAATACAAAGGGAAAGTATTGTTTTCGTGAACATTTTCGAATCAAAATCGTGGTACTTTACTCTTAGCGTTTTTCAGTTTTTTCAGATTTTTTCAATAAATGTTCATCAAACAAAAAATTCTTTTAAATAAAAGCTGTAGATAATAACAAAATAAAAATGTATTGTTCACTTACTTATTGTCATAGCACTCTTAGTTTTTGAGATATTTAATAAATAGTGTTTTTTATCTAGTCATTGATTTGTGTCAGTGTGTGTGTTGATACAATTGGAAAATATTTCAAATAAAAGTTGTAGGTAATAAAATATTAAAGATTTTCTGTATCTTCACTTTTTGTCATAGCACTCGTAGTTTTTGAGATATTCAATAAATAGTGTTTTTTATCTAGTCATTGGTTTGTGTCAGTATGTGTTGATCCAATTGAAAAATGTTTCAAATGAAAGTTGTAGTTATCAAAAAGTTGAAGACATTTTGAAAATAATAATGCTTCAAATATTTTAAAAGTGATTTAATACGCAATTTACGGGGGAAAGTACTATGATAGACACATCACCATTTTTATTTTCAGTTGCCTGACACGTGTTTCGATCCGTTACGATCATTTTCAAAGTTATAACAGTTTTAACTTTGAAAATGATCGTAAAGGATCGATGCACGTGTCAGGCAACTGAAAATAAAAACATGGAACAATACAAGTGTTCACCTTTACCCAAGTTTCTTAAAGTATAAATATGAATACGCTTTTTAAAAAGAATTCAATTTGAAGTTTTAAACGAGTGTTTTCCACTCCCAGACTAAGCATGAAGTAAAATTTCGAGTTTAGAAAAGCCTGAAAATTTGGCTCGGGCGCGTAGCGAAGCGGAGCGACCGAGCCAAATTAGGCTTTTCTAAACTCGAAATTTTACTTCATGCGCCACGCGTATAAGACACTAATTTCAAGTGAAGTTCACTTGTTCACAATATTTCAGTGTTTTCAGTGTGTAATACGCGTGGCGCATGAAGTAATTCGAGTTTAGAAAAGCCCCAGCAAATCCATATTTTTAGGCATTTTTAAACTCGAAATTTTACGTCGTGCTTAATCTGGGAGTGGAAAACGTTCGTTCATAAAATTGTTTTAACTTTGAAAATGATCGTAACGGATCGAAACACGTATCAGGCAACTGAAAATAAAAACATGGAACAATACAAGTGTTTACCTATACCCAATTTTTTTAAAGTATACATATGAATACGCTTTTTAAAAAGATTTTAGTTTGAAGCTTTAAACTAGTGTTTTCCACTCCCAGGCTAAGCATGAAGTAAAATTTCGAGTTTAGAAAAGCCTGAAAATTTGGCTCGGGCGCGTAGCGAAGCGGAGCGACCGAGCCAAATTAGGCTTTTCTAAACTCGAAATTTTACTTCATGCGCCACGCGTATAGGAGACTGATTTTAAATAAAGTTTACTTGTTCACAATGTTTTAGTGTTCTCAGTGTTTAATACGCGTGGCGCATAAAGTAGTTCGAGTTTAGAAAAGCCCCAGAAAATTAAAATTTTAAGGATTTTTGAACTCGAAATTTTACTTCGTGCTTAATCTGGGAGTGGAAAACGTTCGTTTATAAAAATGTTTTAGCTTTGAAAATGATCGTAACGGATCGAAACACGTGCCAGGCAACTGAAAGTAATCACAAGGAACAATACAAGTGTTTACCTTTGCCCAATTTTCTTAAAGTATACATATGAATACGCTTTTTAAAAAAAAATTAATTTGAAGCTTTAAACGAGTGTTTTCCACTCCCAGGCTAAGCATGAAGTAAAATTTCGAGTTTAGAAAAGCCTGAAAATTTGGCTCGGGCGCGTAGCGAAGCGGAGCGACCGAGCCAAATTAGGCTTTTCTAAACTCGAAATTTTACTTCATGCGCCACGCGTATAAGACACTGATTTCAAGTAAAGTTTACTTGTTTACAATGCTTCGGTGTTTTCAGTGTTTAATACGCGTGGCGCATGAAGTAATTCGAGTTTATAAAAGCCCCAGCAAATCTAAATTTATAGGATTTTTTAAACTCGAAATTTTACTTCGTGCTTAATCTGGGAGTGAAAAACGTTCGTTTATAACTTTGAAAATGATCGTAACGGATCGAAACACGTGTCAGGCAACTGAAAATTAAAACA
The DNA here is from genome assembly GCA_932526585.2 of Philonthus cognatus. Taxonomy (NCBI): domain Eukaryota; kingdom Metazoa; phylum Arthropoda; class Insecta; order Coleoptera; family Staphylinidae; genus Philonthus; species Philonthus cognatus. The sequence continues at coordinate 171,781,721 of OW052241.1, forward strand.
TGGAACAATACAAGTGTTTACCTTTACCCAATATTCTTAAAGTGTGCATATGAATACGCTTTTTAAAAAGATTTCAATTTGAAGCTTTAAGCGAGTGTTTTCCACTCCCAGGCTGAGCATGAAGTAAAATTTCGAGTTTAGAAAAGCCTTAAAATTTGGCTCGGGCGCGTAGCGAAGCGGAGCGACCGAGCCAAATTAGGCTTTTCTAAACTCGAAATTTTACTTCATGCGCCACGCGTATTAGCCACTGATTTCAAGCAAAGTTTACACGTTTCAAGTGAAGTTCACTTGTTCACAATGTTTCAGTGTTTAATACGCGTGGCGCATAAAGTAATTTGAGTTTAGAAAAGCCCCAGCAAATCCAAATTTGTAGGCTCTTTTAAACTCGAAATTTTACTTCGTGCTTAATCTGGGAGTGGAGAACGTTCGTTTTTAACATCAAATTAAACTGTTTAAAAAAACGTTTATCACTTTGATCTCCTTGTAACTGCAACTGTCAGGAAAAATGTGATAGGACGTGGGAAGGAAAATAATAAAATAATTATTCGGGATCTTTTTTAAGTATACATATCTGTATGTGGGAAACAACACCAAGTCACATATTTGAAATTTTATAGTGCTATTTGCGTCTCGATAGAGTAACAAATTCTGATTTTCACAGTTCAAAAAAGCGTATTTAAAAAAAATGAGGCTGGGTGTAGTTTACCTCCTACATACAGATATGTATCCCTAAAAAAGACTATTATTCCTTACTTCACTTTTTATAAAAAGTGAAGTAAGGAATAACAGTCTTTTTTAGTGTAATAATCACTTCACGTAAACTCACAAACATACAGTTACAGATATTGTTCGGGTCAGACGAGGAATTTTTGTACTCCGAATAATTCCCGTCTTTGGACCGAAGTAATTTTAAAAGGTCGGTTCTGGAGAGCATAATTTATGCGTAAAAACGCGCGAAATGGTCAACGGTGCCAGCTAGGGGTTGTGCCAGATGGTGTCATGGTGAAGAATTGCTGGGTACCTGCTTCTTGCGCGCGCTAAATCCACCCCCGACGACGAAGATTTACTCCCCACTTTGTGAATATTTTGTAAATATTTTAAAACTTGTTAGAAGAAGGTTGAATAGAAATCCTTAGTAAAGTGTAATTCGTTTAATTTTCGTTGAACAAATTAGTCGAAGGTCTTAATAACTATGTTAGTCACCTTACAAGTGACAACGTCGCCAAACACTACAGTTCTTTACAGATATGTATACTTAAAAAAATCCTGAATAAGCATTTATTATTTTCCTTCCCAATTCCTATCAAATTTTTCCTGTCAGCTGCAGTTAGAAGAAGATCAAAGTGATAGACGTTGTTACAGTGCAGAGTGTGGGGTTGGAAAACCCCCTTGTTCGAATGATTATTCATGCCATTCTATTTTTGCTCCACGGAGAAGGATGCTTATTGACTGTCAGGACGAACAAAGGACGTAAGGGTCGAGGTGACGACTGTAATCAACGAAACACTAGATCAGTCTACTTTCGAGACGGGCCTTCTCATTCTAATGGGCGGGAGAGGGATCGGATCAAATTGATCCCCATCTTAAATGAAATATTCTCAAGAGAGGGAGTTATAATTAATTAACTTTACTTGAGCTAATGGCGGATTACAGCATTCTTTACAAGATATTAAATGGACACGTTTTTTCTAAGAATATTTTAAAAGGCAAAGTTACAATTTACAGTAATTTAATTATTTGTAAACACAACTTTCCTTAAAAAAAAGCACAACAAAAATATTCACTTTTATATAAATAAAACAATTTAAACAGTTTCATATACAGCGTGTAATCGAACTAATGTACATCCTCTTAAGGGCGTATACACAAAATATTTTGACACCAATTGCAGCAAAAATCAAATCGGAAAAAAAATATTGGATTTTTCATAATTTTTCATGCATTTTTTACTTTTTGAGAACTTCTGGTTACCTGTGTTCATGATATTTTTCGTGGATGCGTAAGTTGTTGTATTTTTTATTTACTTTTACTACTGCGAGGCGCATAAATCACTTCGCACGCACTATCGAGACGTATAAATCACTTAGCACGCACTACACACACACACACACTATCTAGAATTACTAGATGAAACTGGGTCACGTATAAAAAAAATCACAATAACAACATAGACATAATTCTTCACAATCTGACCCACTTTTCTCTAGATGGTGTAATTCGATATCCAAATCGTTTAAAAACTACCAGTCTATGTGGAATCTCTCTTAAAATACGCAATGTGCGCGTATACCAGATACCACAAACATGTGGCCTATTATTATTAATTATTTTTAATAATTATTTGTAAGCTATCTACTAAAGGTATGGTAATTTCAAATGCAGGTATTGTTTATTTAAATGCTGCCCCTTATGTGGTAGAGAGCCTGTACAGTAGTTCGTTTACACGCTGTATATATATTGTGCATTCGCTACAATTATTTCGCCAAACTGTGGCTTCTTTAGGCAAAGAAATGATAAATTTGTCGGGTCAGGTATATACAGGGTCGCTACAAAGTATGGAAACATGGCTCTCACGTGAAAACGGCTAAAAACAGAACCACCAAAATTGTGATTTTTAAATGGGATATTTTCTTGAACAATTTGGCGTGAAAAAATCAAAAATGATTCTCAGGATTCTCAAATACGGACGCTATTTTGAATTTTTTTAAATGGAATTCGATTTTTTTTATTTTACAATTTTTATAGACCTTATAATTCTGATTACCACCATATACCTTTTTTTAAAAATACTTGTCTCTTCATCGATAAACCGGACTTTGAAAAGTATGGAAACAGCGAAATATTTGATTTTTTCCTGTGGGGACATTTGAAAAATCGAGTTTATAACAACAGGCCACACAATATACAAGAATTAGAAGAACGCATAAGAACCGAAATTGCAAATATTCGTCCTAATATTTTAACTAGTTCATTACAACACTTTGTCCAGCGTATTCATTACTGCCAAGAAGTTAATGGAGAGCACTTTGAACATATATTGTAAAATAAAAAATCATTTATTGTTTAATATTTAATTTTTACATTTGACTGTTTAATATTTTTTTAAGTTTTGTTCAAAAAAAGAACATGCATTTGTGGTATTGCAGCATTTAGAACAAGTACTCGTTTGGCTGTTTCCATACTTTTCAAAGTCCGGTTTTTCGATGAAAAGACAAGTATTTTAAAAAAAAGGTATATGGTTGTAATCAGAATTATAAGGTCTATAAAAGTTGTAAAATAAAAAAAATCGAATTCCATTTAAAAAAATTCAAGATGGCGTCCGTATGTGAAAATCCTGAGAATCATTTTTGATTTTTTCACGCCAAATTGTTCAAGAAAATATCCCATTTAGAAATCCCAATTTTGGTGGTTCTGTTTTTAGCCGTTTTCACGTGAGAGCCGTGTTTCCATACTTTGTAGCGACCCTGTATATATTTACATGGGATTTCCTATGGTGCGTCTGCCAAGTCAACACCAGGTATACAATGTTTGAGGGGGTGGGTTTTTTTCAAAAAATTGATTATTAAAAGGGACGAATTTGTTAAGTCCGTTTGGTCGTTGAGAAAATGTCCCGTGTATTAAATAGACATTTTTTGAAAAAACCCACCCCCCATAAACATTGTATACCGGGTGTTGACCAGACGGACGCAACATAGGAAATCCCATGTAAATTTTGAAATGTTCAAATTTTGGCTCCCCTATTTATTTTAGAAACAAAATGTATTTACCTTTTTTGTAGAGGGAACATTTCTAAATTCATTCGTGTTAACGTTTATCACTTTTCGTTTCTTTAAGTTAAAATAATTTTAAAAAAATAATGTTTGTATAAAAATAACGACATGTTATGTAATGAAAACAACAACTGCGGATGTCAAAACGGCAAAAGAAATCGTTATCACTTGGTTAAAGTAAATGCTTTCGAAATGATTTACACTATACAAGAAAAATGTCATTATTTTTATAAAATCACATTACTTATATAGAAATGCTAAGTGCATCATAATTTATTATTACTAGCTATATTATTTGTATTGTATATTATTTGTATTGAACTGTCTATTATTGTACGGCCTGAAGGAAGATCAGGTTCAGTGTTTGGTTATATACCTTGGACTGAAACTGATTCAGGACCCTTTGACCATTAAATTTATCTTAAGATTTATGTAATTATACTTGTACTGGATATGGTCAGCAAACGGTTTATTATTATTATTATTATTATTGATTATTTTAGCTGTTAATTTACTGACATTCGTTGATTTTTAAAAGAGTTCAATTTGAAGGTTTAAACAAGTGTTTTCCACTCCCAGACTAAGGTTAGGTTAGGTTCATATGGCAACAGCCGAGGCTGTTCACTTAGGCCCATAGGGCCCGTTGCGATACCATGAGAGATCCTTACCCTATACAACCCAATTTGAGCACCTAATGAATCCGATCAGATCTCCCACCTTTATAGGTGAGAGCTCCGCCAGTTCACTTGCGTGGTGCAGACCGAGGTACTTCATTCGTTTCCTCTCAAGAGCAGGACATTGACCTAGATAGTGGAGTACTGTTTCTTCCTCCTCCTCATCTAGGCATTCTCTGCAGTAGTCGTTGTATTTGAGACCCATCTTTTGTCGTGTCCACCCAGAAAACAGTGACCCGTGATGATGCCTACTGCCTTCCTTATGTCGATTCTGCTAAGTGCAATTAATCTTTTACTGTTTATAGTGTCACACATAGGCCATAGCTGCCTTGTTATGTGACACGTGTCTTCTTCCTTCCACCTAAGGTTAACCCATGATGTCATGTAGTCCCTTAATAGTCTCTTGCATTCCCCAAGAGGAATGTCGGCGGAAAGTTCAGTAGATAGGTCTCTAATCCTTGCCCCCTTCCTTGCGAGGCCGTCGGCAATTGAGTTTCCCTTGATATCACTGTGATCTGGTACCCAGGTGAGCCCTACATCACAGCTGTTAGCGAGCTTGTTAAGCACTTTTCTGCAGTCTCTGACCACCTTGAAGGTGCAGTAGGGACTATTTAATGTCCTAATAGCGGCCTGGCTATCGGTGACGAACCTGATATGGTTTACCTGAAGGTCGGTTTTACCTATCCAGTCCACTGCCACTCGGATAGCCATGACTTCCGCCTGTAGGACGCTGCAGTGGTTTGGGAGTCGAACAGATTTTTTGAGGTTGAACTTATGTGAGAAAATTCTACCCCCTACTCTGTTTTTGGACTTGGAGCCATCCGTGAAGAGCCAGACTTCATTTTCCTGAACAATCTTGCCCTCTACCCATTCGGTTTTGTCCGGGATGGAAATGGAGAACTTGTTCCCAAAGGTAAGTTCTGGCAGACAGCTATCAGTCCTCAGTGGGATATCGACAAGCTCATTCAGGATCCTTCCATGGCCCTGTTTGCTACTATTCTATATCCCGACCGAGTTGATCCTGATCGCTGTGGTAGCTGCAGCATACCTGCAGTACAGGTCAACAGGAGCTAGATTTAGTATTACATCTAGCGCTTTGGCGGGGGTAGATCTAACCGCGCCTCTTATGAGCAGTTCGGCTGATCTCTGTACCTTACCCAGTGCGGTCCGGTGAATTTTCTTATCAAGAACAGTCCACTAGACTGCAGCGCCGTAGAACAGAATGGGTCTCACCACAGTCGTGTACATCCAGTGGACAACGCTTGGTTTCAGTCCCCAGTTCTTGCTCACAGCTCTTTTGCACGAGTACAGCGCGACCTGCGCTTTCCGTACTCTCTCCTGAATATTGGGCTTCCAACTTAACTTCCTATCGATTAAGGTGCCCAAATATTTGGCTTGCTCCTTTACCACCAGTCCCGTGCCGTTTAGGACGGGAGCTTTGAATTTTGGTATCCTATATATTCTGGTGAAGAGTACAAGCTCAGTTTTGAGGGGATTTACCCCCAGTCCACATTCCTCACACCAGCGGGTTACCTTGCGTTGAGTTCAGATAGGATGCCTACGTGTTTACCAGAGACCGCGAGGGTCACGTCATCAGCATAGGCAATTGTTTTACACCCCGTAGACTCTAGTCCTTTCAGTAGTTCATTCATAACTATATTCCATAGTAGTGGAGAGAGGACACCCCCTTGAGGGGTACCTCTACTGACTTCTCTTCTTGAGCGTGAGCCGCCCAGCGCAGAGACAATGTGCCTCATCGTTAGCAGCTTCTCTACGAAGAGGCATATCCCAGACTAAGCATAAAGTAAAATTTCGAGTCTAGAAAAGCCTCGTGAAAATTTGTCGAGGGTCGCGCAGCGACCCGAGACAAATTTTCTGGGCTTTTCTAAACTCGAAATTTTACTTTATGCGCCATGCGTATAAAACACTGATTTCAAGTGTGGTTCAAATATACATAAATTTACAATATTTTTGTTTTGTACGCGTGGCGCATGAAGTAAAATTTCGAGTTTAGAAAAGCCCAGAAAATTTGTCTCGGGTCGCTGCGCGACCCTCGACAAATTTTCACGGGGCTTTTCTAAACTCGAAATTTTACTTCATGCTTAGTCTGGGAGTGAAAAACACTTGTTTAAAGCTTAAAATTGAACTTAAAAAAAACATTAAATATCTGCATTCGTTGTATCAATTCCATGGTATGTCATTATTTTTGTAAAATCACATAACTTTTTCTTAATTATTTTAGCTGTTAATTTTCTGAAATTCGTTGGTTTTCAAATGAGTTCAATTTGAAGCTTCAAACGAGTGTTTTCCACTCCCAGACTAAGCATGAAGTAAAATTTCGAGTTTAGAAAAGCCCCGTGAAAATTTGTCGAGGGTCGCGCAGCGACCCGAGACAAATTTTCTGGGCTTTTCTAAACTCGAAATTTTACTTCATGCGCCACGCGTATAAAACACTGATTTCAAGTGTGGTTCAAATATACATAAATTCACAATATTTTTGTTTTGAACGCGTGGCGCATAAAGTAAAATTTCGAGTTTAGAAAAGCCCAGAAAATTTGTCTCGGGTCGCTGCGCGACCCTCGACAAATTTTCACGGGGCTTTTCTAAACTCGAAATTTTACTTGATGCTTAGTCTGGGAATGGAAAACACTTGTTTCAAGCTTCAAATTGAACCTAAAAAAAAAACAGGGAATATCCGCAATTGTTGTATCAATTCCATTGTATGTCATTATTTTTATAAAATCACATTACTTTTTCTTAATTATTTTAGCTATGAATTTTCTGACATTCGTTGATTAAAAAAAAAATCATTTTGAAGCTTTAAACGAGTGTTTTCCACTCCCAGACTATAAAACACTGATTTCAAGTGTGGTTCAAATATACATAAATTCACAATATTTTTGTTTTGAACGCGTGGCGCATAAAGTAAAATTTCGAGTTTAGAAAAGCCCAGAAAATTTGTCTCGGGTCGCTGCGCGACCCTCGACAAATTTTCACGGGGCTTTTCTAAACTCGAAATTTTATTTCATGCTTAGTCTGGGAGTGAAAAACACTTGTTTGAAGCTTCAAATTGAACTTAAAAAAACAGGGAATATCCGCAATTGTTGCATCAATTCCATGATATGTCATTATTTTTATAAAATCACATTACTTTTTCCTAATTATTTTAGCTATGAATTTTCTGACATTCGTTGATTTTTGAAAAAATCATGTTGAAGCTTTAAACGAGTGTTTTCCACTCCCAGACTGAGCATGAAGTAAAATTTCGAGTTTAGAAAAGCCCCGTGAAAATTTGTCGAGGGTCGCGCAGCGACCCGAGACAAATTTTCTGTGCTTTTCTAAACACGAAATTTTACTTTATGCGCAATGCGTATAAAACACTGATTTCAAGTGGGATTTAAATATACATAAATTCACAATATTTTTGTTTTGTACGCGTGGCGCATGAAGTAAAATTTCGAGTTTAGAAAAGCCCAGAAAATTTGTCTCGGGTCGCTGCGCGACCCTCGCCAAATTTTCACGGGGCTTTTCTAAACTCGAAATTTTACTTCATGCTTAGTCTGGGAGTTGAAAACACTTGTTTAAAGCTTTAGATTGAACTTAAAAAAAAAATCAGGGAATATCCGCAATTGTTGTATCAATTCCATGATATGTCATTATTTTTATAAAATCACATTACTTTTTCTTAACTATTTTAATTTAGAGAAACGTAAAGTGGTAAATGTAGACATTAATATATTTAGAATTTTTCCCTCTACAAAAAAGTGAAATACATTCTATCTCTAAAATAAATAGGGAAGCCAATATTTGAACACTTTAAAAATAATATGCGATTCCCTTTAAATTGTTTTATTTATATAAAAGGAAAGATGAACTTTCAACATTAATCAGCCATATCAATCAATTTTTTACAAAAATATTTATTCCTATGTATTGAAACATTATAATTTATTATATACAAAGAATTCTATTCTATAAATAAACGTATTGTGCTTTTATACATATATATATATATATATATATTATCATTTGCCTTTTACCTTTCGGTGTAGGCTTTGTTGTGCTTTTACGTTTATTTATAGAATAGAATACTTTGTGTATAATAAATTATAATTTACAGAATAATTAGTAAATAGAGGTAATATATATAGACATATAGAAGCACAATACGTTTATTTATAGAATAGAATTCAATGTATAAAGTAAATTATAATTTACAGAATAATTAGTAAATTGAGGTTTACACCTGAGAGAGCAACAATCCCGGAAATTCGAATGCAAACCTTAATGAAATAAATATACATTTCAAAGGGAATCCCCTGAACAACCCCACATTGTTTGCATTCCACGTGAGCGCCAACGGATTCGAAAAAGCCGACCCTTTCGAATCTATTAATACAACAATATACGGTTTGCGCGTAACAATCATTACAACAAAACCCCCAACCCACCGCAAGGGGTAAAGGAAACGTTATTTAGATCATGATCGCGGCAAGTTTTAATTGGTCCCCTAGTAACAATAACATGTTCACTCAAGTTTTACTCTCTCTCTCTTTCTCTCTCTCTCTCTCCTTCTCTCTCTCTCTCTCTCTGCCAATTTAGAAATTACAAACTATCCGTAATATTTTATACATTTCGATGTATATCGCAAAAAATGCACACATTTATAATTTATAATATATTTTGGTATAAATGAAATTGCGAATTCTTGGTTGCAGAACACTTCAAACATTAAAAGTGCGATTCTTTTCGCAATCTACAACAAGTTCGTCTTACAAAGACTATATCGAACACTCATTGAAACAACTACTTCCCGAGCTAATACCCCGTCGGACATTGAATTATACAACAAGTGTTTGCTGTAACATACAGTAACCTAGTGCAAATGTAACAATTTGGGTCAAATTATTCAGGCCATCTATAGACGCGTTTCGAGATTTATCTCTCATCAAGCTATACTGATGCTATTCCTTCTAAACAATTTGACTACCTCAGACTGGCGGTCACGTTACCGTTCAAGCATAAGTATAAATGAAATTGCCAATTCTTGGTTGCAGAACACTTCAAACATTAAAAGTGCGATTTTTTTCGCAATCTACAAGTTAGTCCTACAAAGACTATATCAAACACTCATTGAAACAACTATTTCCCGAGCTAATACCCCGACGGACATTGAATTATACAATATTTTGGATACATTTTTAAATTCACAATCTGAGTTATTTATGGCGACTGCGCCGGGTAGAGCAGGATTTGACAACTGACGTTGTAAAGTAGGAACATTTAAAGTTTACTCCTTCCTAGTAATTTTTAAGCATGAAATTCTTCGGGTTTTTCTCAACTCGAAATTTTACTTCATGCTTAGTCTGGGAGTAGAAGACACTCGTTCGACAATTGTCACTAGCTTATTTTGTGTTTTTCTGTTTCATATAAAAAATGCGAGATTAAGAAAAATTGTGAAATTGTAAATATAAGGAATAGCTATGAAATTTGTTAACAATTAAAAAGAAAATCATTTCCATTAAAACCTAAAATCATCAATTTTTCTAAAAATCAATAAAAAATCTTGTAAATTTACGAAGAGCGTTGATACTTTAAAAAAATTGAAATCTTGAAAATTTATGTAAAACGTCTTAGAGTTTAAAAATCTTTAAAAATCTAGGAAATTTATAAAAATCATCAAGATTATTTCTTTTTTCAAAAAAACCTAAAAAAATCGTAAAAAGCGTCAAATTGTTACTACATCTTATAAATTTGCAAAATATTTTGATATTTTAAAGAATAACAAAAATCATAATAATTAGCACAAACCGACAAATTTTCAAACATTGACTAAAAAATCGTCAACAATTTGAAAATTAACTAAAAGCGTTGACATTTATAAAGTAGACGATCTTTAAAAATATCAACGCTATTAAATTTTACTAAAGTTTAGAAAATGCACATAAACTGCCGAGATTTTCAAAAGTGATAAAAATTCATAAAATTGTCCAAGTTTTTAAAATTAAATAAAATCATAAAAATCAGACTTTCGAATATGAACAATTATATTGACAATTTTAATGGAAATTCCGAACGTTGAACCTAATGTTGATGATTTTTGTCAGTTTTAGATAATCGTAACACACTATTTACATTAAAGTTAAAAATTATGACATGAATTTACAATATTACAAAATATTGTAAATTCATGTCATAATTTTTAACTTTAATGTAAATAGTGTGTTACGATTATCTAAAACTGACAAAAATCATCAACATTAGGTTCAATGTTCGGAATTTCCATTAAAATTGTCAATAGCTGATACAATTGTCGAACGAGTGTCTTCCATTCCCAGACTAAGCATGAAGTAAAATTTCGAGTTGAAAAAAGCCCAAAGAATTTGGATTTGGACGCGCAGCGTCCAAATCCAAATTCGGGCTTTTTTCAACTCGAAATTTTACTTCATGCGCCACGCGTTTAAAAACACTGATTTATTTTAAAGTTTAAAATATTCTTTTCATTTCATAAAAAAATAATATAATATGCGCATCAATTAAAATTGCAATTATTAAAATTTTTACACACCTTTTTTAACAATTGTCGCATTTTTGAAGGATTGTTGACATTTTATCATTTTTCGAAATAATATAAAAGAAATATTAACTTAAAAATTACTCAATATCATTCGTAGTCTCCACAATCTTTGAATTTAAAATTACTCATAACACTCGATTATATATATATATATTTTTTGGAATGTATTTATTTTGTTAGAATTACAAGGTTGTACATGTTGTTTATTATTAATATATTATTTGTTGTTATTGTCAGTTGTTCCTTGTATTTCTCCTATGCAGTTACTTCTGATTTGGACAATTCCTTTATAGTATTTAGTTGATTATTAGTTCCTGTCTTATTTTTGATTTAATAATAATAATTATTATTATTTTATAATATATAAAATTACGAAAAAACTAGTCGTGATTTTATATATTGTGTTTAAAGTGTGCAAACTATAAGCAGCGTACGCTTATTTTCTCGAATTCAAATAGTTTTGAATTTGAATTTATATTATTATTTTAGTTGCATTTATTAGTTTCGATAATGTCGGTTTTAATGTTATTAGGCTGCGGTGGCCGAGCAGTTCAGTTGTTAGACTGGACCAATCGTCCACTGCAGAAATGCGAATTCGAGTCTCGCCTGGGGTGAATAATTTTTCTAACGAAAAATATTCGTCCCGGATGCCATGGCTCTTAATTGTGTTGTCCATATTTTCATTAATTTAAAAAATTCAAATAGATAAACTAGTCGTGACTGAATGGCTAACCGCCTAAGTCAATTCCCTAATATTCATCTCATCCCCCAAACCGATTTCTATCCATAATCCTTCTGTCTTAATATTAAAAAAATTGTTATTTATGTTTGTCGACCCCTTGACGATCATTGGCCTCCAATTGACCCCCTAACTATCCCCTAATCAACGTTTTGCCAATCATTGACCCCTTGTCAAACTTCATTGACCCCTTGTCAAACTTCATAGACCCCTAGGGGTCGATACCGACCCCTTTGAGAAACGCTGATTTATAGGCAACATATTTAGGTCACAAATTGTAGTTGCTATCACTGCAATCTTACAATTGCAGATTTATAGACATGTGAGTAAACTACAAATGGGCACTGTGTATAAGAAAATTAAATTTTTAAAATTAGCAAATATGTTGTACAGTAAAATTAGCTACCTGTGTTAATAGTTTAATAACGAATTAATATGTAAGTAGGTAAATTCCGTACTCTTCACTGTTTTATTTTAATTCTAATTTAACTACTTACATATCTATTACTACTACACGTAACTCCAACAAGAATATAATTGATAATAACGAATTAATTAATTTTTTAGAATTAATTTAGGATTTAAATTTGGTAACTAAATCTCTTTTCCTAATTTAGTTTTTTTTTTATAACTTATAGTTAATATTAAATGTATACGTCCTTTCGTGCTTAGTCTACAAATGGTTATTAGTTTGAAAAGCGGGTCGATGTTATTATGATGTAGCGTAATGTTCTGGTTAATAAGGGTCGTGGTTATTTTATTTGATATATATCCTCGATGAAACTTATTAAGATTAATGCCCCTGATATTTTACTATCAACAGGTTAGCAAAGGTCGGCTCGCTGCGGTTACTGTTTCGTTTCAACGAAATTACTTCGCCCCCAAAACTATGAATATTTATGATACCATTGTGTGAATATAATTAGAGTACCATCTAAAATACAGGGTGGTTCGTTGAATATTCACCGTGTATCAAATTAAATTCTTTTTTTATCAAATGAAAATCCCACATGTCAGTTTTAAATCAACATATTACACTATTTGTCAAATGACTTGCCCCTTTTATTAAATAAAGCTCCTCTTAAAATTGAATTTCAGTTCAGTATTCCGGCACTAGATACCCACAGACGCGTTTTGGACTTCAAGGTCCTCTTCAGTGTGGTCCCAAACCAGTGCTGAGGAATACTGAACATTTCTGACTAAATCAAGCCAATATGTGAAAAATATTTAATGAATTCGATAGCTAACGCCATCTAATGCTCCATAGTGGCATCGTCAATGACACGAATGCACAAAGTGCACATACAGGTCACTGTTTCGTCCCAGAAGCTATACTCTGTACTCTGCACCACACTGAAGAGGACCTTGAAGTCCAAAACGCGTCTGTGGGTTATCTAGTGCCGAAAAACTGAACTTAAATTAAATTTTGATATTTGTTTTTTGGTTTCACAAACAGAGTATTGAATATTTATGATACCATTTATGATAATATTTGTGCATTCGTGTCATTGACGATGCCACTATGGAGCATTAGATGGCGTTAACTATCGAATTCATTTAATAAACTTTCTATTATACAGGATCCGCCAACCGTTTTTGATCATTTTTAAGGTATAATTATGAGTCTAATAACTGAAACACATCGATTGGTATGACATCTATTTCTAGGACACACATAACAGCAGTTTTTAATACAAAGGAGTTTTTAAAAATTACATTTGACAAATGCGCTCCATTTCGTCTTTCGCATTTGTTACCGGCACTTTTTAACAAGTTCCGTCAACTGCTATTTTGTATATGTATTCATTATTTTCCAAATGAGTAAAGTTCGCGCCATACATTGATATTATTTAAGTTAGATAGGTTGCCTATCTAGGTGGAATCTCGTCAAATAGCGCCCTCGAACATCAGACAGCTCAACTCAGCTCAAAACTCTTCTCGGCCATCCAATGGTAGAACTCTACGGCATCCGCTATTTCCAGTTTCAGGGTTGTCCAAAATATATACGGATTTCCCGGTTATCCCCGAGTTCGCCACATCTGCGAAGGGTCGCAGCTACCTGGAGCCGAGCCGACCGTGCCAGCGAAATGTACGTGCGGGGAACAAGAGAATCGGGCATGACGTCAGAACGTAATAAAAGCGGCAAACACCAAGCCCCCTACGATGTTCGCGAATCGTCGCGAAAGGGGCGCACGTACGCGAACACCACATACGTCATCGGATAGTTGAGAGGAAGACCATTCCAATGACACTAAACACGAGGGGGTTATTTCAATTTTGTACGCTATAGAAGACGAGCTGTCAGGAGGATTAATTGTTATAAATTAAGATTCAGGCAAGGTTTAGTGTATCCCATATATATAGGAACTAGAGCAAAAGTTGCGCATTGCAAGTTACTATTTTTTTGACCTAAGTCACATTCTCGTTCGACTTATGCTTTCGGAGTTATTAAATTAAAACTCATGAAACCACCATTTTAGCCTCCGATCAACATGTGTGACATATGTACGGATGCATAATTGCATCTCACACATGTTGATCTACTTTATATTTCAATATTTTTATATTAAATATTTATTTTCATTATTTTTCTGTGGCGAGAAATGGTGGGTACCTGAGAGTCACAGGGGTAGAGGGTTTGTTCTTTTTGATATAAAAGAGCTACCACTGGACCACAGAATTCACTCTCTATCCAGCATCCAAAAGTGTAAGTCGTCTGTAATTCTGTGTAAGTTGTTATTTTTTTTATTCTTGTCTTGTTATTTGTTTGTTAATTTATTATTCGTGTTTTTAATATATTTGTTAAAGTTGAGAGCCATTTTTATTTCAAATCGTATTTTTTTTATATAAAATAGAATCAGTACTTCAGTCGAATTTTCTTAGTTAAGAATTGAGCTTGCTTGTCGGTAGTTACTTGGTGGTGAAATAGTTGCTATTTTTAATAACTATTTTAAAGCCGAAGTACCCACCCCGTAACACATTCTTGGAGCCGATTAAGAAATAACTGCATGACACAGTGCAAAATATCAGGACCGATATCTCTTATTTCATTTCTAATGTTATTTTAATTCTTCCAATGAGGCTATGTGAGGCTATGTACACTTTTGATGTCAAATACCCCCATAGGAAAAAATCACAAAGCGTTAAATCCGATTTAGTGGATTTAGGGGTTTTTCAAATAGGCGACTCATTTATTGGTAGCGAAGGAGTTTAACTAAAAATACATTTTCAGAATGTTAACAAGAAAGCGGGAATAAAATAAACGACCGTGACCCACTACAATCCATAAATCGTTAATACCTTCCAAGATATTTACATTAGTACCCAATCAATTATGACTATTATTACTTACCCCCTGTGGCCGGCGCATACATTATTCAATAATGACCATTTTCCAGGGGCGTGCGTTGTCTATATATACTATACATAAATCCATGTAGAATATTTAGAAGTAAAAGTAGGGCAGAGCTCGCCCTACGCCCATTAATTCTAGACTCTAATGTATAAATAATTGTAATCCGCTGAAAACGAAAAAAATCCGGCAAAATACGAAATTTTAATAAACGTTCGCGCTATTAAAGGTAAATTAACGATCCGCGGGTCAACCGGTCGATATCATTTGAGTATTAAAGAGTGAGTTTACAAGTTTTCTACGGTTTGCGTTTATGGTGAATTCGTCGGGTTGAGCAGAATTCTTACTTTATTATTTATATCGTAAACCAATCACTCGATGTACATTTTTTGTACCATATCTGTGTAAATATTATATCTGTTAGCAGTTATTACTGAGTAAATCAATTTTTGGACCTTTGAGGCCTAATTCCGGCTTAACCGTAAACTTTTGGATACAGATAAGTTATGTTAAATCATCATATTTTGATCTCAGAAATCAATGGTTTACCCATTTCCCCACATTAACGGGACACTCTGTATTATTCTAATGTCTATTTCTTATACGAGTATTGTCATTTACCTTCTCAACTTTAAATTGAGACTAATCAATATCAAATTGAGTATAAACGGTTTCAAATTGGGACTTTAAACATAGCTGTCAATTTAAACACAATCAAATTTAGAATAAATAACATCAAATTGAAAATACACAATTTCAAATTAACGTAAAATTAGTGTTACAAATCAACAATAATTTTAAGTTATTTAAATCAACGGCTTTTGAACACATTTACACAAATAATCTTCTCTGGATATTCTCTACAAATATACTTTTTTTTTCAGAAAACATCCCACCTGTTCTCATTCCTTTATGACTACACACCTAGCACTATCAGATAACAAACCTTGGAGATCGCTAGGGTATAATTGCGTTTCTCGATATACAATAAGCTCGTCCTGACACCGAGATTTTCTCTCTGAAAAATGCAATCCCCCGCAAAGCCCACCGCATTTTCCTTTCACGTCGAAACACAACAGAATCCAATGCATCGTGATCGTTACTGCATCTCACCTCTATTCTTATATTAGTAAATAAACAAAAAGTCTACCGATAAGAATAATAATAATGTTATAAATCACTAGAAAAGAATATACAGGTTTTACGGGACAAAAATATGTCAAACTTTTAAAAACCGAAAATTAAAGTGGCAAAACACATAGTATAAGTTTCATTCAGTTTTAAAATCCCAAGTCATGTTCATTTTTTATACTGACATTTGTGTTCAGCATTCAGGCACCGGATACCCAAATCAAATCTAATATTTGTTGCCTAGAAAAATTCTCATGAACAGCTTAGCGTGAGTAAATCAGCTACCATTATTTAACATTGTATATCTTCTATCCATTAACAGTATGAATGTCTTTAATTGGAAAAAACGTCTTAGAGATTCAAAAATAAAAATATAATTTAGCCTCTGTTTTATACCTTTGTTATATAATAATAATAATAATAAGCTTTTTTCCAATAAATACATAATACAGCGATAACACGCAATCACATTAACAATAATACCACCGCACACTACTTACTGCTATTTTATATTGGAACGGCGTCAGAAAAGGATGGAATTAATTTCGCAACAGAAAAATTCCTCTATAGTATACGGTTCAATTTCCCGCAATATATCGATCACGTAATTTTTATATCTCACCGGATTTAACTCAGTTTTTATAAATAATGGTAATTTATTGTAAAGCCGCAGACACGAGTAGTAAACACCCCTCTCTGTTAATGTAAATTTATGTTTAGGGTACACAAGAGTACTTTTATTTCTCGTAGAATAGCAACAAATACCAAACATTCCAAAATATATATACCAACAACTGTTAGTAAGCCTTTGTTTTTAAATAACATCCTGCAAGATTCTTGAGGACTTAAATCTAGCATGGTTCTTAGCGCACGTTTTTGTAAACTTAGTATGTTATTTAAATGCGAGGAGCTACCCGAGAAAATTATGCCATAGCGAACTTATGATATGAAATTTGAAAAATACACAGTTTTTAGTATATGGAAAGATACATTTGGCTTTAAGATTTTTAACAAATAACATGCTGTGCATAAGCGCGAAGAAATATATTCAATATGCTTGTACCATTTTAATTTGTTGTCAATAAATATTCCCAAAAATCTAGTGTCATTTGTTAAATCAATATTGGTAGAGGTGATAGTAATTTGCAAGGGATATTGTGTTGCCTCCGATTTTTTAAAGATTACGTATTTGGTCTTATCTTCGTTTAAGATCAGTTGGTTGTTATCAAACCATATTTTTAATGCGTTCAACGTGGAAGTTACGCTTATCTCTAGATCGGTAATATTTTTAGAGCATTCACAGATGTTCGTATCATCAGCATAGTTAACGATGTTGTATTTGTTATCATCTATCACTTTAAATACATCATTTATGTATACGTTAAAAAGAAATGGACCCAAAATACTCCCCTGCGGCACCCCCAGGACAATATCCAAGGCATCCGACCGACATGTTGTGTTTTTGGATACCACTTCTACCATTTGTTTCCTGCCAATAAGATAGGTTTTAAACCAATCATATGCTGCACCCCTAATTCCATAATTATACAATTTAGAGAGCAGCACACTATGGTCGATACAGTCGAACGCCTTGGACAAGTCCAAAAAAATGCCACAAGCCATTTCACCTGACTCCATTCCTTCCATAATGGATTGGGTAAAGTCGTATAGTGCGGTATTGATATTTTTACCTTCCGTAAAACCATGCTGATGTTCTGAAAAAAGTTTAAATTTTTTAAAAAACGATTTACATTGCTCAGCTACAATGTATTCAAATATCTTAGAGAACGTCGACAAAAGACTAATAGGTCTAAAGTTTTCTATGTTTGACGAATCACCTTTTTTGTAAACCGGTTTCACAATAGCGATTTTTAACTTTTCGGGGAATATACCAGAACTCATAGAATTATTAATCAGGAAACACAAGGGTTCGCATAAATGCTCCACACATTCTTTAACAACGAACATGGATATCTCGTCAAACCCGTGACTTGTTTTATTTGGCATGCTTTTAATAGCAGTTCTTATATCATTATATGTTATCGGATTTAAGAATAAAGAGTGTCTGTTCATTTATTTATTTATTTATTTGTACGGAAATTTCTATATTACATTAAATATATATATAATAATAAATGTGTGTAAATTAAACATACAACAAATAATACAATGCACATGATAGTTAAAAAATGCAAGTTACAATTAGCTAATAAATACAATTAAAAAACAACTACAAGATCAATGAGCGAAAGGTGGCGCTTAAACATATTGTAAGAATTACAAAATATTAAAAAGTTTGGAAATGTATTTAGTATATTACAATATTTCATTATGCGACAAGCAGGATTATTAGTGGCATAATTTGTGCGATGGGTGTTCACATTTATTTCAGGATTTGCTGTAATGTTCTTTGATTTTATTAAGTCCGGTGCTGCATTTATAAAATATTTATTTATTTTATTGACATCTGCTTGTAAGTTCAAACTTACATAGTTTTTTATATGTTTTTTGCCGGTGATGTCTTTTATTATGGCCCATGCTGTTTTATTTACATTGTTGGATGTTTCAATTTTATTGTTATATTGCTGTCTTCGATCGTTACTTAACATTGAATTGTACTTCTGTTTGCAACGCTTTAATGTGATTTTACATTCAACAAAATAATTTGCTAAAATATCATATAATTCTAATTCTTTTTTGCAGGCTATGGTTTCTGCAGATAAGATTATTTTCTGTTTTTTGTTAGCTAATTTCTTTTTTTCTAGAGGAAAATGATTATTAAAATGATTTAATATGATGTACATAAATTCATTGAATTGTTGATTTACGTTGCTTACTTCATACATGTTTATCCAGGATTCTGATTTTAATGCACTTATAAATAATTTAATATTCTATATGTTTTATGTGAAATATTTTCATTCTTATCATTGTCAAATGCAACGATTTGAGCAAGATGGTCAGAGAACCCCTTGTTCACGACTTTACAACACTTCACCATTTCGTAATTTGTTATAATGTTATCTTTACATGATTTACTTCTATTAGTTATTCTAGTGTAATCATTTATTAGAAATCTGCAGTTGTACGATTGAATTATCATATGTAGTTCGTGAGATATTTTATCATGTTTAAATAAATCGATATTAAAATCGCCACAGATGAAAAATATTTCATTTTTGCTTACTAATAAAGATAAGAGTTGTTTAAGTTTTTTGAATAAAATATTTACATCGCTATCAAGGGATCTATAAATACACGTTATATTAATTAATCTATTTTTATTTATTTTAATATTAGCGCTAGCGCATTCAAAGTTTTTAATTTCCGCTAAACGGTTTATATCATTACACGTATTAAACGTGAAATTTACGTTACAAAAAATTGCAACGCCACCGTGGTGATGACGTGATCGACAAAAGCTTGTAATACACGTGAAGTTCATAATATTCAGCAAATTTAGTTGGTAAGTAGACTGCCAGTGTTCAGTTAGACAGACAAAATTACAATCGTTTTCTTGTACAAATACAGTCAGTTCGTTTAAACAGTTTCCGATAGATTGTATGTTGAGATGAAGTATTTTCAGTTCTTCGGAGTTGGTTCTAATTGAATGCTTCTTTTCACAAGCCAATGAAAAAATGGGTTAATGCTGATTCCCGTTGGCCACGTAGAAGGGTCTTTTAGTGTTGACAACTCGTCGGTTGGGACGCTCACTTGGTCTCTGGATGTTTGGAATTAATTTTCTCACAATCAATTTTAGTGAATATTTTTTTATCTTCAAGGTGACGTTTTATATTATCAATTGCAGTATGCGGTTTAAATCCCGATACGTGTACATGTCCCATACGTGCTGCGACTTCTATTGTTGATGTTTCGGAAGAACCATAAATCCGTTTAGCGGATCGTCGCCTTTTCCTGCGATTGACCTCTACAAATCCTTTATTATCACTATCGTTGGTATCGCTTGGTTCATTGTCAACGTTCGATGGTTTGTTTGCCTTTTTTGTTAAATTGGAATTAAAATTTAAATGTTTTCCTTTCGATGTAGGTAACGACATCTCAGATTTATTTTTGTAGTTGGGTTTTGAGTCTTTCGCGCTTACAGATTTATCACAAATAGAAAGACTGTTATTCCTTACTTCACTTTTTATTTTTATGTTAGATGTACATTTCGAGACACAAGGTGCTCATTATCAATAACAAACAGTTTGTTATTGATAATGAGCACCTTGTGTCTCAAAATGTACATCTAACATAAAAATAAAAAGTGAAGTAAGGAATAACAGTCTTTCTATTTGTGATTAATCACTTCACGTAAACTCGAAACAATACAGTTACAGATTTATGATGAGTTGAATTGTCGTTATTTGTTGATTTGTCAATTCCAGATATCTGTTGCGTTATATTATTATTATTTATTTTCAATTTTAAGGTTAAAATATCATTTTTCATAATATTCATCAAATTGAATAATTCATCGATCTTAGCTGTAGTTTTGGGAACGGTGGATAGAGAATTTACCGTAGATGTTCCAACGGTTTTGGATTTGGATTTGGGATATTGTTCCAAACAAAAGTCACATACCCACTTAATGTTTTTATTCTCCAGGCATCCTGCATCCGCCCTTTTAAGTCCACATGATAGGTGTAGTTTCCCATCGCATATGAAACATTGTATGTATTCATCACTAGCACTTAGTTGAATTTTACACGAAATACACGGCTCCTTACTTTTCACAGTCGGCGCCATCTTTGGCATATAATCCTTCTGATCCGTGGTCGAGGATTGTGTTGTGAAAAAAATTATAAAAGTCGCTATGACAGACCCCTTAACGTATAGAACTGTATCCCTGTCTTATCCTAATACAGTTTTGAGTTGGCTAAACTAGTATCCGAGGTCAAAGAAAAAAAGAAAAAGAAAATTTGATGTTAATTCAAATTTTAAAGTGCAAAAATATTAGTTGCGCCGGGTCCTGCATTTTCTCCGAGAGGCAATTGTAATAATAGACTTTGAACTAAGCCGTTGCGCAAATAAAAATGGGACTTGGGCAAATAAAATTATAAATGTCTAAAATTTGATCATGAATATAATATTGAAAAATCTATGTGAAATATACTTTTATTCCATTCAATTTTCCATCAAGATTTAATTTAATTGTATTAGATAAAAGAAATAAATAAATTGATTGTGAGTTACGTGAAGATCAAATTAATTTAATTCACTTTGTGTCCGAAATGTACATTTGGTAATTCAAATAAAAGTGTGAAGAGAGGTTATTAGTGCTCTATTCGTTAAATTAAGATAAAAGAAAAACAATAATTCACTTCAGTTAACCCACCTCACACCTACAATCAATCAGAGCAGTTTCCCGTTTGAGGTGTGAATCGACAGCCAAGGGGTCGTACCCTCCGCCCTTCCGGTGTGTGCACAAGTAATGACTTCTGCGATAATTAGTTCGCACGTTACAACGCACTACGACTGTAATTACTCCAATCCCGCCAAGTAAACATCATTTTCTATTTAACACGACTCTTTGTAAATACGACTACGCGATAGTGTAAAAAAAACAACAACCACACACTAATCTATTTACAAATTCATTTATTTTTAGTCATTAGTCAACAACGACTAACGATTACACCAAAGTAAGTCGATGTAATTATAGATAGCTTAAATATTCATAAAAATACAATTTATAAATAAGTTGAATTATTAGTATACATATGAGCGGTTTATTTTGTAAGTGGCCTTACTCTATTTCTCAATTTTTTGTTGTTGACTGTGTTAACCTTTATAATTTGAGGTATTCAGGCATAATATATAATTTGTGCTTAGGTTTATTCAAAATATATTTATTTTTAATATACTTAACCAAAATTTGTTGTTTATGACAAAAATATTCAAATAATGGAGATTATTTTAGTCAACAACAAAAAAATTCAGGAATAAAGTTAGTTCACTTTAAAAATTACCGACTCGTATAAATGTTGAATCTTGACTTATATGCATAATTGCCAGAGCTGGGCAGGATTCGAATCTTTTAGGATTCGATTCCCGGATTCGAATCCTTTTAGAGGATTCAAAAGAGATATTTCGAATACTTTAGTGATTCGTTACATTTTTTTCTAAAGGATTAGTATTTGAATCCAGAGGTAGGTGATTCGGATCCTTATAAAAGGATTCGAATCCTCATAAAGGATTCGAATCTTTATATATATATTCGAATCCCAAAATACCCTCATGGGGTGTAAGGTTTAACAACAGCATTCAACACAAATATAATACTTCAAGAACAAAGAAAAAAAATAATATAAAATTAAATTAGCAGCAATTCTGGATGTATTCTTTCCATCGTTTCCTATCCTGTGTGATTGTCTTTGCTTCTTTCCAGGATGTTCCATTTTTTTCTAGTATTCTCTCTATACCACTGCTCCATGTCTTTCTTGGCCTTCCTCTTTTCTTCTTCCTTTCAACCCTCGACTCCCAGATTTCTCTTGTTTGTGTAGTCGGCTTCATTCTGTGGATATGTCCCCACCATGCCAGTTGCCTTCGATTGATGAACGTTTCAATAGATTCTATCTTTAGATCTTTTCTTATATACTCATTTCTGATTTTGTCTATTCTAGTTACTCCCTTCACTTTTCGTAAGTAGCGCATTTCCGCTGCTGTTAATCTGCTCTTCTCTTGATCATTCAGTATCCAAGACTCACACACATATGTAAAAATAGGCCGATATAAGGCTTTATACACTTTGATTTTGGTTTGCGACGATACCTCCCTTCTGTTTAACAATCCTTTATTAAGTTGGTAATATAACTTATTTGCGCTGTCTAACCTTCTTGATATTTCAGCTGTCGTACTGCCCTTATTATCTATAAATACCCCCAGATATGTGAATCCCACTACTTGCTCAATTGGTATACCACCCATTCTCACATCCATTGTCCTGCTGTCGTTTGATACTACCATTACTTTCGTTTTTGACTTATTTAGTTTCATTCCTTTTTCTGTTAGTAACTCGTTCCAGGTGTTTAAATTGTCTTGTAAGTCCTTTTCACTGTTAGCCAATATAACTACATCATCTGCAAATGCACAAGTTGTAATTTTCACAATACTTAAATTTCTATATCCTAGTTGAAATGGTTTTGTTGATGATTCTGCTTTCTTAATAATGGAATCCATGAAGACAACAAATAGTAGTGGGCTCAGACTGCCCCCCTGTCTTACTCCTTCCATTGTTTCGAAGGGCTCCGATATGTTATTCTTCCATATTACTCACGGGTGTGAAGTTAGCAATAGATCCAGCAATAGATTTTAAAAAAAATCATATCTCGGAAAAAACAAAAGCAAATTAAATGAAATTGAAGATATACCCTTCAAATAGCCTAAATTATTACCCCAAGAAATATAAAACCCTTAACTTTTACCCTTCATATTTTTTCACCCCTTCCAAAAATTTGTTATGATTTTTTTTTAATTTGGCAATATTTCATAAAGTTACTTTTTAGCTCAAAACATCTCTATAATACCTTCTTTTGATAAGTGAAATCAAAAAAACGTTTTGACACCCCGTTCGCCACTAAACTATTGTTTTACCCTAAGATTTCAAAAATTAATATCTCAGAGAAAAAAAAAATACAAATCGAATAAAATTTAAAATACACGATAAGAGATGTCTAAGTTATCACCAAAAAAATTAACCATTAATTTTTACCTATAATATTTTTTCACCCCTTCCGAAAATATAATCAATTTTTTTCTACTTTGGCAATGTTCCATAAAATTCATTTTTATCTCAAAATATCTCTATTCTACCCTCTTTTAATACACCTAATCAAAAAAACGTTTCGTCACCCTGTTCACCCCTAAAATATTTTCTTTACCCCGTGAATATGGAAATCAATATTTCCGAGAAAGCAAAATCATATCAAACAAAATATTACTAAGGAATACATCTTAATTAACAGCACAAAGAAGATAAACCCCTAAAATTACCCTTTCATTTTTTCTTGTCTTTAAATGTAATATATATATATTTTTATAAATTCACAATCTTCTTAAATGTTGATATGTATCATATATTATTTCTTTTTATCATGAGTGTGTTTACTCTAATAAGCAAAAGTAAAAAAAAGTGCCAGGCACATTACCCCCAAATAATAAAATAATAATCTCCTGCTCGTCGTATGGATTTATATGCGTATGGAATTATGTGCAACGATTTAAACATTATTTTTTCTGAATTTGGCAAAAGGCCATAGATAAATAAAAATTGTTATTTTAATCATTAATTACACACATTAATGATTAAAATAACAATTTTTATTTATCTATGGCTCTTTGCCAAATATGGAGAAAATAATGTTTAATTTATTGCATATAGATCCATACGTGACGAGCGGGAGATTTTTTTTTTCGGGGGTGGAAAAGTGCTCCAAACGTTTTTTTGACTTTTGATTATGAAAGTACACACATTAATGATAAGAATAACAATTTTTATTTATCTATGGCTCTTTGCCAAATATGGAAAAAATAATGTTTAATTTATTACATATAGATCGATACGTGACGAGCGGGAGATTTTTTTTTTTCGGGGGTGAAAAAGTGCTCCAAACGTTTTTTTGACTGTTGATTATGAAAGTACACACATTAATGATAAGAATAACAATTTTTATTTATCTATGGCTCTTTGCCAAATATGGAAAAAATAATGTTTAATTTATTACATATAGATCCATACGTGACGAGCGGGAGATTTTTTTTTTCGGGGGTGAAAAAGTGCTCCAAACGTTTTTTTGACTTTTGATTATAAAAGTACACACAATAATGATAAGAATAACAATTTTTATTTATCTATGGCTCTTTGCCAAATATGGAAAAAATAATGTTTAATTTATTACATATAGATCCATACGTGACGAGCGGGAGATTTTTTTTTTCGGGGGTGAAAAAGTGCTCCAAACGTTTTTTTGACTTTTGATTATAAAAGTACACACAATAATGATAAGAATAACAATTTTTATTTATCTATGGCTCTTTGCCAAATATGGAAAAAATAATGTTTAATTTATTATATATAGATCCATACGTGACGAGCGGGAGATTTTTTTTTTTCGGGGGTGAAAAAGTGCTCCAAACGTTTTTTTGACTGTTGATTATGAAAGCACACACATTAATGATAAGAATAACAATTTTTATTTATCTATGGCTCTTTGCCAAATATGGAAAAAATAATGTTTAATTTATTACATATAGATCCATACGTGATGAGCGGGAGATTTTTTTTTTTTTTCGGGAGTGAAAAAGTGCTCCAAACGTTTTTTTGACTTTTGATTATAA
Source organism: Philonthus cognatus (assembly GCA_932526585.2). NCBI lineage: Eukaryota > Metazoa > Arthropoda > Insecta > Coleoptera > Staphylinidae > Philonthus > Philonthus cognatus. Next base: position 171,807,303 of record OW052241.1, read on the forward strand.
AAGTACACACATTAATGATAAGAATAACAATTTTTATTTATCTATGGCTCTTTGCCAAATATGGAAAAAATAATGTTCAATTTATTACATATAGATCCATACGTGACGAGCGGGAGATTTTTTTTTTTCGGGGGTGAAAAAGTGCTCCAAACGTTTTTTTGACTTTTGATTATGAAAGTACACACATTAATGATAAGAATAACAATTTTTATTTATCTATGGCGCTTTGCCAAATATGGAGAAAATAATGTTTAATTTATTGCATATACATCCATACGTGACGAGCGGGAATTTTTTTTTTTTTTTTCGGGGGTGGAAAAGTGCTCCAAACGTTTTTTTGACTTTTGATTATGAAAGTACACACATTAATGATAAGAATAACAATTTTTATTTATCTATGGCGCTTTGCCAAATATGGAGAAAATAATGTTTAATTTATTGCATATACATCCATACGTGACGAGCGGGAATTTTTTTTTTTTTTTTCGGGGGTGGAAAAGTGCTCCAAACGTTTTTTTGACTTTTGATTATGAAAGTACACACATTAATGATAAGAATAACAATTTTTATTTATCTATGGCGCTTTGCCAAATATGGAGAAAATAATGTTTAATTTATTGCATATACATCCATACGTGACGAGCGGGAATTTTTTTTTTTTTTCGGGGGTGGAAAAGTGCTCCAAACGTTTTTTTGACTTTTGATTATGAAAGTACACACATTAATGATAAGAATAACAATTTTTATTTATCTATGGCTCTTTGCCAAATATGGAAAAAATAATGTTTAATTTATTACATATAGATCCATACGTGACGAGCGGGAGATTTTTTTTTTTTTCGGGGGTGAAAAAGTGCTCCAAACGTTTTTTTGACTTTTGATTATAAAAGTACACACATTAATGATAAGAATAACAATTTTTATTTATCTATGGCTCTTTGCCAAATATGGAAAAAATAATGTTTAATTTATTACATATAGATCCATACGTGACGAGCGGGAGATTTTTTTTTTCGGGGGTGAAAAAGTGCTCCAAACGTTTTTTTGACTGTTGATTATGAAAGTACACACATTAATGATAAGAATAACAATTTTTATTTATCTATGGCTCTTTGCCAAATTCGGAAAAAATAATGTTTAATTTATTGCATATAGATCCATACGTGACGAGTGGGAGATTTTTTTATTTCGGGGGTGGAAAAGTGCTCCAAACGTTTATTTGACTTTTGATTATGAAAGTACACACATTAATGATAAGAATATCAATTTTTATTTATCTATGGCTCTTTGCCGAATTCGGAAAAAAATAATGTTTAAATCGTTGCACATAATTCCATACGCATATAAATCCATACGACGAGCAGGAGATTATTATTTTATTATATGGGGGTAAAGTGCCTGACACTTTTTTTTACTTTTGATAAAAAGAAATAATATATGATACATAACAAAATTTAAGATGATTATGAATTTTAATAAATATATATATTACATTTAAAGACAAGAAAAAAGGAAATGGTAATTTTAGGGGTTGATCTTCTTTGTGCTATTAATTAAGATGTATTCCTTAGTAATATTTTGTTTGATTTGATTTTGCTTTCTCGGAAATATTGATTTCCATAAGAAAATATTTTAGGGGTGAACAGGGTGACGAAACGTTTTTTTTGATTAGGTGTATTAAAAGAGGGTAGAATAGAGATATTTTGAGATAAAACTGAATTTTATGGAACATTGCCAAAGTAGAAAAAAATTGATTACGTTTTTGGAAGGGGTGAAAAAATATTATAGGTAAAAATTATGGGTCAATTTTTTTTGAGTGATAACTTAGACATCTCTTATCGTGTATTTTAAATTTTATTCGATTTGTATTTTTTTTTCTCTGAGATATTAATTTTTGAAATCTTAGGGTAAAACAATAGTTTAGTGGCGAACGGGGTGTCGAAACGTTTTTTTGATTTCACTTATCAAAAGAAGGTATTATAGAGATGTTTTGAGCTAAAAAGTAACTTTATGAAATATTGCCAAATTAAAAAAAAATCATAACAAATTTTTGGAAGGGGTGAAAAAATATGAAGGGTAAAAGTTAAGGGTTTTATATTTCTTGGGGTAATAATTTAGGCTATTTGAAGGGTATATCTTCAATTTCATTTAATTTGTTTTTGTTTTTTCCGAGATATGATTTTTTTAAAATCTATTGCTGGATCTATTGCTAACTTCACACCCGTATATTACTCTGCTTTCTGTTTTTTTATAAAGGCACATTATAATTTTTAACAGTTTTCCATTAATTTGGTTTTCTCTGAGACACTTCCATATTTCTTTCCGGGGTACTTTGTCGAAGGCCTTCTCCATATCTAAAAATGCTAAATATATTGTTCTGTCTGCAGCTAGAATTTTGCTTATTATGTCCTTCAATGCGAATATGTGATCTTGTGTACTTCTTGCTTGCCGAAATCCACTTTGTGCCTCTGAGAGTTTTGGTTCTATTTCTATTCTTAGCTTCTTCTCTATAATCTTCTCAAATATTTTCACTACCGTACTAATTAGCGATATTCCCCTGTAATTATTACAGTCAGTAGTATCTCCTTTTTTATGCACTGGGAGAATTAGACATGTAGTCCATTCTCTGGGAATTTTTTCTTTCTTCCATACATCTCTGAATAATTCCAATATTTTATGTTGTCCCATCTCTCCCATACTTTTTATCATTTCTGATGTAATTTTATCTGGGCCAGGTGATTTACCATTTTTTAGATCTCTTATTGCTGATTGAAGTTCTTCTTCAGTAATATCAATGTCGCTGTTTATTAATATTTGTTCGTTTTCATTATCATTATTGTTGTATGTTATGTCGTTGCTGAGAAGCTCTTGGAAGTGATTTTTCCATCTCATCATTATCTTTACTGAGTCTCTTATAATTTCTCCATGTTCCGTCTTAATTGTTACAAGCTGATTTTTCTTATCACTGTTAATAGATTTTAGCGCTTTAAAAAATAGTTTTTGATTACTACCACTTTCTCTCTCTAATTTATTTCCAATCTCATTCCATTTTGCTTCCTTCTCTTTACGTACAAGATCTTTAACTATTCTCCTCTGTTTTTTATATTCCACATAATTTTCGTTATTTCTACACTGTAAGTATTTATTCCATGTTTTTCTCTTCATTTGCACTTGTTCTTTTATTTCATTTGTCCACCAAGCAGTTAGTTTTTTGTTTGTTCGTCTATTAAATATACCACACACTTCTTTCGCACTTTGTAATATTATGTTTTTGAGATTGTTCCATTTTGTATCGATGTTTACATCTGTATTCCACTTCTGTCTTATTTTATTTTCTAAAATTTTATTGTATTTATTTGCTGTTTCTACTTCTTTAAGCTTGTATGATCTAATGGTTTCAATCTGTACTCCTTTTTCCTCTCTATATTTAATTTCTTGTTCTTTTTTCCTTAGTTTAATCTTTATAAAGGATTTAAATCCTCCCAAATAATTCTAATCATAGCTATTAGCCATAATATATAAAATTACGAAAAAACTATTCGTGAAAATGCAAACAATGTCTTAATGAATAAGACAACTTAAGACGATAAATATCCACTGAAACAACTACTTCCCGTGCAAATACACCTCCGGATATTGATATCGCTATTAAAGCTGGGATTCGAATGCGATTAATTCAAATAGTCGAATATGCTAATATAAATATTTAAATCACAAAATTATTCATATTGAAATATGTTTTTAAACGAATATTGAATTATCGATAATTTAAATAATTAAAATTTTCGTATAATTCAATATTTGTAAATTCATATTCGGTTACTTGAACTTGAAACATTTTCAGCCTTAATAGTATTTATTTAACTTCACTTGAACACTGATTTATACGCGTGGCGCATGAAGTAAAATTTCGAGTTTAGAAAAGCCTAATTTGGCTCGGTCGCTCCGCTTCGCTACGCGCCCGAGCCAAATTTTCAGGCTTTTCTAAACTCGAAATTTTACTTCATGCTTAAAGAAGGAGTGGAAACACTCGTCAGAAGTTTTAAATATTTTATTATCACCCTGTTTATGATAAACTTTTGAAAAATGTTTACATTCTGTTATCAAAACATCTAGATGATTTGTTTATAGAGTAATATTTTTTCGTAAAGTTGAAAATAAAAAAGCGTTCCACCTATCCTGGGACAATCTGTATGTGAACTTAACAGAAACAAATATTTGTACACTTGGTTACCATACTTTTTTGTCACGTGTAATATATTTATGTCAAAACATTATTAAATTAACAAAACTGATCTTTTTGGGTATTAAGTAGCAATTCGTTTCAAGTAATTTCAGTTGTAGAATAAACTTATATTTTTTTTTATTTTCAATTTGTAAAGAAATTTTTTCCTTAAATAAATAACCAACAGATTTTAAATTTTTCTACATATCTGGTTTTTGTAATACACAATTAAAGTCGAATTTATTTCTATCCGTCTATTTTTAAAAGGTGAATATTGATAATTTCATAACCAACATTAAACAAGTCAATATTATCAATCTTAGCTAAAGGCCGTAAAAAATAATTTACAGAAAAACATAGTTGTAAATATTAAATTTAAAATATCTGGTATAAAAAATTACCGATATTTTCAATATTGATACTTTTCACTATGATGTGATGTATTTTAAAGTAACGAGTGTCTTCCACTCCCAGACTAAGCATAAAGTAAAATTTCGAGTTTAAAAAAGCCCCGCGTAGAAAATTTGTCGAGGGTCGCGCAGCGACCCGAGACAAATTTTCACGGGGCTTTTCTAAACTCGAAATTTTACTTCATGCGCCACGCGTATAGAACACTGATTTATCTTGAAATTCAATAACTCATATATCATCATTTACTAAAATAATGAATTAATCAGATATTTACTCTGTAGATAATTAGTTTTTTAACATTTTTGTTAATAAAAAATCATCAAAAATCATCATTTACTAAAATAATGAATTAATCATATATTTACTCTGTAGATAATTAGTTTTTAAATATCTTTGTTAATAAAAACAGATGGCGATATTAAAAATGTTAATAGATTCAAATTTATTTTTAAAGAATTTGTATCCGTGATTCAAAAAAGAGGATTCGAAACTTTAATTCGAATCATATTTTTCTCTTAGGAATCCTTTATTCGAATATTCGTGATTCGGATCATATTAGGTGATTCGGATTCGTAATTCGAATCCTGTTTTTCAGGATTTATTCCAGCTCTGATAATTGCTAGTAATTATAGTTCGTGATGTGTAGTGATAGTAACTTGTAAAAGTTTTTTTATTAACCGAGATAATGAATTAATTATGTAACTTAAACTGAAGTATAACAATAAGTGTTCTAAATAGTCTTCTTTATTTTCGATGCACAAATGAGTACATGGCGTAAGTCAGCATATTTCCGAATTTACTCGGCAGCAGCATGTATACCATTTCGCAACTCTTCCTTAGTATTCACTTCGGTTGAGTACACTAAGTTTTTTAAGTGTCCCTAAAAATGAAAGTCAAGGAGATTTAGGTCAGGCGATCTAGGCGGCCAAGCAGATATACCTCCACGACCCAATTTTTCTTTTACAAATAAAAGAAGCTCTAATTTGGCAACTAGTGACAGAGAGTGACAGATATAATTCAAGGCAATTGCGATAATTTTACCAGTTTACATATCTCAACATTATCAATTCGTAATCACTTCGGTTGAGTACACCAAACTTTTTAAGTATCCCTAAAAATGAAAGTCAAGGAGATTTAGGTCAGGCGATCTAGGCGGCCAAGCAGTTATACCTCCACGACCCAATTTTTCTTTTACAAACAAAAGAAGCTCTAATTTGGCAACTAGTGACAGAGAGTGACAGATACAATTCAAGGCAATTGCGATAATTTTACCAGTTTACCTATCTCAACATTATCAATTCGTTATCTCTGCTAATACAAAACTTTTACTACACTTTTTTTTTAATTTCCCATTAATACACATCATAAACTATAATTCCTAGCTATTATACGTATAAATCAAGAATCACCCTGTAAACAGAGAATTTTTCTTTTAAGTATAAATTCCCAATGAATACTCTGTAAATGTCCAGGGATTCGTTGTTTTTATAAGAGTGTTCAATTTGGAACTTTTAACAGGTGTTTCCACTCTTTGATTAACCCATTAACGGCCGAGAAACTATAGAGTTAACTCTGAAAATTGATTTTAGGTAAAATTCTACACTTATTCTTAGGATTTCTATAAATGACTTATTGTATTACATAGTTTGAATTTTTCTTTTAAATATACATAATGTATACGCTGTAAATGTTCAGGCATTCGTCAGTTTTATATAAAAACGTGCAATATAAAGTTTAAACCGAGTGTTTCCACTCCCAGACTAAGCATGAAGTAAAATTTCGAGTTTAGAAAAGCCTGAAAATTTGGCTCGGGCGCGTAGCGAAGCGGAGCGACCGAGCCAAATTAGGCTTTTCTAAACTCGAAATTTTACTTCATGCGCCACGCGTATACAATACTGAAATATTGTGAAGTTAGAAATACACTGACATTTGTTTTTCCAAATGAGTAATAATCGAAAACTTTAATAACAAAATGTTTACATTTTTCTTCATACATTTTCAAGTTAGGTCGAATAATATAATATATGAAATTAACTTATTTAGTAATTAAATTAACAACAAAATAATAATGTTGCGTGTATGCATCAATGGCGTTTAATGGGTTAAGCGATAAGTATAATTTTGAGTTTAGAAAAATAGTAATTATTTACTTTATTTACAAATTAGGCTTTTATAAACTCGAAATTTTACTTCATGCGCCACGCGTATAAAATACTGAAATATTGTGAAGTTAGAAATACACTTACATTTGTTTTTCCAAATGAGTAATAATCGAAAACTTAAATAACAAAATGTAATATATGAAATTAACTTATTTAGTACTTAAATTAACAACAAAATAATAATGTTGCGTGTATGCATCAATGGCGTTTAATGGGTTAAGCGACAAGTATAATTTCGAGTTTAGAAAAATAGTAATTATTTACTGCTTTCAGTAAATAAATAAATATTATACTCTCATTTCAGAATTTCAGAATTTCAGAATTTCAGAGAAGGCTTGGAGATAAATAAAGCAATAAAATCGGGAAAACATGTGGTCAATGACAATGACGAGCTATGGATCTCTTCAATAATGAACGCCCTTATTACCTGATTTTGTATATAAATATCGTGTAAAAAAGTATTCTCTGTACATTCCTTGATAATGGCTAGAAGCCGAAACTAGTCGGAATAATAAGTAAAACGTTAGTGAAACAAACCAAATGTTTTTATTTCAAATTTCATTTTAATCATGTTTCACCAAGTGATTAATGAGAACATTGTGAAAGATATATTATACTCTCAATATAAAATAGTGTCCAATTTAATTTGCTTATTTGATTATACAATTAACATTATTTTGTATATCTTGGAAATCATGCAAATATGATAGTTTTCCCCTTATGTAAACAACGATAATCTAAATTCCACATGTCATGTTTGAGCATTAAATGAAAGTCACGCATCCGGAAGGAAGAAACAGTGGAAGACCGTAGGGGGAAAAAGCGGGGATCAATCAGGAATCCCTGAGCAGAGCAATAAACGCTAACGACCGACGGCGTCGCGACGCCCTTCAAAGGATGCACACAAACAAAACAAGAGACTCACAACACACAGAGATACCATTCACACATAAACACCCACACACACACAAATACGCGCGATGTTCGTTTCCGTTGCCCGGAACTATTCTCTCTAATCTATGCAATTCTTTTATGTGTTTGTAAAGGATATATACCAAACATATAAAGTTATTCACATGAAATAGTATAAATGAAGAAGTATATTTATTACAAGTGACTAATAAATGGGATTTTTGTAGACGTTCAAACTTGACAAATTTCGAAGTGAAGTAAAATGAGAACTATTTAAATGTATATGTCTAATATTTAATGTATTATGTTATGGTATATTTGATCTTATATTTTATGGTAGACCACCGTTAAATGAATAAATAAATAGATATTAGATAAACCAATATGCGCATTCATTATAAACATTAGATAAAATTTGTTTGCATTAAAAAATATTAATAGCATTAAAAAATATCTATAGCATTACAAAATATCTATTGCATTAAAAAATATCTATGGCAATACAAATATTTATAGCATTTAAAAATATCTACAGCATTAAAAAACAAATACAAGGTGTCCTGATTAAGCAATCCGTACATGGGAATCTTCTAAACCAGGGGTGTCCAACTAGCGGCTCGCGGGTTGGTCAGCTCTGTTTTACCTAAGAGCAATTTGCTAAATTCTTTACTTGAGAAAACTTAACATTTGGTTTTTTTTCTGTCGTCGAAAAAGGCAGGCTTTTCTAAACGCGTATAAAATACTTAAATATTATAAATTCGAAAATATACTGCTTCACTGTAATGCTTTGGCTTTAGTAAATTTTAAACTTTACAATATATTAGTTTTTTATACGCGTGGCGCATGAAGTAAAATTTTGAGTTTAGAAAAACCTGAAAATTTGGTTTGGCCGCTCCGCTTCGCGGAGCGACCAAACCAAATTTTCAGGTTTTTCTAAACTCAAAATTTTACTTCATGCTTAGTCTGGGAGTGGAAAGCACTCGTTTAAAGCTTCAAATTGAATAATTGTGATTGTAGCTTGTAATTGTTTACGATATTTAAATGAATAGTTTTTTAGTCATATTCAATTAAACCCCTAAAAAAGTCTGATTTTGTTCAAATTTTTATTAATTTTTTTTTAACAATTTGTAGTTTAAAATTTTTGTACGATATCTGTCTAAAACTTTGTGTGAATACTGAGAAAATATTACTCTTTCAAAATATGTCAAAAACAAAAAATACTTTATTAAAAGTTTTTCAGTTATTTTCAATAGAACACCAAAAAGTGTAATTTTCTAAAAATGATATTATTTTTTTTTAATAATTTGTAGCTTGTACATTTTTCACGATATCTTCATGAACTTTTATGTGAGTATTAAGCAATCAATGCTCTTTTAAAATATGTAAAAATCAAGAAACACCACCTAAATGGTTTCTGAGTTATTTTCGATTAAACCCCTAAAAAAGTCTGATATTGTCCAGACTTTTATTACATTTTTTTAACCATTTGTAACTTTGAATTTTTGTAAGACATCTTCTTAAAATTTTGTATTGGGCAAATATCGTTTTTTCGAAATATGTAAAAATAAAGAAAAACCCTGTGTTTTGTTTTTGAGTTATTTTCAATTAAACTCCTAAGCAAATGTGATTGTGCCCAAATTTTTATCGTTTTTTGTTTAATCATTTTTAACTTTAAATTTTTATACGATATCTTCTTATAATTTTGTGTAAAGGTTGCTCTTTCCTAATATGTCAAATACAAAAAATACCCTATCGATAGTTTTTCAGTTATTTTCAAGTAAACACCAAAAAGTGTGATTTTGTTTAAATTTCATTGACAATATTTTTTAAATTATTTATCACTTGTTAATTTTGTACGATATCTTTATGAATTTTTGTCTGAGTATTGGGCCATCATTGCCTTTTCGAAATTAGTAAAAATAAAGAAAATCCCTGAGAATAGTTTTTGAGTTATTTTCAATGTAACTTTAAATTTTTATACGATAACTTCTTAAAATTTTGAGTAAATATTAAGCAAACGTTGTTCTTTCAAAATATGTCAAATACAAAAATACCCTATCAATAGTTTTTCAGTTATTTTCAAGTAGACACCAAAAAGTGTGATTTTGTTTAAATTTCATTGACAATATTTTTTAAATTATTTATAGCTTGTTAATTTTGTACGATATCTTCATGAATTTTTGTGTGAGTATTAGGCCATCATTGCCCTTTCGAAATATGTAAAAATCGAGAAATACGCCATGAATAGTTTTTGGGTGATTTTCAATTAAACAAAAAAGAAAGTCTGATTTTGTCCATATTTTTATTATTATTTTATTAACCATATGTAACTTTACATTTTTATACGATATCTTCTTGAAATTTTGTGTAAATATTTAAACAAGCATTGCTCCTTTAATATATGAACAAAACATAAATATTCCACCAATGGCTTTTCAGTTATTTGCAATTAAACACACACAAACAAAAATTTATTTGAATTTTATTGAAACTATTTTAATTTAATAATTTGCAAATTTGTTCGATAATGACTAGCTATATTCGTCAAAACTGCCAACATTAAATAAAAAAATGTTATACAAACAAAGTAAAAAGTGTTTTATCGTGAAATTAACATTTATAACGAAACAGAATAATAATTACATTTTATTTATCAACAAGCGTAGCCTAATTACAAAGAAATATATGGTTCATTCTTTTACAAACCGCACGGATTTGAGGAAAAAAAATGCGACTTCTCCAAATACGTTGAAATGTTGTTTACAAATAATATAAATGAAATTAATCGACACGTATTTCAGGATTAGGCTGAAAAAAAATGTTTTTCCAAAATATTCACATCACATTTTTCGTCCATTTGCTGGTTTTTGTCCGTTCTTCTCATATTTGAAATTTTTTATCTCCACTTGTACTGATCCGATTGATGTCGGTTTTCTTTTAATTTACACGTTATTGCGTTAGCTAACCACTCTAATTTTAGTTATAATGTTTATTGTTAACTAATTAGAGTTAATAACAATTTAATTTTTCAATGCGAATTTAAGTACTTTACCCCAAACAAAATTGATTAAGATAAATACTATCTTGTTCGTTATTCTGTTATCTGCAAAAATCATTTCACAAAAAAGTGGTATGTATCTTGGATCGGAAATAATTAAATATTTCCGAGCGCAAGTCACGCAGCGCGCGTCACGTGCGGCAGTGATCTCAGACGCTCACATCATTTTCCACTTTTAAGTGAATGTGAACCATTCTTAATCTAACTCCGCAATATTTGTTGATTATACTTATTAATAGAAATTAGTGTAAGTAATTATATAATGACATAAAAAATAATTTCAGTTACTAAAATAAATGTCACAATGGCAAAGTGATTGAAAACTGTTAAACCAAGATATTTCGAGACACAAAAATATGAGATCAATAGTATCGAGTATTATGATGTCAAAAAATACAAGTCGCTTAAAACATTCACAGTTTTTTTATTAACTTACAACTATGTATACAAGAAATGCCTACTATCTATCCCCGCTTGCACCCGCGAGCACACAATATTTAGGTCGTAGTGACGCAAATTTTGAAAAACTGCATTTAGCTTTGGGATGGACTTCTTTAAACAATTCATAAAGTTCTTTCAAATTGATTAATAATAACCTTTTTTGCATTTGGATGCGCTTCCCATCAATTTTAACAGACACGAAATCCTTTTTACCCGGCATGATACGACTGTTCTCATCCAATTGAAAAAAGTTTATTATTAAATCGATCACTCCTTTCTCCAAAGTCGGGTGACTTTTTGGATTTGCATCTGACATTATTCCTTTTTCTTCCGCAATCTGTTTCGCAATTTTAATCATATGATCTGTAGCAAGAGGAAAATGACGTTGGATTTTCCGATAAGACCAGTCCTTAAATATTGTCAATATTTTAATTCTTTTTGAACGTTCTGTCGTCGTCTGAAATTCGTCTTTCAAGACTTTCAGTAAAAAATCTCCATCATTTTCCTCAATACTATCATTATTACCGTGAATGACAGGGTGGAAAATTGTTTCAGTAAAAATTTCAGTTACATTTTTTACCTTTTCAATCGAATAACGCTTTTGTGAAACTTTTTTTTTTGAATAAGTGAAACTCCCATCAAATGTAAACCTAGGTTGAATAAATCAATTGCTTCAGTCACGACTACTTTGTCTTTCTCAAATGATACATCCGGACTGTCCGAAAAATGTTCCGTGTTGTCATCATCACTTTCCAACGCACAAAAATCGTTATCATGAATTTCCTCATTCTAAAAAAATATATTTTTAACATATATCAGTAAACCTGTCTTTCAACAGATTATTCCAAGATATCATGAAAATTAGAACAAATATTGCATCAGCAATGAAATTCAAGTAACGAAATCATTATTTTACCTTTTCTTCAAAATCCTTGTCGAATTGAAGAACTTCAATGCGGCAAGTATTGCAGATCTTTTGTTGAAGAGACTCATCCGTTACTGATAAATTTAAAGCAGTCAAATGTTCCTTCGTAATTCGGCGAAGATTTTTTAGTTTTCGATGAGAAGGTTTATTGAAAGGATTGAAACATCTATCCAGTCGAATTTTCGAAGCACTTAAAAATGTAGATGATTTGGGCATTTTATCAAAACTTTCTAGCCAAATGTAAATGTAAACAATAATATTATAAAGACATGCGTATGATACGACTTGCGGCAGCACACTAAAAACATTCATGTCCACACTACAGCGTGGTGGATTGCAAGTTCAGACACGTTTTGGCGTGCTACATGTTATGCGCGCCGACTCCCCCGCGCGCGGCGTGACTTGCGCTCGGAAATATTTAATTATTTCCGATCCAAGATACATACCATTTTTTTGTAAAATGATTTTTGCAGATAACAAAAGAACGAACATGATAGCATTTATCTCAATCAATTTTAGTTGGGGTAAAGTACTTAAATTTGCAATTAAAAATAAAATTGTTATTAACTTTGATTAGTTAACAATAAACTTCATGAATAAAATAAGAGCGGTTATCTAACGCAATAACGTGTAAATTAAAAAAAAAGACGCCATCAATCGGATCAGTACAAGTGGAGATAAAAAATTTCAAATATGAGAGAAACGGACAAAAACCAGCAAATGGACAAAAATTGTGATGTGAATATTTTGAAAAAAAATTTTTTTGAGCCAAATCCTGAAATACGTGTCGATTAATTTTATTTATATTAGCCGTAAACAAATTTTCAGTCAATTTAAAAATGTCAAGTCCAATTAGGTGTGCGATTTGTAAAAGAATGACCCATATATAAACTAAACTAAATATAGTTTAACATTGTAAGTGAGTAGAGTACATAAATAATTGAATTAATAAGTTCAGTATTCTGATTTCGATTTAATCCCACTAAATCCCCTCCTTGAATTTTTTTTTTTGAGTGACACTGTCAATTAATAAAATAAACATATTTGTCAATTGTATTACTATTGAAAATTAACACATAGTGTTGGAAAAGTACATATAGCAACTAAAACTAATATGTGAAGAAAGGAATTACTACAATAATTAATAATAAGTTCAGAATACACAGACATAAACTGTTCTATACAAGGTGAACAAAATCGACAAAGCAGAAGCCCCTTATTATTCTCTGTAGTCGATCAAGCTTTTATAGTTTCACATTTAAAAAACTGAATACCATTTTCCTTTAACTAAAGCGTATTGTTAATAAATTCCTTAGCTTCCCGAATAAAGAAATAAAGAGGCTTTTCAGACGGAATTAAAAAAAAAAAACACAAGCGTTTCTGTACAATTGTATAAAAGCCACACTCGACTCGAGACAAGGAACGAGAAAATAATGGAAACTTTAAGCACCGCCTATTTTTTTTATTTGCTCCCCTCTTCTCTCTTGTTTAAACCGCGAAGCACGTGAAGTTTTAATAAACGTGTAGCGCAAAACTGTTTTCCGCCTCGTCGGATTACATTATTAAAAGTTGGCCAACTCGAAAACAAGTCAATATGACGTCGGCTGCCGAGATGCCGAGAACTTCCTTAATGAACGTTAAAAATTAACGATTCACTCCGAACAGCGGGGAATAATTAATTTGTTAAAATTCTCGGCGAGGAAATTTCGGGTTTTTCTTAATCATTTTGCGTGGGATTATTTTTTATTATTACGGGGGAGGCTTTTACGACAGGGCCACATCATTTCGTTGTTGTTAAAATGGACTAATGTGAAGGTCGGGTTTAATTTTGGCAGGGTTTATGCCTTGTTTAGGACGTAATATGTCGTAAAAGTGGATTTACAGTGTGTGTTAATTAAGCTATGAAAAATTTAAAAAAATATATCGTATGCAAGTTCCGGGTTAAAATTGGTAAAAAATTTAGCAAAATAAAGTATGCAAGATTCAAGTTAAAAATGGTAAAAAATATGTTAACATGTAACGTTTCATTTTAAAAAGAGCGCATATTTGGTTGCAGACGCTAAATGTCTGCAATTGAGAATATTGTTTTTAGAGTTTTTTTTGTTGGGTTCGACGGTCTGCCAGGTGTCGAGTCAGTTTCGTTAGGGTAGCGCAGTTTTCAAGTAATAGTTGTGATATTTTATTACCGTTTCGCGAGGTTTCTCTTCGACAGAGGTGAGATAGTAAGATTCAAGTAATTTTTGATCCTAATACCTCCGAATTATTTAGGAACCTTCAGTTTTGGGTCTCAAGATAAATCGTTTTTATTTGGGGCTCCATTTTAACACCGGTCGCCGTGTTGCCAGAACAGTTGTTGCCGTGGTGCTACAATTTAACACCAGGTGCGGTGTTGTCAATTCCTCGACCTTGCTGCGTTCCTGCGTTGCCGATTTCATTCGCAGTGTTCAAAATAACAACAGTTGCGTGTACCTATGGACCCTTTTTGAACTCTGTGGTCATATTGGTGAGGATTGTTACCTGTGGAGGAGGATTCCTGATTGGGAGTAGAGGAGCATCGGGAGAGAAATTAAGATAAGTGCTAATATAATTCGAGTTTCCTGATAATTACTGTGCGCGGCGTGAATCGCGTAAGTGACTTTTGTAAAATACGCGTTACTGCAGAAAGATAAAAAAAAGGACAATTTTAGATATATACCGCCCTAGACCGGTGAAGCTCTAGGTGGCGCCCAACTTGTTTTGTTTCCTTAGTTATTTAGTATTATTTACTAACATTAGATAAGTAGGCATTTTTTTGTTTGTTTGTTAAACCGAACAAAACTTTAATTTACTTTCCACTTTTGTTTTGAATACCATTTTTGTTGGTTCCATAAAAAAATAAAAGAAAACTATTATTCACGTTAATCCCATACCCACGCCCGCTCCGCAATTTAATGAGCAGCCGGAGGTCACAAACAAAATAAAGTATGCAAGAACCAAGTTAAAAATGCTTAAAAATATGTTAAGAAAATAAAGTATGCAAGATCCAAGTTATAAATGATAAAGAATATGTTAAAAAAATAAAGTATGCAAGATCCAAGTTAAAAATGGTATTAAATATGTTAACACAGTAAAGTATGCAAGATCTAAGTTAAAAATGGTAAAAAATATGTTAACAACATAAAGTATGCAAGATCCAAGTTAAAAATTGTAAAAAATATGTTAACACAGTAAAGTATGCAAGATCTAAGTTAAAAATGGTATATTGTTTACCATTTTTAACTTAGATCTTGCATACTTAGTTAGCAAAATATAGCAAGATCCTAGCATATTATTTGGTTACAATTTAAAATAAAAAAGTAAATAAAAAAAAGTAACAGTGTTATTTATTTAAATATTTACAATGTATCTCAAAGTAACCGCCTCTGCTACAAGATATTATTTAGAAACTCAAAGACTCAATACGCATCTGTTATATTTTTTTTTATTCCGTCTAAAAAGTCTCTTTATTTCTGCACTTGGAAAGCCGAAGAATTTATTAACAATAAGATCTGAATAAAAAGGATCAAGCAAATTAGAAACAAAAATCTTATAAATTATTAAAACTCCTAAACAATAGCAAAACAATAAAAATGTTTGTTGTTTTCAACACTAAAATTATACATTAATTTCTAAGCAATTTCTGTTAATTATAAGAATTATTTTCAGTTGATTTCTTACAAGTTTAAAACAAAACAAAATTATTTTAAAATCACAATAAATCACAATAACAAAAACTTCACAATATTTAAGTGTTTTGTACGCGTGTCGCATGAAGTAAAATTTAACTTCATGCGCCACGCGTATCAAACACTAACTTATTTTGAAGTACAAAACAGTTATTTCTTCTTTTATTACCTAAAGTTGCTCGATTTCAAAAAGAATAATATTGTTTCTATATTAAATATTAATATATGTAATCTATATTGTTTCTATATTGTATGCACATTGAATATCTACCAAGTGTGTTCCACTCCCAGACTAAGCATGAAGTAAAATTTCGAGTTTAGAAAAGCCCCGTGAAAATTTGTCGAGGGTCGCGCAGCGACCCGAGACAAATTTTCTGGGCTTTTCTAAACTCGAAATTTTACTTCATGCGCCATGCGTATAAAACACTGACTTATTTTAAAGTACAAAACAATTACTCCTTCTTTTATTACCCAAAGTTGCTTGATTGCAAAAAGAATAATATTGTTTCTACATTAAATATCAATATAGTAACAATATATGCAATCTTTCTTGATTCTATATTGTATGCACAATTAATATCTAACAAGTGTCGCCCACTCCCAGACTTATTTTAAAGTACAATACAATTACTTCTTCTTTTATTACCAAAAGTTGCTCGATTGCAGAAAGAATAATATTGTTTCTATATTGTATGCACATTGAATATCTAACAAGTGTCTTCCACTCCCAGACTAAGCATGAAGTAAAATTTCGAGTTTAGAAAAGCCCCGTGAAAATTTGTCGAGGGTCGCGCAGCGACCCGAGCCAAATTTTCTGGGCTTTTCTAAACTCAAAATTTTACTTCATGCGCCACGCGTATAAAACACAAAAATATTGTGAATTTATGTATATTTGAACCTCACTTGAAATCAGTGTTGTATACACGTGGCGCATGAAGTAAATTTCGAGTTTAGAAAAGCCCAGAAAATTTGTCTCGGGTCGCTGCGCGACCCTCGACAAATTTTCACGGGGCTTTTCTAAACTCGAAATTTTACTTCATGCTTACCCTAGGAGTGGAAGACACTTGTTAGATATTCAATGTACATACATTATAGAATAGAATAGAATAGAATAGAATAGAATAGAATAGAAATAGAATAGAAATCTTTATTAGTGCTAACAACATAAAGTCTTACACACGTCAAATATCATTAATATTTACTATAATAATATCTAAATTATAAAATAAAGTTATAACAAAATTTAAAGAAACATTAAGAAAAATAGTAAGTAAATAGAGAAGGACATAGAATGCACCAGTGGAGGCAAAACATCATATGCCTTCACTGACTTTCTGCAAAAATTCTTCTAGTGAGTAGAATGCGTTTTCTAAGAGTATTTGTTTGATTTTGGTTTTGAATAATTTTGTCGGTAGTGACTTTATATTAGGTGGTAGTGCGTTTAGTAGACGAATCGAGTAGAAACGGGGACCTGTTTTAGCTATCGATAAACGAAATGAATTTAGGCGGATATTATCCCGCTTACAAGTATCGTGCTCATGTATGTGTCTGTTGCTTGTAAATGTGTGCTCATTTTTCTTGATATACATCAAGCATTCAAGTATAAACAGACAAGGTACCGTAAGAACGTTTAACTGTTTGAACGCTTCACGGCAATCTTGCCTGTTGGACAGTCCTGCGGTAATTCTCACTGCTCGCCGTTGAAGCCTAAATATATCATTGGTAATAGAGGAATGACCCCATACAAGAATGCCGTATAATAATAATAATAATAATAATATAATCTTTATTCTAATATAAATATAAACATACAAGATATACATGAATACTTAATATAAGAATATGCGTCACATAAGAGAAAAACATGCTTAAGCAATAGGCACATGTAAGTAATTTAGATTAAATTCTAAAAACTCATTTAGAGAGTAAGGTTCAATATCTCTTACAATAATATTTATTTTTGATTTAAATGATTTGAAATACCGCTCATTTTCAAGTAAGTCGGCAATTTATTAAATAATTTTATGCATGTGTAATTCACGCCCTTTTCGGTGAGTGAATATCGGTGTATAGGGTAGTTAAGGTTATCCTTATGTCGTGTATTGTAGATATGAATCTGAGTTCCATCTGAAAAAAGGTGCTTTTGTTTCCATATGAACACTAGACACTCTAATATATAAATTCCTGTGACAGTTAATAAGTTATTCGATGCAAACAAAGACCTACATGATGTAGAGCTTTTGAGACCTAATAAGATCCTGAGCACACGTTTTTGGATTAAGAAAATTTTATTTATGTTAGGCGAACTACCCCAGTGTATGATTCCAAATCTGACCAAAGATTCGAAATTGGCATAATAAGTTATTTTTAATATATCTAAAGATAGGTGAGGTTTTAAAGTATATAGCATAAAGCTAATTTTAGCCAATTTACCTTGTAAATACTCAATGTGAGAATACCATTTTAATTTTTCATCGATGTTAATTCCCAAAAACATAGACGATTGAGAAAGTTGAAAATTTAGATTGCCAAATGAAATGTTATTAGGCATATTGCCGATTTCATTTTTTTTAAATAGAATACATTTAGTTTTATTTTCGTTTAGCAATAAATTGTTGTTTTTAAACCACTGTGTAATATCAATTAGTGCTAGTTCCCCATTTCTTACCATATCATCAAAAGTATTTCCAACGATACAAAGATTGGTGTCGTCCGACAATCCTTAGCTTCGGAGATGACAATTGATAAAGATCGTTTATAAATATATTAAACAAAAAGGGCCCAAGTATACTCCCTTGTGGAACACCCATGACAACGTCTAGAGCACTTGACCGCAGTTTTTCACCTTTATTCATTATTTCTACTATTTGTTTTCTGTTAGATAAATAGGATTTGTACCAATTATACGCGACTCCGCGGAAACCGTAATTGTATAACTTCGATAGAAGCAAGTTATGGTCAATGCAGTCAAATGCTTTAGATAAATCCAGCATTATTCCACAAGGGACCTGGCCCCCTTCAAAAGCACAATGGATGAAATGGGTAAAATCATATAATGCGGTATTTATATTTTTATGCTTAGTAAAGCCATGTTGGTTTTTCGACATCATATTATATTTTTGTAAAAAAGATATACTTTGTTTTGCGACATAGTATTCAAACAGTTTAGAAAAAGTCGATAAAATACTTATTGGTCTATAATTTTCCATATTATCACGGCCGCCTTTCTTGTATACTGGTTTAACTACTGCTAATTTCAATATTTCTGGAAAAACGCCATTAGCTAAGGATTCATTAAAGAGATGACATAATGGTTCACTAATTAAATGAATGATTTTTTTCAATAGCGACATTGGAAATTCATCAGCACCGGAGCTTTTTTTATTTGGCATAGCAGAAACTATACCCTCAACTTCACTTATCGTTATGGGGCAAAAAAATATCGAATGATAATTATTAAATTCCAGCCTACTATTTTGGTCGGAATTACCTCCCAAAATGCTCTTTGCAGAATTGACAAAATAATTATTTAAATCATCAACATTTAGCTCGCAGTTACCAGACAGTTTATTTGTAGGGCCACTTAATTCTTTTATGATGGACCAAGAAGTTTTACTTTTATTTGTGGAGAATATTATTTTATTATTATAATATGCTTTTCTGTCATTTAATAGCAATTTATTGTACTCCTGTTTATAGTGCTTATAAGTATTTTTACAATTTGGGAAATAATTTACTAGGATAGCGTACAGGTCAAGTTGCTTTTTACACATTTTTGTCTCATTAGAAGTAGCAATTTTTATTTTTTTGTCTCTTTTATTATATGTCCTTAGAGGAAAACAGGTATTAAAATATTGTGAGAGTATACACATAAAATGGTTAAATTTTGAGTTAACGTCTGATTTATGATATAACCCCATCCAGGCTTCATTATGAAGATATTCAGAAAATAAAGAAATATTTTGGTCTGTAAAATGTCGATATTTAATTTGATATGAATCGTTATGATGTTTTAAATTTATATCTATAATCTGAGCCATGTGATCAGAGAACCCAGTCGGAATTATATCATAATGCATTACGTTCTGCGTATTATTTGTAATGACATTATCAATGCATGATTGTGAAGTTGGTGTTACTCTCGTATATTCTTTAATCAGTAATTCCAGATTGAAGGATTTGATTAGCATTTTAAAATGACTTGAAATGTGATAAGTTTTTAAGATATCTATATTGAAGTCACCACATATATAGAATTTGTTGTTATTTGATAATAAAATTTGAAATAGCAATTCGATTCTATTAAAAAATAGTTCAATGTTAGAATTTGGTGGTCTATATATGGAGATAAATGTAATTTTTTGTTTTTTGTCAAATTCAATATCAGCATCTGTGCATTCGAAGATATTTAATTGACATAAATTATTTATGTCATCGCGGCAATGTGACTTAAAATTGTTATTACAGTATATTGCTACCCCACCATGACTGTAAATAGAGCGGCAGAATCGTGAAATTAGTTTATGGTTTAAGAATTTTATCGAATCAATTTGATTTGTTGATTGCCAGTGTTCGGTCAGAGAAATTACATCTATGTTATGATTTTGTAAAAATAAGTGAAACTCATTTATACTGTTTCCGAGCGATTGAATATTTAAATTTAGTAGTTTTAAAATATGATTTGATTGTTCTTGCGTGTGTTTATAATTTACATTATTTACATTTTTGTCTACGGTTTTTTTCTGATATTTTGTAGGCGCTGTAAAAAAGGATTAATGTATACCCCCTCAGGCCAAATATTTGGGTTATTCACAATATCCGAATCAGCCTTAGATACAGTTAGCTTAAAAGACGAATATTCCTCAGGTCGTTTGGAGGTCATTCTTGAACATTCGGCGTCTATAATGTTGATGGTGGATACGTAATTCAATAGTGATTCAATTGTCACTTCAGGATCCAATCCGCTGATGTAGAAGTGGGAGCGTATTTTACGCCCTTTGATTCCTAGTGGTTGTGTAGATTTTTCCACGATAGGAATTTTCTTTTGTTTACGTCTTCTTTGTACTAGTGTAAATTCGTCATTTTGCAGGGATGTCTCAGTGGCAAATGGGCCCTTCCTCTCAGGTGTTGTTGGCGCGGCTGCAGAATTCGTTTGTTGAGTCGGTAAAGTCGGCGTTGCTGAGCGTAAAGATGCAATTTTATTATATGCAACCTTAGATGTACTCGGGTCGTTCATTGTGTTTTCGGATAAGTCACTATTCGATTTATTTTTCAATTTATTTACAGTTTTCTTCGTTTCCTGACCAAGTAAGGATTGCAGCTGTGCTACATTTGATTTGTTTACATTCTTTTTTGCTGGATTTGAGAATGGTGAGGTTGAGTTCTTAATTAAATGATCCTTTTCAACAATTATATTATTTAGATGTCCGACTTGCCTGTTAAGTGAGTGTATTTCCACTTTCATATCCCTCAGTTCATTTCGCATGCTCAATACTAGTTGGAGACATATTCTTTGAATCCCTTGCTTTTCGCAGCGATGGCACGCCGTAGCTCCAAACTTGTCTTCAGTTTTTATACATCCTATGTGGTATTCAGTAGCACAGATTACACACGTAGATAGTTCACTTTTTGATGTGATTGGTAATTGGCAACCAAAACACTCAATATTTTCAATTATTTCGATAATAGTTTTATTCAAATCGCTTTCCGATAACGAACGATGTTCACGGTTCGCCATCGCGAATTGTATGCAATATGTGATTGAACAAGTGAATGAAAAGCAGTTTTGACCATACCCAAGGACACTGATCTCTTCATATTACGCAATAAATATGTGATTTTAGAGAGTTTGGTTTTTAAATCATGTCCGTGATATTCCCAACTTAACTTTGGGTCAACGGTTATTCCCAGTAGCTTGGCTGAAGTTGTTGGCGAGGGTGTAAATTGCTTCAAAGAGAACGTCATTTCAACAGTTTTTGACAGGTTTAGCTTGAGTTTGTTAGAGTTAAACCAATTCATTACAGTAAGTTTGGTGTTATTGAGGGCGGCCACAGACTGATCGAGAGTATTTTCTTTAGCAGATATAATTGTATCATCCGCGTAGAGGACCATAGACGCGTGGGAGACATAGCATGGGAGATCGTTAATATATAGAATAAAGAGAAGCGGTCCTAAGATAGATCCCTGAGGTACACCATGCATTAAATCTCCCACATCGGATCTATCCTCCCCCTGGTGAACAATTTGCTTTCTGTTTGTTAAATAAGACATGATCATACTGATGGCACTAGGATCGAAGTTATAGAAGTAAAGCTTTCGACATAGAATAGCATGAGCAAGACAGTCGAAAGCCTTACTTAGATCCAGCAGGTTGCATGCTATTACCTTGCCCTCTTCGAAACAATTTATTATGTCGTCAACAAATTCGTTAATGGCCATCACCGTCGATCGACCCGGTCTAAAACCAAACTGAGCATCGTTTAACAACTTGTTTTGTTCTAAAAAGCTATTTATTTGTTCAAGAAATATAGATTCCATTATTTTAGAAAATAATGGCAGAATTAAAATTGGTCGATAGTTGTTTGCATCGTCCAAGTCACATTTCTTGAATATGGGAATGCATTTACCAATCTTCAGAGCGTCTGGGAATGTGTTATCGTTAATACACCTATTAATTAATTTAGTTAATGGGCTTATAATTATGTCGACAATTTTCTTTAGAATTTTAAGGTTAATGCCATATATATCCGTACTCCCTGTTGAGTTTAATCCCTGTATGATAGTTACTTTGACGCAAGACACTCTAGCAAATTTAAAATAATCTGTACATTGACCAATTGGTATTCCGATCATCAATTTTATAGGATCGGTATTAGTATCAGTGATAGATTGTATGATGTTGTTGGCAGCAGATAAAAAAAAAGTATTAAGGTTATTTGCTGAGATGCTGGGAGTGTTATTAAGTTTATTAGTTGGGCGCTTAGAGTTTAATATTTCCCACATTGCTTTGTTACAATTGCTAGAAGAGTTTATGTGACTATCGTTTGCCAGCCTTTGTTACGATTGATCTCTTTTTTGTACATGGATTTTTGCATTTTGTAATATTCAATGAGTTCCGGTGAAGGTGAGCGGCTAGTGGCTTCCCTAATAAGATTTAATTGATTCCTCATATCTCGAAGCTTACTTGAAAACCACTTGATTTTTATTTTCTGGTGTACTTGTTTATTAATAATTTTCAACGTTATTTACAATTATTTTTATAAATATATCTAAGGCATCGTTGGTCGCTAGGCTTTCCATATTGGGCCATACAGTTTCACTTAGCAGAGTATATAACATTGTACCACCTTGGTCGGTGACGGGACGAATACATTTAGCTATGACCGGATCATTATGATTAATGGGAATATTTATTAGTATACCGTTATGGTCAGATACACCAATGTCAATTACTTTTGCTATGTCATTTAGGATTCTATCATTGGTAAATATATTATCTATGCACGCTTTACCTCTTGTTGCACTAGATATTAATTGACGTAAACCATAATAGACGAAAAGATTGCATAAATCTGTAATATTCGTATCCGTAGTATTAAAATGAACGTTAAAATCGCCACAGATATAAACTTTATAAGATGTTAAGTTTAAACGGTCCAACATATCAGTGAGTATATCAAGAAAATGTGAAAAGTTCCCACTTGGAGAGTGGTATACGGATATTATTATTAAATTTGAATTAATAAGCATTATGCCCGACATTTCACAGACAAGTTCTATTGATAAATCAAAGAGAAATTGTATTTCAGTGTATAAACAATTGCGTTTGACCATGATACAGGATCCGCCGTTTTTAGCCGTTCGTCTACTAAAGCAACTCG
Organism: Philonthus cognatus; assembly: GCA_932526585.2. NCBI lineage: Eukaryota > Metazoa > Arthropoda > Insecta > Coleoptera > Staphylinidae > Philonthus > Philonthus cognatus. Next base: position 171,831,021 of record OW052241.1, read on the forward strand.
CGTTTATAAAGTTGTTAATTTGACAAAAATGCGCTTCCTCATGCGTGAGCCAGTGTTCAGTAAAAGCCAATACATCGATGTCTTTATCTATTAAAAACGATTCTAGTTCCGCAATTTTATTACGTAAACATTGGATGTTAATATAAAATAGTTGAAAAGAAGTAAGTGAGGATTCTGCACTTTTTATCAGTTTTCTTGAGTAGCAGCAGTTGTCTGATGAGTTCGGCGATTGAATAAAAAACGTCTCACAGATGTTCCGTTCGGCCAGGTTTTTGGATCGTAAGCCGTATCTAATTTTTCGAACGGAATGGTGACCTTGAAAGATGTATATTGGTCCGGGCGCTTCGCCTTTAATTGTTCGCATTCAGCTTCGATCATGAATGACTGTAGGTGAGAAATTACGGTGTCCACAGTAGTATCCGGGAGTAAATTGTATACATGCAAGTATACTTTTTTATTAACTGCTTTAAGAGTTGTTTTTGTGGGACCTGCTTCTCCAGTAATTTTTTTCCGAGCGGCTCGCCGATGTTGGACTTTGACCATCGGGTTGATATCATCCCGTAAGTCGGGATAATCCTCATGAATGAATGTTGTTGGAGTAATTGGCTGTACACCTTCAGATGTCGTGTTTGACTCTGTATTCGCGTTGGTCTTTGCTTTAGGTTTCCTAGAGTGGCTAACGTTTTGCTGTTGGCTCGATGTTGGTAGAACTGGTCTTGCCGCAGATTGTTTACATTCTGTTATGGAGGGAATAGTTTCTTTCATAACCTCCTGTTGTAGAAGTTCGTATTTCGCAAGAAGCTCATTAAACCTCTCACCGAGCAACTGATTATTAAGGGTGAGTTGCGCAATTAACTGCTTTTGATACATGTATGCTTCGAGTTTGAAATCGACCTCTGTCGTGATCGCTCGATCTGTGTCAGGTGGTTTCGAACAACAGATGATTTCCTTATCATTTATGATACTTGCCCCTTTTAGCAGCTTAGCACATCCTGGATGAGTTAGTGATGAACAAGACACACACAGGTAGCCCGTTTTTTGGCATATTTCTACAGTAACGGCACGGCTTTACCGAGTTTAAATTCAGAGATGCTAGTTCGGTGGCCATCTTGGTAGAGACAATATAGATTGCATATATTGTTACTATATTTATTTATTTATTTATTTATACGGAAGTCCATTTAATATACAGTCTTAAGTTAAAATATACAATTAAGAATAGTAAAAAACAAACAATAGATTAAAACACAAACATAGATTAAAATACAAACAATAAATTAAAATACAAACATTGATTAAAATACGAACAATAAATTAAAATACAAACGATCAACAGAATAAAGTACAAACAACAGATTAAAAAGAACAACTACCTGCTCTGTCGGAGAATATGCTGTAATGCATTCCGGCTAATTACACCAAAATCGGCATTGATGGCATTGCAGTTTCTGGCGATTCTGGCCATGCCAACATTTCTGGAATATTGATATTTAATATAGAAACAATATTATTCTTTCTGCAATCGAGCAACTTTAGGTAATAAAACAAGAAAAAAACTGTTCTGTACTTCAAATAAGTCAGTGTTTTATACGCGTGGCGCATGAAGTAAAATTTCGAGTTTAGAAAAGCCCAGAAAATTTGTCTCGGGTCGCTGCGCGACCCTCGACAAATTTTTACGGGGCTTTTCTAAACTCGAAATTTTACTTCATGCTTAGTCTGGGTGTGGAAAACACTCGTTAAAAGATTCAAATTAGGCTCTTTTCAAAAACAATAGACGTCGGAAAATTTACAGCTTATGCATATGTTTACCTAAAAGAAAATATTCACGTTGTTTTTTTTATGAAGAGTTCAGTTTGAAGTAATAAACGAGTGTTTTCCACTCCCAGACTAAGCATGAAGTAAAATTTCGAGTTTAGAAAAGTCCCGTGAAAATTTGTCGAGGGTCGCGCAGCGACCCGAGACAAATTTTCTGGGCTTTTCTAAACTCGAAATTTTACTTCATGCGCCACGCGTATAAACCACTAAAATATTGTGAATTGATGTATATTTGAACCTCATTAGAAATCAGTGATTTATACACGTGGCGCATGAAGTAAAATTTCGAGTTTAGAAAAGCCCAGAAAATTTGTCTCGGGTCGCTGCGCGACCCTCGACAAATTTTCACGGGGCTTTTCTAAACTCGAAATTTTACTTCATGCTTAGTCTGGGAGTGGAAAACACTCGTTAAGAGATTCAAATTAGGCTCTTTTGAAAAACAATAGACGTCGGACAATTTACAGCTTCTGCATATGTTTACCTAAAAGAAAATATTTACGTTGTTTTTTTTTTAGAAGAGTTCAGTTTGAAGCAATAAACGAGTGTTTTCCACTCCTAGACTAAGCATGAAGTAAAATTTCGAGTTTAGAAAAGCCCCGTGAAAATTTGTCGAGGGTCGCGCAGCGACCCGAGACAAATTTTCTGGGCTTTTCTAAACTAGAAATTTTACTTCATGCGCCACGCGTACAAAACATTGAAATATTGTGAATTTATGTATATTTGAACCTCACTTGAAATCAGTGTTTTATACACGTGGCGCATGAAGTAAAATTTCGAGTTTAGAAAAGCCCAGAAAATTTGTCTCGGGTCGCTGCGCGACCAAGACAAATTTTCACAGGGCTTTTCTAAACTCGAAATTTTACTTCATGCTTAGTCTGGGAGTGGAAACCCTCGTTAAAAGCTCAAATTGAACTTTTTTTTAAATCAACAATGGAAATGAAAATTAAAAGCCTACACATTGGAATATAAACACTTTAAAAAAATATATCTCTGTAAGTGTATAGAACACATGATTTAATACCAACATTTACGAGACATTTATTTTATTTATTGCATCGATAAAGCTATAATTAATTATTTTATTGACACGTTTTAATTATTAAATCGTCCAATTTATGTGATTGCTGATTTCCAACTATTTGCATTTTGTATAATTAAGAAATCATTGAGGATATAAATGATGGTAATAATTGCGTTCGTCTGGTAATTACAGACTTTTCTAATTTAAAAAATAAGAGAAATTAATAATCAGCTCTTCAATTAATAGCAAACTACGTACTTTTTTTAAATTGCCACTTGCTAAAAATAGCAAACTTGTGTGTTTGTGTTTTATAAATAAACGTATGTTCTAGGTCGTATAAGTTACAGGTAATTGAATGTAATGCATGAATTATTTACATGTGATTCTATGCTGCTTTTATAATAAAATTATATACTTTTTAGATTGAATACGTTCTCAAAATAATCATTTATTTAAAAATAATATAAAAGTGCGATTAATTTTGCGATCTACAATAAATTTGTCTTACAAAAATGACTTTGCTTAAACATCTTATTGATAATTTAAAGTTATTTTTTTTGTGGTGTGGGAGGGGAAAATCCATTTGCGGACGGAGTGTCGGACTCCTTACAGCCAAAAGACTGAGAGACTAACGACTAAAAACTTATTTATTGTCGAACAAAATTTAATAAGGTATCTGTTTACCTAATAAAATTATCGAGAGATTTATTGTCAAAGAAAGTTTCTGTTATGAAAGTTCAATAAATATGAATAAATATGAATGAATGAAATATGCAAAATCCATATTCATTTATGCGGTCTTAAAGAAAACGTAGTTTCCGTTGACCTGTGTACCACAATTGTGTTTAGCATTAATAAAGTATTATTATTATTATTATTATTTACATACAAAAAATTAACATTTTTAAAATTTCAGCTGAGGGGGTTAAACCACACATCCCCCACCCTAGCTACGGCCTTGAATACTTGTCGGTAAATACCTAAGTAATGTTGAATGTTAAAAATCGTTATTTTTGTCTTTTCTTAAAGAAAAGACAAAAATAACGATTTTTAACATTCAACATTACTTAGGTATTTAACGACAAGTATTCAAGGCTGTAGCTAGGGTGGGGGATGTATGGTTTAACCCCCTCCCCCGAAATTCTAAAAATGTTAATTTTTTGTATGTAAATAATAATAATAATACTTTATTAATGCTAAACACAATTGTGGTACACAGGTCAATGGAAACTACGCTAATACAAAAATATAAACGTACAATAAATATAAATACATGTAAGAAAAAGTCGTTAAAACAATAAAAACACATTAAAATGAGGTAGTTATATTCTGGAAAACAAATCACTTCAGATATTAGATAGCTTTTAGAATTGAGCTTAAATTGGATTCATTCAGAAAATCATCAAAGCTAAAATAGGCTTTCTCCAATAAAAATCGTTTTATACAAACTTTAAATGTTTTTATTGGCAATTCTTTAATAACGTCGGGGATATTATTGAAAAATTTAGGTCCCCAATATCTAGCTCCAGTGTGAGATTTAGTTAAGCGCATCATGTCTATATGGATATTGTTTTCTTGTCTAGTTTGATGGTTATGAATAACATTTATTTGGAGATATTCACTAATATTTTTCTTTATATGAATTAAACATTGATATATGTATAGGGATGGAAGGGTTAGAATGTTCATGTTTATGAATAGAGGTTTTGTGTCTGCTCTGTAAGCAGCATGAGCAAGAATGCGGACCGCCCGTCTCTGCAGTTTAAAGATACGCTGCCACCCCGGTGAATGACCCCATATAATCAGACAATAACTAATCCGAGATTGAAAATACGCAAAATTAGTTGTTTTAAGAACATCTAGGGAAACTGAATGAGACAGATTACGTAAAAGGTAGATGCTGCAGCACAGCTTTTTCGCAAGTTGATTGATATTTTCAACCCAGGTCAACTCCTTATCAACCCACATTCCCAAAAATTTGACGTGCGGTGAATAAGTGTTAGTAATTTTATTTAAAGTGAACAATATATTTACACATTTATTCGGATTTAGATGAAGACGGTTGCCTGCAAACCACTCAAAGGCCATTGCTGAAGCACTGACATTCAAAGTAGAAACTGTGGTAAGGTCATTATCAACACTTACCAAAGTTGTATCATCAGCATATTGGATAACGTTTACTTTGGGAATGTATACTGGCAGTTCATTGACATAGATCAGGAACAGAAGTGGCCCTAGGATTGATCCCTGTGGTACCCCAAATTTAATCATTATTGGTTTAGATGTTTTACCATTTATCCGAGTCATTTGTGTTCTGCCAGTGAGATAAGAATTTATAAGATATACACTAGATGAACTGAAGTTATAACATTCAAGTTTATTTAGGAGAATATCATGTGACATACAGTCGAATGCTTTCGACAGGTCCAAGAAAGTGGCCATTGCAAAGCCTCCGTCTTCAAGTCACAACAGTGACTTACTCTGTAAGAGTAAACAAAATATTTTTGCCATTAAAACCACGGCTTGTAAAAAACCGTAATTTTTACCCGACCGATAACCGGAAGTGAACCGAAAAAAAAAATATCGATTTATTTCGGTTCAAACACGCACGAGACACTTAAATATACAGTGAATAATGACAAAATCGATTTTATTCTCAATAAATGGAACTAAAATTTACTTTTTTTTCAAGGCCGAACCAAAACTAACATTTGTAGGTAAAATTGTTTAATTCTACAACCGTTTCTAGTTGTTTGCAATTTTTAAATCAAAACCTCGAATAAGACTATTTTAGTAATTTTTTTACCTAGAAATTTTAGTTTTGGTTCGGCCTTGAAAAAAAGGTAAGTTTTAGTTCCACCTTTTTTACTTTCCCCCGTATGTAATACAAAGGGAAAGTATTGTTTTCGTGAAAATTTTCGAATCAAAAATTTTAGCGGAAATATCCGTTTTGAGGTCCCCTGAGACCATTTTTGAAAAATGTCTGTCTGTCTGTCTGTCTGTCTGTCTGTCTGTGTGCGCTGTACCGCAAAAACCGCTAAAGATATCGAGATGAAACTTGAAACTTAAGCTTTTTGTTACAATCGGAAGAACTGAAAAGCTTTTGGTGAAAATCGGAAAACCGGAAGTGGTACTTTACTCTTAACGTTTTTCAGTTTTTTCAGATTTTTTTAATAAATGTTCATCAAACAAAAAATTCCTTTAAATAAAAGTTGTAGATAATAACAAAATGAAGATGTATTGTTCATTTACTTTTTGTCATAGCACTCTTAGTTTTTGAGATATTTCAAAAGTTGTGTGTTTTATCTAGTTATTGGTGTGTGACAGTGTATGTGTCGATACAATTGAAAAATGTTTCAAATACAAGTTATAGGAAATGAAAAACTAAAGATTTTTTGTAGATTCACTTTTTGTCATAGCACTCTTAGTTTTTGATATAATTAATTAATAGTGATTTTTATCTAGTCATTGATTTGTGTCAGTGTATGTGTTGATACAATTGGAAAATGTTTCAAATAAAAGTTGTAGGTAATAAAATATTAAAGATTTTTTGTATCTTCACTTTTTGTTATAGCACTCTTAGTTTTTGAGATAATTAATAAATAATGTTCTTTTATCTAGTCATTGGTTTGTCTCAGTGTATGTGTTGATCCAATTGAAAAATGTTTTAAATAAAAGTTGTAGTTATCAAAAAGTTGAAGACATTATGAAAATTATAATGCTACAAATATTTTAAAAGTGATTTCATACGCAATTTACGGGGGAAAGTACTATGATGGACACATCACCATTTTTTGAGAATAAAATGGATTTTATTATTAATTCACGGTATATTCATGATTGCGATATTATGACTGTAAGTCACTTGGTTAACTGTCTTCTGATTAAGATATGATTTTGTCATTAAATCACTATATCGACGGTATTTTCACTGTTGTGACATTATGACTGTAAGTCACTTGATTGACTGACATTAGTCTATCGTGTCAGCTTGACTTAAGATGACGATAGTCGGCGTTTAATCTATTGTATCAACTTGACATGAATCGCCGTCAGCAGACATTAGTCTATCCTGTCACTTGGTTAACTGTCTTCTAATTATGGTATGATTTTGTCATGAAATCACTATATCGATTAAATTTTCACTATTGTGACTTTCTGACTGTAAGTCACTTGATTAACTGACATTAGTCTATCGTGTCAGCTTGACTTAAGATGACGATAGTCGGCGTTTAGTCCATTGTATCAGCTTGACATGAATCGCCGTCAGCAGACATTAGTCTATCCTGTCACTTGGTTAACTATCTTCTGATTATAATATGATTTTGTCATTAAATCACTATATCGACCGTATTTTTACTATCGTGACTTTATAACTGTAAGTCACTTGATTGACTGATATTAGTCTATCGTGTCAGCTTGACTTAAGATGATAGTCGGCGTTTAGTCCATTGTATCAACTTGACATGAATCGCCATCAGCAGACAGTCTATCTTGTCACTTGGTTAACTGTCTTCTAATTATGATATGATTTTGTCATTGAACCACTATATCCACTGTATTTTCACTATTGTGACTTTATAACTGTAATTCACTTGATTAACTGACATTAGTCTATCGTGTTAGCTTGACTTAAAATGACGATAGTCGGCGTTTAGTCCATTGTGTCAGCTTGACATGAATCGCCGTCAGCAGACATTAGTCTATTCTGTCACCTGGGTTACCATCTTTTGATTATGATATGATTTTGTCATTAAATCACTATAATAATAATAATAATAATAATAATAACATTTATTTCCAGTGTAAGTACAGTTACATAAAAAATACAAAGGTACAAACATGAAAACAAGTCAAGAGAAAATATATAGATCTTAGCTATGTATATACACGGTTTAAAAATTCGTCTGTGTTTTATGGTTCCAAGTTACATAAGAAATCGAATAATAATTGCTTCATCTTTTTAAAATTGCTCGCATTTTTTATTTCTCGTGGAAGATAATTGAAGAACTTTAGACAGTTGTACAATGGTCCTTTCTCATACATTGCTAATTTATGAGATGGGTAGATGAGCGTTGTCCCGTGTCTAGTATTATGTGCACTGTTTAAGAGTCCAAGGATAGAATATGCTTCTATTCTTCGCTACAAATTTGATGCACTCGAAGATATCGACTGTATTTTTACTATTGTGACTTTATGACTGTAAATCAGTTAATTGACTGACATTAGTCTATCGCCTCAGCCTGACTTAAGATGACGATATCGTGTCAACTTGACATGAATCGCCGTCAGCAAACATAAGTATATCCTGTCAACTGAAATCACATTTAGTCCAAGGTATCAAATTTAACACAAATTGGCGTGAGCCAATTATTGTGAATTTGAGACAACTATTATTTGAAATATATATTTCTTGAGTAAATAGTAAAGTAAAAAATTGTGAAACAAACCAAGTGTAATTTAATTTAAACCTTCATTATCAATTGAAATATATGTTATTGTTTTTCTTTATGACACTTGCGACACACATTTTGATAGTTATAACATGTTTTAAACTAACGAGTGTCTTCCACTCCCAGACTAAGCATGAAGTAAAATTTCGAGTTTAGAAAAGCCCCGCGTAGAAAATTTGTCGAGGGTCGCGCAGCGACCCGAGACAAATTTTCACGGGGCTTTTCTAAACTCGAAATTTTACTTCATGCGCCACGCGTATTAACCACTGATTCGAAGTAAAATTAAAAATATACACTGCTGAGATGTAATAGATGTTTACTAAGATATAGCGAAAAATGTAAAATATTAATTTGGTAAAGGTGATAATAATAATAAAAGTAGAACAAATTTAGTTTATACTTTATTTTTTTAATTTTATTTATTTTTTTCAGTGTAATACATTTAATTTACATTATAATGAATACACAAAAAAGACACTTTTTCATATTTTAAATATTTATATCATCATATCTATAATGAGGACAGAACTATGATGGACACATCAACTTTTTTTTAATATGAAATGAAACCATTTGAAAAATTAAAACAATCACTTTGAGCTGAACCAAAAACCGAAATCCGTAAAAAAACGTTATTTTTTCCCGACGAAAAAAAACAACGGTTCGAATCTCTGATTAATACCCCCCCAAAAAAAGTTTTTCTGGCTACGACCTTGTAAGTATCAAAGAAATGTGCAATACATGGTTGTAGAATACTCAAATATTTAACAATGACACTGGCATGACATTTAGCGTCATTGTTTAACATTTAGGTAATGCTAAATGTAAAAAAATATCGTTTTTTTTAACCCCATAGTCAGGGTTTTGTCAAAACTATAGCTGTGTCACTAGCCTCACAGATATTACTGATAAAATTATCCTTTCTCAGGACAATGGTCTTTTATCACTGCTGATACTATTTGATTTTTCCAAGGCTTTCGATACACTGAACCATAACACATTATTATCTATTTTGTCCTTTATCGGATTTGATCTGATTTCTTGCAATCTGTTTAAAAACTACCTACAAAATCGATCTCAAATGGTGAAATCTAATAATTTTATGTCTGAGGAAGTAGAAGTAAATAGAGGTGTCCCTCAAGGATCAGTTCTGGGCCCTCTTTTGTTTTCTATTTATACCTCACAAATATTTTCTAGCCTCAATATAAATAACGTCCATCTCTTTGGTGATGATACCCAACTGCTATACACACTTGCGGAGAAGGATGTAAATTCTGTATGAAACAAAATTAATCTAGATCTTTCCTATATATCAGGTAAATGCAGAGATCATGCACTAATAATTAATAATTCCAAAACGGAAGCAATACTCTTTCGTACCAAAAAATACGTGAGAGAGTTCTACCTCAAATATCAATAACGATGAACAACGATAATGTTGTGATAAAAGCATGTGTAAAAAGCCTAGGGCTTCAAATAGATTCTGATCTTAAATTCTACAACCATATATCCAAGTGCATCAATATAGCATATGCTAATCTTAGACTCATATTTTTAAATCGTCACTGTTTATCTCAGAGACTGAAGACTATATTGTGTGATTCACTAGTGTTATCGTACTTCAATTACTGCGATGTTGTATTCAGTTTCTGTTTAGACAAAAAGACAATCCATAAAATTCAACTAGTACAAAACTCTTGTTTAAGATTAATCTTCGGCATTCGAAAGTACCAACATATAAGTCACAAACTAAAAGAAATTGAATGGCTTAATATGAGTGATCGGCGACTGTTGCACTTCGCGGTATTTTGTCATAAATTAATTCTCTGTAAAACACCTCCTTACCTGTACGAAAAAGTCAAGTTTCGTTCTGATGTGCATACTCTAAATTTACGCTTTAGAGGCTAGCTAACACCGCCTTAATACAAATCAACCTTTGCATAAAGAGCATTTTCGCTCCAGGTTTCTAAAGTGTATAATAAACTACCTCCTGTGTATAAGGAAAGTAGTGTTATGGTTTTTCACAAATTGTTTGCTAAGCATCTTCGTGAATCTATCACCAATTACTGACACCCCAGGTTAATATATACTTGCCTATTTTCGATTACTATTTTTCTTGCCAAACCACCACAGTATTCATTGTAACGGTTGTATGTGTGTATATGGGTCATGTTGTACTTAAATTTAGTCTTGCATTGGCCTAAAGGCAGAAGAGTGCTATTAACCCAAGAAATTGGAATTAATGGCATTGATTTAGGTCCATTTGACGATATTAGAATGTATTATTGTGTACCTATATACCTTATAATATGTATATTATCGGTCAATAAATGATTTATTATTATTATTATTATTTACCTCTAAATGATTAAATCAGATCTGATCAATTTATGGATTACCGGGGGATTAAAATGCATGAGGCTTTAAAAGCGCTCGACTCGGATTGTCTATAATTTAATATTACATAAATTAGATGTAAAGGCCGTTTCGAGGATTCAAAAGTAAAAGTAGAAAATTAAGAGCAGCTCGTCGTTTTTAGCTTTAAAGCAATAATTTATAATACACTTTAAGATGCTTACCTTGAAATTACATACAAAACTTAAAGAATATGCAGATTATTTACAAAACATAAAAAGGAAATAAAATTAATATCGGCTTGCTGTGCTGCAAAAATGTAGTCTCGTTGAGACGTCTTCAAATCAATAAGTATGGTTACAAAACACTGACTTCAAAAGTAACGTATGTTAAATAAAATAACACCATGAGTGCCATGATTTCATATTTATTTATTTTTTTATATTAAAGTTGGCTACACGCTTTACGAGTTGTCATATAAAACGTCAGATATAATAAATAATATGTATAATTTTAGAGTTGCCAACCTACAATATATTCTATGGCACTCTAGAGATTTTATTTTATTGAACATACGATATAAATGAAATTGTCAATACTTAGTTGCTTGATTTCAACTGAAGTTCTCATTGACTATAGAGGCTTCTACTTCGTTATACATTGTTGAAGTTCTCATGTTAATAAATTTTACAGATATTCATTTCGTCTAACAAAATCTCTTAATATTAAAGCGCCTGTGGCAATCTGTTTTGTAATATGTACCTATATTTAAAAGGAAAATCCCTATTGTAAAAATAAAAACATTTTTGCTGACTAGCTTCTATAATCCGTTTAATAACAGAAATATTTTTAATTAATTAATTAATAATCTAATTAACGACAGTGTGAAACGTGGTAACAACATCACATTTATGAATTATATCCGAACCAGGATTACAATTAGCCGTATTGGATTTAGTCTAATTAGATTGATCATTTCCGGTGCACTGGATCTTGCCACCCGATTTTGTTAATTATCGGCTCATTTCGAGTTTTGCACACAGCGCGCATTTGTTTGCATATATCGGCGAACTGTTGCGTTTTCGGAAATGTATTCCATTACATGAATTTAACGCGCGGTGGTAATGTTTTTGTAAGCCGATTCGGCGTGCAAATTAATTAAAACGTGCTGCGAATTGGTAGTGTGCATTAAATTTCACCATTTCGAACAAATATCGAATTGTAGGATCGGACATAAATAAAGCTCTGTTTTTGTAAACAATCCCAATCCGCTTGTTGAAGCTTTTTTAAGATCAGAGATTATTTCATAAATCCTGGCTACGCCACTGATTGAAATTTGATGAAATTTGATAGAAACGTAGCGAAGACGTCGTTTTTAGCATTTTAAATGAATGCAAAAAACATGTTTGTTGGGTACAAAACTTACAAACATTAATATAAATTAGTCTAAGGTGTCAAATTGTTTAAATGGAATGGCAAAGCTATACTGATGAGAGATAAATCTCGAAACGCGTCTATAGATGGCCTGAATATTTTGACCCAAATTGTTACATTTGCAGTAGGTTACTGTATGTAACAGCAAACGCTTGTTGTATAATTCAATGTCCGTCAGGATATTAGCTCGGGAAGTAGTTGTTTTACTAATATACTGATGAGGCATAAATCTCGAAACATGTCTAAGATTAAATAATAATAATTTAATAAGATTTTAAATATTTCATTGTATAATTCAATATCCGGAGGTGTATTTGCACGGGAAGTAGTTGTTTCAATAGATATTTATCGTCTTAAATTGTCTTATTAATTAAGACATTGTTTGCATTTTCACGAATAGTTTTTTCGTAATTTTATATATTATGTCTAAGATGGCTTAAGAAAATTAATATTCATTCCCTGTAACTTTTTGTTTCAATTTCCTGTAGGTTCATTTATTTTGGTGAAAGAATAATTTGACCTGATATTGTATTTTGCATATAAATTATGCATAGAACAGTAAATCTGTCGTGTAACAAATATTCATTGAATAATTCAATATCTGTCGGGGTATTAGCTTGAGAAGTAGTTGTTTCAATGAATATCAGGAGACTTGTCTCAATAAAACAAAGTCTTTGTAGAAAGTCAATATTAATTTTAATTCGTTTTTATATATTTACTGAGCAGTATATTTTAAACTTCACTTTAAATCAGTGTTTTATACGCGTGGCGCATGAAGTAAAATTTCGAGTTTAGAAAAGCCTGATTTGGCTTGGTCGCTCCGCTGCGCTACGCGACCAAGCCAAATTTTCAGGCTTTTCTAAACTCGAAATTTTACTTCATGCTTAGTCTGGGAGTGGAAAACACTCGTTAGTTTTTCAATTGAAAGTTTATAACAAGATCACGAATTTCTAAAAATTTACATTGAAAAAACGGAACGTGTATACCTAAGAGTATAAAGGAATTATTATTAATAAATAATTACATGTTGGGAAGTAGTGGTTTCAATGAGTGTTTGATATAGTATTTGTAAGACTAATATGTTGTAGATTGCGAAAAGAATATCTGCACTTTTAATGGTTACAAACAATATTAAATTAAAATAGCTAAGTGTTGCTTTTATTAAAATAGATGCTTCAATTGAAATAATATGTTCTGTGAGAAATTAGTCGAGTAATTTTAGATCTTAAAACAATATTTGCTGTATTTTCATCTGAAAGTGCTCTAACGTACCGTACCATTAAATATCCGTGCTCTGGGGGAACGCCCTGTAAACGGAATTGCGATGCATTTAAGAGACTCGTAAATACAAATATCTTAGGTCGTTGAAAATAAACTGTAAACATACCACAAACTTTAAACATACTTTAAAGGTTTCAAATAAAAATTGTAACTCAAAGAAATGTTCAGTATTTCAAATTGAAATGTCTGTGTCTCAAAGAAGGTGTATTATATAATATACACCGTTCCATTTGTTTCTGGATCTCGCCTAGCCATGCTTTCGTGTTGTTATGTTGCAGTATCAACATTTACATTTTTTATAAATTGCCACTCCTGATTCCTTATTTTAACAGTGTTGCAATAATTTATGATATCATTAGTAATCCTCTTTTTAATTTTCAAGAGGTTTATTGTTAATCTTGCAACAATTATTTCGCCACGCGGTCGCTTCTTCGAGCATTTTATTATTAAATCAAATTAATCTAGTGTTGCAATGCTGTGTCAATGTCAAAGTGAAAAATAATTTCAGGCACATATTAAATATTAACATGCCAAAGATTATCTCTGAATCAAAAAGGTTACAAATTCTGAAATCCTACAAACATTTTAGGCAAAGTAATACAAATCTACAGCATCACAATATTATTACGATTTTAATAGATATTTTTGGGGTATGTCTAGTATTTTAATTATCATATATATTTAATTGAAAGATAATTACGTTTCAGGTAGGGAGATCTTCATTACAATTAATTTTACGACAAAGACCTGACGAATTGAAATCTACTACTTCTGGCAAACGATCTTAAAACAGCCATTTTTGGAATCACCTAGCTAGAAAAGATCTGCAACAATTAATTTGGCAATATAACTCTAGAAATCAGTATTTTACTTTGGGAGATCTTTTGAATGATATGAAAGAAAATTATGAGTTCCATGTGAGTAGAACAACACTTTATGGGGTTGTTAAAAGTATGGGGTATAAATTGAAATTAATTAATGGGCGCAAAATTCTCTGTGAACAAAAACATGTTGTTGCAGCTAAAATTATTTTCCTTAGAAAATTTTTACAGTATCAAAATTCCAGTGAAGATATCCAATTCGTATACCTGGATGAAACATGGATATATCAGAATGGATCCGTGGTTCGACGCTGGGTACATGAAACGGATATAAAAAGTAATCCAACTAAATTCAAAAATGAAGGCAAACGCTTCACCATTCTACATGCTGGGTATAGGGGTGGGTTTTTGGATGGGTGCGATTTTTTTATTACATTCGAAAAACAATGACCGAGATTACCATGCCACAATAGATGGTAATACTTTTCAAAATTGGGTGGTTAATCAACTTATTCCTGCTTTGGCTAAGCTTTCAGGGAAATGTGTAGTTATTATGGATAATGCTGCATACCATTCTGTGCAATTAGACAAAACTCCTTCATTTTTTTGTAAGAAATGCGAAATGCAGGAGTGGTTGGTTAAACACAATGTAAAATTCAATCCAAAATTAACCAAAAAGGAACTATGGGCTTTATTTATACCTTTTCGATCAAATGACAAAATTTACGTAGTTGATGACATTTTGAGAAAGAACGGGCACGAAGTTCTTAGATTACCGCCATACCACTGTCAATACAATCCAATTGAAATGGCATGGGGGTTTTGTAAGACTTACTACAATAAGCATATAAATTCTAAGCAACCATCTAAGGATCGTGTTCAGAATTTATGGCTTGAGTCTCTCTCAAAATGTACATCCGATATGTGGCAAAATTTCTGTGATCATTGTGGAAAACTTATTTCGGATGACTGGACAAAACACATGGGGAACCTTTCTTTTGAAACCATTCCTCGTTTTATTATTTCGCTTGGGGAATCTGGCTCAGAACAAACATCAGAAGATTCAGATGCAGGTTCTCTTGACTAAATAATAAAAGTGGAATGAGGGCTTAAAAATTGTTTAACATGAAAATTATCAGTATCACAAGAGGGTGGGAATAAATTTGCAATTCTACAAAAAAATACTGAGAGCCAACAGAAGAGAGAATGACCAAAATTAAGGTGGATGGATGGAGTTGATCAAAATGTGTTAACGGGAAGACCCAAGCGAGAAATACAAATGGATGACGAAATAAGTTTGCAGAGCCGAATTCATTATATTTGTTATATACAATATTATTGCTGTGTTTGTATGTACAAAAACCAAGTAGTAAATTTTGTTAATCTTAAAACTGCATATTATTATCCTTTTATATCTGAAAATTTGTAAAACAGGCAACAGTGTAAGATCACAATAGTCAGAAATTATAACCTTAAAATCGAACATCTGACAGTGACATTTAAAAACCCTGATTTAAAACACAACCAGCCCCATTTACAATACTTAAACTGTCACTTTTCCATAGCTAGGCGAGATCCAGAAACAAATGGAATATATTATATATTATATTATTATATCTCGAATTCAAATAGTTTTGAATTTGAATGTATCTTGTACTTACAGATTAAGGATTTAAAAATATAAACATAATTTCTGACTCATTCTTTGTATTCAATACTAAAATATTCATTTATTTAGCTGCAACACGGTTTTCTTGAAATTGTGCGGGGTTCAATAAGAAGTCGCAGTGAGGACTGGAGCGCGCTTATTTTGAGAGCATCAATTAGTTTTTAATTCCGCGGACTATTCAGAGAACAGAGTTCCGGTGATTTTTCAATTTCACCTCGATTCAGAAATTGCTTCCTCGTTAGACGTTTTTAATCCCCCGGTGCGGACGCGAGTCGTTGAAAACACACTAATTGGAATGCCGAAACCGGCTCGACGAATTCGATTCGATTCCATAATTTTATGGAGGAAATACACATTTTTCGATTGATTGCATAAATGAGGGTAATTTGCTATAAATAGTAACGGGTAGTCTGAAAGACCTCTTGGTCGATAGTCAATTTACAGAATTTAAAGTAATTTCTTGTAATTATTTATTATACATTACTTTTATTATACATTACATTACTTTTATTATACTAAGAGATAGTTTAGTGATAGTCGTCGTGAATAGTCGTCCTTTTGAGTGTTCCGTGCTTAATTTACAATTAATTGTTAACTACAAATCAGTTTGGAATCATTTTTACACAGTGCAAAAAACTAAACATTAGTGTTTTTTTTGTGAAAATTTCAACAAATTCCATATACAGGTTACACCCCTAGAGCCACCGAAATTGTAAGTGTATCCGCACGCGCTCACAACACCTTGGTTTTTTATCTACCATATGGTGATAGTTTTTTGTGAGCACAGCCTCATTAAATCCGAGCGCACAAAAACTGCAAAGGAGGAGACGAGCTAAACAATAAACAAAATTCGAAATAACCTACTGTTTTCTATTGTTAATACCATCCGTTGTCCAACTTTGTATGTCTTTTTGTTAGTCACTGTAACGGACACTGCAGTGTGAAACGAGTATCCCCCGTCTCTCTCTTTTCCTTTTTATTTATTTACTTTTGTTTTCCCATTCACTAATTACAACCCCTTTACCTGTTGCTATTTAAAGATATCTACTATTATAATTTCATTTGTCCCTTCTAATAAATCAAGAAGAATAATATGAACCCAAAAAGGCAAAAAGAGTCAGGTGAAAATGAACCGGATTGTGATATAAGAAATATAAAAGAACTAGTAGAAGAATTTAGAAATTTAAAGAAAAGTGTACAGTTCATGTTCGACAAGTTTGATGAAAGCATTAAACAAAATGAGGAACTGCAGTGCATATTGAAGAGTTTCAAAAAAGAGAATGAGATATTGAAAAGTAAACTGATGGAAATGAAGGGTCGGTGTGACGAACTGGAACAACAAAATTTGAATAAATATATCAACTTAAATGGTATCCCAAAACAAGATAGGGAAGAAAATGTAAATGATATAGTTAAAAAAGTTCTAGCAGGCATCAATTATAAAACCAATGAGGACGATATTGTACACGATTTTAGAATTTCTAAAAAAGGAGAGAACGTGGGTCCTATTGTTGTTCAATTTAAATCACCACAAATTAGAGATAAAGTTTTAGAAATTAGAAAACAAGTTAAATCCGTAAAAGTGAAGGAGTGTAAGTTAATAGGTGTCGATAATATAATTTATTTTAATGAACAACTTACAAGCAACTTAAGCAGATTGTTTTACAATGCAAGAACCTATAAAAAGGAGGGATATAAGTTTGTCTGGGTAAAACAAGGAAAAATATTTGTACGAAAAGGGGAAACTACGAAAATTATTCATATTAAAAGTCAAGAGGACTTAAATGAATTATAAATTAATACCTACTATTCACTCATAAAGCCGAAATAAATCAGAAAATGCACTAAAATGGACAGATATTATCTGCTTAACATAAGGAGTATTAGAAATAAATTTGATGAAATTAAAATTCTTCCTAAAGTATACAATGACTTGCAAGTTATTGCACTCACTGAATCCTGGCTGTACCAAAGCGAAACTGATTACTATCAAATAAAAGGCTTTAATTCGGTTCACAATTGCAGACGTTCTAGGGGTGGGGGAATTTCACGTTACATTAAAAATGGATTAAATTATAAAACTGTTTTGAACAAAACTGTCCATGAAATACAATTTATTCAAATATACATAAAAAACAAAAGTCAATATATTTCTTTAATATACAAGCCGCCTCACGTCGAATATACACATCTGCAATCTTTGCTAGAAGAAACAATAATGACACAAAACACGAACCAAATAATTATGGGGGATTTGAATATTAATCTACTTCAACAAAGTAGGATAACACAATCCTATACACAAATAATCACTGAAAACGGCTATAATATTATAAATAAAATGGATGAATATAGTGCTACCCGAGAATCTGCAATTCTTGACCATGTCATCACAAATAATAATGACTTATTTAATATATCGATCCATCCAGTTCCATTTTCAGATCATTCGGCTGTTATAACCACTAACAAACCAGCGAACTCGACACGTCAAATATACGAAAGTGTGCGAAAAGTTAAAATAAATTACGAAAAAATAAAAAGTAAGTTTAATCAAGCTGACAAAACGTGCATTCAATCTTTTAGAGACCTAGTTAATTTGATTACCACCTTTTTGGAAAGTGAAACGAAAATAACTACTTTCAAAAGAAAACAATGCAATGAGTGGGTTAATATTGAAATTGTAAATAGTATAAAAAATAGGAATAAATATTATGTAAGATACAAAAACAATCCTCAAAATAATTATATTAAACAAATGTACCTTAACCAAAAAAAGGCTACTTCTGCAGCAATAAGTAAAAGGAAACATAAATATTACGATAATAGATTTGCAAATGCTGAAGGGAATTCCATAAAAGCATGGCATGAAATCAATAATATCATGAATAAAAAAAAACAAATTGTACAAATACCATCAGTCAGATAAAAGACAGCACTGGGAAAATTATTCAAAATAAAAAGCAGATGGCAGATGAGATAAACCTTTATTATGCGACAATAGGAACAAATTTAGCACAAATTCAAAAACAATAAATGCAAAACAAATTCAAAAAATACGCCAACGAAGAATATAGACACAAATATGGAATTTGATCCTACCACAGACGAAGAAATTAAACTAATAATAAAAGATTTAAAAGAATACTCAGCACCCGGAAAAGATCGCATAACTAATAAGTTATTAAAAGAGCTAGGGGATGAAATCGTACCAATAATAACAAAACTTGCAAATGAAGCCTTCACCACATCAACATTTCCGGACATTCTAAAAGAGGTCACAGTTCTCCCAATATATAAAAACAGCGACGACACCTTGCCAGAAAATTACAGGCCAATTGCACTTTCGTCTTGCTTTTCTAAAATATTAGAAAAAATCATGCTTTCTAGATTACAGGCACATATCTACACCAACAATATAATAGATAAACATCAATACGCCTATCAAAAACTATCTGGAACTACCACAGCCTGCATGGACGTTGTCTGTAAAATTCAACAAGAACTAGATAATCACAACTATGTTATATTAGTGTTAATTGATTTATAGAAAGCATTTGATACAATATGTAAAGAAACGTTACTAGGCAAACTTGAGAAAATGGGCATCAGGGAAAACACTGGGCTTTTAATCAAAAGTTACTTAACAGATAGGAGGCAACAAACTAAAGTGAACAATACTTACAGTGATGAACTTCTAGCTGAATACGGTTTACCACAAGGAGGAGTCCTACCACCGACCCTTTTTATAACGTATATAAATGACATTTTTGAATTAGAATTAAAAGGCGAACCCTACATTTACGCAGACGATACATGTATAATATATAGTGGAAAAAATCTAAAAGAGATGCAAATTTCAATAAATCTAGACCTTGAATCAATTTCAACTTGGTTTTCCAGTAACCTCCTCACGATAAACGAATCCAAAACAAACTATATGGTAATCTCTCAAAAAAATAAAAATAAAATAGAAATTGAATTAAAAATTAACAACAAAATTATAAATAAGATAACAGAAGCAAAATATTTAGGGTTAACTATTACAGACAATTTTTAATGGACTAATCACATAGACAAATTGAAACAAAAAACGAGCGCTGCCACAGGGCTTCTCTACAGAACAAAAAAGCACATGCCAGATACTGCCCGAAAAAGTATATACAATACACTTTTCAATTCAAAAATAAACAATTTGTGCGCAATATGGGGTGGGACGACAGATCAGAACATAAATACTATGCAAAGACAACAAAATACATGCATTCAATTAATTAATAATTTGGACAAGCTAGTGCCAACAAAGACACTATATACACTTATACCGGAATTAAACATTAAACAAAAAATTGCATCTGAAAGTAATAAATGTATACATAGAATAATGATGGGTAGGAGTAAATCCAACGTTAAACTGGAAAAATAAAGACATACATAAATATAAGATAAGAAGAAAAAGTGATGTGCATGTAATGCAAAACAAAACAAACACGCTCAAGCTAGGAATATTAGTGGAAGGAGTTTTTCTGTATAATAATATAAAAAATTCAAAATTAACACCAAAGAGCACGTTCGACAACATTTATTTACATACTAACTTCACTATGCCAGTATTCATTTATCCCATACGACACTTTCATTTCATCAAAACATTTGATCATAACATATGACATCAATTTCTTCTTAATCGTCACAATATATCCTACATATTTAAATCATAAAAAGAAATTAAAAAGAAAAAAAAACAAAAAAACAAAAAAACAAAAAAAAAATATTTACACAAAAAATTAAAAAGAAATAGTCTCCATCTTACTTCATGCGCCACGGGTATAAAACACTGATTTCAAGTGAGGTTCACATGTACATAAATTTCACAATATTTAATTTTTTTATACGCGTGGCGCATGAAGTAAAATTTCGAGTTTAGAAAAGCCCAGAAAATTTGTCTCGGGTCGCTGCGCGACCCTCGACAAATTTTCACAGGGCTTTTTTAAACTCGAAATTTTACTTTATGCTTAGTCTGGGAGTGGAAAGCACTTGTTTAAAGCTTCAAATTGAAATAAAAAAAAAACAAAACAGGGAATATCTCAAGATTTACAGAAAATGGTCTGAATTTGGAATCATTCATTTATTCCTGTAGACACTACTACATATATACAGTAAATTTTTCTTGTAGGTAAACATATGCATTAGTTGTACATTTTCCGACATTCGTTATTTTTTAAAGAGCTCAATTTGAAGCTTTAAACGAGGGTTTTCCACTCCCAGACTAAGCATGAAGTAAAATTTCGAGTTTAGAAAAGCCCTGTGAAAATTTGTCGAGGGTCGCGCAGCGACCCGAGACAAATTTTCTGGGCTTTTTTAAACTCGAAATTTTACTTCATGCGCCACGCGTATAGAACACTGATTTTAAGTGAGGTTTAAATATAACTAATATTCACAATATTTTAGTGTTTTAAACGCGTGGCGCATGAAGTAAAATTTCGAGTTTAGAAAAGCGCAGAAAATTTGTCTCGGGTCGCTGCGCGACCCTCGACAAATTTTCACGAGGCTTTTCTAAACTCGAAATTTTACTTCATGCTTAGTCTGGGAGTGGAAAGCACTCGTTTAAAGCTTCAAATTGAAATAAAAAAAAACAAAACAGGGAATATTTCAAGATTTACAGAAAATGGTCTGAATTTGGAATCATTAATTTATTCATGTAGACACTACTACATATATACAGTAAATTTTTCTTGTAGGTAAACATATGCATTAGTTGTACATTTTCCGACATTCGTTGTTTTTTAAAGAGCTCAATTTGAAGCTTTAAACGAGTGTTTTCCACTCCCAGACTAAGCATGAAGTAAAATTTTGAGTTTAGAAAAGCCCCGTGAAAATTTGTCGAAGGTTGCGCAGCGACCCGAGACAAATTTTCTGGGCTTTTCTAAACTCGAAATTTTACTTCATGCGCCACGCGTATAGAACACTGATTTCAAGTGAGGTTTAAATATAACTAATATTCACAATATTTTAGTGTTTTAAACGCGTGGCGCATGAAGTAAAATTTCGAGTTTAGAAAAGCCCAGAAAATTTGTCTCGGGTCGCTGCGCGACCCGCGACAAATTTTCACGAAGCTTTTCTAAACTCGAAATTTTACTTCATGCTTAGTCTGGGAGTGGAAAGCACTCGTTTAAAGCTTCAAATTGAAATTAAAAAAAACAAAACAGGGAATATCTCAAGATTTACAGAAAATGGTCTGAATTTGGAATCATTAATTTATTCCTGTAGACACTACTACATATATACAGTAAATTTTTCTTGTAGGTAAACATATGCATTAGTTGTACATTTTCCGACATTCGTTGTTTTTTAAAGAGCTCAATTTGAAGCTTTAAACGAGTGTTTTCCACTCCCAGACTAAGCATGAAGTAAAATTTCGAGTTTAGAAAAGCCCCGTGAAAATTTGTCAAAGGTCGCGCAGCGACCCGAGACAAATTTTCTGGGCTTTTCTAAACTCGAAATTTCACTTCATGCGCCACGCGTATAGAACACTGATTTCAAGTTAGGTTTAAATATAACTAATATTCACAATATTTTAGTGTTTTAAACGCGTGGCGCATGAAGTAAAATTTCGAGTTTAAAAAAGCCCAGAAAATTTGTCTCGGGTCGCTGCGCGACCCTCGACAAATTTTCACGGGGCTTTTCTAAACTCGAAATTTTACTTCATGCTTAGTCTGGGAGTGAAAAACACTCGTCTAAAGCTTCAAATTGAAATAAAAGAAAAAACAATACAGAGAATATCTCAAGATTTACAGAAAATGGTCTGAATTTGGAATCATTCATTTATTCCTGTATACACTTCTACATATATACAGTACATTTTTCTTGTAGGTAAACATATGCATAAGTTGTACATTTTCCGACATTCGTTGTTTTTTAAAAGAGCTCAATTTGAAGCTTTAAACGAGTGTTTTTCACTCCCAGACTAAGCATGAAGTAAAATTTCGAGTTTAGAAAAGCCCCGTGAAAATTTGTCGAGGGTCGCGCAGCGACCCGAGAAAAATTGTCTGGGCTTTTCCAAACTCGAAATTTTACTTCATGCGCCACGCGTATAAAACACTGATTTTAAGTGAGGGTCAAATTTACCTAAATGTACAATATTTTCGTTTAGTACGTGTGGCGCATGAAGTAAAATTTCGAGTTTAGAAAAGCCCAGAAAATTTGTCTCGGGTCGCTGCGCGACCCTCGACAAATTTCACGGGGCTTTTCTAAACTCGAAATTTTACTTCATGCTTAGTCTGGGAGTGGAAAACACTCGTTTAAAGCTTCAATTTAAACTCTTTACAAATAAATCTAAAGATTTACAGTTATTAAGATATGTAGACTTGATAGAAAAACTCCTGTATATATATAGATATATCCCTTGTGCACGCCAAATAACTGAAAATTTCGTTCTTGCAATACGCGCTCTCCTGAAATATTCAGGTATTTAGCGTGGACGACGAATATAATTGCTGAATTTTGTTTAATAACAGACAGGGATTTTTTTAAATTTACACATCTCGATTCGCACACTGTAAATTTTTAGGCATTTTCAGGTTTTTGAAAAACGTTCAAATTAAAGCTTTTGACGAGTGTTTCCATTCCCAAAATAAGAATTAAGCAATTTCATTTGGAATTTATATGGCTACTTGAAAGATAAACACTCTGTATATTTTTTTATTTCAAATGTTCACTCACAATGAATTAAGTTTCCATTTACACTAAAATTAAGGCGGTAATGGATTATTAGTTTAAATAAGATACATACATAAACTAAAAATGGAGTTGCCAATTATTAGTAGACTATGTTAAAAATATCAGGATGGGATGGGATTAGATACAAACTTATCGTAAAATAACCCAATCTTATTATTTGGATTAATTGAGTAACTTGAAGATAAATATAACTTTAATTAAAACACTAAGAACCTTTCTTCAATACTTTATTTTGTAACCAAATGTACCGGGTGGGCAAATAAGCGAGGTAAGCGGCTGTATCTCAGAAACTAATGATCGTATAGAGCCTGGGTCTCCAAACTATCTTCTTCGCGGGCCACAAATACAATTCTACATAATAAAGTCGGCCAAGATCCGATTAATTTTATAAAATTATGAAAAATTCAAGGAACAATTGTTACAATATTTCAAAATATGACATTTACAACAAAATTACAAACAATCGCGGGCCGGATTCATGCAAGTCGCGGGCCGGATTTGGCCCGCGGGCCGTAGTTTGGAGACCACTGGTATAGAGTTACGGTAAATATTTTTATAGGTAAAGTGGGCAAGCGAAAATGCTGCAAATTATTTTCAAGTTTCCAAGATGGCTGCCAGTGGGCGTTTCCACCATCTTGAATTACATAAAGTTACGTTTCTCGCAATTTTCCCCAATGAATGTAACAAAAAAGTATTTGCGTTTTAATGCTAACCTATAGTGGAACATTTTTTGTAAAAATAATTTTTCTCTATCTTTCGAAATAAAGTGGTGGGGGGTATTTGAATGTTGTTTTAAATTAATGCCTGTAACTTCGAAACGGCTTAATGGATTTGGATAAATTTGGTATCATTGAAAAGAGGATTACTTGGGCTTTTAGGTTTCTTATAATCACGACAGTTGTTACCTACACGGCCGCCGATATAGGGCGTTATTCGATATTATAACCAAAATATTGGATTTTCTCAAAAAATTTAAAGGCGATGATATGACTTTTTTTAGACTAGAAAATAGACAAATGACCAACCAATAAGCCTGCGCAAACCGCATCTTAATATCTTTATGATTAAAATTATTATTATTATTATTAAATATTAAGATGCGGTTTGCGCAGGCTTATTGGTTAGTCATTTGTCTATTTTCTAGTCTAAAAAATATCATATGGCATTTAAATTTTTTGAGAAAATTCAATAATTTGGTTATAATATCGAATAACGCCCTCTATCGGCGGCCGTGTAGGTCACAACTGTCATAATTACGAGAAACCCAAGAGCCCAAGAAATGCTCTTTTAAATGATACCAAATTTATCCAAATCCATTAAGCCGTTTCGAAGTTACAGGCATTTATTTAAAACAACATTCAAATACCCTCCACCCATTTATTTCGAAAGATAGAGAAACATTGTTTTTACAAAAAATGTTCCACTTTAAGTTAACATTAAAACGCAAATACTTTTTTGTTATATTCATTGGGAAAAATCGCGAGAAACGTAACTTTATGTAATTCAAGATGGTGGAAACGCCCGCTGGCAGCCATCTTGGAAACTTGAAAATAATTTCTAGCATTTTCCCTTGCCCACTTTACCTATAAAGTTTTTTACCGTAACTCTCTACGATCGTTAGTTTCTAAAATACAACCGCTTACCTCGCTTATTTGCCCACCCGGTACATTTCGGACTCAAAGTGTCAATTATCAATTGAGTCGTATAATTCTAAAACCGGTCATCTCCACAATTTCATGAAATTACTTTTATTCCACACATATTCTTCAATCACTTTTACACATTGTGTTCAAGAGATTTCTATTAAAACAAGCTATAAAGCATGTTATTTAAGTGTCAGAAAATTTGATTTGACCAAAAGCGGCCATCTCCATAGATTTTCGTTCCAAGATCGGCTAGTTTTGCTGGTAGGAGATGGCGGGTTTTGGAACTAGACGACTCAATTGTTTGAAACTAATACAATAAAATATACATTCAACACAAAAATGGGGGATTTGAGGATATTGGTAGGGGGGAGTGTGGTTTTAACCGACACCCTCCAATCCCCTATTTTTGTGTAAAATGTATATTTTTTCCTCCCCCTACCGACACCCTTCAATCCCTCATTTTTGTTTGTATACAACTTTCAAAACTTTCAACTTTCCTTTATTTCGTGTTATTACAAAAGTGTACACTCGTCATGGGTAAGATACATAAAAGTATAACAAATAAATAAAATTTGCGTAAAAAATAAATAAATAAACAATAATAATAATTAATATATATGGATTAAAAGTGTTAGTGTTAAATGTAGATTATTTCGTATTAGTATCAAACCATTAATAATAGACACTCTGTGTCCGAAATGTATATTTGGTTACAAAATAAAGTACTAAAGAAAGGTTGTAAGTATTTTAATCAAAGTCACTTTTATTAATTACTTACTTGTAATTTCTGCTATAGAAAAAAACGAGAAATTTTTCCATATCAATGAGAAATCGAGTGGGCGCGAACTGAAGATAAATTATTCAAACACGGTTTATTAATACAAATTCGCCGGTGAACCGGTCGTGATTGAATTAGCTCTCGAAGGAAGCCGCTAGGGTCTCGCTGAATTTATAAGGGCGAACCGTGATTATTAAGTTTTGCCCTTTTGAGGGCGAATCGTCGCCTTCTGCATAGTTGAAGGAAAATTGGCCCGCCTCCAGGGTAACCAATAAATTGTGTAAATAGTGCCACACACACTCACCCGTCGAACAATACCTCGAGAAATTCATAATCAAGTAAACTTAATTAAACAGTAAATTTATTTTATTTTATTTTTATTTCATTTTATTTATTTATTATCCAACAGATTCACAAGATCTAATAACAGGATAATTTAAAAAAATACAATGATATAGATATAGGCGCAATACATGAACTAAAATATATAACAAAAATTAAAAGAAAAAAAGAAGATGAAAGCATGACGTAGCGTAGTGTATGTAGAGAGTTCCGATAACCCCATCTAACGTAACCTAAAAAAATTAGGTGTTACTCAACATGTAATATGATTTTAAATGAGCAGTGAGCATTGATAAGTTAATATGAAATATCAATATCATGAGGTAGCATGTTTACCGAGTTACACATAGACATGATGGGTGAGTTGAAATAGTGTGTTGTGTTTGCTCGATTATTATAAAATATGTTCTTATGTCTACTACCTGACCTAGTAACAGCAAAGTTTAGTCTAGATATGAGGTATGAATCATGCAACTGGTAGTTAATTAATTTGTGAATAAAAATAATTTGAGACATACGTCTTCTATTTTGCAAAGATATTATGCCAAACTCTTTTTCAAGTTCAACTGAGCTGTAACCTTGAACAGGATATTGTCCATGTGTCCTAAAATAAAGGCATTTCAAGAATTTCCTTTGGATATTTTCAAGGTCCTTGATGTAAGTTTGGTAGCAAGGATTCCATACTACGCTACAGTATTCCAATTTACTTCTAATAAATGCATAGTAGAAGTTGATTAGGGGCTCTAAGGTTTTAAATTGTTTTGTGTTTCTTAAAAGAAATCCGAGCATGCAATATGACGACTTGGTCAGGTTAGCAATGTGGTGAGAAAAGTTCAATTTTTTTGTCAAAAAACACTCCCAGGTCGCGAAAACTAGAGACGCTTTCTAGTGTAGTCCCGTTAATGCTATATTGAAAAATTAAAGTGTTTTGCTTCCTGTTAAATACCATTGACTTACATTTGGATGCATTTAAGTGCAAGCCATTTTCGATGCTCCATTCATGAAGTCGTTGCAAGTCATTTTGCAGATTTACACAATCAGCTAAGCTACCAACTTTGCTAAATATATTTAAGTCGTCGGCATAAAGTAGGCAGCTAGAGTTAAAACGTGTGACAAGATCATTAATAAAAAGAACTAATAACAGTGGCCCAAGGTTAGAACCTTGCGGTACCCCACTGCTACAAGTAAATGTATGTGATTTGACAGATCTATATTCAACATAACCCAACCTCTCATGAATTATAAACGAAATATTGAATTAACAAAATATTTCATGTAAAATTATAGAATATTGTTACGTAATAAAATACTTATGATTTCTTGGTAAAAAAAAAAACGTTTTAACTTTGCATTAGACACTTTTTTCTCATTAATCACTTGGTAAAACATTTCTAAAAATGTATTGGTTTGTAAATAAAATTCACTTAGTTATGTTTCACTTATTCAGTGTGTATCAGCCAAATGGAATAAATTCGATAATAAATAACTGGGTGCGTGTTCGAAAAAACGCTGAGACACGTCGATTGGTATTTTTAGTTCCGCATTTTTTTC
This sequence comes from Philonthus cognatus, assembly GCA_932526585.2. Taxonomy (NCBI): domain Eukaryota; kingdom Metazoa; phylum Arthropoda; class Insecta; order Coleoptera; family Staphylinidae; genus Philonthus; species Philonthus cognatus. The sequence continues at coordinate 171,858,927 of OW052241.1, forward strand.
AACAAAAACTGTTCATACAGGGTGTGACATGTAACAGTGGTTAATACCAACTTTCTTACTTTAAATGCAACCCCTATATAATATTCAATTTTTGCATTCTTCAGAAAATTCTATACATATTTCATGTACAATTTCTTATACCTATCTTCAACTGTTTCGGAAATATTAAGTGTTTTCAGCTATTTTTTCAGAGCATTTTGAAGATCTCCTACACTGACATTAATGGTTTTTTTACATGATCAAGAAATAAACAGTATTACTTATTAGTTTTGGAGTGTGCTGTAGCCAATTTCTGTAATCAAATAATTTTCTTTTTTTAATGTTAATTTTTGAAATAAATCAAAAACCACTTAATATTTCCGAAAAGTTGATGATAGGTATAGAACATTGTACAGGAAATATGTCTTGAATTTTCTGAAGAGTCTAAAAATTGAATAATATGCAGGGTGTTTCATTTAAAATAAGAAAGTTTTAATTTGCCACTGTTATATGTCGCACCCTGTATAACCACTTTATATATTATAACACCAATCGACGTGTCCGAGCGTATTTTCGAGCACACCCCCATTTATATATTATCGAATTTATCCATTTGGCTGATACACACTGCATGTATTTTATTTTCTACTAGGAGAAAATAAAATACAAATAAGTGAAATAAAACCTAGTAAATTAATTTTACAAACCAATATAGTTTCAACTTTGTTTGTTTACCACTATTTATTTTTTAAATAAATTTAGGTGAGTTACGTGAAGATGATATTAACTTGAAATAATACAATGTTTTTGTTACAAATAAATTATTTTTGAAAAAAATCATATGTAAAAATAAGTAGTTTGAAATAAAACACTTTTAACCGTTCTTCACAAACTTGTGAATGAAGGTCTTCGCAAATTTGTGAAGAAAGATTAAAAGTGTTCTATTTCAAACTACTTATGATGTTTTTCAAAATTAATTTATTTGTAGTAAAATTAGTTTTCTCGATAATAAAATTACTAAAATGTGTTTATAGCCATGGGCGTAGCCAAGAGATGGCAGAGGAGAACATTGCTATCCCCTGAACATCAAATTTTTAAATTTTAAATCACAAATTTTAAAACTAGTAAGTGATTTGTTGTATCATCATTTTACTATGCGATTTTAAAATGATAACAAATGTATTTATCAAGACAAACTTTTCAAGTTTTTGCTATTCGTCAATTAGTTAATACTATCAAATATGACATTAATAATAATAATAATAGTAGTAATAACGTTTCTTCCTATACACCACAAGAAATATACAAAAATATACATATATGGCAACAGAAACAGGTCGGTTGGATACATAAGATATAAAAACAATAGCTAACTAATATTTACATAAAAAAATTCATTAATATTATACGGTTCCAGTTTACACATAATTCCGAAAACATTGTTTTTAAATTGAATATAATTATCTATAGCTTTTACTCTACTAGGAAGATGATTTATTATTTTTGAGCATGAATAATATGCCCCCTTTTCAAATTTGCTTAATCTGTGAGTTGGATAGTTATATTTAAACTTTCTTTGCGGATAATGAGGTGTTGGTGTACACGTTTGAAAAATGTATTTGTTCTTAAGCCAGAATTTAGCACATTCGTGAACATATATACCGGTCAAAGTTAGCATGTTGTTTCTTTTGAACACTCCTTTGTACGAATCTCGCGCCCGGACCTTATTTACTATTCTTAGAGCTCTTTTTTGTAGTATGAACGCACGACAAACGTCAACCAAAAAAGGATTCCATATCTCAGAAGAGAACAGAAGTTCGATAGATAAACCAGTCTAGTAAGATTATTATCAGCCGTCTTAGATATCGTTCTCAGTGCATAGCATACTTTACTTAATTTATTACATAGATATTCTATGTGATCTTTATAATTTAGCGTTTCGTCGATAAAAATGCCAAGGAGTTTAGTACTCTTGCTTATAGACCATGTGGAGCCATCCAAAGGATAACTGGGCGGGATGTGAACGGATTGGTTGGACTTGAACACAATAGTTTTAGTTTATTTTCGTTTAACACGAGTTTGTTACACACCAGCCACTGTTTTACTTTATCCAAGGTAGTACCCCCCTTAGTCAATATCTCACATAAATTTAGCCCTTTGAAGAACAAAATAGTATCATCTGCGTAGCTGACGATATTATTTTCGCCCACTACGTGGGCAACATCGGTTATAAAAATAATAAAAAGTAATGGACCTAAAATGCTGCCCTGCGGTAGGCTCATAGGGGCTTCCAGGACCCCCGAAAGTACATTCACTTCATTAAACCAAACTCGCCTAAAAATATAAATGTAAGTAAAATTACGAGTTTAGAAAAGCCCATTTGGTTAAATTACAATTAGCAAATGTGATAATTGTGCATTATTTTCAGGCAACAGTCTTCACATACAGGGAATTTTTCTTTTAAGTATACACATGCATACGCTGTAAATTTTACGAAATTCGTTGTTTTTTTAAAAAAGTTTAATCAGAATCATTAAACGAGGGTTTTCCACTCCCAGACTAAGCATGAAGTAAAATTTCGAGTTTAGAAAAACCTGAAAATTTGGTTTGGTCGCGTAGCGAAGCGAAGCGACCAAACCAAATTTTCAGGTTTTTCTAAACTCGAAATTTTACTTCATGCGCCACGCGTTCAAAACACTGCTTGAATGTTAAACTCAGGATGTACGTTTTTATCATACTGCTTTAGTTAGTATATTTCTAACTTTACTTGAAATCAGTGTTTTATACGCGTGGCGCATGAAGTAAAATTTCGAGTTTAGAAAAGCCTGAAAATTTGGTTTGGTCGCTCCGCGCTTCGCGCTACGCAACCAAACCAAATTTTCAGGCTTTTCTAAACTCGAAATTTTACTTCATGCTTAACCAGGGAGTGGAAACACTCGTTAGAAGCTTCAAATTAAACCAATTGACAATCTAGTTTTAAAAAATAAATAATTGAGCTATCTAAAGTTTAAATCCTAAGGAAACTAATTGGCAAAATTTGTCGTCGCCTAAACCTATAACAGCTAGGTTTAAGAGACGACAAATTTCGCCAATTAGTTTGCCTAAGATTTAAACTTTAGATAACTCAGTTATTTAAGATATACTTGACTACCTAATAGACAGATTTTTGACTTCTCTAAGCATGTTACTAGCTTATGCAAATAACGCCTAATTCTTGTCGTAACAATATACACAAATTATTGAATTTTACGAGCAAACAGTCATTTTCCATTTTCCCTTCTTTTTCGAAATGAACAATAAATCAAATAAACGCATTCCCTCTATACAAACACGAAAAAAGACTTGAAGAGCCCTGGCGTCAAATTGAAATATTTACATAATGTGATTATAACATTTTTTTTTTTTCTACGAACTTCTCTTCCTTGGCCGAATTCTAAACAGCTACAGTCCTATTAAGGCTGTTAATGAAACGCAAACACGAATCCACTAATGAAAATTTGTTGTAAATGCTGCAAAAAGGGGACGGGAGCACATTATTTAAATTTTTAAGATGGCGAAATCCAATTAGCGCCCGGCGCCTCCACCAAAATTGACGTGATTATCTGCGGATTAGTTAGTTATGCAGATTTCCCCTCTGTTCATTGTTGCATTCAGATGGATTAGGTATTTTTTGTCTTTTCCCCCTCGTTAGTTATTGTAGGAAAATGGGATTATGATAAAATCCTTAACAAATTGTCTTTTTAAAACCTCTGACACACACAACCATTTAACTATCATCGGAATCGATTGTAATAATAATAATAATAGTCTATTGCCCAACAGCTTACAGCCTACTTACAGAGCAATTTTACAATAATATAAAAACAACAAATTAGACTAAACATAAAACATTCAAAACTTAAATAAATGAAAATAAATATAAATATACATCAGATTAAAAAATACTAGCATTGAATAAATACATATTAACGAAAATAATGCAGTACACTTTGTTTAAAATCATGTAATGATTGACCGAAAATATCAAAGCTGGTTTGAATATCAATATAAATTTTACACATTTTAATTAAAGGAGAGTTTGAGTGGTGATTTGTACTGGGAATAGAGTACCTGAACCTATGACAGTCTCTCATAGATGATTTTGGGACATTAATCTGAATTTCATTTAGAGTCAGAGAGTCATCTATGAGAATTTGAGTGGTGATTTGTACTGGGAATAGAGTACCTGAACCTATGACAGTTTCTCATAGATGATTTTGGGACATTAATCTGAATTTCATTTAGAGGCAGAGAGTCATCTATGAGAATGTTTATAGTATTTAACATTATTAGCATTGTTAAAACGGTTTTTACTGGTGGACAGAAGGATATGACTGGCGAGTCGCTAGACGAGCCAGTCACCTTCTGGAGCCAGTAAAACCCGTTAACTTGCGTAAATTTTTATATATTTTATTTGTCAATCATTTGTAATTACTGAATCAAACACTTACTATGTTTTTACCACAAAATATTTTGGTAAAAACATAGTAAGTGTTTGATTCAGTGATCATGAATTACCACGTAGTTACGGTCGCAACCATCATTATGATTTCATTTGTAATTAATTAAAATACAATTATTTGGTAAATTTTATCAAATTGGAATTACAAAAAAATATGTAGTAAGTTATGAAACATTTCCGGGGATACGTATGTTGTTTATTTGATTAAATCAAATTAAATTATTTCGCAATTCGTTTAACATGAGCGTGCCTCCGAAAGTGCCTGCAGCAATTACTGAGGCAGCCGCAAGAGTTGTTTCAAGTTTGCTGCCAGTAAAGTCAACGACGAGATATGAGCGGGAGTATACGGACTTTAAAATATGGCAGAAAGAAAGTGACGTGATTGGCGTGACAGAAGATGTGATATTGGCATATGTAAGTCACCTTGCTGAAAAATTTAGCCCTAATTCGCTATGGACGAAATGGTCAATGTTAAAAAGATGTTTAAATATGAAGGAAAACGTTCCAGTTCACAGGTATTTAATGTTAAAATATTAAAAAAAAGTGGTGTTCATTAATATTTGTAGGTTTCAGAAAGTAATTGCATTCCTCAAAAGAAAGAATGAGCGGTATACTCCAAAAAAAGCCAAAGTATTAAGTAAGGGAGAGGTGGAACGTTTTTTGTTAGAAGCTCCCGATGACCATTGGTTGCTTGCAAAAATTGTAACCATATTTGGAATTTTTGGTTGTTGCCGCTGCGATGAACTTCTCTCTTTAACTATAAATGATGTAGAAGACACTGGAAAATACATTGTTGTAACTTTGCGACAAACTAAAAATTTAACAACAAGAAGGTTTACAGTTACGAATGATGGCTGCAGTTTCGAACCCTGCACAAAAATTAGAAAATATATATCTCTTCGACCAGCGCACAGTGGGCCCGATCGAGAAAAAAGCTGGACAAAATTCAAAAATTCAAATGTCGCGCTCAGACTTAAGTTCCACCAAATCGTCAACAGGGGTCACTGGTGCATCATATTCCCGAGCGAGAGAGATATCCCAGCTATCTCTCCTTGTTTAATCGACCGGTGAAGTTGGCGCGATTGAGCGTCTGTCAATCCCGGTCGATTTCGACGTCACGTAATAATAGCAAAAAAGTGCTTCGAGTGCAAAAACCTCCGGAATTTTTGTGATACATCATGGATCGATCGCCTGAAGGTAAGTTTCGCGTGGATCAAGTCCAGAAACATCTCCATTTTAATGTGTTTACATCGTATCTCTTAACCTCTCCCGCCTAACTCATTTTATTTTACATATTTATGGCTACCTTTTTATTACCACTTTGCGATTTAGCTTGCCTTAAAGCCCTGAAAATGCTCTAATTTTTATCAAAAGTGCAGCTGCGGTGACCTGCGGTTTTTGTTTTTATCGACGTTTGAGTGCGGCAGAGCGCAACCGGCCCAACACGCAATTTTTGTTGAGATGATTGATTCGAACGTAATAGCGCCAAATATTTAGAAAAAAATTATATTTTATTAAAAAACTATTTTTTGATTGTATATTTGACATTTTATAATTTCGATAAGAAATATTTACAAAACGATGTAAAATATTGCGTACATAGTTAGAAGTATTGAAAACTGCATAAAAACTATTTTTTACTCGTGAAAATGTGAAATTTAATATTAAAAAAAAAAGTCAAAAAATACTACATATTTTTTGATTTTATTCTACTGTTGAATGTATTTTCAGTTTCTTATTCGCGGGGTGATTTATTCACAATCCTTAAGGGCGCGTGGGCGTCGGACGTTTAATTCATACGTCAAAATCATAATCAGCAGCCCCAAAACCCCTTATATGCATAATTGTACACGAATCCGCAAAATGTATTTTAGATCCGACATATTAGATCCGCCATTTTGAATTTTTGATAGTTGACATGAAAATAACAATCAGCAACCCCAAAACCCTTTATATACAAAATTGTACACGAATCCGCCAAATTTTGTATTTTTGATCCTCCATATTGGATCTGCCATTTTGAATTTTTGAATTTCGACATCAAAATCATAATCATTAACCCCAAAACCCTTTATGTACAAAATTTCACACGAATCCGCTGATTTTTGAATTTTTGATCCGCCATATTGGATCCTCCATTTTGAATTTTTGAATTTTGATATCAAAATCATAATCGGTAACCCCAAAACCCTTTATGTACAAAATTTCACACGAATCCGCCGATTTTTTTATTTTTGATCCGCCATATTTGATCCGCCATTTTTAATTTTTGAATTTTGACATAAAAATCAAAATCAGAAACCCCAAAACCCTTTATATACAAAATTTCACACGATTCCGCCAATTTTTTAATTTTTGATCCGCCATATTGGCTCCGCCATTTTGAATTTTTCAATTTTCACATCGAAATCGTTATCAAAGACCCCAAAAACCTAATTACACTCGTTTTTGTAAGTTTTTATCAACATTTACAATTTTGTCCAGCTTTTTCCGCGATCGGGTCCACTGTGCAGCGGGAAAAGAATCTACGATTTTTACTTTCCCCCGTATGTAATACAAAGGGAAAGTATTGTTTTTGTGAAAATTTTCGAATCAAAAATTTTAGCGGAAATATCCGTTTTGAGGTCCCCTGAGTCGAATAAGACCATTTTTGAAAAATGTCTGTCTGTCTGTCTGTCCGTCTGTCTGTGTGTGTGTCTGTGTGCGCTGTACCGCAAAAACCGCTAAAGATATCGAGATGAAACTTGAAACTTAAGCTTTTTGTTACAATCGGAAGAACTTTTGGTGAAAATCGGAAAACCGGAAGTGGTACTTTACTCTTAGCGTTTTTCAGTTTTTTCAGATGTTTTCAATAAATGTTCATCAAACAAAAAATTCTTTCAAATAAAAGTTGTAGATAATAACAAAATGAAAATGTATTGTTCACTTCCTTTTTGTCATAGCACTCTTAGTTTTTGAGATATTGAATAAATAGTGTTTTTTATCTAGTCATTGGTTTGTGTCAGTATGTGTTGATCCAATTGAAAAATGTTTCAAATAAAAGTTGTAGTTATCAAAAAGTTGAAGACATTTTGAAAATAATAATGCTACAAATATTTTAAAAGTGATTTAATACGCAATTTACGGGGGAAAGTACTATGATGGACACATTACCATTTTTTTTTGACTTACAGAAATAGAAAGTGCATTTCGCTTAATGCCGGCCAACATACTATTGGTGCAGTCCCAAAGAAGATAGCAAACTTTTTAGGTTTAAAAGAACCAGACTTATATACTGGTCATTGCTTTCGCCGAACTGGGGCAACCATGGTTGTGGATGCAGGAGGAGATATTTTGGCTCTCAAACGTGCCGGCGGTTGGAAATCTACCGAAATAGCCACAAGTTATGTCGATGATTCGATTAACAAAAAAGTGGAAATGTCTAGAAAATTATTTTCTGATGAGCCTTGCAGTGCGAATCTGATGCCTTCTACATCAAGTTTTGCTCCTAGTGTTATGCCTTCATCAATTTGTGCGCTAGATGGTTCGATATCAAGTTTAGCTCCAATCATCAAAAAAACAAGAATGTATCCTTACAAACAAACAAATAATAAGATGAAAAAACAAAATTTAAACGTCGTGATAACGTAATAACGCAACGCTATGACCAAATAATCTCCATAAATTCCCCAACAAATCGTACTTTTAAAACCTCTGATACACAAAACCATTTAACTGCTATCGGAATCGATTGCACTTCATGTAAAACAAAAATGTATTCTTACAAACAAAAAAAAAACAAATAATGAGAAAAGAGAAAATTAAAACGTCATGAAAACATAATAAAACACAACGCTATGACTAAATAATCCCCATAAATCCCCAACAAACCGTACCTATAAAACCTCTGACACACAAAATCATTTAACTGCCATCGGAATCGATTGCCCTTCATGTAAAACAAAAATGCATTCTTACAAACAAAGAAACAAAAAATAAGACGAAAAAACAAAATTAAAATGTCATGTAAAAGTAATAAAACACAACGCTATGACTAAATAATCCCCATAAATTCCCCAACAAACCGTACTTTTAAAACCTCTCACTCAAAATACCATTTAACTACAATTGGAATCGATTGCTCTTCATGTAAAACAAAAATGCATTCTTACAAACAAACAAACAAAAAATAAGGAGATAAAACAAAATTAAAACGTCTAAAAAGTAATAAAACACCACGCTATGACTAAATAATCACCATTAATTCCCTAACAAACCGTACTTTTAAAACCTCTGACACACAAAACCATTTAACTGCCATTGGAATCGATTGCTCTTCATGTAAAACAAAAATGCATTCTTACAAACAAACAAACAAATAATAAGGAGAAAAAACAAAATAAATAAAACACCACGCTATGACTAAATAATCACCATAAATTCCCTAACAAACCGTACTTTTAAAACCTCTGACACACAAAACAATTTAACTGCCATTGGAATCGATTGCCCTTCATGTAAAACAAAAATGCATTCTTACAAAAAAAGAAACAAAAAATAAGGAGAAAAAACAAAATTTAAACGTCATGAAAAAGTAATAAAACAACGCTATGACTAAATTATCCCCATAAATTCACCAACAAACCGTACTTTTAAAACCTCTGATACACAAAACCATTTAACTGCCATCGGAATCGATTGCCCTTCATGTAAAACAAAAATGCATTCTTACAAACAAACAAACAAATAATAAGGAGAAAGAACAAAATTAAAACGTCTGAACAGTAATAAAACACAACGCTATAACTAAATAATCCCTATAAATTCCCCAACAAACCGTACTTTTAAAACCTCTGACACACAAAACCGTTTAACAGCAAGCAATTTACCGATGTAGTATAGATATTGGTATATACATGTATGTGTATATATGTAGGTATATTTAGTGTGTATATGTGTATATTTGTATTATTACGTTATTATTAAGTTTAAGAACTAGGATTAGCAATTATTATTAATACCATTGACGCTAATTTCATTTTGTATTTTGTACATTCTGAAAATAAAGATATATTATTATTATTATTATTATTATTATTTAACTGCTATTGGAATCGATTGCACTTCATGTAAAACAAAATATATATTCTTACAAATAAACAATCAAATAATAAGGAGAAAAAACAAAATTAAAACATCACGAAAACGTAATAAAACACAACGCTATGACTAAATAATACCCATAAATTCCCCAACAAACCGTCCTTTTAAAACCCCTTACACACAAAACCATTTAACTGCCACTGGAATCGATTGCTCTTTCTGTAAAGCAATAATGTATCCTTACAAACAAACAAAAAAATTAAAAAGAGGGAAAACAATAAATTATACCATAAATCTACTCGTATACTCGGGATAAAGTTTTAGGCCCGGAAGCGATGTCCGAACTTTTTAATTTATATAAGTGCCGGCGAGTTTTAAAAGCTCCCATCACCTTGAGAGTAGAAAATTGTTTTCGGTGGACTGGCTTTGTGCGCTCGAAGTTTGCCTAGTTTTAAAAAAGTTCGCCCGTATAAAACGTGACGTTGGTTAAGTTGCGAAAATAAGGGAAATTGCTACATTAATAGTGATATAAATTAATGAAGACGTTAAAGTTAACATCGTGGATTTTTTTCTGAAAGTAATAACACGGAGACATTTTTACGGTATTAAATTTAAAGTTTTATCACTTAACGTTTAATGCATATGTAATTATTTAACAATAATAATTCCTTTATACAAGGATTTTTTTTTTAGATTTACACTTTACGATTTTTCAATGTAAGTTTTCAGAAATTCGTGTTTTTGTTATAAACTTTTAATTTAAAAACTAACGAGTGTTTCCACTCCCAGACTAAGCATGAAGTAAAATTTCGAGTTTAGAAAAGCCCCGTGAAAATTTGTCGAGGGTCGCGCAGCGACCCGAGACAAATTTTCTGGGCTTTTCTAAACTCGAAATTTTACTTCATGCGCCACGCGTACAAAACACTGTTTTAAAGTGAGGTTCCAATATACATAAATTCCACAATATTTTAGTGCTTTATACGCGTGACGCATGAAGTAAAATTTCGAGTTTAGAAAAGCCCAGAAAATTTGTCTCGCGTCGCTGCGCGACCCTCGACAAATTTTCACAGGGCTTTTCTAAACTCGAAATTTTCCTTCATGCTTAGTCTGGGAGTGGAAATCACTCATTTAAAGTTTCAAATTAAACTTTAAAAAAAACAGGGAATATCCGCAATTGTTGTATCAATTCCATAGTATGTCATTATTCTTATAAAATTACATTAATTTTTCTTAATTATTTTAGCTATGAATTTTCTGACATTTGCTGATTTTTAAAAGAGTTCAATTTGAAGCTTTAAACGTGTGTTTTCCACTCCCAGACTAAGCATGAAGGAAAATTTCGAGTTTATAAAATCCCCGTGAAAATTTGTCAAATTTGACAAATTTTCACAGGGCTTTTCTAAACTCGATATTTTACTTCATGCTTAGTCTGGGAGTGGAAAACACTCGTTCGAAGCTTTAAATTACTCTTTTTAAATAGCAACGAATATCTAAAGATTTAAAGAAAAGACGCTGAATTTAGAAAACGTATATTTTAAAGAATAACTCCCTGTATTAGAAACGGCTTCAGCTAATTAATTTTTTGAGCAGGAAATGATGTCACTAAAATTTCGACAACATACTACATTACCTAAAAATTGTTGAAAATTAAAACTTCAACTTCTAGCATCCACTATGAACACAATTTTTCATAGAACTAAATAATTAACATACGTTTAAAACATATTTAATTATAAAAGCATTGTTTTGAAGAATTTTTATTAATGTTGCAATTTTAACTTTAGACAAATTTTTTATTCGAAAAATCAATTTTCTTGATTTTATCACTTATTGTATTTAAAGCGCTCTATTTCAAAAACCGTTTAACTGATTTAATTGATTTTAAAAACATACTATTAAGATTTACGCAAGGTTTAATTTGACTTATAAAGATTTTTTTGGGCTTCGAAATAGTGCTTAGTGTGAGCGCTCAAAAATGAATTTTAGTGGATTGATGAATTTGTTGTAGTTTTTAAAAGTGAAAAAGTAAGTATCATATTATTTTTTTGGCATAATAAATATTTTTTATTATTTCTAATATTGTTTAGAGTGACTAGGCATTTTTTTAATTTAAAAAAAATCTGTAAAAAATATGATTTTTTTTCATACCTACCCCTACCTACCCTACCCCTTACAAAATGTGCGATTTTCGGATGAAAATTTATATTTTTAAAAAAATTTGAAAAAAATTACAATCTCCTTGATGTTAGAAATAGCTCAAAATAATTATTTTTCGATTCAAATAATAATTTTACTAAAATATCGACTAAATCACTTGAAAACTGTTGAAAAATAAATACTACTCAAACTTCTAGCATGCGCCACAAACACAAATTTGATGCCAGAAACGCGTATTTAACATTATTTTAAAATTATTTAATCCTGATTAATCGGATCTTTAAATATATAAAATCACCTGTAATTTGAATTAATTGGACCAATCAATAAGATGGAAACAGTGTTGAACGTATTATTTATATAATGAAATTCAAACTTCTAGAATCCACCACAAACACAATTCTTGTGTGTTTTACATACATTTATTAAACATATATAAAAGTAGTCTAACCTGAGTTGAATAAGCTAAAAATTATACAACTCAGGTTAGACTACTTTTATAAAAGTTTAATAAAATTGTTTAAGATTTAAATTAATTAAACAGTGCCAAATAAGTTGTTTCGTTAAGTAGTATTCCAATTTCTAAAGTCCACCTCAAACACAATTCTTGTGTGTTTTGCATAAATTTATAGCTTATTTAATCCTGGTTCGACTACTTTTATAAAAGTATAATAACATTGCTTAAGATTTGAATTAATTAAACAATGCCAAATTAATTGTTTCTTTAAATGGTATTACAACTTCTAAAGTCCACCACAAACACAATTCTTGTTATAGAAGTACATATTTTACATCAATTTAAAACTTATTTAAAACTGCTGAACAGAGCTATCTAGCTAAAGCCGCTAGGGCAGCTTGGTGGTGTAGTGGTTAGAGTGTTGTACTGCCACGCCACGGACCGGGGTTCAAATACCGGCCTAACAAGTTGTCTGCATTTATATAGGTTAGGATAAAAATGCCAAACACTCCGCCTTCTCGGATATGTCGTTAAATGCATGTAGGACCCGTGTACTGCCTGGATGTTGCGTGCACGTTAAAGATCCCTACCGGTGGGTTGGAACTCCCACCGGGTTCGGCAAAATTCCCGGATAGCTGTAGACCTAATCTCCGGCGTCATGATTGGCCTTAGCAGCGGAAATAGATGACGTAAAACCCAAAATAAAAAAAAAAGCTAAAGCCGCTAGTAAATAGGATAAATATGAAAATTAATGTAGAACAAATCTATGAGTTGTCCATGTGACAACATTGTCTCTCTCTCTCTCCCTCTTTCTCTCTCTCTCCCTCTTTCTCTCTCTCTCCCTCTTTCTCTCTCTCTCTCTCTTTTTCTCTCAATCAGCTGTTCAGCTGTCAGCATGTAATATACTTACACAAATAAGACAATTAACTTTGTTTGTATAACTGACGATTTTATTGTGACTATAGTTTCGACAACTTTAACTTGTCATTATCAAACATATAGTAATTTAAAACAAACAATTCGTCAGGTATATATACGAAAAAAATACGGTTACAAAACGGCTTTAAAAATGGGGGTGTATATTAGGTCAAGCTGGTCGTTTATTACGAGAATTTCCGGATTAGCGCGTGCTCTGTGAATTTCCAGAGACTCCAGGAGGTCCATCTTACGACCCTTTTCGGCTAAATGTATTATTGACAGTACATCCTCGCCAAAAGTATGATTGTTTTCAATCATATGTCTAGCGAATGACGACTTATCAATAAAATTAAGCCGAAGAGAGCTAAGATGCTCCTTGAGTCTGATTTTATTTTTTTTTTGTTTTACCTCCTTTTATTAATAAATTTCAGCCGTATGGCTATGATTTATGAACATTATCCGTTCCCTTTTCATTGCGAAAAGGGAAGGATTAAAAAACATATAGGATAATACAAACAATAACAAAAAACACAACACAAGTATATAAATAACAAAAAAGTTTTTATAACACGCATCTTCGCATCTTCGTATCTTCTTTTCTTGAGTCCACAAAATATTCCACCTTTAAAGAAGTTTGTTTTCTTTTACTATAAATTTTGACAAAGTTATAGCCCTTCATTTTCAATTAGTTCCAAATTGTCCCCAATTTTTGCAATTCCCGGATTAAAGTGATTTCTCAAGTTTTCAATAAATTTGGCCCTACCCTCCCTTGCTTTTTCAATTTGGTTTGCAATTTCTAAATCTCTTCTAATATAATAATTTTTTATATACCACGGAATTTTGAAAATTTTAAAATGACGACTAGATTGACCAATATACACTCCGTTACAATCGTTACAAGTTAGTTTATATATCCCTGATCTGTGAGCACTGGGTATTTTTGTTTTCAGATTAAAAATACTGTATCTAATTTTTGTAAAAGGTTTAAAGGCTATTGAAATGTTATGTTTAGATAAAATGCTTTTAATTTGTAATGAGATGTCACCAAAGTAGGTAAGGGATCTGAATATTTGTTCTTTTTTTGATGTGTCCTTGCCTGCATATATATACTTAGTTACTTTTTTCATTCTATATTTATTAATCAATGAGTCTATTAATGCTGAAGTATAGCCATTTGAAATGCCTATACTTTTAATTATATCAATTTCTTTTTCAAATGCTGTTTCAGAGAGTGGAATGTTGAAAGCACGGTATATCATTGAATTAAACGCGGACAATTTATGTCCGAGGAATTAGGGATTACACGGTCACTAAATGTAGGTTTTCTATAAATTTAAAATGTTAGTGATTCGTTGATTTTGATTATTGGAAGGTCTAGGAATTTGATATTATTACTAATTTCTGTCTCTACTGTGAATTTTATATTCGGGTGTATGTTGTTATTAAATTTTAGGAATTGGGAAAGTTGCCTATCTGAACCTATGAAGGAAGCTAGAAAATCATCGACGTATCTAAACCACATGTTTATGTGCTTTTTGCCTAACGGGTACTCTAATATAATGTTTGTTAAATTGCACATGAAAATTTCACCAAGCAAAGGACTCAAAGGCGAGCCCATTGCAAGCCCTTCTGTCTGTCTGTAAAATTTATTTTCGATGAAAGGTGATTATTATTTAAAATTATTTCAAATATATTTAAAAATTCTGTTTTTACTGAAATTTTTACGTTTAGTTTGTCGAAAGAAGTTTTTATTAGATCTATGCAATCGTTTGGTGGGATTTTAGCGAACATATTAGATACGTCGAATAATACTAACTTAGGATTTGGAGGAAAGTGATGGGTTTTTAGTTTGTTACTCAATTCTTTGGAATTTTTTACTGCTCTAGGGTCTTTGTCGAAGCTATTACGTGCATGTGTAGGTAATGTCAATCATTTTCGTCAAGATGACAGTGTGGTATGATGCGGTTACTAGATAGGGCGTAGGTAAAGTATATTATATTATAATTAATTTTTTCAAATGGACTTAGGGGTTTTTCGAAATAGGCAATTCATTTAATTTATATCAACAAACGCATTTATCATTATAAACCCAGTTTATCCCACTGTACTACTCTTAGTATTGCACCGAAAATAGTCCAACATTCTCATTTTCCGAACGATAGTCTAACAAGGCAAAAAAAACATATTTTTGAAAAATACGACTCGAGATCAAATAGGTTGATATTGTTTTTCGATTGGAAAAATGATTTTTGACAATTTTAGCCGTTTTGATAACACAATTTTCATCATTTTCAATACTTTTGGCAATTGCAAAATATTAATACTTAATTTATACGTAGATCCCATCTGTTGTCCTCATTATACACATGTATAATAATATATGGGTGAGAACAACATATGGGACTAAGCTGCACACAAATCGGCCTCCTAATTGGTTACATCCATAATTAATTATTACAATTAACAATATTACTCTAATACGAGTGATGTGGTTAGTTGTAATATGCATTATATACACCTGGAATTAAGCTTTTGTATAATGTTGTCCATAATTATTGTTATACTTTTAATAATTAAATAAAACTCACTTTGTTACTGTCACTACTATTTTTTATTCTATAATAATAGTGAAACAAACCAAGTGACTTTTATTTAATTATAAATATTGTAAACATATTTCACCAAGTGATTATTGCGAACCAAATTAAAGATGTTATACTTTAATTTGGACACATTACAACTATAAATACTTATAACATAATATATAAAATTACGAAAAAACTATTCGTGAAAATGCAAACAATATCTTAATTAATTATTAACTAAGACATTGTTTACATTTTCACGAATAGTTTTTTCGTAAATAATAAAGTGTGCAAACTATAAGAAGCGTAAGCTTATTTTCTCGAATTCAAGTAGTTTTTAATTTGAATTTATCTTGTTATGAATACTTAATTAAAGAATTCGTTACACTATAAAAAACTATGTTATTCTTTTACTTTTTGCGAATAACAGTCTTTTTTATAGTGTAATAATTACTTAACATAAACTCAAAACATACAGTACAGTTAAACAATTCGTTATTTTGAATAGAAATATCCTATCTATCGTGACATCAAAAATTATCTTGATCAAGGGTGATTATGAATTTGAATGGCTTTACATTCTTAACCATCCTTGATTATGATAATTTTTGATATCACGGTAAATAGTGTATTTATATTCAAAATAACGAATTATAGAGTCAACTCTAAAAGTTAATTTAAACTAGGTAAAATTTTCCTCTTCTTTTTATGATTTTTATGAATAACTTATTGTATCACACAATGTGAATTATTCTTTTAAATATACATAATGTATTCGCTGTAATTTTTCGGGCATGCATAGATTTTATAAAAACCTTCAAATTGAAGTTTCCAACGAGTGTTTCCACTCCCAGACTTAGCATGAAGTAAAATTTCGAGTTTAGAAAAGCCTTAAAATTTGGTTTGGTCGCGTAGCGCAAAGCGCGGAGCGGCCAAACCAATTTTTAAGGCTTTTCTAAACTCGAAATTTTACTTCATGCGCCACGCGTATAAAACACTAAAATATTTTGGAGTTAGAAGTATACTAAACACATTTATTTTTTAATGAGTAATGATCGAAATATTTACACAACAAAATATTTACATTATTCTTCACACATTTATATATCAGATCAAACAATGGAATGCAGGTAATTTATTTAGTACTTTAATAATTAATTAACAAAAAATTAATAATATTACCTTACTGCATAAATTTTAAATGGTTAAAATATTTGGCGTAGCTTCGATCGTGCATTTATGCCAATAATTGTAATAAATGTCAAAATTAATCTACACATAAATGAAGGTTGCTAGTTTAAAAAATATCAACAAAAATATGTCTTTAACATCAATAACCTCCATAATAATCATTTAAAGAAAGTTGTTTGGTGTTGTAAGCGTTCACTTTGTGGTACATCTTAAATACACTTGTAAATAAAACACTGTTTACTTTGTTTAACCACTGGATCTTACATTTAATTGTGTGACTAGTTTCGACTATCTAGTAGTCATTCTCAAACTAAAGTAGTTTAGTTTGAGAATGACTACTAGATAGTCGAAACTAGTCACACAATTAAATGAAAGATCCAGTGGTTAAACAAATTAAAAAGTGTTTTATTTACAAGTGTATTTAAAGAAAGATTTACTTCCCATCAATTAGTTTAATAATAATGAGATATTACACCTGGCGCATGAAGTAAATATTTCAAATGAATTTGGGTGAGTTACGTGAACATGATAATAAATTAAAACAAAACACTTTCAACTTTTCTTCATAAATGTATTCTTTACCAGATGTAGATTTTGGGCACAAAGTTGATAATGGTCACTTTGTGTCCGAAATGTACAATGAAAACGCAAGGGGGGCTATAGAAACTTTTGGTGGTGCTTTTTGGGGTGCTATTGATTAGACTAGTTTAATTTGAATTTCTCCAAAGATATTGAGCCTAGGTAACGTAAGTTGGGTTTGTGTATATCGCTCATTGAAGTCTCCAGGTTTTTTTCGATTTTCTAGAAAATGAATGGTCGTATCGAAAAACTTTTGGTAGTGCCATAGGGTGCTATAAGAGGACTACAGACTGGCCTACTTAGATATCAATTTCTCGTTGGGCCAAAATCAAAATTTTATTCTGCATTTTTTCGAAAATTACACGTTGAAGAGGAAAACTGTTTACGGTATTATGGGGTGCTATGATGGTGTTATAGATTAGTATAGTTTGTTAGGTACATTTCAAGTGTATACAAAAAATTATTGTTTTGAAATGTTGGTTTGTATATTGCTCATTGAAGTCTCCAGGTTTTGCTGGATTTTCTGGAAAACGAATGGTCGCATCAAAAAACTTTTGGTGGTGCTATAGGGTGCTATAGAAATGCAATCGATTGAATTAGTTTAATTTGAATTTCTCGAAAATCGTTGAGCCAGGGTAATGTTACCCTGGCCCAAGAATAACTTACCTCGATTTTCCGGAAAACGCAAGGGGTGCTATAGAAACTTTTGGTGGTGCTATTGATTAGACTAGTTTAATTTGAATTTCTCCAAAGAAATTGAGCCTGGGTAACGTCACCCTGGCCCAAGAATAACCTACCTCGATTTTCCGGAAAACGCAAGGAGTGCTATAGAAACTTTTGGTGGTGCTATAGGAGTGCTATAATTTAGACTATAAAACATTTAAATTATCGAAAGTCGTTGGGTCAGGGTAATAGAGCCGTATTCTAGTTGTTTCAGGCCACAATTTGAAAAACAAATTGACCTTCAAAACCCACTTTAAATCTATTAAAATTAACTTTGGAAAAATCCTATCGACAAGAAAAATTATGTAAAACTAACTGAAAAGTAGACAAGTTTTGCAACTAAAAAAATATGTCAGCTTTTTTAACCGAAAAATGTAGCAGGTTTTGCTACATTTTTCGGTTAAAAAAGCTGACATATTTTTTTAGTTGCAAAACTTGTCTACTTTTCAGTTAGTTTTACATAATTTTTCTTGTCTCCATTCGTTCAATTAACAATTTTTTAATTTATTTAATAGACGCTGCAAAATCAGTTTTTGATATTTTGCCACAAATTTGTTAAAACATGTATAGCTTATTTTGTTTATATTTCTCTTGTCTGCATTCGCTCAATATTTTAATTTATTTAATAGACACTGATTTTGCAGTTTGTCATTTTGCCACAAATTTGTTGGAATAGGCAATTTTTGCATCTGGGCGACTTAATTAATGTATGTTGGCATTTGACTAATCATTCCAAATAGACATTGTTTGCTATGGAAATACATATTCAATTAATGAATTACATTATACTTATTTTAAACACACTAATATTCTAAATACTAGAGTCAATATTAACGCAAAAAAAGTCCAACGTAATAAAAATCCACAGCCCACACTAGAATAAAAACTATAATTTCAACGCGAAAAGTTTGGTGGTTTTCTTTGTCAGTGTTTGACTAACGAGTAGATTTAAAAACAAAACTATATTATACACACACACACAGGAGAAGAAAACGTAGCTAATTAAAATAGTAAAACAAAAAAAAGTATATAGATAGCAAGTAGTCGTGTCGGCCTGCAAAAAATATTGTAAAAAATAAATAAGGCTAAGATTAAGAGTTAGGTAAAACAAACAAGAAATAAAAATGAGATGATACGAGCATTATTGTTTATGTAATTAATAAGAATCAGTTTAGATTAGGGAATTTTGGGGTAGGGGGGTTGTTTCTTGAAGGGTGTGCAATCAATTAAGTAATCTCACCACAATCTGCACATATCATATATGTGTCTTCGGCTGTCCTGTCCAATAAATATGAATACTTAGGTAATATACAATTTAAACGAGATATGAACAAATATATTCTTAAAATGTATTTTCTAAAAATATACATTAAAAGGAAAAAAGTTGTCGCGATAGTTGTTTATACGTGTGTGGAGAGGGTTGATTTTGTGATTTATTTAATAATGTCAATAATAATAATAATATTAATATTTATTACCTAACCAAACATCCCAATTATTGAGAATTAATTGTTATCTTCATTATGGTTTATAGTTATTCATATTTCTCAGAAGCAAACAGATACAGGGAGTATTTTTTTTAAGTATACGTTCTCCAAGTTCAGTCTATTTTCTGTAAATCTTTGTAAATATTCGCTGTAATTTTTTATAGAGTTTAATTTATAGCTTTAAACGAGTGTTGTCCACTCCCAGACTAAGCATGAAGTAAAATTTCGAGTTTAGAAAAGCCCTGTGAAAATTTGTCGAGGGTCGCGCAGCGACCCGAGACAAATTTTCTGGGCTTTTCTAAACTCGAAATTTTACTTCATGCGCCACGCGTATTAAACACTGAAATATTGTGAAATATATGTTTATTCAAAATTCAATTGAAATCTGTGTTTAATACGCTTGGCGCATGAAGTAAAATTTCGAGTTTAGAAAAGCCCCGTGAAAATTTGTCTCGGGTCGCTGCGCGACCCTCGACAAATTTTCACGGGGCTTTTCTAAACTCGAAATTTTACTTCATGCTTAGTCTGGGAGTGGAAAACACTCGTTTAAAGCTTCAAATTAATTTATTTAAAAAAAAAAACACAACGAATAACTCAAGATTTAAAGAAAATAAGCTAAATTCGTAAGACGTATACTCAAAAAAAAAAACTCCCTGTTTGTATAATTAAATTATTCTTTAGATATTCGTTGTTTTTTTTTAAATAGTTCAATTTGAAGCTTTAAAGGAGTGTTTTCCACTCCCAGACTAAGCATGAAGTAAAATTTCGAGTTTAGAAAAGCCCTGTGTGTTTCTGGGCTTTTCTAAACTCGAAATTTTACTTCATGCGCCACGCGTATTAAACACTGAAATATTGTGAAATTTATGTTTATTCAAAATTCAATTGATATCTGTGTTTAATACGCTTGGCGCATGAAGTAAAATTTCGAGTTTAGAAAAGCCCCGTGAAAATTTGTCTCGGGTCGCTGCGCGACCCTTGACAAATTTTCACGGGGTTTTTCTAACCTCGAAATTTTACTTCATGCTTAGTCTGGGAGTGGAAAACACTCGTTTAAAGCTTCAAATTAATTTATTTTTAAAAAACACAACGAATAACTCAAGATTTAAAAAAAATAAGCTAAATTCGTAAAACGTATACTCAAAAAAAAAACTCCCTGTTTGTATAATTAAATAAATCTTTAGATATTCGTTGTTTTTTTTAAATAGTTCAATTTGAAGCTTTAAAGGAGTGTTTTCCACTCCCAGACTAAGCATGAAGTAAAATTTCGAGTTTAGAAAAGCCCTGTGAAAATTTGTCTCAGGTCGCGCAGCGACCCGAGACAAATTTTCTGGGCTTTTCTAAACTCGAAATTTTACTTCATGCGCCACGCGTATTAAACACTGAAATATTGTGAAATATATGTTTATTCAAAATTCAATTGAAATCTGTGTTTAATACGCTTGGCGCATGAAGTAAAATTTCGAGTTTAGAAAAGCCCCGTGAAAATTTGTCTCGGGTCGCTGCGCGACCCTCGACAAATTTTCACGGGGCTTTTCTAAACTCGAAATTTTACTTCATGCTTAGTCTGGGAGTGGAAAACACTCGTTTAAAGCTTCAACTTAATTTATTTTTAAAAAACATAACGAATAACTCAAGATTTAAAGAAAATAAGCTAAATTCGTAAGACGTATACTCAAAAAAGAAAAACTCCCTGTTTGTATACTTAAATATATCTTTAGATATTCGTTGTTTAATTTTTAAATAGTTCAATTTGAAGCTTTAAAGGAGTGTTTTCCACTCCCAGACTAAGCATGAAGTAAAATTTCGAGTTTAGAAAAGCCCCGTGAAAATTTGTCGAGGGTCGCGCGGCGACCTGAGACAAATTTTCACGGGGCTTTTCTAAACTCGAAATTTTACTTCATGCGCCACGCGTATAAAACACTGATTTCAAGTGAGCTTCAAATATACATAAATTTGCAATATTTCTGTTTTGTACGCGTGGCGCATGAAGTAAAATTTCGAGCTGTGCAATAAAATTAAGCACACAAAATATGTTATAGTTTATAACAAAAGTGGTGAGTTTCCTGGTTACAAAAATATGTAAATATGTCAATTTCCTTAATGTCAAAATGCTGCGTCATTTAGACAACAATTCAAAAATTCGAATTCTAACTAAAATAGAAGATGGTTTTTCTATTTCGGCTTTGTTTTATTTATTACAAAGTTTTTTTTAAAAGGTCATAGTTTTAGTTTTTCAATAAAGGTGTTAGTTTTATGTGATGGTGTTTCATCATTTATTGAAACTGCTGCTAGGCAATTAACATAGATCCGAATTATACAACTAAAATATTGTGCAAAATAATTATAACACTTGTGCTTAATTTTATTGCACAGAAGTGTACATCTGGTAAAGAATAAATTTGTGAGGAAAGGTTTTATTTCAAGTTAAAAATTTCGAGTTTATAATAGCCTAATAATGGAGGCTTTACTAAACTCGAAACATTTACTTCATGCTTAATTAACGAGTGGAAATACTCGTTAAAGGTTAGACATTAGATGCTACTAATTTTGCATGAATTTAATAATGTTTACCCGTTAAATCACCTTACTGTAATTTACCGCTAAATTATCGATGAACCAGTGTTGATTTACAAATGAACAGAATTACCGGTAATTGTAAAAGTCGGTTCAGTTTCAAGCTTAACACATCTATAAACAACATTTTATTACATTGCATGTACATTTTATTTTGTGGAGTGTATACGAAAGCAGTAGAGTTTCTATTTTTTTAATATTCGCGTTTTATTTACGTAAAAAAACCCGTAGGGCAGTGCGGTTTGAATTCGCTGAGAATAAAAAAAAATAAATAAATATAAAACATGTGCAATATTAATGAAACAACTTTAATTACATCTGTGATTTCAGTAAAATAATAATAATCCTTATTTTATACAAATACACAAAAAATACGTTCGGGTATAATGTAAAAATTATGTCAGATAAAACAGAGTTCTTTAATATATATAAAAATTACGAGTTCTTTATTATTCAAATTAGGCTGGGAATTCGAATATTTATGAATATTCAAATATAAACATTTAGATTAGTCAAATATTTTAATAAATAAACTATTTGAATTTAAAAAGTGTTTTGCTTTAAAAAATATGCTAGACATTTTTAGCACTAATTTATTGGAATATATACAAATTCAAATAGTTAAATTTATAAAATAATTCTGGATATTTAAAACACTTGGTTTGTTTCACTAGATTATATTTTCTTAGACTAGTTTTGACCAGTAGTCATCTTCAAGGAGGAATGTACAAAAAATATCTAAAAAATAATATAGAGGGTCGCTAAAAAGTATGGATACTGCTAAAAATGTTCAGAACGGTTTAGCGGATCTCGTTTAAATTTAGGATATTGTTAGAAGTGTTTAAATTCTATCATCTTAGTTTTTTTTCAATTTTTTACCATCATTTATTTTAAAAATACAAGGCTATCTTGATTTTTTTCAAATGGCGCGGGTAGTAAAATTTGTCATTTAAAAAAATACATTTTTTTCTGAATTTAGTAATGTAACACATGCCCACCTTTATTTTTTTAAAAGGTGAAAAAGAATAAAATTTGAATTTTATTTTTTTATGTATTTCGTGTTTAAGCGTTTTTATTTTATTAAAATGTGTTCTGTTTCAGTTGAATGTGTTATTTTTACATTTATTAATAAATTTTATTTATTTTTTTGACAAAGTTCAGGCGGCAAAGAACTAACAATAGATAAAGACAACAAAGCTAACAAAATTTTACATTTTTCAAAATTTTGTTAGGTTGATAATTTTTTTTAAAGTTTAGATTAAAATAAGATATGCATGTGTTACATCACAGAACTCAGAGGAAATTCTTTTTTCAAAAATAACAAATTTGACCACCCGTGCCATTAAAAAAAAAACAAGTTAGCCTTGTATTTTCAAAATAAATGATGGTAGAAAACTGAAAAAAACCTGAGATGATGGAATTTAAACACTACCAACGGTATCCTAAATTTTAATGAACTCTGCTAAACCGTTTTGAAAATATTTAACTGTATCCATACTTTTTAGCGACCCTGTATATATACAAATACAAACAATAATAAAAACCAAGTGATTTAAATATCCAGAATTATTTCAAAAATGTTTCACCACGGGTTAAGTGAGAAATTAATTACACATTAATTAAATATGTGAAAAAGTGAGTAATTTAATATAAGTAACGTGGTATTTGAATATTCGCGAATATTCAAATTCCCAGCCCTAATCTAAATTTCAAGAATTCTTCAATAGAGTAGGGTTCGGAACGGCCAAACCAAATTTGCAGGCTTTTCTAAACTCGAAATTTTACTTCATGCGCCACGCGTACTAAACACTGATGTGATGTGATGTTCAGAATGCACGTTTTTAGCATACTGCTTTAGTAGAATACTTTGAACTTCACTTAAAATCAGTGCTTTATACGCGTGGCGCATGAAGTAAAATTTCGAGTTTAGAAAAGCCTGAAAATTTGGTTTGGCCGCTCCGCGCTTCGCGCTACGCGATCAAACCAAATTTTCAGGCTTTTCTAAACTCGAAATTTTACTTCATGCTTAATCTAGGACTGGAAAACACTCGTTTAAAAGTTCAATTGAAAATATTTGTAAACACAACGAATATCTGAAGATTTACAGCGTATATAGTATATTGAGATATCTATACTTAAAAGAGAAACTCTCTGTATATCTGAGATATTAATAAACCAAATTTTCAGGCTTTTCTAAACTTGAAATATTACTTCATGCTCAGTCTAGGAGTGGAAAACACTTGTTTAGGACCTTAAATTGAACTATTTTAACAACAAACGATCATCGGAAAAGTTACAGCCCATGTATACATGTATGTATATTTAAAAGAAAATATTCCCAATATGTTTACCAAATTTTAGTTGTGGCAAACACCACCGCCGGGGCCGAAAGGGTTAAATGATCGCACGGTATTAATTTAATTGGAGCATTAAATATTCTTTGAATAATATCACTTTAAGCATCATTTTTACAAAATATGAACCTTTAAAGTAGGTTGGATGTACGTAACATGATCTGGGGCAGACGTTTTAATATCTCTTGCTATTTCCTGAAGCCGACACGACAGCATCTCAGGAATGATATAATCCGACGTAGAACACAACTTATAAGATGCATCAGTTTAATTAATTCAACGTAAAATCATCGTTGTCAAAATACTTGCATGGTATTGCACAATTTTAAAATATCAATTCATGTACAGAATAGATATTCCATATTATCTCCATACAGGGAATTTTTCTTTTAAGTATACATATCCCTGATATATATATATGCTGTATTTGTTCAGGCATTCATTGTTTTCAATTTGAAGCTGCAAACAAGTGTTTTTATTCTTTGATTAGAAATAAAGTTAATTTCGAGTTTAGAAAAGCATGAAACTAAATTTGCAGGCTTTTCTAAACTCGAAATTTTTCTTCATGCCTAATCTGAGAGTGAAAACACTCGTTAAGTTAAAAATATATAATTTTTTTATGAAAACAATAATAAAGCAAATATTTTAAGATATGCCTATAATTTTTATTTACTTTAACACTTGATAAAATATGGTGGAATATTTGAAAATAAATCGAAATTTTAAAATACGTCCCTAGATTTATGTAAAATGACGAAATAAAATAATTAATTACACATTAATTAAATATGTGAAAAAGTGAGTGATTTAATATAAGTAACGTGGTATTTGAATATTCGCGAATACTCAAATTCCCAGCCCTAATCTAAATTTCAAGAATTCTTCAATAGAGTAGGGTTCTATTTTACAAATTAGATCATCAATCGTATTAACTTATATGAAATTCAAGAGAAATTATTTAGGCCGAATTATTCAAATCTAGCGAAAATAACATTGGTTGTTCTTTCACCAAAGTACACATTTAGTTTTAAGAATTTAATATACAGCCTTTAAAACGGTAATAATTTACGTTCCAAGAATTCGTTCAAATCCGGATTTTAACATTTATCATCCGGTTTCGGTTCCGTTAAAATTACTTTTTGGGACTGCGGTGGCCGAGCGGTTGAGTCGTTATACTGGACCAATCGTCCACGTCGTTAGAAAAATTATTCGCCCCAGGCAAGACTTGAATTCGCATTTCTGCGATATTCTATATTATCTCCAATGCGAGTTCGAGTCCAGCCTGGGACGAGTAATTTTTCTAACGAAATGGATGCCATGGGTGTTAATTGTATTAAGTATAAATGAAATTGCCAATTCTTGGTTGCAGAATACTTTAAACATTAAAAGTGCGATTCATTTCGCAATCTACAACAAGTTAGTCTTACAAAGACTATATCAAACACTCATTGAAACAACTACTTCCCGGGCTAATACCCCGACGGACATTGAATTATACAACAAGTGTTTGCTGTTACATACAGTAACCTACTGCAAATGTAACAATTTGGGTCAAATTATTCAGGCCATCTATAGACGCGTTTCGAGATTTATCTCTCATCAGTATAGCTTTGCCATTCCCTCTAAACAATTTGACACCTTAGACTGGCGGTCACGTTACCCGGAAAGTAGTTGTTTCAATGAGTGTTTGATATAGTCTTTGTAAGACTAACTTGTTGTAGATTGCGAAATGAATCGCACTTTTAATGTTTGAAGTATTCTGCAACCAAGAATTGGCAATTTCAATTATACTTATGTTTGAACGGTAACGTGACCGCCAGTCTAAGGTGTCAAATTGTTTAGAGGGAATGGCAAAGCTATACTGATGAGAGATAAATCTCGAAACGCGTCTATAGATGGCCTGAATACTTTGACCCAAATTGTTACATTTGCAGTAGGTTACTGTATGTATTCTATTCTATTCTATTGAAAGTGAGTGGGTAGTTATGCTACCCTCCACTGCGACCGCAAGGATCTATTGTGGCTCACAATTAAGGTCGAACATCCGACCTTACAGCTCACCTTCCAAGTCCATCTTCTTGATGAAGTCAAGGATCTTGTCAGGTGAAGTTTTCTCCAGGTCCTTTAGGTTTAGCTTTGGTGTGCCAAACACCGTGGTCCTGATCTGGTTGCCAGCTGGACAGGCACATATGACGTGCTCTGCTGTTTCATCATCCTCTAGGCATAGGCGGCACTCAGTGGTGTCGCTCAGTCCTAGTTTGTTAAGGTGATGCCTTAGACGGCTGTGTCCAGTGAAGAGAGCAGTTAATGTGTGGACATCTGATCTGCTCAGCTTCAACCATGAGGCCGTCCTGGCCGCAGATGGTCCACTTATTACCGCTCTGAAATGTCTCATCCCAGGGCGGTTTTGCCAGAAATCCTGTGCCTCGTGTCTCATCCATCCGTTGTTACGGTCTCTAGCTGTTGATCTGGGTATCCCCAGAGCGGGTTTTGGTCCGATGTAGGCTGTACGCGCCCCCTCTCTGGCTAGGGAATCGGCTAATTCGTTTCCCTCCACGCCAGAGTGGCTTGGCACCCACATCAGACTGACCCTCTGCCAAATGGCACAGGTAAACGGGACCTGTGCCATTTGGCAGAGGGCTTCCTTGCAGTTCCGTACAGCCAGCGAGGAGCATCTAGAAGATGCCAGGGCCCTAAGGGCCGCCTGGCTGTCCGAACATATTTTTATTGTCCTGCCCGCCCAACCCTTTGAAAGGATTTCGTGGGCGCACATTTCAATGGCGTATATTTCAGCCTGAAGTATGGTAGCATACCTGCCAAGGCTGTAGTAAAGTTCAGTCCTTGGTCCGACGACTGCGGCTCCTGTTCCAGTGGACAGTTTTGAGCCGTCAGTGTACCAGTAGGAGTCAGCCTTTTCTGGGGTGATTTTGTGTCGCTCCCAGTCGTCCCTGCTTGGGATACTGTATGTAACAGCAAACACTTGTTGTATAATTCAATGTCCGTCGGGGTATTAGCCCGGAAAGTAGTTGTTTCAATGAGTGTTTGATATAGTCTTTGTAAGACTAACTTGTTGTAGATTGCGAAATGAATCGCACTTTGAATTTTTGTTAATTGTATTGTCCATATTTTTATAATTATGAACAATTATAATAATATACTAGTCCTGACTGAATGGCTATCCGCCTAAGTCAAGTTCCTAATATTTATCTCATCCCCCAACCCGATTTCGATCCATCACCCTTCCATTTCAAACTAAAAAGAAAAGAAAGATCACCTTTTTGTGAAATACATACGAATACAGTGTCCAATTTAATCAATTTTAAGTACAGCATTTAATAAATTCCGCCTCATCAATACACTTCCTTCTAGAAGATGATTTGATTAAGAAAAAGTAGAACTCGGTTCCTTTACAAGTCACGAGGATAAAGAGATTGATCCGCCTTTGATGAGAATGACATAAAAAAGAAACTTTAGCTCCGGCGTCCCGTTAATCTCGAAGCCCTAATGAAACGATCCTTATCACTCGAGCGATAACCGTAAAATTCAAAGGACAAGTCTCATTTCCTAGGTTTTCTCCTTTCCGGACACTGCAGGATTTTTATAGAAACTGATTTATTATTCGCTTGGTAACACCTGTGAAACTTTAGAGAATTTACTCAAGAAAAAAATACATGAGTAGACGATTTTAATTATAGTCGAATTCATGACAGGTGTTCTATGAAATAATGATTATAATTAAAATACTTCAAAAAACTTTGCAATAGATTTAATATTTCTAATATTTTATGAGGTCTTTTAATCGCATACTTATATTAAGGGGAAACGAAATGTAACAACGAATAAGCCTCAAATTTACGCACTTCTCTGCGAACCTTATAATGTGTAAATGAATATGAATAACCACTAATTACTTTTTCTAGTTTTTCTTATAATTATTGTTGAATATTATTAAGTTTAAATGTGCATTCTTAGGGTTACACGAATTTAGTTTCTGTGTATACAGGGTGAGTTTTTTTCGATGTTCTCTATGGGGATCTCGGAAACCATAAGAGATAGAAAAACGGTTAACTGGGGAGAGAAGTGTAGTTTTATAGGACGAATAAAATGACACTTTCAAAATATTTGAAAAAGTCAAGGGTAACTAGATATTTTGAATAAAGAAAAATGTGTCAATTTTTTGAAATCAATATATCTCTATTATTATCATAGATAGAAAAAAACTCAAGAGGACAAAGTTGTAGAAAATTTTACACAGATTAATAACAAAAAATCAAAAAAAATGTCGCCCATATTTTGGGAGATATGACACAAACTTACCTTTTTTTAAATGGAAACAATAGTTGGCTATGACTTTATTAAAAGGGCTATTTTTTCCCTTCAATTCGATAAAACATATGCCATAGTAATTTTTAAAATAAAGTAAGTTACAGTCGTTTTTAATTTTACCATACACCAAAAAATAGTTAGCCATGAAAAAGACAAAAGTAAAACAATTGCAGTTGTTTATTCTAAACACATATTTATTCATTTCCATATTTAGTTGGTTTCGATAAGTTTGTTTTGTATTTATTTGGTGTTTAAAGTTTTTTAAAGTGATAATGAATTTTTCCAACGAAGAAAAGCGTGATATGCTTGTTTGTTACATTCAGTGTAATAAAAACGCTGGGGATTCTGCAGAACAATATTATAATCAATATATCGATCGTCGGCAGCCATCTATACCAACATTCAGAAGAATTTACCACAATTTGGGTGAGTACGGACCCTTTACAAAGCCGAGACTTGAAAAAAACGAAATTAATGAAGTTTCGGAAATAAACGTATTAGCATTGGCGATGATAGATCCATCCACATCGACCAGACAAATTACAACAGAAGCAAGCATATCTCAACGGACTGTAGTACGAGTTTTGAAAAAACACAAAAACACAAATATCACCCATATACGGTATCAATTTCACAAAATTTACATGACGGTGATACCAATAAGAGAATGGTCTTCTGTATGTGGTACAAAAACATGTGCCAAAAGGATAATACGTTCCCTACAAAAATAATTTGGACAGATGAAACGCGATTCACTAATTGTGGGATTTTTAACCGGCACAATGAACATGTTTGAGTCAAGAGAATCTACGAGAAGTTGCACAACGTAGACCACAAATTAAATTTGGATTTAATGTATGGTGCGGTGTGTTCGGATCGAGAATTCTCGGCCTATATATTTTTGATAACACATTGAATGGAAATGATTACCTTCGTTTTCTTCAAGAAACATTTGAAGATATGCTCGATGATTTAAATTTATCAGTACGGGCAAGATTGAAGTGGTTTCAACACGACAGAGCTCCACCTCATAGCAAGTTGGTTGTGCGAAACTATTTAAATGATGCTTTTCCTAATTCATGGGTGGGAAGAAATGGACTAATCTTATGGCCACCTAGATCACCCGACCTATCCGTTTTAGACTTTTTTCTGTGGGGTTATGTGAAGAACAAAGTGTATCAACAATCATATTAATCCGTGGAGGATCTTAGACTAGCTGTACTTGAAACATTTAATTCTATTGACAGAAGAAAAGTCAAAAAAGCCACAAATTTGATTTTAAAAACATGTACTTTATGCCATAATAATAATGATGGACTTTTTGAGCATCTTATGTAATATTTAAAATTTTCTTCTATTATTATTTTGATAATTTTGGAATTATTTTACTTTATGTTGCTTTTAACAAATCTAAAGAAAGATAATAAATTAAATATTGATTTCGTTGCTATAAACAACCGCAATTGTTTTACTTTTGTCTTTTTCTTGGCTAACTATTTTTTGGTGTATGGAAAAATTAAAACGACTATAACTTATTTTATTTTAAAAATAACTATGGCATATGTTATATCGGATTAAAGGGAAAAAAATAACCTTTCTAATTAGGCCATAGCCAACTATTGTTTCTATTTAAAAAAAGATAAGTTTGTGTCATATCTCCCAAAATATGGGCGAATTTTTTTTTTTTGATTTTTTGATAATAATCTGTGTAAAATTTTCTACAAGTTTGTCCTTTACAGTTTTTTTTTATCTATGATAATAATAGAGATATATTGATTTCAAAAAATTGACACATTTTACTTTATTAAAAATATCTAGTTACCCTTGACTTTTTCAAATATTTTGAAAGTGTCATTTTATTCGTCCTATAAAACTACACTTCTTTCCCCACTTAACCGTTTTTCTATCTCTTATAGTTTCCGAGATCCCCATAGAGAACATCGCAAAAAACTCACCCTGTATATATATTTTTTGTATATTGTTTACTGATACTCTTTTTTGTGTATATTTTTGTAATAGGAGATTATCCGTCAATAAACTAAACTAAACTAATTAATTTTTCTTTGTTTGGACACTATTTTATACATTATGTAGATTGTTATATTTATATTTGTATGAAATAAAGAAGTATTATTATTATTATTGTACAGCTAATTTAAAGTATTTGATTTATAATCATCATTTCGTCTACTTTTGTATGCTCAATTGCAACTTATGCTAAACTCTCTTAACTCTTTCAGCCCTGAAATTGTTTTGGAGCCCAAAAAAAAATGTTTTATACACTGCATACAACTTATGATAAACTCTTTAACCCTTTCAGCCCTGAAGTTTTTTGGTGCCCAAAAATAGCTTTATTTTATACATTGCATATTATTTATTACTCTAGGTATATGGTGTTTTGAGTTACGTGAAGATTTCAACTAACTTGGAATGAAAACACTAATACTTTCTTTACAATATTTTTTATTTTTGCTAGATGTACATTATGAGTACTATGTACTCATTATCAATAGCTTACAGTAAGCTATTGATAATGAGTACATATTACTCGAAATGTACATAATACATACATCATTATTCAGAGAATTACAGTAGTATAGTATAATACATATATATATATATATTATTACACTATAGGGTTAGTCTGTCTGGGCTATCGACCAGAAGTCTTTCTGCCCTGTCTTGAATTTATTTTATTTGAAAAATTTTATCGTATGCTAGGCTTGTGAACTGTCTTGATGAACGGTACAAATGAATTGATGTATTGTGAGAGGAGGATGTTTATATTTGGGATGGATATTTAGATTTCTAGGAATACAGAATTTGTTTAGGAGTTCTAGGTTATGGGTGTTTACAGCGAATTTTTCGCTGAGGGTTGATATGCGTTGGGAAATTGGTGTTACTTGGGTAGTTTTGTAGAGGATGATGTTTGAGGGATTATGAAGAGGATTTATTGGGTGCCTGAGTTTGGTGAGGATTCGTAGTGCTGATCTTTCGGCGACTTGGATATGGTGTGAAATTGAAGGACGGATATGAAGGAATAAAATTGCACCATAGTCTAACAAGGGCCGGCATATCGATTCGTAAATCCTAACTGCTGTTTTTGTGGAAATTCCTTGTTGTTTATAAGTTAAAGATCTGAAATGCCTAGCCCTTGTTTTCATTTTGGTTTTAATGGATTTGGTATGTGGGATCGAAATGTACATTTAGCAAAAATAAAAAATATTGTGAAGAAGGTGTTAGTTTTTTCATTCCAAGGTATTTATTATTACCTCAGATATACAGAGAGTTTTTCATTTAAGTATACATATCTCAATATACTGTATACGCTGTAAATCTTCAGATATTCGTTGTGTTTACAAATATTTTCAATTGAACTTTCAAACGAGTGTTTTCCACTCCTAGACTGAGCATGAAGTAAAATTTCAAGTTTAGAAAAGCCTGAAAATTTGGTTTATTATTATCTCAGATATACAGAGAGTTTTTCTTATAAGTATACATATCTCAATATACTTTATACGCTGTAAATCTTCAGATATTCGTTGTATTTACAAATATTTTCAATTGAACTTTTACACGAGTGTTTTCCAGTCCCAGATTAAGCATGAAGTAAAATTTCGAGTTTAGAAAAGCCTGAAAATTTGGTTTGGTCGCGTAGCGCGAAGCGCGGAGCGGCCAAACCAAATTTTCAGGCTTTTCTAAACTCGAAATTTTACTTCATGCGCCACGCGTATAAAACACTAATTTTAAGTGAAGTTCAAAGTATTCTACTAAAGCAGTATGCTAATTAAGCAAATGTGGATTAGATGGCGTTTACGCTGTCTAACATAAGCTTCTCAGATTAGTTTTCTCTCTCAAACAGCTTGCTTCTTTAGATTTAAAAAAAACCTTATTTTTTTTTCTTTACAAGACTCTCAAAATTGATCAACCTTTTATAAAAAACCCGCATTTCTCTTAATACATCTCGTTTTCAAAATTATAATTACAGCCTGAAAAGTCCCTTTCTTCTAAATTCTCTGCGCATTAAGGGATGTTTAGCAAAGCATTAAGAAATCTGCCTGTGTTTTTTTCATGAGTTAGCCGACCAGGATGCAGACATCTTTCCAGTAAATTCGCAAAGCTCTCGTTTCATTTATATTCGGATGGTGAACCCCCCAAGATCGGCAACTCGGCTGAAAGAATTTAATGGAAAGTTTACCCCTGTTTACATTCGGGTTTTTTTTCCTTAAGGAAAGGCCGTGGGAAAGTATCCAGAAAAATGTTCCGCTGCCGGCTTTTTG
The DNA here is from genome assembly GCA_932526585.2 of Philonthus cognatus. Classification (NCBI taxonomy): domain Eukaryota; kingdom Metazoa; phylum Arthropoda; class Insecta; order Coleoptera; family Staphylinidae; genus Philonthus; species Philonthus cognatus. Next base: position 171,892,120 of record OW052241.1, read on the forward strand.
TATATCGCACCAAAACATATTTTTATCCACACTTCAATATATGTTCCTATCCAACCACAAGAAAACGCGTTATGGAAGTTTTCGAATTGTTTAAATTGAAATTTCTGGTATAAGTTAAAGTATTGAATAAATTGAAGTGTTTGATGCTTTAATATACAAGACGTTTTTATTTTCAGTAAACATTTACGCTGTAAATTTTAGGACATCCATTGTTTTTGAAAAGCGTTTAATTTGCAGCTTCTAAGTTTCAAGTTTATAAACAAATAATAATAATACCTTGATTTCCTTCTACAATTACATTTAAATATATACAAATAAACATCAATATTAAGTACAGGGTGCGGCAGGGAAACTTGCTAATTTGAAAGGTCAATATAAGAAAAATTATTTCACATATCGATTTAATTTTTTATTAATCGTATTGTACACATACTGAATTTTTGTTTCAAGTGGTTTTAAAAATGGCATCCGACAAATGGCGACCCTCATTAGCGATACACTGATTCACCCGCTTTTTGAAGATTCGCTCCACTCTTTCGAGCATATCGACGGGAATGTTGGCGATGGGTTGGCGAATGTTGTCCTTCAGGTGTTGCAGGGTCCATGGTTTGTCATTGTAAACAATGGATTTAAGATATCACCATAAAAAGAAGTCACAGAGAGCCAAATCGGAGGAGCGCGCCGGCCACAGTACGTTACCCCTCAAGAAAATTAGGCACTCGTGGAAGTGTTTAAGTTTTCGCTGTGTGTGCCGTAGCTTCGTCCTGCTGTAACCATACGTCCCCAAGTTCCATTTCTTTAAGTTTTGGGACAAAAAATGCCTCAATCATTTCTCTGTAGCGAACTGCATTCACAGTAATAGTGTGTTTTTCTTAATCGAAAAAGTAAGGACCAATTATTAAAAAAAAAAAAACCTTTATTTGGCATTCAATTGAGTACCCATTACACCCATTGCAGTATATACAAAAATAAAAAAACAAAAATACTTAAAACAAATATCATAAATAAATAACGTAAATTTCTCCTCGCATAACCCTTTCCGCGTCCATTTAGCTACCTCTCCCTGACTTTCACCCTCGCAACTTTTTACATAACTCAATCCCCTTTCCACTCTCGCTCAAGCACTCTTCTCTGGACATTCGTCTTTCTCTCTTACTCATCCTTTCTCTTAGCCATTCACACTCATTCATCCAATGATCCCATTCGTCCATTCCATCCTTACAGTACACACATTTCCCAAACTCTTCTCTCATCCAAACCTTATTAGCTTTCTCCTCGTTTCCACATCTAAACCTCGCTAGCACTTTCACTTCATTCCCATTCAATCGAAACATGTACCGCGGTGGTCCCGTACAAACTTGTACTACCTTGTACCTCGGACACGTCTTGCTATTAGCAATTTTTTGTTGCCTTTCTTGCAGCTCTACATTAGCTAGGATTTCCGCTACTTTTTCTTCTATTTTCTGCCCCTGGGACAGCTTTTGCTCTACCAGTATCGATGACCACCCGGCCTTTCTATATAGCATCCCTCTTTCCTTCATCCATCTCACACCCTCATTCTTTACCCATTCCCTGTAACACATAACCCACGCTTCCCTCGCCACTCTCTCTTCACCCATCTCATACATCCGTCTCTCCATTTTCACCACTCTTTTAGCTGCCATCCACAACACCGACATTCTATGGCACTCCTGCAGCACTATGTAACTGGGAGTTGTACGATCCAGCCCTAAGATCTGTTTCAAGTACTGCAGTTGTACTCGCTCTACACTCTCACTCGCACTCACTCCCCACACTTCAGCCGCATACAACACCACAGACTTTATACATGCATCCCACCATACCATCTGCATTCTCACATTTTCTGCTAACACTTCACTCCATGTACTCCGCAGTCGCCCCATTACCACTCTCGCCTTCTTACATACAAATTCAATATGTCGGGACGTGCCTCCAAACTCACTAAACACATACCCGAGATATTTAAACTCTTTCACTCTTTCAACTATCTCTCCCTGCCACACAATCTCTTCTTCCTTTCTCCTTCCACCCGCATTTTTACATAACATCCACTTCGTTTTGTTCACATTTACACTTAATCGCCTCTTTGCAAAGTATCTCCCCAGCCTCTCTACTATCTCTCTCAGTTCTCCAACTGTCTTCGCAAACACAACAACATCGTCCGCATATGCCAGGCTCCATTTTTTTTTTCTGCCCACCACAATACCTCTTGCCTGACCCATTTCCAGCACCTTCTCCATATCGGACACATATAAATTAAATAGTAGAGGGCTAAGTGGATACCCCTGCCTTACTCCTCTTTCCACTCTAATACATTCCGACTCATTCTCTCCCACTCTTACATTACACCACGTCTCTCTGTACACTTCACTTATCCACTGAATCACCTGCTCAGACACTCCTTTCCTTCTCAGACACTCCACCAATATCTTTCTATCCACGGTGTCATACGCCGCTTTCAGATCCACAAACAACAGATACATTCTCTCCTTTCTCTTCATCGCCCTTTCAACCAGCCAGTTCAATGTAGCTATCTGGTCTATTGTGGACCTCCCTTTTCGGAAACCCCCCTGTATTTCTGGTAGTAGCTCTTTCTGCTCCACTTCCTCCTCAAGTCGCTCCTTTACCATACTCATAGCGATTTTATAAAGAGAGTCCATAAGTGTTATCCCCTTGTAGTTTTCTACTTGTTTGGAAGATCCTCCCTTATGAATCGGAACTATTACGCCTCCCCTCCACTCCACTGGAAATTCCTCCTCTCCTCTCCATATGGCATTAATGAGTTCTAACAGCTTCCTTTTTCCGTCTACACTGCATAACTTCCAGGCTTCTGCTTTTATATTATCTGCTCCCGCCGCCTTACCCCATTTCAATCCCTGCAATGCTCTCTCCAATTCATCCATGGTGAAGTTATTGCCATCAAACTGCCTTCTCTGTGCGTCCAGCCCTCGATATTCTTCGTCTGACCTTAGGAGACTGCGAAAGTGCATCTCCCACTGTCTGATGCCAATTCCCTCCCCTTTAACTCTTTTAATTGGCTGCTTCCTCTTTATATATTCCCATAACTGTCTTTCATTTTTGAGTTCTTTAACGACATTTATTTCTTTGTCTATCCACTCCTTTTTTTTTAATTCACACACCTCTTTAAAGTGTTCTTCGGCCCCTTTCATGTCATTCCACTCCATCCTTCCATTTCTCCAGTTTCTCACCACCTCCCTGAGGTGGATTTTTTCTACTTTACATCTCTCGTCAAACCATTCACTCGTCTCCCTTTTTTCGCTCCTATACTGCTTGACCATCGCTTGTCTCACTATTTCGTTCAATTCTTTAATTGACTTGACCGCCAGAAAATTAAACGTTCCCACTTGTTTTGTATATATTTCTTTCGCCTTCTCTGTCCAACTATATTTTTCTAATATTCTCTCTTCATTTCTTCTATTTCCCAATCCTATGGACAGCGTTATCGGGAAGTGATCCGAGCCGCATCTATTCTCTATTATGAATTCCCTAACCTCCTCCCTTGTTTCTTCACCCACCAACATGTAATCGATGACAGAGCCTCCCCTTGGTCCTGCGTACGTAACTTCCCCTTCCCAGTCTCCTTCCACACATCCATTTAGTATCTCCAACGCCTGCTCCTCTGCCCAGTTCACCCACTCTTCTCCTTCCTTACTTTCTATAGTATCCTTCGAGTTTCGTCGTCTTCTTTCCTCCCCCTTTTCATTTACACTTCTTGTACCCATGCTTCCCGTTCTTAGATTCCAATCCCCTCCAATTATTACATTTTTTGTACTCCCTACCTCCTGCAGCCAACTTTTGATTATTATATATATATATAGATGTCCCTGCAGAGGCTGCCAATTTCCTCCTGTCTTCGCTACAAGAATAGTGGTCCCATCTTGGGCTATTGGTATTGGAGGATTTATGGTTTTCTAATTCGGAGTTGTTCATTGATTATTTTTCCATTGTTAATTCAAATTTGGTCATTTATCAACAGGTCTATCACTTTTAATTTAAAGGCTGGATATTTCAGTGTGGATATGTTTGTCTAATTTGTTGTATTGTTGTATCGTTTCTGTTGTTAGCATGTGTATAAATTGTCTAGTTTTTACTAACGACAGTTTTATTAAAATTTAGTTGAATTAAAAAATTATTCTTCATTTTTATTGAATTTGTGCACATTTTGTATTTTCAGCAAACAATATATGAATATTCTCAATTATTTCTTATTTTATTTCGTCATTTTACATAAATCTAGGGACGTTTTTTAAAATTTGTATTTATTTCCAAATATTTCACCATATTTTATCAAGTGTTAAAGTAAATAATTATTTGCTTTTTTATTGTTTTCATAAAAAAATTATATATTTTTAACGCGTGTTTTCACTCTCAGATTAGGCATGAAAAAAATTTCGAGTTTAGATAAGCCTTCAAATTTGGTTTCAGGCTTTTCTAAACTCGAAATTAACTTCATTTCTAATCAGAGAATAAAAACACTTGTTTGCAGCTTCAAATTGAAAACAATGAAAGCCTGAACAAATACAGCGTATATATCGGGGATATGTATACTTAAATGAAAAATTCCCTGTATGGAGATAATATGGAATATCTATTCTGTACATGAATTGATATTTTAAAATTGTGCAATACCATGCAAGTATTTTGACAACGAGGATTTTACGTTGAATTAATTAAACTGATGCATCTTATAAGTTGTGTTCTACGTCGGATTATATCATTCCTGAGATGCTGTCGTGTCGGCTTCAGGAAATACCAAGAGATATTAAAACGTCTGCCCCAGATCATATTACGTACATCCAACCTACTTTAAAGGTTCATATTTTGTAAAAATGATGCTTAAAGTGATATTATTTAAACAATATTTAATGCTTTAATTAGATTAATACCGTGCGATCATTCAACCCTTTCGGCCCCGACAGTGGTGTTTGCCATCACTAAAATTTGGTAAACATATTGGGAATATTTTCTTTTAAATATACATACATGTATACATGAGCTGTAACTTTTCCGATGATCGTTTGTTGTTAAAATAGTTCAATTTAAGGTCCCAAATAAGTGTTTTCCACTCCTAGACTAAGCATGAAGTAAAATTTCCTGTTTAGAAGAGCCTGAAAATTTGGTTTATTATTATCTCAGATATACAGATAGTTTTTGTTTTAAGTATACATATCTCAATATACTATATACGCTGTAAATCTTCAGATATTCGTTGTATTTACAAATATTTTCAATTTTACACGAGTGTTTTCCAGTCCCAGATTAAGCATGAAGTAAAATTTCGAGTTTAAAAAAGCCTGAAAATTTTGTTTGGTCGCGTAGCGCGAAGCGCGGAGCGGCTAAACCAAATTTTCTGGCTTTTCTAAACTCGAAATTTTACTTCATGCGCCACGCGTATAAAGCACTGATTTTAAGTGAAGTTTAAAGTATTCTACTAAAGCAGTATGCTAAAAACGTGCATTCTGAACATCACACCACATAAGTGTTTAGTACGCGTGGCCTGATATTTATAATCTGAGAAGATTATGATATGATATTTAGTTATTTTTTTTTTGTGGCCTTATTTATTAAAGCGATTAATATTTTCTTAAACGAGTGTTACGCTTTTACAATAACATAAAACTAAACTAAAAAGTAATAATGATTGAAATATTCCTGCTTTAATTATAAAATTATTATTCTAGCCGTTTATTTTGTTGTTGACTGGAAAAACAGTTATAATTTAAGGTTTTCAGTTATAAACAACAATGTATGGTTGCGTGTGTTAAAAATAAATATTAACACAAAAAAATAGAAAATAAATTAATATTGTATATACAAGGTGGCCAGAAAAGTTGTGATAATCTTCAGGTAGAGTGGTTCATTGATTAATTTCAAGCCGAAAATTTAAGTAAAAAAATATTGTATTGTGGCTTATAACTCCTCACGAGCCAATTTAAAGAAATGTAAATTTGGCAACAGTGGATCAAACAAGTGTTTAATTTAATTATAATCATAAATTTAACAAATCTACAAAAATTAATATTTGAAGTATACATCAAAAATGAAAGATTAAAGTAAATGTTCAAATTGATAACCATCCGTTTCTAAGCAGATCTGGAGCCGTCGTGGGATAGAGTTAAAATTACTCGGAGCAACATCTCTTCAGTAATTAATTTCACTGCAACACGAATTCTATTCATGACGTCTACATTGTCCACTGGAGGTGTTGCATACACCTTTTCTTTTAAAAATCCCCAAACGAAAAAATCAAGTGGATTCATATCCGGCGACCTTGCTGGCCATAGTATGGGTCCATTGCGCCCAATCCATCTATTTGGAAAATGTTCGTCCAACCATTCTCTTGAAATTCTTGCTGTATGAGGTGGTGCACCATCATGCATGTACAGCATGTTGTTTACTAAATTTAGTGGAACATTCTCCAAAACTTCTTCTAAAATATTTACATAATTTAAGGCATTTAATCTTTGATGAATAAAAAAAGGCCCAATTACACGTAAATTTAGAATACCAAGCCAGACGTTAACTGAAAATTTCCTTTGATGTCCCATTTCTCTAACCGCCCGAGGATTTTCTTATACCCAAAAGTGATAATTATGACAATTAAATACCCCATCTCTAGTGAATGTACATTCATCACTCCAAAGAATTTTAAATAAAAAATTTGGTTCTTCCCGAATTTGATCTAAAATCCTGTCACAAAACATACGTCTACGCTCGTTATCATGTTCATACAGTGGTTGAACTTTTCTTGCATGAAATGGACGCATTCGATTTTCTTTCAATACTGCATGGACTGTTGTTTTACTGGGGACATTTAACTGTTGAGCTATTTGTCTCGTACTAATATTGGGATCTTCTTGAACTGCATTCAATATCTGTTCTTCTAGGTGAACATATAGACCCAGCGTTTTGTATATCCATTCGCTACTCCACTTCTTCCAACCAATCCCTTTCTTTGCTTTCCTGGCTCGCATTAAGTTGCGTCTTACCTTCTTTTCCACCCAATGTTTTACGTAATTGAACTTTCTACCAGAGTTCCCTATCCTAAAGTAGTTTACCCACCCTCTCAATATCGGATTGATGTCATTTATCACTCTTTTTATCGGTTGCGATTTATGGCGCCGAAATATTTCCTTCAACTTGCGTAGCAGGTTTGTTCGTGCTTTCATCTGCGGTGTTTTCCTGACATTCCACTTTCCTTGTCTTGTGATATTCTCTTGAAAATCAAACCCTAGGAAGCTAAATGTTTCTCCTTTCTTTAGCTCCACGACGGCTCCAGATCTGCTTAGAAACGGATGGTTATCAATTTGAACATTTACTTTAATCTTTCATTTTTGATGTATACTTCAAATATTAATTTTTGTAGATTTGTTAAATTTATGATTATTATAAAATTAAACACTTGGTTGATCCATTGTTGCCAAATTTACATTTCTTTAAATTGGCTCGTGAGGAGTTATAGGCCACAATACAATATTTTTTTACTTAAATTTTCGGCTTGAAATTAATCAATGAACCACTCTACCTGAAGATTATCACACCTTTTCTGGCCACCTTGTATATACTTAACCACAAATTATTCATTATGAAAGAAATCCTCAAACTATGAAGATTATTACAGTCAACATCAAAACCAAAGAAATGGATGTAAGCAGAAAGTGACTTAACTCCATTTCTCAGGTTTTGATGTTGACTGTAATAATCTTCATACTTTGAGTAATCGGCTCATTTCAAAGTTACAAAAGCTTGGCAATAAATATTTAGTTTTAAAATGTACCTACTCTAACACAAATCATAACAATTTAATGAGTAGTATCTTTACTAAAACTTTCGCCCAAGTATATTTATTTATTGACTAAAATTGATGTCTTGTATAGATTTAAGAATTTAATAGCTCCGGCTGTTACTTGGTGAAATTCCATATTAACACTTTTAGGATATAACAGACTTGGTTGAGATTTCACTGTTTATTAGTTGACACTGCAACAATTGTTTCGCCACATAGTGGCTTCATCGGGCAGATGAATGATATCTGTCTGATGAAGCCACTTTGTGGCTAAACAATTGTTGCACTAATAAACAGTGAAATCTTAACCAAGTGTGTTATTTACTAAAAATGTTTATATGGATTTATTTGGCACACAAATCGGCTTATTTAAAAATATTGTCAATTTAATTAGAGTTATCATAAGTACATATCTATTGGTAAGAGTTTTACTCTTATCCAATTGTTTTACTGAGCTGATGCATGTAGCGAATGGCCGATTAATGTTAAAATATTTATACATCTAGAATAATGACAAAAGTGATAAATACATACATTTGCGGGGCAGAGAGAACGAATTAAATTATTATTTTAATAATATAGCTACAGAAGAAGCAAAAAAAATTCCAAATTGTTCATTCAATTGTAACATAGTAAGGCAATCAAGTACTTAATTTTTAAACCGGTGACGGAAACGAAAATCTTTAATAAAATATGTTCCTTAAAAAATAAAAAATCATTTGGTTTTGATGAAATTACAGCCAAATTAATAAAATGCAGTACAGATGCTCTTGTTGGCCCTTTAACTCATTTAATTAATATCAGTTTTGAAAACGGAGTTTTTCCACAATGCCTAAAATAAGGCGTTATAACACCAATATATAAAAAGGGGAAAAAGCTTAATTTATTCGTACTTAACAAACAGAACATATCGAACAAAAATAAATGAGACAGTTTCAGATAGTATGACAACTAATATAGGGATACCACAGGATAGCATATTAGGCCCTATTCTATTTGTTATCTATGTTAATGACTTGCTATCAATAATTGAAAAAGAAAACGTCTTTGTAACTACATATGCAGACGACACGAATCTCCTCATTTCTAGGGCGAATGAAACAGAACTTGTAAACAAAGCAAGTAATTTACTTTTATATAAATAAAATAAAATAATTTAAAACTTTCAAATATATATTGTAAACTCGCTACAATTGTTTGCCACACTGTGGCTTCTTCAGGCGAAGAAATGATAAATTACATTTGTCAGTACAGGTATATATACAATGTTTATGGGGGGTGGGTTTTTCAGCGAAATTTAAATTTAGGAGTAGTGAGTTTGTTAAGTCTAATTGGTCGTTCAAAAGTTGTCCTGTGTATTTTCTTTTATTAATTTCCATGCTCTCCAAGATGTTAAGTTTCCGGCCTTTTTCTTCTCTGTGAAGCACTTTGAAGTTTTCGTCGAAGTGGTGGTTTTCTTCGATGAGGTGGTTGGAGTATGTGGAGTTGGTTTTCCTTTGTTCATAAGAGGTTTTGTGCTCTTTGATTCTTTCTTTGAACGACCTTCCGGTTTGTCCTACATATGTCTTAGGACAGTCTTTGCAATTTAGCAAATAGACTCCACTTTGTTGAGTTATACAGGAAATACCAAAGCAAGTAATGTTCTAAGAATTACCCAGGAATGGTTGAGGAAAAACAAATTACTAATGAACGAAACGAAAACCAATTTAGTATTATTTCAAACAAAACGGAAAGAAAATATGCTAACTAAGATAACACTGAACAACCAATCATTTGATGTCAATGATGAAACAAAATTATTAGGTGTTGTAATTGATAAAAACATAAATTAGGATTCACATTGTCAGCAATTAGAAAATAAATTGAATGTTGTATGTTACACCCTTCGAATATGGCGTCAAGTAGTCAACACTGATACGTTACTTATACTTTACAGATCCAATTTTGAAAGTTTGGTCAGATATAGCCTAGTACATTATGGATGGTCAAGTGCAGCAAAACAAATATTTATCATTCAGAAACGAGCAATAAGAATCATATTTAATATGAACTATAACGAAACTTGTCGGGGAAAATTTAGAAACAACCGTTTACTTACTATCTGTGATCTCTATCTGTACGAAATCTTACTTTTTCATTTTAAATATAAACATAAATTTGAGATGTTCAATGCAATGCATACGTATAATACACGTAATTCAGAAATGTATGCATACCCTACTCACAGACTTTCTCTCTTTGAGACATCACCTATATATGCCGCGTTGAGGGTGTTCAATAAATTACCTACCTACCTAAAAATTATTAAACATGAGAATAGATTTAAAACAGATTTGAAAGATTATTTGATCGAACAGGAAAATTACTCTATTTTAGAACATATGAATAAGTGAATGAATGCATACATAAGTATATGTACATAGCTACATGTATTACTAGTTTTTCTTTTTAGTCAAGTATTATTTTAGAAATTGTATAGTTTCTTCTTTTTTGACGCATTCGATTGGCAACGGAATATGTTACTGTTGTAATTATCCTAGTAATTATTGTATGTATCATGTACTGTCTCCATTTTGAATAAAGATTATTATTATTATTATTAAATAACAAATTAATTCTTTTTCATGGTTATTTATTCTAGATGTATATATAAAGTAAACACGTTATTTTGATTATAAAATTATGCATACATATTTTATTTTTACTTTTTAAGTAAACATAACTAAGCATCCCAAAGCAAATTGCTTCTCGCGCTCAAATTTTTAAAGAATTTGGATGGATGAACTTTAAAAAAAATACATATACTTTGTAGATTTTAAACTTCACTTAAAATCAGTGTTTTGTACGGGTGGCGCATGAAGTAAAATTTCGAGTTTAGAAAAGCCTGAAAATTTGGTTTGGTCGCTCCGCGCTTCGCGCTACGCGACCAAACCAAATTTTCAGGCTTTTCTAAACTCGAAATTTTACTTCATGCTTAATCTGGGAGTGGAAACACTCGTTAAAAGCCTAAAATTTATGACTTAGAAAACAAGAAATTACTGAAAATTTACAACGAGTTCATCGTAATATATCAATTTTAAAGAAAAAATCCTTGAAGTATAAATGTATCATATTGTTAGATTCCGATCATTTCATTACTAGGAGACATCACGTATCTATTTAATCACCTCGTTATTAATAACATCGATCACGTACTATTTTTATTTTTGGAGATTTGCGTGAGTGCATTAAATATTCTAAACCCTAAACATCCCTTATGTAATACGGATGTGTTTATTACGGTGCACCCGCCAGTACACGTGCAACCCTAATTATGAATTCAAGGGACAGATCTTCCGATTGTACTTCAAATCTAATTATTAATTCAAAGGGAAGATCTTCCAAATTTTAACTTGATTATAAATTCAAAGGGCATAGCTTCCAGGTACCTCAAACTCAATGTGAACGTGACAAGAAGGGTACCACCCTTCGGACACGCCCACATCAAAAACTTTAAAGCTGATTGATAAATACATGTCTCCACCTCCAGTTTCTAACATCTCTTCCCAATAGAAATTAAGCTATCAAAACTTACTTTTCATTTAAAACTAAAGAACAGAGCAAGTTTAAGTCAGTGTTAAGTCAGTAATCGAGTCTAGCTATTTCCATTTAATAATCGTGTCGCACTATTTCCTAAAAATCAAACTCCGCGATAAACGTCTAAGTACTAGTTCCAAACAAAGTGACTTCAACTTGTTCCGAACTATATTACTGTTAATCCGAGTATTACGCAAAGAATTCGTTGTAAACTGTTATTTGTGATTGTGAATATATATTGGTTAGTTAAGTGAACTACTGTGTTTAATTTCGACGTGTAAACATCCCAGGAACACAACAATATGTTCAATAAAAAATACCTCTAGAGCGCCATGATTCAATCTTTTTTTAGATTTAAGTTGGCTACACACTTCAGAAATTGACATATAAAACGTCAAAAATAAGAATTATACTGTATATTTTCAGAGTTGCCAATCTAGAATATGTTCCATGGCACTCTAGAGATTTTTTCTAATTGAACATACGATATAATATATTATAATAAAATAATCTTGTAACTCGATTCATTTAAATAATTGTTTTGAACCCTTATTAATTTTAAAAGGTTATCACGAACAATAACACGCAATTATAACTATAAATACACTTCGTGTAATAAAGTTTCAGAAGAGAATGTTTACGTTGTGTTTATGTTGCACGGTATCCTCTCATTCCCTTGAGCTTTCCTCATAATTTATGCAGGACGTTGCTCTACTGGTAGCATTTTTACAGGAGTCGTTGATTGTAATTATTTTCCCAGCAGAAAATTTATCATTGGATCGTGTAAAATTTCTAGATTATCATGCATTTATTCTATTTTTAAGAATAAATCCATGATAATGATATCAGGCATTTATTCTTACAAAAAAAAAATGGAACTACTTCACCAGAGGAAAATGCGCATTGTAAATCTTGTAATATTTCTAGCATCATTAAAATTCATGTATTCTTTAATAAAATCCATTTGTAACAATAATATTTTCCTGAGTTTAAATAAACTTTCAAATTTGAAATAAAAACACTTGGTTTGTTTCACTAACGTTTTACTTATTATTCCGACTAGTTTCGCCTTCTAGGCATTATCAAGGAATAATGGCTAGAAGCCGAAATTAGTCGGAATAATAAGTAAAACGTTAGTGAAACAAACCAAGTGTTCAAACAAGATAAATTCAAATTCAAAACTATTTGAATTCGAGAAAATAAGCTTACGCTTCTTATAGTTTGCACACTTTAGACATAATATATAAAATTACGAAAAACTATTCGTGAAAATGCAAACAGTGTCTTAATTAAGATGGCCTAAGACATTAGTTTTAATCCAAGTCCTTTCACTTCTAATTTGTTGCAATCTCTCCTTTCATTTTAAATTGTATTGTTAGTTGGTTTGAAGAGAATTTGACCTAAACGTTACATATACTTTAATAGAGCGTTGTAACAAATCAAATTAAATAAGAAGGGCATGGTCAATGAAATGCCCTAATAGGCCACGACAGCCCATCGAGGGAATCCCAAACGTAAAAATCATAAATCACAATAAAAAATCATCAGAAATAGACAAGGAATTGACAGTAGATTCACGAATTCATGCACCCATTACAATTCACGACTTTATAATTGACGTATACACGACGAAAATGAACGAACCGACAACTACTGACAGAGACGCACTCATTAAAAAACTTCGGGAACGATTCATTGATTCATTCTGTGTAGACACCCATGTAAACTTTTCCGGCAATAAAATGTTCATTGTAATGTTCGACCTAAAGTCCCCTAACGTCATTCCCCCTGTATTCCCAGTTTCCGGTGTAAACGTAGGGTTCGCACAAGTAACCAGAAATGGCTAGTATAATGTGTATGTATACCAACATTAATTCCCTAACCAGAAAATCCCACCTAATATCTAATTTCCTACGTAATAACCTCATCCACGTTAATATGTTTGTAGAAACTAAATCCAACAACCCATTTCCTCTTAAAGATTATCCCTTCATACAAATCCCCTCATCAGCCCCTCTCCAAAACCAGAGAGGAGGTTCCATGGTCGCAGTGAGACCAGAGATTAAATTAGGAAAAGCCAATCCTCCGCGAATAAACCACCTAATGAATGAATGTCTCCATTGCACCATTGAACTTTCCTCTTTTGTCCTTCATATCTTCCTCGTGTATGTACATCACTCCTCAGCTATCGAAGACACCATCCTCACTAAAGCCTCCCTATATGACCATGCAATCATAATCGGTGATTTTAATATGAATACGGCTAAACATAAGCAACTCTCTTCTTTTATATCAAACTCCAATTTTGTCCGTATCCACACAGATCCCACGTTTATCATGTCACACAACCAATCCTCCACCCCTGATATATTCCTAGCTACCAGTAATATTAGACATATCATACATAATATTGAGTTAATACCTGATCTGGGATCAGATCATTTGTCGATCAAATTCTCCCTCTCCTCAACCCCGCCTATCCCTACCCCAAATAAAATTACTTACAGATACAATGACTGCGACATAAATAAAGTGACAGAAGACATGACAAGACACATTACACAATACCCAGACATATCCTCTAACTCTATATCCTCATTTTTCGAAACTCTATCGGATTCAATTAAAAACAATACACCCACCTACTCCGAAAAACCGTACAAGTATCCCCTTCCTAAATTCATCCTCAGACTGATGAAATATAAACGACAATTGTACAGAGACATTCGACTGACAGACGAAACTCATTTAAAAACAAAATTCAATAAACTCAATAAAGACATTCACAGTATGATAAACGAATATAAAAAGGACTTATGGGTTAAGTCCTGCAAAGACCTTAACGACCTACACGGAAAAAAATTTTGGGATGAAGTCAAAAAATTGAGTAAGTACAGGAAGACAGATTATTTACAAAAAATTCAAGACCCATCGACACAGCAGATAACGACAGATGACCAGTTAATAGCTGACATATTCGCCAATTATTTTAGACAAACATATACGATGACTGACAACGGTTCATTTGACAATAATTTTTTCGACACAGTTAATTCTTGGTATGACTCCTTTAAACTCAACTCCCACTCCCAAAATACTCCTGATGATATAAAAGAAGAAGAGTACTACGAATTGCTGCATAAAGGCAAAAATACATCACCCGGTTATGATGGCATTCCCAGATCTATCCTAAAATCCCTTCCACAAAATATCCATGGACACATCCTTCGCATATTTAACCATATCTATCAATCCCAAACTTTACCGAGAGAGTGGAAGAAAGGCATTATAACATGTATACATAAGGCAGGGAATGAGTCAACACATGTCTCGAGCTACCGACCTATAACATTGCTTCCAGTCCTCGGTAAATTATTTGAATCCATTATCCAGAAAAAACTCACTATCCTCATCCAAAACCGCATCCCTTCCTATCAGTTTGGTTTCATTGAACACCGGTCAACGTCCCTTCCTCTAACAATAATTACGTCCAACTGTCAGACAGCACGCCTCGAAGGTAAAAAAACAGCAGTTTTGTTCTTAGACATACAAAAAGCGTACGACTCGGTTTGGCATCGAGGTGTGCTGTTCAAATGCAACTCCTTAGGCATTCCTTCCCACCTTATCACCATCCTAGATAGCTTTTTTTCTAACCGATCGATAAGTGTCAGAATTCGAAACTCCTATTCCCAATCCTTCACTCCTAAACAAGGTTTACCTCAAGGATCCCCACTCTCACCCATGTTATATAACTTGTTTGTCCATGATTTATACAATCCAGATCCCACTTTTGTAAACCCATCAGCATATCCTTTACTCTACGCCGATGATACCGCTTTAATAACCCATGCTCCTACTATTCCTAAAGCTCTAAGCACTCTCCAAGGTCTAATTGATGATGCCCAGACATGGTTCGCAAAGTGGCGCATTACTATAAATCCTCACAAAACCCAACTCCTTATCCCTTTCCATCGCACTCAAAACTCCCCATTTAACATAACTATTAATAACCACACCATTTCACCCGCTCCCAATTGTAAATACCTAGGTGTTACAATTGACCCCAAGTTTACCTTTCTTACACACTCCCAAATCCTAAAAGCAAGCGTTACGAGCAGAGCTCGATATTTCAGAGGGCTAACCTACAAAAATGAGGGAATCTCCACCAACACAGCTGTATTCATTTACAAAATGATATGTCGACCTCTGCTCGAATATGCTGCTATCCTTTTCCATAATCCTTGTCCCAATGTATTGAAAAACTTTGAAGTCGCCGAGCGTTCAGCCTTGAGAGTGCTTACAAAAATCCGCCATCCTAACAATCCCCTACATAATCCCTCCAACACACTCCTCTATGAACATTGCAACATCCCAACTATTACCCAACGGCTCCAGACTCTCTCCTTAAAATTTGCTTCCAATCCTTACAACACTGAAATCCTGAATCTCCTTTGTATTGCTCGCAATCCTAACATTCACCCAAAATTCAAATTCCCTATCACGACTATTCATCAATTCATCACATCTCATCATTTGAACACGGACAGTGACGTTAGCGATCATGACATGTAAATTTCTAGACATAGACTAGACAAGAACAGGCGGAAAGACCTTTGGTCGATAGCCAATTCCAGAGCAATGTATATATTTTTTGTATATGTAAATGTATTGTATATATTAGATCATTGTACAAGTATGTTCTGGAATAAAGATTTATATATATATAAGATTTTAAATATTTCATTGTATAATTCAGTATCCGGAGGTGTATTTGCACGGGAAGTAGTTGTTTTCAATGGATATTTATCGTCTTAAATTGTCTTATTAATTAAGACACTGTTTGAATTTTCACGAATAGTTTTTCGTAATTTTTATATATTAAACCAAGTGTTTTTATTTCAAATTTTATTTTAATCATGTTTCACCAAGTGATTAATGAGAACATTGTGAAAGATAAATAAACTTTGTTTGTGGACGGTAATTCTTAGTTAATTATTTAATTAACAAAATGTTATTTCATTACATAAAGCTTTATAGATATAAACTGAAATACAATAACAATGTTCTGAGCTTTTAATGTTGAACATGTTTTTGTTAAATATATATCCAATAGGAAACAAATAATAAGTTAATGCACTGCTATTTATACAAAAGGAAATTTTCTTTGAGTATACATACAAAGAGTTTTATGTAACACCGAACATTTTCATAACGAGAATTTTTCTTTGAAGTATCAATTCGATGCTTGGTTTATAAAAAGAATTTAATTTGAATCTTTAAGCGAGTGTTTTCCACTCCCAGGCTAAGCATGAAGTAAAATTTCGAGTTTAGAAAAGCCCCGTGAAAATTTGTCGAGGGTCGCGCAGCGACCCGAGACAAATTTTCTGGGCTTTTCTAAACTGGAAATTTTACTTCATGCGCCACCGGTACAAAACACTGACATATTACGAAGTTTAAAACACACCGCTAAACTTTACATTGAATCAGTGTTCTGTACCGGTGGCGCATGAAGTAAAATTTCGAGTTTAGAAAAGCCTGAAAATTTGGTTTGGCCGCTCCGCGCTTCGCGCTACGCGACCAAACCAAATTTTCAGGCTTTTCTAAACTCGAAATTTTACTTCATGCTTAGCCTGGGAGTGGAAAACACTCGCTTAAAGCTTCAAATTGGATTCTTTTAATAAACCAAGCATCGGAAAATGTGCAACGTATGCATATGGATACTTCAAAGAAAAATTCTCGTTATGAACATGTTCGGTGTTACATAAAACTCTCTGTATGCCGATGGATATTTTGTAAATGTTTAGGCATTCTTTGTTTTTATTAAAGTGCTATTCAAACGAAGTAAAAAGTATTTTATTGTAAAATTAGCATGTATAACGAAGTAGAGGCCTCCATAATACAGAATTTAAATAGTTGTTTTAATGAAAAAAAATCGTAATTTTATATATTATATATTAAATTACGATTTTTTTTTTCGTGTAAAATGCCAAATTGCATTTTAATTAATAATTAATATTAATTAATAAGATAACTTAAGACAATAAATATCCATTGAAACAACTACTTCCCGTGCAACACTAAAAACATGTTCATAATTTTATATATTTATGTTTAAAGTGTGCAAACTAGAGATGGGCGAAATGGCTCTTTTCGGCGAGGTGGTTCAAAAGATCTGACTCACTTTAAAGAACTGGTTCAGTGAGCCGGCTCGAAAGAGTTACATGACTCAGTTACGAGCTAGCGATCCGCTAAGTATCAAGTATCAAATCTTTATTCACTTAGGCTATTTACAATAAAATAGATGTGAGACGGCAATTAATATTTAAAATTATGTGTGTAATAAATTAAATTAAATATTATAACAATTACAATACTATCTTAAAATAAAAGACATACATAACTAATTCAAAAATTCGGAAATTGAATAAAAACATTTATCAACAAGAATTTTTTTTAATTTTTTACGAAAAGTGTTACGATTTGCGGTTGACTTAATATCATCAGGCAATTTGTAATACATTAAGAGTTCTGACTCTTAGAGATCCATCTGAGTTGCCAACTCATTGAATTGAGCGACACACAGTGAACCGGAAATGACATAAATATTAAAAATGGTGATGTGTCCATCATTGCACTTTTCCCGTTAAAGATATGATGATTTAAATATCAACAATATTGAAAACTTGCTGAAACTTATTTAATTCTACTTAATAAAAGTAGATTTTTCAAAAACTATTCACAAAAAAGGTAATTAATACATTTTTTTGCTACAACTAGGTGAATATTGATCATCTTCACATCTAAGCGTTATGTATTTTTAACTTTACTAGTAATCAGTGTTTTATACGTGTGGCGCATGAAGTAAAATTTGGAGTTTAGAAAAGCCTGAAAATTTACCTAACCTGGGTGTGGAAAACACTCGTTTGAAGCTTTAAAATATTTAATCAATGAAAAATTAACGAATTAAGTATTTCCAGTTAAATATAATTCGTGAATTTCCATACATCACATTCCAATATCCCCCTCACCTACATGTAAATACCTTGGAATTCTGTATGACACCAAAATAACCTTTAAAGCCCACACCCAAAATATTAAAGCTGCGGTCAAGAAGAGGGCTAGGCATTTTAGATGCCTCACATATAAAAATGATGGAATCACAACACAATCTGCGGTGACTATATATAAAATGATCTGCCGTCCACTTCTTGACTACGCGGCCATCCTTTACTGCAACCCCCATCCCACAGCCCTAAAAAATTTACAAGTAGCAGAAAGATCGGCCCTGAGAGTGTTGAGGAAAATCAGACATCCCAACAACCCCCTCCACAACCCCTCCAACAACCTCCTTTATCAAAAAATACAAGTGACTCCTATAGAAACTCGAATCATCCACCTAGCCCATAAATTTGCATCCAGACCCACTAACCATGATCTTATAAACCACCTTTACCTACACAGAAACCCCAACACAATCCTCAAATTTAAATTTCCCCATTCCACCATCGCTGACTTCATCTTAGAAACACCTACTAACTAGAACGACATTTATTCATACTATTCATTCATTACTATCATCTATTCATAACATACTTTAAAAGCACAAGCACTCACTAAAACAATGGCCGAAAGACCTCGGGTCGATAGCCTATAATATAAGAATACAAGATCGTATTATATTAAAGAATAATGTACATAAATTCCTTGAATAAAGATATTTGTATATATAAATCGTGAATTAATTAAATATTTATGTCGCCCAGATCCAAAACCAGAAATACGTGTTTTGATAAACTTGTGCCAAAATTACAATAAACTGATTTGCAGCTTCTTTTAAATAAATTAATATAGTGTTGAATGAGGGCTGTATTGAATAAGGGACAACGTAAATTATGTAGAATGAAGTAAAAAGTTGGCAGGTTTTGAAACTGATAAAATGTGCCGAGAAATATAGCAGGTTTTGCATTTCACAGGGTTTTGCAGACCTAATTTTAAAAAGTTTACGATGTGTTTTAAAGTTCAATTTACTTTTAAAATTGTAGCCTGAGACAAGTAGAATCCAGGGATACTAAAACCTCAATATTAAAAATATAGGTGTATCGCTAGTTTTGCATATGGGCGACTCATTTATTAATAAAAACTGTCTTAATATTAATAAATATTAATATTAATAATTCAATGATAATCATTTAATATTAATAATTCAATAGTAATAATTCAATTTTAATATATATTTTTTTTTTGGTAAATATTTATTGATAAATTCAAGAGTAATATATTTATTATTGGGAATTTTGCACAGCAGAATGATAGCCTATTAAAATATTTACCACACAAATATTTATCTACCTGATAACACTTGACTCGCATGTCTTTATTGTTATTGTTAAAAATTATTCTTATGGCCCCATCAAGTTAACCGAAAATATGCAAATCGCGCGCATTTCCCACATTTAAAAAGTCGGATTCATTTAGAAATATAAATGTTTAAATTAAAACTGTCTTGTTGATATACATAAATATGTAAACCGTTAAAATGTCACGCTACGCGTTTTATCATAGAGTAAACAAACCAATCGAGTGTATAATTTAAGTCTGAACGAAAGTACAAATCTGGACGTGGGAGGTATCCTACGCAAAGTCAGAATTTAGAAATTTTACAGTGATAGCACTTTCCTTTTAACAGAGTAAAAAATCCGGATTCTAACAGTATAAAAGACGTGTTTTGGAAAAAATGGACTTGGTGTAGTTTAATATTAGAATATTGAATAAAACACTTATACCTCGTTTGGGAATAGCAGATAACTATGAAACGCGCCGGTAGCCGTTAGCAGTGGCGCATCATAAATTCAGTAATATTATGGTTTTAATTATAAAAAAATATATTTAAGTATTTTTTTAAACATGACGATATATAAATTAAGTTAAAACATATTTAAATATGTTTATCGTTTAAATTATTTGAAAACAATTAAAATAAAAGACAAACTTAGCCTGGCATCAGTCTTTCAAGCAGAAATATTCGCAATCATAGAATGTGCGAGAACCAACATAGAGAAGGACTGTCGAAACAGGCAAATCTATATCATGTCCGATAGCCAGGCGGCACTGAAGGCTCTCCAGAGTCAAAAGACTTCATCCAAACTGGTATTGGAATGCTTCAATACCCTGAATGACCTAGCGAGACAGAACAAGGTTACGCTTGTCTGGACGCCGGGTCACTCTGGTATTGCGGGTAATGAAAAAGCTGACGAGCTAGCAAGGCAGGGAGCCACCATTTCATTTATGGGACCCGAACCTGCCTTGGGCATAACAAAAAAGTCGAGTCGCCTTGAAGTCAGGAAGTTGACTCGCAACAAACACAAGGAATACTGGGAAAACAGACCAGGCCTTAACCATAGCAAGGCCCTTACAAAAGGGCCTAACTCAAGCCAAGCTGCAGGACTACTAACATTGAGTAGGGCACAGCTGAAAACAACCATAGGACTGCTCACAGGCCACATGACTGTTAAAGAGCATCTAAAGAAAATCGGGCTATACAACGGCGGCACCAACTGTCGCCTCTGTAACACGGCACCGGAAACAACTATGCACGTTCTGTGCAGGTGCAATGGAGAGCAAAAGACGGCTCATATTTGGGAACAGACAAATGGAACCAAATGATTTCCACGCGCAACCTCTGAAGGACCTGCACAAGCTAGTGCAGGGCATCGAGTTCGGAATAGTTGCGTGAGTGTAATAATATTACGGCAGTACAATAAGCCACCTAGGCTGCAGTGCATCAGGATCCTAAAGGAAGACGGCCCCCACAGGAAAAAAAAAAAGACAAACTTGAAAAGTACTATGAAATTATCGGCACAAAACAATATAAAAAGATTAATGCCTACAATGAACACGTGAAAATACAGGTATTTACAGGTAAAAGCACATCATGGGTATTCCCGGGGGGTAATTGCGAGGGGTATTTGCGGGGGGTATTTGCGGGGGGTATTTGCGGGGGGTATTTGCGGGGGGTATTTAAGAAGCCTATTAGGTTTTATGGCCCGCATATTTCAATTTTGAAATCGGTACCTCCTAATTAAACAGATTATATACTCTTAGTATTTTTCTATATAACCCCAGTTTGTTCATTTCATAATCCAGTTACATTTTTCTCTGTGACGTAAATAATGGATACAGTTTCGAATTGTTCTTCATATTCGCCGCCAAAAAAGCAATTAAAATGTTTCGCGTTGTCACTGAATGAAAAAATTATAATTTTAAATGTATATAACGCATTACGACACCAATACTCAGTATGTGACTACAGTGTTCGCCAAATTGTTGACATGTGTGCAAACATGACGGGAGTAGGAAAATCAACAATATTCCGGATTTTAAAAGAACAAAAGGATAACGGAGATATATCAGATCCAATCAAGAAATCTGGCCGAAAACAAGCAGTAGTGGAAAACGATGTGAAAAACTATGTGCGTCGTACTGTTCATTCGTTTTTCTTGAAAAACGAACCACCAACACTAGATAAAGTTTTGTCAGTTGTTCGAGAAAATGAAGAATCGGCAAATATTACCAAATAGAGGCTGAGAGAAATATTAAAATGTTTAAATTTTCGATATCAAAAAATAATTCGGAAAAGTGTGTTAATTGAAAAAGATGAAATAATTGTATGACGAAGAAAATATTTAGGACAAATAAAAACCGCAAGAGAAGACAAAAAGAAAATTTATTATTTCAATGAAACGTGGGTAAACGAAGGTTATACTGTAAATAAAATATGGCAGGATTTAAATATTAATAGTGCCAGACAAGCTTTTATTGAGGGATTATCAACTGGCCTAAAATCTCCTTCAGGAAAAGGACGTAGACTAATCATAACACGTATAGCAAGCTACGATGGATTTATAAAAGATGCACTTCTAGCATTCGAATCTAAAAATAGTGGGGATTACCATCAAGATATGAATGCTGCTGTTTTTGAAGATTGGTTTAGAAAAATATTACTTGAAATGCCATGTGGATCAGTGATTGTGATGGACAACGCAAGTTATCATAGCCGCCGCATAGAACGTCTTCCTACAACCGCTTGGAAGAAAGCTGCTATATTGGAGTGGCTGTTATAAAAAAATATTGATGGTGATATTGGCATGCTGAAGATAGAACTTTTACATTTAGTAAAAATACATAAACCAACTTACATCAAATATGTAATTGATGAAATGGCGACAGCGCGAGGAGTTACAGTGTTACGATTGCCGCCATATCATTGCGAATTAAATCCTATAGAATTAATATGGGCGCAGGTCAAAGGTGAAGTAGCCAGAAAAAACAGCACTTTTAAATTCGCAGATGTGAAGCAACTATTGGCGGATGCAATTCAAAACATAACTGCTACTAAATGGCAAAATTCCATTGCGCATGTAATAAAAGAAGAGAAACTAATGTGGGAACTTGACAATAGCATTGAGATAGTTGTGGAACCATTGTTAATTACGGTCGATGAATTAAATGATTCGTCATTGGATGATTTCAGTGACGAAGAAGACATGTATTAATCTTCTTTGTTGTCACAATTGTACCTGTAAACTATAGTTATAGTAAACTGTTTTTTTTTTTCTATAAATACCCATTAAAAATAATATGTGCTTATTTTAAATTATTATAATATTTGTTAAATAATCAGTTTTGTTTCAGTTTATGTATTGTAAATAATAATACATATGTGTATAATATATTATAGTTATTATTTCATATAAATAAACCTTTTATTTCAATCCCTATTTGTTTAATTTTAATAAACATCATTTTCTATTATAATTCCCGTTTTCAAACGTCTTCTACGCTTATGGAGCGAAGGAACGATAACATTCGGTTGAGTGGTACAGCGGCCGGGCCATGTGTTCAGAGAGATATGAACGAACGTTTACAAAAAAATATCTTGGTCCACAACATATACCCTCGACACTGAGCGGAACATTGAAAATAACATGTAAAAAAAATATAATATTTTCTATTGCATCGCTACGCTCACCATTTTTTAAGCGCATACTATTCACACTCGTCGAATTCCATAGCTCTCTCCTATTTCCAGGCGGACTTTAGTGTGTTTCACTGATGCCTAATATTAATTTAGGAATTGGAAATTTCATTTATACTTAATTTAATATAATGAAATGAGAAATTATTTTATCATAAGGTGTAGTTTACCTCCCACATACAGATATATAGATTGGATAGAGGAGTATGATACACAATTAGTTATTGATAATACAGCACAACAAAATCAAACTTTTTTTTCTGTTGCGTGAAAAATTTTGACGGTTTTTTTTTACTAAATTGAGGTGCCTGATTTCAAATCTCATTTTTTTCCAGAAGCTCTAGTTTTTGAGATACAGCTCCTACGTGTGTTGCGACGAAACGCGACAAGATTATTCGGACAATGAAGGAACGATACCAGGGCCGCTGGATTGCACATATGATGGCGGATTTTTGCTGGAGCACTCAAAGTAGCACTTCGTCATTGAAAAACTGTAGAAAATCATATAAAAGAAAATTTCAGAATTTGTAGTTTCGTTGTAATTAAATATTTTTCAAAGGTAAATGCATCTTTTTTTAAATAAATAGCCCCCCTTGTAACTCAAAAACTAGAGCTGATACATAAAATCTGAAATCTGAACACTTGGTGTAAGGATAATAGGCTTTGTCTAAATCCCACTAAGTGTTCAGTTATGTCTTATAATCGCAACGTATCCTCTGTTTTGTACGCTTATATCATTGATGGATTTCCTATAAACCGTGCTAATGATATCCTCGATTTGGGGGTACATTTTGACAGTAAACTAACATTTAATGCACACATTCTTGACATAACGAAAAAATGCAGTAGAAAAATTGGCTTCATTGTGAGAACAACTAGGGGCTTCAAGAATCAGCAGACGTTGACACTACTATTTAACTCGTTAGTTAGAAGTAAGCTCAATTATTGTGCACCTGTATGGTGCCCCTATAAGCAGCTCTACGTGCGGCATATTGAATCTGTGCATAGAAGGTTCTTAAAATTCTTATTTTGGAAAAAGCATGGCATCTATCCGACTCGCGGATACCCATACGATAGTTTGCTTTCGGAATTTAACACTTTGTCCATTGCCGATAATCATAATTAAATTAATGTTATTACACTGTACAGAATCCTACATAATCAAATAGATGATATGAATTTGTTAGAGTCGTTATCATTTCATGTGCCTCGATTAAATGCTACAAATTGTCTAACTTTTTCCTTTCAAACGCCCAACTCTAACCACCACAACCATTCCATAATTAATAAAATGCTTCACAGGTATCACCAAATACAGTACGATACTGATATATTTGCTAGCTTTTCTGAATTTAAACAAAAGGCTCAGGAGTGTATGCTTATCAGGGTGCAGATATGATCTAAACCTGAATATGGTTAACTTTATTTGTTGTATGTAGTTGCCACACTTCACCGGAACATTATGTTAGTCTCATTGTTTTCGTTTCATCGCTTTGTAATATATATATATATATATATATTTTTTTTATTTTTATTTGTTATAGTAATTTCTTAAATGTAACAATTGTTTATGTATTTCCTCGTAAGATGTAATTCTGTTGGGAATAAAGATTATTATTATTAGTATTATTATCTGATAACATATTTGAAATCAGCGTCAAAAATTACCTCAGAATCATGTAAAATATTTTATGCAACAGAAATGCTGTTGTGCTGTGTAATAAGTGCTTAGCACTTGAAATGTATATCTAACGAATAAAAATAAAAGTGAAGTAAGGGACAAAAAGTATTTTCATTGTGATAATACAAGGTGTTGAAATTATGAATTCATTATTCTTTTATTTTACGGAATAAACTTTCATTGTGTGAAATACAGTAGTATTTTTTTATGTATGTAGATTGAAAAGAGTACAAAGTGTTGAAATTAAATCCAGCAAATTTTCATTGTAAACCGTTTATATCGTCGGGTTGAATTTTGTTTCATTGAACACGATGCCCGTTGAAAACCCAATGGAAAATAATAATCGCGCTCAGAGTGCATCCAAACTGTCGATAATTTCGGGTGGAACATTTCCTGATATTGCAGTTTCCGGCCGAAAACACGTGACAATGAGTGGTAAAACAGTTTTCAACGCGATGTAAAATAAAACGGAATTACAAAAGCAAAGAGGAAATGTTGTGTAAAATACCGAATGAAATAATTTAAAAGTAATAATAATAATAATAATAGTAATTTATTTTCAAGAAATAAGTAATTACAAGGTAATACATATAAATGAAAATGTGTCAGCAAAATACAATTTAGAAAATATAAAATTAAATGAATAGAAACAAAGTTAGAAAATATAAGATTAAATAAATAGAAACAAAGTTAATAAACGGGAAACAAACAAAAAGAACTAAGAGAAAAATGCATATCAACATGAATATTTCCTTTTTCGAGAAGGCGTTTTTTTAAAATTTATTTCTTTTTTTTATTTTTTTATTTGATGTATTTCAGAGTTCCTTTAAGGAGTATAATTCTTTCTGACACAGATATTCATGCAGATATTCCTTAAATTTCTTAATTTTTTCAATAGATTTAATATTGTACGGCAGACGATTGTAGTACTTCATTGCAGCGTAAGATGGTTCCTTTTCATACATTGATAACCGATGAATCGGCAGCGCAAAGTTATTGTAGTGTCTAGTTTGATACTTATGTTGATGGGTGGTATTGATGTTTAATTCAGCTTTAAAGTTGTGTACTAAGAGTTCATATATGTACAGCCCGTATAAGGTTAACATTTTATTTGCTTTAAAGTGCCCTCTGCAAGACTCTCTGAATTTTAGCCCAAGTATAATCCGGATTGCCGTTTTTTGTATAGTGAACAGACGCTGTGCTTGATAACTACAACCATAGTATGTTATACCGTAGCGTAGCCGCGAACAGAAATGTGAATTATACACTAGCCTAAGAATGTCCGATGGTGCACCAGAAGATTTTAATATGCGCAGTATGTAACATGCAGGGTTCAACTGACTTTCCAGTGTCGATATGTGAGTAACTCCATTGAGAGTATCGTCTAAGAATACTCCCAGGAACCTTACACTTTCTTGAGGAAAGAACTCTTGGTCTAAGAGGGTTATGCTGTGTGGATAGGTTATTCTTGTAATTTAATAGATTGCAATATGTTATATTTATTTTACATTTATTTTTTTATTCGATGAACCAGCTTGTTGTTGAAAATATGCGTATAAAATACTGAAGTATTGTGAAATTAGAAATACACTAACAAATACTTTTTTAAAATAAGAAATACTCACAATATTCAAAGAACAAAATATTTACATTATTCTTCACAAGCCAGTTCAAACAACACAATGCATTAAATTAACTTATTTAATAATTTAATTAACAAAACATTAATAATATTGCGTAATTGCTTTAATAACGCTTAATGGGTTAATATGATTTAATCATTTCGTTATTAATAAATTAAAAGTTAAAGGGAAATCGTTTTGGATTTGTGTGATATAATCCCGCAAAATAAATCGGTTTATGACCCTCGTATAACATCTTAATCAATAGAGTTAGCGCCCCCGTTTTTTGACTAAAAATAGTCACGGCGGAGTGAAATCGATGCGTGCGAAGGGGAAAAATGCCAAATTCGCACGCGCATTCCATATTTTACATGCAACCAGCGTCCCAACCAGAAACAGATTCTAATTATAATCCACAATTTAAACAGGAACAAATCAAAACTCTTCCTGCCGAGATTAAATAAACAGAATATCATCAAACCATGAGAAATTTTATCTATGACACTTTTGTATATTTATTTAGGAATTTGTACAATATGGAAAAGTTAAATTGACCACCGGAATCAAAAACATTCAGTTTACCCTTCGAAAATTATTCCAACGGATTGAATCACGTGTCAGGCAACTGAAAATAAATATATGGAACGAAACAAGTGTTTTACTTGACCCAATATGAAATCAGAAAATATATACACAAGAAACATTTGCAGACTTATTATTAAAATTACTGTTATGTATTTGGCTTGAGTTACGCGAGGAGATGAATATAATTAAACCTAATAAAATGCTAACACTTTTTTCACTGAAAACACGTAGGGCGTCAATTTTTCTATTCCATTTTTTCTACTAATAATTATTTCTACCTTATTCTTTTTCCTACTGCATAAAAAATTCTACTAATTTCTTTTTCTACCAATATTAATTTATTGAATTTTCGAACATTCCAAAAACATTAGAACACTGACATCTTCATGACAACTTCACGTTCATTCATAATTTGACGCATTTGTAACTTTGAGAATATTCTTTCAACTTCTTTTAAAATTATGGACGTGGAACTGATTAAAACATCTCGAAGTACGTTGTTGCACATTGGGGGATATTTGTATTCCAAAAAAAATGAAAAAAACGGGTGAGTAATTTGGAAGTGCCGCCAATATCCGGAGTGCAGCGCTCGAGCGGTGACCCGTTCTTATTTAACCCACGGTCAAGCCGTTGAACTCTTGAGGGGTCCGGATGAATCGCCTCACCAGGGACATGCACCCAACATGGAAGAAGTCGAAGCCGAGAAAATAAAGGTTGAATTAATGAATCAGGTTGGTGGTATGGTGTTCACGGGGTTTTTACCTTCAGAATCGCCTGAAACGCAAAGCGGAAGATCACCCGGAAGCTCCACCTGTGCAACTGCTCCGGAGCGAATTGCATGATGTGCCTTCCGAAATATTAGCCTTGCTTCTTGATCGACCTAACTTAACCAGAGCTATCCAACGCCAAAGACTCCAAAACATGCCGACCAACCCCACTGACATAAATGATTTGGAAGAAATTCCACAAAGGTATCGGGATACGGCAGGTGGCGAAAAATGTTTGCTGTACGATTCTTGGGATACGGATGAAATAGAATTGGTCGGGCGACTAATCATTTTTGCGACAAAAGAAAATTTGAGGCGCCTCATGAGAAGTTCCAATTGGTACGTCGATGGGACCTTCAAGGTAGCTTGATTGATTTGATTTAAATTTTGATTTGATGTGATTTGATTTCGGTTTATTCGGTTGATTCCGGTTAATTTTATTTTCAGGTCGTGCCTCATATTTTTTTCCAACTTTTCGCCATCTTAGCCTCTTTCCAACAAATTCGCCGTGGAGTAACCCACATTGTGGCATTACCGCTAGTATACGCCTTAATGGACGGTAAAAAAGAGGTGGCATACGAAAAAGTATTTGCAGTGGTTAACGCTGCATGTCAAACATCTGGGATTCCTCGTACTGTGCCGGTTGTCGTTATGACAGATTTCGAAATGGCCATTATTAATGCAGCTAAATCCATCGGCAACACTACTGTCAAGTCTTGTTTCTTCCACCTACGTTAAGCAGTGTTTCGACGCATTCAAGAACATGGTCTACAACAAGCTTATAGTGACCGAAATGATGAGCGCAACCGCATTTGTGCCAATCGAAGATGTCGTTCGAACCTTCGCTGCTTTTGAGCGACAAGCTGCAAGCCTGCAAGTGTTTTAGCTAATGTGTTTAATTATCATCATATGCTGCAAGCAAATAGTATACCCAACGAAAGAGGAGTATTTTTAGATTTAGTATTCTGCAATGCTTTAAATCTCTCTGTATGCCGTGCCAGTGATGTTTTATGTGGTTCAAGTTTCCATCACATTCAGTACTCTATAAGCTTACCCCTATTGCCAGTTAACTTTGTAGATGGGTATGAAGATTGGTCTTATGATTTTAAATCGGGCGACTATGCTGGTATCAATAATTTTCTTGCTTCAATTGATTGGGATGAGGTGTTCCTTAATTCAAGCGTCGATGATAAGGTTAATGATTTTAATAACATTTTATATTATTGTTTTAATAGGTTTATACCAGCAAAATTTGTAAAACGCTCTAATAATTACCCATCGTGGTTTAACAGTGAATTAATAACTTTGATTAAGTCTAAGAAAGCAACCCATAAGTTATATAAAATGAGTGGCTTGCAATCGGATTATGAGACATTTAAAAGAATACGGTTGGAGTGTGAAATACTTAATAACGCATTATATACAAATTATATCCAGGGTTTAGAACGAGATATTGGTGTGAATTCAAAGTGTTTTTGGAATTACGTAAATATTTGCCGGAACACCAATGGCTTACCGGAGCAAATGTTTTTAAATAATGATACTGGAAATAATTTGGATGAGAATGTAAATTTATTCGCATCACACTTTTCAACGGTCTATTGTAACTCGTTTAAGAGCACTTATTGTGATTTACCTAATATGCATACACTATTTAACTTGAATAATTTTGGTATCGCTCTCAACGATATATTTGAGAAAATATCACATTTTACTGATTCATGCAGTATGGGCCCGGATGGGATCCCTGAATATTTTTTGAAGCGCTGCGTTTTTACTCTTTCTAAGCCGATCCATGCCATTTTCACCACATCACTTAACACCGGTGTATTCCCGGATTGCTGGAAGCGTAGTTTTTTGGTACCTATATTCAAAAGTGGCTGTAGATCAAATGTAATGAATTATAGAGGCATATGCATCCAATCGGCATTGCCGAAAATGCTCGACTATTTTGTTTCTCAGCAAATTATGTGGGCGTGTAAAAATATTATCATTGAAGAACAACACGGATTCATTAAAGGGCGGTCCACTGTGACTAACTTGATGCTATATAAGACAGTTTTGTCGGATGCTTTGGAGAAGAGGCTTCAAATTGACTCAATTTATACAGATTTCTCCAAGGCATTCGATCGAGTGCAGCATGGTGTATTGTTAAAAAAAACTACATGCTATGGGTGTGGGTGGATTGGGCTTGGATTGGCTTGCAAGTTATCTGTCCAACAGAACACAATGTGTACGCGTGGGATCAAGTCTATCAAGATGTATTAACGTGACCTCGGGGGTACCTCAGGGATCTCATTGTGGGCCTGTGCTATTTTTATTATTTATAAATGATATCAGCATTAGGATTAAGCATAGCAGATTTCTCCTGTATGCAGATGATCTAAAAATATTTAGAGAAGTCAGATCAGTCGAGGATCAAACTTTGTTGCAATCGGACTTGAACAGTGTTGCTGAATGGTGTATTGACAATAATCTATACTTAAATATTAACAAGTATTTCCATGTATCATTTTGTCGTGGCAATGGTATAAAATTTCCTTATTCCATTAACAATAATCTTTTAACTTTTGTAACTGAAATTAAAGACTTGGGCGTACTATTTACATCTACACTTAATTTTAATAAACATATTAACAATATATGTAATTTGGCGTTGAGAATGTTAGGTTTTGTCAATAGGTTTACATTGGATTTTAGTATAACTACTGCGAAACTTTTATACCTTGCGCTTGTTCGACCCCATGTTGAGTATGCATCTGTAGTGTGGTCACCGTACTCGGTAACTACGATTCAGCAACTTGAAACTGTTCAAAGTCGATTCTTAAGACTTATTCATCGTAGGATGGGCGGGCACATTATCAACTTCAGCCATAGCTTTATGCTCAGTGAGCTCAATATTCAATCACTGCATGACAGGAGAGTTCTACTGGATTTATGTCTTCTGCATAAGCTAGTCAATGGGATTATTGAATGTCAGGATTTAATATGTAAGTTGTGTTTTAATGTACCAAGAGGTATTAATTGCAGGCACAAGCCATTATTTCGTTTGTCTTTTCATCCTACAAATTACGGTATGTTCAACCCCATTGATAGACTTATGCGCTATGCAAATAAATTACAAAATAATAGTAACTTTATATTATTTGCACAGTCTACGTCACTGTTCAAATCTAGTCTGCGCCGTATTTGCCTCTCCGATATTGATAAATAATTTTTGTTTCTTTGTTGTATGCAATTTTTAATTCTGTATTTATGTATTGTATTTACTTTCTACACTATCTAATTTTTATATTATTGTTAGTTGAACTCGATCAGTGCCTTGTTATTTACATTAAGGTTTGTATTTCTACAGGTTGTTATAGTTTTATGTAAAAAGGATATTCCGTTTAAAATGAAATGAAATGAAATGAAACTTTTAAATAAACAAGCGGACACTGAGTGTATGATCCGTGAACTGGATTTAGGCAAACGAATTAAAAAAGATAGGAATCAATCGAGACAGCAGCAAGAAGACCGAATCAGCAACTTAGTGCTTCAGTACGAAGAACGAAAAAATGAAATTTTATTGTACCTTAAAGACGTCGGACATTACATTACATTTTAATAAAA
Organism: Philonthus cognatus; assembly: GCA_932526585.2. Lineage (NCBI taxonomy): Eukaryota > Metazoa > Arthropoda > Insecta > Coleoptera > Staphylinidae > Philonthus > Philonthus cognatus. Next base: position 171,923,825 of record OW052241.1, read on the forward strand.
ATTCAGTTTTTCATTGACGTTTGAGTATTATTATTTTGGGTAGATAATAACAATAGTAGAAAAAAATTAGTAGAAAAATCGGAGTAGAAAAAATGGAGTAGAAAAAACGTTGTACAAACCTGAAAACATTTATTTATGCATATTTAAATGTACATTTAGCACAAATAAATGGTTTTACTGAGGGAAGTATTAGTGTTTTAATAAGTTTAAATAAAGTTGTAGTTTTTTTTTAATTCTTTATTAGTGTATTAGAAAAATTCTTACACAAGTCAAGTAAATAGTATACAAGATAAATATTAAGTATGTAATAGTGATAATAACATAATAAAATAAGATGAAACCTGAGAATGTGTGTATAATTGTGGCAACTTAAACAAATACTAATAACAATCTACTATAAATTAGTCAATAAATAAGTAAGTAAGTAAGATAAAATGAATTATATAAATAAGATAAAATTGAAGATATAAATAAGATAAAATTTAATATATAAATACATAAATAACTTTTAAAACGGACTATTTCATTAAACAATACCTCCAAAAGTAATAAATTCCTCGATGTTGTAAGGCGATAATTCCAGCAGAAATTCTTTAATGACATTTTTAAATTTAATAAAATATAAATTACGAGTATTTTCTGATAATCTATTAAACAGAAGCGGGCCGACATAATTAGTTCCCGTTTGTGATTTTTTAAGTCTAATTTGGGGTAGCTTTATTTCCTTTCGGTGTCTGGTAGGATACTCATGGTATTCATGAGTTGTGTACGCCTGTAAGTTTCATTTGACGTAACATAAACACTCCAAGATAAATATGGCTGGTAAAGTAAGAATACGGAGTTGTTTGAATTTTTCCTTACAGTCGTCTTGGTATCCAAGTCCGGTAAGGGTGCGAATAGCTTTGCGCTGTAAGCCGAAAAGCCTGTGTCGAGATGCCGAATGACCCCACACCAAAATACCGAATTGGAGATGGCAATGACAACACTCGTAGTACACAGTTTTGAGTATCCATCCAGACACCTGATTTGACAGACTTTTTAACCGATAAGACATTCTTTTTGCAATTTCAGCACCATGCTGTTCCCATTTCAGTGCATTGTCCAAATGTATGCCTAGGAATTTTGTGTTCGCAGGCTGGACAGCATCTGTTTTCTTTAGTGTAAAAATCATATTTACGGTTTTAGACGGATTAACCGTAAGCTTATTCATGTTAAACCATTGTTCAGCATTAAGTTAAAATGATTGCAGTTTTTTGCTAGTTAATTTCTACTTGACCCTCACAAATTCAAGACCAACATATCCTATAGATAGAACAAAATCTAGAAGCTGTTAATTCGTTTTAATCTATTCATAAAATGAACGTGAAAACATTGCATTTTTCTGTGTTCTAACTTCACTCTAGTTAAATTTAGAGTACTTCAGAGGTTATGTTACCCTCTTATTGTGAAACTTTATAAAAATTGATTACATCTGCTAAATTATTTCATTGAAAGTTACTTGTGTCCACTCATAGACTAAGCATGAAGTAAAATTTTGTGTTTAGAAAATCCTTAAAGTTTAGATTTGGACGCGGAGCATTCAAATCCAAATTCAGGCTTTTATAATTTTATTTCATGCGAAACGCGTACACTACTTGAAAGTGAAGTTAAAAATATACTGATTAGATATTTAAAATCATGATTTATAGCCTTATAATTTAACTTAATAAAACCTAAATAACTCTATAATTGAAGTTATGTATTACATAACTTCAATGTCCATAGCAAAATTTAAGTTGTGTATAACACGGTTCCTGTGGCTTAGGTCTATTAAACAAGATAAATTAAAATTCAAAACTATTTTAATTCGAGAAAATAAGCTTACGCTTCTTATAGTAATAAGGTCTCACATTCTTCATACCTGCTAATGACATAATCCCCTCTTTTACCTATAAATACCGACCATCATTTTCACTCATTCCATTTTTGTGTACCTGTTCATTCCACACACAACACTTTTTCCAAGTAAGTTTGTTTTAATTTTATTCCTATTTTTTTTAAACGTCATAAGCAAAGCTATACTGAATAGAGATAAATCTCGAAACGCGTCTATAGATGGCCTAAGACATTAGTTTTAATCTAAGTCCTTTCACTTCTAACTTGTTGCTATCTCTCCTTTCATTTTAAATTGTATTGTTAGTTGGTTTGAAGAGAATTTGACCTAAACGTTACATATACTTTAATAGAGCGTTGTAACAAATCAAATTAAATATGATTTTAAATATTTCATTGTATAATTCAATATCCGGAGGTGTATTTGCACGGGAAGTAGTTGTTTCAATGGATATTTATCGTCTTAAATTGTCTTATTAATTAAGACATTGTTTGCATTTTCACGAATAGTTTTTTCGTAATTTTATATAATAGGTCTATTAAATTATGAATTTTTTGCCGGGTTTCACCAACGTCAGTTAAATCGATAAATAGTAATTAATCGATTAAAATTTAGTAATAGTTACACACATATTAAAAAATCAATCAATGTACATGACATTAATGTTAATGACATAGAAAATGTCTTTTTCAATCGACTAATGAGATTAATTAACAAATAAAATGTAATTGAATTTAGTGAAACCATATTAAACACAATAATAATAATAAAATAATTAAACACAATAATAATCTACTAAAATGTTTTATTATTACGAAACTAACAGTTTCACCCCTTGAGCCGTGTTAAAGCTGTATACATATATTTATAAATAAGGCTGTTGAAGAATAAATTTAATAAGAAAATAATTAATTATATTCCACACGTATGGTTTTCATTTTGGTTGTAAATAAGTTGCGCTATAAAAGGGATGTTAATGAAATTCCTTGAGAAACTTTTGGAGTTTTACCATAAATTACCCGCAATTATTTTGAATACCATTAAAACACAGACGAGCGTGTACGCAAAATTATTAACAACTAAAGTTGAAGTTTCATTAAAGAAATAATTTGCTGTGATAAAGTTGGAGTAATAAATTAAAATATTCACAGCACAGCAATATTAATCATTGAACTTTCATACAAAGCAATTTCATACAGGTATTTTTTTTAACATACGCTGTAAATTTTACAGTATTCGTTGTGCTTTTAAAAGAGGTTAATTTAAATCTTTAAGCGAGTGTTTTCCACTCCCAGGCTAAGCATGAAGTAAAATTTCGAGTTTAGAAAAGCCTGAAAATTTGGTTTGGTCGCGTAGCGCGAAGCGCGGAGCGACCAAACCAAATTTTCAGGTTTTTCTAAACTCGAAATTTTACTTCATGCGCCACGCGTACAAAACACTGATTTGATGTGATGTTAAGAATGTACGTCTTTAGCATATTGTTTTGCTAATATATTTCAAACTTTACTTAAAATCAGTTTTTTATACGCGTGGCGCATGAAGTAAAATTTCGAGTTTAGAAAAGCCCAGAAAATTTGTCTCGGGTCGCTGCGCGACCCTCGACAAATTTTCACGGGGCTTTTCTAAACTCGAAATTTTACTTCATGCTTAGCCTGGGAGTGGAAAACACTCGTTTGAAACTTTAAAAATATCTGAAGAGAAAAAGTTATTAAGATATGTATACTTAAAAGAAAAACTTCCTGTATAGTAAACTTAATAAATAATTCGGATATATTAACCAAATTTTCAGACTTTTCTGAACGTAAAATTTTACTTCATGCTAAGCCTGGGAGTGAAAAACACTCGTTCGAAGCTTCAAAAATATCTGAAGATTTAAAGTTATTAAGATATCTATACTTAAAAGAAAAACTCCCTGTATAGTATACTTTTCTAAACTCGAAATTTGATTTCATGCGCCACGCGTACAAAACACTGGTTTGGTGTGATATTAAGAATGTATGTACGTCTTTAGCATACTATTTTGCTAATATATTTCAAACTTTACTTAAAATCAGTGTTTTATACGCGTGGCGCATGAAGTAAAATTTCGAGTTTAGAAAAGCCCAGAAAATTTGTCTCGGGTCGCTGCGCGACCCTCGACAAATTTTCACAGGGCTTTTCTAAACTCGAAATTTTACTTCATGCATAGCCTGGGAGTGGAAAACACTCGTTTGAAACTTCAAAAATATCTGAAGAGAAAAAGTTATTAAGATATGTATACCTAAAAGAAAAACTTCCTGTATAGTAAACTTAATAAATCATTCGGATATATTAACCAAATTTTCAGGCTTTTCTGAACTTAAAATTTTACTTCATGCTAAGCCTGGGAGTGGAAAACACTCGTTCGAAGCTTCAAAAATATCTGAAGATTTAAAGTTATTAAGAAATCTATACTTAAAAGAAAAACTCGCTGTCTAGTATACATTTCTAAACTCGAAATTTGATTTCATGCGCCACGCGTACAAAACACTGGTTTGATGTGATATTAAGAATGTATGTACGTCTTTAGCATACTGCTTTGCTAATATATTTCAAACTTTACTTAAAATCAGTGTTTTATACGCGTGGCGCATGAAGTAAAATTTCGAGTTTAGAAAAGCCCTGTGAAAATTTGTCGAGGGTCGCGCAGCGACCCGAGTGTTTTCTAAGCGAGTGTTTTCCACTCCCAGGCTAAGCATGAAGTAAAATTTCGAGTTTAGAAAAGCCTGAAAATTTGGTTTGGTAGCGTAGCGCGAAGCGCGGAGCGACCAAACCAAATTTTCAGGCTTTTCTAAACTCGACATTTTACTTCATGCGCCACGCGTACAAAACACTGATTTGATGTGATGTTGAGAATGTATTTCAAAGTTCACTTAAAATCAGTGTTTTATATGCGTGGCGCATGAAGTAAAATTTCGAGTTTAGAAAAGCCCAGAAAATTTGTCTCGGGTCGCTGCGCGACCCTCGACAAATTTTCACGGGGCTTTTCTAAACTCGAAATTTTACTTCATGCTTAGCCTGGGAGCGGAAAACACTCGTTTAAAGCATTAAAAATATCTAGAGATATAAAGTTTTTAAGATATGTATACTTAAAAGAAGATCTCGCTGTATAGTTAACTTAATTAATAATTCAGGTATATCAAATTTAAAGAGTAATAATTTAAATTATTTTAACTAATAATCATAATAATAATAATCCATTTCATTTTAAATTGTATTGTTAGTTGGTTTGAAGAGAATTTGACCTAAACGTTACAAATACTTTAATAGAGCGTTGTAACAAATCAAATTAAATAAGATTTTAAATATTTCATTGTATAATTCAATATCCGGAGGTGTATTTGCACGGGAAGTAGTTGTTTCAATGGATATTTATCGTCTTAAATTGTCTTATTAATTAAGACACTGTTTGCATTTTCACGAATAGTTTTTTCGTAATTTTATATATTATGTTTAAAGTGTGCAAACTATAAGAAGCGTAAGCTTATTTTCTCGAATTCAAATAGTTTTGAATTTGAATTTATCTTGTTTGAATCCATTTATTGTCCAATAGGAAACATTACCCAATTACAAGACATAAACAAAACATAAACCTGGTACATATAAAAACATAATAATAATTAAATTAGAACAATTCTGTAATAATAAAATTACTTATTAAATGTTGAAGGCGTGTCCTGTAAATATAAAAAGAAATTTTTAGTAAGAATAATTAATTCACAGTTGGCTCCAAGTTACAGAGTAACATTTTTAGAGAATCGTGAAAGATGTCACTACAATGCAAAATTGTATTAAAACAATTACAAATAATTCTAACACAAGATTTTAATCCCGCGTTAGTTCAGTGCGCAAATACATGAAAATTTCATGTATTTGCGCATCGAACGAGCAGGCAGAAACCAACATTTCATGATGAAATGTTGGTTTCTACCTGCTGGAAAAAGAAGGAATATGCAGTCCGAGTTTAGCTAAAAAATCAGGCGAATCAATTGTGTTGTGCAAAAGTTTATAAAGGAAAGAAATACATAAACTAATAAATTATTCATGTGTTTTAACCAAAAACAATCCTATCCTTTGACGAATAAAACACTAATAACCTTTAATCACACGTTTATTTTTTTTTATTGTTTTTTTGGCTTTTGCCTGGCCTTGGGAACTTGCCCATTAGCCAACAACATTTATTTGTATTTGTATTTTTAATTGTTAACATTACAATTCGTAGTATGCTATTATTTAATACGGACAAACACTCACATTCATACCACAACACCCAGGGTCACGACGAGAAATTATTTTTTTAGTCTCCCCGTGCACGGGAATCGAACCCGAGTTTGTGGCTCGCCGAGCGATACAGCCCGACGACGTTACCGCTCGGCCACCACCTGCCCACACGTTTATTTGAATTACCAAATGTACATACTTTTCGGACACAAAGTAACCATTATCAACGAGTACAGTGTATCGCTTCGCTATTCCTTGTTATTGAAGAGGGCTGCCTCAAGGAAATTTCGTTAAAATCGCTGACCAAATCAAGATAAGTACGATCCCTGTAGGGAGTAACTCTTATTTAAATTGGTATAGAATTTGTCGAGTATTTAATTTATTTTATAAAATTTCACGTGCAGTAAATCATCATGAAGGTCAAGCGCAAATAACTGAACAAAAACAATACGAATTTATTTTGGAAATATTCCATTAATAAATTGTGCTCAATAATCCTCATTTGTATCAATTATTGTTTTACCTTCCGTGGCCTATTTTTTTTGTTTGTCTAATTAAAAGTCACCGCGACGGGCCCCGCAGGTGTGAAGCGTGTATCCGTGTATTTGTCCTTAGTCCTTATTTGTTTGATATACATAGATTATTTTATTAATTAAAGTTGACAATGGATAATATATGTATTGAATGTGATCAAGGAGTTACTCCAAAAACTCCCTCTATAGCCTGTTCTACATGCAATAAGTCTACTCATATTAGATGTTCAGACCTATTCCCTTCATAACGTTGAAAGACATTAATAACAAATCCATTGAATTACATTGCGAATTGTGTGCTGTACATCTACCTCACCTGAAAATGATTGTTATTTTATTGTATCGATCACCAAGTGGAAATTTTAGTACTTTTATAAATGTTTTATGTTCTGTCTTAGATTTAATTGATTTTATGAATAACACTATATTGATTGGGGGTGATTTTAATGTCCATTTTAATGAATCAGATGACAACGCTTCAACGATCTGTGATTTGTAAATAAAACACTTTTTACTTTGTTTAACCACTGGATCTTACATTTAATTGTGTGACTAGTAAACAAAGTAAAAAGTGTTTTATTTACAAGTGTATTTAAGATGTACCACAAAGTGAACGCCTACAACACCAAACGATCTGTGATTTACTAAACTCATATGGCTTAAATAAATGTATATTTTTCCCTACTCGTTTAAACAATACTCTTGATAATGTGTTTATTAATGTTAATCAACATAATACTATTTCTTTAAACAATTCATTATCAGATCATATAGGTATCATAGGAAACTTGGACTGTAATAATATTCCAAAGCTAGTTACAAAAAAAATCATTAGTCCAATTACTGAATCTGGTAAATTTATACTTTATCAGATGCTGGATGATATTGTTTGGAATTTTTGCGATACTCCCTCCAAGCAATTAGAAAATTTTATCACGGTTTTCAAAAATTGTTTTATCCAAGCTTTCCCTCTGAAAGAGTTAAAGAATGATATTTCCAAAATAAATAATATACACCGGTACACCAAAAACCTAATAGATATGCGAAATAAATTACAGCTTTTAAAAGATATGAGTGTTTCTTGTCGAACAACTCAAACAATTAATTTATTTAAAAATTATAAGCATGTGTATAATAAAGAAGTTAAATTGTCGAAAATAAGAGCGAATGATAATTTCATCACTAAAAGCAAATCCAAGTGTAAGGCCATGTTGCAAATTATAAACACACATAGCACGAACAGAAAAAATAAAACAAGTTCCGTTAACATTTCTGCGGAACATTTTAACTTATCATTTGTACAACAAGTTGAAAAAATTGTAAGTAGTTTTACGAAATGTGTCAACCCAAAGGACGCGGTACTGTCATTGCAGGCAGATTTTTGCTTCAAAAAAATATCAACAAGCGATGTACGAAATGCAATACAAAGCCTAAAAATAAGTAGGTCAAAAGATTTTGATGGATTCTCTGCTGAAGTTATCAGATCTTGCAAGGAAGTAATATTAGGTCCTCTTACTGTGATACTTACTAACTGTATTACATCAAATGCATTTCCTGACGTACTTAAGATCGCAATTGTTATACCAATTCATAAGAAGGGGGAAATGGACGATCCGAACAACTATCGTCCTATTTATATACTACCTGTTTTCTCTAAAATTTTCGAGAAAATTATTTTCAACCAAATATATGACTACTTTGTGAGCAATGAGCTTTTCTGCAATGAACAGTATGGCTTCCGTAAGGGTGTTTCAACATGTGATGCTGTAAATACTCTAATTGGCAAAATAATTGAATGTTTTGAGAACAAGGAGTTCGCATTGGCTACCTTTATAGATATGAGCAAAGCATTTGACACGGTCAATCATGAAATATTAATTTCTAAACTAGTTTCTTATGGTTTTTGTTCAGGTGCTCGTGATCTCATAGCATCATACCTAACCAACAGATCGCAGATTGTAAGAGTGGGATCTCAGGTCTCTACACCTCTGTCTCTGAAGCACGGTGTACCCCAAAGTTCAATCCTTGGGCCACTTCTATTCCTCATTTTCATTAACGATCTTCCTTCTAATGTCAAGGAAAGTGATGTGATTCTCTATGCCGATGACACAACATTCTTTACAACAGGCAATTTCTCTGACAGGGTTGTGGAGATCAGTATAAATGAACAGGAATCATGTAGAAATTGGTTGCTTTCAAATCGGCTACATTTAAATGCTGAGAAGACAGGTCACATGTGCTTTTGTCTCTGAAACGACAAACATCAACTCGCTCAATCAATTCGATTCCTTGGAGTTCAAATCGATCCACTGCTTACTTGGAACGAGCATGTTAACTACATTGCTAGTAAACTGAGCAAAAATATATTTCTGTTAAGGAATCTAGCAAACTCTGTACAACCGTTTGTTCTCAAAACTTCATGTTTTGCCACATGCCAATCACTATTGTCTTACTGCTTGATTACTTGGGGGCACTCGGCGTGTAGACATAGGCTCTTTGCACTCCAAAGACGTGCAGTTAGAATATTAGGCAGTGTAAATTACAGGGATGACTGTAAGCATGTATTCATAAAAATGAATATACTTACATTACCATGCCTGTACATTTTTCAATGGTTATTGTTTATCAGGATAAATATGGACAATTACACCTCTGCGGCTAATATTCACGGATATGATACCCGACACAAAGAAAATCTCATGTGTACTTTTCGTAGACTTAATAAATCGAGAGACGGTGTTAACTACTGGTCGCTCAAATTCTACAACAAACTCCCTGCTGCAATCCGATGCTTACCCATTGTCGCATTCAAAAGAAATATAAAACTATTACTTTGTAAAAAAGCCTATTACTCCTGGGAACAATTCTTGGATGACAACTTTTGATTACCTTAATATATTATTATAACAATTTATCTATGTATATATATTTTACTTTCTATTTAATTTGACCTGTGTAAACATACTTCTAATGTAATAACACCAATAAATTATTATTATTATTATTATCAAATATAGATTTGTCTGCAATTAACAATATAAAACCATATTGGCGCTGCAATAAATGTAACTCATCACATAATCATTTTCTTGAAGCAATTAAATAACAATTAATTGATTTTAAAAAAGAAATAAAAGAACTTATTGATACACATATAAGTAACTTAGAATCAAGGATTGTTGAATTGGAAACTAAATCTAACTCGTCTGGTAACCAATCCAGTAACAATTTTGAAGAGATATTAGCTGAAATGGAAGACAGGCAGATGAGAAAAAACAATGTTTTACTATTTAATTTGAAGGAATCCGATGAAACTTTAATTGAAAATCGAATTAAAAGTGATTTGGAAAATGTTCAATCAATACTGGAACAACGTGCAGTGTGAGCTAAGCCTTCAAAAATAGTTAGACTTGGAAAATTACCATCTGATGTTCCACGTCCATTAAAATTAATATTTAAAACTAAGATAGAAGCGATCGAAGTGCTGAAAAGTAACTCCAAAGAGAGTTGTAAAAAGAGACATTTCCGTGCAGATAAAACAAAGAATGAAATGAACTATTTTAAAAATATTTTAAGCCAGTTACGTCAGAGAGAATCGAACGGTGAAACCAATCTTATTATAAAGTATAACAACAATGTTCCTTATATAACTACATCTAATCTTTCATCTCCCCAAAAATCAAAAAACGAAATCTTTATTACCAAAACTGCGGCGGATTGATGACAAAACTTAAAAATTTAATGTTGGCTATTAGCTGAAATGATTATGATATTATTATTTTAAACATGGTTATTTGAAGCAATGTCAACTACAGAACTTCAACTTAAAAATTATAATGTGTATAGATCTGACCGTAGTGTAAATGGTGGAGTTATGGGTGGGGGGATATTGATTGCTATAAAAAAGCATTTAAAATCTTCATTCATTTGGAGCAATAATTCAATTGAACATATATTTGTTTCTTTGTCAATAAATAAATGTAAGTATATTATTGGAGGTGTTTATATTTCACCTAGTTCCTCAATAGATAATTATATTGATCACTGTACAGAGTTGGAAGATATTATTGAAAAACAAGGCTCAAATTTGTCTCTTATTTGTGGCGATTATAACCTCCCCAATATAAAATGGGATATTAATGGATACTCTTTAAGAAGTTATGACAATAAAGCAAAAATTATAATTGATGCATTCAGTTTTTTGAACTTAACTCAAATCAATTATATACCAAATTCTAGAAATGTGTTTCTGGACTTATTTTTTTCAAATATAGATGATACTAATGTTACATTGTCGGATAATTTTTTGTCTAATATAAGTGCACATCACCCGGCATATAACATTACAGTACCTACACTGCCAATTAATAAAATAAAAACTGAAAAAAAAAAATATATCTGTACAATGCAACTAATTTTGATGCATTGAATATGTTTTACAATTCTAAGTTTAATTCCGCTGAATGGAACTCTGATTTACTTAATTCTGATATTGATAAGAAACCCGAATATTTTTATGATGTAATCAACGACGGAATTGAATATTATGTCCGTTATAAAGTAGTCAGTATAAAGAGTGATGTCTATCCAGAATGGATGACAAATGAACTTAAATCTCTCATTCATAAGAAGATAACTGCTCATTATAACTACAAAAAATCTGGAAAACTTAATTTTTAAATCACTTCGTAGCCAGTCTAATACACTATCCGATAAGTTGTATAATGAATATATATCTTTTGTTGAAGGAAAGTTATACGCCGACCCAAAATACTTCTGGAATCATGTCAGAAAGGTCCGAAAGAATGATGGTGTACCTGCTTTGATGGAGTATGATTCAAGTAATGGTACTGATGGAAATGAAATTTCAAACTTATTTGGGAAGTATTTTGCTTCCGTATACTCTGGAGAATGTAGCAATATTAATAGTACAGAATCAATGATGTGTAATATAGTTAACGATACAAAATTGGAAACATCTAAATCTGAAGTATTTAATGAAATAACTCATCTGCGTCCATGCAAAACAATAGGATATGATGGAATTTGTAATTATCTTTTGATTAACTGTGTATATTCATTATATGGTCCTATTTATGAATTATTTTCTAACTCCCTGCGATCTGAAGTTTTTCCAGTACGTTGGAAAACAAGCTACATCTATCCAATCTATAAATCAGGTGAACATCACCTGGTTAAAAACTATAGAGCAGTTTGTTTACAATCTACCATCCCGAAAATGCTGGATTACATTGTATCGAAACAAATCTCTTTGATGACTAAGTCTGCTATGTCATCGAAACAGCATGGTTTCGCACCTAAACGGTCAACAGTAATCTACTATGCTATACACAATTCATTAACGATGCCTTAGATCAGTGATGGGGAAACTACGGCCCGCGGGCCAAGTCCGGCCCGCGGAAAGGTTTAATCCGGCCCCTTTAAGAGTGCCGTCGTGAGAATGTTTGAACGCGTTCTTACTTCGTAATGTGCATAACCCGCATAAAAACTACCTACCTACGATTAAGCATTATTCTTTGGCCCGCTACGATTGTCTGGTTATTACAAATGGCCCGTCTTAAAAAAAGTTTCCCCACCACTGCCTTAGATAGTAATATACAGGTTGATTCAATATGTTTAGATTTCTCCAAGGCATTTGATAGAGTCAACCATGCTGTACTCAAAAATTAAATCACTTCCCTTGGATTTGACAACTTAACTATTCATTGGTTAACCTCGTTCCTGACAAATAGGACACAGATAGTAAAAATTAATAACTTTGTATCAAATCCGATAGCCGTAACATCTGGGGTACCACAAGGAAGTCACCGTGGTCCTATTTTGTTTTCACTGTTTATTAATGACATCGATGATTATATAGTAAATAGCATGCACTTGTTGTATGCTGATGATATAAAGATATTTAGAAACATTCGCTCAATAGAAGATTGTATTCTATTACAGGATGATCTGATGAGATTATATAAATGGTGTAAAGTGAATAAACTATATCTAAATACCGAGAAGTGTCATGTATTAACAATCACTCGTAAACATAACATCGTCGATTTTACTCACATTGGGGATCATGTCATTTCAAAAACATCTGAACTGAAAGACCTGGGGGTGATGTTTGACACAAGAATGAATTTTAATTCGTGCATTGCTTCTATTTGTTCTAAATCGTTGAGAACCTGGGGCTTTGTTTGGAGATTTTGCAAACAATTAGATGCTACTTGTTTAAGTCGTTTGTATTCTATCCTTATACTACCGAACTTGGAATATGCGTCAGTGATTTGGACACCTCACACGCAATGTAATATTAACCAATTAGAAGCGGTCCAAAAGAAATTTCTGCGTACACTCCAATTCAAGCTAGGTATTGTTCATGAGCAGGGAAAATATGATGATGTAATGGAGAAATTCAAATTGAAGCAGCTTGCTGAGCGGCGTCATATCATCGATCTATGTACTCTTCATAAATTGCTGAATGGACTGATTGATTGCCCTAAACTCCTTTCACAATTGGATTTTCAAATATTATCGAGCACGCGTCGACATAGAATAATGCCTCTTTTCCGATTGAAGACTTTCGGATCAAACTACACCTATAACAACCCTATAAATAGGATGATGAGATCGGCAAATACATTTAATTCACAGCCATGGTTTAATTTGTTTGAGTTGTCACATAACCACTTTAAACATAACTTGTATAAATTTATATAATTGTTTTTTTGTTTGTTTTTTGTTTGTTTGGCATAGGTTCTAGCCATTCAGCCACTAACGATGATTGTATTAATTAATTTAACATATATTTTGGACGTCACGACACATTCACACCACACCCAGGGACACGACGAGAAATTATTTTTAAATAAAGTCTCCCCGTGCACGGGAATCGAACCCGAGTTTGTTTGCTCGCCGAGCAATACAGCTCGACGACGTTACTGCTCGGCCACCACCTGCCCGATATATAATTGTTAATTCAATATTTTAGTGCAGTGGTCTCCAAACTACGGCCCGCGATTGTTTGTAATTTTTTTTGTAAATGTCATATTTTGAAATATTGTAACAATTGTTCCTTAAATTTTTCATAATTTGATAAAATTAATCGGATCTTGGCCGACTTTATTATGTAGAATTGTATTTGTGGCCCGCGAAGAAGATAGATTGGAGACCCAGGTTTTAGTGTATAATGTATACTTTTAGTGTATAATCTAGTCTAGTTATTCTAATTAAGTTTGCAATACTTTATTGTATGTTAAGTATTTGTTATGTATGTATTTTATGTAATAGGGGATTCCCGTTTAAATAAATGAAATGAAATGAAATATGAAATGAAATTATCAATGGATTAACTCTAATTAGTGCTTTATTCGTTAAATTAATTTCATCTTCACGTAACTCAATCAATCAACTTAATAGTACCCTTATTTTTGATTGCACTTGCAACTTACGTTTTTTATTCATATCATTAATCAATAAAATTTTCACGTTACATAAAGTACACATGTAGGAATCAGAGCAAACAATAAATTTCCATACAAAACACATCATTACCAATTCTCTATATATAGCTCAGGCTAATGTTTTCCTTCGCGTGGTCAATAAGTTATTAATGGAAGACAAATGTTTTTGTTCACACGGACACCCACATATGTCAATGTCGACATGTCTCATTCGGTGAAGCTCGCGTATTTGTGTACGTTTTTCGAACGCTGTGTACAAAGTTAAACATACACATTTAGAAGTTTATATAAGTCACATATTTGGCGATGGGGGACTATTTTTGCTTTTGTTTACACATTTAAATACACAGAATTTGCAATTTGTTACATGTACACATTTGGCGATGAAGAATTATTTGTAAATATATTTCATGCCGGAGACATAAATTATGCTGTGTGTTTACATCGGAAATATTTCGGATATTACATATTTTTGAAAATATGTATTACTTAACCCGTGCTCATTCATCTAATTTTAAAACTGTATTTAAATCATTATACAAGTTAAATAAAGACAAAGATCGAAACAGAAATCGTCGATTTATCGACATAGAAAATATCTATCTCTAATATTTTTTAGTTAGGTTTTGTGCTATTGTCAAGATGCGTGAGACGCTTTTAAAACCTTTTGAATTCACTGCCTCGAAAGTTTCTAAAGTTTCGTGCACTCTGTTGGCAACCGGAAATCCGCGTTTCCCGGTCTACTAATCGCAAAAAGGAGAGTAATAAATGCGATCAATTTAGTAGACATTAAAATATGTAGGTACATTTTTTAATTTCGAATTTTTCTGTATATAAAATAAGATTTATGTATTTTTTGTATTGTGGAGGCTTCTACTTCGTTATACATGTTAATTTATTATTAAAAAGCGGTTTAACTTTGTTTGTATAACACAATTTATTTTTATGTGACTGCAGTTTCGGCAAATTTAGCTTGCCATTATCAAACATATAGTGACTAAAACTACTTACAAAACAGGTATATATACAAAATAGTAAGAGAAAAACACAAACAAATTACAAATTACAAAACGGCTGTAAAAATGGGGATGTACACTAGGTCGACCTGGTCGTTAATGAGAGGGATACGCGGATTAGCGCGGGCTTTGTGTATTTCTAATGCTTCTAGGAGATTCATCTTCCGACCCTTTTCGGCATAGTGAATGATGGAAAGTACATCCTTTCCAAAAGTATGGTTTTCATTTAACAGATGTTTCGCAAAAGACGACTTATCACACTGTCTCAACCGAATAGACCGGAAATGTTCCTTGAGCCTAATATTAAAATTACGACCAGATTGACCGATGTAAACTCCTTGACAATCTGTACAAGTAAATTTATAAATTCCTGATCTATTGTTTACATCTATTTTGGTTTTGTTATTAAATATATAATTGTTAATTTTGCAAAAAGGTTTGAACGCAATTTCTATGTTATGCTTTTTTTAAATATTTTTAATTTGGAAACTAACATTGCCAAAATAAGTGATTGATTTGTAGTTTAAATTACAATCTGTTAGATGAAAATCATACTTTTGGAAAGGATGTACTTTCCATCATTCACTATGCCGAAATGGGTCGGAAGATGAATCTCCTAGAAGCATTAGAAATACACAAAGCCCGCGCTCATCCGGGAATCCCTCTCATTAACGACCAGGTCGACCTAGTGTACACCCCCATTTTTACAGCCGTTTTGTAATTTGTAATTTGTTTGTGTTTTTCTCTAACCATTTTGTATTTATACCTGTTTTGTAAGTAGTTTTAGTCACTATATATTTGATAATGGCAAGCTAAATTTGCCGAAACTGTAGTGACATAAAAATAAATTGTGTTATACAAACAAAGTTAAACCGTTTTTTATTAATAAGATTTATGTAGTTTTTTGTCGTCAAGTTTGTTTACAATTTTTTTACACAGCTGTATTCTGACAAAATTTTGTCCTAATATATTTTTGCCCTAAAGAAGCTACGAAATATCTAGCCAAATATTGGCAGGGTATGATTTAGAGTGGTGGAAACCCGTGGGCAAAAGTTTGGTCGGGGGCCTTATGGTAGAGGGTAATATTAAATGCCATTGAGTAAATAAATTGATTGTGAGTTACGTGAAGATCAAATTAATTTGACGAATAAAGCACTAATAACCTTTCTTTACACTTTTATTTGAATTACCAAATGTTATCAGTGTTAATCCATTGATAATGGTCACTTTGTGTCCGAAATGTACATTTGGTAATTCAAATAAAAGTGTGAAGAAAGGTTATTAGTGCTTTATTCGTCAAAGCCATTGAGTATTTTTACGATAAAAAGTTGTAATGCAATTGTTATGTCATTTAAATAACACTTTTCTGGGAGATATATATATACAGGGTGTGTTTTCATGTTCTCTATGGGGATCTCGGAAACTATAAGAGATAGAGAAACGGTTAGATGGGCAAAGTAGTGCAGTTTTACGTGCTAATTAAGAAGGCATTTATAATAATAATAATAATAATAATGTTTATTGCCCAACAGGAAACAAATTCCCAATTACAAGACAATTTAGTATAAACAAACATGTTTTAAAACTATGAACTAAAAATAATAACATTTTAATAACATTTTACTTCGTAATTAACAAAATTCTAATAAGGATGTCAATGGTTGAAAAAATACGTCACAAGTTGGTGGAAGTTGATTAAACGAATTGCAGATCACATTAATAGGCGATTTTAATCCAAAATTTGTTCTATTTTACATACTATTAAATGTGGTCTTATATCTACTATTGAAAGATGGAATATGCAAGCCAACTAGCTGTAAAATATCAGGGCTGTCAATTCTATCATGCAGAAGCTTGTGTAAGAAGGTGATGCTTTGTCTGTGACGTCGGCATTCAAGAGATTCTACATTAAATTTATCTAGCAGTAGTGAATGATCACAGCCTCTGTCAGGATAAAATCCCTCAACTTTCAAGTGCAAAAACTTCAGGAACTTACGTTGAACACTTTCTACTAGGTTAATCTGAAGTTGAGTTTAAAGATGCATATTCCAACTTGGAACGGACATAAACATTAAATAGAGATTTCAAAGCATTAGGATTTCGCAAATTTGTAGAATTTCGAAGTATAAATCCTAATGCCTTAAAGGAACTCTTTACGAGTGTTTGAACATGAGGATTAAATGTAAAATTGTCATCAAACCAAATCCCTAAATCTTTGAAGACTGTGACTTGCTCAATAGAATTATTGCTAACTATATAATTAAATGAGATTGGTTTAGATTTTTTGGTAAAGGATATGAATTTGCTCTTATTGCTATTTAAATTAAGATTATTAATACTACACCAATTCGAGATAACATCAAGTTGATTTTGTAAGAGTTGATTTATAAATATTTCGAAAAATTCAAGGGTACCTAGATATTTAAAAAAATGTGAAAAGTGTCGGTTTTATTCAAATCGAATTTTCTTAGATATTAAACAAAATAGAAAAAAAGCTGTAAGCGGCAAAGTTATAGATAATTTTACTCTGAATAATAAAACATGATCAAATTTTTTCTATCGATATTAGTTTTTGAGATATAACACAAACTTGCATTTTTTAAATAGAAACCATAGATCCTAGTACTTTACTTCAAAACGGCTTAGTAGATAGTATTTAGGGTTGGTAGGTATTCTTATCTAATCCAGTACATTAAAAAGTTTCAATACAAGTTCCTGCAAAAGTTAATAGGGGAGCCAATAATTGGCCCATTAAAATTTACATAGGATTTCCTATGTGTCCTAAGCCGATGCATCACCCGGTATGATTTTCCCTTCGTTTCAAGCTGAAAGTCAGTCATTGGGTCGTATGGTTTCCCTTTCGTTAAAGTTAAAGACAGTCGTTAAGTTTGTTTGTCCCTATTATATGTATCAATTTTGACATATTTTTCACTCACTCTAATCAATTATTTAGTTAACGAGAGCCTAACTAAATAATTGATTAGAGTGAGTGAAAAATATGTCAAAATTGATACATCTAATAGGGACAAACAAACTTAACGACTGTCTTTAACTTTAACGAAAGGGAAATCATACGACCCAATGACTGACTTTTAGCTTGAAACAATTTGGAAATTATATTTATGTTATATAATTTATATTTTTATTTATAAACGTAAACAAAAATCACAATGAAAAACGGATTGGGTTGCCTAGCTGAATTGACTTACGTGTGGTCACGAAATTCGTCGAAAACGTAAGCGTATTTTTTTTTACAAATTCTCGCATTCCTGTTACATGTTGTAACAAAAATTAAACACAAAGTATTTTTAATTTATTTGAAAAATAAACTTGCGATATTTTCTTTGGTTGTTCGAGAAAAAAGTGTTTTTTTCTTCGCCTTATGATGAATTCCTAGTTATGAATCAAGATTGACGTGTTGTATTTTAGTTAAAATAAACCGGGGGCCCGCGAGTAATCTCAATAATAGCTTTATGCGAATGAAAATAAACACAAGAGCGATTGGCAAAAGAAACGAATAATATTTCAGTTAATTTTAAATCCCGATTCGTTATTATTAGAAACCATATTCTATTATAAATAATCAAAAGTGCGGGTGTTTATTAGGGGAACATACATTTTAACCAAATATTGAATTATCTAATTTAATGAAACACTGAATTATAGCCGTGTATCCAAAATTTTAACCAGCGAGGGGCAAAATTTTAAAAAGTTTTCAAGTAAAGTAACTTATTCTTTACTTTACTTGAAAGTAAAAAAAGTCAATTTGTTTTTCTGGGCTTTTCTAAACTCGAAATTTTCTTTCATGCGCCACGCGTATATAACACAGATTTTACGTGAAAGTAAGAATATACATAGATTTGACAATATAATAGTGTTTTATACGCGTGGCGCATGAAGTAAAATTTCGAGTTTAGAAAAGCCCAGAAAATTTGTCTCGGGTCGCTGCGCGACCCGAGACAAATTTTCACGGGGCTTATCTAAACTCAAAATTTTACTTCATGCTTAGTCTGGGAGTGGAAAACACTTGATTAAAGCTTTAAATTGAACTTTAAAAAAAAAAACAGGAAATATCCGCAATTGTTGTATCAATTCCATAGTATGTCATAATTTTTATAAAATCACATAACTTTCTCTTAATTATTTTAGCTGTAAACTTTCTGATATTTGTTGATTTTTAAAAGAGTTCAATTTGAAGCTTTAAACAAGTGTTTTCCACTCCCACACTAAGCATGAAGTAAAATTTCGAGTTTAGAAAAGCCCCGTGAAAATTTTCTGGGTTTTTCTAAACTCGAAATTTTACTTTATGCGCCACGCGTATTAAGCACAGATTTTAAGGGAAGTTAAAATATACATAAATTTGACAATATTATAGTGTTTTATACGCGTGGCGCATGAAGTAAAATTTCGAGTTTAGAAATGCCCAGAAAATTTGTCTCGGGTCGCTGCGCGATCCTCGACAAATTTTCACGGGGCTTTTCTAAACTCGAAATTTTACTTCATACTTAGTCTGGGAATGGAAAACACTTGTTTAAAGCTTTAAATTGAATTTAAAAAAAAACAGAGAATATCCGCAATTGTTGTATCAATTCCATGGTGTTATTATTTTTATAAAATCACATAACTTTTTCTTAATTATTTTAGCTGTAAACTTTCTGACATTTGTTGATTTTTAAAAGAGTTTAATTTGAAGCTTCAAACGAGTATTTTCCACTCCCAGACTAAGCATGAAGTAAAATTTCGAGTTTAGAAAAGCCCCGTGAACATTTGTCGAGGGTCGCGCAGCGACCCGAGACAAATTTTCTGGGCTTTTCTAAACTCGAAATTTTACTTCATGCGCCACGCCTATTAAGCACAGATTTTAAGTGAAGTTAGAATATACATAAATTTGACAATATTATAGTGTTTTATACGCGTGGCGCATGAAGTAAAATTTCGAGTTTAGAAAAGCCCAGAAAATTTGTCTCGGGTCGCTGCGCGACCCTCGACAAATTTTCACGGGGCTTTTCTAAACTCGAAATTTTACTATATGCTTAGTCTGGGAGTGGAAAACACTTGTTTAAAGCTTTGAATTGAACTTAAAAAAAAACAGAGAATATCCGCAATTGTTGTATTAATTCCATGGTGTTATTATTTTTATAAAATCACATAACTTTTTTTTAATTATTTTAGCTGTAAACTTTCTGACATTTGTTAATTTTTAAAAGAGTTTAATTTGAAGCTTCAAACGACTGTTTTTCACTCCCAGACTAAGCATGAAGTAAAATTTAGAGTTTAGAAAAGCCTCGTGAAAATTTGTCGAGGGTCGCGCAGCGACCCGAGACAAATTTTCTGGGCTTTTCTAAACTCTAAATTTTACTTCATGCGCCACGCGTAATAATCACAGATTTTAGGTGAAGTTAGAATATGCATAAATTTGACAATGTTGTAGTGTTTTATACGCGTGGCGCATGAAGTAAAATTTCGAGTTTAGAAAAGCCCAGAAAATTTGTCTTGGGTCGCTGCGCGACCCTCGACAAATGTTTACGGGGCTTTTCTAAACTCGAAATTTTACTTCATGCTTAATCTAGGAGTGGAAAACACTTGTTTAAAGCTTTAAATTGAACTTACAAAAAATCAGAGAATATCCGCAATTGTTGTATCAATTCCATTGTGTTATTATTTTTATAAAATCACATAACTTTTTCTTAATTATTTTAGCTGTAAACTTTCTGACATTTGTTGATTTTTAAAAGAGTTTAATTTGAAGCTTCAAACGAGTGTTTTCCACTCCCAGACTAAGCATGAAGTAAAATTTCGAGTTTTGAAAAGCCCCGTGAAAATTTGTCGAGGGTCGCGCAGCGACCCGACACAAATTTTCTGGGCTTTTCTAAACTCGAAATTTTACTTCATGCGCCACGCGTATTAATCACAGATTTTAAGTAAAGTTAGAATATACATAAATTTGACAATGTTGTAGTGTTTTATACGCGTGGCGCATGAAGTAAAATTTCGAGTTTAGAAAAGCCCAGAAAATTTGTCTCGGGTCGCTGCGCGACCCGAGACAAAATTTCACGGGGCTTTTCTAAACTCGAAATTTTACTTCATGCTTAGTCTGGGAGTGGAAAACACTCGTTTAAAGCTTCAAATTGATCTCTTTTAAAAATCAGCGAATGTCAGAAAATTTACAGCTAAAATAATTAGGAAAAAGTAATGTAATTTTATAATAAAAATGACATATCATGAAATTGAGACAACAATTGCGGATGTCAAAATAGCACAAGATATTGCTGTTATTTAATTAACGACAAAAAACATAACGCAAATATCGTGATAACTGCGGTCTGCATATAATCACTTTATTATGAGGATTTTTTCTTGTATAGTGTAAATCATTTCGAAAACATTTACTTTAATCAAGTGACTGCGATATCTTTTGCCATTTTGACATCCGCAAATGTTGTTTCCATTCCATGGCATGTCATTATTTTTATAAAATCACATTACTTTTTCTTAATTATTTCAACATAGAGAATCGTAAAGTGATAAACGGTAACACGAATGAATTTAGAATTTTTCCCTCTACAAAAAAGGTAAATACATTTTGTTTCTAAAATAAATAGGGGATGTTGCCGGCGTGTTTTGAACATTTCAAAATTTACATGGGATTTCCTATGTTGCGTCCGCCAAGTCAACACCCAGTATGTATACTTAAACAAAAAAATCCTTGTATGACAATTTTTAAAGAAATTTTAAGTCACAAAAATTGAAGTATTTATTTAGTATAAGTATTTATCACTTTATAATGGAAAACATAAAAAAGTTGTAAACACTAATTCAAATTCAAATTCAAATTCATTTATTGTGCTAACAGCATCAGCCTTACACGTGTCAATACATATAATATAATAAACCTTAATCTAAAAACTTATACAAAAAAAACTAAATAAACTAAAGTACACAGAGAGGTTACACTTACATATATTATAAACACTATAAATAAATAATTAAATAGATAATAAAAAAATAAATAGTTCAATAAATAGTTTAAAACAGTCTCTACTAAATAACAAATAAATAGGTGAAGTGTATACAAAACAAACATTTAAGTCCTAAAATTAAAATTCAAATATTCGTCCCAGCTGTAAAATGCATTCTCAGTCAATACAGTTTTAATATAGGATTTGAAGCTTTTTAAAAGCAAATTCCTTACATGAGAGAGCAGTACATTAAAGAATTTAACGCCATAGTAACGTACTCCAGTTTGGGATTTGGCAACCTAATCGAGCTTTGATATATAGCATTTTCATTCTGTCTAGTGCAGTAGTGATTTACACTTGGACAAAGTTTGTAGCTGCTTTGATGTTTTTTTGTATACTTAACGCATTCATATATATATATATATATATATATATATATATATATATATATATATAAGCATGCAAGAGTTAAAATTTTCAATTCCACAAAGGTCTGTCTGCATTCTTCACGATAACCGAGGTTATTTATTATGCGCACTGCTCTACGTTGTAGTCCAAAAATCCGGTGTCTTATGGCGAAATGACCCCATACAATCAGTCGATATAGGATTTGGGATTGAAATAGTGAAAAGTATACAATGCGTAATACATCCTTCGACACTTGCTGAGACAGATTTCGCATAGCAAAAATGCTAGAGCAAAGCTTCGATGCAAGTGTATCACCGTGATTCTGCCACGATAAATTCGACATAATGCCCAGAAATTTGACAGTCTCGACTGGTGCATTCTTCTTGAGTGAAAACATTAGAGTGACCGATTTGTCACTGTTAAGTTTAAGTTTATTGCTATTAAACCACTCCATTGCATCCGACTGTGCCTCCATACTAGCTATACTACAAGATTCTGTACATTCTGTATTATTTATCAGTGTTGTGTCATCTGCATACAAAACAGTGTGTGTTGCTTCGTTTATACTGGTTAAGTCATTGATATATATCAGGAACAGTAATGGCCCAAGTATTGATCCCTGTGGCACACCGAGATGTATAGGCAGGGCGCTAGATATAGTACCATTCAGGATAACATGCTGAACTCTATTAGATAGGTATGATACGATTAGTCTACAACTTTCTGGATGTACGTTGTAAAAATATAGTTTTCTTAGCAGTATAGTATGGTTGACACAGTCAAATGCCTTGGAAAGGTCGAGAAATGATGCTTTACAAACCCTCTTGTTTTCAGATACATCATTTATCATCTCCACAAGGTTGCTAATCGCGTTTGATGTTGAACGATTTTTCCGAAACCCAAACTGTTCGTTACAAAATAAGGTATTCGATTCAAAGAAGTCGGATAGTTGTGATTCTAAAATTTTTTCTAAAACTTTGGAGAATATTGGCAGTAACGAGATTGGTCTATAGTTGTTCGGATCAGAATTATTTCCTTTTTTAAGAATCGGTATAATTGTTGCTGTTTTTAATGTATCTGGAAAGACATTGTTTTTAATACATTTATTGATTACTTTAGTCAGTGGTACTAAAATGGTTGTTGAGACGGCCTTTATAACATCCACTCGGAGGCCATAAAAGTCTCTGCTGTGGCTGGGTTTGAGACTCCGTAATTACTGCACTGACTGTTGTAGTTGAGACTTCACTGAACTGAAAAGTCATTTCACAAGCTGGAACGTTTTTGCACATGAAACGAATCGGGTCATATTGTGGTACAGGTAGTGAATTTACCATTTTAATTGCGGCATTTGAAAAGAACTGGTTAAAGTCTTCCACTGGTATGTCAACATGTTTATTTCTATAAGTGTTTCTACTAGAATTATTAATCTTCCATATTGCTTTAGGATCGTAATTCATTTGTTCTAAGTAGTTATTGTTTTCTTGTGATTTACTCAATTGTATTTGCCTTTTATAAATTGACCGATATCTGTTGCGTATTAGTTTTAGTCCAGGATCACCCGTTTTATTATAAGAATCTGAGACTAGAGCAAGCGTATTTCTCATTATATTTAAGTTATAGTTAAACCACCTAACTGGTTTATTTTTCGGTTGAACATGAATGCGTTTTTCTGGAAACGCGGTGTTAAAATGAGACATAAATACACATAGGAATTGGTTAAAACATTGAGTCGCATCGTTAATATCGTCAATAAAATTCCATGATTCTTCGTCTAACAGATTGAGTAGATTATATTTACCAGCCATACTAATGGGTCTTATAATTCTGTGACAAGGTGTGTTGGAAGGTAAAAATGTAATAATATATAATAAGAAAGCAAAAATATAATAAATATAAAAACTATAGTATTTAATTAAAAACATTGTGTTTAAAATAAGGAATTAATAAATATATTTCACAGAAAAAAGGCAATAAATTATTATTTTAGTTGGAATTCGAAACATATTACCCAATAAATAAAATATATTTCAAATTTCAATCATAAAATAAATGTAAATCTGCGTTGTGGGAAATAACAGACAAATTCCATTAAATTCAATTCGGAAAAAATTAATGTAACACACCGATCGAGCATTTTTAATCTCGTCCTTTCGCTCCGCAGTAATTCATTAACAAACGGTTTTATCGCCGCCCCCGAAACCAATTAATGCAACTGTTTCTCCCTGCCCACCTTTTTTTTATTTTGATAAATTCCGGCCTAAATTCGCGGTAACCCTTTTCGGGAATTTATTCGCGTAAAAGCCGGAGGGGACCGCAGAGCACATAAAACTTTAATTGGTCCTCGTAAAATTGCCGTTCGGTTTTGCCCCGAAAAATAAAAGCTTTATTAAAGGTAGGCAACGGAATGGCTTTTATTGTCCAAGGCCTAACGTCCCGGCTTTATGGGGCTTCACGGTAATGCCAGATTATGCTAATTAAAGTGGTAATCATTTTCTGGGTTCATTGTCTTTACAGTGATAAGAAATGAAAATAATAACATTATTGATTTATTTTCTCAGGATATCCTTATTTAAAAGATGTGGAATTAAGCCACTTTCAAAATGAACGGCTCGAATGGCATGTCAAGTATGATATGCTTATACATGCTGATACATATTTTTATTGGCTGAATTAGGAAATGCATTAAATAAAAATGACCATATTAATGAGTCGCCCAAAAGCAAACCCTGCCATACACTTATTTTTTTGATTTTGAAGTTTTGGTATCCCTGAATTCTACTCGACTTGGCTACAATTTAAAACATAAATATATCTTTAAACCCCTTCCTAAACCTTTTAAAATAAGTTTTAGCAATAATGTCCAATACAAAACGTGCAAAATTTCTTGGTTGCAAAAGCAGTCATTTTATTTAATTTTAATTTAATTTTTAATTTAATATATATATATATATATATATATATATATATATATATATATATATATATATATATATACAGGGTGTCCGTATTTCGAGGAAATGCATGGGGATCTCGGTTATTTGAAGAGTTAGAGAGTTAGTTAAATTAGGGCAAATATGTGAAATTTGTAGCCCAACAATAATCCGAAAACAGATTTAAAATATCTTTTTTTGTTTTCGAGATATTGCCAAAAAACTATTTTTTTAAATTTCGTTTTTATTTTTTTATTCAAAAGGCACTTTTTAATCAGAAATTTAGTAGTGTACTTACATTTAAAATAACTTTAATATCTTCCCCGGAACCATAGCCAACTTTTGTTTTTCTTATGGGCGCCATATTGGATTTTCATATTTTTAGAAAGAACTTGTTTTTCTGAATTAAACGGTATATCACACTTATAATTTATTCTGCGTTTCATTTGAAACATAGCAACCTTTTGTTTTTTTGTAAAGAGTGCCTTGGAAACAATAATATTGATACGTTATTCAGTTATTGATGTGTCAATAAGATACGATCATTATACATAATACATAAAATAAAGTTAAAAATGGTGTTTTCGAACCAAGAAAAACGAGATATGATCGAAGTTTATTATACTTCAAACAAAAATGTACGTATTTCATCCGAAGTCTATCTACAGCGCTATCCAGAAAGGCAACAGCCAAGTGAAAGTCATTTCATAAAACTACATATAAATTTATTGGAATATGGTTCCTTCGTAAAGCCACGACAAAGATATGGATTTCACCAACCCCATGAAAATGAAAACCAAATTTTGCAAGCGGTAAAATGATTTCATTTTAATTACAATAAGATAATATTTATTCCCCTAGATTCAAGATAACCCTTCTTCCTCAACGAGAGAACTTGCGAACCAGTTTGGTGTGACGTTTCAATACGTATGGAGAATTTTGAAAAAAAATAAATATCGCCCATTCAAAATTAAAGTTACTCAAGCTCTCCATCCTGGAGATGCTAAAGGAAGGATGGACTTTTGTCGTATTTTCTTGGGAAAATTAAAGGAAAATCCGAATTTCTTGTCAAATGTGATATGGTCTGACGAATGCCGTTTTACCAACACAGGGATATTCAATAGGCATAATGAACATATGTGGAGTATAAATAATCCTAGACAACATGAAGAAAGACGACGACAAGTGCGATTCGGACTAAATGTATGGGTCGGTATTTTGGGAGACAATATTGTAGGTCCATACATTTACGAAGATACATTAAATTCACAGAGATATCACGATTTTTTAAGAACATTTTTAAGTGATTACGTAGACAATAACATCCCCTTAAATATGTTAAGAAATGTATGGTTTCAACAAGATGGTGCACCACCTCACAACAGCCAAATTGCCGCTAATTGTCTGTCCGAAATGTTTCCAAATAAAGTTATGGCAAATAATGGTGATATACGTTGGCCAGCTCGCTCACCTGATTTGTCACCTCTAGATTATTTTCTTTGGGGAGCTATAAAAGAAAAAGTTTATAAAACTATTCCAGAGGACAAAGACGATTTAAGAAGAATTATAATAGTTACCATTCAGCAATTAAGAAGAAGAGACATTTTTCGGGCAGTCCAAAATTTAAGGAAAAGACTAGAATTATGTTTGGAGGTCAATGGTGATATATTCGAACACTTACTCTAAGTTTGTGATAATTCTGGTTCAAAAGATATTTAATTAATTTGTTTATTATTATTATTTAATATTATGAAAAACTTCATCAAGCAGCAGAGTGATTATTCTGGTTCCTTCTCTAAAAAAAATATAGTTGTAGGCCTCAGGAATTTTAAAATGTGCAACTGTTTTCAAGGCACTCTTAAAAAAAAAAACAAAAGGTTGCTTTGTTTCAAATGAAACGCAAAATAAATTATAAGTGTGATATACCGTTGAATTCAGAAAAAAAAGTTCTTTCCAAAAATATGAATATCCAATATGGCGCCCATAAGAAAAACAAAAGTTAGCTATGGTTCTGGAGAAGATATTAAAGTTATTTTAAATGTAAGTACACTTCTAAATTTCTGATTAAAAAGTGCCTGTATAATGTAAAAGTTGCAAATTCCTAGATCCAATAGTTTTTGAATAAAAAAATAAAAACGAAATTTGAAAAAAATAGTTTTTTGGCAATATCTCGAAAACAAAAAAAGATATTTCAAATCTGTTTATTGTTGGGCTCCAAATTTCACGTATTTGCCCTAATTTAACCAACTCTCTAACTCTTCAAATAACCGAGATCCCCATGCATTTCCTCGAAATACGGACACCGTGTGTATATATATATATATATATATATATATATATATATATATATATATATATATATATATATAAATAAATCTTTATTGTTTGTTTAAAATACAATAATTATTAACATATGTATTCTTATAATTTAAAAAATGTAACCAAAGGGTTATCGACCTGAGGTCTTTCTACGCTGGTTTGTCATTTATTTAGTTCGTCATGATTGTTAACTGTCATTGTCTAGCGAGGTGAAATGTTTGATGAATTCATATGTGGTTTCTGATGGGTGTTTGCATTTAGAAGGGATTTCGGGATTTCTGGGGATACATAGTTTATCTAGGAGCTCTAGATTTTCAGGGTTAGTGGAGAATTTTTGGGAAAGGGCTAAAAGGCGGTCTTGGATAGGTGTAATTCCGGTACTATTGTAGAGTAGGATGCTTGATGGATTATATAAGGGGTTATGTGGATGCCGTAATTTAGTTAAAATGCGGAGGGATGATCGTTCGGAAATTTGAATATGTTTTAATACGGAGGGGCGGGATTGTGACAAGAGAACGGCTCCATAGTCCAGCATAGGTCTACTATACATTATATATATATATATATATATATATATATATATATGTGTGCGGCGGTGTTAATATTTATACCTTTACCTCTATAAGTGAGGCATCTAAAGTGTTTAGCTCTAGCACGAATTTTGTTTTTAATGGCCAATGTATGCTTTTTAAAATTGAATTTTTGTTCAAATAATACGCCCAGGTATTTGCAGGTTGGGGATCGTGGTTTAACAAATGGAGAATTAAAATAAACCCATTAAAATCCAAACTCCTAATACCTTTCCATCGCATCCCACCGACTCCTCATTCAATTACCATCAACAACGATTCGATGAGGTATTTGCAGGTTGGGGATGAGGTAATGTGGTTATTGTTGATGGTAATTGAATGAGGAGTCGGTGGGATGCGATGGAAAGGTATTAGGAGTTTGGATTTTAATGGGTTTATTTTAATTCTCCATTTGTTAAACCACGATTCAATTTTGTTGGAGAATTGCTGGAGGGTGGATATGGAATTGGGAATATTTTAGAGTGGACAACGAGAACAGTATCATCTGCAAATTGGAGAGGGTATTGAAGTAGTCAGGGTTTGGGTTGTAAATATCGTGGCAGTATAAGTTGTATAGGATGGGAGAAAGTGGGGAACCTTGAGGGGCACCTTGCTCTGGAGTAAAGGTAGTGGAAAGGTCGTTACGGATTCTAATTTGTAGGGATCTATTTTGTAGGAAGTTGGCTATTAGGATAATGAGGTGTTTGGGCAGATTAAGGGTGTAGCATTTATATAAATGCCCTCGATGCCCTACGGAGTCGAAGGCTTTTTTAATGTCTAGAAAAAGCATAGATGATTTTCTACCTTCTAGGTGGGCTGTCTCGCAGTTAGAAGTAAGAATTGTGAGGGGAAGGGTTGTGGAACGATTAGGTAAGAAACCAAACTGGTATGTTGGGATATATTGGGTAATGGTTGACATACGTTTGCGTTTAATAAGAGATTCGAAGAGCTTACCAAGAACAAGGAGAAGTGTAATTGGACGGTAGCTGGAAGTTAAGGAAGGATCTAGTTTTGGTTTTGGAATACATGTTATTATACCATGTTTCCATTCTGTAGGGAAATATTGGTGGCGGTAGTTGCGGTTGAATATTTTAAGGATGTATTGGTGGATATTGTCATTAAGGGATTTTATTATACGTCGATGGATATGGTCATGCCCTGGAGCTGTGTTTTTTCCTTTATTTAGGATGTCATAATAGTCCGATTCGTCTAGAATGTAATTGTCGGGTGGAGGTGAGGGGTGAAGAGGGAATGTGTCGTACCAAGAATTTACTGTCTCAAGTAGTGGTTTGTCAAATGATTCGTCTTGCGCAAATATGAAGGTGTCCTTGAAATTGTTTTTAAATATATCTGCCATTTTTAATTTAATTTATTAGTGTTTATCACATACATCTGTTACACAGGTCAAATTATACGATAACAATGAAAAGCTTAAAACTAAACATTAATAAAGGACTTACACCGACACAGCAGGAATAATAAAATAAAATATTTTGTGCTTAAATTGCAAGGACAGTTATCACAGTCATTTATAAAATAAAATTAATATGAATACGTACAAAACAAATTAAAGTCACGGTGAAATAAATAAATAATAACGATAAAAAATTACATTACAAATAAACACTAAAAGTAAAAGAATTCACTAATCTGGTCATATTTTTTTAACTGCAAAATCTAGCAACTTTTACTTAGTTTAACATAATTTGCTTGTTTCCATTCAATACAACGCTCATTTATCCATTCCAATTATATAAAAGACGCTGCAGAATCAGTTTTTGTAATTTTGCCACAAGTTTGTCAAAACACGCATGCCTGGTTTTACATCTGGGCGACTCAAATATAAATAAACATAAAATAGATTATTCTGCTTTTTTAACATCGAGAATTAGTCTTTCCGACTGAATAGTAAAGTTTCTGTCACTGTCAGCTATGGTGTACAAAAGGGTCATAATTGTTAATATCATCAGCTGTCTTGTCAAAATGGTACGTACGTCAATTATCGTTATTGTTAGTGTCATGAAATAAAATCTGTTAGAGGAATAAACATAATGATAATAATTTGACGAATAAAGCACTAACAACCTTTCTTCACACTTGTATTTGAATTACCAAATGTGCATTTCGAACACAAAGTGACTGTATATTACGCGGGTTCGCGATTTGGTTTCAAAATTAAGGATACCAGTATATTTAAATAAATGGCTTTATTACAACTACTGACTAATAAATAATAACAAAAAATATAACAAAAGGACTTAAAAAAATAACAGAAAAGTAATGAAAGTATAACGCGGAAACGACCGAAGGGCACGATGTTTAGTGTTTGAAAGTTAAGACAAGACTCCCTGGGGATGGAGGTTTAAAGTGGTAGGTTTTAGCAAGAAGTGACGGGATTGGTTAGATATAGAAAAGAGGGGTTTTAGTAGAAGAAAATAGATATAACATTTCAGACAAGAAAGATAAGGATCGCTAGTTGTAGAGAGGGAGAATCAGGGGTTTTTCGGGTCTGGCGTTTTGGGCCGGGAAGGGACGTTTACGACTTAATCCCTCGACGGCTTAGTCGTTATTGCCCCCAATTGGGCACGATTTTGGCTCAGTGAAAGGAAATACAGAAAAATGTACACAATGGTGTATTGCCCTTCGGTCGTTTTCCTAAATAAGCAAAAATATGTGTAGTCACGTTTGGGTGCACGTAAAGTTCGGAATTTGAAATATATACAATAACACAATAATTTAATTGAGACGATTTAGTAAAATCAGCGTAAACAGTGACCATAATAATGGTCACTTTGTGTCCGAAATGTACATTTGGTAATTCAAATAAAAGTGTGAAGAAGGTTATTAGTGCTTTATTCGTCAAATAAATTTGATCTTCACGTAACTCACAATCAAGTTTTTATAATGGTAATAATAATAATAGGTGAGAATGGAGGCAAGAATATATGGACTGAATTCAAAGAACTAGCCCATTTTTTTCAGATTTCCTTTCTTTTATTTTTTGTTTGCATATTTATAATACCCCACAAAGAAAGAAATAAAGAGAACAACTGCCCCCTATTAAAATCCAGAAGCACAACCCCTGAACTCGAACGATTATCATAAAGACGACGACGGCGCCCACGCTAGTAAACATTAACACCACCTTTATTTACAAAAAGGAGTTATCTCTATTCAAACAAAAATAATGGGGTAAACACATACACACACACGCGCGCACACGAACAAAAACTAAGCGTGTAATTGAGACTGAATCAACAGCCCTAGTGGGATTTCGGTTTCATCCCCCGACATATCTATCCACTTATCAACGCCAGAAAGCGGAAAATGTATTCTACGCCCGCCCGGCAAAAAATAGACTTTTTGCGTGGGGCGCGAAAGGGCAGCGGTGGATTTTCTCCAGTGATTTTTCAACACTGGGGGGGATGGGATTCTCGTTTGCATTCATTAAGCGTTTATTGAGTTTGCATTCGTGTTCGGAATAAATCGATTCGTGTTATTCTCTCCGCTTTTTGTTTACTGACTTTGTCTGCTGTTCGTAATTTATTTTTTACTTTCCCCCATATGCAACACAAAGAGAAAGTATTGTTTTCAAGAAAATGTTCAAATTAAAAATGTTAGTGGGTTTATCCAGTTTGAAGTCCCCTGAGTTTATTAAGACCATTTTTGAAAAATGTCTGTAATTTTGTCCTGTAATTCTGTCTTTCTGTCGTGTCCTTCTGTCCTATCCTGTCCTTTCCTTCTGTCTTGTTCTTCTGTCTTCTTCTTCTGTACTGTCCTTCTGTCCTGTCCTGTCCTGTCCTTCTATCCTGTCCTTCTGTCCGGTCCTGCTGTCCTCTCCTGTCTTGTCCTGTCCTGTCCTTCTGCCCTGTCCTTCTGTCCTGTCCTTCTGTCCTGTCCTTCTGCCCTGTCCTGCTGCCTTGGCCTTTTGTCCTTCTGTCCTTCTGTACTTCTGTCCTATCCGTTTGTTCTTTAGTCCACTCCCAGACTAAGCATGAAGTAAAATTTCGAGTTTAGAAAAACCTAACAATTTGGTTTAGTCGCTCCGCGAAGCGGAGCGGCCAAACCAAATTTTCAGGTTTTTTTAAACTCAAAATTTTACTTGATGTGCCACGCGTGTAAAATTCTGGTTTTAAGTGAAGTTCAAAATACACGTCTTTGGCATACTGCCTAAGTCGAAAATTATATACTTCACAACATTTTAGTGTTTTATACGCGTGGCGCATGAAGTAAAATTTCGAGTTTAGAAAAACCTAAAAATTTGGTTTGGCCGCTCCGCTTCGCGGAGCGACCAAACCAAATTTTTAGGTTTTTCTAAACTCGAAATTTTACTTCATGCTTAGTCTGGAAGAGGAAAACACTCGTTTAAGCTTTAAATTGGAATCTTTGTAAAAAAACCAATATCCTAAGATTCATAGTACATACGCTGTCCTTCTGTCTTTCTATCCTTTTGTTCTTCTGTCCTTCTGTCCTTCTGTCCTTCTGTCCTTCTGTCCTTTTGTTCTTCTGTCCTTCTGTCTTTCTGTCCTAGTAGTCCTAGTAGTATCCGATCAACTTTTGGTGAAAATGCGGAAACCGGAAGTGGTAGTTTACTCCTAGAATCCAAAATCCAATCATTCAGGCGTTTCTAAACTCAAGTTCAGATATTCGTTGTTTTTCCAAAAGATTTTAATTTGAAGCTTTAAACGAGTGTTTTCCACTCCCAGACTAAGCATGAAGTAAAATTTCGAGTTTAGAAAAACCTGAAAATTTGGTTTGGTCGCTCCGCTTCGCGGAGCGGCCAAACCAAATTTTCAGGTTTTTCTAAACTCGAAATTTTACTTCATGCGCCACGCGTGTAAAACACTGGTTTTAAGTGAAATTCAAAATACACGTCTTTGGCAGCTGCCTAAGTCGAAAATTGTATACTTCACAATAGTTCAGTGTTTAATACGCGTGGCGCATGAAGTAAAATTTCGAGTTTAGAAAAACCTGAAAATTTGGTTTGGCCGCTCCGCTTCGCGGAGCGACCAAACCAAATTTTCAGGTTTTTCTAAACTCGAAATTTTACTTCATGCTTAGTCTGGGAGTGGAAAACACTCGTTTGAAGCTTCAAATTGGAATCTTTGTAAACAAACAACGCTGTCCTTCTGTCCTTCTGTCTTTCTGTCCTTCTGTCCTTCTGTCCTTCTGTCCTTCTGTCCTTCTGTCCTTCTGTCCTTCTGTCCGCGAAGCGGAGCGGCCAAACCAAATTTTCAGGTTTTTTAAACTCGAAATTTTACTTCATGCACCACGCGTGTAAAACATTGGTTTTAAGTGAAATTCAAAATACACGTCTTTGGCAGCTGCCTAAGTCGAAAATTGTATACTTCACAATATTTCAGTGTTTTATATGCGTGGCGCATGAAGTAAAATTTCGAGTTTAGAAAAACCTGAAAATTTGGTTTTTTCTAAACTCTAAATTTTATTTCATGCTTAGTCTGTGAGTGGAAAATACTCGTTTAAAGCTTCAAATTGTAATCTTGGTAAAAAATAACGAATATCCCAAGACTCACAGTACATGCGCTGTAATTAGGGTATGTATATTTAAAATTCAGACTGTTTGGTCCTCATCAGTGTAGTGTATTTCCTGGTCGGGAATACGAAATTGTACTTGGCTTTTATGCCTGATATTATGTGTAAAGTTTGGACGAAGTCGCGAGCGACATCTATTAGACAACGGTAGGATCTTCAATTTAACTTCTGTGAAATAGATGTCGCTTTTAAATTCGTTCAAACTTTATGATTGTGGAACTAAGATATTAGACTACGATATTTTCATCGTATTTTCAGGACCGCTTACTAACTCTACAACATTTTCCTTCTGTCCTTCTGTCCTAGTAGTTCTAGTAGTATCCGATTAACTTTTGGTAAAATGCGGAAACCGAAAGTGGTAGGTTACTCTTAGAATTCAAAATACAAACATTCAGACTATTCTAAACTCGAGTTCAGATATTCGTTGTTTTTTTTTCAAAAGATTTCACTTTGAAGCTTTAAACGATAGTTTTCCACTCCCAGACTGAGCATGAAGTAAAATTTCGAGTTTAGAAAAACCTGAAAATTTGGTTTGGTCGCTCCGCGAAGCGGAGCGGCCAAACCAAATTTTCAGGTTTTTCTAAACTCGAAATTTTACTTCATGCGCCACGCGTGCAAAACACTGGTTTTAAGTGAAATTCAAAATACACGTCTTTGGCAGCTGCCTAAGTCAAAAATTGTACACTTCACCAAATTTAAGTGTTTTATACGCGTGGCGCATGAAGTAAAATTTCGAGTTTAGAAAAACCTGAAAATTTGGTTTGGCCGCTCCGCTTCGCGGAGCGACCAAACCAAATTTTCAGGTTTTTCTAAACTCGAAATTTTACTTCATGCTTAGTCTGGGAGTGGAAAACACTCGCTTAAAGATTTAAATTTAAATTTTTGAAAAGAAACAGCGTATAACCTTAGATTCACAGTACATACCCTGTAATTAGAGTATGTATATTTAAAATTCAGATTGTTTGGTCCTCATCAGTGTAGTGTATCTCCTCGTCGAGAATACGAAATTGTACGAAATTGTAATTGTTAGACAAAGGTAGGATCATCAATTAACCTTCTGTGAAATAGATGTCGCTTGTGAATTCGTTCAAACTTTATGATTTTAGAACTTAGATATATTTTTCATGGTATTTTCAGGACAGCTTAATACTTCTCCAACATTTTCTTTTTCCAATTGTCTAAACATTTTACGAGAAAACACATTCTTGAATACGTTTTTTGTAGCTTTTAACTTGTCTGAAAAGGCTGCAATTAGAATTGCCGAATTTTCGATATTCGGACAGATCGTTAAGACGATTTAATCGATTTTTGATGATTTTGAACGAATGTATAAACTATGCGAACGGTTGCATGAATTTTGTCCAATTTATAAAACAATCATTCGAGTATACTCGTGTGCACAAACTTGCTAACCTAATTAATAAACATTCGCATGTTTACAAAAACCAAGCTAAAAATCAGTTAGATGGCTCACTGATTTCCCACTTGATGCGAGCGGGCTGACCGAAAACTAATTTCTGGATGAGGCTTAAGTTCTCATAGAAAATGCTCCAATTCTTTAGATACATTTTGGTATAATATAAAGTCATTTGGCGATTTTTGTATTTTCGCGAAAATTTTACTATTTTAAATGGCTTACGATATTTTCAAATTTTAGTGAACATTTTTTTCTCTTCAAAAAATCTGTAAAATTCACAAAGGCCTTTAATGACGGTAGAAAGAACGTAGACTATTTATTTTCCCGAAAAATAATTATTTTCAACCAGTTTGGGCCACTTGGGTCGCCCTGTAAAATTAACATGCGGCCTTATGAGAACGGTTTAAGAGAGGCCTGCCTATTGGCCGTTTCGGACGCGTCTACGGTTAAACCAAGATTATAAGATTCACAGAAAAGATAGAATAACGGGGTTTCCAGAATTGGATTCTTAAAGAATGCAGATACATTTTTACTAAAGGGAATCTCGTAAGGTCATCTGTGACCGCCAGAAAAAAAAAGCAAAGACGAGCAAAATTTTCGCCCACTTTGTAAAGGTCTACTTTGCGAGCGGGCTGGCCAAAAACTAAATACTCGATGAAGCTTAGGTTTTCACAGATGATGCTCCTATTCTTTAGCTATATTTTGGTATAATATGAAGTCATTTGAAGGTTTTCGTATTTTCGCTAAAATTTGACTATTTTCCATGCACACCCCTCACGACATTTTCAAATTTTAGTGATTTTTTTTTCTCTGAAAAAAATTTGATAAAATTCACGAAGGTCCTTCATGATAGTAAAAAGAACGTGGACTATTTATTTTCCCGAAAAATAATTATTTTCAACCATTTCGGGCCACTTGGTTCGCCCCGTGAAATTAACATGTGGGCTTATGAGAACGGTTTAAGAGAGGCCTGACTATTGGCCGTTTTGGACGCGTCTGCGGTTAAATCAAGATTACAAGGTTCATAGAAAACATAAAAGGACGGAGCTTCCAGCATTTTATTCTTAAGGAATGCAGATACATTTTTACTAAAGGGAATCTCGTAAGGTCACCTGTGACCGCCAGAAAAAAAATGCAAAGACGAGCAAAATTTTCGCCCACTTTGCAAAGGTCTACTTATCGAGCGGGCTGGCCAAAAACTAAATACTCGATGAAGCTTAGGTTTTCACAGATTATGCTCCTATTCTTTAGCTACATTTTGGTATAATATGAAGTTATTTGACGGTTTTCGTATTTTCGCTAAAATTTGACTATTTTCCATGCACACCCCTTACGACATTTTCAAATTTTAGTAATTTTTTTTCTCTGAAAAAAATTTAATAAAATTCACGAAGGTCCTTGATGATAGTAAAAAGAACGTGGGCTATTTAGTTTCCCGAAAAATTATTATTTTCAACCATTTCGGGCCACTTGGTTCGCCCCGTGAAATTAACATGCGGCCTTATGAGAACGGTTTAAGAGAGGCCTGCCTATTGGCCGTTTTGGACGCGTCTGCGGTTAAATCAAGATTACGAGGTTCACAGAAAAGATATAAGGACGGAGTTTCCAGCATTTTATTCTTAAAGAATGCAGATACATTTTTACTAAAGGGAATCTCGTAAGGTCACCTGTGACCGCCAGAAAAAAATTGCAAAGACGAGCAAAATTTTCGCCCACTTTGCAAAGGTCTACTTTGCGAGCGGGCTGATCAAAAACTAAATACTCGATGAAGCTTAGGATTTCACAGATTATGCTCCTATTCTTTCGCTACATTTTGGTATAATATGAAGTCATTTGACGGTTTTCGTATATTTGCTAAAATTTGACTATTTTCCATGCAAACCCCTTACAACATTTTCAAATTTTAGTGATTTTTTTTTTCTCTGAAAAAAATTTGATAAAATTCACGAAGGTCCTTGATGATAGTAAAAGAACGTGGACTATTTAGTTTCCCGAAAAATAATTATTTTCAACCATTTCGGGCCACTTGGTTCGCCCCGTGAAATGAACATGCGGCCTTATGAGAACGGTTTAAGAGAGTCCTGCCGATTGGCCGTTTCGGACGCATCTACGGCTAAACCAAGATTATAAGGTTCACAGAAAAGATAAAAGGATGGGGTTTCCAGCATTGGATTCTTAAAAAATGCAGATACATTTTTACTAAAGGAAACCTCGTAAAGTTGCCTGTGACTGCCTGAGAAAAATTGCAAAGACGAGCAAAATTTTCGCCCACTTTGCAAAGGTCTACTTTGCGAGCAGGCTGACCAAAAACTAAATTCTCAATAAAGCTCAAGTTTTAACAGATTATGCTCCCGTTCTTTAGCTACATTTTGGTATAAAATGAAGTCATTTGGCAGTTTTCGTATTTTCGCCAAAATTTGACTATTTTCTCCTTACGACATTTTCAAATTTTTGTGAATTTGTTTTTCTCTCCAAAAACTTTGATGAAATTTATGAAGGTCCTTGATAATAGTAAAAAGAATGTGGACTATTTAGTTTCCCGAAAAGTAATTATTTTCAACCATTTCGGGCCACTTGGTTCGCCCCGTGAAATTAACATGGGGCCTTATGAGAACGGTTTAAGGGAGGCCTGCCGATTAGCCGGTTTGGACGCGTCTGCGGTTAAATCAATATTACAAGGTTTCCAAAAAAGATAGAACAACGGAATTTCAAGCGTTGGATTCTTAAAGAATGCAGATACATTTTTACCAAAGGGAATCTCGTACGGTTGCCTGTGACTACCTGAGAAGAATTGCAAAGACGAGCAAAATGTTCGCCCACTTTGCAAAGGTCTACTTTGCGAGCGGGCTGACCAAAAACTAAATACTCGATGAAGCTCAATTTTTCACAGATTATGCTCTCATTTTTTAGCTATATTTTAGTATAATATAAAGTCATTTGACGATTTTCGTATATTCGCCAAAATTTGACTATTTTCCATGCATTTCCCTTACGTAATTTTTAAATTTCCGCGGAAATCTTAAAATCGCCAAATGACTTCATATTACACCAAAATATAGCTAAAGAATGGGAGCATAATATATGAGAACTTAAGCCACATTAATAAATTAGCTTTTGGTCAAAGCGCTCGCAAATTTGGCGAAAATTTTGCTCGAATTTGCAATTTTTTCATTTTCAAATTTTTGTGAATTTTTTTTTCTCTCCAAATAATCTGATAAAATTCACAAAATCCCTTGAGGATAGTAAAAAGCACGTCGACTATTTAGTTTTCCGAACAATAATTATTTTCTATCATTTCTGGCTACTTGGTTCACCCCACGAAATTACCATGAGGCCTTATGAGAACGGTTTAAGAGAGGCCTGCCGATTGGCCGTTTCGGACGCATCTGCGGTTAAACCAAGATTACAAAGTTTACAGAAAAGAGAGAAGGTCTAGGTTTCAAGCATTAGATTCTTAAAAATGCAGATACATTTTCATTAAAGGTCATTTTGCAAGGTCACCTGTGACAGCCATAAAAAAATTTCAAATGCGAACAACATTTTTGCTCACTTTGCAAAGGTTTACTTTGCGAGTGAGCTGATCAAAAACTAATGACTTGATAAAGCTTAAATTTTCACAGATTATGCTCCCGTTCTATAGCTACATTTTAATATAACATGAAGTAATTTGGCGATTTTCATATTTTCCCCAAGATTTAACCATTTTCCATGCATACCCCTTACGTTATTTTCAAATTTCGGCAGAAATCCTATAATAGCCAAATAACTTCATATTACACCAAAATGTAGCTAAAGAATGGGAGCTTAATCTGTGCAAACTTGCGCCACATTGATAAATTAGTTTTTGGTCAGTGCGCTCGCAAAGTTAGCGAAAATTTTGCTCGACTTTGCAATTTTTTTCTGGCGGTCACAAACGACCTAGTTTTATCAATTAGATAATTATTAATCAGATTAGCTAGTGTGTACAATTAGCTTAGCAATTTTATACATGTCATTTATTTTAAAATAATTCAACTACAACAAAACTAATTTTCAACAAGCATCAATTTGAAATCCCAACGGTCAACGTTTAAATTCCCACTAACATCAATCAATCAACCACTAATAAACCATCAAAAACTTTCGCACTAATCGGAAAACATTCGAGCAACTTTCCGGCGGTCACAAATTGCACATGTCGTCACTTAATGACCGCCCATTCCCCTCTCAACAATAAGTCTGAAATTACGCACCTGTTGACAGGATGAACGGTTCGATTTTTTTCTCGCTACTTTCGTTCGAGAAAGAGATTATTCGGTTCACCGGGTGACACGAAATTTGTGGAGGTCTCCAACTTACTGATAATACTTTATCTTGTGCACTGGCAGAAG
Source organism: Philonthus cognatus (assembly GCA_932526585.2). NCBI lineage: Eukaryota > Metazoa > Arthropoda > Insecta > Coleoptera > Staphylinidae > Philonthus > Philonthus cognatus. The sequence continues at coordinate 171,963,483 of OW052241.1, forward strand.
GTCGTCAATAATCAATGTGTTGAAAAAAAAGTTAATAATACCTCCATTGATGGTGATAAGGAAATATTTGTTAAAGGCGCATAGGAATTCCAAATGGATTTTTACTTATCTGCTAATTATGGAGGGAAATTTATAATTTAAATTCTTACCAAGTTTGATTTAGTGATGGGTTTGTTGAAAAGCTCCAAAATATCCTGGAACAAAATTTGGTGGATTAATAAAACAATTTTTACTTCTAAACCGATTTGACGAAAGGGTAGAAAGAGGGTGAAAAATAAATTTATTACAGTTTTGCAAAGCATTAATTGATTATCCAACGGTATCTGGATTGTTGTACAAAATAACAAAATATGTTTCAAACAAAAGACGTTTAGCATCAAATTCTCTACATTTTCGTAAAAACATTTTCTTTATAGCACCCTCCGTTTACGAGATATCCGGCCTGATAGGCGGAAAAATCAACCTTACCTAACCTCACTCATCTCGCCTGTCAACTCGATCAATCCAACGCGTGATTCCAAAATTTTAAAGCCCTTGTGTGAAAAATACATTTGTTACAGTTTTACAAAGCATAAACTAACCTATAATTGATTATCCACGGTATCTCGATTGTTGTACAAAATATCAAAAAATGTTTGAAACAAAAGACGTTAAGCATCAAATTCTCTACATTTTCGTGACAACAATTTTTTCTATTGCACCCTCCGTTTACGAGATATCCGGTTTGATTGGCGGAAACATCAACCTAACCTAACTTCACTCATCTCGCCCGTCAACTCGATCAATCCAACGCGTGATTCCAAAATTTTAAAGCCCTTGTGTGAAAAATAAATTTGTTATAGTTTTCCAAAGCATTAATTGATTTTTCAACGGTATCTGGATTGTTGTACAAAATAACAAAATATGTTTCAAACAAAAGACGTTTAGCATCAAATTCTCTACATTTTCGTGACAACAATTTTTTCTATTGCACCCTCTGTTTACGAGATATCCGGCCTGATTGGCGGAAACATCAACCTAACCTAACTTCACTCACCTCGCCTGTCAAATCGATCAATCCAACGCGTGATTCCAAAATTTTAAAGCCCTAGTGTGAAAAATAAATTTGTTACAGTTTTCCAAAGCATAAACTAACATATAATTTATTATCCAATGGTATCTTGATTGTTGTAGAAAATAACAAAAAATGTTTCAAACAATAGACTTTCAGCATCAAATTCTCTATTCTGAAATAATCAAATTTAGATAATTGATTTTCATTTTGGAAAAAGGGTCGATAGCCCAATTTGACAATAAATATTCAATCACTGAAAAATGTATTTTAATTTATATTTTTTCAAATCGAAAACAACAATACATCTTTATTGACAAAATAATAATATAATACATAATACATCTAATGGATTATAATAATATTATTATATTGTCAATTAAGATGTATTGTTGTTGTCGATTTGAAAAAATATAAATTGAAATACATTCCTGTCGGTTTTGAAATATTACCAACAAAACTCGAATTTTTACTTCATGCGTCACGCCTATAAAACACTGGTTTTAAGTGAAGTTCAAAATACACATATTTGGCATACTGCCTAAGTCGAAAATTGTATACTTTACTATATTTCAGTGTTTTATACGCGTGGCGCATGAAGTCAAATTTCGAGTTTAGAAAAACCTGAAAATTTGGTTTGGTCGCTCCGCTTCGCGGAGCGACCAAACCAAATTTTCAGATTTTTCTAAACTCTAAATTTTACTTCATGCTTACTCTGGGAGTGGAAAACACTCGTTTAAAGCTTCAAATTGGAATCTTTGTAAAAAAAAAACAAGGATATCTTAAGATTTACAGTACATTCAGATGTATTGTTTTTGTTAATTAAATGACTATATAAGTTAATTTGATATATATTATATTATTTGACCTGATTTGAAAGTGTATAAAGAAAACTGTAAATATTTTGTTTTTTAAATATTGCATTTATTCGTCATAAAAAAAATGGCAGTGTATTTCGAACTTCACAAAATGTCAGCGTTTTATTCGCGTGGCGCATGAAGTAAAATTTCGAGTTTAGAAAAGCCCCGTGAAAATTTGTCTCGGGTCGCTGCGCGACCCTCGACAAATTTTCTACGCGGGGCTTTTCTAAACTCGAAATTTTACTTCATGCTTAGCCTGGGAGTGGAAACACTCGTTCTAAACTTCATACAGTACTTTTTTATATAAAATCGACCAATACCTAAAAATTTATATGTATATAGAATCTTTATTCATAAATAACATACACATAAACAAAAGGTTGCACATTACAGAGAATAACGTCAGATAACTAGAATACTAAGCTACAACGTAACAGAATCGTATACATGTATGGTATACATTATGTTCGCGGAGCGACCAAACTAGATTTTCAGGTTTTTCTAAACTCGAAATTTTACTTTATGCTTAGTCTAGGAGTGGAAAATACTCGTTTAAAGCTTCAAATTGAAATCTTGTAAAAAAAAACAACGTATCTTAAGATTCACGGTACATTAAGATGTATTGTTATTGTCGATTTAAAAAAAATATAAATTGAAATACATTTGTGTCGGTTTTGAAATATTAACAACAAAATAATAAATTAAATTTCGTATAAAATAATTTTGATGAAAACTACGTATTTGCCTACTTAATTTAGATCTCCAGGGGAAATATTTTTTGTTTACACAAGTCTTATTAATAATATTGCTGTTGAGGCTGACCAGACTCAACCTACCTATCATAATTTTAGAATTTAGTACGAAACACGTGGACCATTGCTGATGATTTTCCACGGCCAATTAATATCGCGTTTACTTGCAAAATAAATTTCAAGGAGCAGAGTTTCAAAATATAAATAATGTTCACTTTATCCTCGAGTGCCAATTTTTTCATATTTCAATCGTTTTTCACAATTTGTGAAACAAACCAAGTCTTTTTAATTTATCCTTCAATATTATTTCAAAATGTTTCACCAAGTGATAAATGACAAAGTTATTCAAGAAATACTAGATATATAATTAACCTATTAACGGCCGAGCAATTATAGAGTTAACTCTAATAGTTGGCTTTAGGTAAAGATTTTGCACTTATTTTTATGATTTCTATGAATAACTTATTGTATGAAATACTGTGAATGTATCTTTTATATACCGGGTGGTGCATCGGACGACGCACCATAGGGATTTAAATAGATTTTTTTTAATTCGTATTCATTTACTTCCCACGTCGTTTTATCAATAACCATAAGATAGGTTTTTTGTGGGGATCCAAAAATTGAGTCTAGTACACCCATTTAAAATATTTATTTATTATCTAAATTTGAGATACACTTATATTAAAACTACAATTTAAAAAAATTAAATCCACCTTGCCTTCTTTTTATTAATTTTCTTTTAAATCTAGAAAATAAAACAATTACGAAATATTTTTTTATACTCTACATATAAACTGTTGGGAGGCAAATAATGAGGTGCATATAATTGAAGTAAAAAAAATACATGGTCATTTATTTCCTTCCCAACGTAACGTAACGCTTAATAATACTCTTGCAATCTATTTAGTTCCACTTATTTTGACTTGCAATAACCATCTAGTATTTAACTGTTCTATTAACTCAGTTTTAGGTATGTATTGCACCCTAAACTGAACTGTTTAGCAGTAAAACAGTTATTATTTTTCGTTATGTATTCACAAAGTAGATTTTAAGAGTACTTTAACCTTTTGTAAGGCACGGCATATTTTTATTTTTAAGGTAATGATTTTAAAATAATTTATTACTAGAAAATAGATAAAAATTTAATTTCTCAAATGAGTATATTAGACTTAACTTTTTCATCTCTACAAAAAGTCTATCCTATGATTTTTTGATTAAATGACATGGGAAGTATATAAACGAGAATTAAGAAAACCATTGAAATCCCTATGGTGCGTCGTCCGATGCACCACCCGGTATACATAATGTATACGATGTAAATTTTTAGGCATTCTTAAATTCCATATAAAAACGTGCTATATAAAGTTTAGAACGAGTGTTTCCACTCCCAGACTAAGCATGAAGTAAAATTTCGAGTTTAGAAAAGCCTCGCGTAGAAAATTTGTCGAGGGTCGCGCAGCGACCCGAGACAAATTTTCACGGGGCTTTTCTAAACTCGAAATTTTACTTCATTCGCCACGCGTATTAAACACTGAAATATTGTGAAGTTAGAAATACACTGCCATTTTTTTATGACGAATAATTGGAATATTTAAAAAACAAAATATTTACAGTTTTCCTTATACACTTTCAAGTCAGTTCAAATAATATAATATATCAAATTAACTTCTAGTCATTTAATTAACAAAAACAATACATTTTAATGCACTGCCATTTTTTTATGATGAATAATTGAATTATTTGAAATAAAATATTTACAGTTTTCCTTATAAAGGGTGGACCATCTATTAGTTTCTTTTTGAACTGTTTGTTATTTTCTTATTGGTAACACTGTCGCACTTGACATATTGACATAAATGTAGTGTCAAACCTCCGCTGTAAGATATGAATCGTTTTTATTTAGAACAACGTTGGGAAATATTGAAAAATTATTTCCAAAGTGAGTGTTGTGTTTAACATAACAACATGGCGAACAACTCAGACGTTATTTCAGAGTGTCCGCAAGAAAAACGCTGTAAATGTAGACAAGTAGCCAAAACTGGTCTAAAGTGCATGATTTGTAATACCGTGTATCATCCTGGATGTGTAAAAAAGGTGAAACATCTCTCAATCAGCAGTGAAACAATCAATTGCTGTGCAATCACCGAGGATATAACCAACAAATCGAATGGGTCAAGAAGGCAAAATGAAAATGCGGAAATTTCAACACCCACTGCTGATACGGATCTAACAATGGATTTCCTAAGGGCAGAGGTAATATTGCTGAAACAAATTATTAAGGAAAAAGAAGATAAATATGAACTAGCTACAAAGTTTCTTATCGAAAAGGATAACATAATAGCACTGTTGAAGAAACCTGCAAGTGATCAAGTTATGAACCAATTAACACCTACAGTTTCCTTTAATAATAATAATAATAACAAAATGATTTCAGTTAATACACATGCAGGAGCCATATTGAAGAATCCTGTTAGCCCAGCCGCAAACCAACAAAGATTGACAAATACGCCAATTAATCGCATAGAATCTGCATCATCTAAAAATATAGATAAATTACAGGTTCCGATAACAATCAAAACCAAAACACCGGAAAAGCAAACCAATAACCAAATAACTCCAGCGATACCTTCACACCAACCCAACGATGTAGCGGCAACACTCGCTACACCAAACGGCCCCGAAAAACTCGATGAAAAGGAGAAATGGACAGAAGAAAACCCGCAAAAGTAAACGGCCTAGACAAAAAACAATTCTAGGCATAGCAAACGCCCAGAATAACTCAGTAAAGAGAGCTAGGCGCTATGGACATCTGCATGTATACAATCTGGACCCAAATACGACAGCCGAGGAATTGAAGACATACTTGGAAAATCTACATTTCCAAGATATTAAATGTAGCTAACTGCAATCAAAATATCCTGAGGAATATTCCTCTTTTAAGGTGGGGGTGCCACTAGATAAACTAGAAGAACTGATACAGCCAGATATCTGGCCACAAAATGTGAAAATAAATATTTTTTTATGGAGAATTCAGCCGAAGACCAATTTGAAATAAAAATGCTGTTTCTTAACGCACAATCTATTAAAAACAAACTCAATGAATTAGAGGCGCTAACTTTTAATGAAAATTTTAGTTTAATTGCAATCTATGAGCATTGGCTCTCTCAGGAACAATGCGAAGTCTCAAAAATTAACAACATGGCAGCTAGGGCGTTCTATTCACGAAAAGAGAGCAATTATGGTGGGACTATAATTTATGTTAATGAAAATTTAACTTTTGGTGAATATAATAAAGTGATAAAGTTAGTGTTGATAAAGATTGTGAATTGTCAATGGTGTACATTCCCTCCTTTAAAATGTTCTTTATATGTGTCTATCGTTCGCCTTGTGGCGATTTCAATGTTTTTCTCAATATTTTATCATCTTTTTTAGATAAGTTAAATTATAATAACTGTGATGTCGTAATGGCTGGCGACTTTAATATCAGGTTCTCTGCCCAAGACCCTAGAGAAATGCAACTTGTTGACCTGCTTGCAACATATGGATTATATAAAACCGTATATTTCAACACACGTAAAAATAATTGCATCGACAACATATTTACTAACTGTCATGAATCTAAAATTAAAATTGAATGCTACATACAATACATGCCTATCCGATCACCAGGGCTTACTATTATCACTACGCACTAATACTCGTGAAATGAGAAATATGGAGTTCTTTTGTAGACCTATCTCTTTGGAAGGTAAGATTAATTATTATACTATTCTAGAAAATTCCGATTGGAGTTTTCTTGACAATCCAGCTGTGCAAATCAATAAAAAGTGGGAAGACCTGCATACTACACTAACAAATGCATTAAACACGGCTTTTCCAATGAAAGTCTGCAAAAAAAGGCTAAGTCACACCGTATTGAGTGGTTTAACTCTGATGTTAGAAATATGCGTGAAACCTTGCACTTCGTTGAAGAATACCACACTAAATAGCCTTCAAGAACTTCTGAACAACTTCTTAAACCATATCCATCGTGTTTGAAAACTTTATATTGTTCTATGGTTCGTTCTAACTTGGAATACGCATCAATAATTTGGTCACCGCATACATCGGGTCTCACCAATAGATTAGAAACCATACAAAAGAAGTTCTTTCATACGATGGAGTACAAATTGGTTAAATACCATTCACTTGGCTCTTATTCAGATATAATGGCTGAATTAAAAATGAAAACCCTAGAAGATCGTCGCACAATTAACGACTTAATTTATCTACATAAAATTGTAAACGGAGCGATTGATTGTCCAGAGATTTTATCCATGCTTGACTTCTACGTACCCTGCCATGATCGTAGTCTAAGGTCTAACCCAATTTTTCGCCTGAGGACGTTTTCATCGAATTATGGTCATAATAATCCCATTGCAAGGATGATGCGAGCTGCGAATAGTTTGGACACGGAATTTATATCGTTATTCGGATCCAATTTAGTTACATTTAAGAATCATCTAACCCACTTAGAGGTTTTTAACAAATAGCCGATAAACTGTGCGATAATTCATATTTATTGTTTGATTAGTGTTGTTAATTTTTTTTTTTGCATGATTTCGGTGTTTAATACAATAAAAAATAACTGCTTTTTAGTGAGCATAGTATAATTATTTAGTTTTAGTTTTAGATTTATTTCAAATACATTGCATTACTATCTAGATTGTCTACATTGTGTATTTTAAATGTAGGATAGTTTATACATGATATATTTAAGCATTAACTTGTTTTTGTAAAAGGGGTTTCCCGTTGAATATGAATAAAAAATAAAATAAAAGAATGTAGGTTTAAATATAAACGTTGTATAATATCCTCCAAGCAGCAGGCTTATGACCAATTTATTAATAAATCAAAGAACAAATTGGGAGCTTTTTGGGATATTACAAATGATTTACGAAACAAGTCAAATAAAACCTCAACCTGTGATATATCCTGTGATAATTTTAATACATACTTTGTCAATGTTGCTAATGAACACATTAGTCAGTAAATACACCAGTCAGTAAATACAAACAATTATTTTAATTTTAAAGAAAAGGTATTTTTCTCATTTAAAGAAATCACACATAATAAAGTACGTGAGACTATAATCAAATTAAAATCTCGAAAAAGTTCTGATATATATGATATTACAGTAGGTATTATAAAAGGGGTGAAGGACCTACTTATATCACCTCTAACTAAATTAATCAATGACATCATCACATCAGGCATATTTCCTGACGCATTGAAATTTGCAAAGATCATACCTATCCACAAAGCAGGGGATATTAATGACATACAAAATTATCGACCTATATCTTTGCTCCCTATTATCTCTAAGGTAGTAGAAATTATATTAAAGGAACAAATAGTTGAGTATCTGGAATTAAATCAAATATTAAATTCGCAACAATTTGGTTTTAGATCCCAACGATCAACGACAGACGCAATTCTATCTTTACTTAAAATAGTTTCAAATTGTTTCGAAAAGAAAAGGTTCTGTGTAGGCTCCTTTTTGGACATGAGTAAAGCATTTGATTGCATATCTCATGAATTGATATGTGACAAATTGAAACATTATGGATTCCCCTTGAATAGTCTAAAACTCTTATCGACCTACCTTTCAAATAGGTTTCAAGTGGTGAAGTATGACAACAACATATCAAGTACGCTACCCATACAGTATGGTGTTCCTCAAGGATCAGTCTTGGGTCCAATTCTGTTTATAATTTATATTAACAATATGCCAAACTGTATCAATTCTGATGTAATATTATTTGCAGATGATACCACCATGGTCAATGTGGCTAATACAGTTGAGGATGTCACCCTCAACGAAGTCGCCACGTGGTGCAATAAAAATAATTTAATTTTAAATGAAACTAAAACGAAGCAAATATTATTTACCTTAGATAAAACCGATATCACGCTTGAAAAATCTGTAAAATGTTTAGGCATCCACTTAGACCCCAAACTCAAGTGGGACAATTAGGGAGAAAGTTTAGCCAAGAAGTTGTCAAAAAATATTTTTTGCCTGCGCAGTGTATCATATTATACAAATTCAATACAAGCTTTAAGAACAGCGTATTTTGCGTTATGCGAATCGTACATTAGATATGGTCTCATTATATGGGGACACTCTGCATCAAGACACAGAATATTCTCCATACAACGCAGGGCCGTAAGACTAATTTCAGGAGCCAAATATACAGAAGATTGCAAACAATATTTTATTAAAGGCAAAATATTAACATTGCCCTGTTTATATATACTGGAATGTCTTATATATATTAAAACAAATATAAACTTGTATCCAGACCACAAACATCATGAGCATAACACCAGGAATAAAAATAAGTTATATCAGAACCAAATCCGACTACAAACTGTACATACTGGTACAAATTACTATAGCATCATATTTTATAACAAATTACCGCACCATATAGCATCCATACCATTAAATAAATTTAGAGTAGTGATCAAAGAATATCTTCTGTCAAATGCATTTTACTCATGGAATGAATTTTTAAATTGCGATATTATTATTTAACCTGCTTTTTAACATGTTTGTGACGTACGTATACATTAATGTTTTATCTTTTTAACTAGTTTTTATCACTTTTAACTATTTATTTTAATTTATTTACAATTATATCTATTTACACTTAATATTAAGTAATCTTAGTCTGTTTGTGTGTGTTAACTTTTATTTATTAGTTGATTTGCATATAAAACTATATTTAATAAATTTAATTTATTTATTTATTTTCAGGTATTATTATTATTTATTTTATTATATACGGATAATATTATTTTCTCCTTACCACGTCACAGTTAATCATTTAAACATACTTAATATTTATTTAAAATTTATATTTGAACTCTACTTATACAATCTTTACTTTATTTATTACATATGAGTTGTGTAAACTCTTGTTGTTAAAATATTATTATTATTATAATGGAGTGCAGTACAAAGACATACTAACTGAGTTTTGTTTCCGCAATTAGACGATTTCGACTTAGGCGAGTTTTGGTTCCAGCAGGATAGAGCAACATGCTACACCAGCCTTAAAACTATCGATCTTTTGCACACTAAGTTTGGTACCCGTGTTATCAGTCGTTTTCGAGACATAAATTGGCCATCGGTCAACTGCAATTTGTCGTCGTTGGACTATTTTTTGTGGGGATATATTAAGGACCGTGTTCAAATTGGAATCTTTGTAAAAAAAAAAACAACGAATATCTTAAGATTCACTGTACATTAAGATGTAATGTTTTTGTTAATTAAATGACTATATAAGTTAATTTGATATATCATATTATTTGATATAAGAAATATTGTAAATATTTTGTTTTTTAAATATTGTAATTATTCGTTTTAAAAAAAATGCAGTGTATTTCGAACTTCACAAAATATCAGCGTTTTATACGCGTGGCGCATGAAGTAAAATTTCGAGTTTAGAAAAGCCCCGTGAAAATTTGTCTCGGGTCGCTGCGCGACCCTCGACAAATTTTCTACGCGGGGCTTTTCTAAACTCGAAATTTTACTTCATGCTTAGTCTGGGAGTGGAAAACACTCTTTTAAAGCTTCAAATTGGAATTTTTGTAAAAAAACAACGAATATCTTAAGATTCACAGTACATTAAGATGTATTGTTGTTGTCGATTTGAAAAAAATATAAATTGAAATGGATTTGTGTCGATTTGTCGTCGTTGGGCTATTTTTTGTGGGGATATGTTAGGGACCGTGTTCACTCCAATGATCTACAAACAATTGACACACTAAACCAAAATAATTGTTAAACTATTCATTAAATCAGGGGTCTCCGGCCCGCGGGCCAAATCCGGCCCGCGTTATCATGATTTTGGCCCGCGACTAGAGATACATTTTGCGTATATGAAATATTTTTAAAACGATTTAGTGCTAACATTTTTTATAAATATTATACATCAAGTGAAGTAAACACGATTTTATTCACGAAAAGATTTTTGATTTCACGAGCGCCTCGGCGCGAGTGAAATCATTTCTTTGAGTGAATAAAGGTGTTTAATTCACGTGGCGTATATATGTTTTTATTCAATTTTGTTAATTTAAATCGACATTATTAACTCCATAACAACCGTAATAAACAAGGTTTTATTCACTAGTGAACTAAAATTTTTTTAGGTCACTAGTGAGTTAAAAAAATTGTTATATAAACAATTACAACAACTAAACTTTACAACAATTAAAATATCTTAGAAACCTGCGCGTTTATCACAACGAATTTAGTTCAAAAGTTAAAATCAAAGCAATCTTTTGTCTAACCCCATAGTAAACGTTTACTTTTTTAGAAACTTAAAAAAAATAATCATATAATAACATTACAGAACGCAATGTTTAATAACTTAAAAAAAATATATATTACAAAAATGAAAACAAAAACAAACATATCATCACACACATTAAGCAATAATATTTATACTTGATGCCAAACGTATGTAATATTCATATAAGTAAATTAATCTTTACTTATATGAATGCTTCAGTTATTTAGGTTATTAAAGTTTATGTGTAAAGGTCCAACGTTAGACAAATGTATATCTTCTTGTTTTTTTATTTCCATTTTCTATGAACTCTGGATCGATTCATTCCTACCAAGAACGGCTGATGATTGTTTAATAATTCTCTTGGAAATGTCAATTTTGTTATTCAGAGAATCTTCTATATATCCTTCCACAACACTATTTGAACGCCATCCACCATGTCTTTTTACTACTGATAAATCTGCCCCAGAATCTGCCAGCAGAGTAGCACTCGAACGCCTGAAACTATGACCCGTATATTCTTGTGGATTATTAAGACCTAGGAACTCTGCGATTTTTTTAGGAAATTTTGATCGTGTATTAATTCCAACTGGCTGTACAGTGCATTTTTTGTTCTTAAAGTTAAGGTATCCGGAATTTTTACTACAATTACGTTACCCCTGTCTTCTATGTCATCAACTGACATAGCAACCAATTCGCCAATTCTGCATCCTCCAAAAAGTCCAACAATAAATACAACCTTTATTAATAAATGTTCATCATCAGAGGCAGCATCCAAAAATCGTTCCATTTCCTCTAATGTGAACACCTTAGATTTCTTTGGTCTGTGCCCTACTGATTGTTGCTTGAGAAAAGCAGAGACTTGATGAAATCTGCTTATGTCTACATTTTCTTTTACAGATAACATTTTTTTCAACTGGGAATAGTAAGACCACACTGATGAAGATTTAGATTTTTTGGATTTTTCCGAAATATATGCCAAAATTATACTTTCATCTACTCCTTTTGCTTGCTTTTGATCCCTCCATTTACAAAATTTTGCGTATTCATTTTCATACGAAATTTTTGATTTTGCAGGTATCACTTTTTTTACTGCTTCCAAAGCCTCCTCCAGAACTTCAGACGGTACAAATACTTCATTATCTGGTTTTTCTCGAAATACTCCAGTGAGTTCAGACATTTTTATGACACGAGATAGAAGTTTTACAAATTTTGAAAATTATAAATAATACGTCGTCATTAAAATGGATTTCACAGTCTACATAGTTTTTCAACATTTATTTAAAAATAAATGTAAAGTACATTTTCTTTACAATTTCGTCAAAATAAAAATAATTAATTAAAAATTTATTATTATTATTACCCAATTTTAAATTACCGGTAATGTTACATCACTAACTGTATGTAACATTACCGGTAATTTAAAATTGGGTAATAATAATAATAAATTTTTAGGCTTTTCTAAACTCGAAGTTCGAAGTTCGTAAAACGCCAATTAATCCCGAAGTTCAAAAAATTACACAAATTCCAATAAATAGTTCTAAGAAGTTAATCCATGATTTTGTAAAAATTATAAGTTTTTGCGAATCTATCAACAAATTGCAATTTTACAATAATATAAAATTAAATTCTGTGGAAAACTAACTTAACAATACAATTTAATTTGTCAAAAGGACTTAGATCATCCACGGCATTCGGTGTAAACCTTTTGCTGTGATTGATCTTCCTTTAAGCCCAATAATATTATTGAAAACATGGTAACAATTGGTAGTTTAAAGTTAGACATAAAATACACACAAATTCCAATAAATAATAAAGAAGTTATTCCATAGTTTTGTAAAAATTATAGGTTTTTAAGAATCTTGCAACAAACTCATTTTTCTCTAATAAAGAAGATAGTTACAAAAAATCGTAAAGATAGAAAAATGGTTCAAAATTTTATCATCTAAAACTATTGTTTAAACTATTTTTCTGTATTCTGATTAGTTATTGAGATATTCGCATCTTTTGCAAAATACAAAATGCGCGTAAAGTCTGGACTTTTTTAATTTTCACAAAAAAAACGGTATAAACCAGAAACTACTTAGGCTACCGATAGTTACGAAAAATCGTAAAGATAGAAATATGGTCCAAAATTTTATCATCTAAAACTATTGTTTAAACTATTTTTCTGTATTCTGATTAGTTATTGAAATATTCGCAACTTTTGCAAAATACAAAAATGCGCGTAAAGTCTGGACTTTTTTAATTTTCACAAAAAAAAAAAACGGTATAAAACAGAAACTACTTAGGCTACCAAAAGTTAATTCGGCTATTTCGACGAGATCTATAAGCTAAGCATATTCATTTTCATACAGGATAATCTATAAAGTATCTAAAACAACATTTTAATTGTATTTATTTTGAATCAAGACAACGAGTGTTTATCAAAGTTATCAATATTATATATAAGAGTGTCTTCCACTCCCAGACTAAGCATGAAGTAAAATTTCGAGTTTAGAAAAGCCAGAAAATTTGGTTTGGTCGCGTAGCGGCCAAACCAAATTTTCAGGCTTTTCTAAATTCGAAATTTTACTTCATGCGCCACGCGCGTAATACGCTGATTTATCCTGAAGCTTAAAAACATACACAAATTGCAATAAATAGTTCTAAATAACTTTTTATAAGTATTTATTAGAACTTGTGTATGTTGGATGTTGTTGATTTTGTGTAAATTATAAGTTTTTACGGATCTTTCAACAAACAGTCGGTTTTCTCCAAGAAAAAAGATAGTTACGATTAAACTTAACGATAGGAAAACTGTCCAAAATTTTATTATTAAAAACTTTTATTTTGAAAATGTTTCTGTATTCCCATTAGTTATTGAGTCATTCGCAACTTTTGCGAAATACAAAAAAGCGAGCGCAGTCGCGTAAATTCTCGCCTTTTTTTAGTTTTCATAAAAAAACGTTATAACTCAAAAACGAATAGAGCTACAGAAAAGTATAATACATGCATTTCAGCTATTTCAACGAGATCTACAAGTTGGGCTTATTTATTTGTATACAGAGTAATCCATAAAGTATCTAAAATAAAATCTATTTTTTTTTTAAATCAGGAAGGCAAGAATTTGTCAAAGTTATCAATATTATGTATAAGAGTGTTTTCCACTCCCAGACTAAGCATGAAGTAAAACTTCGAGTTTAGATAGGCCTTAAAATTTGGTTTGGTCGCGTAGCGCGTAGCTTTTCTAAACTCGAAATTTTACTTCATGCGCCACGCGCGTAAAACGCTAATCTACCGTGAAGTTCAAAAACATACACAAATTCCAATAAATAGTTCTAAGCAGTTATTCAATGATTTTGTGAAAATTATAAGTTTTTGGGAATCTATCAACAAACTGTCGTTTTTATCCAAGAAGAAAGGTAGCTACGAAAAAATTTGAAAATAGAAAAATTGTCCAAAATTTAATTATCTAAAACTTTACTCTGAACAATTTTTCTGTATTTCTATTAGTCACTGAGTTATTAGCAAGTAGCGACTAAATCCAAATTGACTGTCATTTTTCTCCAAGAAAAAAGATAGCTACAAAAAAATTTGCGGATAGATAAATTATCCAAAATTTAATTATCTAAAACTTTTATTTCAATAACTTTTCTGTATTCCCTTTAGTCATTGAGTTATTTGCAAGTTTGTTTTTCCACATTTTTAGGCTTTTCTAAACTCGAAATTTTACTTCATGCGCTACACATAAAACACCGATTTGATGTGGAGTTCAAAATATACTGTTATTCATTAATTTTAAATAAATTACTTCAATAATTATCATCATTATGTAACAGTAAACAAAAATACAATTGTCTATTAAAGTTTTAAAAAATGCTTATACAATAATTCAGATCTTGGCCCATTTGGTTATGTAGAATTGTATATGTGGCCCGCAAAGGAAAAAGTTTGGAGATCCCTGCATTAAATAATGCCACAAACAATTGAAAATTTACAGCAAAATTGGGTGAAAAGGAGGCACTACTGTCATGCTAGCCGCGGCGGCCATTTACCTGAAATTGTTTTCCATGAATAATCGGAAGGTGTACTTTTTTGAATAAAGAAACAATCATTGAAAAATATTCAACGGTGTACTTTTAATAGCAATTTCAAAAAGAAACCATCAGATGGCTCATGCTTTACACTTTTAAGTCAGGTCAAATAATATAATATATCAAATTAACTTATATAGTCATTAAGTTAACAAATAAATGATAATCTTGCGTAAGATAACACTAGAAATATTATTAGGAGAGTATTTTAAATAAATTACAAAATTGCGATTATATTTGTATTTATATTCGATACATAAATTAAATCAAAATGATTTATTATCAATAATTGATGATGAATATAATTTTAATTTTTGAAGGTAATTTCAAGACTAACATCTACAGAAATCACTTTTTCCTGTCAGAAGAAAAATTACGAAGGGCGGAGGAAATCGAACACCCGAAGCTTTTTACATTTAATTAAGCATGACGGTCTGATTGATCACCCCCACGTGACATCAAAGCACTGACAGCTGATGGGTTTATTTATAAGCGAGTAGGTTGGCGATGATGCTGAACGGAAGCAATTTTCGTTGACACATTTACCATTCTAATTACATTATTTATAAATAAATTGCAATGAGAAAATAACCGTTAATGATGCTCATGCATAGAAGTATACACAAAAATTGCATAAAATTCTAATTTTTTTAAAATTAAACGCAAATATAAGAATTTATTATTACTATAATACCATAAAGTTAGAAAATAATATTCTTTTGTCCAATTTCACTAACGTTAGTTAAATCTTATTTGTAAAATCTAATAATAGTTACATATATGTCAAATAATCAACTAATTCACGTGATATTGATGTTTATGACATAGAAAATGTCTATTCCAATGAACAAATACGTTTATGTTTATTGGAATAGAGTCCATTTAATTTTTTTCGAGGCGACAGAAAGCAGAACACTAACTTATACAGCAATTGACCAACAAATTGAAATTAAACTTAAACTTAATATTAGTCATGTAAATGTTCAGGGAATCTTTAATAAAATTGACGTGATTGATTTATTCAACTTAAATAACAACTTGCATATGCTCTGTATTTCAGAAACATGGGCATTGTCCTCAGCAGAGTTGGAGAATTTGGCAATTTCAAATTTTCAATTAATCTCCAATTATTGCAGAACCAAGAGTAGGCACGGTGGCGTAGCAATATTTCTAGAGAACAATAGTCGGGTAACGAATAATTTAAAAAATGTAAATGTAAACTCATATTTAGTCGAAAACAATATCGAGATGTGTGGAACTATGGTGACACTTCAGGATAAACTTGTCAGTATTTTAACTATATATAGGCCTCCGAATGGGGACTTCGATGTGTTCTTCACCAACATGTCATTATGTTTGACATATCTTAAGAATAAATGTAACTTTATAGTAGTTTGTGGTGACCTTAACATAGACTTTTTCGGACAGCTTGGTGGTGTAGTGGTTAGAGTGTTGTACTGCCACGCCACGGACCGGGGTTCAAATACCGGCCTAACAAATTGTCTGCATTTATATAGGTTAGGATTAAAATGCCAAACACTCCGTCTTCTCGGATATGACGTTAAATGCATGTAGGACCCGTGTACTGCCTGGATGTTGCGTGCACGTTAAAGATCCCTACCGGTGGGTTGGAACTCCCGCCGGGTTCGGCAAAATTCCCGGATAGCCGTAGACCCAATCTCCGGCGTCATGATTGGCCTTAGCAGCGGAAATAGATGACGCAAAACCCCCAAAAAAATAAAACATAGACTTTTTAAAAAACTCTATTCATAAGCATCTGTTAGCTGATTTGTTCAATTCATTCAAGATTGCTGTTGTGGCAAATAAGCCAACACGAGTTTTCACAAACGTAAATAACCAAACTTCTATTTCGGCTCTCGATTACATGGTAACCGAGCTACCCCATGATATTTATACAGCCAGAATTGTAAACCCCTTAATTGCTGATCATTTTGCCCATATATTAGAAATAGCGTATCATCGCCCACAAACCTTAATCCACCAAAAAAACAATCAATCAGGAAAAGACTTATAAACAGCTCAAATTTAGAATATTTAAAATCATTGATTGAGAACGTAGATTGGAGCAGTATCTACGAATTGGATGCAGATTCTGCTTTCAGTAACTTTTTCAAAACATTCCAATATTTGTTTGTATTAGCATGTCCCGTTCAGACAAGCATTAAATACAGAAATAGTAATATAAACTCAAAGAAGTCGATATCTCAGGAAATCATAAACAATAGTAAGGAAGTAAAAAATATCTTTTAGTTGTGCCGACAGTTTAAAAACGAAACTTTATGGAACGAGTACAGAAATAGGAAAAATCAATTAAATAAAACAATAAGAGAAGCAAAACGCAATTACTTTGCAAGTAAAATCAATAACGCTTCTAATAAACTAACAGAAACTTGGTCCATTATTAACAACCAGCTAAATAGAAAAGTGGGGGGCCACGGCGATATCTCATTAAAAGTTGACGATAAACACATATACAATCAGTGCGATATCACGAATCAGTTTGCGAGCTACTTTTCATTAGTAGCTAATACACAACTGCGAAAACATTTTTCTAAGAATATGTCGAATGCCTGCACAGTTGGTAACTTTAAAACACCAGTTTCTTCTTCAACCCAATTTCAGAGAATGAAATGTTGAAGTGTATAAATAATTTAAAAAATGTTAACTCCACCGGAGTAGACGGGATATCAGTGAAAGTTTTAAAATTCGTGGCAAGTGGTATTGTGAAACATTTAACACATATCGTGAACCTAGCCGTATCTAATGGCTATTTTCCAGATTTTCTAAAAATCGCGTCTATTGTTCCTATTCACAAAAAAGGTGAAAAAACTGAATGTAGTAATTATCGTTCGGTCGCATTACTCAGCATTTTTTCAAAACTTGTCGAAACCATAGTATCTAATCAAATGATTAACTACTTAACAAAATTCAATTTACTACACGAATGTCAACACGGCTTCAGACCTGGTAGATCAACAGCAACTGCTACTAACCATTTAGTCAAACATATATATGAACACCTGGACAATGGCCTAGAAGTCATAGGTCTATTTTTCGATCTGTCTCGTGCCTTCGACACGATAAAGATTGACTTTATTATAAATAAGTTAATGTCGTTTGGTTTTCGTGGTTGTTTCTTAAAATGGCTCGACTCCTACCTGCGCAACCGAAAAATTCGGGTTAAGTTAGGCGAGACCATCTCTGATGAGTTTACAGTGGATATAGGGGTTCCACAGGGGTCAGTGCTGGGACCACTAATATTTTTGCTTTATGTCAATGATCTACCTTTATATATAACATCAGGGAACTTGATTATGTATGCTGATGACACATCAATAGTGGTCTCAGCTCAGACGCCTGAGGAACTTCATAGACTGGTAACGAACATTACCAGAGACTTTGAATCATGGTGTTCCAAAAATATGCTCATACTGAACAACACCAAAACGGAATATGTATATTTCTCGAATAGGCGTACGGCATCAGTAGGTCTTGTAGGTTTTGGGTTGTCGGCAACAGTAAAATTTCTGGGCACCATAGTTGATACACACTTAAGATGGGATGACCATATTAGTTTTGTCTGCAAGAAACTTTCGAGTGCTTTTTTTGCAATTAGGCAACTAAAGTCATCTCTGAACAAGGCCACTCTTTTCACTATTTATTATTCGCTGGCGTACTCGTTTCTGAATTACAATATATTAGTATGGGGTAACGCAACGAATATTCGAAGGGTATTTGTTCTCCAGAAAAATATACTACGCCTAATTTGCGATCTAAAACCCTGAGACTCTTGCCGACATTATTTTATAAGATTCGGTTTGCTGACTTTACCATGCATATATATCCTTAATGGTATTCTACTTGTTAAAGATAATTACCATTCTTTCTCTAAGAACTCAACAAACCATTCACATAATACTAGGCATAAAATGTTGTTGAGAGTTGAAAAACATCAAACACGTTTGTTTGAGAAATCACCATACTATGTCGGCACACTAATGTATAACAAATTGCCTGATGATATTAAGTCAACCGCAAATCGTAACACTTTTCGTAAAAAATTTAAAAAAATTCTTGTCGATAAATGTTTTTATTCAATTTCCGAACTTTTGAATTAGTTATGTATGTCTTTTATTTTAGGATGGTATTGTAATTGTGATAATATTTAATTTAATTTATTTCACACATAATTTTAATTATTAATTGACGTCTCACATCTATTTTATTGTAAATAGCCTAAGTGAATAAAGATTTGATACTTGATACTTGATACATAAACATCAATATTATGTGAATTGATTGATTTTTTAACATATATGTAACTATTACCACATTTTAATCTATTGGTCGATTTAACTGACGTTAGTGAAACTTGACATTAATCTGAGAATATACATTTAAAATATCACTATATTAATGTTTTTAATAAAAGCACTACAATAAAATTAATTTAACAATCATTTTTACGATTTTCCGCAGTTTTGTCTTGAAGTTTTCAATATTACTCGAACGAGTGTCTACACTTCTTGGTTAGGCATAAAGTAAATATTTCGAATTTAGAAAAGCCAGAAAATTTGATTGGGTCGCTCCAAATCTGTTAACTCGAAATACGAGTATTTATTTCATGCGCATGGCGCGCTCAACACTAACTTAATGTAAAGCTCTTAGTAAGACTAATTTATTATACAATTTTTTTACTTTAAACATTTTATTATATCGTATGTTCAATTAACAAAAACCTCTAGAGTGCCATGATTTAATTTTATTTTTAATTTAGGTTGGCTACACGCTTTAGAAATTGACATGTAAAACGTCAGACATGATAATTATAATATATAATTTCAGAGTTAGTTGCCAACCTACGATATTTTCCAAAGCACTCTAGAGGTTTTATTTTATTGAACATACGATACAATTTTATAATTACACTATCAACAAATGCTAATTATTAAATTAAATTCAACACAATTTAGAAATAAAATTATAATCGATGATTTAACAAAATTCACTCACTGCAAAACCTGCATTTGGTTTAATAATATAATAAACAAATTACAAACGCGTAAATCAAATCCAACCGCCGTAATTACAACTTTTTAATTGGTAAACGGGAAATTAAAAATACGTTTTGATTTAATTCGCAAGTGAAAACGCGTTAATTAATGCAAAATATCGGGATACTTAATAGAATTGTTAATTAACTAAAACGTTTACGTTTCAAGATATTCAATTACACACGACTCGGCTCGCAAGGGTCCAATTGAGTTATTGTGGATCGTGCTAATTACTGCAAACATAATTAAGCTTTCCATATCGTATTAATCCGTATATACATGCATGTGTGTGTTATTTAAATCAGGAGTCTTCAAACTACTGCCCGCGACCGAAGATTAAATTTCGCATGATGTCACATTTTCAAATTGTAAAACGATTTTTTTGTTAAAGTTTGTGAGAGTGGTTACGTTAGTTGTATCTTGGCCCACTCGAGGGGTCTAAGAACTTAATTCTGAAAATAAGTTCTCCACTTCCATCCCTGACAAAAACGAATAGTAAGAGGGCAAGATAATTCAAGGCAATGACGTCTGGCTCTTTACGGATGGTTCTAAGTCTGAAAACAGAGTAGGGAGAGGAATTAGGTCAGAATATAAGGAAATAATTACAGATGAACACCGCCTCATAAACAAATCAAAACTAAGCAAGTCTAACAATAATCAAAAAGTTATGTGGAACATCATAAATTCACACAGACCAAACAACTCATCAAACATGCCAACGTTAGCTGCAGACGATTTCGCTCACCATTTCTCTGAAGTTGCATCGAAATTATCCAACGTAAAAGCAAGTTTCTTGAACGCTACTGAACTTATTCTGCCCTGCATATGTAATAATAAAAACAATTCATACTTTAAATTTGAAACAGTGACTAATGCCCAAGTTAGATCATCTATATTGTCTTTAAAAAATAGTAAGAGTGGGGATATCTATGGATGTACTGCTGACATTGTGAAATCAGTTAAAGAGGTTATAATTTCACCATTAACCCGTTTGTATAATATGGCGATCACTGAAGGATTCTTTCCAACATGCCCCAAGGAAGCTATTGTTATACCAGTGTTCAAAAAGGGTACTAAATCTGATGTCAACAACTACAGGCCTATATCAATCTTGCCTATAGCTTCTAAAGTTTTTGAAGACCTACTAAAGAGTCAGCTGGTATCATTTATTAATAGGACCGAATTATTATCAAAAAGTCAATTTGGGATTAGGTATGGTTGCTCGACCACAACTGCCACTCTGCGGTTTGTTGAAAAATGTCTAGAAGCATTTATTAATAGTGAAATTATCCAGGCAACCTTCCTTTATTTTCAAAAGGCGTTTGATAGTATGAATCATGAAATCCTATTAAGTAAGTTGTACATGTACAACTTTCACAGCTCCAGCTGTGGACTAATCTCAAGCTTTCTCTCTGACAGAGTACAGTCAGTAAAGGTTCAGGATTCGCTTTCAACTAAATACACCTGCAACACAGGGGTACCACAGGGTTCAAAGTTGGGCCCCGTGATATTCTTGTTATACATAAATGATATCTGTAAATATGTTGGAGAAGACAAAATGATACTCTTTGCAGATGACACTACCCTAAGTAATCAAGGAACGTCGCAACTGGAAATAAGTACCGACAGCATCAACACAGTGAAATTGGCGACAGACTGGTTTTCAACCAATAAATTGGTATTAAATAATAACAAATCCGTAACCATCCAGTTTAGTTTAAAACATATTCCAAATCACCTTGTTGATGAAGTCAAATTTCTAAGTTTCCACCTAGATAGCAAACTATCATGGAAAATTCATACCTCAAAAATTGTACTTACAATTAATAAATCTATATTTTTGCTGCGTCCGCTTTCCTTGGTCGTTAACTACGACAATTTAAAAACATGCTATCTATCGTTAGTAGAATCGTACATACGTTATGGTGTACTTGTATGGGGCCATTCGGCAAGTGCAAACACGGTATTTTCGGCACAGCGGAAAGCGTTAAGAATTTTCTGTAACCTCGGTTATACAGAAGACTGCTAAGGATATTTTAAAAGTTGCAATTTGCTAACGCTGCCCTCTATTTATATATTTGAATGCCTTACCCACATCCACAGTAATCACGAAGTTTACAACATAAACAGCAATATTTCCTACATCGAAACAAGAAATGCGAACGCAATCCGGACTCCACATAAAAGATTAACAATAAATACAAAAGGAATACTAATACTTGGAGTAACTGAACATTGGCAAACAATGGAGCAGTTACCTATGTATAATTTTAAATACATACAATTATTGTCAGCATCTTGTAGAGAGAAGAAACAACAAGGTGGTACAGCGTTATACTGTAGCAAGGGCTTTAAATCAAAAGACATTACATACATCAACAAAGTAAATGTTCAAAGACTATTTGAATGTACGGGTAGCATAATTTACATAGGAAAAAAAGAATACTTTGCGGTTTGTATTTATAGACCTCCTAATACGGACCTTGATATATTTTTTAAAAACATATATTTGATTCTACAATATCTATGTAAAGTAAACTGTACGTTTTTCATAATGGGTGATTATAATATCGACTTATTAGGCGACAGTAATGAATCACAATACTATAAAAATATAGTAACTGAATCCGGGCAACTTACTTAATTACAGAACCTACTCGCATATCAAAACATAGTAGAGCATGTTTGGATAATATTATTACAAATTCGACATTCAAAGTGCTAACGTCATCAATACAGGTTTCTCTGATCATATGGCACAAATCATATCATTTAATCAAACCGTGGAAAATGTCAATACAAATAGATACATAAGAATAATAAATAACGAAAATGTTACAAAATATAGAGAAAGTTTATCCCAGGAGACGTTTAATGATGTCTATAATACTGTCGATATAAACAAAATATGCAGCACCTTTATAAACATAATAACCACTAAATTTTATTTCCCAAAGAGAAAAATGCAATGTAATACTAAAAAACGTATCAATACTCCACAACAACTAACAGACTGCAAATCGGAGCTAATATTACTGCAATCTATGTCACATTTAAATTCAGATACAATGACAGAATATAAAAAAAGCAAAAAGAATATAACCAACTACTAACACAACTTAAGAATAAATCGATTAAAAATAGATTAACATTGGCGAGTAACAAATCGAAGGTATCATGGAATATAATTTCAGAAAATATATCGAGGCAAAAATATACCCGTTTACCCACAAGTAGTAATTATATATCACTTGCAAATAAATTCAATAATTTTTTTATTACAATAGCAGATAAACTGACAACGAAAACAAAAATCAATACGAATATTAAAAATATAAAATTTAATCCGCACTCAATGTTCCTATATCCAGTGACAGAGCGTGAGTTGGTAGGGATTGTGCATCGGTTTGGTAACAGGTCCAGTGCCGGTTATGATGAAATGTCAATAATAATTATAAAAAGCTGCATGGATATTGTTGCGAAGCCGTTGTGCTGCCTGATCAATTCTTGCTTTGAAACGGGCGTCTTCCCCGAGAACCTCAAACATTCAGAGATAACACCAATATTTTAAAAAAAATGATGGCGAAAACATCAAAAACTATCGGCCTATTAACATAATATCCTCATGGGCAAAAATTATTGAAAAACTTTTGGCTGTTCGGCTTATTGAGTTCTTTGCAAAACACAATCTTTTCCATAGTATCCAACATGGATTTGTTGAAGAAAAAAACACTGAAACAGCTATATTTAAAATAATTAATGAAATTCTAACAGCCTTAGAGAATAAACAAGTCACTTGTGCTATAATGATTGACCTCACGAAGGCATTTGACTGTATAGATCATCAGTTATTAATTTCTAAACTGGAAAAATACGGCATAAGAGGTAAAGTACTTCAATTGTTCACATCATACCTATACAATAGAACTCATTCGACAAAAGTAGTTGGTAAGAACGGGGAAAAATACCTATCTACGAAATCTGTAATGAATGTTGGGGTTCCTCAGGGAAGCATATTGGGACCACTATTATTTATAATTTTCGTTAACGATCTTGGAGATGCAGTAAGTAATATGGATAACAGCGAAATCACCAGTTATGCCGATGACACTAATGGCATAATAAAAGCAAACACAATTATGGAATTAACTGATCTTAGTAGTATTACAAAAAAACTTATTAAAGTCTGGCTAGAGGGCAACAAATTAGTGCTAAATGAAAGTAAAACAAACATTATTTTATTTAGCAATAGTGCTAGTGAAGAATACCTTACGATTGACGGCACTCAATACAAATTAAAAAATCATTCAAAATTACTAGGTATAACAATAGATAATAGGCTAAATTTTAAAGAACATACGACGACTACATGCAATCGATTATCGAAAAGCATATATGGATTACGAATTCTGCGTAAATGTACTAACTCTGACATTTGTAAAATTTTTTATTACAGCAATATATATACGGTACTACAATATGGAATCATTTTCTGGGGAGGAATTAATGCAAACCTACAAAAAGTGTTTCTTCTGCAAAAGCGTGCCATTCGAATTTTAAAAAAGATGCAATTCAACGAATCGTGCAGAGACGTTTTTAAACGTGACTGGTTGCTAACGGTCCCTGCTTTGTACATATACAAATGTGTCATATTTCTGCTAAAACACAATAATTGCTTTATTGACTTTAAGATGAAAAACAACTACTGTACAAGACAAAAAAATATATGTAATCCCTAAGCACAGGCTTGCGGTATATGAGAAGAGTGTACTCTACGCTTCCATTAAAATTTGGAACAGAATGCCACTATTTATCGAGGAATCCCAATCTTTAAAACAGCTAAAAAACAGCTATTTAAGTACTTATGTGATCTGGAACCATATACCGTCATGATTTTCTTAAACAATTAGATATCTTTTGCCTATGATTTACTCAAAATATTATGATTACCTTACTATACCTCTGACAATATTTTAAGTTCTTATCATGTACATCGGCTGACTATTTTACACATAATCTGTATTTGTATATATTGTATTACGTGTATCTAGTGAACTGTAATATAAAGAAATATTATTATTATTATATTATTATTATAAAACGCACTTAAAATAGTACGCGTTTTTACGGCATTAAATTATACAATGCCCTTCCTTCCAGGTATACGAAATTGAATTTCGTTAATTTTAAGCACGAACAAAAAAATATGTTACTGCTTAACGCGTATTTTTCTCTGGATGAATTCTTTGTTAGATTTAAGTGATTAATAATTATATGCATATATATTTCTGCATTTGTGACGTATGTACCTGTGGTCATAAATTAATATTATTATTATTATTATTAATCTTCTCACAAAATTTCAACCGCAAAACGTCTTTTAGACTCCCAAAGCACTGTAAATATAACCTGAACATTTTATGAGTTGTCCACACAAAATTCTGTATGTATGTTACTGCAATATTTCTTTTTCAAAATGTGCTCAGATAAAATAAAATCTGAAAATTTGAATTCTGCTTAAATGTATTATTATAGATGAATTACTCAAGTTTAAACATTCAATTCAAAATAACTTAAAGACTATTTATTCATGAGGTAATGAATAAATAATCTTTAAGTTATTTTGAATTGAATGTTTAAACTTAAATAATCCATCTATAATAATACATTTAAGCGGAATTCTAATTTAAAGAATTCAATAAATCCTTTAAAGATATCCTCATAAAGTTTTAATTGAGGTTTGGGTGATATTCAAAATTTATTTATTTATTTACAGCAGCAAAAACAAGCTCTTCATCGGCTCGGATGAAAATTGAAATTTTCATCACGATAACAATTTATCCGCACGTCCCGGGGGTCCAGGGAATTAATTAACCGTTCATAATTTCTCAATCTACCCTTTCGCACCCAATTAAATGTATTAATAACCTCCTAACATTTACATGCGTGATGAATTAGCGACCGCCGACGATTAATTCACATCGGATTTCAAGCGAAATTCAGTTTTCTAGGAAAGTGTCGAGTCAGTGGAAATTCAGGTATTATGTACGCTCAAAGGTATTCATGTTGAACACGTAGGAAATTTATTAATTGGGAGGTACAGAAACAAAGATGACAATCTCCTCTTCATGTTTTCATGAATTTATAATGATTTGAAAGAAGAAAAAAAAACACTTGCGTAAATTTCACTAATATTTTAATTTTTTATTCCAACTAGTTCTGTACCTCTTGAAAATGACTCAAAGTCGAAACTAGTTGGAGTAAGAAACTAAAATATTAGTGAAATTTAACGAAGTGTTTTCTTTTTCAAATCATAGTTAGATATGTTTTACCATGTGAAAGATGAGAAACTTGTTCAAGATATGAACCAGAGCAGAGCTGGGCAGGATTCGAGTCATTCAGGATTCGAATCGTAGATTCGAATGTTATTAAAGAATTTAAAAGAGGCATTCGAATACTTTAGTTCAACTGGATTCATGATCCGGATTCGTTACATTTTTTTAAGAGGATTTCCATCCAAATGTAAGTGACTCGAATCCTTATAAAAGGATTCGAATATTTATAAAAAGATTAGAATATTTATAAAGAATTCGAATATTTATAAAAGCATTCGAATATTTATAAAAGGGTTAAAATATTAATAAAAGGATTCCAATATTTATGAAAGAATTCTAATACTTACATAAGAATTTAAATCGTCAAAAATAATTCGAATTAATTGTGATTATTAACGTGAAAAATGTCTTTTGTTTGTTTTTAAATTTCTCGTTGAATCACTGTTTTATACGCGTGGCGCATGAAGTAAAATTTCGAGTTTAGAAAAGCCCAGAAAATTTGTCTCGGGTCGCTGCGTGACCCTCGACAAATTTTCACGGGGCTTTTCTAAACTCGAAATTTTACTTCATGCTTAGTCTGGGAGTGGAAAACCCTCGTTTGAAGCTTCAAATTGAACTCTTTAAAAAAAGCGTGTGCACGCTCGTTAACAGTTTTAAATTAAGCTCTTTTGAAAAACAACCGATCGCGATGTAGGAAAATTTACAGTTTACGCATATGTTTACCTAAAAAAAAATGTTTACGTTGTTTTTTTTAGAAGAGTTCAATTTGAAGCTATTAACAGGTGTTTTCCACTCCCAGACTAAGCATGAAGAGTTCAATTTGAAGCTATAAACGAGTGTTTTCCATTCCCAGACTAAGCATGAAGTAAAATTTCGAGTTTAGAAAAGCCCCGTGAAAATTTGTCGAGGGTCGCGCAGCGACCCGAGACAAATTTTCTGGGCTTTTCTAAACTCGAATTTTTACTTCATGCGCCACGCGTATAAAACACTGACTTCAAGTGAGGTTAAAATATACATAACTTCACAATATTTTTATTTTGTACGTGTGGCGCATGAAGTAAAATTTCGAGTTTAGAAAAGCCCAAAAAATTTGTCTCGGGCCGCTGCGCGACCCTCGACAAATTTTCACGGGGCTTTTCTAAACTCGAAATGTTATTTCATGCGCCACGCGTATAAAACAGTGATTTATCGAGAAATTTAAAAACACACACAAGACATTTTTCATGTTAATCCTCACAATTAATTCAAATTATTTTTGATGGCTTAAATATTTTTGTAAGTATTCGAATCCATTTATAACATACAAAATAAAAATATTGTGAAGTTATGTATTGAAATCGTTTTATTAATATTCGAATCTTTTTATAAATATTCGAATCCTTTTATAAATATTCGAATCCTTTTATAAATTTTCGAATCCTTTTTTAAATATTCGAATCCTTGATTAAAGTAGAGAATACTAACTTTGTCTATACCCCTCAATTGTTCAAATATTTATCATCAGTTGCTTAAACTTAACCCAACTAAATGTTTTTTCTTCTTTAGATTTTTAAAAGGATCACATTTTATTTCTGAATTAAATCACATCCATTCCAATTTTTATAGAGCATTAAATTTTATCTCCCACATAATTCCCACTTAATCGTGTATTACTATTTTTTTAAGGTGTAGCGATTGCCATTTAATCGATGGCACTCGCGTGCGAACAAACCCGTTGGGAAATCGTCTTCCTCTCAAAATAGGCCAGTCGGTGAAAATAGCACGAACGAGGAAGATTCTCCTGCGGGATTCAGCCACGCGGTCCCGTTATTTTGTTAACAAACGCCTCGTCGCCGCAAGCCGAATTATGACAGAGGCATCCCACACATTGTTTTTCCAGTGAATAACTGAAATATTTTAGGATCGCACGACACCCGAGTGTTTTGTGTGCGAACGCGCGCCGCGAATTGATGGATAAATTGGTTTTCGCGGAATACTCATGTAAAGATAGCGAAATAATGCAAACACAAAAAAAATGGGAAGAATATTTGTAATTAGTAATAATAAATTGGAAATTGTATTGAATCCCACTATATTAGTTAAGCCACGTACACTGTGCTGTTTAAGTCACGCTCACTGTGTTATTTAAGCTACTCCCACTGTGATATTTCAGTTACGACCACTGTGTTATTTAAGCCACGCCAACGCCCACTGTATTGTTCATTAAAGCCCAGTATATTAGTTAAGCCACGTCCACTGTGCTAATTTAGTCACGCGCACTGTGTTATTTAAGCCAATCCCACTGTGATATTTCAGTCACGCTTACTGTGTTATTGAAGCCACACCCACGCCCACTGTATTGTTCATTAAATTTAAATAGTTAAGCCACGTCCACTGTGCTATTTAAGTCAGGCGCACTGTGTTATTTAAGCCACTCACTGTGATATTTCAGTCACGCCCACTGTGTTATTTAAGCCACGCCCACTGTATTGTTCGTTAAAGCCCATTATATTAGTTAAGACACGTCCACTGTGCTATTTAGGTCAGGTGCACTGTGTTATTTAAACCACTCCCACTGTGATATTTCAGTCACGCCCACTGTGTTATTTAAGCTACGCCCACTTCACTATATTATTTAACGAATCAGCTTACTGTGTTATTTAATTATGGGTCAAATCATACGTTTTGTGTAGCAACTAGTTCCAGCACCATTGATGTTCTGACAAAGTTGCATGATACATCAGAATAATCCTGATTTTAATTTATTTATTTATTACATACCCAACAGCCATAAAGGTCAATTACAGGATAAATTAAAGATACTAAAAAAAAATGAATAACAATAATTATTACAGAGCTTCACTTATAAATTAGACAATAATAACAACAACATGCAGAAGTACCACTACATTACATTATATCAAACATATTACGCAATTCACTTAATAATCTCGTTTCGCTATTAACAGTAAATATATCTATAGTATTACAATATTTGTTTACTGCGCTACACATTGACCGAAGAGGCGAGTTTGAGTGTTGACGAGTATTTACTGAGCCAAAATAAAATTTTTGTAAATAAAACACTTTTTACTTTGTTTAACCACTGGATCTTACATTTAATTGTGTGACTAGTTTCGACTATCTAGTAGTCATTCTCAAACTAAACTAAACACTTTAACACACTTAAACAAAGTAAAAAGTGTTTTTATTTACAAGTGTATTTAAGATGTACCACAAAGTGAACGCCTACAACACCAAACAACCAAAATAAAATGTTTGTCTTATCCTGCTATTCAAACGTGGTACGTAAACATTTAATTGGGACAGCAAATACGAGTCTTTGAATCTATCATGCACCAATTTATAAATAAAAATAATTTGTGCAATGATGCGTCGGTCATGAAGAGACATGATATTGAATTCACTCTCTAACATTTCCAGTGGATGACCTTGTGTTGGATATATATGGTGTTTTCTATAATATAATGTTTTTAGGAATTTCCTTTGCACGTTTTCAATTTCCAGAATGTGGACATTGTATGAAGGACTCCAGATAACTGAGCAGTACTCCAAACGACTACGGATATATGCGCAATAAAATTTAATTAGAGGTTCTACTCCTTTTAATGGCTTAGTGTTCCTAATCATAAATCCTAACAATTTATAACTAAGACTGGTAATGTGATTTATGTGTTCGATAAACGTGAGTTTGCTGTCGATATAAACTCCCAAATCTTTGAAGGAAGGACAGGTTCGATTATGGTATTATTTATATGGTAATCAAATTCTTTATTAATACGCTTTCTGCTGTAAGTCATACGTTTACATTTATTTATATTTACCATTAACCCATTTTCATTACACCAGTAAGAGAAATTTGTTATGTCTCGTTGTAGTGCTAAGCAGTCGTCGGGTGTATTTATAGTTCTAAACATTTTTAAGTCATCGGCATATAATAGACATTTTGAAGTAATATAGTTGTGACATCATTGAAAAATAATAAAAATAATAAGGGGCCAAGATTTGACCCTTGAGGAACCCCACTCAAAGATGCGAATTTATGTGACTGGAACCCTTTATATTCGACAAAATTAGTTCTCTTTGTTAAGTAGCACTTTAATAATTTAACTAGGCAATCACTGAAGCCAAATGTATGAAGTTTTTGTATAAGTAAGCATGACTTACTTATACAAAAACTTCATACATTTGGCTTCAGTGATTGCCTAGTTAAATTATTAAAGTGCTATCACATCAAAAGCTTTTGATAGGTCGGTATAGATAACGTCTGACTGTCCGCGTACATCTAGGGTTTTCGATACCTCTGTCATAAATGTGCATAAGTTTGTAACGGTTGATTTGCCTTTTATAAATCCGTGCTGACTAGGGGATAGAGACTGTGCAACATGAGCATATAAAACCTTATATAGCATAATCTCAAATATCTTGGCGAAGTTACTAATTAATGATATAGGACGGTAGTTCTGGATGTCACTGGTGCTTTTATTTTTGTGTATTGGCACACCTTTCGAAATTTTCCATGCATTTGGAAATTTGTTATATTTTAAAATCATATTGTATATATGTAATAGTGGGGTTACCAAAACATGTCGACAGTCCCTAACAACCAGAGCAGATATATTGTCGGGGCCCATTGTAAGGTTTTGCTTGAGCCCTCTAGATGCAACCATAAACTCTTCTAAACTAAATGTTTTAATGAGTAGCAGTTCCGAATTATTAACAGGGGTAGTATTGTTAATTGATGTGTTATTTACGGAATAAACGGACAAAAAGTAGTCTGCAAATGCATTAGTAATGTCTTGGGGTTGGTTAAGTTCAATGTCATTGTAATTCATAATACCAGGAATTCGCGACCTACCTTTACGTTCATTAATAAATGACCACATTTTTTGAGGATTATGTTTAATATCAGTTTCAATGGAATCCAAGTATTTAGAGAAGTCATTTTTGATGCTTGCTTTAACACATTTTCGGTAAATAGTGAATTGATGTTTATTAAAATGAGTTTTATATTTTCTAGAAATGCTGAAATAATGTTGTTTGCGTTTTATATTTTGTACTGTGGACTTTGAATACCAAATGGAAAAAAGCCAGTTGCTAGTCATTATCAAACTGAGACTCAGTTTGATAATGACTAGCTTGTAGTCGAAACTATAGTCACTGTAAAAAGTTAATTAAAGTGGTAAAACAAAGTTAACTGTTTTAATATTATTTTATAAAGATGTACCACAAAGTGAACGCCAACCAAATTAAAGATTTTTTTAAACTTTTGTTCGAAACATTTTTTTTGTACGATGCATATTTGTCGAGATATTTCAGTGGATACATTAAAATGGGTCACCCTGTATATACATTTAAACTGTTGCTTTTAATTTCTAAGCTCTATGAATATTATAGTTTAGGAAGGGCTTTTACACAATGATTTTTTGTTTTAAAAATACCTACTTACATATTCTAAAGCAAATTGCTCGAATTTTAAAAGCGCAAGATTTGGTTAGACGTAATATTGATAAAGTGTATCAACATGAGATTAAACATTAGCGGCATATATTGAACTTCGCAATATTTTAGTGATTTGTACGCGTGGTGCATGAAGTAAAATTTCGAGTTTAGAAAAGCCTGAAAATTTGGTTTGGTTGCGTAGCGCGAAGCGCGGAGCGACCAAACCAAATTTTCAGGCTTTTCTAAACTCGAAATTTTACTTCATGCTTAACCTAGGAGTGGAAACACTCATTAGACGCTTCAAATTGAACAATCGAACAAACAAGACAAAAAATATCTCTGTATTTAAGGAATTACTTTTAATTTATTGAAATGCTCCGTTAACTTGTTGCACTTACGTGCTTAAAAAAATATATACCTATCACAAAGTGTGAAATTTAATCTAATGTATAATTAGCCTTATTATACATTTAAATAACATTATGTTAAAATGGAAATAATTATGCGACGCATATTGAAGGTAAAATGGTAATAAATTTTATTTTAAAAAGGCTATTCATGTATATATGTAATAACATGTTTTTATAATTAATAACACGTATGAAATTTCCATTACGATTTTCATTTATTAAATTTATAACAGTTCTCAGAAGTTTATCTCGACACGAAAACAAAAATACTGTTTTGTTTAAAAGTAAACATAATCAACATCAAATTTAACATTGTAATTTTTTTTGCATGTAAATTTGATAAATAAATCAATTTTTAAATTCATTTAGGAATAATAGTTGGATAAACTAAGAGTTTTAAAATTATTTCAAGTATACATTATTAAATAACAACAATATAATAATGAATTATGTCAAGTATACATATCTATATATTTTAAGGCAATTGTTTCTCTTTTTAGTTTAATTTAAAACTACTGATGAGGGATTTTATAACAGCCTTCAATTTGAAGTTTTGAACAAGTGTTTCCACTCCCAGACTAAGCATGAAGTAAAATTTAGAGTTTAGAAAAGCCTGAAAATTTGGTTTGGTCGCGTAGCGCGAAGCGCGGAGCGGCCAAACCAAATTTTCAGG
This sequence comes from Philonthus cognatus, assembly GCA_932526585.2. Classification (NCBI taxonomy): domain Eukaryota; kingdom Metazoa; phylum Arthropoda; class Insecta; order Coleoptera; family Staphylinidae; genus Philonthus; species Philonthus cognatus. Next base: position 171,996,496 of record OW052241.1, read on the forward strand.
CTTTTCTAAACTCGAAATTTTACATCATGCGCCACGCGTATAAAACACTGATTTAACATGAAGTTTAAAATCTTCTTGCTTAGTAGTGTATTTTTATATCTGCTTAGGCAGTATTTATTCAATAATAATTTAATAATTTTTGTTAGCATGTAAATTTGATAAATAAATCAATATTTTAAATTCATTTAGGAATAATGGTTGCATAAACTAAGAATTAAAAAATTATTTAAAGTATACATTATTAAATGACAATAATATAAAAATAAGTTATATCAAGTATACATATTAATATATTTTGAGGCAATTGTTTTTCTTTTTAGTTTAATTTAAAACTACTGACAAGGGATTTTATAACAGCCTTTAATTTGAAATTTTGAACCAGTGTTTCCACTCCCAGATTAAGCATGAAGTGAAATTTCGAGTTTAGAGAAGCCTGAAAATTTGGTTTGGTCGCGTAGTGCGAAGCGCGGAGCGGCCAAACCAAATTTTTAGGCTTTTCTAAACTCGAAATTTTATTTCATGCGCCACGTGTATAAAACACTGATTTAACATGAAGTTTAAAATATTCTTGTTTAGCAGTATATTTTTATATCTGCTTAACCCATTAAGCGCCATTGATGCGTACACGCAACATTATCATTTTTTTAAAATTAAATTACTATATAAGTTAATTTGATATATTATATTATTTGACCTGACTTAAAATTGTAGAAGGAAAACTGTAAATATATTGTTGTTTAAATATTTCTATTATTCCTCATGATAAAAATATGACAGTGTATTTCTAACTTTTCAATATTTCAGCGTTTTATACGCGTGGCGCATGAAGTAAAATTTCGAGTTTAGAAAAGCCTCGCGAAAATTTGTCTCGGGTCGCTGGCGCGACCCTCGACAAATTTTCTACGCGGGACTTTTCTAAACTCGAAATTTTACTTCATGCTTAGTCTGGGAGTGGATACAGTCGTTCTAAACTTCATATTGCACGTTTTTACATAAAATCGACGACTGCCTAAAAATTTCCATCATATACATTATGTATATAAAAGAAAAATGCACAGTATGCCATTCAATAAGTCATTTATAGTAATCATAAAAATAAGTGCAAAATTTTTACCTAAAACCAACTATTAGATTTAACTCTACAGGGTGTCCCAAAAGTTTGGAAACGGTTGAATATCTCGAGAACACCTCATCGGATCAAGATGGTATAAAATACGTCTTTCTTTATTTTTAAAGCTCTATTTATGCTCTATTTATGCTGTGCGATTGCCACCCACACCCCTCTGGGGGGTGGTTCGAGGGGGTAGTTTAGAAAAATTAAATGGAAACTCCTATTTTTTAATTGTTTTATCACTCCCTACCCAATCCCGTTCGGTGGTGGAAAGGGTAGTTTTGAATTTTTCTGCGAAAAAAAAATATTTTGCTTGCACTGTTGCATTTTGTATCAAAAACGGTTTATGAATTTTTCAAATTGCCACTCCGCCCCCCCCCCACACACACACACACTCTTTAAAAGTAGAAAAAGTGGTATTTTAAAAAAAGTACCACCATTCTTTTTGGACAAAAATGATTTTTCTAGCAGAGTTTCATTGTCTATCAAAAACTCCTTATGGAGTTGCAAAATATCCACACCTTAACCCCTTTTTGGAGGGTGGAAAAAGGAAGTTTTCGCTCAGTTTATCGTCGAATTTTTTTTTCCATTTTGTCATGTTTACAATTTTAAATGAAAGCACAGAAGTGTAGTTATTGAACATTTATTTCGGACTGTCAATGTTGACGTTCTCGACGACTCCGTGAAATTCTAAGATATGGGTAATAGTTTAGAAACTTTAAAGCTAAATTAATTAAGCTGCTATCTGTCGTTTTGAGATGAGGTTATCGGAAAGTGAACGCATATCATTTTTAATGATGCGTGGGTCCGGGGAGAATGTGAGATCTTACGAGGAGGTGGCAAGGATGTTTAATGCATCCAATCCGCATCGTGATCCAGTGTCAAAATCGACGGTTCAAAAAACAGTGAAACGATTTGAAGATACTGGAGCAGTGATGGATCGCGAACGCAGTGGCATGCCAAGAACGGCATCAAACGAAGATCAGAAGGTGGAAGTATTGCAGCATTTCGTGGAAGACCCTCATATTTCTGTAAGGAGAGTGTCGCAAGCTTAAGGCATCAGCAAGACTTCAGTACATCGCATAATGCAGGAGGAAAAGTGGCACCCTTACAGGATTCATCTTGTGCAAGAACTTTTGGAGGATGATTTTCGAAGGATGAACGAGTTCTACAGAGACATGATGCGTCGTTGTGCTGCCGACCGTGCGTTCCTGGATAACGTGGTTTTCTCCGACGAAGCGACATTCCAGCAGAATGGTCAAGTAAATCGCCACAATTGTCGTTTTTGGTGTGACGCGAATCCTCACTGGATGAGCGACATTCACAGCCAGTATCCGGAGAAGCTGAACGTTGGGCAGATTTTTCTAAACATGGAGTTGTGGGGCCGTTATTCATCGAGGGCAACTTGACTGGCGAAAAGTATTTAGATTTGTTGCAAGATGAAGTGGTACCAGCAATTAATCATTTTTTCCATGGAAACGTACAAAATGTGTGGTTTCAACAAGATGGCGCCCCTCCCTATTACGCCGTGAGAGTGTGGCAGTTTTTGGACCGTACATTTCCTAACCGTTGGATCGGACGACGCGGCCCTCTTGAATGGCCTGCGAGATCGCCAGATTTGACCCCACTGGATTTCTTCTTCTGGGGATTTGTGAAGAACAGCGTGTACACTAACAGACCTGCTAATTTAGCTGACTTGCGGAATCGCATCATGGACCAGGCTGCATTAGTTATACCGCAAATGAGGACCAACATAATCAACGATTTTCACAGCCGACTGGGTCAGTGCCAAGACCAAAATGGCGGTCAGTTTGAACATTTGCGATAAGGAAGAAGACGATTTGGCGGAGGAGATGCAACATCAAACCACCGGAAGTGCAACAATCAGCCCTTTTCAGGGCTACATGATGTGCAAAATCCGATCATGCAACCTCCCCGTGGTGCACATCGGGTCACGCTAATGCCGACGGTATTGTAAAGTTAATTTTGATCTTAGTAGAAAGTAGGGAAAAAGCCAAAATAACGAAATGATTTTTTAATAACAATAACATAACCAATTTTAGATCAGGGATCAAAAAATGAGACAACCAAAATTAATTTGATTCAAAAAACAGCAATTACCCCTTATATGCCTAAATAGAGCTTTAAAAATAAAGAAAGACGTATTTTATACCATCTTTATCCGATGAGGTGTTCTCGAGATATTCAACCGTTTCTAAACTTTTGGGACACCCTGTATAATTGCCCGGCCTTTGATGGGTTAAGCAGTATTTATTTAATAATAATTTAATAATTTTTGTTGGCATGTAAATTTGATAAATAAATCAATATTTTGAATTCATTTAGGAATAATGGTTGCGTAAACTAAGAATTTTTAAATTATTTCAATTATACATTATTAAATAACAATAATATAATAAAATATTATGTCAAGTGTACATATCCATATATTTTGAGGCAATTGTTTTTTTTTAGCTTATTTTAAAACTACTGACAAAGGATTTTATAACAGCCTTTAATTTGAAGTTTTGAACGAGTGTTTCTACTCCCAGATTAAGCATGAAGTAAAATTTCGAGTTTAGAAAAGCCTGAAAATTTGTTTTGGTCGCGTAGCGCGAAGCGCGGAGCGGCCAAACCAAATTTTCAGGCTTTTCTAAACTTGAAATTTTACTTCATGCGCCACGCGTATTAAACACTGATTTAACATGAAGTTAAAAATATTCTTGTTTAGCAGTATATTTTTATACCTGCTTAAGCAATATTTATTTATTAATAACTTAGCAGTATATTTTTAATGGCAATTGGGTTTTTAGTTTTAGCGGCGCAATTAATTTAAAAAATTAAATGTAAATGGAGATTTTATTGTAGAAATTTGTATGTAATTTATTAAAAAAACAAAAATCTTTTTATTTAATCTTGCTTCTGCTTTTAAATTTTAGAATTTCGCCCTGAAGAAGCCAACAAATTTTTGCGAAATAAAGGCAAATATATATTTTTTTAAGATACGTAGGGCCACTTGGCGGAAGAATGCGAGGTGGTGAAGGAGGAATGGATGGGAGCGAAAGGGAGTAGAAGGGTGATGGAGTGTATGAGAGAGGATGGGACAGGGCTAAGGTCGTTGAAGAAGCTAGGGAGGGAGATGGTTCAATTTTCCCTCTCCTTCCCTGGTTTCTCCAACGTCCTTACCCCTGTCCCATCCTCTCTCATCCACTCCATCAGGGTAGAAGGGAGGGAATTTAGTTTTAGAATAGAATGTAAAGTTTTGTTTGTAATGAAGAAGAATGATATTCTTTTTAAAAAAATATAAAACAAAGACCATTATCTTTGTTTTATATTTTTTTAAAAGGAATATCTTAAAAAAATATATGTTGGCTTCTTCAGGGCATAATAAAGAAAAACAGAAACAATTAATATTAAATAAAAAGATTACACCAAAAACGTAAAATATTTACAAGATCGGGCAGTAAAAAAAGTTGTCAAGTTGTAGAAATTAGGATGTAAATATTCAAAAAGTATGTGTCTCTACTTTATTGTTTGAAATAATTCCACCGCTAAAACCAAAACCCCAATCAATATTGTCAACTTGACGGCAACAAAAGAAAAATGTCATTCATCCTAAATTTTTAATTTCACACTAAGTCAGTGGTGTATACGCGTGGCGCATGTGGGCCGGCTCGACCCAAGTGGCTCCTGTGGGGCCGGAGATGAATTTCTTTGGCAAAATAAATGCTATACTTACTTTCATTCGCCTTCGAGGGCCTTCGTGATTTTTTGCAAATTTTTCAGCGTAAAAGTTTAACTATCGAAATTTGGACTTTTCGTAAGGGGTAGGTATGGAAAAATGTCAATTTTTGGCGAAAATCGGAAATTTTCTAAATGACTTCATATTATACTAAAATGTAGCTAAATAATGGGAGCATAATCTGTGCAAAAATGGCCCATTTCCAAAAAATAGTTTTCCTTCCTGAAGCTCGCAAAGTAGGTGCTTGAAAAGTGGCCGAAAACATTGTTCATGTTCAGGATTTTATTGGGGCCGCTATAGGCTACATATAAGGATAAAGATATGTAAAAATGTAGCTGAATCCTTTGGAAATCGAATGTTATAAGTCCCAGCATTTTAGGTTGTCCGTAGGCCGAGCAATCGCACTCAGAACAGCATCGCGTCCAAAGACGCCAATCGGCGGACCTCGCTTAAACCGTTTTCATAAGGATCCATGTAAATATTTTGGTCCGACCCAAGTGGCCCCTGGGGGTTCAGAGATGAGTTGTTTAGTAAAAATAAATACTTCACCTACTTTCTATTGCCATTAAGGGCTTTTGTGAATTTTTTCAAATTTTTTTGGGGAAAAATTTTTACCATCAAAATTTGGACTTTCGTCAAATTTTGGCGAAAACCCGAAATTCCTTAACGGACTTCATAATATACCAAAATATAGCTAAAGAATTGATGCATAATCTGTGCAAAAATAGGCCATATCCAAGTAATAATTTTCTCTCGCTACGCTCATAAAGTGGGCGCTCAAAAAATGGTCGCACAAATTGTTCAACTTTGGGATATTTTTCCGGCGGCCATAGATGATACATAAGGATGACCATAAATCAAAATGTAGCTGAATCCTTTAAGAATCGAATGTTTAAAGTCCTAAGATTCTAGGTCTTCCATGGACCAAGCAATCGCACTCAGAAAGGCATCGCGTCCAAAGACGCCAATTGGCAGACCTCGCTTAAACCTCTTTCATAAGGATCCATGTAACTATTCTGGTCCGACCCAAGTGGCCCCTGAGGGTTCAGAGATGAGTTGTTTAGTAAAAATAAATACTTCACCTACTTTATATTGCCATTAAGGGCCTTTGGGAATTTTTTCAAATTATTTGGGGGAAATATTTTTACCATCGAAATTTGGACTTTCGTCAAATTTTGGCGAAATCCCGAAATTCCTTAACGGATTTCATAATATACCAAAATATAGCTAAGGAATTGATGCATAATCTGTGTAAAAATGGGCCATATCCAAGTAATAGTTTTCTCTCGAAACGCTCATAAAGTGGGCGCTCAAAAAATGGTCGCACAAATTGTTCAACTTTGGGATATTTTTCCGGCGGCCATAGATGATACATAAGGATGACCATAAATCAAAAGGTAGCCGAATCCTTAAAGAATCGAATTTTTAAAGTCCCAAGATTCTAGGTCTTCCATGGACCAAGCAATCGCACTCAGAAAGGCATCGCGTCCAAAGACGCCAATCAGCGGACCTCGCTTAAACCGTTTTCATAAGGATCCATGTAAATATTCTGGTCCGACCCAAGTGGCCCCTGGGGGTTCAGAGATGAGTTGTTTAATAAAAATATATACTTCACCTGCTTTCTATTGCCATTAAGGGCCTTTGTGAATTTTTTCAAATTTTTTTGGGGAAAAATTTTTACTATCGAAATTTGGACGTTCGTCAAATTTTGGCGAAAACCCGAAATTCCTTAACGGACTTCATAATATACCAAAATATAGCTAACGAATTGATGCATAATCTGTGCAAAAATGGGTCATATCCAAGTAATAGTTTTCTCTCGCAACGCTCATTAAGTGGGCGCTCAAAAAATGGTCGCACAAATTGTTCAACTTTGGGATATTTTTCCGGCGGCCATAGATAATACATAAGAATGACCATAAATCAAAATGTAGCCGAATCATTTAAGAATCGAATGTTTAAAATCCCAAGATTCTAGGTCTTCCATGGACAAATCAATCGCACTCAGAAAGGCATCGCGTCCAAAGACGCCAATCGGCAGACCTCGCTCAAACCGTTCCCATAAGGCTCCATGTTAATATTCCAGCCCGACCCAAGTGGCCCCTGGGGGTTCAGAAATTAGTTTTTTAGTAAAAATAAATGCTTCACCTACTTTCTATCGCCATTAAGAGCCTTGGTGAATTTTTTTTCCAATTTTTTCGGGAAAAAATTTTTACCATCGAAATTTGGACTTTTCGCAAGGAAAAATGTCAAACTTTGGCGAAAACCCGAACTTCTCAAAAGGACTTCAATAAACACCAAAATATAGCTAAAGAATGAATGCATAATCTGTGCAAAAAATGGGCCATATCGAAGTAATAGTTTTCGCTCACGAAGCTTATAAAGTGGGCGCTCGAAAAGTGGTCGCACAAATTGTTCAACTTTGGGATATTTTTCGGGCGGCCATAGGTGATACATAAGGATGACCATAAATCAAAATGTAGCTAAATCCTTTGAAAATCGAATGTTATAAGTCCCAGCATTCTAGGTCTTCTATGGACCGAGCAATCGCACTCAGAACGGCATCGCATCCAAAGGTGCCAATAGGCGGACCTCGCTTAAACCGTTCCTATAAGGCTCCATGTAAATGAGCCGGCCCGACCCAAGTGGCCCCCGTGGAGTCAGAGATGAGTTTTTGTTTAGCAAAATAAATGATTCGCCTACTTTCTATCGTCATCAAGAGCTTTCGTGAATAATTAAAAGAAAATAATTTATCTATTTAATATCAACTGAAACATATGAGTGGTCTAACTGCAAAACTCAAATTCTCCTCTTTTGAAAACTTTTGGCAAATTGCAAAAAAACACGTGTACTTATACATAGTTGACATAAAGCGCTACGCGCTACGCGACCCAACTACATTTTTTGGTTATTCTAAACTCGAAATTTTACTTCATGCTTAATCTGGGAGTGGAAACACTCGTTTAAAAAATATAAAAACGAATTAAAATTAATATCGGCTTTCTGCAAAAATGTTGTCTCATTAAGACAAGTCTCCAAATCTTCATTGAAACAACTACTTCTCGAGCTAATACTCCGACAGATATTGAATTATACAATGAATATTTGAGTTACACGACAGCTTTACTGTTCTTTGCATAATTTATATACAAAATGCAACATCAAGTCAAATTATTCTCTCACCAAACTAAATGAATTAACAGAAAAATGAAATAAATGGAAAAAATTACAGGGAATGAATATTAATTGTCTTAAGCCATCTATAGACGCGTTTCGAGATTTATCCCTCATCAGTATAGCTATGCTTTAGACTTTCAATGCAAAAAAATATTAAAATAAATAGGAAACTTACAGGAATGTTAAAGTGTGTCGTCGAAACAGGTACACAAAACTGGTTTAAAAGTTTAAATTGGACATTTTCAAATAACAAATATTATTTTTTTACAAATGAAACACGATTTTAACTTTGTTTGTCTAACTGAAACTTTATTAGGTGACGATACTCAATTGTTATATACTTTTGCAGAGAAGGACACTATTGTTACGTGCGCTAAAATTAACTCAGATTTAAATAGAATCGTTACAAAATGCAATGAGCACTTTCTCCTAATAAATAATTCTAAAACTGAAGTTATTCTGTTTGGTCCAAAAAAAGCGCGAGTAAGAGTATTCCCCTTACTTTCAATTAGCTTGGACAATACCAATTTTATTGACATAAACAATTGTGTTAGAAGTCTAGGAGTTTATATAGATAGTGAACTAAGATTCCACAGTCTTATCTCCCGTTGTATCAATAAGGCATACGTAAACCTTAGGTTAATATACTTAAATCGGCGATGTTTATCGCAGAAATTGAAAACTATATTATGTGAATCCCTGGTTTTCTCACACTTCAACTATTGTGATGTAGTATACAACTTTTGTTTAGATAAAATAACAATTGATAAAATTCAACGTATGCAAAATTCTTGTTTGAGATTAATCTTCGGTATTAGGAAATTTGATCATATAAGTCATAAGCTTCAGGACTTAGTTTGGCTTAAAATGAGTGATCGTCGTTTACTTCATTTTGCCACTTTTTGTCACAAAATAATTAAAACCAAGACTCCACCTTATCTTTACCACAAAATTAAATTCCGCTCTGACGTTCATACACTTAATGTACGCTTTAGAGGATTACTAACTCCACCTCAACATAAATCTGTTTTTGCAGAAAGATCATTCTCAATCCAAATTTCTAAAGTGTACAATAAGGTACCACTAGAATGCAAAGCGAAATGTGTCTTAACTTTCCGTAAACATTATGCCAAACATCTTAAAGACAGATATATGTATATTTTGTATTTCAATATTGCCGATTTAATTATAGAATAATTTAAATTACTGATATTTGAAACGCACTGAAACAAACTTCTGCGCTTGTTTGATATTTATTTATTACTTATGTTTTCAATGGTTAAGTTGAAAAACAGTCGCGGCGACCCAGCCAAAGACTGAACTTCGCCATTAGATTCCAAATACTCGATTATTATCTTTTGTGTAAAAATGCATGTAACTAAATAGTATTTGAAATAAAGATTATTATTATTATTATTATTATTATTATTATAGTTTCGACAACTTTAATTTTTTATTTTCAAACTTAAAGAATTATTTATTATTTATCAAAATTTGTTAAGAAATTAAATAATGAATAATAAAAACTTGTCTTTCGTTCTGAAATATCACATTTTCTGTATTGTGGAGGCTTCTACTTCGTTATACATGTTAATTTCACAATAAAACACTTTTTACTTTGTTTGTATAAGACTTTTTATTGAATTTGACTGCAGTCTCGACAAATTTAAGTTGTCATTATCAATGATATTCTGATCATATTTTCACTTTATTTCAATAAGGACAATGATTAAAATCGTATTACTTAATAATGTTATTTCAGCAAAAAAAACTTCGATTAATTTCTTCGTCGAACTCAATTTGTTTACCTTTTTTTTATGATGTTTACAAAGACCGAATAGCAATAAAAAGTACTCAATACGAAACGGCTGGCACAATCGAGTTTGCAAGTTACATGAACTCTCCATGTATGCACGTCTGGCAGACGGCGAACAAACAATTTCGTTTTGAATTAACATCGGTTGAAAATATTAAATTGTTCTTGTGCAAACAATCGCCAGAAAAGCCAATTACGCGATTACATTTTTACCCGCGCTATTTGCATGTGTTAATTTAGACAAGTGGATAGACGCAGCGTGTGAATGGAAACAATGAGCTCTGCATACACTCACAATTTCAACTAATAAATTATTAAAAGTGAAAAAAATATTTGTTCACTCATAAAAGTAATGTTTTCAAATTAGATATCTACTTTATGCTTAATTAAGGAGTGGAAACACTTGTTACAAGTTTCAAATTGAACGATTTTATGAAAACAACGAACGACTGAAAATTTACAGCGTATACAGTACAGGCCAAAAGTGTGGATACATTAGGTAGTTTCTTTAAAGTAAATGCCCAGATTATAAAAAAGGCTATTAAACAAAAAGACGGTTTTATCCTAGAAATAAAATAAACGCATAATGATTAGAATACACGTACCGAAATAAAATCAATTTAGTAAATATTAATGCCTTTAAGATTGGAAATGATAACTAATTTATTTTTTTTATATTTATTTATTTGCGGATTTCTCCCTTTTACATCATTACAAAAAATAGGTACATAAAAATTACAATATATAAATATCGCGCTCAACACTTAATAAACTAATCTAAACAGAAATGTTAGTAATTTATAATAACATCCAAATCTATGAAAGATAAGTCGCGTTTAAACACATCATATGAGTTCGAAAATGTTATAAAATTTGGATTTAACATCAGTATGTTGATATACCGCATTATGCGTAAAACCGGGCTATGACTTGCAATTAAAGAGTTCTGTTAGCGGTGAAAATCAATTGATATTTTTTTGAGAGGTATTATTTATGCGTTATAATTAGATATGGAGGTTTAACCTTCCCCTAAATTTTCAAAATGTTAAATTATTGTACGAGGGTTGCCTTTTATATTTCGGGATTGGGCAACCCTAGTGTTGCAATCTGGCAACTGAGAGCTCTATCGTAAAGTTTGACATTTTTGAGGTTATACGTACTCAGAACGTTTTGACATATGAGCGTTATTTGTGTCGTTTACACTAACTTAAAAGATTTATCTCGGCCAAAGAATGGAATTAAATCGTGAACATTTTCGTGCGATTATTTTTTACAACTTTCGACGTGGATTAACTCAACAACAGTGCATGGATGAACTAAATTCAATTGTTGGCGATGAAGCTCCATCAAGGACCAGTGTTTATCGATGATATGGTGAATTCACCCGAGGTCGTAGTTCACTCCAAGACGAATTTCGTGGAGGTCGTCCAAAATCAGTTGTTGTTCCGGAAACCATTGATGCTGTGCGCAAACAAATATTTCAAGATCGTCATGTGACCTATCGTGAGATTGAGACAACCTTAGGCAATAGTGGGACCAGCATACATTCAATATTGCATGAACATTTGACTGTCAAAAAAATTTGTTCGCGTTGTATCCCACACAATTTGTCAATCGCTCAAAAAAAGGCTCGTGTCGATTGGTGCAAAGAAATGCTCAAAAAATACGATTGCGGTGCTTCGAAACACGTCTATGACATCGTGACAGGTGATGAATCATGGATTTACGCGTATGAGCCCGAAAGTAAACATCAGTCGACCGTATGGGTGTTTCAAGATGAGCCAAATCCAACAAAAGTTGTTCGCGCACGAAGCACTTCCAAGCAAATGGTCGCCTGTATTTTTCGGAAAAACTGGACATGTCGCAATCGTACCACTAGAACAACGCAGAACAGTCAATTCTGAGTGGTACACAACCATTTGTTTGCCAGTTGTCATCCAAGAAATGAGGAAAACCAACCGCCGAAAACGGATCACTCTTCACCACGACAATGCGAGCTCTCACACATCGGCTCAAACAACTGCATTTTTGAGCACGCAAAACATCGATTTGATCAGTCATCCGCCATATAGTCCTGACTTGGCACCGAATGACTTCTTTTTATTCCCATCCGTAAAAAATAAAATGAAAGGTCAACGTTTTTCGACACCTGAAGAAGCGGTTGATGCGTTCAGAATACATGTTTTGGAGATACCTTAATCAGAGTGGCAAAAGTGCTTCGACAATTGGTTCAAACGCATGCAAAAGTGTATAGATCTTAATGGGGAATATTTTGAAAAACAATTAAGCGATTTTCAATTATTAATATTTATTTTTGTTCTCTAATCCCGAAATATAAAAGGCAACCCTCGTATGCAAAAGCATCTGGCTACGGCCTTAAGTGTGGCTGCGAAAACATAAAACGCCAAAGAAAAATGTATTGTATCTACAGAATAGAACAATATCTAAAATACTAAAATACAAATATTTGTATATTTTATGAATATTAAATTTATTTCAAATGAAATATAAATATTTTTCCTATTCAAAGTTACTTTTATCAATTGCGCAATTCAAAGGCACATTATCACTTCCATCCCGCGTTTTTTTTTTTTCTCTCTTTTTCGAAAAGCATAAGAAATAACTCCTTGGAAAAGCTCCCAGGAGGGCAACTGGCAACATCCCACATTTCCATTATGTCCCGAACTTTTTCCGAGTGAATATCATATTTCATACCTGGAATTTATTGCCACTCCCCTGGATGTAACTGGAAAGTTTCCTGCAATTTACTTCCCTTTTTTGGACCGGATGAAAGGATCCGGCATTCAACCGCGAATCTTTATACCGAATTATCTAAATGCATGGCTTTCGTTGAATTTTCTCAACGCCAATCCTTTTGTTAATTTTAGGAGTGGTTTAATTTACGTAAAAAAAGTTATAGTTAATAATAATAATTCAGTTTTGGTTATATTCAAAATCATTGTAAAAGTTTAAGTTTATTGGGCACAAAATAAACTTGTTTGAAAATATTTTTAGACTTGATCCTACACTCCTTAATTAAGCATGAAGTAAATATTTTGTTTAGAAAAGCCTGAAAATTTGGGTTGGGCGCAAAACGACCAATTTTAATTTTCAGGCTTTTCTAAACCCGAAGTATTAACTTTATGGGCCAGGCGAAAACAGAAAATTTAAAAAACGAATTAAAATTAAAATCGACTTACTGCAACATTTGTATCTCAATTAGGGATCACAATACCGGGATCCCGGGATCCCGAATACCGGGATCCCGGTCATTTTTTCTCGGTATTACAAAACCGGTGTTGATGCAAAACCGGGATTTTTTATTACATTATTACATTATTACATTATTTATATAAAATTAGTTTCTTTGCAAAATACAAACTTGAAAATGGATTTTCTATTTCATTAAATTTTGATTTATTAAATACGTGTTGAAATTTCTACGGCGCCTTATAAACTCAATGACTAAATATCGTCACTGCGCCACCATAAAACAGTAAACAAGGAAATTAACCTTAACGTCGTGCATGTTTCACACGATAGATCCTGTGAATCCCCGTGCACTATATTTAATACGCCGACCCCCTGGAGAGATCACGTTGCGCTCACCCCGTGTCTTCCAGATAGTTCGTGAAGACGTAGTGAAAAGCGCGATTCACACTGCCTATTTTAACCCATAAATACTAACGCGACGCATAGCGTGGCCGGTCGAGCGATCGAAAGACTGATTTATGGATAGAACTAAATTTAAATAACACACAAACTCTGAAAACACGAGCGTACGTGGCATTGAACGGGACTGATTTAAAATTTCGGCTGTGTGACACATGCTTCACATGCGTTCGCGCTGACCAATCAGCGAACAACACGTGAACTCTTCTAAGTGTTTTTATTCGACCCCTATTATTTTACTTGCACTGCTACATGTAACAGTATAACAATATTGTGAAGTGAGTTTGTGTTTAATGATTGTTGTTGATCCTTTATTGTGGTTGATGTTCTTGTATATTTGGACGTGTCATAATAATTTAACATTGTAAGTATTTTTCTGTTATATATATCTTCAAATGTTAATATTAATTTTAACTAGGCTTATTCGAGATGTCAACAAAAAGTGAATTTGGTGAACACAGAAAAGGCAACAATGAATCTTCCATTTGGCATCATTTTCTTATTGAAAGAAATGGTCAACTAGCCAGTGTTCAAAAGAAATAAGATGCGGAGGAAGATCTACTAGTGGTATACATACACATTTAAAAACAATGCATGGAATAAGAAAAAGAAAAACTAGTGAGATAACTTCAAGTATAATCAGTGATCAAGATCAACCAAGTCAATCTGAAAAGTCCAATTTAATTACAAGTTTTTTCAAAAAAGATAAAAATGAAAGCCTAGCTAAAGTTCTGGCTCGTATGACTGCTCGTGATGGCCTATCATTTAATATTTTTAATACATCTATTGATATTAGAGAAGGATTAATTGCTCGTGGGTTCAAAGAAATTCCGACGTCAGCAATCACCATAAAAAATACAGTACTAGATTACGGAAAACATATTCGCACCACTATAAGGGATGAAATAGCCCAACTTAAATCCAAAGGCAAACGATTTAGTGTTACGTTTGATGAATGGACATCGATTCGCAATCGACGATATTTAAATATAAATGTACATATTACGGCAGGGCTTTTTTGGAATATTGGACTAGCACGCGCGTTCGGAAGTATGCCAGTAGAGAGATGTTTAGTGCTAGTGAAAGAAATGTTGAATGAATTTATCTTTGTATTTCTAAGGATATAGTCTGTGTAACCACTGATAGGGCGTCGGTTATGGTCAAATTAGGAAAGCTTATTGATGCTGAACAACAGCTCTGCTTGGCGCATGGCATCAATTTAGCTATAACCGATATACGATATAAGTCAACACAAAACGAAGCACTTGATGTTTGCGAAATGCACGACAAAGAGGAAGATAATGATGTGGATGAGGAAGAAAATGTTAGCGGTGTTATCTAATTTGTCTAATTTAGTAAGTAATATCGATATCAGTCATATTACTATTGGTCCTCTTGTTAACAAAATACGAACAGTTGTGAAGATGTTTCGTAAGTCACTTACTAAGAATGATATTTTTTTACAAAAATATATAAAAGAACAATTTGGTAAAGAGGTCGCTTTACATTTAGACTGTAAAACACGATGGAATAGCATGTTATCTATGCTGGAATTTTTTTACAAATTGAGATATTGCGTACAAAAGGCCCTTATAGACGTAATTTCCGGAATAAACTTCTGCGACGAAGAATTTACTTTATTATCTGAAACTATTACTGCCCTAACACCAATAAAAGCAGTTGACGCATTATGTCGTCAAGACGCTAATCTTTTAACTGCAGATGCGACGATAAAATTTATGATGGAGGCTCTTTCTAATCAAAATTGTGCAATAGCCAAAGAGCTCTACGATGCTTTAAAATTTCGAATTTCGCAGCGACGAACTGATGTGTCACAATTACTTTATTATTTGCAAAGTGGACAAGAGTTAGATAAAATTCTGTTTCCGAAATTAACTAAGCCAGTTATGACGAGAATAATAATTCGATTAATTAAAAGACTCTCGTCCAAAAATTCGAACCAAGAAAAACAACCCACATCAGAAGAAGATGTAACCTCAGGACCATCCTCAACAAATCCGACAAATGCAGGCATTCCAACTCAATCTTTGAACAGGACAACTTAAAACTTAAATTACATTTCGCAATTCAGCAAAAACTTTCAATCCAACCGAGGATTACAAGAGTTCAAGGATTAGAACAAATTATTAAAGACGAAGTTGCAATTTTTGAGAAAACAGGAGCCAGAGGACAACATTTGCAATTAGTCTATGATTATCTACTTACAATTACACCAACAAGTGCAGAATCAGAAAGAGCGTTTTCTGCTGCCAGTCAAATCTGCACGAAGATCCGATCCCGTTTGAGTGACGAAACCATTGATTCTTTATGTTTTTTACGCGCATACTTTAATAAGTTAGACGAGAATCGTGAAACAAATTAATTTAGAACTGGATAAAAATGTTCAATTTTGAAATATTTTGTTAGATTTAGTGCTTTCTTTTATTATAATATTTTACAAAACTGTTTAGTTTAATTTACCAACATATCTAGTTTGATTTTTTTTGTTCTTGTGAAGTTTATAAAGTTTATAAAGTTAATAAAGATATTTTAATGATTTCTCTAATAACAGCATTATTAATCATAAGAATCTATTTTTAAAATATTTTTAGGAATACCGGTATTAATACCTGTATTCCGGTTTTGAAAATTAAAAATACCGAAATACCGGTATTAATTTTTTGTCCGGTATTGAGAACCCTAATCTCAATGAGACCAAATTTTTGTAGAAAGTCGCTATTAATATAATATATAAAATTACGAAAATGTTATTCGTGAAAATGCAAACAATGTCTTAATTAATAATAATAATAAGACAACTTAAGACGATAAATAAATTAAGACATTGTTTGCATTTTCACGAATAACATTTTCATAATTTTATATATTATGTTTAAAGTGTGCAAACTATAAGAAGCCGAAATTGAATTTGTGTTCAGTATTCCGGCACCAGGTACCCACAGACGCGATTCGGACTTCAAGGTCCTCTTCAGTGTGGTCCCGACCCAATGCTGAGGAATACTGAACATTTCTGACTATTTCAAGCCAATATGTGAAAACTATTAATGATTTCGATAAATTGCATCCAAAGGTGCCAATTGGCGGACCTCACTGACGATGCCACTATGAAGCATTAGATGGCGTTAACTATCGAAATCATTAATAGTTTTCACATATTGGCTTGAAATAGTCAGAAATGTTCAGTATTCCTCAGCACTGGGTTGAGACCACACTGAAGAGGACCTTGAAGTCCGAAACGCGTCTGTGGGTTTCTGGTGTCGGAATACTGAACACAAATTCAATTTTGATATTTTTTTCTGGTTTCACAAACAGAGTTCTGGTCGCTCGTGGATGAAACAGTGACCTGTATATGCACTTTGTGCATTCGTGTTACTGACGATGCCACTATAAAGCATTAGATGGCGTTAGCTATCAAAATCATTATAAGAAGCCTAAGCTTATTTTCTCGAATTCAAATAGTTTTAAATTTGAATTTATTTTGTTTAAGTCGATATTAATTTTAATTAGTTTTTATATATTGTAAATACTCTGCAAACTATTGCCAAACTCAATTTTTTTTTATATTATACAGAAAATGTTGATATTTAGGTGATTTTGTTGTTATAAACAAAAAGGCCTTACTTTGTTTTGTTTAAATTTGAATGGAATTGTATTTGTACGTGATTATCTATATCTGTAATTATGTAAATGTGTGATTATAAATTAATATATCTGTCCGTTTCAATAGAGATGTTAATGCAACAAGTAAATATTTCACAATTTAATCAAGTAAATAATAATTCGATATTAACAATCCACATCGAAATTGGCGCGACCGATGTGCATCAGATATGTGTGTTTGTCCCGGATTCCGAGGGAAGGGAGCGGGAGTTTTGGCCAAATCAGCGATGGAAATTACATTAAACTAATTAATTCTGTTGCATTAACATTGCAATTAATTTGAGGCTGGCAAAATAATTAGGAGCACTTTGTTCCGGCACCAGTAAAGCGCATCATGCGTATAAATCCCATCAGAGAATCTCTGATCCGTTAACCGAAATCAAATGGGAGAAGGTAAATTCAAGAATACTAAAATTGTAATATTAAATACCTATTTATAAAATCAAAATTCATCAAAGAAATAAAAGAAGAGAAATTAGAAAAATCACATTACTTTTTCTTAATTATTTTAGCTATGTATTTTCTGATATTTGTTGGTTTTTAAAAGAAATCAATTTGAAGCTAAAAATGAGCGTTTTCCACTCTCAGACTAAGCATGAAGTAAAATTTCGAGTTTAGAAAAGCCCCGTGAAAATTTGTCGAGGGTCGCGCAGCGACCCGAGACAAATTTTCTGGGCTTTTCTAAACTCGAAATTTTACTTCATGCGCCACGCGTATAAAACACTGATTTCAAGTGAGGTTTAAATATACATAAATTCACAATATTTTGCGTACATGTACATGGCGCATGAAGTAAAATTTCGAGTTTAGAAAAGCCCAGAAAATATGTCTCGGGTCGCTGCGCGACCCTCGACAAATTTTCACGGGCCTTTTCTAAACTCGAAATTTTACTTCATGGTTAGTCTGGGAATGGGAAACACTTGTTTAAAGCTTTAAACTGAACTTAAAAAATAACAGAAAATATCCGCAATTGTATCAATGTCATTATTTTTATAAAATCACATTACTTTTTCTTAATTATTTTAGCTGTAAATTTTCTGATATTCGTTGATTTTGATAAGAGTTCAATTTGATGCTTTAAACTAGTGTTTTCCACTTCCAAACTAAGCATGAAGTAAAATTTCGAGTTTTGAAAAGCCCTGTGAAAATTTGTCGAGGGTTGCGCAGCGACCCGAGACAAATTTTCTGGGCTTTTCTAAACTCGAAATTTTACTTTATGCGCCACGCGTATAAAACACTGATTTCAAGTGTGGTTTAAATATGCATAAATTCACAATATTTTTGTTTTGTACGCGTAGCGCATGAAGTAAAATTTCGAGTTTAGAAAAGCCCAGAAAATTTGTCTCGGGCCGCTGCGCGACCCTCGACAAATTTTCACGGGGCTTTTCTAAACTCGAGATTTTACTTCATGCTTAGTCTGGGAATGGGAAACACTTGTTTAAAGCTTTAAAGTGAACTTTAAAAAAACAGGAAATATTCGCAATTGTATCAATGTCATTATTTTTATAAAATCACATTACTTTTTCTTAATTATTTTAGCTGTAAATTTTCTGACATTCGTTGATTTTTATAAGAGTTCAATTTGATGCTTTAAACTAGTTTTTTCCACTCCCAGACTAAGCATGAAGTAAAATTTCGAGTGTAGAAAAGCCCCGTGAAAATTTGTCGAAGGTCGCGCAGCGATCCGAGACAAATTTTCTGGGCTTTTCTAAACTCGAAATTTTACATTATGCGCCAAGCGTATAAAACACTGATTTCAAGTGTGGTTTAAATATGCATAAATTCACAATATTTTTGTTTTGTACGCGTGGCGCATGAAGTAAAATTTCGAGTTTAGAAAAGCCCAGAAAATTTGTCTCGGGCCGCTGCGCGACCCTCGACAGATTTTCACGGGGCTTTTCTAAACTCGAAATTTTACTTCATGCTTAGTCTGGGAGTGGAAATCACTTGTTTAAAGCTTTAAATTAAACTTGAAAAAAATCAGGGAATATCCGCAATTATTGTATTAATTCTATGGTATGTCATTATTTTTATGAAATCACATTACTTCTTCCTAATTATTTTAACTTAGAGAAACGCAAAGTGTTAAGTGTGAACATTCATAAATTTAGAATTTTTCCCTGTAAAAAAAGTGAAATACATTTTGTCTCTAAAATAAATAGGGAAGCCAATATTTGAACTCTTTCAAATTAACATGCGATTTCCTATGTTGCGTCCGCTAAGTCAACACCCGGTATATATATTTCTTTATAATTCTCTTAATCTTTGCCTATCTTTATTTAATATTACTCTCCAAGAAATAAATAAAAAATAGCAAATTTTTTATTACTTTGAAAGTGAGAAAGTTATTCACTTTCAAAATAATAATAAATTTCCTATTTTTTATTTATTTCTTGGAGAGTAGTATTAAATAAGGAAAGGAAAAGATTGAAAGAATTATAAAGAAATGTATATTTAGTGGAGCATATGCGAGGCATAAATCTATTTAGAAATGGATAAGCGGATAAGCTTGACGGTTCTCTCGAACGGGCTCAAATCGTTTAGAAATTGGAAATATATTGTTATCGATCAGCATGCGATCGGTTTATTTTCGGACACACCGGCAAAGACCTCATCCTTGGGATCGGACGAGTTAAGCGCCGATCCCCCCCATCAGTCAAAGTTCCCAAATGTGTTTTTTGATTTGTTTCCAACATAATCAACACGAGCTACACATAATTATTTATACTAACTGCGAGAAAGATTTCGAAGAAATAGAAAATACGGTAATCTAGGTGAACAATATTGTGGAAATTAATGAAATCACTACTTTATTTATCTATAAATTTATCGAATGATTCATAATTTTAACGAATGATTCACAAATTTACTAAATGATTTAGAAATTTACTTAGTAGTTCACAAATTTACCTATTGATCCACAAATTTACTGAATCATTCACAAATTTACCGAATGATTCCGAAATTAATAGAATCATTCACAAATTTACAAAATGATTTACAAATGTACAAAATGATACCGAAATTTACTAAATGGATCACAAATTTACTAAATGATCAGCAAATCTATCGAATAGTTTACAAATTTATCAAAGAATTCACAACTTTACCAAACGATTTAAAAATGTACCGAATGATTTACAAATTTACCGCGTGATTGACAAATTAACTGAATGAGTAACAAATTTACCGAATTCACGGAATGATTCACAAACGTACTCAATGACCGATAATTGAATATCAAAAATTGGCATTCCTTGTAACAGAATACAGTTTTTCAAATCTTTATTTCTGTTTGGGTCATTTGTAATATTTTTTTTGATCTAGTTTGTGTAATTGTTTTTGGATAGAATTATTATTTTATATGTGTCATAAAAAATTTAATTTGTCATTAAAATAAAAGATTGTTAATTCTGACGAGTTAAACTAAACTCTGTTGTTGTTAATTAACAATACACGATACTTCGAACGAGTCTTCAGAACCAGGAGAACAGCATCGTTCGCCCAAAACATTGGTCCCATTAGAAATAAATATTGGCCATTATTTGGACGAAATTTATGTAAAAACATTGTGCGAAGATGCATTGCGTGTTTTAAATGTAATCTTATCAAACAAGCGCCATTAATGGGCAATTTACCAGAAAGTCGCATCACGCCCACTGGTCCATTTCAAACCTGTGGGATTGATTACGCTGGACCTTTTATTATAAAAGATAGAAAGGGTCGTGGTGGCAAAGTCAGTAAAGCTTATTTGTGCATATTTGTATGTTTTTCAACAAAGGCTTTACATTTAGAACTAGTCTCTGATTTAACAACGGCTACCTTTATTGCATCATTTCGCCGGTTTTGTGGTAGACGCGGAAAACCTCTCCACATATATTCTGACAATAGCAAGCAGTTCATTGGAGCATAGAATGAATTGCATGAACTTGTAAAATTTATATCAAGCAATGAAAATCAAAAAATTATTATTGATAATGCAAGTAATATTGAGATCAATTGGCATTTCATTCCACCACGTTCTCCTCACTTTGGTGGACTTTGGGAAGCAGGTGTAAAATCTGTAAAATCTATTTTAAAACGTGTCGTCGGAAATGCTTCTCTTACTTTTGAAGAATTAAATACATATTTGATTCAAGCAGAAGGTATCCTTAATTCCCGACCTATCGAATGATCCAAATAATTTTACCCCTTTGACACCGGCTCATTTTTTGATTGGACGATCACTGATTGGACCTCCTGATGCTAATATAATTGATATACCTGAGTCAAGGCTGTCCAGATTCCAGAGGATTCAACAACTTATCCAGCACTATTGGAAAAGATGGTCAATGGTACTCCTCAGGGAGGATAACTCTATAACCTCATTATGGCTCCTAGGTCGTGTGCACGATGTGCATCCTGGTGCAGATGGTATAGTGCGCGTAGTGTCCGTCAAAACATCGACCAGTTTACTAAAGCGTTCTATAATGAGTTTGTGCCCTTTACCAATTTACTTTAAATAATCAGACAAATACTTGTATTTAATACACAAATATTAAATTTGTTTCTTCGTTTTAATTAACTATTGAAAAATCAGATATTTCAAGGCGGGCGGCATGTTTGGGTCATTTGTAATATTTTTTTTGATCTAGTTTGTGTAATTGTTTTTGGATAGAATTATTATTTTATATGTGTCATAAAAAATTCAATTTTTCATTAAAATAAAAGATTGTTAATTCTGACGAGTTAATCTAAACTCTGTTGTTGTTAATTAACAATACACGATACTTCGAACGAGTCTTCAGAACCAGGAGGACAGCATCGTTCGCCCAAAACAATTTCTTTTCATATCTTTACTGTACATCAGTGGTTTATACGCGTGGCGCATGAAGTAAAATTTCGAGTTTAGAAAAGCCCCGTGAAAATTTGTCTCGGGTCGCTGCGCGACCCTCGACAAATTTTCTACGCGGGGCTTTTCTAAACTCGAAATTTTACTTCATGCTTAGTCTGGGAGTGGAAGACACTCGTTAGTTTGAAATACATCACAACTGATGATGTATTTTAACAATAATGGGTCCTAGGAGTTGTTAAATGAGTGAGTTACTCAACTGTTTATTTAACGAATGATTCACAAATTTACTAAATGATTTAGAAATTTACTTAATAATTTACAAATTTACCTATTGATACACAAATTTACTAAATGATTCACAAATTTACCGAATGATTCAGAAATTAATAGAATCATTCACAAATTTACAAAATGATTTACAAATGTACAAAATGATACCGAAATTTACTAAATGGATCACAAATTTACTAAATAACATTAAAAGTGCGATTCTTTTCGCAATCTACAACAAGTTAGTCTTACAAAGACTATATCAAACACTCATTGAAACAACTACTTCCCAGGCTAATTTACTAAATGATTAGCAAATTTATCGAATGGTTTACAAATTTATCAAAGAATTCACAACTTTACCGAACGATTTAAAAATGTACCGAATGATTTACAAATTTACCGCGTGATTGACAAATTAATTGAATGAATAACAAATTTACCGAATTCACGGAATGATTCACAAATGTACTCAATAACCGATAATTGAATATCAAAAATTTGCCTTCCTTGTAACAGAATACAGTTTTTCAAATCTTTATTTCTTTTCATATCTTTACTGTAAATCAGTGGTTTATACGCGTGGCGCATGAAGTAAAATTTCGAGTTTAGAAAAGCCCCGTGAAAATTTGTCGAGGGTCGCTGCGCGACCCTCGACAAATTTTCTACGCGGGGCTTTTCTAAACTCGAAATTTTACTTCATGCTTAGTCTGGGAGTGGAAGACACTCGTTAGTTTAAAATACATCAGAACTGATGATGTATTTTAACAATAATGGGTCCTTGGAGTTGTCAAATGAGTGAGTTACTCAACTGTTTCCAAGGCTCTCTTTACAAAAAACAAAAGATTAAAATTTCACATATAAAATGTACAACAAACTACAAGTATGATACATCATTGAATTCAGAAAAAAAAAATTCCTCCAAATAATATGAAAATTCATAATTAGTAATCTAGTAATATTAGTAATATAATTAGTTATATAATTTATTCATGTTATCAACTCTTACAAGTCTTACATATGTGAATAAAGTGTAGTTTTGCTGAAAATACTGACATGTAATAGATAAAATAACATTTGTAGAACCGTAATAGGGTACAGAAACAAAAATTAAGACAAGAATAGGGGGGTAAGTAGTCCCAGGTATTACAATTTAAAAAATACAAAACATTATAAAGTTGTGACCTGATAAAATATAATAAATTAATAATAAATAAATAAGTAC
This sequence comes from Philonthus cognatus, assembly GCA_932526585.2. Taxonomy (NCBI): domain Eukaryota; kingdom Metazoa; phylum Arthropoda; class Insecta; order Coleoptera; family Staphylinidae; genus Philonthus; species Philonthus cognatus. The sequence goes on from OW052241.1 coordinate 172,020,024, forward strand.
AAATTAAAAACAGTATAGATGTAAAATAATTAAAAATACATAAATAAAATAAAATAAATAAGTAAAACTTGTCTGATAATTGCGCTTATAAGAAAAATAAAAGTTGGCTATGGTCTCTGGGTAAATGTTATAGTTATCTTAAAATAAAATATGCTACTAGATTTTTCGTTAAAAAGTGCCTATATAATGTCTGGATTCAATGGTTTTTGAATAAAATAATTAAAACGAAATTTCAAAAAATCCGTTCTTTGACAATATCTTATAAACGAAAGAAGATATTATAAATTTGTTTTTAGATTACACAGGTTTACAAAAAAAAGTCAGGACTATTTGACCGGACCATGGTATCCCGGGGTATTTTTGCGTCCTGAATCCGATCCCGGGGTCAGCTGAGCCCCATCACGTCAGAAAAACGAGATTTCAAGGTCACTTAGAGGTTAAAATGGTCATTTTTTGGAACTGGACCCGGGACAATTTCTCAAGCGATCTGTTAAGTTAGAGGGTAACTGTTTAGGTCTTGAATATCTTCCAAACATCGGCAAGGAGCCCTAAATCTCGATCGGGACTATCACAGTGCCACCCCAGTGGATAAAATGTTGCCATGATTGTTTTATCTTGCGGATTTCGATCTCCCTGTCAAGGCATCCAATTCCGGCGATCCGTTCGCTGTGAGATATTGACAGGGAACCCAGCCCTGTTATTAAACTGAACTCTGCTATTAGCATCACCCAGGAACAACGACGTGGACGTTGCAGATTCTGTTTTCTTCGGGGTACTTGTTTACAGTGAGTCCCCTTGCCTCTCATTTTTCTCCCTCCCAATTTTTGCAGATTCTGGTCTCTTCGGGGTGCTTGTTTACAGTGAGTCCCCTTGCCTCTTACTTTTCTCCCTCCCAATTTTTGCAGATTCTGTTCCCTTCGAGGTGCTTGTTTACAGTGACTCCCCTTGCCTCTCACTGTTCTCCCTCCTAATTTTTCAATCTTTCCGCGCTTGTTTATGGGGTCTGCAGGTTTGCTCAAAACTCCTTTTAAGTGCCTTTCTCTTATGCCCCTTGGTCGTATCCCTCTTCAAGTTCCAGCAGTAGTCTGCCAACATGTTGATGTCCCAGAAACCTTGGTAGCGTCTTTCTATCTCTTTTATATCTTGGTGAAATCTTTCACCTTGTTCTTCGCTATAATGTCCAAGGTTTTCTGGGAAATTGTCCAAATGTGAATCCAAGAAATGGACCTTCAAGCTCATCAAACATCCAATAGCTTTGTAATTCCGTAGCAGGCCCTCCACCAATTCCCTATAGTTTGGGTCTTTATTGTTTCCAAGAAATTTCTGGGCAACATTCACGAAGCTCTTCCATGCTTCTTCCTGATCCACCGTCATCGTCTTCGGGAATTCTGGATCTTTTAAAAGTTCCCTTATTTGCGGCCCATTGAAAACCCCTTCTTTGATTTTGGCATCTGGCAACTTTGGGAATTTTTTGTAGAGATATTGGAAGGCTTCGCTACTTCTTTTTTTAAGAGCCTTGATGAATTGTTTTATCAACCCTAATTTAATATGGAGCGGAGGTAGTAAAATAATTTTAAGATCCACTAACTGTTCTTGCTCTATGTTCTTCTGACCAACAAGAAAATTCTCCCTTGATGGCCAAACCTTCCTTTCATAATGCTCATCACGAGCTCAACTATCCCATTCACAGAGAAAACAAGGGTATTTTGTAAATCCACTCTGTTGTCCCAAAAGTATTGTTACTACCTTCAAATCCGTACATATTTTCCATTTGTACCTGCTGTAATTAATTTTTTGGAGCAAATAATCCAGATTGCAGTAGTTCTCACTCAATATCGTCGAGTAAGCTATTGGAATTGACGCGAGGTTATTGCCATTGTTCAACAAAACAGCTTTCAAACTCCTGTTTGATGAATCAATGAATAGCCGCCAATCATCCGAATCATGTTCAACTCCGAATTCGCCGAATAGACATTCTATATCTCTGCAAAATACTAATGAATCATGCTGGTCATAATATTTCCGGAAAGGCTCATCCCTATTTCTGTAATAGGTCCCGATTGTTCCTTTCTCCAGAGAACCTCTTTCTTTTAAACGAGAAGCTAACAGTTCAGACTGGTCCTTAGATAGCCCCAGATCTCGAACCAAGTCATTGAGTTCCATTTGATTCCACTTTGAATTCTGGAGTTGATCATTCTCGCTGTCATCGTCCACGTCGATTGGAGATTATGAGAACTCCCCTTCATTTTGCTCCTGTTCTATTTCCTTACCTCCTTCATCTTCGCCATCAACAACCATACGTTCATCAAGGTCAACATCAGCTATCACTGGCATGGTAACCGACGACGTGACCACGTAATTCAGTGATTTTCTGTTCCTGGAATTTAACCCAGGCTTAACGTTTCTGCAAAAGTAGCAATCGCGTTCGTGATTTTCTGGTTCCCGCCAGGTCATAGGAGAAGAAAACATCATTTTCCTAGAGCCAGTCTGCCAACATCTCAAACGCGCTTGGCATGTGCGACAAAGAACTTTTGGGGCCCATGGGTTGTTATCTGGACCTTCGGATTTGGGAAAACACGACTTAAATTGTGCAGATATGGTCTCTGTGAAATTCACCAAGTTCGTCTTAAGATGATATTCCCCACACAGAACACAGAAAGACTCTCTATTCTTCAAGCACTTAGCCATTTTCCCGAGTGATTTTCCACTTCCGGGGAAGTTGGAGTTAAGGTGCCGGAATAGCCTGAGTTCTTCTCTCTTTAAAATAAATGGAATGAATAGCCGAAAACACTTGATTAAATGACCAACAGAAACCAGTCGCTTGTGAAAGCTCACTCGAGAGGTTGACAGTGCTACTCCAATGGAGAAAAAGATAGAGCTAATGGATTTGAAACTGGCAGTGTATATTGAGTGGCCTAAATACAAAAACAGTAGTTTGTTGTTAATTAAATTATAATAAACATTTAGGTACGTGATTGTACAAAATAAGCCTATTTTATTACTGATATATGCGCAATGCATTTTATTTTTTTATATTTGTTTTATAATGGATTTTAAAATCATCAATTTTATGTAATCAAAAAACGGAATGCATTCCGCCTAATTATAAAAAAATATTTAATATATTTTATTAATAACATTTTTTATATATCTCAATAATATTCGTTTTATAGTGTTGTTATAAATCAAGAAATGGGTCGCTTTGTATAGTGGTGCCCCCAGATCGAAAACACGAACTAATTTCATGCGGCAACATTGTCCCGGGTCCAGTTCCAAAAAATGACCATTTTAACCTCTAAGTGACCTTGAAATCTCGTTTTCTGACGTGATGGGGCTCAGCTGACCCCTGGATCGGATTCAGGACGCAAAAATACCCCGGAATACCATGGTCCGGTCAAATAGTCCGGACTTTTTTTTTTTTTGTAAACCTGTGTTATTATTGGGCCCTAAAATACGCGACTTTGCCCCAATTTAGCCGACTCTCTATATCTTCACATAACTAAGATCCCCATACGTTCTGTTGAAATACGGGCACCCCGTATAGTATATCCAACGTGATAAAAAATGTTTCCATTAATTTCACCCAACGCAAATGTGTATAATTAAATAGATACATTGTTTAAGAAAAAAAAAACTGTCTGCAAATAAACGTCAGGATATTTATTTTTGTAACTTAAAGTCTACATGCTACTTCTATTGTGTGCCTAAATTAAATTTTTAACTTACGACATTGTTGCTTGCTCTAGCTTTTGATTAAAAATTTAAATTAAGTTTTGCATTTAATGAAAGCTCAGTAAATAATGAATATTGGATGTTTGATGTGATGATGCAGTTTGGCGTTGGAAATTAATTAAAAATTCATTAAGATTCATGATTAAAAAATACACAATAGGGTTTTAATATTATGAAAGTCTCGTTGATAAACTTAATTGATATTAATTTCTGTATAATTTTTTAACGAAAAATTTATTAATAATAGACACTGGAAATATGAATTGCTTCATAATGAAAGCTACTTTTAAAACTGTTTTAATCAAGAAATATCATACATAATTAAGTATTTAACTCAGTAGCGTATTAACTGGAGTTCCCGGAGTTCTGTGGAAACCAGGCCAGGTGGCTGTAGGGGCCCGAATGAGCAAAAATTAGCACATTTAATTATCTACAAGGTGTCCCATTTCGAGTAGGACAGTATGGGTAACTGTTTTATTATTAATAATAGAGCTTCGGTTAAATGGGCAAAGTTGTGCAGTTTTATGTGCTCAATTAGATTCCACTAAGAAACATTTTAAAAACTAGAAAACTTTTAAGTTATTGTGAAAAAACTGAAAACTGCGATTTTTGAAAATCGTCCATATCTACCTTATTACTGTTTGGCTGTGCGGTTCATTAAAATATCAAATAAACGTGGACTGCGACTTAAATACAGTTTTCAAAAAAATTGGTTTTTTGCAACAATGAAATATGAATTATTTTTGTCTTCAATTTGGTTCTTAATAATCACTTGATGAAACATGTTTACAATATTGATTATTAATAATAGTCGTCACTTGGTTTGTTTCACTACTATTTTTTTATTCTCTCCGACTAGTTTCGACTTATCGTCATTACTCCTTGAGAATGACGATAAGGCCAAACTAGTCAGAGAGAATAAAAAAGTAGTGGTGAAACAAACCAAGTAACTTTTATATATAAACAATCTTTATTTACAGAAAAAGCATGTACATATATAAATGTAAACAGAAACAATATATATATAGAAAAGATAACAATTCCGTAAAATGGCTATCGACCTGCGGTCTTTCAGCCTGGATTTTTTAAAAATAACTTATTAGTTTTTTCTTTTGTAAAATGGGAAGTGTTTAACAGTCGATGTCGGTGAATTTAATGGTCCTCTAAACGTCATGATCGCTAATGTCTGCATGGAAGGATGAAATGAATTGTTGAATTGTTATGTTGGGGTGTATGAATTTAGGCGGAATATCGGGATTGCGAGGGATACATAATAATGTGAAAATGTTGAGGATGTAGGGGTTGGTGGCTATTTTTTTGGCACAGTTGTTGAAGGCGTTGTTCGATGGGGGTTACTTGGGTTTTTTCATAGAGGAGTTCATTGGATGGGTTGAAGAGCGGATTTAGTGGGTGTCTTAGTTTCGTTAGTACTCTGAGGGCTGACCGTTCCGCAATTTGTAGGTTTTTGAGCACTATGGGGCGTGGATTGTGGAAGAGGATCGGTGCGTATTCAAGCAGGGGTCGGCAGATGGATTTATAAATATGTACAGCGGTACTTGTGGTGATGCCTTTTGTTTTATACGTTAAACATCTAAAGTGCTTCGCCCTGCTTAGTAACTTTTATTTAATTATCAATATTGTAGGATTATTGATGTTTTATTAACAACTAGTAACAACATTAACAAACAAACATACGATATTAACACTTAAATGTCGCCTTCCGTGCTTCTTCAGCAGTTATTGGTCGTCTTGCGTCTTCTTCTGGCCGTCGTATTCTGTTCTTACTTTTTTGCGTCCGTCTGACAGTTGTTTTTTTTTGTGTCACCCCCACGGCACTCTTTTTATTTTAACACACACACAAACCCCCCATTCGGCCGTCCTGAACTAGTAGTCCGACTCGGACTCGCCTTCTTGACTCGACCACGGCTTCATATATTCTGCGCATGTCGACGTCTTTGTGGGTCCCTGAATGTTTCCTACTTTAACGACATCATATGTGTTATTACCCTTAACCTTTGTGATCCTATATGGCCCCAGAAACTTTGGCTTTAACTTAAGTCCTGGTCCGAACTGTGTTTTTTTATCGCCACTCTGTCATACTTTTGATAGGGCAATGCTGGCTTCCTTCTTCACTCACCACTATTTTTCTTAGTTTCTTCTTGTATCTTCTCGATTTGCCGCTTAGCAGCTTCTCGTTGTACATTTCTCTCTTCCTGATATGCTTTAATATTTTCCTCGTTTAACAATTCCTGAATCCTTACGTCTTCTTTGTTTCGCATTTTTACTCCAGTCATCAGTTCGAATGGCGTAGTTCCTATGCTCCTCTGATGAGTAGCATTCATAATTCGTTGTAACCTTTGAACGTGTTTATACCATTTGGTAGGATCTTCAAGTGTTAACTTGGACAAAACTGGTATAATCATTCCATTTAGGCGTCCCACTTGCCCGTTTACTCTGGGTAACCCGGTGGTGATCTGGACGTGTTTGATACCTTCTTCTGAACAGTAGTCGCTAAATGCTTTAGATGTAAATGCAGTTCCTTTGTCTGACATAATTACTACTGGATTTCCAAATGTTGATTTTTGTAGTTCCAACTTCGCTATTACTTCTGATGATGCCGCACTTTTTGTGGGATAAAGCCAAATAAACTTGGTGAATCCATCAATTACTGCGAAAATGTACTTGTACTTTTTGCATGTAGACTCCAATGGTCCTAGGTGATCTATATGATAGGTGTGAAGGGGTCCAGTCTTTGGCAAAGGATTCAAGTATCCTTCCATTTTTTATCGCTTGGCGTTAATCAGAATGCATGGAACATAATTTCCAATAATTTTCTTTATTCTTTCTTCTACCTTGGGTATGTAAAATTCTTGTTCGATCAGATCTTTCGTTTTCGTAACAGATAAGTGCCCTTTTTCATGATTCATTCTGATGATTGCTGATTTCATTCTATGTGGCACAACTAGTAGTTCACGTCCTTTAACTATTTTGTACAATAATCCATCCCTGACAAAGTAATCTTCGTATTCTTTTTCTAATAATATTTGCTTGATCGCTGTGATTGATTCATCATAATCCTGAGCTGTTTTGAGCCTTAGTATCGTTTCATTGGATAACAACAACACTGGATTTTGACTCAGGGAATCGACGTGCGAAAGTCTTGAACCTGGTCTATGTTCTATTTCATAATCGAATTCTCCTAAAAGCAGAATCCATCGAGCTACCCTGGTCGAAAGATCTCTTTTCTCCATTGTTTTCTGAAAAGCTGCGCAGTCGGTGATAATCTTGAAACGTTTTCCAAGAAGGTAGACTCGAAATGTTTTCAGTGCTTCGATGATAGCCAGTACTTCCAATTCATAGCTAGAGTAAATCTGTTCAGCAGGTGTAGTTTTCCGACTCATGTAGTAAACAGGATGTAAGTTCTGATCCTCTGCTCTTTGCAGTAGTATTGCACCATAGCCAAATTTGCTGGTGTCGGTATGCAGTTCGGTTTCGCTATCTTGTTTAAAGATGTTTAATACTGGTTGCTCTGCTAAAATTTCTTTTAAGCGTACAAATGCTAACCTTTCGCTGGTCCCAAACTGGAAAAGTGCATTTTTCTATTGCAAATCATTCAGTGGTTTTGCAATCTGGGCGTATCCTTTAATGAATTTTCGGAAATATCCTGTCAATCCAAGAAAACTTTGTAGCTGTTTGGTGGTCTTCGGTTCTGGAAATTTCATTACTGCTTTAGTCTTCAGCTCGGATGGTAAAATTTTACGCTCTTCTAACTTATGTCCCAAGAACTCGACGTTTCATTGTAGAATATGGCATTTCTTCCAGTTTATCCTCTAAACCATACTCTGATGCAGTTTTCAGCGTTGATTCTAACTTTATTAAGGCCTCTTCTTCATTAGTTGCGGAAATGATTATATCGTCCATGTATGTTAATACTATTCCCTTCCTGATTAAGTCTCTGAACACACAGTTTATGAATCTTTGGAATACTGCTGGTGAATTACATAATCCAAATGGGACTCTTTTGAATTGATATTGTCCTCCATAGGTCACGAATGAAGTGTATTTTCGGCTTTCCTTTTCAACTTTTACATGAAAGAATCCACTTTTCAAGTCAATTATGCTGAATATTCTTGCACTTTGGAGTTGATCCAACACATCGTCAATGAGCGGCAAGGGATAACGATCATTAACAATTTTCTTATTTATTCTCCTGTAATCCACGCATATCCTCGGTGTCCCGTCCTTCTTCTTTACCACAACTACTGGGCTTGCATATTCGGATGAACTTGGTTCAACTATTCCCTCTTCCAACCATTCCTCAATTTGTTTGTCCACTGCTTCCCTTTCCGGAAATGGTAGTCTTCTAGGACGTGACGAAATAGCCTCATCATCCTGTACTATGATCTTCATTTCTATTTCGGTTGTCTTTGCCTTATTCGGCTTGTATTCTTCGATGATTCGCTTAGCTTCGATCTTGACTTCATCACTTATTTCATTCCCTATGTCTATTGCAGGTTCGTCGATTTCAATTTTCAATAGAAATGGAGTTTTCTTTTTTTCTTGAAATTTCTTAACGGTTACGCCGTTCTTGTTCATGGTTATTTCCGCTTGCTCTAAAAGTTCGCGTCCTATGATAGCTTTTACAGGTGTGACGTCATTGCTAACCACATAGATTGTGACTATGAAACTTTCGGAATCGATAATTATGTTTTCTTTAAAATATCCTAATGTGCTCACGTAATTTTTCCCAAAACCACTAAGTAAAAGTGTTGACTCTTTTAGCTTTGGACATCCAACTGACTTATACACATCCTCATTCATTAAATTTACTTCACTATCTGAATCGAACAACGCGTCTATTTCAACATTTTTGATGGTAACTACTTTTGTAGTATTTCCTATTTTGTTTATTTTATTCAAGCTGTGAACATCAACATTGTGTTTACTATTCTGCATTTCATTACAATTGTTAGCTTTATGGCCATATTTGTTGCATTTGAAGCATTTGGGACCTTTATCCTTATCTCGACAATCCGTTGACTTATGTACCCAGATCAACAGCTAGAGACCGTAACAACGGATGGATGAGACACGAGGCACAGGATTTCTGGCAAAACCGCCCTGGGATGAGACATTTTAGAGCGGTAACAAGTGGACCATCTGCGGCCAGGACGGCCTCATGGTTAAAGCTGAGCAGATCAGATGTTCAAACATTAACTGCTCTCTTCACTGGACACAGCCGTCTAAGGCATCACCTTAATAAACTAGGACTAAGCGACACCACTGAGTGCCGCCTTTGCCTAGAGGATGATGAAACAGCAGAGCACGTCATATGTGCCTGTCCAGCTGGCGACCAGATCAGGACCACGATGTTTGGCACACCGAAGCTAAACCTGAAGGACCTGGAAAAAACTTCACCTGACAAGATCCTTGACTTCATCAAGAAGATGGACTTGGAAGGTGAGCTGTAAGGTCGGATGTTCGACCTTAATTGTGAGCCACAATAAATCCTTGCGGTCGCAGTGGAGGGTAGCATAACTACCCACTCACTTTCAATAGAATAGAATAGAATATGTCCTCTTTTACCGCAGTTGAAACATCTAGTTTGCATTTTAGTATCGCTTGGAACGGATTCTTTTTTGATTTCATCATATCTTGTCTTGGGTACAGCCTGTTGAAATTTTGATTTAAAGGTAGTGTATACTCGTAATTTATCCTTAAATGTTCTTATATCTTTGGCACCGTACACAATTATTTTGTTTGCATTATTATCTTGTATGCCGTCTATTACATATTGAATTAATGCTGACGTTTCAACGTTACCCCTACTTACAAGTTTCCTCATGTTTAGAAAGTATTCTTGTGGTGATTCGTCTTTCCTCATTTTCCTTTTAATTAACATGTCATGCAGTTCTGCACTATTCAATCGCTCAGAAAATTCTTCCAACAGAGAGTCTTTTAACTGTCTCCAACTATTTACTTTATTTTGACAATTAATGAAAAGTTCGGCTAGTCCACTTACTCGTCTTTTTGCAAAAATTAATTTCTGTAGATCACTTCAGTTTAGAAGGGCTGTTGTTTCCTCAAATTCCTCAATCCACTTTTCCACAGGAAAACCATTGTCGCCATTGAATAGTCTAACAGAGTCTTCGATATCTTGGAATGTTAGAGTGAACCTGTGTGAATTATCTTCCTTCGGTGATACGGACCTAACTGGTGTATTGTCGTCAGATTGTTCTTCGGTTTCGCTGTCATCCTCAGATGTGCGTTGTGTCAAGAAATTTATATTTGTGAGACTCGTGCAGATTCGGGTACTTATTTGCTCGACAGTGCCTCCGTAATCTATCCGTAACATTAGGCAAATCGCGGTTAAATCGCCTATCGAGAAATTACCTTTCACATAATCAACTTTTCGTTTGAATTCGTCAGATTCCGTTGTGAAATTAAATACATTAAATTCTCGAAGTTTCTTTCTGCTGTTTCTGTCACCTTCCTTTTCAAACACTAGTCTATGAAATGAATAGGCCGTTGACTTACTTGCTGACGTAATGTTTCATTCAATTTCACTAATCTGACCTAAGCATTCCATTTTCACTGGTATCGCTTGATCCCGTTAATATTGCTTGATCCCGGTTGAGCCCCCAAATATGTAGGATTGTTGATGTTTTATTAACAACTAGTAACAACATTAACAAACATGCGATATTAACACTTAAATGTCGTCTTCCGTGCTTCTTCAGCAGTTATTGGTCGTCTTGCGTCTTCTTCTGGCCGTCGTATTCTGTTCTTACTTTTTTGCGTCCGTCTGACAGTTGTTTCTTTTTTTTGTGTCACCCCCACGGCACTCTTTTTATTTCAACACACACACAAACCCCACAATATGAAATAATTCTTTTGAACTTTACAACAAATCAGTATTTTTCACTCAAAGTGTATGCATATTTTAGTGAAAATATAAATGTGTTTTTGTAGACTATATTGATCAATAAAAATCCCAATTTTCAAGCTAAACTCGAAATTTTACTTCATGCGCTAAAATTTCGAGTTTAGCCTGAAAATTAGAATTTTTATTGATCAATATAATCTACAAAAACACATTTATATTTTCACTAAAATATGCATACACTTTGAGTTATAATTAATGTCTGTTGCATTTTGTTACTGATGAATTTACTTTGGCTAATCTCCAAAGACATTTTCAGTTCGCCCGCTCCTCTATTCATAACTCGCCGATATTTTTTTGTTTCGAAACTATATTCCCTACTTCATTCAAAGACAGAGTTATATTTGTTTTGGTTACTAAACTACGCAAATTGAATATTATATCGTTGCGAATTTACGCGTTTCCTGCCACATTTATTATTGCATATTTGAACGGGCAATATCTGTTCTGTTTTTTTTAAATTTATGATATTGCGCGTATTTTGTAAAATGCATGTAAATTGATTTTCGTTTGTGTATATAAAAGTAATATTATTAATATCGAATAAAATAGGAATTGATGTTTTGTTTGGGTTTTAATTCATGTATGTTTAAGTTGTTCACTTTAATATGTAGACATTTTAATTTCATCGATAAATTCGGAATTTTTATTTTCAGTTAAGAAAATAATGTGTTAATAATGTGTAATACTTAAAAATAAAAACGCCAAGTTTATCGTTAGAATTGAAATAATGTATACATATTATCTGAATAAATAAGTTATTTTATCTGATTAATAGGAAATTAGTTCAAGATATATCTTGCGATTGGAAGTGAAAAGGACTCTATCGCCAACAAATGAATATAAACACAAATAAATATAAACACCTACTTATAAAATAAATATTTAAGTTACACGTTATCGTTATCTATGTATAAACTATATGAAAAATGAAACCTTAGGTCAAATTATTTTCAATCAAAACTAAAGGAACAAATATGATTTGGAATCAAAATACTAATACTTTTTACACAATAATTTTTATTTTGCTTAGCAAAATTAAAATTGAAAAGATATAATGTACCAAAATAATAATGAACATTATTATTATTACAGAGAGTTTTATGTAACACCGAACATTTTCATAACGAGAATTTTTCTTTTAAGTATCCATATGCATACGTTGCACATTTTCCGATGCTCGGTTTATTAAAAGAATTCAATTTGAAGCTTTTAGCGAGTGTTTTCCACTCCCAGGATAAGCATGAAGTAAAATTTCGAGTTTAGAAAAGCCTGAAAATTTGGTTTGGTCGCGTAGCGCGAAGCGCGAAGCGCGGAGCGGCCAAACCAAATTTTCAGGCTTTTCTAAACTCGAAATTTTACTTCATGCGCTACCGGTACAAAACACTGATTCAATGTAAAGTTTAACGGTGTGTTTTAAACTTCCTACTATGTCAGTGTTTGTACAGGTGGCGCATAAAGTAAAATTTCGAGTTTAGAAAAGCCTGAAAATTTGGTTTGGCCGCTCCGCGCTTCGCGCTACGCGACCAAACCAAATTTTCAGGCTTCTCTAAACTCGAAATTTTACTTCATGCTTAGTCTGGGAGTGGAACACACTCATTGTAACTTTCAAAATGAACTCCTAAAAAAAAACAATGATTATCTAAAGATTTATGGCATATACGCTGTAATTGGGAATTATTTTCAATCAAAACTAAAGGAACAAATATGATTTGGAATCAAAACACTAACACTTTACACAATAATTTTTATTTTGCTTAGCAAAATTAAAATTGTAAAGATATAATGTACCCGAATAATAATGAACATTATTATTATTACAAAGAGTTTTATGTAACACCGAACATTTTCATAACGAGAATTTTTCTTTTAAGTATCCATATGCATACGTTGCACATTTGCCGATGCTCGGTTTATTAAAAGAATTCAATTTGAAGCTTTAAGCGAGTGTTTTCCACTCCCAGGATAAGCATGAAGTAAAATTTCGAGTTTAGAAAAGCCTGAAAATTTGGTTTGGTCGCGTAGCGCGAAGCGCGAAGCGCGGAGCGGCCAAACCAAATTTTCAGGCTTTTCTAAACTCGAAATTTTACTTCATGCGCTACCGGTACAAAACACTGATTCAATGTAAAGTTTAGCGGTGTGTTATAAACTTCCTACTATGTCAGTGTTTGTACAGGTGGCGCATGAAGTAAAATTTCGAGTTTAGAAAAGCCTGAAAATTTGGTTTGGCCGCTCCGCGCTTCGCGCTTCGCGCTACGCGACCAAACCAAATTTTCAGGCTTTTCTAAACTCGAAATTTTACTTCATGCTTAGTCGGGGAGTGGAACACACTCATTTTAACTTTAAAAATGAACTCCTAAAAAAAACAAGGATTATCTAAAGATTTATGGCATATACGCTGTAATTGGGACATGCATACTTGCAAGAAAAACTCCCTGTATGTACAAGTTTAATTGCGATTGATCGGCTACAATTTGTAATGGTCATATAGGCAACTCAATTTACACATAACTTAAAAATTAAAAGTGTCAAATCGTATTGGATGCTTTGGTTTGATAAATAAAACATACGAAAATAAACATTGAAAATGTTCGGTGTTACATAAAACTCTCTGTATATTATGTATTTATCTTCTATTTTATATTCAATTACTTTTTCTTGATTTGTTTGTCATTTTGATATATTGTATTTTTTTTAATTGATTCTTGATTATCTCTTCGTACAGATAACACTGGGAACAGCAAGTAACTCATTAGCTCTAACTTAATAATAATGAACAATATTATTATTACAGAGAGTTTTATGTAACACCGAACATTTTCATAACGAGAATTTTTCTTTTAAGTATCCATATGCATACATTGTATATTTTCCGATGCTCGGTTTATTAAAAGAATTCGATTTGAAGCTTTAAGCGAGTGTTTTCCACTCCCAGGATAAGCATGAAGTAAAATTTCGAGTTTAGAAAAGCCTGAAAATTTGGTTTGGTCGCGTAGCGCGAAGCGCGGAGCGGCCAAACCAAATTTTCAGGCTTTTCTAAACTCGAAATTTTACTTCATGCGCTACCGGTACAAAACACTGATTCAATGTAAAGTTTAACGGTGTGTTATAAACTTCCTATCATGTCAGTGTTTGTACAGGTGGCGCATAAAGTAAAATTTCGAGTTTAGAAAAGCCTGAAAATTTGGTTTGGCCGCTCCGCGCTTCGCGCTACGCGACCAAACCAAATTTTCAGGCTCTTCTAAACTCGAAATTTTACTTCATGCTTAGTCTGGGAGTGGAACACATTCATTTTAACTTTCAAAATGAACTCCTTAAAAAAAACAAGGATTATTTAAAGATTTATGGCATATAAGCTGTAATTGGAACATGCATACTTGGAAGAAAAACTCCCTGTATGTACAAGTTTAAATGCGATTGATTGGCTACAATTTGTAATGGTCATATAGGCAACTCAATTTACACATAACCTGAAAATTAAAAGTGTAAAATCGTATTGGATGCTTTGGTTTGATAAATAAAACATACGAAAATAAACATTGAAAATGTTCGGTGTTACATAAAACTCTCTGTATATTATGTATTTATCTTCTATTTTATATTCAATTACTTTTTCTTGATTTGTTTGTTATTTTGATAAATTGTAGTGTTTTTAATTTATTCTTGATTATCTCTTCGTACAGATAACACTGGGAACAGCAAGTACCTCATTAGCTCTAACTTAAATATTTGGTACTTTTCAATTTTATCTCTAGTAAATACCATTAAGGTCCAGTTCAAATTTCATTATTATAAAGTAAACATTTTTCATTCAACTTCCAAAATTTGCTTCCCATGTTATGCGTGCTCTAAATTAGATTTTAATGTTTGTATTACTTAAAGAAGTGAGGGTTGCTTCGGTGTTAAGGAGAGCAACTTCACTTCTTCAGAATATAATTAGTTTAACACTCAAACTAATAAGAATAAGCTTAACGTTTAAAATATTATTTTGGATTAAATTAATTTCTTAAGTATTAAAATTTGTTAAAGAACATAAAATAAATATCAGTAAATTTGGAATGTTCGTTAAAGTGAAGTAAGTGTTTTTCAATTAATAACATCCTTGAGCTAAAAGCACGCAAAGAAAATTAGACCCACGTCAAATGTCGTTAGGACAAGAAGCGGTTCTCAATAAATCAAACGCGACGTTACAAAGACAGGGTAAGTGTTTCATATTCATATCTTTATTGGTCATGCGAGGTTACATATTTATGACATATGACAAGTCAATTAAAAAAAAAATAGATATAAAAGTTAGTTGGGATAATAATAAAAAATAAATATAGTACAAACAATAAATGCACAATAAGTAGACAGTACTTCTGAGGGTAGCATGTTCATTTAAGACCCTTAATATAGGTGACAATCTCAGTCATATTGTAGAATGCATTAGCTGCAAATATATGTTTAATTCGTGATTTAAATAAACTGTATTTTAGGGACTTTATGTATATTGGTAAATAATTGTATAACGCAATTCCTGCATGGTTTGGAGATCTCTCATAGAAAGAATGTTTGTGTTTATTCAGTACCAGGTTATCCCGTAATCGTGTCAGGTAGTTATGATGTGATCCCTGCGCCATGAATGTATTTAAGTTCGTATGTACATAACACAATAATTTAAGAGCATATATACAAGGCAATGCCAGTATTTTTTTGGACTTAAATACATATTTACATGTCTCAGTAAAATTCAGATTAAATATGCAACGCACAATGCGCTTCTGTATGACAAATACTCTACCATTGTCGCGAGAATTACCCCATATTGTAATATGGTAGCTTATCAGAGAATAGACAATTCCGTAGTAAACTGTTAGCAGATTACTTTGAGGTAAGGTATTTTTAATCGACATAATTAAGTAAAATTGCTTATTTAGTTTTTTGCAGAGTTCATCAATATGTGTGGACCATGTTAGGTGTTTGTCCACGTGTAGGCCGAGAAATTTGGTGCCATCGTCTGTTTTGATAATTGCGTCGTTGGTCACAAAACTATGTGCTGGATGATTTGAATATATATTTGAGAAATGAATTATTTTAGTTTTTGTGAGATTAATTAAAACTTTATTATTATTGCACCAAGTCTGAAAAGATGTTAAAACGTCATACACTTTCTGTTTTGCAGTAACAGGTGAACAGTCAGAAACAACAATTGTTGTATCATCGGCATACATAAAAGTGGAACCGTTTAAGATATAACGTGGCATGTCATTGATGTAGATTAAGAACAATAGAGGTCTAAGAGTACTACCTTGAGGAGTTCCCTTATTTACGATGATTTCATCCGATAATTCCCCTTTATATAAGACGGTAGTTCGACGATTAGTTAAAAATGATTTAACCCAGCTGTTGATAAGAAATCTACATTAATGATATCAAAAGCCTTAGTTAAATCAAAAAATATACCATACACATGATTATTTACATCGAGTTCACTAAGAACATGTTGAACAAAGCAGTTTGATGCAGTTTCAGTAGAATAATTAGCCCAGAAACCATGCTGATTAGTATATAATGTATTATTATACATCAAAAACTGATATAGTCGCTCAAGAACAGTATTTTCTATAATTTTCGAAAAACAACTAAGCAAGGATATAGGCCTGTAATTGTCAATACAGTGGACATCGCCCTTTTTGTGTACTGGTACAATTTTCGATGTTTTTAACAAGTTAGGAAATTGTCCAGTAGATATAGATACATTGACCAAGTTACCTAGAAAAGGTGCAATTAAGTCACTGCATTGTTTAACTAGTTTCATTGGAATGAAATCCCAACCAGCGGCTTTATTTTTCTGCTTATGAATAATATGTAGTATTTCATTGCTTGTAACAGGGTAGAAGTACATTGTATTGGCAATTACAGGCGACACTGAACATACAAATAATGCTGAATTTAGGTGTGAGTTCAACAAGTTGTCTATATTAGTTACGAAACTCATTCCAAATTCGTTCGCTATTATTCTATTATTCGTACATTTTATATTATCAATATGCATATAGTCAGGTCTTTGAATCTGTTTTGAATTACTGCTCTTGTTAATAATATTCCATAGTTTTTTGGTTTTGTTACTTGCAGCATCAATAAGAATTTGGTTGTGAGCCATTTTTTCAAGTTTTATACTTTTATGAAGTTGTTTTCTATTACTTTTATAAAGTTCATTCAAGTGCACACTGTGCGTTGCATTTTTCAGTCTTGCTAATTCTTTTACATCTAAGAACCGCTCATGCAAACTATCAGAAAAGTTTATCATGTCTCTACTGATATTAATGTTTAAACGTTTAAGTGGAAATGTAACTTGAAAGCACCAATTGAAATGATCCCAGAAAAGTGTATAGTATTCGTCTACATCAGCACTTTCATCGATTACTAGAAGATTTTTATTGAAAAGAAACCTAAATTCATTAACATTATAATTATTATTAATGTTTCTAGTAAAAATACTATTATTGGAGCTACTGATATTTTTAATTAATGAGATATTATATTTAACCTCTTGTGCCATATGATCAGATATTGCTGGATCAAAATGAACATAGTCTATTATCATTTCAGGCTTATTTGTCAAAAAATAATCAATGGAAGTACATGATGTATTAGTGATACGTGTGGGGTCATTAATGATTGAAAATAGATTATAGGACATTAAAACATCTGATAATTGTTTATAAGAGTTTGAATCAACAGCACACTTATCTATAGTTAGATCACCACACACAATGACGGAGTTATACATTTTACTTAGCGAATGCAGCAGATGATGCAGATTATTCAAAAAGGTATTTAAATTAATTAGTATGGGAGGCCGGTATATTACTACAATGCAAGTATCGTAGACTGAGAGACCACAACATTCCAAACATTTTTCGGTTGCGAACTGTTTAATATTACCGAGGGGCTTGCATATTTTGCCTAGATCCTCCTTGATGAATATGGCAGAACCACCATGCATATACGACTCCCTGCAAAAATAGTCAATTAAACAGTAGCCATCTAATTTAATAGTGAGTAGATTTTCACTAGTCAACCAATGTTCACAGAAACACATTACATCATAATTATAAAGATCGCTAATAAAATTAATGTTATTTAGCTTATTAGTTAGAGATTGAATATTTAGGTGAAATATAGTTAAAGTTCTGTCTTCTGTTCTTGCTTCCGGAATAAAAAACGTAGGACTGCTGCACCTTGGGGCCATATATTAGAGTCATAGACATTGTCGACATCTTCAATTGGAAAGGAAACTTTGAAGGAACTGGCTTTGTCGTCCTTTCTAAGTTCAGTGCATTGGAAATCGATATCAGATGTCTTTATTAGGAATTTGGTTAAACTATCAGCGGTGGTATTAGGAGAAATACAGAATTCATGTAGATATCCACGGCGAGGTATGGTCGTCACACCGATGACATCAGTTTTAATTCTAAGTTTAGTTTAAATCCTTACATAACTCGAAAAACCAAATTCCTAGAACAAATATGAAGTATTTGCTTCTCAATTGATTACTATTACTATTGCTAGGAATGTTTCGTGAAACGTGTCTGTAAATAAATTTAAATTTATTCGCGTGCCAATTTTAACTTCAATCTGAATATAAGCGACAATATTAAAAGTATAAATACACACGCAATTGCATTGCATTTGTAGGATTTATAAAGACGTCAATTACTTAGCAATCATCGCCACTGCAATTTCAACATCATTAGCAAACACCTTGAGAGACCTCGAAACGTAAGCGCTCTAGACCTTCCTCGCTCAGATCCAACATTACTATTTAATTCACAAACAGGAAAGAGGCATTTTTAAAACGATTTCTCAACACAAAACAAAAAGTAAAGTAAATTTCATTCATAAATCGAAAATAAGAACATACCTCTCAACAACTTGAAGGAAAACTGAAATAAATGTAATTCACAAACCGGAAACGACATGATAAGTTCAAATTCAAAACTGTTTGAAAATAATAAAATTTTAATTATTTCATTGTATAATTCAATATCCGGAGGTGTATTTGCACGGGAAGTAGTTGTTTCAATGGATATTTATCGTCTTAAGTTGTCTTATTAATTAAGACATTGTTTGCATTTTCACGAATAGTTTTTTCGTAATTTTACATATTAATAATAATAATAATAATAATAATAATTTATTTCTCAACAGATAAATCCATTTACAGAAAAACTTAATATTAACTTAGACTAAAAATTTAAACTAAAAAAAAACTTAAAAAAAACGGTAAAGAGGACAAGTACAAAAAATTAAATTATACAAAAAGAAATAAAAAACAATCGCTTGCAATATTATTGAAGAAGCCGTTTTTTAAGAGAGGAAAGTGATATATTAAATAGGTCGACATCGTCTATGTCGTTACATAACATCAGCATGCGATATAGAGGAGAGTATTGTAAAGCATTTGTATTTGCAGTTGGGTATTGGAAAGAGATCGAACATCTAGCATTTAGCCGAGGTGTGTGAAAGTTTAGCTTTGAAAGTAAAAAAGGGTCATGAATTTGGCCGTTTATTAGGTTAAACGTAAATAATGTCGATGCCACTTTCCTTCGCAACTCCAAAGGGGGTATATCAAACTCCGCCAGTAGTTTACCGTAGTCATAATTCTGTATTGGGTACATTCTATGGCGTTTGAAATACAGAGTTTTAAGGAATTTTCGTTGTATTGTTTCCAGTTGTAATTTACGACGTGCAACAAAAGGCGACCAGATTAGCGAACAATATTCAAGTTTGGATCTAACAAAAGTAAAATGCATATTCTTCAGAGTTGCAATATTATTAAAATCCTTGGAATTTCTAATGACAAAGCCAAGTAATTTATAACTTGATTTACAAATTGCATCGATATGATCTACAAATGTTAGCTTATTATCGATCAAAACTCCTAAGTCCCTAATAACTCTGTGCTCCGTAAGCTGGTGATTCGCAACGGGATAGCTATACTGTATCGCATTATGTTTCCTACTGAATTTTATAGAATTACATTTACTGATATTCAAATGGAGGTCGTTTAATATGCACCCTTCCTCAATTTTCCGCAAATCATTAGTCATGGTTAGGCAATCCTCCTGAGATCTGATCTCAGAATACAATTTAATGTCATCAGCGAAAAGAAGGATGTTTGATGATATATCTGACACAATATCATTTATAAACCATATAAATAATAAAGGTCCAAGAATGGACCCTTGGGGCACACCACTTGTTGGAAAAAATTTAGGGGATTTGAAGCCACTTAGCTCAACATATTGGGTTCTGTCTTTCAGATAGGACTCCATCAGCGAACATAGTATTAGAGAAAACCCGATGAATGATAATTTACTTAATATGATGTCATGACTAATGCTGTCAAAAGCTTTTTTAAAGTCCAGATAAATCGCGTCCACTTGGCCACGACGGTCCAAAACTTCTGATACGAATTGGGTGAAGTTTACTAGGTTTGTGGTTGTTGAACGTTTGCGTACGAATCCATACTGGTGGGGTGTGATATAATTCGAAATATGGCAAGAAATTCTCTTCGATATAATTATTTCAAATAATTTTGCAAAATTGTTAATTAGCGCTATTGGTCTGTAATTTGTGACAAGGCTTTTATCTCCTGACTTAAAAACTGGACATATGCGCGCGTTTTTTCAAATTTGTAGAAATGATCCTGATAACAACATTAAGTTAAAAATATGTTTAATTGGAGTGACCAGAGATACAATTGTATCCTTAATAATGAATGAGGGAATACCGTCTGGCCCCTGTGTGAAGCTAGCTTTCAAACGTTTTCCAGCGTCAATAATATCATCATCAGATATTTCACAAATTTGCAAATTTACATTAATGCCCGAGGACGTCGGCGAATTACAATTTATCTTGGAAGTAAGCCTATATGCGCTATTAAAGAAAGTTCCAAAACAGTTAACAATTTCTTGTTCCGTATCTACGATCCGTTCACAATAGGACATTATTCCTGGGATACGCTTAGATGATTTTTTATTTACTACGGATATAGTTCCAGAACTCCTTGGGATTACTTTTGATATTAAGTTCTTGTTGCTGAATGTACTGTGTGTAATCTTTTTCAATTTCAATTTTTATTGTACGTCTCAGGTCTTTAATACAATATCGGTGGTAGTTCAATCTATGCTTATTACGTAATTTTAGGTATCTAGTTTTTTTGTTAATAAGGCTCTTTGTATGCTGAGAGAACCATATTGGAAATTTAGATTCGATACTATGTTTGATTGTAGGAACGCAATCAGTGAACATTTTATTCAGCTTAGAATATAGATTACAGCACGCACTGGTAGCATCACAAGAGGAAACAACATCATATATTACGGAAACGACATTTTAATTATTTTAAGAATCCTATAAATATTCACGATCTATATTGTAGTTTATAAATATCATGATAAATATCGTGATAGATATCTGATGATATGATAGTCCCATCTCAGGTATATTCTCATGTTTAAATGAAACAAAAACTTGATATTTTTTGTTGTCTTTCAACAAAATCAGTCATTAAAAGTGCGATTCTTTTCGCAATCTACAACAAGTTAGTCTTACAAAGACTATATCAAACACTCATTGAAACATATCAAATATCTATTAAAACAACTACAAAGACTATATCAAACACTTATCGAAACAGCTACTTCACGAGCTAATACCCTGACGGACATTAAATTATACAACAAGTGTTTGCTGTTACATACAGTAACCTACTGCAAATGTAACAATTTGGGTCAAATTATTCAGGCCATCTATAGACGCGTTTCGAGATTTATCTCTCATAAGTATAGCTTTGCTATTCCCTCAAAACAATTTGACACCTTAGACTGGCGGTCACGTTACCGTTCAAACATAAGTATAAATGAAATTGCCAATTCTTGGTTGCAGAATACTTCAAACATTAAAAGTGCGATTCTTTTCGCAATCTACAACAAGTTAGTCTTACAAAGACTATATCAAAAACTCATTGAAACAACTACTTCCCGGGCTAATACCCCGACAGACATTGAATTATACAACAAGTGTTTGCCGTTACATACAGTAACTTACTGCAAATGTAATAATTTGGGTCAAATTATTCAGGCAATCTATAGACGCGTTTCGAGATTTATCTCTCATGAGTATAGCTTTGCCATTCCCTCTAAACAATTTGACACCTTAGACTGGCGGCCACGTTACCGTTCAAACATAAACATAAATGAAATTGCCAATTCTTGGTTGCAGAATACTTCAAACATTAAAAGTGCGATTCTTTTCGCAATCTACAACAACTTGTTGTAGATTGCGAAGAGAATCGCACGTTTAATGTTTGAAGTATTTTGCAACGAAGAATTGGCAATTTCATTTATACTTAACAAAATCAGTGTTAGAACTAAACTAGATACAATTAAATTCCCCCATCAAACAATTAAAACCACAAAAACCTTTAGGAGCACACCATTACGCACCAACACACACTGAACAAAAGCATTTAATTACATCCCTAGTCCCGCAAAAGAAGCCGCCTAGATCTCTTTGATATTTAATTACCTTTTAAGGTAAACGCTTAAAACTTCCCCAATTTCGCAACGCACACACCGCTCTCACTTTGAACTCTTTCATTACAGTTCGAAAACTATTCAAATCCGAAAATTCGATCCGAAAGAAGATTTGCATCCCCCGGGGAACAAAAGAAAATTAAACAACGGCGGCCCGGGAAACTCGCAATTACGCGTATTTGGTTTGTCGAGGGTTTTCCTGATTGTTTTTCGTGCTTGTTTTCGCTTGTTTTTTTTGTTTGTTTTGTTTGTAGTTACTTTGTTGCTATAGGGAGGGTGGTCTTATGTTTAATTTCTTGTGTTTTTCTTGCTTGCTTTCGTTGTTGAGATATTGATGGAAATGACGTTTATCTGTTTGTGGATGAAATTATTTCGTTGTTAAAATTATATTGGAAAATGTCAATTTAAGTTTGTGAAATAAATTTCTTCTACACTCTTCCAAGAAATTAACGCACCACCTTACAAGGTATTTATAATTATTATTTGATAAATTCAAATTCAAAACTATTTGAATTCGAAAAAATAAGCTTACGCTTCTTATAGTTTGCACACTTTAAACATAATATATAAAATTACGAAAAAACTATTCGTGAAAATCAAATCAAATTAAATAAGATTTTAAATATTTCATTGATTAATTCAATATCCGGAGGTGTATTTGCACGGGAAGTAGTTGTTTCAATGGATATTTATCGTCTTAAGTTGTCTTATTAATTAAGACATTGTTTGCATTTTCACGAATAGTTTTTTCGTAATTTTATATATTATTATTATTTGTTTTTTTTTTTTATTTAAGTACTTTGCTACCAATATAAATGTACACTTCTGTGCAATAAAATCAAAAATTAAGCACAAGTCTCATAACTATTTTTCATAATATTCTAGTTGCATAATTCGGGTTTGTGTTAATTGCCTAGAAGTAATTTTAATAAATGATAAAACACCATAACTTGAAAATAACACCTTCATTAAAAAACCTAAACTAGGACGCGTGGCGCATGAAGTAAAATTTCGAGTTTAGAAAAGCCCAGAAAATTTGTCTCGGGTCGCTGCGCGACCCTCGACAAATTTTCACGGGGCTTTTCTAAACTCGAAATTTTACTTCATGCTTAGTCTGGGAGTGGAAAACACTCGTTTAAAGCTGCAAATTGAATTTTTTTGAAAAAAAAAACAAGGGATTTTTAAAGATTTAAAGAAAATAAACTGAATTAGGAATACGTATACTTCAAAGAAAAACTCCCTGTGTTGATTAGTTTTATCTAATGTTTTGAATATGTGTATTTTCATGAAATTTTTGTGCTCGCCTGTAGATTTTATTATTTTATAGCGCTCCTTTTCATACAAGCAAAGGGGGCCGTAAACACAACATTTTGTTTATTGCTTTTTTGTGTGTAATATTTCTAAAGCGAAACCTGGAAACCAAATGTTTCTCTCGGATTTTCAGCTTGTATATTTACACCTCGTTTACGGCCGAAAGAGCGATCAGCCATTGTCCAGAAGAAATTCAAAAATTCTAAAGAGTGGGCCAAAATATTTTTCGCAGCGACAGGGATCCAATGGTGACTGGAAAATCCCGGGGAGGCGGAACATTGATTGCTGTTTCGAAGATATTTAACTCTTTTATGTTACGATGCGTAGCGAAAATTCAAGAGGAATTGTTTGTTTCAGTTACAGTAAATAATCTAAAGTTACTCATTGGTGCAATTTATATTCCACCTAACGCTCCTGTCTCGTGTTATGATGATCATACTAGTTTGGTTGAGGAGCTTACTGACTATTTACCTGACCATCACACGTGCATTATGGGCGACTATAATCTACCAAATGTGTCTTGGGAATTTTACGATAATGTTATAACAACGAACTCCTTTCAGAGATCTGTACAACTATTAGCTGAAACATTCAGTTCATTGAATTCTCAACAAGTGAATAATGTAACGAATTCGAATTCTATTATTTTAGATTTAATATTCTTAGACTCTTTACTTGCTAGTCATCACATTGTCTCACGGTCCGAGGTTAACTTAGTAAATTGCGATTGTCATCATCCATCCATTACTTTTGATATTGATTATTTAAAAATATCTACGCCTGGTAGCAATTGGAATTCAAAGTTTGTCTATAATTTTGCTCGGGCTGATTAAAATTCCATTGCTGAACAAATTATTAATACCTCCTGGGACAGTTTGTTTTCTAACAATAATACAGATTTTAATGTAAATCTATTTTATTCAGTGTTGTATACCATTATTGATGATTATACACCAAAAATATTAGAAAATAATGCTTGTCGAACCCGGAGATATCCTAAGTGGTTCAGTTCTGAACTCATTGATCTAATTTCTCTCAAGAAATTACATCATTTAAATTTTAAGCGC
This sequence comes from Philonthus cognatus, assembly GCA_932526585.2. Lineage (NCBI taxonomy): Eukaryota > Metazoa > Arthropoda > Insecta > Coleoptera > Staphylinidae > Philonthus > Philonthus cognatus. Next base: position 172,044,665 of record OW052241.1, read on the forward strand.
TCTGGTCTGGACTCTGACTTTCAGCTTATTAGATCAACACGTTCACAATGTAAGATTTTGTCTCAGATTTGCTATGGGAACCATGTATAGTTAATTAAACAATCTTTGCAAAGCTCTCCAGGACAGGGGAGGGATACGTGGGGACACTTGGCGGAGGAATGTGAGGGGGTGAAAGAGGAGTGGCTGGGAGCGAAAGGGAATAGAAGGGTAGTGGAGTGGATGAGGGAGGATGGGAGCGGGGTAAGGACGTTGGAAAAGCTGGGGAAGGAGAGGGAAAAGAGAAGGGAGGGTAAGAGAGATACGGGAGGGTAATGAGATAAGCTAATGTAAAGGTAAATGTAATGTAAAGTGTGGAGATATGCCAATAAAGGTCTTTTTTATTTGCAAAACTCTCCTAAGTTTTTCTGGAATCACGTTAATGGAAGTAGAAGTAGCTCGTCCTTCCCTAGCACGTTTGATCATGGCGGTATATTGGTTAATAATATGCACCATATTGTTGAATTATTCGCAAACCATTTCGGATCAGTGTATAATGTTCCTGCCCACACACATACCTCGTACGGATTATCCAGTTAATCTTGTAATACGTCTTCCAATCATATTAATTTTAACTTATGCCCGATTGTAAAAATTTCCGATGTTCTTCATGAACTCGACAAATTAGATAATTCGTACTGTACTGGTCCTGATGGGTTACCTTCTGTTATTCTGAGACGGTGTTCTTTTTCACTTAGTCGCCCCTTGTGGCTACTATTTAACCAATCTCTTAACTCTGTTTTTTCCCCCACGTTATGGAAGAACGCTTTAATAACACCTATTTTTAAGAGTGGCAAAAAGAACATCGTCTCAAATTATAGACCGATTTCAATTCTATCCCATATTCCCAAAATATTTGAGAAATTAATAACTGTACCCCTTACAGCTTGCCTCTCTAAGGTCCTGTCCGAAAAGCAACATGGCTTTAGAAGCGGTTGTTCTACTTCATCCAATTTATTATCGTATAGCCACTATATCGTGTCTGCTTTGGAGAGGGGATATAAGGTTGACTCCGTCTATACAGACTTCTCTAAGGCTTTCGATACCGTTAATCATACCATCTTGCTTCGGAAACTTGAGCTTGTAGGAATCTATGGGGAGATGCTTAAATGGATCCATTCATATTTGATCGGGAGGACTCAGACAGTACGAATCAGAAGTGTTATATCATCAGCCATAACAGTGACTTCTAGGGTTTCTCAGGGGTCACACCCAGGGCCTCTTCTGTTCAACATATTCATAAATGATGTTACCGACTGCTTCCATCACGAAGAATGCCTGCTGTTTGCTGATGATATAAACATTTTCACAAAAATATCTAATCTTTCAGCATATTTATTGCAAGATGATTTGGATTGATTCCAGTCTTGGTGTGTAATTAATGACATGACACTGAATTTGAAGAAATGTAACACTATTTCCTTTTCTAAGAGGAGGGCAACTGCTGAGAGGAATTATTTTCTTAATGGCACTCAGTTGTTGCGCGTCTCGTCGGTGAGGGACTTACATTGACTCAACAGTGGGATTTCAACTCGCATATAACTAATATATCGTCTAAAGCTCATCGTATGCTGGGTTTCATAAAACGAAACACCAAGGAGTTCACAATCATCAATACTCTACTGACATTATATTCGACCCTTGTGAGACCACATTTGGAGTACTGTTGCATAGTATGGAATCCCCATAGCAAGTCTGAGATAAATTTACTTGAAAGGGTCCAGACGAAATTTATACGCTGTATAGCGTATAAGTTCTATATTTGTGGTTCCTACCAAGAGATTTTAAGTAGCCTAGAAATGAATACGTTGGAGCAGCGACGGAGGAACGCGGATGTAATCCTAGGCTTCAATTTGATAAACGGTTGGATCGACTGCCCTTACCTTCTGGGCCAGTTTAATCATCACAATAAGGAACTTGTAAAATTAATCCCATTGATAATTGGAATCATCCAAGTTTTGTATCTGCTGAATCATTTTATTGTTTGAATTATATATCTTAATCCTTTCTCGTGAATTCAATGTTTTCACCTGAAATGGAATATTTTGCCTAATAAAATAACTCACATTGGATTTACGCAATTACAAATGAAATAATTAACAATATAGCAAACCAAACAATACTTTATTTTAATCATGTAAGCCGATATAGGATATTTAGCATAGGTCACTATGATTGACGTCAGTAAAACCCTAACCCCGAACAAACAAAATGTGAACAGAGTTTACAACTCTGGGCCAGTTTAAAATCAATGTGCCTAGCAGGGGTTTGCGTTCCTTCGACCTCTTCAACGTACCATTTCATCGTACCAATTATGGTAGAAACTATGGTATGGCTAGAGTTGCCGCGCACTGCAACTCGGCGAATATAGACTTTGCTACCACAAGCAAAAAGAATCTTAAGTCCATGCTCCGTGAGACAAATTCGATTTTTATTTTTGTTCACATTTTAATCTGTTTTCTTTGTTTTATTTGTATATTGTTTGTGATTTATATTTTAACCTTATTTATTACTTTTAGCATAGTGATGAGCATTTTGATTTTAATCTGTTGTGTATACAGGGTGTCCGTAATTCGAGAGAATGTATGGGGATCTCGCTTATTTGAAGAGATACAGAGTCGGTTAAATTGGGGCAAAGTTGCGTAATTTGATGCTTATTAATAATCTGAAAACAGATTTAAGATATCTTTAATTACTTTTGAGATTTTCGCAAAAAACCGTTTTTTCGAAATTCTGTTTTTATTTTTTTATTCAAAATCTATTTATTTTAGAAATATGGTACTTTGACATTATTAAGGTACTTTTTGATGGGGAATCGAATGGTATTTTTTATTTTGAGATAACTCTTCAAATTACATGAGAACTGGAACTAACTTTTGTTTTTCTTATGGGCGCCATTTTGAATTTTGATTGCATATGAAAGGATGTTTTTTTCTGAATTCAATAATGTATAACACTTATACTTTATTTTGTTTGTAACATGTATAATTCTATTATCAAAACTATTACTTGTTTATTGTAAACAAGCCCTTAGAAACAATTGCAGCTTGTTTGTTTACAATCAAATTATTCATTGTTTGCAACTACATTGCATTGTTTAGAAGTATTTCTTACGGATATAAGAAAAAATGTCATACAGTAATGAAGAATTACGTGATATGATAAATATTTATTATTTATCAAATAAAAATGTACACCGTACTTCAGAAGAGTACCTCTTGCGGTATCCAGAAAGGCGACAACCATCCCAGAGTCACTTCGTAACCCTACATCAAAATTTATTGAAATACGGTTCATTCAAAAAACCTAGAACAAAATATGGAGACCGTTTTATAAATAATTACGAGGATGAAATTTTACAGCAGGTAAATAATAATATTTATTTTAAAAATATGATAACGTGGTTTATGCAGGTGCAGGATGAACCAACGACGTCAACTAGACAAATTGCGAGAACCATTAATAAGTCTCATCAATCAGTATGGCGAGTTTTAAAAAAGCATAAATATCGCCCGTACAAAATTAAAATAACCCAAACTCTGCATCCTGGCGACAACGAGAGACGTACAGAATTTTGCCATTTTCTATTAAATAAGTTGGAACAAAATCGGCAGTTTTTGGAAAATATTATCTGGACAGACGAATGTAAATTTACCAACTGCGGTTTATTTAATCGCCACAACCAACATTTCTGGAGTTTAAATAATCCCAGACAATTTGAACAACGACGGCCGCAAATTCGGTTTAGTCTAAATGTATGGGTAGGTTTGTTAAATGACGAAATGATAGGCCCATACATTTACGAAGAAAATTTAAATTCTGCTCGTTATTTAAATATTTTAAGAACTGTTTTAACAGATTATTTAGACGAACATATTACGTTGGATCGATTAAGTGAACTTTGGTTCCAACAAGACGGCGCACCTCCGCATAATAGTGCCGTTGTCAGTAGTTGCTTAGAAGAAATGTTCGAAAATAATGTTATTTCAAATAGAAGTGTAGTCCGCTGGCCAGCGCGCTCACCAGATCTGTCGCCTCTTGACTATTTCTTGTGGGGCTCAATTAAAGATAATGTTTACAAAACCATTCCACAAGATGTTGAAGATCTCCGAAGAAACATTCTAGCAGCATTAAATAATATTCGAAGAAGAGACATAGCACGATCAATTAAACATTTAAGAAGGAGGGCAGAATTGTGCATTGAAATAAATGGCGGATTATTTGAGCATTTGTTATAATTCTTTATTTATTGTTATTTGTAAAAGACTTATTTAATAGGATGAACAATATTTATTTTATGTTAATTAATGTTTAATTCATAATAAAATGTAATGTACACATTTAAATTAGAGTTACCTGTAACAATTTAAAATTACATCTCTAAGGAACATTGTTAAACAACCGAACATACTTATAATCGATTGTAAACAAACAAGCTGCAATTGTTTCTAAGGGCTTGTTTACAATAAACAAGTAATAGTTTTGATAATAGAATTATACATGTTACAAACAAAATAAAGTATAAGTGTTATACATTATTGAATTCAGAAAAAAACATCCTTTCATATGCAATCAAAATTCAAAATGGCGCCCATAAGAAAAACAAAAGTTAGTTCCAGTTCTCATGTAATTTGAAGAGTTATCTCAAAATAAAAAATACCATTCGATTCCCCATCAAAAAGTACCTTAATAATGTCAAAGTACCATATTTCTAAAATAAATAGATTTTGAATAAAAAAATAAAAACAGAATTTCGAAAAAACGGTTTTTTGCGAAAATCTCAAAAGTAATTAAAGATATCTTAAATCTGTTTTCAGATTATTAATAAGCATCAAATTACGCAACTTTGCCCCAATTTAACCGACTCTGTATCTCTTCAAATAAGCGAGATCCCCATACATTCTCTCGAATTACGGACACCCTGTATTGTTTGTGATTTTATATATTTTAACTTAATTATTACTTTTAACTTATTTTAGACTAAGCATTATGTATTTATTTTATATGGATATCCGTAAATAAACAATAAACAAAACGTGCCAAATTTGGCCTATAACCGCTAATCCGTGATAGAGCTGAGCGTCCGGACTTGTCCCTTCTACGGCACCACAAAATTCCCTAAATTTTCAGCACCCGATCCTTTGTTCATTCACATTGAAAAACATCCCTTACCTTATCTTGTAAAAATCTCTCTTCATTTAATCCTGACCAATCAGAGTTTCCTAGCCCAACACATTCACTCTTACATAAAAATAATAAGAGAGTCTTGTCGAGAACAACGCGTCAACAACATCGTTCTTTCGGCCGTGCCGCATTTTCCAACTTGTGTTTGTAACATCATTTTATTTTCAACTCAATATTATACTTTCTCTTCGTGTTTTAACTTAACTCTTTTTTACTTATTTGTTGTTGTTTTTTTGTATATATTTAATCAGTTATTAAATAAATCGTTTTGTTTAATTTTCTGGTATTAGTAATTTCGAATAAAAACCGCGAGACCCGCGAAAGTTACACCCTGCATATTGAAATTTTAGAGGAACATTTCACGAAGCACTAGGTTAAACATCACTGATATAGAAGCAATAATGTGACACAGGTGAACACTCATGTATATATTTATCAGTTTTTTTATAGAATTACCTGTGAACATCGAACGGTATGTTGTTTATTCTACTGATCAATTTATAATTTTGTAAGACTTTGCGAGTCAGTATGCAAAAAAAATTATCGTTAATTTACGATTGTGGACTGGATAATCTAATCTCTAGATAAGAATAATATTTGGCGGATGAATTTATGATTTATTGTTAAGCAATAACTTATATACAACACAGTGTTATTAATGCTTTGTTTTATCTCAATGTACTATAATTGAAGTAATGTTATAAGTTATAAGTTTATAATATACTCGAAGAATAAATACTTTTAGATTTAATGAAATAAAACAGATTAACTTTGTTTGTATAACACACTATTTTTATTTTCGTGACTGCAGTTTCGGCAATTCAACTTGCCATTATCAACATCAAAAATTTTGTCATTCATATGTAACAATATCAATCACAAATTTAATAAATACAAAAATTAATTTCAATTAAAAACCAACAATTAGATAAAACCTCGAAACATCCTGTAATCAGTTTGGCTTACAAAGTATAATACCCTGTGTTAATTGAAAATATTATGAAACTCGGCGCGGTGTAATAATTAAATTTGCATTTTCGTGGATTGGCGATATGCATCTTAATTAAACTTGGGGTTTCGCATAAACGCTGCAAGAATAGATACAGATTAGAATGTTCGATAAGATGTATGGGCGATAAAACCCTATTCCATTGTATCGGTTAACTGCACACAATGCAATAGAGCAATTAACGAAGAAAAGCGTGGGCGCATTAATCGATATACATTAGGCGAGTTAACAAAGTTTCACGAAAGTTTTATTGTGTGCACTTTAGAAAGAGGTGCACACAAATGACACTTGTTAATAATTGATTTGAGTTAAGAATGGTTGAAATATTATTGCAGGTGGGAATGTTCTTGTTGTTAGTGGATAAAAATTGATTTGTTTATAAATTATCTATATTCTTATCACAATAAGGAACTTGTAAAATTAATCCCATTGATAATTGGAATCATCCAATTTTTGTATCTGCCGAATCATTTTATTGTTTGAATTATATATCTAAATCCTTTCTCGTGAATTCAATGTTTTCACCTGAAATGGAATATTTTGTCTAATAAAATAATTCACATTGGATTTGCGCAATCACAAATGAAATAATTAACAATATACCAAACCAAACAATACTTTATTTTAATCATGTAAGCCGATATAGGATATTTAGCATAGGTTACTATGATTGACGTCAGTAAAACCCTAACCACGAACAAACAAAATGTGAACAAAGTTTACAACTCTGTTCACATTTTGTTCTCACCGCAGTAGGCTTGATTCCTTTTCTCTCCTTATATTTGCATGTTGTATTTCTGATAGTAATGATTCAAGTATGTTGTTAATCTATAATTTCAATTAAATGTCGCCAAAATAAATATTTGATATTTAATATGTTAATGAAGGATATAATTAATTCCACATTGCACTACATACCGGGTGTTGAATTGGCGGACGCAACATAGGAAATCGCATGTTAATTTTAAAGTGTTCAAATATTGGCTTTCCTATTTGTTTTAGAGACAAAATATATTTAACTTTTTTGTAGAGGGAAAAATTATAAATTTATTTCACACGTAACACTTTACATTTCTCCAAGTTTAAATAATTAAGAAAAAGTAATGCGATTTTATAAAAATAATGACATACCACACATTTTTGAGTTATGATATTTTTAATCACATTAATTTGGGTATAATTTGCACTTTATTTAACCCATTAAGCGCCATTGATGCATAATAATAATAATAATAATAATAATAAACAAACTTTATTTCTAAATAAATAGTCACAAAAATTATCACAATTTTGGAACATAAAAGAAATTGTGTCATAACAAAAAAAACATACATATATAATTATATGCTGTTAAATACTCAGACAAATAACATTATGTAAATAAATTACATGCTTCAAAATATTCTTCCACACTGTATATCTCTGATTCCATGAGAAGTTTATATACCGCTGACTTGTATGGCTTTAAAGAATCTAAATTCTATATTTTGCTTGGCAGAACATTATAAAATTTAACACACCTATGAAATGAATTTCGCTCAGATAACGTGAGTCTGTCTCTCGGGTACAATATATCCCTATTTCGTGTATTGTGACACTTCTCTGTGTTGGTGCTAAATTGATGTTTGTTTTTTAAAATAAACATCAGACATTCATAGACAAAGACTGCAAAGACTGTCAGAACTTTATTTGCCTTAAAAATACCTCTACACGGCTGCCTGTATTTTAATGAAAAAATAGTTCGTATACATCTTTTTTGTAGTACAAACAATTTCCCAATTGTTGAACTATTCCGCCAAAAAATTATCCCAAATCTTAAAATTGAGTCAAAACATGCATAATATATTGCCTTATTTGTCTCAACATTGAGATATGATTTCGTTATATTTATTATATAGCACATTCTCGCAAGTTTAGTTACCACATGGTCCACATGCGAGCGCCAATCAAGCGATTCATTAATTATAATACCTAGGAATTTTATATCACTATTTAAATCAACAGTGACATCTTCTAAAACTAGCTGAGCTGATGTTTTAATCTTTCTCTGTTTTGTTTTAAATATTATAGCCTGCGTTTTGCCTTTATTTAATTTTAACATGTTTATTTTGAACCATTCAGCTAGTTTTCCATAGAAGCGACTACTTATATTGGCTAGCTCAATATAGGTTTTCGCTGTTACTATGAAACTGGTATCATCCGCATAGTTAGATATATGTGTACTATTATCTGGTAATGATACTGTATGTATGTCATTTATATATATTATGAACATAACAGGGCCTAACATACTCCCTTGAGGTATTCCTACGCCCTCACATCTCTTTATTTTTGATTTATAAATTCTACCATCACTCTCTATTGCTGTTCTTTGTTCCCTATTTGCTAAAAATGACCTGAACCAATTTAAAGCGTTGTCTCTTATACCATAATATTTTAGCTTTTTTAGCAATAGACAATGATTGATAGTATCATAGGCCTTTGAAAGGTCCAGGAATACCCCAAGTGCTAATTCGCTATTTTCAATGGCCTGGTTAATATAGTTTGTAAATTCAAATACTGCGGTACTTATAGACTATCCTTTAATATACGCATGTTGCGAGTTATTCATGATATTGCAACTATTCAGAAATCTCATCAGATGGTCACAGATAATGATTTCAAATATCTTTGAAATGGACGACAGAAGGCTTACAGGTCTATAATTATCCATTACCTCAGCATCCCCTTTTTTATGTATTGGTTTTATTAAGGCAAGTTTTAGCTTATCAGGAAATATTCCATGTTTGAACGAATTGTTTATGATATACGCAAGCATATCAGCAATTGAGGCAATACAATATTTAATTAAATTATTGCTAATCTCGTCATCTCCACTGCTTTCTTTGCTCTTCATTTTTCCTACTGCACGTATAACTTCTGCCCTTAACACTGCGGGTAATAGGAAAAGCTTTTCATTATATTGTAATGACTGATCTAAATTACATGTTGGAATATCATCATTATCTGTTCCTATCTGTTTTGCTGCATTTAATAAAAAATTGTTGTAATTTTCTGAAATTATGGATGGATTACCTTTCATGATTTTATTGTTTTTTGTTTTGCTTACACGCAATATTATTAATTTTTTGTTAATTAAGTTACTAAATAAGTTAATTTGATAAACATTATTTGACCTGATTTGAAAATGTATGAAGAAATATATCAATATTACGTTATTTAAATATTTCGATTATTACTCATTTAAAAAAAAATAATGTGAGTGTATTTCTAACTTCACAATATTTCAGTGTCTTGTGCGCGTGGCGCATGAAGTAAAATTTCGAGTTTAGAAGTAACTCAAAAACTTTTGATAGGGTGTTTTCAGATTTTAGTATACTCTAAACGAGCAATATCTGTTTAATATCTACACAATTTTTTGCGATTTGTAAACACAATTATGAGTTATGATTTTTTTATTCTTAAAGGTCCCGAAAATTTGGCTGCAATTTGCCGTTTGTTTAAGCTTAATTGAAAATAACTCAAAAACGATTAATGGGGTATTTTCAGATTTTTGTATATTTTAAAAGAGCAATGTCTGCTTAATATCTACATAAAATGTCATTACGATTTGCGAACAGAATTTTGGGTTATGGTTTTTTAATTCTCATAGTTTTAGAAAATTTGGCTGAAATTTGCACTTTATTTAAGCTTAATTGAAAATAACTCAAAAACGATTAATGGTGTATTTTCAGATTTTAGTATATTTTAAAAGAGCAAGGTCTGTTTAATAATTACACACAATTTTATAACGATTTGTGAACAGAATTTTGAGTTATGATTTTTTTATTTTCATAGTTCCCGAAAATGTTGCTGAAATTTGCACTTTGCTTAAGCTTAATTGAAAATAACTCAAAAACTATTGATAGGGTATTTTTAGATTTTAGTATATTTTTAAAGAACAATATTTGGTTGATATCGACACAAAGTCTTATTATAATTTGTGCACAGAATTTTGAGTTATGATTGTTTTAATCTCATAATTTATTTATTTATTTCATTTATTTACGGAATCTCCTTTTACATAAATTTATAATATTAGTATATTTATGTATACAGAGTGGATAACAGAAAAATAACAATTGTATTAGACATGTTCATGTTACTCTTACTATACGCGAGTTAAAATGATAATAATAAAAAATACTAAAGAGTGAATACATTATTTAGAGATAAAATCAACAAATCCGTACAAAGACAAATATATAATCAACTCATAAATTGTACAAATAACATATTGAAATTAATATCAGTAATTGATGAGCAAAATATCACAGTAAAGACTAGATTGTATAATATAATATCGAATTAAAATTATATGAGTTCACAAACTAAGTAATTAAAATTAAGATAAAACATTATTGACAATAGCGGATAAATTGATTCGTTTCAAATTAGCCTTAAATGTTGAAAATGAAGAATGATGTAATAAAAAATGATTGTTATTGTTTAATTCGTTACAGTAACTCATCATTCTGCATATTGGATTAAATTTTGCGTAATTAACTGCATGATAGCCCAAATAAAATAAACATTTCGATCTATTGGGACCTCTAGCAGGCACATAAAAGTCTAATTGTTCTAATAAGCTTTGGCAGTCTATCTCGCCGTGTATAAGCTTAAATAGAAAACACAAATCATTTATTATTCTTCTAATTTCCAACGAGCTGAGACACAACATATTATGCATAGTACTATTGCTGAATTGGTATCTAGTGTTGCCTAGCCTAGCAGAAACTAAGCGCAAAAAGCGACTCTGTACTTTCTCCAGCTCTGCTGAAAGTACCCTCGTATGAGGAGACCAAACGACAGATGCGTATAATTCCCGAAAATTTGACTGCAATTTGCACGATATTTAAGCTTAATTGAAAATAACTCAAAAACTATTGATGGGGCATTTTTAGATTTTGTTATATTTTGTTATATATATATATATATCTACACAAAATTTCATTATAATTTGAAAACAGAATTTTTAATTAAGAGTTGTTTATTCTCATAATTCTCGAAATGTTCTCTGAAATTTGCACGTTATTTAAAGTTAGTTGAAAATAACTCAAAAACTATTGATAGGGTATTTTTAGATTTTAATATATTTTAAAACAGCAATGTCTGCTTAATATCTACACATAATTTCATCACGATTTGTAAACAGATTTATCAGTTATGATTTTTTTATTCTCATATTTCTCGAATATTTGGCAGAAATTTGCATTTTATTTAAGTCTAATTGAAAATAACTTAAAAACTATTAATAGGCTATTTTTAGATTTTTGAATATTTTAAAAGAGAAATGTTTGTATAATATCAACATAAAATTACATTACTATTTGTGAACAGAATTTTAAGTTATAATTTTATTATTCTCCTAGCTCCTGAAAATGTAGTTGATATCTGCACTTTATTTATGCTTAATTGAAAATAACTTAAAAACTATTAATGGGGTATTTTTATATAGTCTAAAAGAGCAATATCTGCTTAATATCTGCACAAAATTTCATTACAATTTATAGACAGAAGTTTAAGTTATGAATTTTTGTATTCTCTTAGTTTTAGAAAATGTTGATGAAATTTACACTTTATTTAAACGTAATCCAAAATAACTCAAAAACTATTGATAGGGTATTTTCAGATTTTAGTATATTTTAAAAGAACAATATCTGCTTAATAACTACACAAAATTTCATCACGGTTTGTGTACAGAATTTTGAGTTATGATTTCTTTAATTTCATAGTTCACGGAAATTTGACTGATATTTGCACTTTATTTAAGCTTAATTGAAAATAACTCAAAAACTATTGGTAGAGTATTTTTAGATTTTGTTATCTTTCAAAAGGGCATTGTCTGCTCAACAACTACACAAAATTTCATTACGATTTGTCTACAGATTTTTGAGTTATGATTGTTTTAATCTTATAATTTCCGAAAATTTTACTGAAATTTCCACTTTATTTGAACTTAATTGATAATTTGGTTGATATCGACACAAAGTCTTATTATAATTTGTGCACAGAATTTTGAGTTATGATTGTTTTAATCTCATAATTCCTGAAAATTTGACTAAAATTTGTACGTTATTTAAGCTTGATTGAAAATAACTCAAAAACTATTAATGGGGTATTTTTAGATTTTGTTATATTAAAAAAAAAAACAATGTTTGTTTAATATCTCACAAAATTTCATTATAATTTGAAAACAGAATTTTTAATTAAGAGTTTTTTATTCTCATAATTCTCGAAAAGTTCTCTGAAATTTGCACGTTCTTTAAAGTTAGTTGAAAATAACTCAAAAACTATTGATAGGGTATTTTTAGATTTTAATATATTTTAAAACAGCAATGTCTGCTTAATATCTACACAAAATTTCATCACGATTCGTAAACAGATTTATCAGTTATGATTTTTTTATTCTCATATTTCTCGAATATTTGGCAGAAATTTGCACTTTATTTAAGTCTAATTGAAAATAACTTAAACACTATTAATAGGGTGTTTTTAGATTTTTGAATATTTTAAAAGAGAAATGTTTGTCTAATATCAACATAAAATTACATTACTATTTGTGAACAGAATTTTAAGTTATGATTTTATTATTCTCCTAGCTCCTGAAAATGTAGTTGATATCTGCACTTTATTTATGCTTAATTGAAAATAACTCAAAAACTATTAATGGGGTATTTTTATATAGTCTAAAAGAGCAATATATGCTTAATATCTGCACAAAATTTCATTATAATTTATAGACAGGAGTTTGAGTTATGAATTTTTGTATTCTCATAGTTTTAGAAAATGTTGATGAAATTTACACTTTATTTAAACGTAATCCAAAATAACTCAAAAACTATTGCTGGGGTATTTTCAGATTTTAGTATATTTTAAAAGAACAATATCTGCTTATTAACTACACAAAATTTCATCACGGTTTGTGTACAGAATTTTGAGCTATGATTTCTTTAATTTCATAATTTACGGAAATTTGACTGATATTTGCACTTTATTTAAACTTAATTGAAAATAACTCAAAAACTATTGGTAGGGTATTTTTAGATTTTGTTATCTTTCAAAAGGGCATTGCCTGCTCAACAACTACGCAAAATTTCATTACGATTTGTGTACAGATTTTTGAGTTATGATTGTTTTAATCTTATAATTTCCGAAAATTTTACTGAAATGTCCACTTTATTTGAACTTAATTGATAATGACTCAAAAACTATTGATGGGGTAGTTCCTGGGTCTCCAAACTATCTTCTTCGCGGGCCACAAATACAATTCCACATAATAAAGTCGGCCAAGATCCGATTAATTTTTTAAATTTATGAAAAATTTAAGGAACAATTGTTACAATATTTCAAAATATGACATTTACAAAAAAAATTATAAACAATCGCGGGCCGGATTCATGCAAGTCGCGGGCCGGATTTGGCCCGCGGGCCGTAGTTTGGAGACCACTGGGCTAGTTTAAGATGGTATGATACAACAATTTTGGATATTCCCTGTTTTGTTTTAAAGTTCAGCTTAAAGCTTTAAACAAGTGTTTTCCACTCCCAAACAAAGCATGAAGTAAAATTTCGAGTTTAGAAAAGCCCCGTGAAAATTTGTCGAGGGTCGCGCAGCGACCCGAGACAAATTTTCTGGACTTTTCTAAACTCGAAATTTTACTTCATGCGCCACGCGTATTAAAGACTGAAAGCACTGAAATATTGTAAACGAGTAAACTTCGCTTGAAATCAGTGTCTTATACGCGTGGCGCATGAAGTAAAATTTCGAGTTTAGAAAAGCCCCGTGAAAATTTGTCTCGGGTCGCTGCGCGACCCTCGACAAATTTTCTACGCGGGGCTTTTCTAAACTCGAAATTTTACTTCATGCTTAGTCTGGGAGTGGAAGACACTCGTTAAAAGCTTAAAATTGAACTCTTTTAAAAATCAACGAATGTCACAAAATTTACAGCTAAAATAATTAAGAAAAAGTAATGTGATTTTATCAAAATAACGTCATACAATTCAAGGAACATTTGTTGAAAGTATAAATATAATCTAAATATCACAATGGCTAGGTTTAACACACAGTATAATAATCCTTTTGTGGATTACCTACATTGGTTTTCTACGAATATACACAAAAAAACAGTACAGTAAGAAATAACAACACACCGAATAAATTTGTAAAACTACAATTCTATCTCTACAATGTTTTGACTGATTTTATGCGAAGTAATTTCTTCGAAAAACATTCTAAACAAGTTTACTAATCAGCTTTTCTCTTTAATATATTTTTTTTTTCAATTCCATGTTTGTCAATAATTTTCCTTGAAAACTATATGAAGTAGTTTAAATCATTATCATTAAAAATCATTCGAATGTGAAAATATACTATTCATTCAATTTTATATTTTTCTGTCAAGGGTAGTTCAGTTAATTTACAGCTCGTTTTAACTCATGAATATTATCGATGATATTCATACCACTTGTTATATTTATCGGGTTTTCTTGATTTTTAACTTTAATTAATACCTTGCGTAATTTATTAGACAGGCAAAAACTATAAATACCTTCTTAAGACACTTTTTTGAGTAGAATCCAGTGGCGTAGGCATTTTTTTATTTTATTCACACATTTTCGAGTTATAGACAAATTGTTTTTTTGATTAAATACAAGAACACCTTAAAATATTAAAATATAAAAATTACTTAAAAATACTGCCATCGCTGACTAAAAATTCCTCAATTGAAAAGAACGCATTTGTGACTAGAATATTTTTTATTTTAGATTTAAAATGCATAAGATCCAACGTTTTTAGACTCTCGGGTAGCTTATTGAATAATTTTATTGAGAAATATCTCGTTGCCATTTGTGATTTCGTAAGCCTCATGTTTTATAGCTGAAAATGTAAAAATAATAAGAAAATTAACTATCATTGAATTTATTTTTAAATCTTGGATGCGTTCTCTCCATTGTATATTCTCAATATTGAGATAAAGAAAAAAACGACCTAACTTTTGTATACAATTTTTAATTATAAATAATTATTGAAAAATGTAGTATTCTTGGAGTTACGTGAAGTGTTAGTTATAAATATGTGGTTAAATTCCTTTATCTTCACTGTCTTATTTTATTTCTAAATGTACAGGATGGTCTAATTTCGATGTTGCTTATGGGCATCTCGATAAATATAAGAGTTAGAGAAAAATCGATGACGCAGTCGCGATCTCTTTTTTTGAGACTAGGACTATGCCGAATACAAAAATGCGCTATCTTGTTTTTTTTCAGAAGTTATAGGGCAACATCGGGTTTTCTTGATTTTTAACTTTAATTAATACCTTGCGTAATTTGTGAGACAGGCAAAAACTATAAATACCTTCTTAAGACACTTTTTTGAGTAGAATCCAGTGGCGTAAGCATTTTTTTTATTTTATTCGCACATTTTAGAGTCATAGACAAAATGTTTTTTTGATTAAATGTAAATCATATTTGGCTTTGACATAGTTACAAATAGAAAGACTGTTATTCCTTACTTCACTTTTTATTTTTATGTTAGATGTACATTTCGAGACACAAGGTTTCAGTTTGTTATTGATAATGAGCACCTTGTGCCTCGAAATGTACATCTAACATAAAAATAAAAAGTGAAGTAAGAAATAACAGTCTTTCTATTTGTGATTAATCACTTCACGTAAACTCGAAACAATACAGTTATTTGACATAGTTAATGAGAGTGTTTTTCACTGATTTCAAAAATATATACTTTTGTGAATTAATCTTAAAAATCAGTGTTACTATAGAGTAAAAACTAGTTTTTAATCAGCTAAATAATATATTATGGAAGACAATAGCCATTTTTGATCATTTGCATGCTCAGTTTTAATTATGATAAACATTATAAACTAATGATTTTTTAAATAATAATAATCCTTTTTTGAGTACTAAATATTTTATTATTTTTAATATGTATTGAAATTTTTATATATTAAGAAAAAAAAACTTATTTTAAATATTCGAACTGATGGCCATTATTTTTAATGCATCTTTGGTATTTACCTCTTACAGCTTTAATGGCGATACAAATTTGAATGTTGGGAACAGTTCCTATAAAAATCATGAAAATGTTTCAATACGTCTAAATTAATTGAGGCTGCTTGTAAATTTTGTCCTGCAGGTATCCCCATAAAAAAATCTAACGGTGTTGGATCTGGAGATCTAGCAAGCCACCTAACTGGTCTAAATGTTCCCAACCAATTGCTCCCTAAATTTGCATCCAAAAGTAATCTGCTCCATCTTGTTGGAAGAACAGAACTCATTGCTGTTGCAATGGAATAATTAATTAAAATTGAGCATGCAAATGATTTATAATGGCTATTGTCTTCCGTATTATATTATTTAGCAGATTAAAATTTAGTTTCTATTCTATAGGAACACTATTTTCAAGATAAATTCATAATAGTATATATTTTTGAAATCAGTGAAAAACACTCTTTGTAACTGTGTCAAAGCCAACTATGATTTACATTTAAATAAAATATAATTTGGCTATGACTCGAAAATGTGTTCATAAAATAAAAAAATGCCTACGCCACTGGATTCTACTTTAAAAAGTGTCTTAAGAAAGTATTTATAGTCTTTATCTATCGCACAAATTACGCAAGATACGAATTAAAGTTTATTTATTTATTTATTCATTTATTGTGCCACTAACATACATTGTCATTACACTTGTCATCGGAGAATAAGCTTAAAACTAGTAAATACATAGAGGGTAGAAATATACAAATACAAGAGTATACACGGAAAATAAAATACAAGAACACATTAAAATATAAAAATTACTTAAAAATTCCGCCATCGCTGACTAAAAATTCCTCAATTGACAAGAACGCATTTGTGACTAGAATATTTTTTATTTTAGATTTAAAATGCATAAGATCTAACGTTTTTAGACTCTCGGGTAGCTTATTGAATAATTTTATTGAGAAATATCTCGTTGCCGTTTGTGATTTCGTAAGCCTCATGTTTTGTTGGTAAAGATCTGTCTTAAATCTAGTGTTATGGCTATGATGATCATGTATTGAAAAACTTAAAGGGCTTTTCTTTATAAAGGATCCGCCAATAAGCGCGCTCGATCTTTAAAATAAAATAAATCAAGCTGTGTGAAAGGTATAAATGAAATTTATTTTTTGTTTGACAGAGTATTCGAATGCATTATGTATGGAAAATAATATCGTTCAAATGGCCACCTCGGCTTTGCTTGGTGGCGCGCATACGAGAAGTCCAATTTTCAATGACTCTGGCGCACAAATCGGGCTGTATTTCATCGATGGCGTGGCGTATGTTGACTTTGAGGTCATCAGTGTTTTGTGGTTGGTTTGCGTAGACCTGCGATTTAAGAAAACCCCACAAGAAATAGTCTAGTGGGGTTAAATCGCACGATCTCGGTGGCCAGTTGATGTCGCCTCCGCGCGAGATAACCATTCCTCCGAAGCGCTCGTGCAGAAGATCCATTGTGGCGCGCGCTGTGTGGCTCGTAGCGCCGTCCTGCTGAAACCACATATCCTCGACATCCATATTGTCGATTTCATGCCAGAAAAAGTTCGTTATCATGGATCTGTATCGTTCGCCGTTTACCGTGATGGCCACACCATCGTCGTTCTCGGCCCAAAATCCACACCAAACAGTTACCTTTGCTGGGTGCATTGCGACCTAGTGGACCTCCTGTGGATTGTTCTCGGCCCAATAACGGCAATTCTGCTTGTTGACATTCCCATTTATCCAAAAATGTGCCTCATCGCTGAAGATGATTTTGCGACCAAACTCGGGGTCGACTTCCAACTGCTCTAAAGCTTAATCAGCGAAGATACGGCGCTGTCTATGGTCGTTTATTTTGAGCTCTTGTGTCAGCTGGATCTTGTACGGATGCATGCCCAAATCCAGATGCAAGATTCGGCGAAGTGATGTTTCCGAAAGGCTGAGTTCCTGTGCGCGACGTGAAATTGACTGTCGCGGATTTTCACGCACACTATCGCGCACAGCGGCGACATTCGCGGCAGATCGGACCTTTCGACGACGCGTCGGTGTTGGCTTATTGTTCACCGAACCGGTTGCATCGAATTTGTTTATCAAACGACGGATAGTCGACTCAGCAGGACGACCAATTGCACCGTAAAATTGGCGGAGCGCGCGGAACGTTGCCCGAACCGATGAATGATTTTCGTAATACATTTTAATGATTTGCACATGTTGCTCGCGGCTGAATTGGTTCATGGTAATTTGTGAAGATATACTGAATAATAACAACTAGGTTTGACAACTCTACCACAAACAACATGGCCGCCATCAGCTGTCAAAGATCGAGCGCGCTTATTGGCGGACCCTTTATATATGAGCGATTCATATATATAAAGGGATGGTAAAGGTAGAATTTGCCATGTTTTAAAAATGTATTTACAGTCATCTCTGTAAGGTGCTGATGCGATGATTCGAATAGCACTAGTAAGCCGTATCTTAAGCGGGATTCGATTAATCCGTGGTATGCTGCTTTTAACGTAGACTTGTCACTGAACTTGCGTACTAAATTTCTTATAGAGTATATATTTTTAGAGATCTTCCCAGCTAACTTATTGCCTTCTACATCCCATCTTAAGTTTGAGTCCACGTGCAATCCCAAGAAACACGTTGCATCCTTTTCTACTGGTTCATTTAATGAAAACGACATGGTTTTAGTTTAATTTTCATTTAGTATAAGCCCATTTTGGTTACACCAATCCGTCACCAGTTTAAGAGCTTTGCGATTGGTCATATTCGCTTCGCTTAACGTCCTATCCGTGACATCTATAGTGCTATCATCTGCGTATAAAATAAGTTTTGTGTTGTTTAAATGTATTACAAGATCATTCATAAAAATTATGAAAAGGTTCGGTCCAAGTATCGATCCTTGAGGCACGGCCCTTGTAACAAACTTAGTGGTGGATTTGTTATTCTGATAGAAAACAGCTTGTGATCTGTGCCGCAAATAGGACGATAATAGATTTGTACTTGTGCTATCAAAATGGTATAACTTCATTTTGTCTATCACAATGTCGTGTGAAATGCAATCAAACGCCTTCGTCAGATCGAAAAATGATGCAACTGATGACATTTTGCACTCAAAACCATTTAATATGTGATCGACGAAGGCTAGAATGGCATCGCTCGTAGAGAGGGCATTTCTAAAACCAAATTGTTTTTGCGTGAACAGGTTATTGTGTTCAAACCAATAAATTATTTGTTTCTGCATTATTTTTTCGACAACTTTACTTAAGATGGGAAGGATAGAAACTGGTCTATAATTAGACGGCTCGTTATTATCCCCTTTCTTAAATATTGGCACAATTTTGGCCGATTTTAGCACATCTGGGAAAATACCAAATCTTAAGATTTCATTTATTAATGCTGTTAGCGGACTTATAATAACATTTAATATTATCTTTAAAATTTCAAAAGAAAACCCGTAAATGTCAGAGCAATTGCTTTTAGAAATAATTTTAAAAGTATCTCTTACAATAATTTAACTAATTTCTGTAAATTTAAAAGGCACTGGATGTACTGAAATAACATGTGAGGTGTTTGGTGTAGAATTTTAACTAAAGATGTTATTAATTCACTGACTATAGAGGCTTCTACTTCGTTATACATTGTTGAACATAAATAAAACACTGTTGCATGTGTTTTAAGTTCGATTCCGGCATATATGTATTTTCTAATAAGTTTAATTTTGTATTGATTAACTATTTTATCCACTATTGACGTAGTATAGCCATTTAAAACGGCTAGATATTATTAAAAGTATAGCCGTTTCAAATAGCTATACTACGTCAATAGTGGATAAAATAGTTAATCAATACAAAATTAAACTTATTAGAAAATACATATATGCCGGAATTGAACCTAAAACACCTGCAACATATCGTTCCTTTACTTACTTTGGAAATATAACTCACAAAATTAAAAATATTTTAGCAAAACACAAATTAAATATAGCGATGAAACCATTTACAAAAATTAAAAATCATATTTTTAACCATAAGACTCAGATACCAAGTATTTACAAATCAGGAATATATAAATTAACCTGTAATGATTGTAAGGGAGTGTATATAGGTCAATCTGGTCGTAATTTTAAGACCAGACTCAGTGAGCATCTTTACTCTGTTCGACATAGATTAATTGATAAGTCATCTTTCGCCAAACATTTGATTGAAAATAACCATTCTTTTGGCGAGGATATACTTTCAGTTATTCACTTTGCCGAGAAGGGTAGAAAGTGAAATTCCCGTAATTAACGACCAGCTTGACCTTAAATACACCCCTCTCTTTAAAGGTGTTATTAGAAAATTTGTAAATATAAATAATGTTCCTTTGTAGTTTTTTGTTACTAACGGTTTGATAATGATACGTGTAGTATCGAAACTATAGTCACCAAATAAACCAATTGTTATACAAACAAAGTGATAAAAAGTGTTTTATTTATAGAGATATTATTTGTAATATTGGTAAAATAATCGTTGAACCTATCACAAGATATATCACAGTTTACATTTTTATTGACTGGCTTTCTATCACAATTAATTACCTTCCAGATAGCTTTGGCTTTATTTGATGATTTGTTAATGTATAAGGCATTAACATTGTTTTGTGTTGTATTTCTTTTCATTATATATTTCTTTTTATATTCATTACGCAATCGTTTGTTTTCTTCTGTGGGATACATTTTATAGACATCTTCAAGGAAGTGCATTGTTAAAGTTAAAAATCAAGAAAGCCCTATTTTGCCCTATAACTTTTGAAAAAAACAAGATGGTGCATTTTTGTTTTCGGCATTATCCTAGTCTCAAAAAAGAGATCGCGATTGCGCCATCGGTTTTTTTCTAACTCTTATATTTACCGAGATGCCCATAAGCAACATCGAAATTAGACCACCCTGTACATTTCAGGCACGATATGCCCTTTTTTAATAGTTTAACGTATTTGACAATTAGTAAATAAACACTAAAATACAAAATTATTTACGCAAACAAGTGATTAATTTAAAATCAGATAAAAGCCAACTAGTTTAAGAGATTAATTTCAAGAGTGGGTCATTTAACGGACTAAAATCGAAATTTTGAAAGTTACTCCTATTTTTGTGCATTTCAATTGCTTCTAACATATTTAATTGATAATGGTTAGATTCTTTTAATAATTTTAAATTATTTATATTAAATTTGTGTCCTGTGGTTAATGTGTGATGAGCTACTGCAGATTTTTCAGGATTTTGATTTTTTGTACCATAAAGGTATTCTTTAAACCTTGTTTTTAAATTTCGTTATATTTTGTTTTTTACTTTTTCTTGTCTATCTCAATTAGTGAATTCAATTGTTAAACATTAAAAAAAAATCGACAAATGTGATAATTAAGTTCTATTAAAATTGCATGCTGTTACATCGACTTGTAATTTAGATCAGATACCTGGAAGTAAATTAGAATAAATTGTATTAAAGTTGTAATCTGGTGGTTCTACGAAAATGGAAAACGGTATTTCTTGAATTTTACATTAAACGAAAAAAAAAATACCGATAACAAGTTGATAACGAAGTAATTACCGAAAGCATTGACAATAATGGCTCACTGTAAAAGTAATTAGCTACCTAAATAGAAGTTGGTTTTGTACAAAATTTTCACATGCTGTTGCAATAAATAAAATATTATAAAGACATGATCCTTATCATAAATTATATATTATAATTATATACACTGGCGAAAGAAATTAACGCATCACATTAATTTTTTTAATTTAAAAATAAAGTTTTGATGTTTAAAAACAAAAAAAAATCAACAAAACCAACTGAACTATAATAATGATTTTCAACACATTTTCTTTCATTAATGACTAAAATAATGTCATAAATAAAAAGAGGAAAAAAGTTAACATGTGATTATAAGACTTAATATCTAGTGTTTCCTCCTCTTGCTCGAATAACTGCCTGACAGCGACGGCTCATACTGTTAATTAATGATCCAATTTCATCCTGGTTAATATCTTCCCAAATTTCCTGCAATCTTTGTCCAAGCTATTGTTGATTGCTTGGACGCCGAGGAAGTGCTCTAAGGCGTCTGCCCATCGCGTCCCATAGGTGTTCGATCGGATTAAGATCGGGACTCCTGGCTGGCCATTGCATTGTGTTGATACCCACTAGGTCAAGATACTGTTGTACAATTCGGGCACTGTGTGTTTTTGCATTGTCATGCATAAACAGGAAATCGTTTCCTCCAAAGGGAGCAAAAGGCATTACGGATGGTTCTAAAATGTTTGCAATATAAGACGCTGCCGTGATGCTTCCTCTTGGTATGACCAACAGCTCCGTACGAGCCTCTAAAGTGATACCACCCCACACCATAACAGAGCCTCCACCAAACATAACAGTCGGAACAATGTTACACTGCGCATAACGTTCACCTGGCCGTCTGTACACATGCATTCGTCTGTCACTGCCGTAAAGACAAAATCTGGACTCGTCGCTAAACATTAGCCCAATCGGCCTGTAACCAGTTTACATGTTCTTGCGCAAATGTTAACCTGGCTCTGCGATGGTCTGCGGTTAATTGTGGTCCTTTTGTCGCTGTTTTCGGAGTTAAATTAAAACCACGTAACCTTTTTCTGATGGTAACGGAACTTACATGAACATTGTGGATCTCTGCGAGCATATTTTGTAGCCTAGGAGCCGTAATAAACCGTTCGCGTAACGTCTGTATCATTAAAAAACGGTCTTGAACAGCAGTTGTGGCCCTTTTTCTCCCTTGTCCTGGCCTTCTTGAGTATGCCTGAGTTTCCCGATGTCTCTTCAAGACACGGGATACGGTCGATTGACTAACACCAAGACGCTGACTGATGTAACGCTGACTCCTACCTTCTTCTGCAAGTGTAACCACAATCACAGCTTCTTCACTGCTTAAATTAAGATTCGGACGTCTATCCATATTCATTGTTCACTATTTAGCACTTAATTTTAACAATTACTTGAAAACAAACTCAAAAAGAAATTTTATATGAACCTTTCTTACAGTCAGAATAATTAAAAGTGCTGCATTTTATTTATTGACAGAAAACCATGAGAACAAAAGACAAAACACAACATGTAAAACAGCATGCTTGATAAGATTTCTTATTGTAAAAATATGTTTGTGTTCAAAGAAAACTCGATTCCAAGATATCAAAAAAATCACAAATGATGCGTTCATATCTTTCGCCAGTGTATTACAACAATACAAATACATTATAATGTTTTTTTATATTATATATACCTATTTATGTTTTTACTTTCCCCCGTATGTAGTACAAAGGGAAAGTATTGTTTTCGTGAAAATTTTCGAATCAAAAATTTTTGCGGAAATATCCGTTTTTAGGTCCCCTGAGTCGAATAAGACCATTTTCGCCAAATGTCTGTCTGTCTGTCTGTGTGTCTCTGTATGTGTGTCTGTGTGCGCTGTACCGCAAAAAACCGCTAAAGATATCAAGATGAAACTTGAAACTTAAGCTTTTTGTTACAATCGGAAGAACTGAAAAGCTTTTGGTAAAAATCAGAAAAAAGGAAGTGGTACTTTACTCCTAGCGTTTTTCAGTTTTTTTAGATTTTTTCAATAAATGTTCAAAAAAAAAAAATTCTTTCAAATAAAAGTTGTAGATAATAACAAAATGAAGATGTATTGTTCACTTACTTTTTGTCATAGCACTCTTAGTTTTTGAGATATTTCAAAAGTTGTGTGTCTTATCTAGTTATTGGTGTGTGACAGTGTATGTGTCGATACAATTAAAAAATGTTTCAGATAAAAGTTGTAGGAAATAAAAAACTAAAGATTTTTTATAGATTCACTTTTTGTCATAGCACTCTTAGTTTTTGAGATATTCAATAAATAGTGTTTTTTATCTAGTCATTGGTTTGTGTCAGTATGTGTTGATCCAATTGAAAAATGTTTCAAATAAAAGTTGTAGTTATCAAAAAGTTGAAGACATTTTGAAAATAATAATGCTACAAATATTTTAAAAGTGATTTAATACGCAATTTACGGGGGAAAGTACTATGATGGACACATCACCAATTTTTAGGAATATTATAATTGATTTAGTATAATTTTATTTATTAAATATTAAATATTTATTTTAAGTATACATAACCCTAAGTATAAAGTGTGATTTTTTATGCATTTATTGTTTTATAAAGGAGTTCAATTTGAAGCTTTAAACGAGTGTTTCCACTCCCAGACTAAGCATGAAGTAAAATTTCGAGTTTAGAAAAGCCTGAAAATTTGGTTTGGTCGCGTAGCGCGAAGCGCGGAGCGGCCAAACCAAATTTTCAGGTTTTTCTAAACTCGAAATTTTACTTCATGTGCCACGCGTATTAAACACTGAAAACACTGAAATATTGTGAACGAGTGAATTTCGCTTGAAAGCAGTGTCTTATACGCGTGGTGCATAAAGTAAAATTTCGAGTTTAGAAAAGCCTGAAAATTTGGTTTGGTCGCGTAGCGCGAAGCGCGGAGCGGCCAAACCAAATTTTCAGGCTTTTCTAAACTCGAAATTTTACTTCTTGCGCCACGCATATTAAACACTGATTTAAAGTGAAGTTTACTCGTTCACAATACTTCAGTGCTTTCAGTGTTTAATACACGTGGCGCATGAAGTAAAATTTCGAGTTTAGAAAAGCCTGAAATTTGACTTCATGCGCCACTCGTATAAAACACTGAAATGTTGTGAAGTCCAAAATTTACTACTAAAGTAGTATTTAAGAGCAGTATACTTCGAAATTCACAAAATCCGAAAAGCGACTAAATTCCGGATGACTTCAAAATAAATAAATACATTTTCGTCGATGCCACTATGAAGCATTCGATGGCGTTAGCTATCGAAATCATTAATAGTTTTCACATTTTCTTTTATAAATATTATGAATGCTTTAGGGAAAATATATTTTGTATCTCTTTTTTTGACGTTGGAAACTACGCCCTTCTATTTAGGACAAAACTTATCTGAATAGGTTCACTGAAGTATAATTAAAAATCACATGTTTTTATTCTTTTCACATAATCAAAATTACATTTAATTTTTAAGCTACTTTTAAAGAGCTAAGTTTACTTAACACCCATACAAGCTTTCATAAAAACCACTGAAGAGTTTTTAAGTGGTAATTTTTTTAATTTTACATCGCCTGAAAATTGTGGTTAAAAGACGGTTCCTTTGCGTTCAAACGAAAATAACTTAAAAACTGTGAATGAGGTGTCTTTTGATTTTATGATATTTTTAAAGAACTAGGTTTCCGTAACATCTGTATAAAATTTCATAAAAATCTACTAAGATTTTTTGAGTTATAATTCCAAAAATGCTAATTTTCTTAAAATTATCGTTTTTATAAAGCGTTTTTTACATTTAAGCGAAAATTACTCAAAAACTGTGGTTGGGGTATCTTCATATTTTGAACTACTTTGAAAGAGCTAAGTTTACTTAAAATCCATACAAACTTTCATAAAAATCTACAGAGAAGTATTCAAGTTATAATTTTTTTTAAATTTTAAATCTTCTAGAAATTGTAGTCTACAGAAACGTCTTTTACGTTCAAACGAAAATATCTCAAAAACTGTGAATAGAGTTTATTTTGTTTTTAAGACATTTTTGAAGAACTAGATTTGCCTAACATTCATGCAAAATTTCATAAAAATCTACAAAGAACTTTTCGAGTTATATATAATTGATTGAAATTGTAACTTTCTTAAAATTATGGTTTAATTAAGCGTTTTTTACGTTTAAATAACTCAAAAACTGTGAGTGGCGTATCTTTAGATTTTGAACTACCTTTGAAGAGCTAAGTTTACTAAATATCCATACAAACTTTCATAAAAATCCACTTAGAAGTTTTCAAGTTATCATTATTTAAACATTAAATCTCCTCAAAATTGTGGTCGAAAGAAGCGTCTTTTACGTTCAAACAAAAATAACTGAAAAACTGTGGATGGGGTATTTTTAGTTTATAGGATATTTTTAAAGAACTAAATTTTCCTAACATCCATGCAAAATTTCATAAAAATCTACTAAACATTTTTCGAGTTATAATTGATTAAACTTTTAACTTTCTTAAAATGATGCGTTTTTTTACGTTTAAACGAAAATAACTCAAAAACTGTAAATGGGGTATCTTTGGATTTTGAGCTACTTTTAAAAAGCTAAGTTTACTAAATATTCATACAAACTTACATTAAAATCTACACAGAAGTTTTGAATTTATCATTTTTTAAATATTAAATCTCCAAAAAATTGTAGTCGAAAGAAGCGTCGTTTACGTTCAAACGAAAATATCTCAAAAACTGTGGATGGGGTATCTTGTGCTATTAAGATATTTAAAAAGAACTAAATTTAATTAACATCCATGCAAAATGTCATAAAAATCTACTAAGAATTTTTCGAGTTATATTTGATTGAAATTTTAACTTTCTTAAAATTGTGGTTTAATGAAGCGTTTTTTACGTTTAAACGAAAATAACTCAAAAACTGTGAGTGGCGTATCTTTAGATTTTGAACTACTTTTGAAGAGCTAAGTTTACTAAACATCCATACAAACTTTCATAAAAATCCACTTAGAAGTTTTCAAGTTATCATTATTTAAACATTAAATCTCCTCAAAATTGTGGTCGAAAGAAGCGTCTTTTACATTCAAACAAAAATAACTGAAAAACTGTGGATGGGGTATTTTTAGTTTATAGGATATTTTTATAGAATTAAATTTTCCTAACATCCATGCAAAATTTCATAAAAATCTAGTAAACATTTTTCGAGTTATAATTGATTAAACTTTTAACTTTCTTAAAATGATGGTTTAATGATGAGTTTTTTACGTTTAAACGAAAATAACTCAAAAACTGTGATTGGGGTATCTTTGGATTTTGAGCTACTTTTAAAAAGCTAAGTTTATGAAATATCCATACAAACTTACATTAAAATCTACACAGAAGTTTTAAAGTTATCATTTTTTAAATAATAAATCTCTTAAAAATTGTGGTCGAAAGAAGCGTCGTTTACGTTCAAACAAATATCTCAAAAACTGTGGATGGGGTATCTTTTGCTTTTAAGATATTTGAGAAGAACTAAATTTACTTATCATCTATGCAAAATGTCATAAAAATCCACTAAAAATTTTTCGAGTTATAATTGATTGAAATTTTAACTTTCTAAAAACTGTGGTTTACTGAAGCGTTTTTTACGTTTAAACGAAAATAACTCAAAAACTTTGAGTGGCGTATCTTTAGATTTTGAACTATTTTTGAAGAGCTAAGTATACTAAACATCCATACAAACTTTCATAAAAATCCACTTAGTGGTTTTCAAGTTATCATTATTTAAACATTAAATCTCCTCAAAATTGTGGTCGAAAGAAGCGTCTTTTACGTTCAAACAAAAATATCTGAAAAACTGTGGATGGGGTATTTTTTGTTTATAGGATATTTTTAAAGAACTAAATTTTCCTAACATCCATGCAAAATTTCATAAAAATCTACTAAACATTTTTCGAGTTATAATTAATTAAACTTTTAACTTTCTTAAAATGATGGTTTAATGATGCGTTTTTTACGTTTAAACGAAAATAACTCAAAAACTGTGAATGGGGTATCTTTGGATTTTCAGCTGCTTTTAAAAAGCTAAGTTTACTAAATATTCATACAAACTTACATTAAAATCTACACAGAAGTTTTCAAGTTATCATTTTTTAAATATTAAATCTCCTAAAAATTGTGGTCAAAAGAAGCGTCGTTTACGTTCAAACGAAAATATCTCAAAAACTGTGGATGGGGTATCTTTTGCTTTTAAGATATTTGAGAAGAACTAAATTTACTTAACATCCATGCAAAATGTCATAAAAATCTACTAAGAATTTTTCGAGTTATAATTGATTGAAATTTTAACTTTCTTAAAATTGTGGTTTAATAAAGCGTTTTTTACGTTTAAACGAAAATAACTCAAAAACTGTGTTTGGGGTATTTTTAGATTTTAAGCAACTTTTTAATAGCTAAGTGTACTTAACATCCATACAAGCTTTCATAAAAATTTACAGAGAAGTTTTCAAGTAAAATTTTTTTAATTTTAAATCTCCTGGAAATTGTAGTCTAAAAAAGTATTTTTTACGTTCAAACGAAAATATCTCAAAAACTGTGAATGGGGTATGTTTTATTTTTAGATATTTTTGGAGAAATAAATTTACCTAATATCCATGCAAAACTTCATAAAAATCTATTAAGAATGTTTCGAGTTATAATTGATTGAAATTTTAAATTTCTTAAAATTGCGGTTTAATGAAGCGTGTTTTACGTTTAAACGAAAGTAACTCAAAAACTGTTGTTGGGGTATCTTTACATTTTGAGCTACATTTGAAGAGCTAAGTTTACTTAACATCTATGCACATTTTTTTATAGAAATCCAACGTTTTTGAGGTATTACTTTAAGTAAAACACTTTGTTTATATCTTTCAAAGGGCACTTTTTTCGAATCCGATTTTTAAAATTCAAAAAAATATACCTCAAAAACTATTAATCGAGGTGGCTGATAGTTGTTGAAAGTTCATATTCATTACTTTAAGTAAAACACTTTGTTTTTTCCTTTCAAAAATTGTTTATTTTGTATTCACAACAAATGTTTCGCCACACTGTGGCTTCTTCAGGCGAAACATTTGTTGTGAATACAAAATAAACAATTTTTGAAAGGAATAAACAAAGTGTTTTACTTAAAGTGATGAATATGAACTTTCAACAACTATCAGCCACTTCGATTAATAGTTTTTGAGGTATATTTTTTTGAATTTTAAAAATCGGATTCGAAAAAAGCGCCCCTTCGCGCTGAAATGAGAATAACTCAAAAACTGGGTATGCGGTAATCTTAGATTTTTAGCCATATTTAATGAGCTAAGTTTTCTTAATATTCATACAAAACTTTATAAAAATTCAATAAGAATTTTTTAAGTTAAAATTGTTTGATATTTTAACTTTAATTGTTTCAAGGCTATTTATGTCAAAGATTAATTTGCTTTAAATTGTTTTCGTACTCTTTAATAATTGTAACATTGTTGTCATTGCTATAATATAGATATATATTTTTTTAAATAAATGACTATTGAAAATCAAGCAATAATTAGGCACGCTAATTGGTGCGAACGAGACGCACGAACTGAATATGGAAATGGGGAAATACCAACGGAAACTGGATTTTCTTATCGCGAAATTAACCGAACGAATTGCTAAAATTGCGAGTGCGCTTCCTTGGCGAGTCACATTCGAAATTATTCAAGTAATTTCAGAAACAAAAAGGACGCGCACACGATTCTATTAATATATTGGCATCAACAATGTTAATCACTCGTAGTATGTAATATTTTAATATATTAGTTACCATGCACAATATATATAAAGAGTAAACAGTATAGTTCACATAAATATGCTAAACTATGTGTTAACAGTCAGTAGTACCAATCTAATTTTAAACTCAAAGCTTTGAGTGAATTTAGATTGGCACTACTGACTGTTAACACATAGTATAGCATAACCTCAAATTTATTTTATCATTCAATTAGCATTCTGGTCAACCGCACAAAAAAATGCAGCCTATTATAAATCATGTTTTGAACCAGTGGTCTCCAAACTACGGCCCGCGGGCCAAATCCGGCCCACGACTTGCATGAATCCGGCCCGCGATTGTTTGTAATTTTTTTGTAAATGTCATATTTTGTAACAATTATTCCTTAAATTTTTCATAATTTTATAAAATTAATCGGATCTTGGCCGACTTTATTATGTAGCAATTGTATTTGTGGTCCGCGAAGAAGATAGTTTGGAGACCCAGGTTTTAAATGATCGCACGGTACATATTTCTTCTAAAAGACATCAAACTCAATCTCTATTGCTTAAATAACACATTATTTCCATTGCATTATTTGCACACTATGGAAGGTAGAGTGCAAATAATGCTAATCGAAATTCTTTCATCGTAGAATAAGAATAAAAGAAGAACTCTTAAAACTAGTATTAGGTCGAAACTAAACTGAAATTATTAATCTCCAATTGGAACCAGTTAAAAATATAACAATTTATTAGCAGAATAAACTAAGTAGATTTTATTTAAAAGCCTATACACTTATAAGTACACTAAATATAATAACTAATTTCTACAATGTATTAACATGAAAGCAGACATAAGAAGTATATCTTAAACTTCACAATATATCAGTGTTTTATAGGAGTGGCAATTGAAGTAAAATTTCGAGTTTTGAAAAGCCTGAAAATCATCAGGCTTTTCTAAACTCGAAATTTTACTTCATACGCCAGGCGTATTAAGCACTGAAATATTGTCAAGTTCAAAATATATTGCTTTTTTCACAATAATTTAGTATTGAATACGGGTGGCGCATGAAGTAAAATTTCGAGTTTAGAAAAGCCCCGTGAAAATTTGTCTCGGGTCGCTGCGCGACCCTCGACAAATTTTCTACGCGGGGCTTTTCTAAACTCGAAATTTTACTTCATGCTTAGTCTGTGAGTGGAAAAACTCGTTGAAAACTTTAAAATTCACAACGTGAAAAATTTCCTCTATGCAATTACGATAATGAAGATATTTGTGAAGTAAGGTAAATTGACAATATCTATATTTTACAAAATATGTAGGCACATAATTTTTTAAAGAAAAATGTATTGTAAAATATTATATATTCACATTCCTTTGAAAATGGTCTAACTAACCGAAACTAGTCGGAATAAAGTTATAATTTATAAAACAATACCAAGTGTTTTTATTTAAATAACTTTACATATTCTAATATGTTTCACCAAGTGCAAGATGAGAAATTAATTCAAGAAATTATATATTTTTTGTTTTAATACATTTTTCATTCGATTTTCTTTTTTTTAATGAAATTTATTGTCCTACATGAACCACATGTGTTCCGTATTTAAACTGTATTTTTTGTGGGAAATAGTTATCAAATAATTGTGAAATTTGCTGTGGTGAATACGTTATATCTCATATATTTTTTTTTTTTTTTGGTTTTTGGCTTTTGCCTGGCCTTGGGAACTTTGCCCATGGCCATCATCAATGTTTATTTTTGTATCAATTAATTTATTACAATTTGTATTATTTAACTATTCATTCGGACAATCACACACATTCATACCACACCCAGGGTCACGACGAGACATTATTTTTCAAATAAAGTCTCCCCGTGCACGGGAATCGAACCCGAACTTGTGGCTCGCCGAGCGATACAGCGCGGCGACGTTACCGCTCGGCCACCACCTGCCCATATATCTCATATATACCGTGAGTAAACATCAAATTCTTACGTCAAATAAGAATCCGTGTATTTAGTATAGTATTTTATTCTTATTTTAGTAATTTCTCCGCCGCGAGTCCCGGTGCTGCGGCCTTTGTCTCGCAAAAAATATCTATCGCAAAAAATATTTATTTATCGTCGGTAGTTGAACTGAATATTTTATATTTAGCTATTACTTGAATTTAATTCACTTTATTCGGTGCGCTATTTTACTGCGCATACGAATTAATTATATTTATTCGTTTACTTTTACTATTCTAACTATTTTTAATCTATTACTAATATTACCTAATTTCCGTGGTCTTCCTGTTTTGTGTATTAAAAGTCCTCACAAAAGACCGTGTGAGGTGAAGTGTGTGTCCCCGTGCTTAATGTTTGTTTTCAATCGATTAACGCGCGCTAGTAATTTTTTATTCTTTATTACGATAAATTGTTAACTTTAATATAAATTGTTATTATTTGTTTTATAAAATAACTTGAAATTATTCAATTATTGCATCTCCTTCTATCATGTCGGATAATTCAAAATAGAGTGACATCCGCTGCGCCAAATGTAAGCAGCCCGTGTCTGTTTCTGGTAAACACGTCACTTGTTCGATATGTAACTCTGGATTTCATTCAGCTTGCGCTACTAGACTAAATTACATTGTTACTCTCGGCAATAGATCGGTCGACTGTTGTACACGTCGTCCGTATCGCTTAAGAAGTACTGACTGCTCTGGTGAAAATGATCGACTTGTTAATGAACAATCATCTCTTAATCAAGATACTCGCCCAGCCTAAAGTGACGATAGATTCGATTTATTAATTACAGCCTTCAATTCCTTTAAACCTGAAGTTTTTGATAAATTGTCAGCCTTGTCACAGCAATTAGCTGAATTAAAGTATAATTCTAGTAATGATTATAATAGACAAAATACTGAAATTTTGGGTGCTGAAAGTTCTAAAAGTTCTACAAGTAAATCGAGTGTGGATGTGGTGCTACCTACTTCGCATGAAATAACGCGTGATAATTTTTCAATTTCAACTGTTACGTCACCCCCGAATATCGATAAATGTACCTCAGGGCAGGCGGTTTCAGTTTCTGTTAATAAATGTTCTACCACGAGTGAAAATAAACCCCGTGATAGTCAGAACATCGCTAGCATAGTTTCTGATAAGAAAAAGAAGCAAACCAAACCACCGGTCATAATTGCAGCCGGTGCATCTCACTTCGGGTTTCAGTCATGTTCAATTAAGAAAAAGTGGCTACATATTTATAGGATTCAACCAAATGTAGATCCAAAAGCTATTTCTAGCCACGCTAAGAAGATATTAGGCGTGAATGCTGATATCAAATGCTTCAGACTGGTAAACTCCGATCAGTCATCATCGTTCAAAATTGGTGTTGATGAACCTCATTTTAATACATTACTTGATGCGTCGAAATGGCCGCAGGGTATCGCAATTAAGGAATTCGTCCCTCTTCGTCATCATCATCAACAGCATTTTCGAATAGAGAAGCCGTGTATAAGCCCAAGTTAGTTACTACTAATAGATTTGGTCTATCTGTATTCTACCAAAATGTTAGAGGGTTAAGGATAAAATTATTTGAATTTTATAATGCTGTTTTGGCGAATGACTTTGATGTCATATGTATTTCTGAATCATGGTTACATTCCGATATAGGAGATAACGAAGTTATCGATAACCGATATATTATATATCGCTGTGATCGTGACAATATCACATTAATTAGTTCAAGAGGCCACGGCGTCCTTATTGGAGTGAATAGGAAGTTAAGCTCTTCTCTAGTTACTGTGGATTCCGAAAACCGTGAAGAGATTTGGGTGTCTATCAACAGCCAGACCATTATTGGCTGTGTCTACATTCCTCCACGATCAGCTGAGATATATGCCGGACATATTAGTGCATTATCCGAAATCATTGATCGATACTCGGATTATAGCATGCTCTTGCTTGGGGATTACAATCTACCGGAAGTGAAGTGGATCATCAAGGATAAATGTATTGGATATTTACCAATAAATACGGTTAGTGAAAGCCCGTCTTTTATGCGATGGTGTTATGAGTGGCGGTTTTTATCAGTTTAACTCCTTTATTAATAATAGTGGTAATATTTTGGATCTTGCTTTTTCTAATGTTCCCACTGTAAATTGTTCTATCTCGGATCCATTAGTGAAGTGTGACATTTATCATCCTTCGTTACGAGTAGATTTTAATGTTCCTAGCAGTTTATCACCCGTAGATGTATCATTTCACTACGATTTCTCTAATGCTGATATTGTAGGTATATCTAATTATATTGGCAGCTATGACTGGGTAAATATGTTTAAGAGTACTTCGATAGAATATGACATTGACATATTTTACGAAATCTTGTACGATGCTTTTAATCGTTATGTCCCTAAACGAAAGAGATCAACATCGCATTTTCCTAGTTGGTTCTCGAAATCTCTTATAAGTTTAATTAAAGAAAAGCGAACAGCTCACAGAAATTTTAAACGGTCAGGCTCTAGAAATGATTACTCAATTTTTTCTAATTTACGTGCTGTCTGCAAAGATGCTATTGTTAAGGATCACATAGGTTATATCGAGGATGTTGAGAGGAGTATACCTTATGATATCAATATATTTTGGAAATATTGTAAACCTAAAAATGGCAGTGGCAGAGGTCTTCCATCCAGTATGGCATATGGAACGCGGGTCGCAAACTCGGTTAATGGCATAGCGGATCTATTTGCAGACAATTTTCAAAATTCATATTCATGTCCAACTACCATTGGTCCTGAAGTTAGTGAGTTCAGTGACCTAATATTTAATAACTTACAGTTTAGTGAAACAGATATTATGGAATGCCTATCTGAAATTAAAAATGGTGCTGCACCAGGTCCTGACGGAATACCGCCTGCCTTGATAAAAGCCTGCGCATCGACCCTGTCTTTACCTCTTACTAAATTATTTAATCGTTCTCTAGGAGATGGATTCTTCCCATCTCTTTGGAAGCGATGCTACACTGTCCCGGTCTTTAAATCAGGTACAAAGACATGTGTTGACAATTATAGAGCGATAGTTATTCAATCATGTTTTCCTAAATTATTAGATAAGTTGGTTGCGAAGTATATGTTAAACATTTTTAAGCCGCTTTTATCTGAGCAACAACATGGATTCTTTCCATCAAGATCTACTGCTTCCAACTTGTTTGTATACTCCAATTTCATTACCGAAGCGATGGAGGAAGGGGCAGTGGTAGACTCGATCTATACCGACTTTGGTAAGGCGTTTGACAGAGTTAGCCACTGTAGGCTTTTATACAAACTTCGAATGTATGGTGTTGCTGGGTCCATGATTGAGTGACTCCGGTCGTTCATAAGTTGTAGATAACATGTGTTGAAAATAAATGATGCAGTTTCTGGTTCTGTAATAAATGCAACTTCAGGTGTGCCCCAGGGTTCTCACCTTGGACCATTGCTATTTCTTATCTTTATCAATGATATTGGTAAAGAAATTCAATCAAATGTTTTGCTTTATGCAGATGATATGAAGCTGTATCGTAAAATCACCACCAGTGACGATTGTCGCATCTTGCAGAATGATCTGGATCAGCTTATTATATGGTGCTCCAGTAATGATTTGCATTTGAACACAACTAAATGCAAATATATTCGTTTTTCAAGAAAACAAGGGATCTATTTACCGGCTATCTATTTTCTAGATAGTAGTCTTTTAGAGAGGGTTTATAAAATCAATGATTTAGGCGTTCTACTTGACTGTAAATTTCAATTTCATGAGCACTTAGATTTAATTATTGCAAAAGCATTCCAAAGAATTGGTTTCATACGGCGTATTACTATACATTTCAAATCTATCCGTACTTTAATGACATTATACTCCACCTTAGTCAGACCAATTCTAGACTATTGCTGCATAATTTGGTCACCGCACTATCAATGTCACATTGATGGATTAGAACGTGTACAACGTAAAATGATAAAACTCATTTGCTACCGGTCAAACCTTTCGTATGATAGTAATAATTATGACCTACTTCGTACATATCTCGGTTTGTTGTCTCTTGAAAAACGAAGGATTTATTTTATACTATGCTTCGCGTATCGTATACTGAATGGACTGATACTTTGCCCATCCATTTTGTCGTCTATTGGCATTAACGTTCCAGTTCGCTCAACCAGACAACAAAAACTTCTTGCTGACGTACACCACATTACTCTGTATGCCTGTAACAGCCCACAAAACAATTTAATAATATATGTTAATTCTTATGGCGAGTCAATAGATTTTTTTGGTGTCTCGTTGAACCGTTTTAAAAGACTTTCTTTAAGATCGATTAACTCCTCTTAGGGTCCTTTATATAATTATTTATTTGGTCCTCTTTTATTAGATGTAACTTCTGTCTCTGACTGTATTCATTTGTAAATTTTTTGTCTGTTTTTGTATTGTTTTGTGATTATTGTTGTATTTTTAATGGTCTCCCATAATAAAGAATATATATATAAAATGTGTTGTATAAAATATATGTTATAATAAATATTTCATAAATAAATCATATACAAATATTCTATTAACAATACAATTAATTTTATTTAATTTACGACATAATTAAAATCATATTCATCGAAACCGCAATAAAAATTGATACTCTTCCGGTATCCATACAAAAAACAAATATGATTAAAAAAACTATACAAAGTCCAATTATTACATTAAAAAAACAAACGCACACACCCACACACAGAAAAAAACCCTCTGGCATATCAAATAAATTCGCACTAAATTATTATTCCCTTTAGCAATCAATCATCCACCATTTTCCCCCGATATGAATATTTCCACATGCGTACATTTTGCATGGAAAAATCCCAATTTTTGTGAAACGAAAAACAAACATGGTGAAATGTATCCATCACGGATACGGAATCTTTGCGAGTTTTTCAGTTTTTCGAAGAGCACTCGCGACGACGACGACGAAATGTCAGCCGAAAAAAGATAGCACTCGAATCGGATGTATCTTACATATTCTTTTTCAAATGAGTGTTTTTATGTTTGCTTAGGATAAGAGGAGGGTGGAATTAATGTTTTGATGGAATATTTCAAGAGCGAAAGGAAATAAGGGTGAAATATGATGGTATACAGGAATGTTGATGGAGAGTATTTTACTCTCTTTAAAAATGATGTCACTTTATAGTGTGAGATCTTTTTCAACTCTTGAGTATTTTATTTTAGGGTTGAAAATATCTCACACTATGAAGTGACATCTTTTTTAAACATAGAGATTTTAAGTATTAAATCAAACATTCGAATAAATCAGTGGTCTCCAAACTACGGCCCGCGGGCCAAATCCGGCCCGCGACTTGCATGAATCCGGCCCGCGATTGTTTGTAATTTTTTTTGTAAATGTCATATTTTGAAATATTGTAACAATTGTTCCTTAAATTTTTCATAATTTTATAAAATTAATCGGATCTTGGCCGACTTTATTATGTAGAATTGTATTTGTGACCCACGAAGAAGATAGTTTGGAGACCCAGGGACTAAATTAATGTGATATTTTTGTAAATGTCTATATTTACCCAATTTCAATCTCCAATGAAATATGGAGAGAAAAAACTGTTATTACACTTAAAATCAATTAAACAATCACACTTAAATCAAACGCCACGTGCGTCTTAGTAATTATCAACCAAAGCAAAAATTATTGCTTGCAACAACACACGATGATGATCGGGTGTCAAGTCAAGCACTAATTTTCTCTAATGGTGAATTAAGCACCAAGGACGAAACAATAAACTAAAAATGCATTTGTTTATCTAGTATAAACACATACTACACTACAAGAAAATACAGCGAATTTTTGTTTAATGTAAATTCGTTGTTTTTAGAGGTCAATTTAAAGCTTTTAACGAGTGTTTCCACTCCCAGATTAAGCATGAAGTAAAATTTCGAGTTTAGAAAAGCCTGAAAATTTGGTTTAGTCGCGTAGCGCGAAGCGCGGAGCGGCTAAACCAAATTTTCAGGCTTTTCTAAACTGGAAATTTTACTTCATGCGCCACGCGTGTTAAAAACTGAAAGCACTGCAACATTGTGAACGAATAAACTTCGCTTGAAATCAGTGTCTTATATGCGTGGCGCATGAAGTAAAATTTCGAGTTTTGAGTATACATAATTCCAATTACGTGTTGTAGATTTTGAAATACTCGTTGTTTTCTTAAAAGAGGTCAATTTTAAGTTTAAACGAGTGTTTTCCACTCGCAGGTTAAGCATGAAGTAAAATTTCGAGTTTAGAAAAGCCTGAAAATTTGGTTTGGTCGCGTAGCGCGAAGCGCGGAGCGGCCAAACCAAATTTTCTGGCTTTTCTAAACTCGAAATTTTACTTCATGCGCCACGCGTGCAAGACACTGATTTCAACGAAGTTTATTCGTTTACAATGTTGCAGTGCTTTTAATTTTTAATGCGCGTGGCGCATGAAGTAAAATTTCTAGTTTAGAAAAGCCTGAAAATTTGGTTTGGCCGCTCCGCGCTTCGCGCTACGCGACCAAACCAAATTTTCAGGCTTTTCTAAACTCGAAATTTTACTTCAAGCTTAACCTGGGAGTGGAAAACACTCGTTCAAACTTAAAATTGACCTCATTTAAGAAAGCAACGAATATTTAAAAATCTACAACACGTAATTAGGATATGTTTACTCAAAACTCGAAATTTTACTTCATGCGCCAGACGTATAGATTTCGAGCGAAGTTTATTTGTTCACAATATTTCAGTGCTTTCAGTTTTCAATACGCGTGGCGCATGAAGTAAAATTTCGAGTTTAGAAAAGCCTGAAAATTTGGTTTGGCCGCTCCGCGCTTCGCGCTACGCGACCAAACCAAATTTTCAGGCTTTTCTAAACTCGAAATTTTACTTCATGCTTAACTTGGGAGTGGAAAACACTCGTTTAAACTTTAAATTGACCTTTTTTAAGAAAACAACGAATATTTAAAAATCTACAACACGTAATTGGAATATGTATACTCAAAACTCGAAATTTTACTTCATGCGCCACGCGTATAAGACACTGCTTTTAAGCGAAGTTTATTCGCTCACAATGTTTCAGTGCTTTCAGTTTTTAACACGCGTGGCGCATGAAGTAAAATTTCGAGTTTAGAAAAGCCTGAAAATTTGGTTTGGCCGCTCCGCGCTCGCGCTACGCGACCGAACTAAATTTTCAGGCCTTTCTAAACTCGAAATTTTACTTCATGCTTAGTCTGGGAGTGGAAAACCTTGTTTTAAGCTTCAAATCGAACTCTAAATAAAAGCGTATGCATATGTATACCTAATAGAAAATTTCCTGTATGTATACTTAAAAGAAAAATTTCCTGTATAAACAGATTAACCCGATGACCATTTACCAAATCTACTGAATGCGCATTCGATTCAACTAACATTTTCGTTCAAAATGACACAAAATCAACATAAATGCATTATTTATTTCTATAAACTCGAAATTTTACTTCATGCACCTCGCGTATACAACACTGTAATATTGTGAATATACTGTTTTTGTTGGAGCTCATGTAAATTTATTATTTCGATACATACAATCTAATGTATTTTCTTCTGTGGACATAAAAAATGGGGTCTCTTTCTTACGGCCATAGAAAAAATATATAAATACACATTTTTTAAAACTAATTTACACGAGCTCAAACAGAAGCATATCTGTCGGAGTATTAGCTCGAGAAGTAGTTGTTTCAATGAATATTTAGAGACTTGTCTCAATGAGACAAACATTTTGCAGAAAGTCGATAATAATTTTAATTCGTTTTTATATTTTTTAGAAGCAGTATCCACAATATTATTGGCTATCTACTTTTTTTGACAAAATATCTAGTCTTCTTTTACATAAAATATGATTTCCTGAGCATGAGCGTGTTGATGTAGAAAGATCGAGAACGAGGATTCCTTTGTACATCCTTGAAAAATGTCCTGACAATCAGCTCCTATATCTTTAATGCGCCCGACTATCCAAAAATACACTGTACAAAGTCAAATATGATATCCAATTTTATCAGCTTCCATTCTGCAACCCAAGCTAACACTATCAAAAATAGTTATAACAAAATGTTAGATCTGATTATCTGTTCTAATAATATAAATCTTGAACTTAATCGATCTAAATGTCCACTTGTTAATGTAGATTACTACCATCCAGCTTTACATTTTAATTATTCTTGTAACTCAGAAATAATAAAAAAAATGGAACCAAAAGTTTCGAAATATAATTTTAAGAAAGCCAATTACGTATTACTTTATAAGTTAATATGCGATACTAACTGGACATCGGTTATACACCAAACCAATGTAAATGACGCTTGTACCGAATTTTACAAAATTATAAACGCTTATATTAGTCAAACTGTACCTCTAAGTAGTAATCAAAGTAATAAATTCCCAAGTTGGTTTTCCAAAACGACTATTTATTATATTAAACGCAAAAAATATTGGTATAATATTCACAAGAAGCACAAAGCTCTTTTTAATAAAAAAACAAGTAGCTAAATATAGATGTATTGTTAAAAAAAGTATACGCTCGGATTTTGATTTTAATGTATACATTGAAATGACCGAATCTAACATAAAAGAAGACCCTAAAAAACTTTGGTCTTTTATCAATGAGCGTAAATCTATTACTAGAATCCCTGGGGTAATAAAAGAGAATAATACATATTTAAATTGTCCAACCAAAATAACTGATGCATTTGCATCATACTTTTCCTCTGTTTACTCTACTACTACTAATAACTTAGTATCTTCGGAATCCAACATAGTATATATTAAGTCTTTTACTTTACAAGAATATCTTTGTGCAATTAAACAATTAAAATCGAAATTAACTATGGGACCAGATAATATACCAGCCTTTCTATTACGAGACTGTTGTAATATTCTATCTGAACCACTTTTGTACATTTATAACTTAATTTTAAAACTAAATTATTTTCTGTATTGTGGAGGCTTCTACTTCGTTATACATGTTAATTACACAATGAAACACTTTTAACTTTGTTTGTATAACACGTTTTATTTAATGTGACTGCAGTTTCGACAAATTTAGCTTGTCATTATCAAACATGGAGTACTCCATGTTTGATAATGACAAGCTAAATTTGTCGAAACTGCAGTCACATTAAATAAAACGTGTTATACAAACCACGTTAAAAGTGTTTCATTGTGTAAATTATTTTCCCTCAATCTGGAAAACTTCGAAAATTATTCCTATCCATAAGTCAAAAGAAATTAACAACATTTTTAATTACAGACCCATATCTCTAATATCGAACCTTGCGAAAGTCTTCGAAATTATGTTTTACAAATCCATTTATAACCACTGTAACGCTTTTATCTCCTCTAATCAGCATGGATTCGTCAAACACAAATCAACTGTGACAAATTTGTGTCATCTTACCGACTGTTTATCTAGTGCTATGGATCAACGTCACCAAGTAGATGTGATTTATACAGATTTTTCGAAGGCTTTTGATAAGGTCGATCATGACTTGTTAATTGACAAATTTCATCATTACGGGTTTGACTATAATCTAATTGCTCTTATGCGTAGCTATCTACATGATAGGGTGGCTTATGTCGAATATAAAAGTGTCAAATCTCGGGTATTTAGTTGCCCCAGTGGTGTTCCTCAGGGATCTAATCTCGGGCCACTGTTATTTCTGCTATTTATCAATGATATAGTAACATGCTTTGATTCAGACTGTTTACTTTACGCTGATGACCTGAAAATATTTAGGAAAATTGAAACTTTAGATGATTGCTCGGTTCTTCAGCGTGATTTAAACAAGTTGTATGAATGGAGTATTAACAATAAGCTAGACCTAAATATTGCCAAGTGCAAGTCAATGACATTTAGCAGAAAACAAACAAAAATACAAGCAACTTACGATAAAATTGGAACAAGCCTAGAATCAGTTTCATCTTTTCGTGATCTAGGGGTATATTTCGAAACAAAATTAAATTTCAATATGCACATAGCAACAATTAGAAAATCGTGCTATTCACTGCTGGGTTTTTTATTGCGTAATACCAAGCTATTTAAGACTATGCAGCCTCTAATTAATTTTTATTGCGCATTTATACGTAGCAGATTGGAATACTGCTCGGGAGTATGAAACCCTAATTACAATATTCATATTCAGGACATAGAAAATATTCAAAGAAAGTTTCTAAAAGCCCTTAACTATAGAAAACATAATCAATATCCGGTACAGGGCTATCCATCTTCAGAGTTGGAGAAAGAATTTAAAATACCTTCACTTCAGCACAGGCGTCATGTAGCACAAACTATATTTATTTACAAGTTGCTGCATTACGATATCCATGACTCGTACATTTTATCAAGGCTAACCTTTTCTGTACCCAGGTCATCCAGTTGAAATAAATATACATTTTATAATCCCCGTTCAAACACTACCCACCATCTACATTCCCCCATAGTCTCTATGTGTAACACTGTGAACAGAATAGCTGATAAAATTGATATATTCCATGTAGACCTCCAGACGTTGCTCAAATATTTAAACTCGGTTTAATAGTTATATATGTACGTATGTTTGTATTAAATAATATTTTTTTGTCATTATAGTAAAATTCATAATGTTATTATTATTATTTAGAATTATAATTTAATTTTAAGTCACAGCGCACTCGAATTTGCTTATGTTATCCTCTAATAAGTTTATTGTAAACTGTTGGATAATAAATAAATAAATAGATAAATAAATATCCAGGAGTCCAGAAAACTGATTGGGTGTGCGATTTTCGACCAGCATACGTATATTACCCTTCAAAAGATGACTGCTTCGCAGTTTTTAGAAAAGGACCAACATTTGAGCCTGCCTGCTGGTGATTTCAATCCAATTTGCATCGACAATCCTTGTAAGAAATATGGATTTGTACGATATAAAGGCAATTGTGTTGAATTAAACAAACCTGGTCCACCTTGCAACCCGATTGCAGAAGGTGGTAGTATTTTTGGCGTCAATTCAACGACTTTGGAATTACAATGTCTTATGGAAGCGGATCGTTTGTCCATCATACAAGTTCCTACTAATTGTCCTCTGAGAAGTCAAAGGGATCGCACGAATCGTTGCAGGCAGAAGGTTTAATTAAATGCAATTATATTTCTACCAAAACATCAGTGCTTATTTTGACTCATATTTTACACATGTCATCTTTTATAATTTTAATAATTTATTTTAAATAAAATTTAAGTGCGTACT
This sequence comes from Philonthus cognatus, assembly GCA_932526585.2. Lineage (NCBI taxonomy): Eukaryota > Metazoa > Arthropoda > Insecta > Coleoptera > Staphylinidae > Philonthus > Philonthus cognatus. The sequence goes on from OW052241.1 coordinate 172,087,582, forward strand.
CGTATGGACTAACTTTTAGAAAATTGAATACCTGTAATATTTTGCAGTTTCTTTATTACTGCATTACGATGTCTTATGGAAGCGGATCGTTTGTCCATCATACAAGTTCCTACTAATTGTCCTCTGGGAAGTCAAAGGGATCGCACGAATCGTTGTAGGCAGAAGGTTTAATTAAACGCAATTATATTTCTACCAACACACCAGTGCTTATTTTGACTCAGATTTTATACACGTCTTCTTTTATAATTTTAATAATTTCTTTTAAATAAAAAGTTAAGTGCGTACTCGTATGGACTAACTTTTAGAAATTTGAATACCTGTAATATTTTGCAGTTTCTTTATTAAATATATAAACACCTTTATTGTGCACCAACAAATTACAGTTTGTTTATTTTTACAAATATATTTTATTACATAATCCTTGACTATCGACCGTCAGTCTTTCAGCCTGAGTTGTAGTTGTCATTGTCTTATCGGTTAGTTATCATTCATTGATGAATGGTAGTTTCTAAGTTGCTGAATTTGGGAGAAATATTAGGGTTTAGTTATCATTCATTGATGGATGGTCGCTTCTAAGTTGCTCAATTTGGGAGAAATATTGGGGTTTTATACTACACACCTCTGTCTAGTACGAAACCCTAATATTTCTCTATTAAGAATGTCATTGATGTGTGGGTTAGATGCGAATTTTTGGGACAGTTGGGTAACTTGTTGTTGAATAGGGATTATTTCTGTTTTTTTATACAATAAGGTATTGGAGGGGTTGTGTAGGAGGTTATTGGGATGTCGGTTTTTTGTGGGGATTCTAAGAGCTGATCGTTCTGCTACTTCGATATAATTTAATGTTGAGGGACGAAGGTTGAGAAAGAGGACTGAAGCATATTCTAATATGGGACGGCAGATCATTTTGTAGATATGGATAGCTGTTTTTGTCGTGGTTCCTTTATTTTGAAAGATTAACGATCTAAAATGCCGCGCCATATTTTGAATTTTTGTTTTCATGGTTCGGGAATGGAGTTTAAAGGATAGTTTGGGGCGAACGTGATGTCAAGGTATTTACAAGCAGGGGATAGGCTGATTACGGTGTTTGATATAGTTATGCTAAATGGGGAATTGAGCGGTCTGTGGAAGGGTATGAATAGATAGGATTTATTGGGATTAATGGATATTTTCCATTTGGCAAACCAAAGAGATAGCGAATCTATTAGCCCTTGGAGAGTAGAGAGAGCTTTAAGAAGGGCGGGTTGGTGTGTTATAAGGGCAGTGTCATCGGCAAAGAGCAGAAAATATGCCGAGGGATTAAAGTACTGTGGGTTAGGGTTGTATATGTCATCCACATAGATATTGTATAGGAGGAGGGATAATGAAGAGCCTTTAGGAACACCTTGTTGAGGAATAAAGGACCGGGAGATGGTATTTCAGACGCGGATATTAAGGAGTCGATTGTTTAAGAAATTATCAATAAGATAAATTAAGTGTAATGGGATATTGAAGGAGTTACACTTAAACAGCAAACCTCGATTCCAGACTGAATCAAAGACCTTTTTTATATCTAGGAATAATATAGCTGTTTTCGAGGCGTAATGTTTGGCAGTTGGAGGCTAGGATAGTAAGTGTAAGAGTGGTTGATCTATTTTGAAGGAATCCGAATTGATAGGGAGGATTATGTTTAGTTTCTTTATTAAAATATGCAATTTACATTAAAAATAGTGTGTTTAATATTAAATGAATTGTAAATATTTTCATTAGACCAATCGTGGTGGTTTCTTTTTCAAAGCCCACTTTGCTAAAATTAAAAATATCAATGATGAATTAATTTCTCACTTAACCCGTGGTGAAACATATTTAATTAATAATATAATTTTGATTAAAATACTTGGGATATATAAACTAACTTGTAGCGATTGTAAAGGAGTGTATATTGGTCAATCTGGTCGTAATTTTAAAATCAGACTCAAGGAGCATCTTAGCTCTTTTCGACTTAATTTGATTAATAAGTCGTCATTCGCTAGACATATGATTGAAAACAATCATACTTTTGGCGAGGATGTACTGTCAATAATACATTTAGCCGAAAAGGGTCGTAAGATGGACCTCCTGGAGTCTCTGGAAATTCACAGAGCACGCGCTAATCCGGAAAATCCCGTAATAAACGACCAGCTTGACCTAATATACACCCCCATTTTTAAAGCCGTTTTGTAACCGTAATTTTTTCGTATATATACCTGACGAATTGTTTGTTTTAAATTACTTTATGTTTGATAATGACAAGTTAAAGTTGTCGAAACTATAGTCACAATAAAATCCTCAGTTATACAAACAAAGTTATTTGTCTTATTTGTGTAAAACAATTGTTTTTTTTTTCACTGAATCAGTGAAACAAACCAAGTGTTTTAATCAAAATTCTATTATTAAAAATATCAATTTTGTGAAACTAACTGCGTTCTTTAATAGCCCATTCTTGGACAATCTTCAGAAAGACTGTGTTGATGTTTTGATCGGGTCCTTGAAAAAGTACACTTAATTAAAAAAAAAAAATGTTATTCGTTTTCTTACAGTATTGATCGTTATTAAATTTCCCGTTATTAAATCTAAAATACATATCTCCACAAAAAAATTAACCCAACTACCTTTATTTTGCTCACACCAGCACCGATGAAATTCAATTTAAAAACTTTATCAACCCGCCATAAATTTGCCGCCCCCGACCCCACAGCCGCCTATCTCTCACCGCCGAACGCCCACAATTTCCCAAAACACGTTCCCCCCTTCTTCCCCAACCGGCACACACAATGTTGAAACCGTGCAAATTGTCTACCTTATCGTCACACCCCGATAGTCGTCCGTACAAGCGTTACAAGAAGTTCTTACATAAATCATCCGTTCTTCAGCGGTCCCCGATGTCCGATAAACGCGTAAACGGGAATTAATTAAGTTAATGTTGATAAAGTCACGGCCGCCGCCGAGCGCGATAAGTAAATATTTCGGTGTTTATGCATTGTGTTAATATTTGATTGGGGCTTATCTGGGGATTTGGATAATCCCTTGATAAACACTTAAACCTTGATCAGTCGCGACTGTGTCTGAATGAGTAATTTATTTGGATGTATCTTTACAATCGTATTATTAAGTTATTTTAAAAAATATATATAGTTGTGATAAGCACAAGATGTCCTTAAATATTTTAATCATTAGAGCCTGTGTCTTACAATCGTGATATTATAAAATGAAATAAATACTCTGTTCACATTTTATTCTCACGGCAGTAGGCTTTGTTATGGTGACTTGTTTTTTGTTACTAAAAAATCTTATTAAATATTTAGTTATGTCATTGCACTTTAGGTTATGTGAATTGCAATGTTGCATTGTATAACATCTCTCATTCACATGTAAAAATATTACTTTTGACATTTTGCCACAATGCTTGGTTATGTCATTGCATTTTAGGTTATGTGAATTGCAATGTTGCATTTTATAACATCTCATATTCACATGTAAAAATATTACTTTTTACATTTTGCCACAATGCTTGGCTTGATTTTATTAAAATTATACGAGGGCCATCCAGATAGTGACAGACGTTTTGGCCTAGCGCGGCAGTTGGCGGCACTGGCGCCACCATCTTGGATACAGAATTTTTCTACACCTAGTATGCAACCAGCCGTGGTGACTAGAGACTCGTGCATATTGTACTTTTTATACAGTGGCGTTTTAAAATGAGCGGTGCAATTGAAAATCCCGCCAGTTGTGAAGTGCGTGGTGTGATAAGGTTTTTGTTGGCGAAAAATTACCAACCTATTGAAATTCATCGCCAGATTTGTGATGTGTACGACAATGGAATAATGAGTGACAGCCGAGTGAGGCAGTGGTGCATTGATTTTAAAAATGGCCGAACCAATGTTTACGATGAGGATCGCAGTGGTAGGCCTAGTCTTGTGAGTGATGAATTGTTGGTAAAAGTTAATGAAAAAATCCGTGAATATCGTCGATTCACGATTACGGAACTCTCGGAACACTTTCCCCAAATTTCACGGAGTTTAGTTCATGAAATCGTAGTTGATAAACTTGGATACCACAAATTTTGTGCCAAGTGGATTCCGAAAATCCTAACGTAAGACCACAAAACCAAAAGACTTGCTGCAGCACTGACATTTTTTTAAGAGTACGATAAAATTGGAAACCATGTTTTCGATCGGATCATAACTGGTGACGATACTTGGGTACAGTACGTTACCTGCGAAACAAAACGGCAGTCGATGCAATGGGGTCACACGCATTCGCCCCAGAAACCGAGGAAGCGTCTGCAGACGCTGTCGGCAAGAAAAATCATGGCTACTGTGTTTTGGGATACTCAGGGAGTGATTTTGGTTGATTTTCTTGAACGTGGTCAATAAATTTAGAGAGGTATTGAGAAACACTCCGAAAATTAAGACGCGCGATACAAAACAAGCGTCGGGGAAAACTTAACGAGAACATTTTGTTTCTCCATGACAACGCTCGTCCACACACAGCCAATCGTACTCAAAAGCTCATGCATGATTTTGGATGGACAATTTTCAGTCATCCGCCATACAGCCCGGATTTGGCCCCGAGCGATAACCATTTGTTCCCAAAGATGAAGACGTGGTTCGGTACGCAACGCTTTGACACTGACGCTCAACTCCATGCTGGTGTAAACCAGTGGTTGAACTCGCAGTCAGCAGATTTCTACAAAGAGGGCATTGAAAATCTTGTAAAACGATATAATTAATGCCTTAATTTATATGGCGATTACGTCGAAAAATAGCCTAAGAGTTTACCTTCAAAATGTATATAATAAAAATTAGTTTATTCACTTTGTTTATTTTTTATTTCAAAACGTCTGTCACTTTGTGGATTGCCCTCGTAGGTTAACAACATACTTCAATCATTTCTATAAAAAATACAACATGCCAATATAAGCAAGGCCGTAGTCAAGGAGTGGATATGGGGGTTCAGATCCCCCCCCCCGATTTTTTCAAAATGGTCAATTTTTGTATGTAAAAGCGGCCCTAAAAGAGCAAAAACAATTTTTTTTTCTAGCTACGGCCTTGAATATAAGGGGAAAAAACAAGCTTACTGGGGTGAGAATAAAATGTGAACAGAGTTTAGATATATAAGTTTTAAATTTGAATTATTCGTATGTAAGTTATTATAACCATAATAATAATAATAATAATAATAATAATTTATTCGTGCTAATATACAGAGGATTTACACAAGTCAAGACAATAGTATACATTGAGGAGGTTTGACATAGTAACATGAAGTTAATTTACTCCAACATTTGTGTTTATGTGTTATTGTGTTAACGTGGCTTTCTTCCAGTAGGTAATAGTTAAAATGATAAAACACTACAAACATGTCATAACATTTTAAAATAGTGGACACTACCAGCACTTTAAAATCAACGAGAAGTTCTGGATATATATATATATATATATATATATATATATATATAATAATAATAATAATAATAGGTCTTTATTTCCATAACTTCACAAAGATTACATACATGATTAATTTACAGTGTTTAATATTAAATTGGAGTTCTGAAAAATCTCAAGGTGCCAGTTCAGGATGCGAAATTAAATTTCCCTGTTCTTCCACTGGTACCTTGTTTTTATTTTATATATTGCTTATATCTATACTTATAGAATAATTATAAACAAAAATTTTATATATTTTAATTTCAAAACTTGAAATTTCAAAATTTGAAATTTAAAACTTAATACTTAAAAAAACTTAAAACTCACCGAAATTGAAATTAAAAAAAAGAGAGAACACAAATGGACTTATTGCCTTTCTAACAAATAAAGGTGATTTTGTGTTTTGAACGCTGTTTTGTTTAATTTTTTAATTTTCTCTGGAATAGAGTTATATAAGGTACTCATGTGAACAATAAAAGATCTACTCATATAAGCTGTGCGGTGCGTCGGAATGGTAATAAAATCTCTGCGTCTTAAATTTAAGTGATGTACGTCAGTTCTAAAGGATATGAGGTTAAAAAGGTAAGAAGGCTGTTTTGTTTGAAGCATTTTGTGGAAATATGTTGCACATGATAAATTATTTTGATTTTCAACATTTAGCCATCCTAGCTCTGGAAGTTTATGACTTATGTGATCAAATTTTCGGATTCCAAAGATTAATTTCCTACAGCTATTTTGCACTTTTGCAGCTGTTTTATATTTATTTTTCTGAGCGATGGGCCATACACCTCCATACAATACGTAAAACAAGACATCACCAAGCTGATACACAACATGGTCTTAATTTGTGTAGATAAGTGGTGCCTGTGTGGGCAAATTAGATTTAAAGTCATATAGGCTTATGTATTATTATTAATCTGTGTGTTGTAAGTAAAAAAATTGTCCATGACTAATCCTAAATTTTTTGCTTCATTATGAATAGGTATCTCGATGTTATTAATTTTGAGCTTTATTGTATTTTTCAGATCATCAACTTTATTTTTATTTCCAAATATCACCACTATAGATTTTTTAGGGTTTAAAATTAGACCGTGATTAAGGGAGATTTCTGTAATTGAGTTTAGGTCAGTTTGAATTTTATTTAGTGACTCCTGTGTCTCTTGGTCCCTAAACGACATGTATAATTGAGTGTCATCTGCATACAACATGTTCTTGCAATATTTTATTGATTTAGTGAAGCATGATGTATATATAATAAAAAGAATTGGGCCTAAAATAGACCCTTGTGGAACCCCCTTAGTAATAAACCTTTTTTCAGAAAAATTTTTTTTTATTGAACGATCTGCCATCTACCACTCAAATAACTATGTAATAGGGCTGCAGCACTATTATCCAAACCAATATACTTTAAAATGGCACCTAAGAGTTCATGGTTAATAGTATCAAACGCCTTGCTGAAATCAAGTAACGTTAAAACCGTTAACAGGCCTTGATCAGATGCATGTAAAATATCGTTTGTAACTTTCAGCAAGGAGCCAGCACAACTATATATGTAGAATTAATTAATAATATAGTAAAATACTGGCCACAACAGACATATTAAAATCAACAAAGCAGTTAAGGATATCAATATACAGCGTGTAAACGAACTACTGTACAGGCTCTCTACCACATAAGTGGCAGCGTTTAAATAAACAATACCTGCATTTGAAATTACCATACCTTTAGTAGATAGCTCACAAATAATTATTAAAAATAATTAATAATAATAATAGGCCAGATGTTTGTGGTATCTGGTATACGCGCACATTGCGTATTTTAAGAGAGATTCCACATAGACTGGTAGTTTTTAAACGATTTGGATATCGAATTACACCATCCAGAGAAAAGTGGGTCAGATTGTGAAGAATTATGTCTATGTTGTTATTGTGATTTTTTTTATACGTGACCCAGTTTCATCTGGTAATTCTAGACAGTGTGTGTGTGTGTAGTGCGTGCTAAGTGATTTATACGTCTCGATAGTGCGTGCGAAGTGATTTATGCGCCTGGCAGTAGTAAAATTAAATAAAAAATACAACAACTTACGCATCCACGAAAAATATCATGAACACAGGTAACCAGAAGTTCTCAAAAAGTAAAAAATGCACGAAAAATTATGAAAAATCCAATATTTTTTTCCGATTTTATTTTTGCTGCAATTGGTGTCAAAATATTTTGTGTATACGCCCTTAAGAGGATGTACATTAGTTCGATTACACGCTGTATAATATTAGATAATATAAAATTAAAACATTGGTTAACTATATAAAATACTATTAAGATAAATACGAGGTAAGATAAGATAATATAACAAATATAAAATTTTGTAAAACATATATTTTTTTAACTGATTAATAGGATGTTCGTTTCTATTCTTATTGAAAAAAAGACAATTACAATAAGAAACATACTTTTAAATTAATCAGTTAAAAAAGCCATAATTGCATTTTTCACCAGCATATTATTTAGTTGATTTTTAACTTAGTGATTATTATCTTTAAACCAATATTAGGTAACTAATAAATCCACAAGATGATTCATTCATTTACTTTCTCCATAATTTTTTGAAAACGGCTATTTTTAGATACTTGTATATTTACGTATTGCGTATATTAAATATTAATTCTGGTTAGCCTTGTCTGTTTTTGCGTACAGTACGTATTTTAAGAAATTGTCGGCGAGAGTTGTAAACAAGAATCTTTCGTTTTCAAATGTATACAAAACAATGATCGATGATTTAACGCTGTTTGGCAGATTGATGAGCGCAGCGAAATACGCGAGTGTGTTTATAAAGCAAATATTCCGTTCAATTAACCTTGATTGCGGTTCCTCAATTATGTGATTGAAAACGGTCATTGGAACATAAACAGAATTTATTCACAAGATACTTGAAATTACAGAAACAGTAGGCTGAACCGGATTGATTATTCAATATTTATATAAAATAAGGTATACCAAAAAATTATTTGATTTAATACTAGAATTTTGATTAAAACACTTGGTTTTTTTTCACTGATTTATCAGTGAAACAAACTAAGTGATTTAATCAAAATTTTATTATTAATTAAATATGTTTCACCACGGGTTAGGTGAAAAATTAATTCATCATAGTATTTGATTTATTAATTCGAATTTCTAACGAGTGTTTCCACTCCCAGACTAAGCATGAAGTAAAATTTCGAGTTTAGAAAAGCCTGAAAATTTGGTTTGGTTGCGTAGCGCGAAGCGCGGAGCGACCAAACCAAATTTTCAGGCTTTTCTAAACTCGAAATTTTACTTCATGCGCCACGCGTATAAAACACTGATTTCAAGCGAAGTTTACTCGTTCACGATATTTCAGTGCTTTGAGTGTTTAATACGCGTGTCGCATGAAGTAAAATTTCGAGTTTAGAAAAGCCCCGTGAAAATTTGTCGATCAGTATTTAATACGCGTGGCGCATGAAGTAAAATTGTTTACTTGTTCACAATATTTCAGTTCTTTTAGTGTTTAATACGCGTGGCGCATGAAGTAAAATTTCGAGTTTAGAAAAGCCCCGTGAAAATTTGTCTCGGGTCGCTGCGCGACCCTCGACAAATTTTCACGCGGCTTTTCTAAACTCGAAATTTTACTTCATGCTTAGTCTGGGAGTGGACAACACTTGTTTTAAGCTTCAAATTGAATTGAATTTTCTATTAGGTATACATATGCATACGCTTTTTTTAAAGAGTTCAATTTGAAGCTTAAAGCGAGTGGTTTCCACTCCCAGACTAAGCATGAAGTAAAATTTCGAGTTTAGAAAAGCCCCGTGAAAATTTGTCGAGGGTCGCGCAGCGACCCGAGACAAATTTGCTGGGCTTTTCTAAACTCGAAATTTTACTTTATGCGCCACGCGTATAAAACACTGATTTCAAGCGAAGTTTACTCGTTCACAATGTTTCAGTGCTTTCAGTATTTAATACGCGTGGCGCATGAAGTAAAATTTCGAGTTTAGAAAAGCCCCGTGAAAATTTGTCGAGGGTCGCTGCGCGACCCTCAACAAATTTTCTACGCGGGGCTTTTCTAAACTCGAAATTTTACTTCATGCTTAGTCTGGGAGTGCTGTGGGTACGGAAATAGCAGAGTGCAGAGTGCCACGAAAAACGGACTGGGCACTATATAACGAGTGCCTACAGTCTAAACTTCAGGGCCTCCAATACAACATTACGACCACAGAGGAATTAGAACAGGCCTCACTTCATCTCCGAGATACCATCGTGGCAGCTTATGAGAAAAGCTGCCCAGTAAAGAAGGTAAACTTCTCGAGAAACGTTCCTTGGTGGAACAAGGAATTGGATTGACTCAGGACTTCCGCTCGGAAATCCTTCAACAGGGCCAAGAAGACAGGCAGCTGGTCGGCCTACAGTCAGGCCCTGACTGAATACAATAAGCAGCTCAGGAAGTCTAAACGAGAGGCTTGGACGGCCTACTGCGAGGGGATCGACGACCTGACCCCAGCAAATAGACTTCGGAAGGTCCTATCAAAGGATCATACCAATGCGATCGGCATCTTAAAAAAAGCAGACGGCAGTCATACCAATGATCAACAGGAAAGCTTAGAGCTACTCCTAGGTACTCACTTCCCAGGATCAAAGGTAGTGGCTAAAGACAAAGTTGCGACTATTACCTACTCAGGGGTTCACTGCTCCAGTCGGGACAGCCGCTGTTTAGCGGGAAAAATATTCACGCTTAGCAAAATGACTTGGGCCATAACCAGCTTCAAGCCATACAAATCCCCAGGAATGGACGGTATCTTCCCCGCGCTACTGCAGCGCGGCTTAGAAAGTATCGCTCCAGGACTCAGGGAGATATACAAAGCAAGCTATGCACTAGGGTACATACCCCGGTTGTGGAGGGAGGCAAAAGTGGTATTTATACCTAAAGTGGGCAATAGGCCATTAGAAGAACCTAAATCATATCGACCCATCAGCCTAACCTCTTTCCTCCTAAAGACTATGGAGAAAATAATAGACGAGCACATAAAGAGTGACTCACTTATAAGAGCACCCTTAGATGCCAAGCAGTTCGCATATCAGGCTGGCAAATCCACCGTCGATGCTCTACATCACCTCGTCAAAGAGGCAGAACGAGCCATCCTACATAAGGAAATAGTACTCGGAATATTTGTAGACATAGAGGGGGCCTTTGATAACACCTCATTCTCTGCAATAAAACGAGCGGCCTTAAATAAAGGAATATATCCTTCCACGATAAGGTGGGTGGAATCCATGCTTAAAAGTCGAAAGGTTACGGCTTCCCTAGCAGGATCCACAGTATCTATGACTGTAGCAAAGGGGTGTCCTCAGGGTGGAGTTTTGTCCCCCACACTATGGTCAATAGTGGTGGACGGTCTCCTGGATGAACTGCGCGAAAGGGGCTTCACAACCCTAGGCTACGCAGATGACATCGCCGTAATAATTAGGGGCAAGCATGAAAGCATTCTTACAAACCTGATGCAAAAAGCACTGAATGTCATAAATAATTGGTGTGTAAGTGTCAACCCGAACAAAACGACAATAGTCCCATTCACGCGTAGGAGGAAGCTGCATTTAAAGGCTCCCTAGCTGAATGGAGTATAAATAAACATCTCCAACGAAGTGAAGTATCTGGGAGTAATTCTAGATGCCAAACTGAAGTGGAATCAGCATGTCGAAAAAGCCATGGCCAAAGCAATGGCGTCGTTCTGGGCCTGTCGGCGGCTAATGGGGAAAACTTGGGGATTGAAGCCTAAAATCACATATTGGATGTATAGAACGGCGGTGTCACCTATGCCGCCCTTGTGTGGTGGCCAAAAAACCCAAAAACTAGACACGCAAAAGAAGCTGGGTAGGCTTCAACGGCTAGCATGTCTAAGTATCACAGAGGCCATGCAAACGACCCCTACCGCGGGAATGGAGGCAATCATAGGTCTCCCACCGCTCCATCTGGTGGTACAAAAGGAGGGACTCGTGGCGGCCCTCCGACTACACCAGAAGAGGAAAACTCTGCCGGGAGACCGGACAGGACACTTAGAAGTACTGCAGCAAATTGACCCGGTCTTCCTGTCCAAACCAACGGACATCATGACCAGAAGGCTCGAATTCGAAAAACCGTTTAAGGTGTTGATAGAAGACCCCAAAACGGCTTCGAAGAAAGTCAACGAGCTTGGTCGAGGCACATCAGCTTGATACACCTATGGCGCCAAGAACAATAGAGGTACTGGAATAGGCATCTATGGGCCTAACCAAAACCACAGGAGTTTCATAACTCTGGGTAAGACACCCACGATTCTGCAAGCGGAAGCAATTGCAATTGATATGTGCGCCAGGGAATGCCTGGGTAGGTACCTAAACGGCGCGCATATATATATATTTGCTCAGACAGCCAGGCCGCACTAAAGGCCGTTCGGGCCTACAGCCACGGCTCACAGACTGTCTGGGAATGCCGACGATCCCTTTCGCAACTGGCTAAGAACAACTCGTTGACCCTCATGTTGGTCCCAGGGCATGGGGGTATCAAAGACAACGAAGTGGCAGATGGACTCGCCAAAAGAGGTGCAAATGCCACTACCATAGGACCAGAGCCGTTTTGCGGACTCCCCATATTGCACCGAAGAGAGGTGGTGCAAAAATGGGAAGAGGACAAAATACGTAAACACTGGAACAACGTCCCAGGCCTACGTCAATCAAAACGACTCATCAAGTTAGATCACAGCCATAAGGTGCTCGAACTCACAAGGAACGAGCTGAGAACATTCACGGGACTCATGAGAGGGCACTGTGCCCTTCGGTACCATTTGTGGAAAGTGGAAATTGCAGGCTATGTGATTCGGCAGATGAGACGACCGAGCACATACTCTGCACTTGTGACGCGATTGCCCACAAGCGTTTTTCACACTTCGGCGGGGACCGATTATCCCACGAAGAAGTGAGTAGCATCACTCACAAGGAAGTTACCAGGTACATAGAGGACGTAGGACTGCTTAGGAAGTGACTGGGTAAGGGCAGAACAATAGATCGGATAAGTCGCAGTTCACGAGAGGCTGACTCGCCTCACAATGGCCCTATATAACCTATAACCTATATTCTGGGAGTGGAAAACACTCGTTTTAAGCTTCAAATTGAACTCTTAAAAAAAAGTATGCATTTGTATACCCAATAGAAAATTCCGTGTATGTATATTTAAAACTTTTACTTTATGCTTAATTAAGGAGTGGCAACACTTGTAAGACGCATCAAATTAACCGCTGTTCATAAAACATCAAATGTCTAAAAAATTACATATAATACCGAGCGATAGTTTAAAAGATGATTTAGAGTAGGCTTTGAATTTTAAATTAGATTGGCACTACTGACTGTTTACACACAGTTTACCATAACCTCAAATGTATTCTATTATCAAATTAGCATTCTGGGCAACCGCACAAAAAAAAATGCCGCCTACTCTAAACCATAATTTATATGATCGCACGGTATGTAAGTGTTGTTGTTTACAATAAATAAAGTTTTTGTTCGGAATAATACATTTAATCACCTAAACAATTACGCCATAACGCATCGATTCTACGTGCATCTATTATTAACACCTAGATTATAATCCATTTATAAAATTCGGAGCGCGTGTAAATTTGCACGCATAAATGATTAAACGGGCGCAATTTAAATATGCAAATGCCGATTGTTGCCATTCATAAAAACCGCATCAACATTGTACGATTAACGCATCATATCGGCATTAACATTTATTATAAATCGTTATATCTGCTTTGTATGTGCATCGTTAATCAGATAATAATGGTTTGGATGATAGGGCTAAGGGTGTATGATTTATGATGTATTATGGGGGCGCACTAACTCATCTGATAATATGAAGAATCGTTTTGTTTCTTTAGAGCGTGCACGTTATTTTCTCTTATTTCTTTGAAATTATGGATTAAAATTATTAATCGTTTTTTTAACGAGTTTCAAACATCACAAAAATCGCATCAACATAGTACGATTAAAGCATCATATCGGCATTAACATTTATTATAAATCGTTATATCTGCTTTGTATGTGCACCATTGTTATTTATACTAGGTGGATCTTAAAGTTTGGAATAAGTGAAACAAGAAATTTTTTTTTTTTAATTGAGGAGGCTTCTACTTCGTTATACATGTTAATTTAGCACAATAAACTTCATGTTTGATAATGGCAAGCTGAATTTGCCGAAACTGCAGTCACATAAAAAATAAAATTTGTTATACAAACAAAGTTAAAAGTTTTTATTATGTTAAGAAAATATTTTTTTGGTAAAATTCGGTTTTATATTTTAACGTACATTCCTTTTAAGTCGATACAGCGAGTCTAACGATTTTCTAACATTTTTATCCTGTCCGAAAATTAGTCCTTCGGAAGCTCTCCAAAATAGGCCTCAGCTTCAGTTATGAGTTCCTCATTTGAGTAAAATCGCTGGGGGGGGCAGGTCTAGCGAATAAGGTGCCTGAGTAACCAGTTCAAATCCGATTTCGTGCAATTTTGCTTGCGCAACTAACGATGAATGAGTATCCGCATTGTCATGATTTTTTTCTTCTTCAAATATGGCACTAAACTCAGATTTTTCCATTAAAAAATAAAAAAAAAAACACACAGAGGTTGATTGCTTCTTATTGCTATAACTTGTAAATGCGTTAATAATATAAATAGCTAAAATTTGGACAGACATCTAATGAAGGATGAAGCTTGTTGTGTATGGTTCACATTAGTGCCATATTGCCATCTCTTAGGATTGTTCCAAACTTTTTGATCCACCTAGTATTTTATTTATGTTTGTGAAGTGTTTCCACGCCTTGTTTAAACATAAAGTAAAATTTAAAATTCAGGAAAGCCTGAATATTTGGCTTAATCAAGGAGTGGAAACATTCTTTTAATTCCCAATTACGTCTTAATTTAAAGATTGAAATAATAAATCAATCGATGGAGAGGTTCATTAAAAGTTGGGATTAGGTTAATCTAAAACACGTCTTCTTAATGGACACAATTCGAGCGGAATGGAGCAATTATCGCCGATTTATAGCGAGAGGGCTTCAAACTTAATCGTTCACTTAACTAATAGTCTTCGCCAGAAGTAAGTTTATTACGACGTTTCAAATAAATTTAATTGAAAATGTATAAATAAAAATACGAATACAGAAATTATTTGGAAAATCCGAACCAAAACTGTTGTATTTGAAATCCCGAAAGGGAGTAGAAATAAACAGAGCTATAAAAAGTGGAAAAATCACGCTTAATAACATCGAAAACATTTGGCACTCCCCGATTGCAACGGCCCTTATTACCTGAAAGTAGCTGTAATATTTGTATAAATATCGGTACACTTTTAAATTTTGTACATATCTCCTTGAGAATGACTTACGGTCGAAACTAGTTTGAGTAAAAATAAAAATCTGTGAAACAAACCAAGTGTTGTATATAAAATTACGAAAAAAATATTCGTGAAAATGCAAGCAATGTCTTAATTAATAAGACATTGTTGCATTTTCACGAATAGTTTTTTATGTTCAAAGTGTGCAAACTATAAGAAGCGTAAGCTTATTTTCTCGAATTCAAATAGTTTTGAATTTTAATTTATCTTGTTTCAAGTGTTTTAATCAAAATGAAACCTCTGGATTTACCATTAGAACATCTAGGTTGGAGTCCATTTGGTATTAATTAAATATGTTTCACTACGGGTTAAGTGAAAAATTAATTCATGAATATATTTCTCTTGGTTGGCTATACCGGACTGATATATAGCCAACCAAGGGAAATATATTTATATTTCCCGTGCTGTAATAAATAGTTTTTTTCTTCGCTTCGCCGCACACTGGTCGAAACGCTTATTCCAGCTGTACATTTCGCTATTAAGCGCTTTAGTCTACTTTAAATTGTTCGGAGTCGAAGAAAATAGTTATCGTTAACTTGTATCTCATTGATCACTTGGTAAAACATTTCTATTAATATATAGGTATTTGATTGAAATTCACTTGGTTTGTTTTACTAATAAATTGTTTTATTTTCAACTAGTTTCGGCTTAATGCCATTTTCAAGAATGGTGTACAAAATAGCAAAATTGATTATATATACTAGATGTCGGCATTTCAGGTAATAAGCGCTCTAATTATCGGGGAATTCCAAACGTTTTTTCCCGCCTTTATGGCTTTACTTATTTCTAAACCCTCCCGATAATTCAAAAGTAATCCCTTATTACCCGAATGCAACATTTTACAGTCGTTTGAGCTGAAAAAGTGATTAGCCGCGATGCAATGTTTTGCGAACCCCGTGGTCTGTTTATTATTTAGAATATCTTTCCTATGTTCTTTTAATCGCGTTTCAAAAGACCTGCCCGTTTGTCCTATATATATATATTGCATCGCAGTCATCACATTTCAGCTCATATACTCCGCTTTTTTTTAATATGACTATTGTCTGTTTTAATTTTATTATTCACTAATATTTTCCCTAAGTTAACAGAATTAGTCAAAATTATGTTATTGTCCTTTCCCTTAACTGTTTGTTTAATTTTCTGTGAGAGGTTATTGACGTATTCTAATCTATTCCAGTAGGTTTTCTCTATTTTTGTCACACTATAAAAATACTTCCGCAATTGTTTTTGTTTTTTAGTACTTTTCATTCATTTATACATAGATTAATTAATATTCCACTTAGTAAAATAGATTATCAAATCGAACTAAACACAATTAAAACAATAGCAAAAAATAACGGTTATAAATAGGCATTAGTTGATCAAATGATTAAAAAGAAGAAACAATAATCACTTTTTCAGCTCAAACGACTGTAAAATGTTGCATTCGGGTAATAAGGGATTAGTTTTGAATTATCGGGAGGGTTTAGAAATAAGTAAAGCCATAAAGGCGGGAAAAAAACGTGGTCAATGACAACGAGGACCGTTGGAATTCCCCGATAATTAGAGCGCTTATTACCTGAAATGCCGACATCTAGTATATATAATCAATTTTGCTCTTTTGTACACCATTCTTGAAAATGGCATTAAGCCGAAACTAGTTGAAAATAAAACAATTTATCAGTAAAACAAACCAAGTGAATTTCAATCAAATACCTATATGAAAATAGTTAATAAAAAATATAAATTACTCAATATCAAATAATTATTCTCTTCTACCCTTTACCACCCCCATTTTAATTTTAATTTCTTACGAAAAATTGTTAACACACAGTGTTTATTTAAAAATAGTAATAATACCCCCTCCCTTCGAAATTTTAATAAATAAACATTAAAATTTTATAATTATGTTATATTTAATTGTAAAATTATTCAAATAGAAACACACACACACACACACATATCTCTAAATAAGAATATACAATATGTACAAGCAGTATAAAGAATCTAGGTACATCATACATACAATTTACACTAAAGCCAGAAATTATTCGCAGTCAGAATCCTCTGGTAAAGATGCTTGTTCTGGTTCTATTAATAACTTCAACACATCTGTGTTCAATTTTTAAATGGTTAGCGGTCGTGAAACCTCTGGATTTACCATTAGAACATCCAGGTTGGAGTGACCAATTGGTAAACCTTCAGTAGAGAACACATCCATTCTGTTTAGTCACTTAGAATATTAATTTTCAAAATTTGAAATTGTTCTAGGAGAGGTTTCCCATTTGATTGTAACTTGTGCCGTAAAATTATTTATTTTATGTATCAATAAATCTAAATTTTCATTGTGCGATACAATATCAATATTCATAATGTCAATCATAAAGAGATCGACTGCTTTATTTTTTGTTCTAGCGTTTTTTTGAGCGCGACAAACATCGAATAATGTTCTCCGAGAAATGGTTACGCTATCTAAAAAGAATCACTGCTTGTAAACGGGCAAAAACGGGCAGCTAAATACTATTTATACATTAAACTAATTAGTTAATATGGAAAAAAAAACAACGATTCATTATTAAGAACTGTTAAGAATGTATATTTTAACCTTTTTCAAGTTCAACGTTGTAAAATTTTACTTTAAGATTTTTTACTTTATTTGAATTAGTGTATCTATATGTTGACTAAAGTAATGTGAAAAATAATTAAAACTATGTTGTATACATATCAGTAGAATATATATATTCATTTTTAAATTATATTTTGCACGAAACACAAATGTAAAAAAAAGAAATTAAACTTAGGCGTTTGGAGCGCGTAAAATCCACAACTGAACGACATAAACGATGCCTGCACTTTGGGTACTGATAACCACTCGACCAAAGGTTCTAGGGGTTTATGACTTTACCTGTGCACCCTCTGAATATTAATCTACCCATATTCTAACAAAAAATATGTTTTCTGAACAGTTGATTTTTGGCGAAATGTTCACCTAGAATGAGCATTTCGCGTGATGCGCCGTGATGCGCTATCGGGATGTAACTAGCCAACCTCAGGAAATAATCTCTTCATATTTCCTTGTAATAATATTTATATTTACAACAGTGAATACATTTTAAACATGCACGATTAAATACTGGAGTGGGGAGTTTAAAGGACGATTAACACGTGCCCATTTTTTCTCTCGGTTCAGACGAATCGATTTAATCCCGGATTCCGTGGAGTGAGGGAGGTGTTTTTGCATATTTTATTTTCTCTGGAAACGTTCAACCGAATGTAAATGTTGCTCGGGAGGTGTGCTTTGATGCATTTACGCTTATTTATAATGTATCGAAAAGAACGGCCGGAGGATTTCCGTTATTGTTTCGTTTCCTGCCTCGTGAAATATTTATATCGAAGTTTCTTGCCGTGTTACAACGATGTAATTTAGGTTTTATATTTTATGATAAAGAGAAATATTATCTTATAAGTATACACATTCAAATGCATGTGCATAATCTATAAACTAAATCTGTTACTATAGATTTAGATTTAGTTTACTCTTAAACATGTCTATAAGAAACAGGACACACATTTTCGGTTAACAATATTAAACAAAGATCACCAATATTACTTTAAAATTCTAAACCCGAACAAATCAGGTGTCGCACACCATTCATTAGAAACAGGACACACATTTTCGCTTAACAATATTAAACTTTTAAAGCAGTCACGTCATCGTAGATTAAATATGCTTGAATCAATTGAAATGTATAAAAATAAAAATAAATAAATTTTGATCTTAGTTCCTTAGATAATCCATTATTAGATTTATTACCACAAAAGTACCCCACAAAAAATATAATCCAACCGAATACCATGCCGTAGCCTTAGCTCCCGTAACACCTAGCTAATTACTTATTGGTTTTTCCTAAATACCTTTAGATATATACAGCGTGTAAACGAACTACTGTACAGGCTCTCTACCACATAAGGGGCGGCATTTGAATAAACAATACCTGCATTTGAAATTACCATACCTTTAGTAGATAGCTCACAAATAATTATTAAAAATAATTACTAATAATAGGCCACATGTTTGTGGTGTCTGGTATACGCGCACATTGCGTATTTTA
Source organism: Philonthus cognatus (assembly GCA_932526585.2). Taxonomy (NCBI): domain Eukaryota; kingdom Metazoa; phylum Arthropoda; class Insecta; order Coleoptera; family Staphylinidae; genus Philonthus; species Philonthus cognatus. The sequence continues at coordinate 172,106,556 of OW052241.1, forward strand.
AGAGAGATTCCACATAGACTGGTAGTTTTTAAACGATTTGGATATCGAATTACACCATCCAGAGAAAAGTGGGTCAGATTGTGAAGAATTATGTCTATGTTATCGTTTTCATAAGTACCCATTGCTGACTAAATTCCGAATACTTTCTAAACGTGTTAATGAAATTCAATATTTTTCCTTATTAGGTTCACACTTCACTTTATCTCCACTCTTATTGAAATGTTTAGATAAGAGCGGCGAGGGTGGATGATTTTTAAACATAAAAATAGTTTGCTGTTTAGTCTATGGTGAAACTTATTCCATGAAACATCTACATTTTGTAACATGGCGCGATACGTTTATTCAAACATTGAATTGGCAGACATGTTTCTTATTTACGGTGAAACTCGGTGTAATTCCACGGAAGCTGTGAGAATTTATCAAGAGCGATTTCCTGAACGACACTTACCACCGCCAAACCGATTTAGAAATTTATTACAAAGAGCACGCGACACTGGAAGTTTGCATCCCGCCGCCGTCGCCGGAGATCCCGGAGGTGGTGACCGTCCAATGCGATATTTGCGAGCGGAAGATGAAATTTTGAATCTGTTGGAAGCGGATCCTGATTTAAGTACCCGTATTATCGCCGCTCAGCTAAATGTATCGCACACATTTGTCAGCAGTGTTATACGAGACAATAATTTTTATCCGTATCACTACCAGCGTGTACAACATCTTCAACCCCATGATTTTTCCAAAAAAATTGCATTTTGTCAATGGATTTTGGCACAAAATGTTCAAAATCTTAACTTTACCAAAGACATTTTAGTGACCGACGAATCGTGCTTTACGCGTAATGGAAGTTTTAATTTCCATAATATGCATGTTTATGCAATAGAAAATCCTCGTGTTACGCGTAGAACTCATTTCCAGAATCGCTTTTCCCTTAATATCTGGGCAGGTATTTTAATTGATCAATTAATTGGGCCATTTATGTTCCCATTTAATTTGAATGGAGAACGATATTTACGATTTTTGCAAGATGACCTTTTAGATCTCTTAGAAAATGTACCCTTAGCGGTTCTTAGAAGAATTTGGTATTTGCAAGATGGTGCGCCAGCTCACTATGAAAGGCGCGTTAGAAGATATTTGGATGACGAGTTTCCAGGACGTTTCGTTGGTCGTGGAGGCCCTGTGTAAGAAGTCCGGATTTAAACCCCTTAGATTTTTTTCTCTGGGGATACTTTAAAAGTGAAGTCTACACTACGGGAATTGACAATGCTGAAATGCTGATACAACGAGTAAACGCCGCGACTAATACCATTCGTGAAAAACCTCGTGAAATGTTTGCTACTGTTCGTGCAAATTGGATACGTAGAGCCCAAAGTGCGGCGGACATCAATTTGAACACTTATTGTGATTTTTTTTATACGTGACCCAGTTTCATCTAGTAATTCTAGACAGTGTGTGTGTGTGTGTAGTGCGTGCTAAGTGATTTATACGTCTCGTAGTAGTAACAGTAAATAAACAATACCACAAATGAGTGACCTAGTTTCATCTAGTCATTCGAGACAGCGTGCGTGTTTAGTGCGTGCGAAGTGATTTATGCGCCTCGCAGTAGTAAAAGTAAATAAAAAATACAACAACTTACGCATCCACGAAAAACATCATAAACACAGGTAACCAGATCTTCTTAAAAAGTAAAAAATGCATGAAAAATTATGAAAAATCCAATATTTTTTTCCGATTTTATTTTTGCTGCAATTGGTGTCAAAATATTTTGTATATACGCCCTTAAGAGGATGTACATTAGTTCGATTACACGCTGTATATACCGCGCTAATAGTTGTAAGAATCAGTTTGTTATTGATAATGAGCACTTTGTGTCTCGAAATGTACATCTAACGATAAAAATAAAAAGTGAAGTAAGGAATAACAGTCCTTTTTAGTGTAATAATCACTTCACGTAAACTCAAAAACATACAGTTATTATAGACATAACTGTATGTTTTTGAGTTTACGTGAAGTGATTATTACACAAAAAAGACTGTTATTCCTTACTTCACTTCTTATTTTTATCGTTAGATGTACATTTCGAGTATTTTTATAGAGAAAATCGTTTTTCGAATCACCTCATTTGCCGTATACAGTACGTTCGGTTGAAGCAGATAAATTGAATCCGTGGTCAATCCATCCTCTGTTCGTCGAACGCGAGGGTTATTTTGTCGATGCTTCGTGGGAAAATGGATTCAGCTTTTTCCGAAGAGGGGAAACCTGAGAACTGTAGCGGATTTCGTTTTCGCGTCAGTGAATATTAATAATCCATAAATTACCTCCCTAGAGCATGCATATTCATGCCTCGGCAATTATCCTCACCTTGCATTAATTAACCTGCGAAGAGGCTTACATTTTCTCAAATCCTCTGAAAGTATCGATTTTTCTGTTTTTGCTAGCGCATTTTTTTTCTATATAAACGCACTCTTTTTAGATTTGCTTAAATCTATAATAATTTCAACACATCTACAAAATTGTACTTTATTATGCGAAACAGAACAAAACTGTTACTTCATGCGCCACACGTATAATCCAATCCCAGACTAATTTGTCTCGGGTCGCTGGCGCGACCCTCGACAAATTTTCTACGCGGGGCTTTTCTAAACTCGAAATTTTACTTTATGCGCCACGCGTATAAAACACTGAAATATTGTAAAGTTTACAATATGTTACAAAAGCAGTCTGCTTAAGATGTATATTTTGAACTTTACTTAATACTAGTATTTTATACGCGTGGCGCATGAAGTAAAATTTCGAGTTTAGAAAAGCCCGGTGAAAATTTGTCGCGCAGCGACCTGAGACAAATTTTCTACGCGGGGCTTTTCTAAACTCGAAATTTTACTTTATGCTTAACCTGGGAGTGAAAAACACTTGTTTAAACCTTCAAATTAATGCTTTAAACAAGTGTTTTCCACTCCCAGACTAAGCATAAAGGAAAATTTCGAGTTTAGAAAAGCCCCGCGTAGAAAACTTGTCGAGGGTCGCGCAGCGACCCGAGACAAATTTTCACGGGGCTTTTCTAAACTCGAAATTTTACTTTATGCGCCACGCGTATAAAACACTGAAATATTGTGAAGTTTACAATATGTTACAAAAGCAGTCTGCTTAAGATGTATATTTTGAACTTTACTTAAAACTAGTATTTTATACGCGTGGCGCATGAAGTAAAATTTCGAGTTTAGAAAAGCCCCGTGAAAATTGTCTCAGGTCGCTGCGCGACCTGAGACAAATTTTCTACGCGGGGCTTTTCTAAACTCAAAATTTTACTTCATGCTTAACCTGGGAGTGAAAAACACTTGTTTAAACCTTCAAATTAATGCTTTAAACAAGTGTTTTCCACTCCCAGACTAAGCATGAAGTAAAATTTCGAGTTTAGAAAAGCCCCGCGTAGAAAATTTGTCGAGGGTCGCGCTAGCGACCCGAGACAAATTTTCACGTAGCTTTTCTAAACTCGAAATTTTACTTTATGCGCCACGCGTATAAAACACTGAAATATTGTGAAGTTTACAATATGTTACAAAAGCAGTCTGCTCAAGATGTATATTTTGAACTTTACTTAAAACTAGTATTTTATACGCGTGGCGCATGAAGTAAAATTTCGAGTTTAGAAAAGCCCCGTGAAAATTTGTCTCAGGTCGCTGCGCGACCCTCGACAAATTTTCTACGCGGGGCTTTTCTAAATTCGAAATTTTACTTCATGCTTAACCTGCGAGTGAAAAACACTTGTTTAAACCTTCAAATTAATGCTTTAAACAAGTGTTTTCCACTCCCAGACTAAGCATGAAGTAAAATTTCGAGTTTAGAAAAGCCCCGCGTAGAAAATTTGTCGAGGGTCGCGCCAGCGACCCGAGACAAATTTTCACGGGGCTTTTCTAAACTCGAAATTTTACTTTATGCGCCACGCGTATAAAACACTGAAATATTGTGAAATTTACAATATGTTACAAAAGCAGTCTGCTTAAGATGTATATTTTGAACTTTACTTAAAACTAGTATTTTATACGCGTGGCGCATGAAGTAAAATCTCGAGTTTAGAAAAGCCCCGTGAAAATGTGTCTCAGGTCGCTGCGCGACCCTCGACAAATTTTCTACGCGGGGCTTTTCTAAACTCAAAATTTTACTTCATGCTTAGCCTAGGAGTGAAAAACACTTGTTTAAACCTTCAAATTAATGCTTTAAACAAGTGTTTTTCACTCCCAGACTAAGCATGAAGTAAAATTTCGAGTTTAGAAAAGCTCCGCGTAGAAAATTTGTCGAGGGTCGCGTCAGCGACCCGAGACAAATTTTCACGGAGCTTTTCTAAACTCGAAATTTTACTTTATGCGCCACGCGTATAAATCACTGAAATATTGTGAAGTTTTCATTATGTTACAAAAGCAGTCTGCTTAAGATGTATATTTTGAACTTAACTTAAAACTAGTATTTTATACGTGTTGCGCATGAAGTAAAATTTCGAGTTTAGAAAAGCCCCGTGAAAATTTGTCTCAGGTCGCTGCGCGACCCTCGACAAATTTTCAACGCGGGGCTTTTCTAAACTCTAAATTTTACTTCATGCTTAGTCTGGGAGTGGAAAACACTAGTTTGTAGCTTTAAATTGAACTCTTTTTAAAAACAACGAGTGTCGGAAAATTTACAGCGTATGTACTTATATATGTATACTTAAAACAAACTGCCCTGTTTATATTATAAAAATAAAGACGATTATTATTACTGTATTTCACTGCACATAAGGTTTCGATCTATCTAAACCTGGGTTTTCATAAAAACACGATTTATGCATATTAAAATGTGGAGCGTAAAAATTACATTTAGTAAAGGATCTTGGGATCATGCTTGATTCAAAGCTGTCATTTAAGTCGCACATTGACTTCGTAGTCAATAAAGCAAATAAGGCGCTAGGATTCATTAAACGTGTTACCAAAGATCTGGTCGATGTAGGCACTTTTAACATCCTGTATAACTCCCTTGTTCGGTCTCATTTTGATTATAGTAGAACGATTTGGTCGCCCTCATACGTTACATATGTCAACAGGATGGAAAAAGTGCAAACTAAGTTCATTAAGTTTATGTCATATAAATTGACCCAGAAAAATATACACCTAACAACCGAGGAAACGATGGCATAATTAGGACTCACAACTTTGCAACATCGTGGCATGGAATTAGATATGTGTTTTCTTTATAAAATCATAAACTGCAAAATGGATTCAAGTCATATTGTTAGTATGATTAATTATCATGTACCACCTAGGCATGCACGTAGCCGCATGCTACTTCATAACGAATTTTGCAGGACGACTTGCAGTTTAAATTGCCCCATGACTCGATTAACGCGCACGGCTAATGACATTTGTAGCGGTATTGACTTTTTTAACTCATCTTTAGGTTTAATTAGGAGGAGTCTCGCGGATGGTGTGCACTAAATGTTATAACCCTATTGTTGTTTACGCAGATTAACATATGTGTCTTTGTGTATATTTGTGATTCATGTTTTGTGTCTTACATTTTAGTTATATGTTTTTGGCTCTACATTGTAAATGGCTTGTCCGTTAATAAAGAATTATTATTACTATTATTAAAGTTATTATTTTTCTGGTGAATGCGCCGGGATAAATACTATCTGTCTTATTATAGACTACATTTTAATTCTCAATAAATACACCCGATATAGAAAATTAAACACTAACATTTATTTTCTATAATTAAGAAACAACTAATAGGTTCACCTAAACATTTTTATTGTTTAAAAGTACAAGTATGTACCTCAAGTTAATTTTTATTTATTCTGAGTAAAAAATGAAAAATTACTTTTTTTTAGATCGGCCTGGGTTTATATTAATTTCAAGTTTCACAGAAAAACTAATAAAAGTGACTATGAAAACATTATTTAGTTACAGAAAGAAAAACCACTAGTTTAACTTACGAGAGATGTTTAAAATGTCCAGCCGTGATGTAAACCTGGCAACGTAAATCTACAGAATTATAAACTTCAGCAAAATCTTGTATTTTTTTAATTTTAAGTGCAGCATTCATAATTTTGTCTCGTAATTGCTCTTCATTCTGAATTTGCTCGGTATACGTATCTTGTTTGATATAGTAATAAACCATTGACTGATATGTACATCTGGTATAAAATACATTTCTGCAAAAAGGTTAAAAAGTGTTTTTATTAAAAGTACTTTGATATTTCCGACAACTTTCTAAAGCATTGCCGTTGCAAAAGCCATAAACAACGATTGATTGTTTTTTATTGAACACACGATATTTTGACTTGAAAACAGTGTTTTATACGCGTGGCGCATGAAGTAAAATTTCTAGTTTAGAAGAGCCCCGCGAAAATTTGTCTCGGGTCGCTGCGCGACCCTCGACAAATTTTCTACGCGGGGCTTTTCTAAACTCGAAATTTTACTTCATGCTTAGTCTGGGAGTGGAAAACACTCGTGTAAAGCTTCGCTACGCGACCAAACCAAATTTTCAGGCTTTTCTAAACTCGAAATTTTACTTCATGCTTAGTCTGGGAGTGGAAACAGAAGCTTTACATTGATTGGTTGCGAATTTACCAGACGCTGTAGTTTTCGAGGAATGTATACTCGTTCATAAAAATATAGGGATTTTTTTAAGTATACATACGCTATAAATTATATGACATTCGTTGTTTTTAAAAAGTGTTTAATTTGAAGCTTTGTCTGGTAGTGGAAAACACTCGCTGTTTTCCACTCCCAGACAAAGCATGAAGTAAAATTTCGAGTTTAGAAAAGCCTGAAAATTTGGTTTGGTCGCGTAGCGCGAAGCGCGGAGCGGTTAAACCGAATTTTCAGGTTTTTCTAAACTCGAAACTTAACTTTATGCGCCACGCGTATAAAACACTGTTTTCAAGTCAAAATTACGTGTGTTCAATAAAAAACAATTAATCGTTGGCTACACGCTCAGGAATGGACATATAAAACGTCTGACATAATAATTATAATATATAATTTTATAGGTGCTAACCTACAATATTTTACATGGTATTCTAGAGGTTTTTTCATTATTGAACATACGGTAGATTAATAATAATAGAATTGATTATCTTTATCTAGAATTGTATGGTCTGTCAGTCCATGGAAAAGTGATAAAATGTTAAGGTAAAAATGTTGAGATTTCCCGGAATTTTAAAAAAAATCGAAAATTGTCGAAAAACGATTAAATGATTAAATTTGAGAAAATATTGAAACAATATCGAAAGGTGATAAAAAGTCAAGAAATTTTGGAATTTTTACAACATTTTGAAGTAAGTGGAGAAGTGATAATCTGTAGTAAAATAAATGTTTTAAATATTTTAAAATTGACAATTAATCAGTGTTTTTACGCGCGTGGCGCATGAAGTAAAATTTCGAGTTGAGAAAAGCCTGAATTTGGATTTGGACGCTGCGCGTCCAAATCCAAATTCTTCAGGCTTTTCTCAACTCGAAATTTTACTTCATGCTTAGTATGGGAGTGGAAGACACTCGTTTAATATTTTGAAATTGTTAATGAATTTTCAAGATATAAGTTAACTATCACAGTTTTGACGATTTTTAGTGAATTATCAATTTTACACAAATTTTAACGCTTTTCGTAAATTTCTAAGATTTTTTTTAATTTTATAAATTCTCGCGGCTTTCCTGAATTTCATATTGTTCATATGAAAAAAACAGCGTTTAGTTTAGCATATCCACAAATTTTAAATTTATTTTTTTATTTAAACTAAAATAAAAATATCCTCAAATTGATTGCATCCTTTTTCTTATGAATTCGGTCGTTGATGCGATAACACAACATTCTAAAAATTAATATTGTATTATCGCATACAAAAAATCTACCGACCGATATACCGACATTTTAAATTTGCCGCCATTTTTTGCGGTGAAACTAGTGTACATATATTTATATAATGTCATTAGTAAATATTGAGGTTAAGTTATGGAAAAGTACACCAACGAATAACGAGTAGAAATTGTGAAAATACACTTCAAACATGGTGAGAAATCAATTTTACACAAATTTTAACACTTTTCGTAAATTTCTAAGATTTCCTTTAATTTGAAAAATTCTCGTGGCTTTCCTGAATTTCCTTAATTTTCGTATACTTTAAAAGTTTCTATACTTTTCACAACTTTTTAAAATTTCCTTAAATTTTTAAATTATTGGCAATTTTCATGAGATTTCAAGATTTCCGTTAGCTTTAAAAATTCCGATGGTTTTCCTGAATTGAATAAATTTTCGTTAATTTTGTGAAATTTTACTAGTTTCCTAAATTTCCTAAAATATCGTTATTTTAAGAATGTCGATAATTTTCATAATTTCCTTCAATTTCCAAATTCTTGTTTTTTTTTTTTATTAATTACTCTCTACTTTTCATAAATTTTTATAATTTCCTTTAATTTCCAAATTCATGATTTATTTTTATAAATTTCTCTTAAATATTCATTAACATAAAAAAATGAAGATTTTCATGAGATCCAAGATTTCCGTTTATTTTTTTAATTTTACACTTTTCCTGGATTTTATAAATTTTCGATAATTTAAAAAAATCGATACTTCTTATTAGTTTACAAAATTGTTGGTGTTCATGGATTCATGGATTTCCTAAATATTCGTTAACGTGGAAAACGTTGAAGTTTTTACTGGCAAAAGATTGTTTTTAATCTTTCAGGGCCGCTTTTACATTCAAAAATTTAACATTTGAAAATTTTGAACATCGAAAAACGATAAAATGTTTACAATTGAGAAAATATTAAAACAATGTCAAAAGGTGATGCAATGTCAGGAAATATTAAAATTTTATATTTTGAAGTATGTGGAGAAGTGATAATCTGTAATAAAAAAGTGTTTTAAACATTTTAAAATTGACAATTAATCAATGTTTTTACGCGCGTGGCGCATGAAGTAAAATTTCGAGTTGAGAAAAGCCCGAATTTGGATTTGGACGCTTGATGTTTGTTAACTTTGAAAGCTTCCATACTGTTCATATTTTTTTTAAATTTCCTTAAATTTTCAAATTATTCACAATTTTCATGAATTTTACGAACTTAAAAAATGCTAAAATTTTTCATGAAAATTCAAGATTTCCGTAAACTTTCAAAATTCTGAAGGTTTTCCTGAATTGAATTAATGTTCGTTAATTTTTACTAGTTTCCTGAATTTCTTAAATTTCAATTTCAATTTCATTTTCATTTATTTCCAAAAATAATAAGTACATAGCATTCATGGGTGAGTCATTTGGTTGCGATGGTTGTAAACGATAATATTTAGTAAACATAAAATTAGAACCTATCATCTAGCATATAAATGTTGCAGAGGTAAAAATACATATCAATAAATATAAAACTTACTATCTAGGGCTAAAGCAAATAATAAATATAAAGCTTAATATCTAGGGGTAAAGCAATAAATATTTAAAATACAATTGAATAGACTTAGTGTCTATTAATAAAAGTATTAAAAAACATTGTATAAGGACAGTGCGCAAAATAATTTAGTTTAAAATGTAATAGATTAAAAACTTAATATTTACATAACAAAACTTATGATCTAGAAAAAAAAATATTAAAAGATTTCTATAAGGGACAGTACACGAAATAATTTAGTTTAAAACCTAGTAAAATAAAACTTAGTATCTAGATATAGAACATTTTAAAAATATTTGTATATGACTTGTCCTCCTCCTACAGTGTATAAGATCATCAAACTAATGTCGGCATATTCTTCATTGCCAAACTGTATTGTTAACAAAATTTGTATCTTTCTTACACCAAAAATTAATAGCAATACCCAAAGTATGTGACAGCTGTTAATCATTAATAAATACGTTTATTTTTTGTTTCAGAGCAATTTCCATAACCTACTATTTATTTTATGGATAAAAACTAAATAGGTTACGAAAACTTCATGCCTCGTTATCTCTAAAACAAAGGCCTGGACAAAAAAATATTTCATATTATTTGCTAAGAATCCAATCTCTAACACGAATATTCATATATATATATACATACATCTTTATTCAGACAATTACACTAGTATAGTATAATACATATATATATTATTACACTATGGGGTTAGTCTGTCTGGGCTATCGACCAGAGGTCTTTCTGCCCTGTCTTGAATTTATTTTATTTGAAAATTTTTATCGTATGCTAGGCTTGTGAACTGTCTTGATGAACGGTACAAATGAATTGATGTATTGTGAGAGGAGGATGTTTATATTTGGGATGGATATTTAGGTTTCTAGGAATATAGAATTTGTTTAGGAGTTCTAGGTTATGGGTGTTTACAGCGAATTTTTCGCTGAGGGTTAATATGCGTTGGGAAATTGGTGTTACTTGGGTAGTCGTAGAGTATTCACATCCTTAAATATCAGCCAATTTTCATCGGAGAAAAACTGCGAAATAGCGGGAATTGAAACAGATTGTAACATAATAATCACAGTCTATAGATCTCCTAAATGGCGATCTCAATCAATTCTTGAATACACTCTCTGTTGTACTTGACTTTATCAAGCAAAATAAAAAGCACATATTTGTGATTGGCGACTACAATATTAACATCAATACTTCCAATCGCAATACAGAGAGCCTCGTGGATGTTTTTTTCCTGTGGGGGCCGTCTTCCTTTCGGATCCGGATGCGGATTCATAGCTATGATCTAGAATTCATGATTAATTTTCCCACACGCTTAAATAACTGCATTGACAACATAGCGACGAACTTTCATACTATGTCATCTTATCCTCTTGAAACAGGATTATCAGACCACAGAGGAATTATTTTTACCGTTCCATTAAACAAAAATCAGAATCCCAAACATAACAGACCGATAAGACAAATCACTGCGGCTGGAAAACATACCCTGTTTAAACTATTGGAAGAGGAATCATTGAGATTTCTGAATATAATGCGTGATACCAACGAGTCTTGTTTTCCCCTCAAAACAACCAAATCGGACATACAGGAAAATCATATCAGATGGTATAATCATTCTTTAAAAAAAATGAGAGAACACCTACAGCTATTATCCGAAATATACAACACCACGCGTGATCCAGAAGTACGAGTATTAAGGAACAATCATAGGAAATGTTACAGGCGAGCAATTGAATGTAGCAAATTGCAGGCCAATAACTTGTACATTGTAAAGAACAACTTTAAACCAAAAGCCGTGTAGAAAATTATTAATTGCTCAAGACCCTCGAAATCAATTACGCGTCCAACCACTTCTGCAATGACTTTCAATGAGCACTTTCCTGAAATTGCTGATAATATTATATCATCTTTACCTCATTCAAATACAGACCCAATAACCTTAATGTCTTCAGAATTTAATAGCAGTACTCAGTTTTTCAGTTTCAGTCAAATATCGATGAATATTGTCAGAGATGCAGTAAGTAGATTACGACCCAGTTCAAGCAGGGACATCTACGGATTACGAATTGATGTCATCAAATCCGTATTGAACACTATTTTATCTCCACTCACAAAAATGCTCAATATGTGTATTAGAAATAACACCTTTCCGGATGCTTTTAAGAGAGCCTTGGTCATACCGGTCCTTAAGAAAGGAGATCCAAACGATTCTGACAACTATCGTCCAATTTCTCTGCTGCCCTTGTTTGGCAAAATATTTGAAAAAATCTTGCAAGATCAACTATCTACTTACCTAGAACAATCAAACATATTAAGAAGCGAGCAATATGGTTTTAGGAAAGAACGTTCAACGGGGATCGCTTTATCGAAATTAGTTGAAGAAATTATCAATGTCTTCGAAGATGGATCTATAGCAAGAGCTACATTTCTAGACCTGTCTAAGGCTTTTGACAGCGTATCTCACGACATTTTACTGCGCAAACTTTATTTTTACAATATTCATCCGGACACTTGCAGGATTTTACTCTCATACCTCACTGGAAGGACTCAGAGGGTAATATCAAATGGAATCATGTCTGAGGCCTTGCCCATTAAATACGGTGTACCACAGGGATCTATTCTTGGGCCTCTGTTATTTCTGATATACATCAATGACTTACCTAATGCGACGCCAAACACCAATACAATATTATACGCAGACGATACCACTGTTATTAACAAATCTAAAGATTACTCTATTGCTAATAATTTGCATGATAAAGCACTCCGGGAGGTATCGGAGTGGTTCATATGTAATCGACTAAAACTGAATATCAACAAATCTGCTTCCCTAACGTTCACATTAAGGAAATATGAATCAACTAAATATGAATCAACTAAATTTCTTGGCTTTCACATTGATTCCTTTCTATCTTGGACTACTCATGGGGATATACTCGCTAGAAAGCTTAGTTCGAGTATATATCTTATTAGAAACCTGGCACCCATGGTATCAAGGAACGTAGCTCGTACGACATATTTCTCGCTATTCCAGTCCAACATCACATATGGGATACTTACTTGGGGTCATGCCGCCATTCGACACCGAATATTTGGTCTTCAGAGAAAGGTAGTAAGAGTGTTAGCTGGCCTGAACTACTGTGATGACTGCAGACAAGCTTTCATTGATTTAAGAATATTAACATTCCCATCACTATTTATTCTTGCCTGCTTGTCTCATATTAGACACAATTTGGATAGCTACCAAACTTGTAGCGACATCAATAAGTACCATACTCGCCAAAAATCAAACATATATCTACAAACAACAAGACTCTCGAAAGCGAAGACTGGTACTAGATTCCACGCTGTTAAATTCTTCAACGCACTACCGAAAAACATACAGCAATTGCCTCCCAAGCAATTTGCAAATCGTCTGAAAACGCTACTTGAGGATAAAGGTTTTTACTGCTGGGAAGAATTCCTTAAATTTGATTTTAAAACTCATTTTAAATTGTGTTCGTCCGTATGTTACTTCAATATGTTATTTTAATGTGTTATTTTAATGTGGTATTTTAAAATGTTGTTTTAATATGATATTTTAATATGTTATTTTAATATGTTATTTCTTAATAAGTTATTTTAACTATAGATCTATTTACTTATTTAGTTCGATGTTTCTCACTATGCAAACTAGCTTATAAGGTTTTATTATTATTATATTTTTAATTATTATATACTCGTAGGTTAAGGTGACATATGTAAAACATGTACTTTTGTTAATACATCAATAAATATGAATATGAATATGAATAGGATGATGTTTGAGGGATTATAAAGAGGATTTATTGGGTGCCTGAGTTTGGTGAGGATTCGTAGTGCTGATCTTTCGGCGACTTGGATATGGTGTGAAATTGAAGGACGGATATGAAGGAATAAAATTGCACCATAGTCTAACAAGGGCTGGCATATCGATTCGTAAATCCTAATTGCTTTTTTTGTGAAAATTCCTTGTTGTTTATAAGTTAAAGATCTGAAATGCCTAGCCCTTGTTTTCATTTTGGTTTTAATGGATTTGGTATGTGGGAGGAAGGAAAGTTTTGAATCAAATTCTATGCCTAGGTATTTGCAGGAGTAGGATGGACGAATATTCATTTTTCCGCATCCTGATATAAATTACACTGTATATTGTAAGCAGCATAATTTGTAACATAATATTACTCAATATTGTATGCAGTAAAATTGAATACTAAAATGAAATTAAACCTGAAAACGAGGTTAATTTGTTACGAATTTTTAACACTTTCCCGAATTATTAAGCAGATTTAGAGTCATGTTGCTTTGCTTATACAAAAATTACATTTTTTAATTATTTAATTTTATAAATTACTCGTAGTTAATTGTTGGGACACTTAAGTTATCGATTATTTTAAATTAAATATTATTGTATGTTTGTATAGCTGCATTATAAATGAATCGTTCAATTATAATTTACACAATCAATTATTTTTTATAAACATGGCTGTGTTATCACGTATTTATTCATTATTTATGTGAAAATTGCACTTCATTTTCGAATCTACATCTGATTATCTGGGCAAAAATCATAGTGCAGCAATTTGAAGTGCTTATTTGCACTCTATAATTGTTAACAAGATACTTAATTAGATAACTAAAACTATTATGCAATTTATAAATGTACACAACACGAATATACTCAATGGCTATTAATGATTAAAACTAACAGTGATTTGACTGTTTTGAGTTGTTCGATTATTTTGCATTGATAATTCCATTCCAACCTAAAATCATGCATATCATAACTCGTTTACTGCGTTTGCTACCGGATAGAAAGAAGAAAGATAAAATGCAAGTGGATATTTTAAAATTATCTTATTTACCTTCTCATACAGAGAGTTTTATGTAACACCGAACATGCTAAAATGTACTCAATGTTAATTTTCCTATGTTTGATGTGTACTGGGACGCATTAAAGCATTGAGTGCGATGTGATTGGCTAAGATTTCTAATTGTCATATAGTCAACCCAATTTACACTCTTCTGGGTGCGATTTCATTAGCTACGATTTTTAGTAGTTCGAATGCAAATTAGGACTAATGTAAATAGGTTAGACTTAACGTCAAAATAAAATATGTCAGTTATTAAATCGTGTGCGTTTATGGTAAGTGCAGTGTGTGGGAACATGAAACATACTTCGTTGCCCAAAGCAAAACATCGGCATTTCAAACAATCAAGATTCATACTGTCGTGAAACATATCTTCAATTCATTGTAAGTTAAGCAATCGATAAAGTAATAAATACACCTACATTATCTTTATTGAGTATAATGTAAACAAGGAAATGAAAATTGAAATGTTTGCCAAATGAAGCAGCACACCTAATACCCCAGTATTGTTGTGCTACCAGCAGACCTAGGGGTGGTACTAGCAAACATTTTAATCTGCCTCGCCACGCTCTTTAAATTTGGAATACTTATATTTTAATCTGCCGTAAGGCAGTTTAGTAACGGCATTTTTGCTGGTACACTTGAACAACGTACGTTGGGGTGGTCCTGATCAAATGGTTTATACAATACGCTGAATTGAAATTCTTAATAATCTCCAGTGAAATTGAAGCAATGTATAAACTTATCTTGAAATATTAGTAAACGGAAGTAACAGAAATCTGCGTTTCTATTATTTTTGAGTTTAAGTTCAATCTGTTCTCCTCTTTCTCATTCTTCTTTTCTGTTTAATATTAACATTCGATTAGTGATGTAGGCAATAATGAATGACACATTTCATTTTGACGTTAAATGTAAGTTGCGTTAGAACTACTAAAATCGGAGCCAATAAAATCGCACTCAATGCTTTGATGCGTCCCAGAACACATCGATCATAGGAAAATTTACATTGAGTACATTTTAGCATGTTCGGTGTTACATAAAACTCTCTGTATATACTAGTTATATATCTTGTGCATTGGAGAAAGGCGATATGGTAGATACGGTCTATACCGATTTCCCCACGGCGTTCAATAGGGTAAGTCACGCAAGACTTTTGCATAAACTTAGATCTCATGGTGTCGTTGGATGCATGCTTGAATGAATAAAATCATTTATTTGCAATAGACAGTTGGTTGTTAGATTTAATAGTACCATGTCGGATCCTATAATAAATACAACATCTGGGGTACCACAAGGCTCGCATTTGGGTCCCTTACTCTTTCTTATTTTTATTAATGATACTGGCAGCAACATTACCTCCAATATTCTACTTTATGTTGACGACATGAAAATATTTAAAACCGTTAGGTGTTTGGAAGACTGCAACATAATCCAAACTGATTTGAATAGGATCATGCGATGGTGTGATGTCAATGATCTTAACTTAAATATAAATAAGTGTAAACTTATGCGTTTCTCAAAGAAAAAAAGTATACTGTGGCTTTTTGATTATTCTCTGAACAATCATATTTTAGAGAGAGTTGATATGATCAGAGACTTAGGTGTATTTATTGATTATGAAGGTTTAAATTAAATTACACTTGGTTTGTTTCACAATTTTTTTACTTTACTATTTACTCGACTAGTTTCGCGTTTTACAGCATTATCAGGAAACGCGAAACTAGTCGAGTAAATAGTAAAGTAAAAAATTGTTAAACAAACCAAGTGTAATTAAATTTAAACCTTCATTATCAATATTTAAAAATGTTTCACCAAGTGATAAGTGAGAAAATTATTCAAGAAATATAGGTGTATTTTTTGACAGTAAGCTTCAATTCACAAGTCATAGATGTAATTTTGGCAGAAGCATTGCAATTAATTGGCTTTATAAAACGACTGTCATTACACTTTACATCCATCAGAACATTTATAACATTATACAAATCATTGACTAAGACGACCAGTTTTACTATTTTTAATTTTTCATATTTATGAAAATGTGGACAACACAATTAACAACCATGGCATCCGGTACGAATATTTATCGTCTTAAATTGTCTTATTAATTAAGAAATTGTTTGCATTTTTACGAATAGTTTTTTCGTAATTTTATATATTATGAATATTTCTCGTTAGAAAAATTATTACGTTAAAACTTTAATATATAGGTATTTGATTGAAATTCACTTGGTTTGTTTTACTAATAAATTTATTAGTAAAACAAACCAAGTGAATTTCAATCAAATACCTATATATTAATAGAAATGTTTTACCAAGTGATCAATGAGAAACAAGTTAAAACTTTAATACGTCAAATAACTATATAATAATGCTCATACATATCGTTTTGGAACAATTTACAACAAGAAAATTATTAGTAATATAAATGAAATAGTGCCGCAAAATAAGAAAAAGGGCAGAACATCAATTTTGGCCCAAATTGAACCTTTTTGTAAGGAACAACATTTTGATCAGCGGCGGCTCGCTGCTTAGCTTCAGGGTAGGCCAGAGGCTCAAGGTAATATGTATCCGTTATTGAAACGTCGCAAACGTTGACTTTGTTGTGCTTTTCCTTGTATTTATAAAGCGTGATCCGAACCTCAAATTTTGTGTGCCTTGGCGCTGTGGCCTACCCTGAAGTTAGGCTGCGTGCCTTCGCTGATTTTGATATAAATACGCCACAGCCAATCGACGACATCGCAAATATTTTGATGAGCTGGGCTTTTAATATGAAAAAACGCAATGAAGAGGACTACAAGAAGTATGTGGTAAAATCAATGATCGTCGAAGATTTAAGTTTTTGAAATAGATTTGAGACTTATGTTTGCTCTTTACCTCTTTTTAAAAATGTATATCGATTAATAGAATAACTCGATTTATCCCATTGCTACTTTAAACATATTTAAATATGTCACGAATAGTTTTTTCGTAATTTTATATATTATGTAATACATTTGCAAGAGGGTGTTAAATATAAATGGGCTTAAGCAATTTTGGCGTGCCGCAAATTAATCCGATCGAGGCGAATCAATCGAATTTATGGCCGTTCATCCCCGACACCGAATTATTAAGGTAACATCAATACACCCTAATGATGCAATGTATACATTCACACACACACACACACACACACACACACACACACACACACACACACACACACACACACACACACACACACACACACACACACTCACATACATAAATATAGCTTGGTATTGATTATTTTTGGAAAAGCAAAACGAGAAGTTCAAACTGGAATCGATTTTCACGTCGGCGAATAATATTAACTTTACATTACTACGAATGTATGAAAATGTGTTCTAAATATGAAAAATAAAATTACGTGAAAATTTGTATTATCCGAAAACAGCAGGTCTCAATTAATGAGACTACTAAAACAGTAAATACCTATTGAAACAACTACTTTTAGTGCAAATACACCGCCGAACATTGAATTATATACAGTGAGCATTTAAAAAATATTATTTGATTTGTTACAACACTATCAAAAGTACAGGACATTTTTCTTTTAGGTAATCATATGCATAAGCTGTAAATTTTCCGACATCCGTTGCTTTTTATAAAAGTTCAGTTTAAAGCTTTAAGGGGATTATTGCAGTGTAACACGCCGATCGTGTTGGAAAGACCCACATAGTTTAGAGTAGCTCATCCGATGCCAAATTTACAGCACAAGTGGGGAGAATACAGTCAGAGAGAAAAGCGGCAGTTCGCTGTGCATTTGTGCATTGCTCCTTGGCATGAACGGATGGGGTCTCACGTCGCGTGGAATAAACGAAAAAAACAAATCGTATAAAAAAGACGGATCGAATGAAAGTGTCGATTCGTATTATTTAAACACGCTGATAATACATACAAGCTATGTATTGTTTTCAATTCATTAGAAAGCGTTATCGGATCTTGTGTTATTTTTCGGTATTTACAAAACTGATGATTCTTATTCTTGTCATTATAACACATTATTTTTACTTTTAAGACTCCAGTTTCGACAGCCGAACAAACTATGTGTTTTATTTTATTAAATTATAGATTATTTCTTAAAAATATAATAATAAAATAATTCATGTTCATAAGCTCATTGTGAATATTTATATGCCGCACATATATGAAAAAAAAAAACATAGGATTTTTAATCATATTTTTTAAATGGGAATATTATCTTCCCTAACTGCTATTGCCATGAAAATAATGTTTATTAATTTGGCCTCTGCCCAATTGGGTAAATACCCCCAATTTTGGGGAGAATTTCAATTTATATTCGGTCAAATATTCGTTTTTATGAATGCAACAAATAAATAATAGATTGAAAAAAATTAAACGGAAAGCTGCCCTGTTTTTTTTATGTTTAGTACAGGGTTTACAAAATGATGATGTGTATAAATAGGCTCAGTCAACTTAGCCCCCCGAAGTTCGACTTTTTTGAAAAAGCGATTGCGGTAGACCGGCCTTAGCTAGCGCCACAAAAATTAGAGCTAGCGCCATTTAGACAAGAAAACTACGGGGATTTGAACTTTCGGGGGGCTAGGTTGATGCTAGCCCCCCGAGTTTGGATTTTTTAAGTTTTTTTACACTATTCGGATTCCTCAGAGCTAGCGCTACCAATTTAAAAGCCAACGCCACTCCCACAGCCCCAAAAAATGATAAAACATTTTTAACCCTGGCCCCCTAAAATGAGATGTTTTTAATCAAATTGGGTGGAAAATATAACTTAGAGCTAGCGCCAACAGAATATGACAAAAATATTCTCTCAAAAATATCAGGTAAAAAAAAGTTCACGTCCAAATTTTGATGCAAGAGCTTTCAGATCCTGTATGCGTATTACCATTTACTTCCTGAATTTTAATACAAAATGATGTTTGGCATATAATATACCGCTTTCAACAAATAGTTCGGCGTTGTAATTACTTTATTTATGTTCATAGACACTGGCTATTAGAAACATGATGCCTAGTAGACAGTAGCGTAACTGACAATTGTGTTTTCACTCCTAGCTAATTTAAATCGTTATTACGCAAGAACTTACCGTACGATTTAAGAAACTCTTTTGGCATTGTAATTACTGTACTAATATTTATAAACACTGGCAACGAGATAGCTTGCACTAGTAAGACAGTGGCGTAACTGAAGATTGTTTTTGATAATTGAAATCGTTATAACTCGGAAACTAACCGTACGATTTCAATTTTTTTTGGCATTGTAATTGCTATACTGAAGTCTATAAACACTAACAACGACATAGCTAGTGATATTAAAGGATCAATTAAAATCACTTGCATTGTTTCACTATTTGTTTCTATTTACTCGACTAGTTTCGCTTTTTACGGCATTATCAAAGTTCACTCTTGATTCACTCTTGATAATGCCGTAAAAAAGCGAAACTAGTCAAGTAAATAGAAACAAATAGTGAAACAAACCAAGTGTTTT
Organism: Philonthus cognatus; assembly: GCA_932526585.2. Lineage (NCBI taxonomy): Eukaryota > Metazoa > Arthropoda > Insecta > Coleoptera > Staphylinidae > Philonthus > Philonthus cognatus. Next base: position 172,126,339 of record OW052241.1, read on the forward strand.
TAATTTATCCTTTATTATTATTTCAAAATGTTTCACCAAGTGATAAATCAGAAAGTTATTCAAGAGATAGCTAGTGCTAGCAAGACAGTGGCGTACCTCACGGTTGTTTTTTTTATGATAACTTAAATCATTATTACTCGGTGGAAAACACTCGTTGGGAGTTTCAAACTAAACGCTTTTCAAAAACAATGAATGCCTGAAAATTTACCTAGTACACATCGGGTTATGTATGTACCTAATCAAAACATGGGTATCTTTTCGATGCTACAAAATTGTGATTAAGCTCCTTTCGTTGCTATTCAATTGACTTTATTTTCATTCTAACACAATCTATCTCAATATCCTGATTCTACGATATACAGGGAGTTTTTCTTTAAAGTAGACGTATTCCAGATTCACTTTATTTTGTTTAAATCTTTAGATATATGTTGTTTTTACAGGAATTCAATTTGAAGCTTTAAGCGAGTGTTTTCCACTCCCAGACTAAGCATGAAGTAAAATTTCGAGTTTAGAAAAGCCCCGTGAAAATTTGTCGCGGGTCGCGCAGCGACCCGAGACAAATTTTCTGGGCTTTTCTAAACTCGAAATTTTACTTCATGCGCCACGCGTATAGAACACTAAAATTTTGTGAAATTTGTGTATATTTGAACCTTACTTGAAATCAGCGTTTTATACGCGTGGCGCATGAAGTAAAATTTCGAGTTTAGAAAAGCCCAGAAAATTTGTCTCGGGTCGCTGCGCGACCCTCGACAAATTTTCATGGGGCTTTTCTAAACTCGAAATTTTACTTCATGCTTAGTCTGGGAGTGGAGAACACTCGTTTAAAGCCTTGAATTGAACTTTTGCACCCAATTTGATTAAAAAAATCTCATTTCGGGGGGCTAGGGTTTAAAATGTTGTATAATCTTTTGGGGTTGTGGGGGTGGCGCTAGCTTTTAAATTGGTAGCGCTAGCTCTGAGGAATCCGAATACTGTAAGAAAACTTGAAACATCCAGCATCAACCTAGCCCCCCGAAAGTTCAAACCCCCGTAACTTTCTTGTCTAAACGGCGCTAGATCTAATTTTTGTGGCGCTAGCTAGCGCTAGCTAAGGCCCGTCTAGCGCAACAGTTATTTTTTAAAAAGTCGAATTTCGGGGGGCTAAGTTGACTGAGCCGTATAAATAGAGGATTGCAATAACATTCAATTTCAATTCATTTATTCCTTATTTACTTACTATCAAAATATGACTCATTATAAATCAGCCAAATTTGAAAAAAATATATTGGGTTTGGTGCAATGTTGAGCAAGAAGCTTATTATTTGAAATGCATTATAATAACTACCTTATTATTATTATAGTTCTATTTTTTCTAAAATAATTAACAAGGAATATGCACGCAGTTAAACCCTACATTTTTTTAAACATTCGTCAAACAAATATTACCTGTGCTCAGTAAAAAATAGTTGATTTGTAACATTAATCTATGACAACGTCATATTGGTGTTATTCTTACTATTCTTATAGTTTTGATATCATTGATTCGTTGATGAAGTCGCAGTTGGTTCAAATAGGTCCGATTGCTAGAAACTTTACAATTTACTTTAATAGTTTTATTGCGAGAAGTTTAATGGCATTTAACAACTGCTTTAATAACGAAAGATTTAAGACGAAATAATGATTTGAACAAGACTGATTGTTATTCGATTGCTTCTGGCTTATTAATCAGCTTAAAAAACTTTAACAATAATTTAATAATACCGACACTGTCAAATAATAAGGAAAGCCAATATTAAAGGTATATTACACATCTTTATTTAAATTAGTGAAACATTTCGTGTTTTCTATATTAGTGAACATGCAGTATAAAAAAATACTTATTCCATTAGTAGTCAGAAAGCATGAAAATAAAACACTAGTACAATAAAATATCGATTATAATTGCGAAATATTAATTTTACGAGAATAAATGCTAACGACGCGAGCCGTTTTTGTTAACTATGATTGAAAAAAGAAAAGAAAAACAAACGCGAAGCCGCACAGCGTTCACCGGCCCAGAGATAAACGCTGGCCGCATGCTGCTCGCCCCTCCAATAATTGTGCAGATGAGTGTACAACGCGTTCAACTAAGAGAAGATCCGCAAGGCGGCGGTATTTTACGGTTTTATTTTTCAAGATTTTTATTTTAACCTGACTCGGGCATGAGCTATTGCATCCTTATGAAATGTTTACATTATATTCCTTATAGTATAAACTAGTAAGATATGGGAATATTTTTTTTAATTTTGAAAAATTTAACATTATTTATTTCATACCTCTGAAAGCAAATTGTTTAAAAAAAAAGTACTTCCATATTTTACTAGATAATTGGGCTTAATATACGCTGTCAAAATTTCAACTTTCTAGGACCTTTAGTTTTTAAATAAACCTAACATTAAATTTCAGACCACTGTTATATTCCCCTTAAACGGGTGTTTTCCACTCCCAGACTAAGCATGAAGTAAAATTTCGAGTTTAGAAAAGCCCCGTGAAAATTTGTCGAGGGTCGCGCAGTTGTGTTAACTCTCTCAAGGTTTATTGAATTGATGTTGTGTGTATGAAATATTTGACTTTTGTTATTACAGGTGGACATAGCGAAGCACTTGGATGCATTTAAATATAAACGATTATCATCGCACCATTTGTAGAGCTGGTCTAGATCGGATTGCATGCCAAGGCAGTCATTTTCAGAGCGAATAATTTTGAATAACTTTAAGTCATCCGCAAACATTAGAAATTGGCAGTTTTTGAAGATATCTTGTAGATTATTGATAAATAATAAAAATAAAATTGGCCCTAAATGCGACCCTTGAGGCACACCTGATGTTATGTGTATAGGATTTGAAATAAAATTTTTAATTTTTACAAACTGGACACGATCTTTCAAAAAGGAAGCTAGCCAAGCTAAAGTATTGTCACAGAAACCCATAGAATGCAACTTGCTCAGAAGAATGCTGGTATCAATTCTGTCAAAGGCCTTAATGAAGTCAGTGTAAATTGTATCAACTTGATAACGTTCTTCTAAGGCCCTTGAAACAAACTGCTTGTACTCTAGTAAATTAGTAACAGTGGAACCGCCATTAACGAAACCATGTTGCTTGGTGGATAGTAATTGTCTGGAGAACCAAGCCAATTGATCGGCAACCAATTTATCCAACAACTTTGGGATAGCCGACCGAATACATACTCCTCTGTAATTCTCAACAAGATCCCTAGGGCCTTTCTTATACAGTGGAATAATGTAACTTGTTTTCCATTTGGACGGTGCCATACCATCAGCTAGAGATCTTATAAACAGGTCATGAATTGGCCGACATAGCGAGAATATACAATTTTGTAAAAAGTAGTTAGGTACTAAGTCGGGGCCACTAGAAAATGTCGGTTTCAGGCTACTAATTGCGTTAAAGACCTCTTGAACACTAATTGAGAGATTGCAGTTTTGTAACTGATGCGATTGACAATCAAGAGGTGTAGTATTTATATTACTAGATGGATTGTAAACTGAAGAAAAATATTGGGAAAATAGATTGAGAATACTTAAGCCATAATCCGCAGCAGCATCTTTGTATCTCATTTCGCTTGGGTAACCACTACCATTGTTTAGATCTTTAGCGTATTTCCAAAAGAATTTTGGATTTGATTTCAACAAGTTGTCGAAACTATAGTCACAATAAATCCTCAGTTATACAAACAAAGTTAATTGTCTTATTTGTGTAAATAATGATGTATAACGAAGTAGAAGCCTCCACAGTGAACAGTTCAAAATTGAATGAGCCAATTGTTTCCAGAATATTTAGTAAATATAAAAACGAACTAAACACAAATACATTAAAATTATTTTGTGACTTAATAACTTTTAATATTTCTTATGGAAAAGGTAATTATGAACCTTTACAATTCTCAGATAAACAAAATTCAAAATGTTTCATCATGTTAACATACTTTAATAAATATATTAGTGTAATTACCAAGGCTAGGAATTTTAATATTGAAATATGAAATATATATGAAAGACATTCAAAATAGTAAAATAATTAAACTATTCGAGGACCATAGACGCCAAGTGAAAAATTTAATAAATTGGAGTTATAAACGTAGAGATGGTGAAATGTGTAACAATACAAAGGATTTATTAAACTACCATTAAAAAATAAATAAAATACATTTTCTGTAATTCTTACAAATTAATGCAAAATAAATTAAATTCTAACCATAATCATTAAATGATGATTTCAATGACTGAACAGTCTTTGACTTTACCATCTCAGATTTTTTTAAATTTTGAGCACCTCATATATTTTTCTGAAATTTAAATATATTTATTTTCAAAACGGTTTATCACTTAATCTTAAATATTAGATATTTTTCTTAGCATTAAAAGTAAAATTATTTACGTAATCTGCAACAAATATTCTAACAAATTTTCTGGGCTTTTCTAAACTCGAACTTTTACTTCATGCGCCACGCGTATAAAACACTAAAATATTGTAAACTGTATGTATATTTGAACTTTACCTGAAATCAGTGTTTTATACGCTTGGCGAAGGAAGAAGTTTCGAGTTTAGAAAAGGCCAGAAAATTTGTACGCATTCTAAATTCAGCTTATATTGTTTAAATCTTTAGATATTCGTTGTTTTTTTTTAAAGAGTTTAATTTAAAGCTTCAAGCGAGTGTTTTCCACTCCCAGACTAAGCATGAAGTAAAATTTCGAGTTTAGAAAAGCCCCGTGAAAATTTGTCGAGGGTCGCGCAGCGACCCGAGACAAATTTTCTGGGCTTTTCTAAACTCGAAATTTTACTTCATGCGCCACGCGTATAAAACACTAAAATATTGTAAACTGTATGTATATTTGAACTTTACCTGAAATCAGTGTTTTATACGCTTGGCGAATGAAGAAGTTTCGAGTTTAGAAAAGGCCAGAAAATTTGTACGCATTCTAAATTCAGCTTATATTGTTTAAATCTTTAGATATTCGTTGTTTTTTTTAAGAGTTCAATTTAAAGCTTCAAGCGAGTGTTTTCCACTCCCAGACTAAGCATGAAGGAAAATTTCGAGTTTAGAAAAGCCCCGTGAAAATTTGTCGAGGGTCGCGCAGCGACCCGAGACAAATTTTCTGGGCTTTTCTAAACTCGAAATTTTACTTCATGCGCCACGCGTATAAAACACTAAAATATTGTAAACTGTATGTATATTTGAACTTTACCTGAAATCAGTGTTTTATACGCTTGGCGAATAAAGAAGTTTCGAGTTTAGAAAAGGCCAGAAAATTTGTACGCATCCTAAATTCAGCTTATATTGTTTAAATCTTTAGATATTCGTTGTTTTTTTTTAAGAGTTCAATTTAAAGCTTCAAGCGAGTGTTTTCCACTCCCAGACTAAGCATGAAGTAAAATTTCGAGTTTAGAAAAGCCCCGTGAAATTTTGTCGCGGGTCGCGCAGCGACCCGAGACAAATTTTCTGGGCTTTTCTAAACTCGAAATTTTACTTCATGCGCCACGCGTATAAAACACTGATTTCAGGTGAGGTTCGAATATACATGAAGTTTACAATATTTTTGTTTTGTACGCGTGGCGCATGAAGTAAAATTTCGAGTTTAGAAAAGCCCAGAAAATTTGTCTCGGGTCGCTACGCGACCCTCGACAAATTTTCACGGGGCTTTTCTAAACTCGAAATTTTACTTCATGCTTAGTCTGGGAGTGGAAAACACTCGTTTAAAGCTTCAAATAAAACTCTTAAAAAAAAACAACGAATATCTAAAGATCTAAACATAATAAGCTGAGTTTGTAATGCGTGTACTTTAAAGAAAAACCCGCAGTATATGCAACTTTTAATTCAAATTCTCTTATGAATTTGCTCGTAAAATAGAATTAACGAGAGGCGTCCTATCATTACAGTTTTGAAAATGTTGGTAGAAGTTTTCCTTGAGGTATTTTCATATAAACATTATTTCTTCCTTTTTTGTGTGCTCAGTTAAAACTGTTGCTAAACTCTCTTAAATGTAATAGAACACCTCTCGTGAACTAGACTACACTTTATTTTGTATATTTAATGTTCTACAAACTAAAAGAGTAAGCGAACTTAAAATAGCTTTAAATTCGAAATATACTTATGTATCATAAATTTACCCACATAATTGGCTTGGATACAAGAGAATTCATTTTTTTCTTGAATTAATTTCTCATCTGGCACTTGGTGAATTCATGATTTTATTGAATACAAATTAGCTCAAGTATAAATTATAAAATCTTTATTAACTTAGGTTATTTACAATAAAAATAAAGGCAACGTTGTTTATGTTTCTAAGAAGAATTGTGCTGGTGATTATGAAAGTGGTATAATTCATAAGTTCATTACCTAATGAAGCAACAACGCTGCGAAACAATTGTCGTCTAATACATAGAAATAAATTAAAATCTGTTAAGTGTTTCATTTAAGGTATATCTATTTTTTGTTAAGAAATTTATAGGTTAGAGTTTAAACAAATGAAACAAATATTTATATTGTAGGTATATTCGTCGCCCAGATGCAAAAACAGTTTCAACAAACTTGAAAAAAAATTACAAAAACTGATTATGCAGCGTCTTTTAAATAAATTAAAATAGTTCAAAAGTGTTAACGCCATCTAATGCCTATTAACTTAAGTTGCATCGTCAACATATGTAAAATGCCCAGGGCCGGAATTCCTGAAACTGATCGAGCGATGGGTCGCCTGCCAACTGTCAAACTCACATGGATGTAACATCCTTATCTAAATGACAGATTTAATACGACCGAATCGTACGACCAATTTCGGGAATACCGGCCCAGGCCATAATAAATAGTCAAAGGTTTATTTAAATAAAACACTGTTTATCACTTTGTTTGTATAACAATTGGTTTATTTGGTGACTATAGTTTCGATACTACACGTATCATTATCAAACCGTTAGTAACAAAAAACTACAAAGGAACATTATTTATATTTTCAAATTTTCTAATAACATCGTTAAAGAGGGTGGTGTCAAGCTGGTCGTTAATTACGGGAATTTCCCGATTAGCGCGGCTCTGTGAATCTCCAAAGACTCCAGGAGGTCCATCTTTCTACCCTTCTCGGTAAAGTGAATAACTGAAAGTACATCCTCGCTAAAAGAATGGTTATTTTCAATCAAATGTTTGGCGAAAGATGACTTATCAATTAATCTATGCCGAAAAGAGTAAAGATTCTCACTGAGTCTGGTCTTAAAATTGGAGCCCGCGCTAATCGGGAAATTCCCGTAATTAACGACCAGCTTGACCTTAAATACACCCCCCTCTTTAACGCTGTTATTAGAAAATTTGCAAATATAAATAATGTTCCTTTGTAGTTTTTTGTTACTAACGGTTTGATAATGATACGTGTAGTATCGAAACTATAGTCACCAAATAAACCAATTGTTATACAAACAAAGTGATAAACAGTGTTTTATTTATGTTCAACAATGTATAACGAAGTAGAAGCCTCTATAGTCAGTGAAAGGTTTATTTATTTATTTATTCATTTATATCCCAACAGATACATCCAATTACAGGGAAACAATGTAATAATAATAACAATAATCCAAGTAACAATAAAATTAAAAGTAAAGTAGACAAAAAGTAAAAAAAATATATATATATATCATGCAAGAAACAGCAATTAAATTTAACATTAAATAGTGGCAGAATAATAATATCGTATAACTAGAAAAAAAGAAAGAAATTAAACATAAAATATTCCATAATAGGGTGGTACGCGAATCTATAAAAATATCAGCTGAGAAGTGAACATCATTATAGATTCTGAGCATTAAATTTATCGGTGAATTAAAATGGGAAACAGAATTGACAGTCGATGTGTAAAATAACGTAGTATTACGTGAGTTTACTCTAGGAACTAGAAAATTTTTTTTAGAGAAGATTTTGGTCATCAATATCGTTATTAGGCAAATCTTGTAAAAATAACACCATCGCATAATGTTTAGTGTTCTTCAAGCACTGGTTCGGGACTATACTGATGATGGCGTTGAGGCCTGAAACGCGTATATACTTATCCGGTAAATGAATGAGTACTAAACACAAATTCATATTCTTAAATTAAAACTGTGTTGAATGAGCATTCTATCGAATGGAGACAAGAAACTTTATGTAAAACTCAGTAAGAAGTTGGCAGGTTCTGCAACTGAAAAAATTTGCCAGCTTTGGCAACCGAGAAATGTAGCAGGTTTTGCATTCAAATAATTTTTTTAACCTAATTTTAAAAGGTTTAAGGTGGGTTTTAAAAGTAAATTTATTTTTAAAGTTGTAGTTTGAGACGAGTAGAATCTAGAGATAGCAAAACCTAAAAATCGAAAAATAAGTGTATGGCTGGTTTTGCATCTGGGCAACTCATATTAAAAATATTTTTTAAATATTTATTCTTGAAATGTAAAATTTTATTATGATTCCGCAAACTATACCGGATGTTTCACCTAAAACTCCCTAGACTAACAAGAAACTAAAATAGTATATTAAAGTATAAGTGGATATTTAGGTCTTTAAAGCACGCACGATTTACAAGCACGACGGCGCCAGCCGGAGTGCTTGCAATAGAGTAAGTGCTTTAAAGACCAGATATCCACGCATACTTTACGCTATTTTTTTTATTGATGCATTTAAAGACCATAAATTGGCCCGAAATTTTGAAATTTCGAGCATGTTTAAGATGACGGAATCAATGTACCTTTGGTTGTCAAGGTGTGAAATAAACAAATTATCAATTTCTCATCAGTTTGTCATTACCCTTTGCAAATGCAATCAAAGATTGATAGCTTGAGCGCTAAAGCTGAGAATCGGTTGATTCCGCAAAAGTCGGAAGTAGCCTACAAAAAAGAGTACAACCGTTTGATTAAATGGATGGAAGAATGCCAAGTTGCCAGTGTAACAGAACAAGTTATGCTTGCGTACTTACAGGAATTGTCAGAGAAGTACAAGTCGTCCACAATGTGGGCCATACATTCCAAATTACAATGTATGTTACGATTACAACAGGGAGTGGATATCAAATCATTTGGAAAAGTGCAAGCATTTATGAAGGCGATTAGTAAGAATTGTAACGCAAAAAAGTCCTATGCCTTTAGAGAGGAAGATTTAAGAAAGTTTTTTGAAGATGCTTCAGATATAACGTATTTGTTTTTGAAAGTTGTTGCCATTTTTGGAATCTTTGGTTCTTGTCGCAGATGCGAATTGTGCGATATGCGTTTATCCGACATTAAGGAAGAGGGTAATACCTTACTTATTCTCATACGTCCGTCTAAGACAGAAAAGGCTCGGCGTTTTACTGTCGCTGACAGTAATGGTATACCCTACGTTGGGTTTATTAAGAAATATTTGTTGTTGCGTCCTCAAAATGTGAGTACTGACCGTGTTTTCTTACGCTTTGATAAGGGAAAGTGTACTAAACAAGTAGTGGGTATTAATACTTTTGGTTTATGCCCATTTCAAATTGCACTTTTCCTTAACTTAGACGAACCAAAGAAGTACACAGGACATGCGTTCCGGCGTACTTCTGCAACTATTATGGCCAACGGTGGGATGACTATAGATCAAATACAGCGGCAAGTTGGTTGGAAATCGGCATTGGTGGCTACTGGATATGTCGAAGAGTCCATCAACAATAAAAACAGTGTTTCCAATATTATATCAAATGCTACTAGCGGAAATACGAATGCATGCACATCTGGAAGTAAATCAGTTACCAATGTTCATGTGAGCAATGTTGATTCCGAGTTAAAGCACGGAAATATTAATTTTTCAAATAATACAGATTGTATATTCAATATTTATTATAAATAAAATGAACGAGTTATTAAAGTTTAATAGATAGTGACAGTTATGTTTGACTTTAAGTTTGAATTGACGTTGTTGTCCTTAGCAACTTTAAAACACGCGCGTGTTTTAATATTGAATTTAAACACGCTGCGAAGTATTTGAAATAAGACATATGATGCATCAATAAAAAAAATGTTATTAAGGTTTCGTTTGTTGTAATCAATAGATGTCATTCAAGGCTTCAAATTAAGATGGAATTGGTATCACCCATAATTACGGTTTCGCTATCTGAGGCGTAAGAAAATAATAATAATAATAATAATAATAATTTTTATTTTCCAACGGAAGAATCCAGCAAGGGAAAATATACAATCAATACATAAATGGTAATATAAGAAAAATACAAGCAAACGTAATATATTAAATTACGAAAAAACTATTCGTGAAAATGCAAACAGTGTCTTAATTAAGAAGACAATTTAAGACGATAAATATTCATTGAAACAACTACTTCCCGTAGTTCAAATAGTTTTGAATTTGAATTTATCTTGTTTGAACTGTACCGTAAGGTAAATAATAAGGTCTCACATTCTTCATACCTGCTAATGACATAATCCCCTTTTTTACCTATAAATACCGACCATCATTTTCACTCATTCCATTTCTGTGTGCCTGTTCATTCCACACACAACACTTTTTCTAAGTAAGTTTGTTTTAATTTTATTCCTATTTTTTTTAAACGTCATAAGTAAAGCTATACTGAAGAGAGATAAATCTCGAAACGCGTCTATAGATGGCCTAAGACATTAGTTTTAATCCAAGTCCTTTTACTTCTAATTTGTTGCTATCTCTCCTTTCATTTTAAATTGTATTGTTAGTTGGTTTGAAGAGAATTTGACCTAAACGTTACATATACTTTAATAGAGCGTTGTAACAAATCAAATTAAATAAGATTTTAAATATTTCATTGTATAATTCAATATCCGGAGGTGTATTTGCACGGGAAGTAGTTGTTTCAATGAATATTTATCGTTTTAAATTGTCTTATTAATTAAGACACTGTTTGCATTTTCACGAATAGTTTTTTCGTAATTTTATATATTATGTTTAAAGTGTGCAAACTATAAGAAGCGTAAGCTTATTTTCTCGAATTCAAATAGTTTTGAATTTGAATTTATCTTGTTCAAGCAAACGTAGTTAAATTTAAAAAGAAAATAAAGAAATAATGAATATAACAAAAGGAAACGACAATTAAACATTATTTACAAAAAATATATCTTCATACATTTTGTTAGCATTGCGACACATATGCGTTAAAGGGGCTTTATTCATTATATTCGTCTTAGAGATGTGTATCACAAATGTGTTAGAGTGTCTGGACGATAATCTAGGAATAAAAAAAGTAATTTCGCTTAATAGATCAGGACAGTCTATGACATTTTGTAATAACTTAAATATAAATAGTCCGCTGGCTTCTTCACGGCGCGATGATAATGACGTAAAATCTTGCCTCAATAACAATTCACTATACTCAATATTACGTTCAGGATATGTGCGGTCGATTATAAAAGACAGACATTTTAGGAAACGCCTCTGAACTCGTTCGATCACCAGTGAGCTGTTTGTGTAGTAGGGATACCATATGAGTGATGCGTACTCCAACTTACTACGTACTAGGGCCCAATAAAACGTCTTAATTAGAGTAATATTATTTAAGTATTTTGAAGTACGCATTAAAAATCCGAGTATCTTTATAGCAGTTTTAGTGACATTGTTAATGTGGTCTGTGAATTTTAGGTGACTATCAAAAGTAACGCCGAGATCCTTAACAGATGTGTTGCGTGAGATAGCAGTGCCATTAATATAATAATTGTATGTATTAGAGACTCTTTTACGGCAATATGTCATAACACAACACTGAAAGTTTTAATCCATTCAAGGTACACCACTGAGAAATTATATCTAAGTTTTGCTGGAGTAAGACGGAGTCCTCTTTGGATTCAATGAGATTAAATATTTTTATGTCGTCAGCATATGCCAATACTGGACACGATATAGAAGAAATCAGATCATTGATAAAAATTTAAAAAAGTAGTGGTCCTAAATTCGAGCATTGTGGTACACCTGAAGTTGAAATAAATTCTTGTGACTTAAATCCTTTGTGAAAAACATAATTCCGTCTATCATCTAGATATGATTCGATTAAATTTAGTAAGTTTTCTGTTATTTCAAAATAGGTAAGTTTATGAATTAGAATATTGTGATCGATGGTGTCGAAAGCACGAGGTAAGTCGGTATAGATAACATCACTTTGGCCTCTGTTATCTAGATTCGCTCTTAGGTGTTGTGTAATGACTGCCAGATTTGTTGAAGTTGATCTACCCAACATAAACCCATGTTGGAGCGGTGTAATGTACTTGTGGACGTGATTGTAGAGAAAATGATAAATTATCTGCTCAAATATTTTAGAAAAATTTGACAATATGGAAATGGGCCTGTAGTTTGTCAGTATAGCCGAATCGCCTTTTTTAAAAACAGGTGTTATAACTGCGCATTTCCAAATAGTGAGAAATTTATTTGAACGGATTGATAAACTGGAGATTCCGTAAATAAATAAATAAATTCAAAATGTTAGGTATAGGTTTAGCGAATAGATGTTTGCAATCTTTAATAAGAAAACACGGAACAAGGTCGTTACTAGAAATGAAAGACATTTTCAGTTTGTTAATACTGCGTATAACATCTGATTCGGTAATTATAGGCATAGAAAAGCTTTCGTTATTAGAATGTGCTGAACAAGTGGTTATTGGACTCTTGGCGACATACACGTCAGAAAAAGTATTGGCAAACGCATCGACAATTTCCTTAGGGGTTATGTATTCATTGGAGTTGTTTCTCAACAGGCCTGGAATTCTGGTCGTACCACTCCGCTGATGTATACATTTCCATAATTCTCTAGGTTTTTCATTCAGATTTTGTTCAATTTTATCCAAGTATGCCTTGTATGCCACATTTATTTGACTCTTTGACAGTTTGCGTAGCCTCTCAAATTCCCCACGGTGTAGTAAAGATCCTGTAGATTTCCATTTGCGATGGTAATACAGTTTTAAATCAATATTTCGTATAATATCTTTATTAAACCATACAGGGAATCTGTTAGACTTGAAATTGTTATAATAAGGTACAGAGTTATCGACACCTTTGTATAAAATGTCATAAAACTGTTCCACTGCTAATTCAATATCGGGAGAGTCATCTAAATTGGGCCAATCAGCATCGAGCAATTCGGTATATAATCGAAAGTAATTCGCTTTCTGGAAATTGTAACGTTTATTTTGATTGTTCAGTGGAAATGATTTATAGTTATGATCAGGTTTCATATCGACACAACCAGACAGAGCAGGATGATAAGTGTTTTCAATTACTAGTGGATGTGCATCATGCTCCACATTGCAATTAAAATTAAGATTGCTTAATATAAGGTCTAACAATCTGCCGTGTACATTTTTCGTAAAATTAATTTGTCTTACAAATAGAAAGACTGTTATTCCTTACTTCACTTTTTATTTTTATGTTAGATGTACATTTCTAGACACAAGGTGCTCATTATCAATAACAAACTACATTATAATTGATAATGAGCACCTTGTGTCTCGAAATGTACATCTAACATAAAAATAAAAAGTGACGAATTTTTTATCATCGTATATGTTTAAAACAAAACCATTTAAAACACGACGGCATGTTTAAAACACTGTTTTAAATTAAAATGTCTTAAACATAACAACCCTGATGTCTACAATAGATTTACAAAATGCATAAATTGAAATTGATTTGTGAGAAGTGGGAGAGTTTATTTCGTCACAAAAAGTTGGTATGTTAACATCTCCTACTAGTAGAATTGGTCTATCCAGAATTAACAGTTCAATTGATTCAAGAAATAAATCAAGCATATCATTCGGTACATCAGGGGGTATATAAGCTGCGGCGACATAAAATATACAATTCTCAAATTTACAAAGACATAAAATGATATCAATAAGTGGCGCTACAATGCTTATATGATTAGTATTAATTACATCAAAATGAATATTATCAGAGAAAGCCAAAAGGACACCACCGCCGATGCTTCTACCAGATAAAGCATAACTTCTATCTTGACGGACCACCTTGTAGTTTGTATGAAATAATTCCGAACTATGTACAGAGTCATTGAGCCAAGTTTCACATAAGAAGACGATATCGTATTGACATGAGCAGGAATTGGAATAGAATGTATGCGTCTTGGTACGCAATCCACGTGTGTTTTGATAATAAAATTGTAGTGGGAGATGTTGAATTCTTCCGGATGCACTCATGTCATGTTTATGTTGTAAATAAACTCGAAAAAAAAATTAGCACATCTAACAATAAAAATTATTAAAATAGATATCATAATACACAGAAATGATGAAAGCAGATTAAGTTTTGAGATATTTAGGAAACCCACACACACCTTAAATTATATTCAAGCACATTCAATTACCCCATTTAAATATAAACTGTCGGCTTTTAACTGTATGATAAACAGAGCAATTAAAATTCCTTTAACTGAAAATATTAGGAAAAAAGAATTAAGCTTTATAATCGAAATAGCACGTTCACTAGGCTACAACCAGAAAACCATTATAAAACTAATTAACAAACACAAATATAAACATAATCTGAATACAGCTACAACACTCAAACAGTCAGAACCTAACAAAAAGAATGAAATATATGCTAGATTGTTATACGTCCCCAAATTCGAACAACAACTGAATAAACTGTACAAACAATTTAACATTAAACCAGCTTACTACACAAATTCAAAATTAAAGAACCATTTAGGAAACACCTTTTGTAAAGAAAACGACCTCCAACAAGCTGGTATATATTCCGTTGAATGTTCAAATTGCGACCAATTATACATAGGGCAAACAAAAAGAAATATAGAAATCAGGTTTAAAGAACACATGTACCACCTAAAGTCAATGAACCCAGATAAATCAGCAGTCGCAGAACACCACCTCACAACAGGACACAAATTTTCCATAGATAAATTAAAATTATTAGATAACTCAAAAAACCATAATTTAAACATGCTAGAAGCAATCCAAATGAAAAAAACACAAAAATAGATTACTTAATTTCGATTTAACACCACTTAACAATGTATTATTAGATTTAATCCCCCTACCTGTACCCTACAAAGATATTACCTGTTAACGCCACTGTTATTAAGAAATAAGATTAACCTAAACTACCTGTATTTACCGCCATTGTCAATAACAAATAATTAGCTTAAATCTGTATATATATGCCGCACTTTTGTTTGTAAATTTAGTTTAGTACAGCTATTGAAAATGTTCACATGGTGAACGAAATGTACATTTAGCGATCTAAATAAACCAGTGAAGAATAAGGATGACTAACGTGTTTTATTTTATTAAAATACATTAAAAATAACAAAACAATAATAATAGCAATAATATAATTTAATTTTTGTTAACATTTCTTTCCCAATCGTTGAACAAAAGTTTCCAATTTGACTATTGGGCACAAAATAATCCACAACCCATTAAAAAATGTACTATTGGATACAGTTCAAAACCATGTGGTTACTTCTATTGCACTTACAAAGTTCTGATCATCGAATGACATTTTTTCACTCCGCTGACAGCGAAACCGTAATTATGAGGGATACCAATTAGTCTGGGCAGTTTTAGGTGAAACACCCTGTATGTAAATGCAATGTTATATTTATAAATGTATTTAACAAATGCTCGATGATTTTTATTAAATTTTCAAAACTGTTTCAAATAATTGTAATTAAAATAGAGTCCATAAACCGGCTGAACAATATTTTTATTGAACACAACAATCGTTTAAAGTGTATGTGTGTAATTGTATTTATTCTTGGTAAATGCACTTTTATTGTATTTATTTATCAATTTAGTTAGTTAGCGGAGTCCATTTACAAAACCATTTTATTTTTGAATTGCAAATGATAAATGCAAATACATAAAATTAGTATCAATTAATTCAAAGTATTTCAAATTAGCGTTAATATTTTATTATATCCATGTTATGAGCGTAAATATGTAAATTTTTTAAATTACCTTTATCTTGACATATACAAATTAATGACAATTTTTAATATTCCAATTAGTACCAATTTTTTTCTATCCACATTATTATTTAAAATACTTACATTTTTAAAATAACTCGAACCCAAGTTCATTTACAAAGTTTATGTTGTGTTCACAACTTGAGTTTTTAATTTTAAATGATATTAAAATTACTACAAATTTTCACTTCATACTAGTTTAATATCTTTACGTGTATTTCCCAACAAAATTACAATTTTTCTTACAGGAAAATATACGTTCGTAAGACACTATCACTATCAATAGTGCCGAGAATTTTTCTCTTAGGTAAACATATGCATAAGCTGTAAATTTTTCGACATCCGTTGTTTTTTTTTATAAGAGTTCAGTTTGAAGCTTTAAACGGGTGTTTTCCACTCCCTGACTAAACATGAAGTAAAATTTCGCGCAGCGACCCGAGACAAATTTTCACGAGGCTTTTCTAAACTCGAAATGTTACTTCATGCGCCACGCGTATAAAACGCTGATTTCAAGCAAGGTTCATATATGCATAAATTCACAATATTTTTGTTTTGTACGCGTGGCGCATGAAGTAAAATTTCGAGTTTGGAAAAGTCCAGAAAATTTGTCTCGGGTCGCTGCGCGACCCTCGACAAATTTTCACGGGGCTTTTCTAAACTCGAAATTTTACTTCATGCTTAGTCTGGGAGTAGAAAACACTCGTTTAAAGCTTCAAATTAAACTCTATACACAAGTTTTATAGAGTTTTTCTTTAAAGTATAGATATTGCAAAATCGGTTTATTTTCTTTAAATCTTTAGATATTTGTTGTTATTTTTTATAGAGCTTAATTTAATGCTTCGAACAAGTGTTATCCACTCCAAGACTAAGCATAAAGTAAAATTTCGAGTTTAGAAAAGCCCGGTGAAAATTTGTCGAGGGTCGCGAAGCGACCCGAGACACATTTTCTGGGCTTTTCTAAACTCGAAATTTTACTTCATGCGCCAAGCGTATAAAACACTGATTTCTAGTGAGGTTCAAATATACATAAATTTACAATATTTCTGTTTTGTACGCGTGGCGCATGAAGTAAAATTTCGAGTTTAGAAAAGCCCAGAAAATTTGTCTCGGGTCGCTGCGCGACCCTCGACAAATTTTCACGGGGCTTTTCTAAACTCGAAATTTTACTTCATGCTTAGTCTGGGAGTGGAAAACACTCGTTTAAAGCTTCAATTTAAACTCTTCTCAAAAACAACGAGTCTAAACACTCGTTTCAAGCTTTAAATTAAAGTCTATAAAAAATAACAACGAATATCTAAAGATTTCCAGAAAGATTTTGGAATATCTATACTTTAAAGAAAAACTCTATGAAATTTTTTTATAGACTTTTATTTGAAGCTTTAAACGAGTGTTTTCCACTCCCAGACTAAGCATGAAGTAAAATTTCGAGTTTAGAAAAGCCCCGTGAAAATTTGTCGAGGGTCGCGCAGCGACCCGAGACAAATTTTATGGGCTTTTCTAAACTCGAAATTTTACTTCATGCGCCACGCGTATAAAATACGGATTTTAAGTGAGGTTCAAAAATACATAAATTTACAATATTTTTTTTGGTACGCGTGGCGCACGAAGTAAAATTTCGAGTTTAGAAAAGCCCAGAAAATTTGTCTCAGGTCACTGCGCGACCCTCGACAAATTTTCACGGGGCTTTTCTAAACTCGAAATTTTACTTCATGCTTAGTCTGGGAGTGCAAAACACTCGTTTAAAGCTTTAGATTAAATTCTATAAAAAAGTTTTAAACAGTTTTTCTTTAAAGTATAGATATTCCAAAATCGGTTCATTTTCTTTAAATCATTAGATATTCGTTGTTATTTTTTATAGAGTTAAATTTAAAGCTTTAAACGAGTGTTATCCACTCCCAGACTAAGCATGAAGTAAAATTTCGAGTTTAGAAAAGCCCCGTGAAAATTTGTCGAGGGTCGCGCAGCGACCCGAGACAAATTTTCACGGGGCTTTTCTAAACTCGAAATTTTACTCCATGCGCCACGCGTATAAAACCGTGATTTCTGGTAAGGTTCGAATATACATAAAGTTAACATAATTTTAGTGTTTTATACGCGTGGCGCATGAAGTAAAATTTCGAGTTTAGAAAAGCCCAGAAAATTTGTCTCGGGTCGCTGCGCGACCCTCGACAAATTTTCACGGGGCTTTTCTAAACTCGAAATTTTACTTCATGCTTAGTCTGGGAGTGGAAAACACTCGTTTAAAGCTTCAATTTAAACTCTTCTCAAAAACAACCAATATCTAAAGGTTTAAAGCGTATTTTTTGGGATATGTTTACATAAAAGAAAAATTCTATGTGCGTGGCTAAATTATCAAATCAGTTGAATTTACGGTCGTTCATCCTCAACACAATTTCACAAATTATTAAGGCAACATCAATACCACCCTAATGATCCAACAACCCCCCCTTTCCCCCCACACACACACATAAAGCCTCATATTGATTATTCCATGAAAGAAAAGTTAAAAAAAATAGCTTGAAGCACAACTTGAGTTGAGTTTCGCGTCGGCGAATGAATATTCATCATGTGTATGTAACCTAATAAAATAATTAATTAACTTACTTTTTTTTGAAAAGAAAATCCTTATTATTCGTAACTTTAAAACTGTGTTTTTTTTTAATTTTATTATTACACGGACACTTGTACACTAATTAGAAAAGAGAGAGACACTAGCACTGAACGCACAGAATTATTCATTCATCAACTTAATTTTTTAAATAAATTTCCCACTTCGTGTTTTTTTTTATATATTTATATTAATTGAGGGTTGGATTTTTGTTGACGAGAATTCCTGCTGGCTGCAGAGAGCGGAGTTTCGTGCGGTTGTGTTGGCAGCACGCGCGCCGTAGTTGTACTGTAGTTTCGGATCGCAGTCGGCGGTGACTGAGTCTGAGAGTCCGTTCAGTGAGTAGTGAGTGTCCTGCGCGCATATATTTCTACATAGATAGAGCGCGAATCCCTGCCGTGGATTAAGATTGATGCAAGTTACCGTTGTTGTTTTTTTTTGTTGTTCTGCAGCCGTCTGTAGTTACGCAACAGATAAAAATTATCAGCGCTGATTAGAAAAAGTTTCAGGGATTTCAGGACTTGTATAGAAAGAGAAACGATATATTAATATTATTAGACTTATTTGATCTCCATGCACCTTTCAAAACATCCACATTTACAAAAAAATATTCTCCTTGGCTTACTGACAATATTAAGAAATTAATTAACCTTAGAAACAATGCGCTGAACAGATTTAAGAAATCAAATAATAAAAATCACTGGGATTATTACAAATCATTGCGTAACCTGACTACATCTGGTATTAATAAAGAAAAAAAGCTTACTTTGAATTTTGTCTCAAGTCAAATAACCCAAAAGAGTTATGGAAAGAGCTGAGGCAATTAAACATACAGAGTAGCCACCAAAATGATAAGAAAGTCAGTAATGTATTAGATGTAAATTGTGACGTTCGCCTTCACAATTGCTCACGGCTAGGTTAACTTATTGCGGCGCTGGGTCGTAGTTCGTTTATTTTCTTACTTCAGCATCAATTGGGCGCCAGCCACCAAGTGGCAGAAAGGGGTTACTGTTAATTCGTAGTTTGGTCCAGTTAGTTAACGAAACTTACAGGAAACTTTAACAATTCTATATATTGCTTTTAGATTGAATAATAAATTAATAAAAAACAAAAACGAATGGAAGTATGAAATAGGTTAAATTAGTGTTTAGGGAAATAATTCACAAATAGGTAGCCACCCAATAATCATAAAAATGAATGATTTGATACGCCTTGCAACGTAGACTTCGGAGAGTCATTGGCCCATCCGTCGGAAATAAGAAAGCGTTGCCTCACCAGATTATGGTTCTCCTGCGCCCCTGAACTGCTTCAACCTACAGTAGCAAGCGGTAAGCGGTAAGCGAAATCGGCATGTGGCATTAGTATGCAGTGCCCTCCAGGCTGATGATAGTTTTGGGAGGCTGGTGTTCAGGTTTTCAGCGATTTAGGCAACTAGCAGATACGTCGAAAATTTCCTGGAGGTTTACTTCCGGCCTAGCTTCCGTCCTTCTCTTGGACGCCGACGGCCCCTTTTGGATCCGTAAGGTTGGGTTTATCGGATGTGCTACGGTGTAAGTTAAAGGCAGTATCAATTTACTTATGAGGCCCTAAGTGGCTACTGCGTCACAGTTTCGCGATCTTTACGCGAAGCGCATGAAAAGGTACATATATCGTACAGACAGCTAGCTCAACATAACAACTACACATGCAACAACAAAAAAAACTCGGACATTCACCACAAACCGTGTGGCTGAGCGCCGTGTGTGTCATCCGCCGGCGCTCTTGATAAATCTAGTCAAATAGCGCACTCAGCGCAATTTCATTCATAAATTCAATAAGTTGAGCGATCGCTAATAATGAATCTTTCTCATCAAAGTGGAATAATAAAGTCAAATCGCTTTACCTGGCACACACGTTCGCTCAGCTCGCCCGCCCAATCACACCTCCCTCAAAAAAAAAACTTTCATCTCGTCCACCAGGACAGAAAAACCTGCGCGCTCTCGATATCGCGAAAACACAATATTCCTAATTTTAAATCAGAGTCGTAGCAATACTTTGGCCTTTAAATAATTTAAACGAAAAAATAAAAACGGAACGTTACAAAATGTAGTCAATAATTATTTCATAAACTCTATCCCATCTACTAGAGGTAACAATGATCTGGATCACTACTATAAATCAAATTCACTAAACCCGTTATTGGAAAAATTCTCATTTGCAGAGTTTAGCGAGTCAGAAATAACTAGAATTATAGATAACCTATCTGAATCCTCGCCAGGTTCAGATGGCATAAGTGCAAAAATGCTAAAGTTGTATTGTCCATTTATTACTCCGTACATTACACATATTTTCAATACTTGCCTGGCCCAGGGATTTTTCCCCTCGGCCTGGAAAAAAATCACACATAGTGCCACTACCCAAAAAAAGTACTATCTCTGATCCGAGTGATCTACGGCCCATTAGCCTAATTTGTACCCTTTCTAAAGTTATGGAGAAAGCTATTGAACCGCAAATAAAACGTTACTTGTCTGATAACTCCATCCTGACAATGACACAGTCAGGGTTACGTCAAAACTATAGCTGTGTCACTAGCCTCACAGATATTACTAATAAAATTATCCTTTCTCAGGACAATGGTCTTTTATCACTGCTGATACTATTAGATTTTTCTAAGGCTTTCGATACACTGAACCATAACACATTATTATCTATTTTGTCCTTTATCGGATTTGATCTGATTTCTTGCAATCTGTTTAAAAACTACCTACAAAATCGATCGCAAATTGTGAAATCTAATAATTTTATGTCTGAGGAAGTTGAAGTAAATAGAGGTTGTCCCTCAAGGATCAGTTCTGGGCCCTCTTTTGTTTTCTATTTACACCTCACTAATATTTTCTAGCTTCAATATAAATAACGTCTATCTCTTTGCTAATGATACCCAACTGCTATACACACGTGCGGAGAAGGATGTAAATTCTGTATGTAACAAAATTAATCTGGATCTTTCCAATATATCAGCTAAATGCAGAGATCATGCACTAATAATTAATAATTCCAAAACGGAAGCAATACTCTTTGGTCCCAAAAAAATACGTGAGAGAGTTCTACCTCAAATATCAAAAACGATGAACAACGATAATGTTGTGATAAAAGCATGTGTAAAAAGCCTAGGGCTTCAAATAGATTCTGATCTTAGATTCTACAACCATATATCCAAGTGCATTAATATAGCATATGCTAATCTTAGACTCATATTTTTAAATCGTCACTGTTTATCTTAGAGGCTGAAGACTGTATTGTGTGATTCACTAGTGTTATCGCACTTCAATTACTGCGATGTTGTATTCAGTTTCTGTTTAGACAAAAAGACAATCGATAAAATTCAACTAGTACAAAACTCTTGTTTAAGATTGATCTTCGGCATTCGAAAGTACTAACATATAAGTTACAAACTAAAAGAAATTGAATGGCTTAATATGAGTGATCGGCGTCTGTTGCACTTCGCGGTGTTTTGTCATAAATTAATTCTATGTAAAACACCTCCTTACCTGTACGAACAAATCAAGTTTCGTTCTGATGTGCATACTCTAAATTTACGCTTTAGAGGCTTGCTAACACCGCCTCAATACAAATCAACCTTTGCAGAAAGAGCATTTTCGGTCCAGGTCTCTAAAGTATAATAAACTACCTCCTGTGTATAAGGAAAGTAGTGTTATGGTTTTCTGCAAATTGTTTGCTAAGCATCTTCGTGAATCTATCACCAGTTACTGACACCCCAGGTTAATATATACTTGCCTATTTTTGATTACTATTTTCTTGCCCAATCACTGTTACCGGCGTTTTACCGTAAACGCCGGAACTTTGATTTATTCAGTTACTTTTTCGGGCTACATAATTTTTTATTCATTTTCTTACATCGGCACCCATTTCTTTATATTTTTACATGACTTTATTTATCAGCTTCATAAATCACTTTAATTATAAAATGAGTAAAGTCCGTATTACATACATTGAAAGTTGAATTTGTATATTTTGTATATTTTTAGTGTTAAGTTTAGATAGGTTTTATTTTATTTCTTAGGATTAGTAGGTTTTTCCCTTGTACAAAATTGCACTCGCATTAAGCGCTTGTTAATCTTTTTGTTACGCCCAAAAGACGCTGTACCTCAAATATTTCTCGGAGACACCACAGGTACCGCTCCGCCCCAAATTTCGTACGAAGAAATTGTAATCCCGTTTATGATGCCCGGTTGTTCAAAACACACGGGCTTTTGTTCGACGTAATTTGGGGAAAGTACCTGCAAACATGAAGGTACAGCTGAGGCACAATTTGTAAATTCCTCACTTAATTAAATGATAGATAAAACACACCTTTAATAAAACACATACAGACAAGGGCATATATGATGCCACACAACCATACAAGACGACGTATTTTTTTGAGGTAAGTTTAAATGTACTTCTTTTTATATATATATATTTTTTTTTATCAAACCACATAGGGAACATCGTCGATTAAATACCATATATGGTATAAGTCCCATCGTTGGTACGGATGCTACAACCGCAACACGTAAATATGTAGAAAATTTAAATATACATTTTTCGTTTAAATTTAATTACGCGGTTGTACATCCGTACTGTTTCCCGGCGATAGGCAATTTAAAGAGCGCATGCGCGTGCTCTTGTGCTGAGCAGGCAGGGATGAAAATTCATCCCCAACCCTGTGCGTCAGCCAATGGGAGAAGCTACCCCTACCTGCTTCTCCCTCAACAAAACTGTCTGACAAGCGGTCAGACAGTCAGTTGTTTCCTGAATTTTGAAGAAGTCGTTCCCGAACTTTTGAAGTGGTTTCCTGTATTGTTAAAAGTCGTGTTTGTTTTGTGTGGTACTTGTCTAATTTATTTAAGTGGGGTACTTAAATTTATTTTCATTATTTTTTTTTGCTATTACTATATTTTTAAAGTTCTAGTTATTTTCATATTTTTTTTTTACGCGAGTGCAACTTTACTTTCTCTTTTAAATTCGTTATATTTGTTTTTCTTTTGTCTAGTAAATATTTGTTTGTTTTTATTGTTCTCATTATTCATTTTATTCTATTTGATGTGAATAAATCACTAGTTGTTTTTTTTAAACTTTAAAAAAAAAATATATATATATATATATATTTTACAGCTAACTAGCAAGTGAGCAAAGCCGGAGGTTAACGGAGAGCACCGCAGCATCTTTTGTCAAGAATTATTATATTTTTTTGTCAAGCGTGAGTGACCGCCTGTTACAATTGGCACTCAAAGTTATTAGATGCTCTGCCCCCCCTGTTACACCACCACAGTACTCATTGTAACGGTTGTATGTGTGTATATGTGTCATGTTGTACTTAAATTTAGTCTTGCGTTGGCCTAAAGGCAGAACAGTGCTATTAATCACCAAGAAATTGGAATTAATGGCACTGATTAAGGTCCATTTGACGATATTAGAATGTATTATTGTGTACCTATATACCTTATAATATGTATATTATCGGTCAATAAATGATTTATTATTATTATTATTATTATTTAGTTTTTGATTGACGAATGTAACATACGCATTTTAATGATTGTTAAAGGTTCCATTTATGTGTGCTAGAAACAGTTTAAAAAAAACAGACGATCGAACAATTGTTGACAGCTATCAAAACTTGATTGCCCAGTAAAAAATAGTTACTATGTAATATGTATGGACATATCTGTGTTTGTTGAACGTTCAAATAAAATTATCGCTAGAAACAATTGAAAACAGATGATGGAAACAATTTCATAAACAGCATTTGTCCAAAAGTGATCTTTTGAGAAAATCTAAAAAAACTGTTTAAGTTAGTAACCGTTACAATTTCTATTTGTACAATTACAAAATAATAAATAATAAATATCACAAATGTTTATTTCGTGTAAACAAATCTTCCATCATTCAAGCGCGAGATTTGGTTAAATCGGGTTTAAAAATTAAAAAAAAAAAAAACACAAAGCCCTACCAAACAAACACATGTTTGATCAACGTTTCACGTTAAGCAAACACGTGTTTGATCAACGTTTCACGTTGATCAGTAATCTGTAAAAGCAATTATTTTTATTACTTATCATAGACAACTAATAGTGTTAAGTGACTAATCATTTGAACTGCTGTTATCTTTGTTCTCTACTTCTGGCTGTTCATATCCATTGCTGCACCTATTCAGAAATGATGTGGACTTATGCTGAATTTGCCGAATCAGCTAGAATTTAAAGCAGTGTAACTTTGTACATGTGTAGTTTTTAAATGAACTACTTTTACCATCGGATAGCTTGCAAAATGCACTACCAGATGCCGCTAAAATGTCTATTTCAACAATTTTGGACATATGCTGTTTATAAAATCAACGCCTCAATTATTGATAATCAACAAAACTTTACTGCCCCGCAAAAAAATAGTTAATGTACAATTTGTATGGACATATCTTTGTTTGTTGGATATTGAAATAAAATTATTGTTAGAAACAATTAAAAACAGACGATTTAAACAATTGTTGATAATGTGTTTAATTAATTTCTTACTTAACCCGTGGCTGTTCATATCCATTGCTGCATCTATTCAGAAATGATGTGGACTTATGCTGATTTTGCCGAATCAGCTAGAATTTAAAGCGGTGTAACTTTGTACATGTGTAGTTTTTAAATGAACTACTTTCACGACCGGATAGCTTGCAAAATGCACTACCAGATGCCGCTAAAATGTCGATTTCAACAATTTTGGAAATATGCTGTTTATAAAATCAACGCCTCAATTGTTGATATTCAACAAAACTTTAATGCCCCGCAAAAAATAGTTAATATACAATTTGTATGGACATATCTTTGTTTGTTGGATATTGAAATAAAATTATTGTTAGAAACAATTAAAAACAGACGATTTAAACAATTGTTGATAATGTGTTTAATTAATTTCTCACTTAACCCGCGGTGAAACGTTTTCGAAATAATTCTGGATATTTAAAACACTTGGTTTGTATTACTACTTTATATTATTTTCGACTAGTTTCGACTATTGGTCATGATTATTCCTTAAATATGACCAATGATCGAAACTAGTCGGAGAAAATATAAACAAGTGAAACAAACCAAGTAAATATCCAGAATTAATTGTTGATAATTAGTAAAACGTTAATGCCCAGAAAAGAATAGTTAATATTAATATACAATTTGTATGGACATATATTTATTTGTTGAACGTTGAAGTAAAATTATTACAATCTCCACGTTGATAGTTTTTACTATAGATTAGTTAAATGTTAGTGTAAAAATGATTAATGACAGGCAATTTCGAGATAAGATAATTTTCATTCAATTTTTGAATACTAATTTCCTTAGTACTTAACGAGTGGCTTGATAAATTTAGTGGAAATATATTTTACTCGGTTTCGCAGTAAAATTCATCACCAATGTATTTTTCTGAGAATATAAATTAAAATCTTACATAATGATTATTATTTAATGTGTATAGGAGAAATACATGATTCAAAAAGTAGTAATTATAGGAATAATCTACTTATTTCATATTTTAATAAACTACAGAGCAATTTATAGATAAAATATACACTTTTAAAAGAATCACCTAAAGACAATTTATCATAAAGAAAATTATGTGAAACTGTTCCGTTAAAGGCGGTATGTCACTCCCTCTCAGGTATCAAATTGTTCGCACCTACTTAATCCATTACCTATAAATAACAATAATAATCTACTTATTTCATATTTTAATAAACTACAGAGCAATTTATAGATAAAATATAAAATTTTAAAAGTATCACATAAAGAAAATTTATCATAGAGAAAATTATGTGAAACTGTACCGTTAAAGGCGGTATGTCACTCCCTCTCAGGTATCAAATTGTTCGCACCTACTTAATCCATTACCTATAAATAACATTCCTTCATTTTCACTCGCCCCAGTTTTATGTACCTGTTTTGACGACACACTTCAACATTCCTGTAAGTTTCCTGTTTATTTTATTTTAATATTTTTTGTATTGTAAGTCTAAAGCAAAGCTATACTGATGAGGAATAAATCTCGAAACGCGTCTATAGATGGCTTAAGACAATTAAAATTCATTCCCTGTAATTATTTCAATTTATTTCAATTTCCTTTTGATTCATTTAGTTTGGTTAGAGAATAGTTTGACCTGATGTTGCATTTTGCATATAAATTATGCATAGAACAGCAGTGCTGTCGTGTAACGCAAATATTCATTGTATAATTCAATATCTGTCGGGGTATTAGCTCGAGAGGTAGTTGTTTCAATGAATATTTGGAGACAAACTTTGCAGAAAGTCGATATTAATTTTAATTCGTTTTTATATATATTTTTTTAAAGTATGGTAAAATGCTCCTATCGTTTGATTCTTAAATTTACCTTTTAAGAGGGTGTCTTAGGGTGTAAAAATAAGATCCCAATGGTTCATGGTCCATGATCTGCCCTCCGCCCTCCGTCCTCCCTCTCAAGGTCAAGAAAGTGTTTTTTTTTAAATTACTTTTTTTTCATTTCTATTATTAATTAGATATGGAAAAATTCATGAGTATAGGTGACCTAAATACCCTTCTGTCTCATTTTTTTAAGGTCATTCAAGGTTATTGAGGTAATAAAAAAAATCCTATAAGTTTAAAAAAGATTTGTTATTGCTTATTACCCCATATAACCTTAATTTTTTTTTTTCATTGTTTGGTTATTATTTATAACCATTTTTGCTGTAGAAATTTATCTCAAACAGAAATTGATTATTGAAATCAATTCTAGTACTAGAGAATTTCGTTTCTTTGGCTAAAAATTAATAAGTGCTAGTGTTGTTATTGTAATTTTATCAATTATTAGCGCTGAAAAGGATATTGTTTGTGATTTTTTTGATTGATACTCGTAAGTTATTATAACATTTGACGCCTCATACAAAAATACTATTTTATAAGACACTATTTGTATTCGATTGAATTACTAAATTACTACGCCTACGTGTGTTGTGGCCGTAAATTTATTTTAAATTTTTAGCTGAAAGTTTGAATTACTATTATGCTCTATTTTATGTATTACCAGGCATAGTTCAAGGTTGATTTTATTTCTCATCGTTAATTCTGGGATTAATTTATATAAATCTTTTGTTGGGGTAAGTCTGTTAAGGTTATAAACTATTTTTAAAATTTAATTTTGCTGTCTTTGTAATGTGTTAATGTGTTGTTCACATGTTCTGCCCCATATGCTACAGAGATAATTTATATTAGATGTGAATAGTGTATTATATAAAAGGTGTTTACAATGCACTGATCTTAATTTACCGACTCTATACAGGGTGTCTCAGACCACCCGTACCAGCCTTTTATTTCAACAACGCTTGGTCAAATGTGACTGGGACAAAAACATTTATTACCAAAGTGAACCCAAGGAATCCACTGATGAATTTATTTTTTACCGGAATAATCCGGAAGTACCCGGAACCGGAAGTAACTTTCAAATTTCAAATGGCAACATAGGTCGAGTATGATATTAATTGATAGGTCTTTTTTAAAGAAACAACTTTTATTAAAATGTTTTTTTAATATTTTGCATATTTACCAAAATAAACGAAAAAAACTAAATTAAGAATTAGTTATTTATTCAACACTCAAGTAACTCAAGTAGGCTTTGCTTTTTTGTTATGTCAAAATAATTGACGTTTGTGAATATTTGAAGTAAAATAAATTATTATTATCAAAGTATTGAATGTGTCAACATTATTTTAATTATCATGTTCTTTACTTTCACACTCTTAGTTAAATTGTTGAATAAAATACTTTCAAACAATTAGTATTTTTTAATTATCGTAAATATGCAAAATATTACAATTGAGGAAACGGTTGGAAAAATTAACAAATACAATTATGTAAAAAACAACCACACAAATGCTAGATTTTCAAGAGTTTACAATCTAATATAAGGAATTAGAAAAAATATTCGTAAAATAAATTTTACAAAAAACCGTTATAAAAAATTAAAAATTAAAATAAGGTATAAAAAAAGTATACTAATTTTTTCGAGAATATAAAAGTCTATATTCTTTGCAGCTTGCAAAAATAAAAAAGTAAAATATAAAAATCTATATTTTGTTATTAACTAATATATAAAACTATATTAAGTTAAAATAAAAATTAAGTGTTGAATGGATAACTAATTTTCAATTTAGTTTTTTTCGTTTATTTTTGTAAATATGCAAAATATGAAAATAGCATTTTAATAAAAGTTGTTTCTTTTAAAAAGACCTATCAATTAATAACATACTTGACCTATGCTGCCATTTGAAATTTCGAATTTACTTCCGGTTCCGGGTATTTCCGGATTATTCCGGTAAAAAATAAATTTATCAGTGGATTCCTTGGGTTCACTTTGGTAATAATTTTTTTTGTTCCAGTCACATTCGACCAAGCGTTGTCGAAATAAAAGGCTGGTACGGGCGGTCTGAGACACTAATTTTCAATTTAGTTTTTTTCGTTTATTTTTGTAAATATGCAAAATATTAAAAAAGCATTTTAATAGAAGACCTATCAATTAATACCATACTTGACCCATGTTGCCATTTGAAATTTGAAATTTACTTCCGATTCCTGGTATTTCCGGATTATTCCGGTAAAAAATAAATTCATCAGTGGATTCCTTGGGTTCACTTTGGTAATATATTTTTTTGTCCCAGTCACATTCGACTAAGCGTTGTCGAAATAAAAGGCTGGTACGGGTGGTCTGAGACACCCTGTATATTGCACCTGTTACTGCACTCCTTTTTTTTGTTAGGTATTCTAAACGTTTATTCCATTTAAAGTTATTCGTTATTGTTAGTCCTAGGTATTTTGTTTCGTTTGTTTTTAATATGTTAGTGCGTAAAGAGATTTGCGCAACTTATGCTATTACAAACCTTGCTCGTAACCTAACCTAACCTAGAAGTATGTGGAATATTCAACGTTAGCAAACATTTTTTTCGTAGAAATATGGCCGTTGGCACAAACTAGAATTCAGCCCAAATGAATTTCCAAGAGTATATTAATTTATGTTAGTTATTCTAGTAATATCGATTCCAATAGTTTTAATAACTACTTTCACACTATTGCCAACAACATCTTATTAGACATGGACCCGGGTAACACTGATCCCATTCAATATATGCACAAATTACCATTATGTAACAACAGTTTTGCCTTTCAGGAGGTCAGTACTATCGATGTCAGAGATGCTATCAAAGCCTTAAAAAACACAACTTATCGCGACAAATACGAGATGTCAAGTGTACTTGTAAAATATCTATGTGAAGTATTAATTTTCCCACTCACCAAGCTAATTAATAAATGCATAAAATCTGGCATTTTTCCCAAATGTCTGAAAGAGGCACTTATTGTCCCTATTCATAAAAAGGATGTAAAGATGACGTTAAAAACTATAGACCAATATCCCTATTACCTATCGTGTCCAAAATATTTGAAAAAATTATCTCCAACCAAATTATTAGTTTTCTTGACGCGAACTCGGTCCTAAATCGTAACCAGTACGGTTTTCGTCGAGGGCTTTCTACAACTGATGCAATAAGAGCACTTGCTGAAGAAAATGAATCAAGCTTTGAATTGGGCGAATTTACAGTCGCTGCCTTTTTCGATCTCAGCAAGGCGTTCGATTGTGTGCCTCATTGTACACTATTACGAAAACTTTATTATTACAACTTCCAGCCTAAAAGTTGTCGTTTAATGAATTCTTACTTAACTGATAGATCACAACAAGTCCAATTCAATAAAGTATTATCAGACGCGGCCACAGTAATCCATGGTGTTCCGCAAGGTTCAATACTGGGTCCACTATACAACTTCCATCTGTAAGTCGAATGATTTGCAAGAAGTACTCAATATGAGTGAAAATGTTACTTCACAGATGGAGGATTGGTTCAATGCTAATAGCCTCTCTCTTAACATAGAAAACTGAAAAAATAACCTTTTCTCTAAGGCCATATGCAGGTGAACATGGTACTTGTAGGTTTCTTGGAGTACAATTTGACTCCAAGTTGAATTGGCATAAGCATGTCACAGAATGCTGTAACAAACTCTGTAGGACGACCTACTTAATACGCAACCTAAGCCAATCTTTGCCAAGTGAATCCCTAATGTCAGCGTATTACGCATGGTTTAATTCACATGTAAGGTATGGAATATTGGCTTGCGGACATTCTCCTATAAGCTCGAACATATTCTCAATTCAAAGAAGGGTAGTCAGAGTATTAGCATCTATACCTTACAGAGCGGACTGCAGATCTGCTTTTATTGGATTGAAGATTCTCACTGTCCCGTATGTTTTTATTCTAGATTGCCTTAAATTCACTCATAAAAATGTTCAATCTTATAGAACTCATAGCCAAGTACATGCACATAACACACGCAATAAAAATAAAATCCAGCCATGTCACATACGACTGACTAAATGCAAAAATGGAATACATTTTTATGGTCCGAAACTGTACAATATACTCCCACAAAATGTGAAGTTACTTCCAAATATAAAATTCATAAAGTTAATTAAAGAATACTTGTCCACCAGGGCGTTCTATAGCATTAATGAATGTCTTGCACACAAATTCTGTGATATCTCACCAACTGGTCAAGAGTAAACCATTGTCTTGTATTTTATGTATTAGACTAAGCTTAATTTATTCTTATTGCTTTTTAACATTAATGGTCTTTGTTTTTATCTATTTTATATATGTAGACAAACCTAGTCTTAATAATAATTTTAATATCAATGTTTTATTTATAGGCTAATATTATTTTATTTTATAGTTCAAATACTACTTTATGACTAGTGTAAACTTTATGTACTGGCACGCAATAATTATATTATTATTATTATATTATTATAAATCCATGAGTCCAAGTGTAATGTGCTAATGTGTTATAATCGTCATCCGGTTAATTCT
The DNA here is from genome assembly GCA_932526585.2 of Philonthus cognatus. NCBI lineage: Eukaryota > Metazoa > Arthropoda > Insecta > Coleoptera > Staphylinidae > Philonthus > Philonthus cognatus. The sequence goes on from OW052241.1 coordinate 172,157,879, forward strand.
AACTTTAAGTTGAAGTTAGATTGAAGTCTTTAAGAAACACTTCTTTCGACTTCCCCAATGTCTCCAGTAAAGATTGCAATGGTTAACAGCAATCAGTGAGGTTTCATAAAAGTTTCTAATCAAAATTTCAAAGTTGAAATAAGTGAATTTTTATCATTTCCGTGGTGAATTCATTGATTTTAATTGGTGATATATGTCAATACAGTGTGAATCTATGCATGTTATTCCACGGGGTGTAAAGTAAAGTCGAGCCGATTCTTGTTTTAATTTAAGCCTAATTGTCAAAATGCAACTATTTAGATCACTTCTATCCTATCTAGTCTCAATAAAAATGCAAATAAAAGAAATTAAATCAGCCATGACAAATCGCACGGGAGCGAATAAAGCGTCAATTAAGCAACAATGTCACAGCAATTAAAACCGCTAAACTAAAATCAAACCCATCGACAAACCGTCGAACCGAAGACAATTTATCACAATTATCGTTTGTTTAGAGGCCAAAATTTGAAAACGATTAATATCAATCATAGCAAGCATCCGCAACCATCAGATAATTTCTGCTAATTGCCCGACTTGGCGGGCGAAAACTGTTTCAGATTTGAATTAATGACGTCAAACGGATAAGCGAATTATTGCTCGTAATCCTCACTTGAGGTGCACATATTAAAATGCAAATTCGTTTATGGATTCGATGGATTCATTGAAATCGTGGCGACAGATGGACATACAACAGTGCTCGTTTTTTCATATAGTCTGGGTAAATATTTAATCATATATTATCATCATATTTACTGAATGCGGTTGATTAAATATTAAATTAATTATGTGTACCGATTAATTATGTTTATTATATCAATTCGATTGTGCGTTCTCATTAAATAGTTTTATATTATAAGCGTGTGCCTATAATTACTTTGTTTAAATAATTAATTTTAGCATACAATTAATTTATAATAGTTGTACCTTTGTTTTTGAATTAAATAATAATTTACTAAACACTCAAATATTGCAAATATACTGTTAAAGTATTAATTATAATCAGAGCTGGGACGAATCCTGGTAAAAAGGATTCGAATCACCTAATATGATTCGAATCATGAATACTCGAATAAAGGATTCGTTAGAGATAAATATGATTCGAATCATGAATACTCGAATAAAGGATTCGTTAGAGATAAATATGATTCGAATCAAAGAATCAAATCCTGTTTTTTTGAATCATGAATACAAATCCTTTAAGAATACATTTTATATATTTATAAAATATATTATTATACATTTTATACAAATCAGTGTTTTGTACGCGTGGCGCATGAAGTAAAATTTCGAGTTTAGAAAAGCCCGAAAATTTGTCTCGGGTCGCTGCGCGACCCTCGACAAATTTTCACGGGGCTTTTCTAAACTCGAAATTTTACTTCATGCTTAGCCTGGGAGTGGAAACACCCGTTCGAAACTTCAAACTAAACTCTATTATAAAATCGACGAATACCTGAAAATTACGTAAAAATAATTCACTGAATATCATTAAAACGGGGAAAGTCAGAAAAAAGTCATGGAATTATATATGAATTGACCGAATCAATAATAATAATACATTCCTTTATTCACATTTACAAATACATCATACATAAATATACATTTGTAGTGCAAAACGTCACAAAAGAAAATACAAAATCACTAGTAACTATTATGTTTTACAAAAAAATTCCGATAATGAATACGGTTCTAAATCACAAAGCATATTAAATAGCGCACACTTATATTTGTTATATTCTTCAATATTTTTGATACTAACCGCTAGACTATTGTATATTTTGAGACACGTATAGAAACAGAGACTTGCATATTTATTTAATCTGTGTTTAGGGAGGTTGTACTGCTGTCCTCGTCTGTTGGAATATTTTGAACAATAAAAAACATTGTCAAAATATGACCGATTTTTCATGAAGAATTTTACACATTCGTATATATAGGCCGTATACCGTTAATATGCCTAAACTTTTAAATAGACCCCTGCAGGATGATCCGGTATTAGATTTAGTTAATATTTGAACTGCTTTTTTTTGATATATGAAAATTTTGTCCATATCTTTTGAACTGCCCCAAAGAATAATTCCATAACGAAAGTGTGATTGTATATTTGCTAAATAAAACAATTTACTGATTTCTGAGTTTGTACTGCGCATCAATACACGGAGTCCAAAACAGGCGCTGCCATTTCGTTTGCATAGAAATGCTATGTGAGGGACGAATGAAAGGGTTTCATCTAAATATATTCCCAAACATTTTACATTTTAAACAAACTTATATTGCGCATTATTTAATTTTAAGTAATCTGGCGTGTCTCTTGACTGATTAGTTTTAAACAAAATGCATACTGTTTTTGACTTATTTAATATTAACTGGTTGTCATAGAACCAGGACTCCCATAGGTTCATACAGATACTACCCTGCTCGACAATGTCAACGAATGTTTTGCCATCAATTAGTACATTGGTGTCATCAGCCTAGTTTAAGATGTTACAGCTTAACGGGATACTATTGCTTATGTCATTAATGAAAATAATAAATAGTAAGGGCCCTAGTACACTTCCTTGCGGAATGCCCTTATTTGTTATTAGTTGATTTGATAAAACTGCTGTACCATCTTTGAGGGATTTTATTTTCGTGTAATCTGAACGACCAGTGAGATACGATTGTATTAGTGAATATGGGATACCTCTTACACCATATTGATATAATTTACCTAATAATATGGCATGGTCGATACTGTCCAACGCTTTAGATAAATCTAATAACATTCCGCATGACAGGTTTCTATCTTCTATATTATAAAACACAGCATTTGTGAATTTAAAAAGCGCCGTTTCTATACATTTTCCTTTTAGGAAACCGTGTTGATGTTTGGATAGTAATTGAAACTTCGAAAAAAGCCCATCAGTCTATTGTAAATAATTTTTTCAAATATTTTGGAAAATGTGTTAATGATGCTAATCGGCCGGTAATTATCTAATAAATTGCTGTCTCCTTTCTTATAGATTGGGGATAGTATTGCTACTTTAAGGCTATCAGGGTATACACCGGTTTCAAAAATAGAGTTTAATGTATTACACAACGGAGATGCAATTTCCTCGATACATTTTTTTATGATAGTTATTGGGATTTCATCAATTCCTGCACTATTGTTTTTTGATATGTTTTTGACAATATCGATTATATCTGTTTCTGTTGCGGGCTGTATAAACATTGAGTTGTTATTAAATGCAACGTTATTAATAAAGTTATTCGTATTAGTTATTGGAAAGTTATTTCCAATTGTATTGTAGAAGGTATTAAACCTGTTAGCTAATTCGTAGGTATTATTATGTGCAGGAATTTTAAATGACTTATCTTTTCCTACCAATTCACCTATAATATATAATTCTAGGTGGAGATTTTAATGTTTTATTTAATTCAAATGATTCTAGGGCCACAGCTGTCAGTGAGTTACTCAGTTCCTACAATCTTACCGGAAAAGTATTCTTTAAAACCAGATGCGAAAACACATTAGACAATATATTTACCAATATAAACTCAAACGACCTATCAGTAGAGGCTATCGATGCAGGACTTTCAGATCATATAGGTATAAATGTTAAGGTGAATTTAAACGTAGTTATTGACATACCCTGTAAACGCACAGTAAGACCAACAACCCAGCATGGTCAGTTTACTTTTTACAACTTGCTGAGTATTCAAATTTGGAACTTCATCGATGATGTAAATAACAATATTGAAGATAAATGTAATGCATTTATCAGTATTATCCAACTTTCAATCAATGAGTCCTTTCCTGAAAAAGAAGTAAGAATAATCAAAAAATCTGTCAAAATAAAATGGTACAATAATAGTCTAAGATTAATGCGAGAAAACCTGTTTTTACTAAGAGATGCTAGTTCAAGATATCCCGAATTAAGAAGTCAATATAAAGCATTAAAACATAAATATAATGTTAGTCTTAAAAACGCTAGGGTACTTGCCAATGGAAAATATATAGACGAGGCTGCAAATAGACCTAAGGCTAAATGGTCATTAGTAAAATCTATGAACAACAAGACTTACTGTGATACCAAATGTGATATTAATTGCAATACTTTTAATACATTTTTTACAGAAGTGGTTAACAAACTAATCAACAGTCTTCCTGCCACAAACGACTCGCCAATCTTACTTGTGAGTAAACTAAGGGCAAACTCAAACATATATTTTAAGTTCAAAAAAGTTAGCCCTTTTGTTGTGAGAAACACAGTTAGTAAATTAAAAAACTCAAAAAGCCGCGACATATACGGAATGAATGTATCTATGTTAAAAAATATAATTGACGTTATTATACTTCCTTTGACAAAACTACTGAATAGCTGCATAGAATCGGGTATTTTTCCAAAGTGTCTGCAACGTGCTATTGTTATTCCAATTTTTAAAAAGGGTGATACATCTAACTGCAACAATTACAGGCCCATCTCGCTGTTGCCTATAATATCTAAAGTACTAGAAAAAATTATACTTGAACAGACTGTAGAATATCTAGATTGCTATAACCTAATTAATTGCAAGCAGTTTGGCTTCCGTAGGGGTCGGTCTGTTAGGGATGCAGTCATTGCGTTTACTGAGGAAATATACGAGGGGTTTGAAACTGGATCGTGTTCCGTGGCAACCTTTCTGGACCTCAGTAAAGCTTTTGATTGTGTCTCTCACGGCTTCCTCTTGCGGAAGCTATACTATTACAACTTCCATCCCGAAAGCTGCCGGTTAATAAATTCCTATCTGAGCTCTAGATTTCAACAAGTACATGTGAACAACACCGCGTCAAGTGAATTAGAAGTAACATGTGTAGTACCCCAGGGCTCAATCCCGGGGCCACTGTTATTTTTAATTTATATAAATGATTTATCATTTCAGTTGGATCAATCTTCTATTATCCTTTTCGCAGACGATACCACAATAAAATCTTGTGCACAAACAGATAGCGATGCAAAAATAATTAATGCTACTTCAGTGCAGAAAGCTTCCAACTGGTTTGTTGCCAATAAATAGGCTATCTCTAAATCCGGAGAAATCTACGCACGTTGTGTTCTCCCTAAAACGGAATGCAGCTTTAAGTACTGTTAAATTTCTTGGGGTCCATATTGACAGCAAATTAAACTGGCACAAACACGAACTAGAAACTACAAAAAAATTATCGAAATCTGTATATGCGTTAAGGCAGTTAAAAAAATTGGCTTCCTAATAGTGCCATACTTCAAGTGTACTATTCCCAATGCCAAAGTCATCTTACGTATGGCATATTGGTCTGGGGCCATTCCAGTATCACTATACGGCTTTTCAAACTACAACGACGTGCAATAAGGGTTCTCGCATCTATCAATTATCGCGACGATTGTAGACAGGCCTTTAATAATCTAAAAGTACTAACCTTACCATGTTTATTTATCTTGGAATGCGTAACTTATGTACATACACATTTTAATTTATATGTAAAACAAAACCAAAAACATGAACATAATACTAGATTTGGAACCCTTATCGAGATTCCTAGATTGCGACTGAGTAAGTCACGTAATGGTCTAAACTATTGTGGGCCCAAGCTGTATAATGTTCTACCAGAAACAGTAAAATCTCTCCCGTTAAACGCATTTCGGAAATCAATCAAACACTTCCTAATATGCAATGGATTTTCTAGTATTGACGAGTACCTTTTAAGCGACACTTCACAACTAAAATAATTGAAGCTATTGAACATTGAACATTTTAATTATTTGTCATTGTTTTATATATGTAATTTTATCTTGTGATTAAGTGATATTGTTTTTTTTTATACATGTATATATTTTATTATATTTTGTATTTGACCTGTGTATAACCACCATGTTTTTAGCACCAATAAATATACTTACTTACTATACTTACTTAATGTGCCATGCAGTTTTTGATTTATTTGTACTGTTACTCATTCTAGTTTGTATATTCATGTTCTTTTCGTCTCTAAGTAATTTATGATAGATAGACTGTTCTTTTTTATATAGATTTTTATATTCTGGGATGTAATTACCAATTGTTTTATATATCAGTAGCCTCTTTTTGCTTTGCTTTATAGCTTTCGACTGGTAGAGCTTTTTTTTCTTATTTAATTTATTGCTCGAAAATATTTTTATTGGGAAATATTTATGAAAATCGTCCAAAAATATTTGTACAAATATATCATACTTTGTGTTAGAACATTGCTGTGTAAATACTGCATGAAATGGCTCTTTACTAATATCACTTATAAATAACTAAATGTCTGAATGACAAAAATGCCTACCTATATGTTTCTGTAGATTGGGTTTGTAATAGAATGTGTAAGTGATATGTTGGGCAGTGTGATCAGATATCACAGTGTCAAGTATTTGGACTGGAATGTCAGTCGTTATATTTGTTACAATATTGTCTATGCATGTCGCTGTCGTTTTACAAATTCTTGTTGGGGTATTTATCAGATATTTTAAATTAAATGATGCTAATAGGTTTTTAAATTCACGTGAAGTATTAGTATCTTTTAACACATCGATATTAAAATCACCAACTATGATAAATTGTTTATTCTTATTTACAAGTTCTTTCAGTAAACTCTCAAACAGTTCTAAGAATGCGAGGATGTCGTCGTTTGGTGGTCTGTATATACAAATAATGATAACGTCTAATGCACCATTATTTATATGTATACTCGCGCACTCTACCATTTTACACTTCGTGAACGAACTAACATCTACTGGAATAGCTGGAATGTCATGTCTCACGTACACTGCTGCTCCTCCATGCTCCTTTTCGTTTCTACAAAAACTCGATGCCAACATGAAGCCATTGATATTTATAAATTTAATTTGGTCTGCTATAAGCCAATGTTCTGTTAGGCATAGAATACTGCATGCAATATCTTCAATTACCGCTTCTAACTTGTTGAGTGCCGTTGTGAGGCATTGCACATTTTGGTGTAAAATATGTAAGGGATATTTTATAGTTATTTCACCTGTGAGGTGGTTGGACGCTCTGGAAAATTTTGTGTGCTGTGTTCCCTATTCTTCTTAGATTTAAAAAAGAATCGGTTTACAAATATATGCTCTGGCCAGAAGTCTTCATGTATAACCTTTGTTTCTGCTGCAGTTGGAACACCAATTTTAAAGGATGCGTACGATGCATCCTCATATTTCGGTTTCAGTTTCTCTACTATAAAGGGATAATTTCCTGCCATTTTTAGGTGATTAATAATTTGTTCGGAATTTACATCTTTCTGGAATCTAGATACAAAGAGCCATTTCCGTATTATAGAATCTGCTACTGGAAGATCTACATTAGTGCTTTTTACATTAAATGCAAAGTTATTTTTCTTTGTTTTATTCCTATGAACGACCTTCGTCCATTCAGGATTATTTTCAATGTCTTAATGCTGGTCATTCACCTTACTTGGTTGTTTTTCTGCTGATTTATTGTTTATGGACATTAAACTGTCGTGTTCAATTAAATTTAATTTTTCAGGCTATTTATTGATTGTACTTCTATCTATAGTAGGATTTTTATATTTCTTAGTTGGATACAGTGTTTGAAGAAATCTTCCTTGGACTGCTTGTGTGGTTTATAACTTCACTACTTTTTATATTATTTACATGTTTGGTTAATATATTAATTTTTTCTTCTTGTTTTATAATAATCATATTTTGTCGACTTACTTGGTTGGACAGTTGTTTTATTTCCTGTTTAAGTGCAATTAATATTTGCAGTGAACACTTTTGTACGCCGTTTTTTTTACATTTGGTGCATGCAGTAACGCCGAATTTTTCATCCGATTTCATACAAGAAGGATGGAATTTCATTTCACAAACACTACACTTGAACATATCATACTCAATAGACTTGTTACATACTTGACACTTAATGTATGAACTTGTACTTAAATTTAACTAGCTATCGGATACTGAACGACTGACTAGGTTCGCCATTTTTAAGAGAAATGAATCAAATGACATGAAACAAAATTTTGAAAACTCGATTATCTCCAAAAACATTTTCAATCATTTAATGTTCTTATCAAAGCATTCAGTTTAAAGTTTCAAACGAGCGTTTCCACTCCCAGACTAAACATGAAGTAAAATTTCGAGTTTAGAAAAGCCCTGTGAAAATTTGTCGAGGGTCGCGCAGCGACCCGAGACAAATTTTCTGGGCTTTTCTAAACTCGAAATTTTACTTCATGCGCCACGCATATTAAACAGTGATTTAACGAGAAATTTAAAAACACACAAAAGAAATTTTTCAAGTTAATTCTTACGTTTAATTCGAATTATTTTTGACGATTCAAAACCTTTTGTAAGTATTCGAATCCTTTTTTAAATATTCGAATCCTTTTATGATTCGAATCACCCACATTTGGATTCGAATACGAATCCTCTTAAAAAAATGTAACGAATCCGAATCACGAATCCAGTTGAACTAAAGTATTCGAATGTCTCTTTTAAATCCTCTTAGAGTATTCGAATCCAGGATTCGAATCCTGAATGATTCGAATCCTGCCCAGCTCTGATTAAATATTTATTTAGACATTTTTATTGATAGAAACAAAATGTTCCTCTTAGGGATTATACATTTATGGACTATTTCAAATACGGGTAATTTCGTAATTTTGGAAAAACAAGCCGGTTTGTCGATACTTTAGTTAAATAAAAATTAACACTGTTGTATCCTTTATTCACGTTTTTTTCTAATCTTTAGATACATAATACATAAAAAAATTAAATGTGCATCCATAGAGAGTAGACGTGTTCCTTGTAGCTCTGGCAAAATCAGTTCTATTTCACGGAGATTTAACGTTATTTAACACTGTTAAAGTATAATCAGTGCCATTCTAATTGTGCTTATCGACAACTTATCAGTGAACTGTCCAAAACCACCAAACAACTGTGTAATTCCAATCGGAATTAATATAATAACATGGGCATATTCACGGAGAGACAAACGGCGGAGCTGAAGAACATAGCCTTCGAGGCGATAACAGAGAGTTTAAAAGATAAAACACTGCTGGACTCACTCGCAGAAAAGTTATCTGCCAGGGTCGCGGAAAAAATGTCTCCAGAAATTAATAAACTGGAATTGAAAATAACAACATTAGAAAAAAGGATCGCCGAAACGCTAAAGGATAATGATGAAATTCGTTTGAAAATGGACGACATAGAGCAGACTACCAAATTATGCAACTTAAGAATAAGCGGCCTACCGGAAGAGCACAACGAAAATATAGCGGAAGCAATCAATACATTGGTTATTAAAAAACTTAGTGCAGGAAATATACAGATCAGCCAATGTTTTCGCTATGGTCAATTCAACAAAGACGCAGAATATGCTCGACCAGTTCTTGTAAAATTCTATAATGAGAATAATCGTAACAAAGTTTATATGAATAAAAGAAAACTCAAAGGAAGTAATTTAATTATAAACGAAGATCTTACTAAATCAAGATATACTCTTTTTTAATCAGCGCAAGATGTACTTGGAAAGAAGAGTGTATGGACCAACGGTGGATTAATCTATACAATCATCAACAATCAGAAGCATCGCATTAAATCTACCGAAAACTTTTTAAAGCTACAATAATTGCCCGGTTTCTACAGGAGTACGCTATTTTTGTGTTGTTTTTGTATATTTGTTTAGTTTTGCTAAAAAATTTTTTTTCAGTGTATATGTAATAATTGAATAACTTATTTTTTCTCTTTCATTATTATTATTGTTCCTTGTTAATGGAACAAGACATTGAGAGCATCGTTGCAGAGCTTCCAATGATAAATAACATTTTTCTAGAAGATATTCACAAATGTCATTCTCACATTGAATGTTTCACCAGGGAATGTAAAGGGTTGTCGATTCTGCAAACTAATATTCGCAGTGTAAGTAAAAACTTTGATCATTTACTGATTTACCTTAGCATTATTAATATAACTTTTGATATAATTATTCTGACCGAGACGTGGATCTGTGAGGAAATTAATTACTTTAACATAGATGGCTATACACTATATTATAATAACAGTGGTATAAACAAATTTGACGGAGTTTTTGTTTATGCTAAAAATAATATGCCGCAAAGCAATGAGATTGTATGTATCAACAACTTTATTTTCATGAGAACGTGTGTAAAACGTTATGATGTGGATATTGCTATCACATCGGTGTACCGAATGCATACTTATAGACCTGAAGAGTTTATTCATTCTCTGGGTTTCTATGGGTCAAAATATATGACTAGTGCTTTGGAAATTTTGGCAGGTGATACCAATATTAACACTAAACTCGTTGACTCGCATATTTCTAATGAATACGTAAATGCATGTTATCAGTTAGGATTACATCATTGCATAACTAAAAATACTAGAATTGATCAAAATTCCGAATCATGTATTGATCGCATTTGTGTAAGAACTAATTTAGATTTTGACAAACTGCAAAGATTAATATCCGGTAGCAAAATAAGTGATCATTTTCCTGTTATACTCTCATTAAATTTAGGAAATAAAAATAAAGAATATATAAGTAATGAAATTATGGAAATAACATTAATCAATAATAACCAACTGATAGAAAAAATAGGTGCAATCAACTGGGAGTTTGTTTCAGACGCTGATATTAATAGAGCATTTGCGATGTTTTCAGATAGTATAAAGCGATGTACAGAATATTTTTCTTTCAAAAAACAAATAAAACCCGTATCTAGAAAACGTAAACCATGGAGGACTAATAGTATAATTGTTGAAATTAAGCAACGTGGTGCAATCCATAAACTCTTTTTAAAAAATAAGATTATTAATGACTTATACCAGCAATATAAAACGAAAAGAAATGAAGTAAACACACTTATTAGGAAAGAAAAAAAAATTTTTTCAAAATAAAATTGATAATACTAAAAGCATTAAAGAATTATGGAAAATTACAAAACGGTCTGTAAATATTGAGAAATCCAAAACAAAAATTAACAGAATTGTTACGTGCGAAAATTCAACCTTAGTAAAAGATTTCGAAATAGCTAATGAATTCAATAAATATTTTGTTAACGTATCTAAGGATATTATGAATAGTATAAATCCTGATCCGCTGTACAGGTCCAAAGAGATTAGTTTTGAAAAATCATTCTTTTTATTCTAGTATTAGAAACTGAGATTACATCTATAATTAAGAACCTAAATTCTAATAAAAGTCCTGGAATAGATGGTATCACGGTAAGAGTCTTGAAGCAGGTTTCTGAATTTATTTCTGGGTCGCTTAGCGAGTTATTCAACAGATGTTTTTCAGAGGGGTGCTTTCCAGACTGTTCAAAAACTACTATAATTATACCTATTCACAAAAACGGTAAAGTTGATACTCTCTCCAATTACAGGCCTATTGCACTAACATCGTGTATTTCAAAAAAAAATGAAAAAATTATTAAATCCCAAATGCAAAAATATCTGACAACACACAATCTACTATCCCCGAACCAGTTTGGATTCAGAGAAGGCTTAGGAACGGAAGATGCTTTGGCTACGTTAACATCATATATATACCGAAATTTAGATGCGTCAACACCATCAATAGGTATATTTTTGGACTTAGCCAAAGCATTCGACACTGTTAACTATTCTAAGCTGTATGAAAAACTGGAATTATTCGGGATTAGGGGCATAGCTTTACAGTTGTTTCAAAGCTATCTGACTAACAGATTCCAAATGGTCACCATAAATAATGTAAATAGCACCAAAAGAAGAGTTACATGCTGGGTACCACAAGGCTCAGTACTCGGTCCTGTACTCTTTATAATATATATAAATGAACTGTTACGAACAAATACAGACGTCAAATGCATATCATACGCCGATGATACAGTAATATATATTAATGGTCCAACATGGGAAAAGGTTTTTAAAAAAGCCTCATTGCATTTGTAAAGGATTAAATACCGGTTAGATAACAATTGCCTATGCTTAAATTTGAATAAAACTGTCTTTATGCCATTTGGTTCATATATTAATTGCCTTCCCGCAACTGACAGAGTTAAGCTGCATGAATCAAATTGTGATAGTCAAAATTGTAATTGCAGCATTATAATCACTTTTGTAACGTCAACCAAGTACTTAGGCGTAACCTTGGATTCACATATGAATTGGAACGATCATATCAATGGTGTAGTTTCTAAAGTTGGAAAATTTATCTATATGTTTAAAAAGATAAGATGTGTGCTGAACAAGAAGATGTTACTAACGATTTACTATGGCTTTATTCAATCTGTCCTAAATTATGGTTTATTGTTATGGGGCTCAGCAAGTGATGTCTATATGAAAAAAATAAATGCGTTTCAGAATGTTATATTAAAGGTTATGTTATTAAAAGAGATTTTATACCCAACTACTCAACTATATTTAGATGCTGAGGTTTTTAATGTAAATCAGTTATATTTTTTGAGTCTATGCAAATACTTGTATAAGCATAGACATGTACCATCACTTCTTCATTTACCTGAACATCATTATTCAACTCGCAACAAAGTTAACAATTTCTCGAATTCCCTACTTACCAGAAAGGCCATTGGAGAACAGATGTTTTTCAGAGGGGTGCTTTCCAGACTGTTTAAAAACTACTATAATTATACCTATTCACAAAAACGGTAAAGTTGATATTCTCTCCAATTACAGGCCTATTGCACTAACATAATTATTTGTTAGAGAATAACCTATTACATTCTCATACTACTGTCTCGATACAGAATTTTATAATAAACATTAAACGATTTGTGGCAAATTCAAACCAAGAGGAAGTGTTATTTATCATTGGAAGATAGAAAGGATGTCCTATCGGACTTCTACATATATTTTGATACGTATGATATACATTATTTTCATGAATTCTCTCTTTTATGTTAAGAATAAATTACTGCTAAATTATCAACAAGCCTTTTTTACTTCGACTATTTGGCAGATAATAATTGGGATATTGTAAATTGCACTTTACTTTACTTTACTTTATTTAATTCTCTTTTTCCTATTTTTTCTTTCTTTCTTATATGCTATATATATATATATATATATATATATAACTTGCTTGAGTTTTTTGGGCTGCTTTCTCGCGTTGGTTGCTTTATTTGCGCTCTACGTTTCGGCAGCATCACTATATATATATATATATATATATATAATGTATTATTATGTTAACTGAGTAATTAAATAAATAAATAAATAAAATAAATAAATATTGCGAGTGCTACGCACTCATAACTAGTTCTAACTAACTTTAGTTCAGATATTTTTAATTAGATGATTTGGAATTGTTATTATTGCCTAATAAAATAAGCCTTAATTTAACACGCATAATTTTTCTAAGTTTAAAACTAAGCATAGCGCAGGCAATCAAATTTGGATTTTGCTGGATTTATTAATTTATAATTGTATATAAAAGTTTAAAAAATTGGTAACCATTTTTTTTTATTGAAAAAATAAGAAGGTCAAATTATTTATAATAGTTAGAAAACTATAAACTTTGAAATATAAAAACGAATTTAAATTATTTTCGACTTTCTGCAACATTTTTGTCTCATTGAAACAAGTCTCCAAATATTCATTGAAACAACTACTTCTCGAGCTAATACCCCGACAGATATTGAATTATACAATGAATATTTGAGCTCTACTGTTCAATGCATAATTTATATGCAAAATGCAACATTAGTTCAAATTATTGTCTCACCAAACTAAATGAAGAAACAGAAAATTGAAATAAATTGAAATACAATTTAAAAATTGAAAAAATTAAAGGAAAAGAATTTTAATTGTCTTAAGCCATCTATAGACGCGTTTCGAGATCTATCCCTCATCAGTATAGCTATGCTTTAGACTTTTCATACAAAAAAATATTAAAATAAACAGGAAACTTACAGGAATGTCGAAGTGTGTCGTCGAAACAGGTACACAAAACTGGGGCGAGTGCAAATGAATGAATGAATTTTTCTTTATGTTAAATTGTCTTTATATATTAACTTTGAGATTGATTTTTCAAAAAATTTAAAATAAATTACTATATCGAATAAAATCAAGTCTGGCAAGATAATTTGTATTTTATAATAAATCTAAAAAAAAATCACAGGCATACTTAGAAATATCACCGGAAGCGACATCCGTTTTGAAAAGTTTAATGAAGCACGATATAGTTTTTGTTTGTTTGCAGATTTAGACGGACATTTTACATACAAATCAATTGTTTGGTTAAGATTTAGTTTACACGATTGATTAAAAGAAAATTTTAATAATTTTTTTTTTTTCGTTCACAAGACATTTATTTTTGACTCAGAAATTCTTTTGACTTCAATAAAAAAAAAAAAAAAATCATTATAATAATCTTCCTGAAGAATTCAACGGGACTGGTCACGACTTCCTAAATTTACCGCTAAAAGGGGTAGAGTAGGAAATCGTGACTAGTCCCGTTAAATAATTCATCAGGAAGATTATTATAATGATTTTTTATTGAAGTCAAAAAAACTCTGAGTCAAAAATAAATGTCTGACAAGGGTGGTCTCAATGACCCTGGATATTCTATAGTGGCAGGTTGTCGCAGCTGAAAGTCGTTAATTTGTTTTCTTCGGAGCTTATATTAACTGTTTTATCAAGTCCCTGCGCTAGCCTGCGCTTAAAAGTTACGCTTATTAAAATTTAAGCATATATTTCAAAAATTATGAAATTTTTGCAAAACATATCTTTTAATTTTCTGGGCACGTTTTATTATTCATTTATATGCTAGAATAATAAGAAAAATACATTAACATCACTTTATTGCATAAAAATATGAAATCACAAAAATAATTAAATTATTAATAAAATTCTCAATTCGAACCTCGAGAATTCATAGCTAAGATAAAAATACAAAATTCAGCGACTTCAGTTAAGGAAATGTAGTACTTAATTATCTTATAAACTGAAAATAAAAGTTGTTTTTAATTCCCAGAAAATTGAAAAAAGTAGGGTTTTAACGTTGCCTAGACCACTGTGCGCCCCTCAAATGCAAACTGTTAAGCTTTTCTATACAGTGAATGGAAGAATCACCAATATTCCTACCTAATAAAACATAAGTTACAGCAATAAAACATTTGAAAATCATCAAAACACTCGCGTTAGATAAATAAATCATTAATTGTTTGATTTGAGTTATGTGGAGTATTTAATCACAATGAAAAAACTGTTTTTATTCCTTACTTCACTTTTATTTTTATGTGTTAGATGTACATTTCGAGTGCTAAGCACTCATTATCAATAACTAAAAATAATAATAATAAATAACTAGTTATTGATAATGAGTGCTTAGCACTCGAAATGTACATCTAACACATAAAAATAAAAGTGAAGTAAGGAATAAAAACAGTTTTTTCATTGTAAATAAATCATTAGTTATTTTTAAAGGTTTTTTTTTACTGAAATCTCCTGAAACGTGTTTTAAACAGCACTGATAAAAATCTAGAAAAAAATAATTTATTACTAAACCACAAATTATGTTAGCTAACGAATTTTGCTGCAATTTAGAATTTGCATTGTAAAATATTTTCATCGCCTTAAATGGTGGATGCGCCAGGCAACAACAATTCTTAGTAATCGGAAATTTTCATATTTTTTTTCAAAATACGTCACAGATTTTTTTTAGTTATGTTTTCTATTTTATCAACATAGAGCTTATTTTTCTTTCAAGTATAAATATCATGATAATTACGCTGTAAATTTTCAGGATTTGATTGTTATAAAAGCGTTTAATGTTAATTCCCAACAAATCCATTTAAAAATACAGTTATTGCTTAACCCTAATGCTTAATATTAATATGAAATGTTAACGAGTGCTTCTATTCCTTGATTAAAAAATGTTCTAGTTTAGCAATCATATCATTTAATTAACCTTAAATATTTAATTGATGAGGCGGATACATGATGAAACTCCATAATACTATTTGAAATAAAACAACGCAGTTGGGAGGGTTTCACTTTTTATTGTTGAACACTGCAACATGTTTCACCACACAGTGGCTTCATCAGGCAGATGAAATAATCATTATTTCATCTGCCTGATGAAGCCACTGTGTGGTGAAACATGTTGCAGTGTTCAACAATAAAAAGTGAAACCCTCCCAACTGCGTTGTTTCATTTCATATAATTAACCTTAGTTTAAATCGTTAAATTGAACATTATTTGTCATTATTTTTATAAAATCACATTACTTTTTCTTAATTATTTTAGCTGTAAATTTTCTGATATTCTTTAATTGGTAAAAGAATTAAATTTGAAGCCTTAAACGCGTGTTTTCCACTCCCAGACTAAGCATGAAGTAAAATTTCGAGTTTAGAAAAGCCCCGTGAAAATTTGTCGAGGGTCGCGCAGCGACCCGAGACAAATTTTCTGGGCTTTTCTAAACTCGAAATTTTACTTCATGCGCCACGCGTATAAAAACTATAATATTGTCAAATTTATGTACATTTTAACTTCATTTAAAATCTGTGTTTAATACGCGTGGCGCATGAAGTAAAATTTCGAGTTTAGAAAAGCCCAGAAAATTTGTCTCGGGTCGCTGTGCGACCCTCGGCAAATTTTCACGGGGCTTTTCTAAACTCGAAATTTTACTTCATGCTTACTCTGGGAGTGGAAAACACTCGTTTAAAGCATCAAATAGAACTATTTTAAGAAGCAACTCAAAAGAGAAATTCCATGTATAAGTGAATGAGATAATTGTTAAGTTATTATAAATTTTTGTTTGTTTTTTGCAGTTGTTGTTGTTTTAGTTTATCAATGTTTTAATATTCTTGTTAACTGGATTTTTCATATACCTATTATAAATGAAAATAATATTTATTCAATGAATAGCTATCTAGAAAATCTTTTTTGTTTTTTGTTTTTTTGGTATTTTAACTATTTAGGACAAAACAAAATATTAAGTGTTACATATTGTTGCAATCACAAGAAAAAATTGAATATTTTGAGATACTCAGGTACAGGGTGTCCTATTTAAGAAAATATTAGTTTTGATAAAAACATCTATACTTTTTTAAGTACACCACTAGATTCTACGTAAAAAGTCAAAAAAATTTAGTATTTAAAATATTTTTCTTTTTCTATAAATAACCGAGTCATAAGAGATAACAAAAACCAACAGATTTTGAGAATCACCCTGTATCTTCTAAACCAATCTAATTAGCGTAGATCTGATAGCGCCATTAAACTAAACACTAAAAAAGGGAACGGCACACATCTTAGTTTTTTTATATCTCTTACCGATTAGCCTCAATGGCAAAAAAAACACCCTGTACATTTCGAGTACTATGTGCTCATTATTAACTGCTGTACATCTAGCAAAAATAAAAAATATTGTGAAGAAAGTGTTTTAGGTTTTCATTCCAAGTTAGTTGAAATCTTCACGTAACTCGAAAACATATTCCTATAATTTGAAATTAACTACATTTTGAGACATTCGCTGTTTCTATAAAAACGTGCAATTTAAGACTTTAACCGAGTGTGTCCACTCCTCGACTAAGCATGAAGTAAAATTTCGAGTTTAGAAAAGCCTGAAAATTTGGATTTGCCGGGGCGCGCGAGCGAAGCGAGTCGCGCCCCGGCAAATCCAAATTTTCAGGCTTTTCTAAACTCGAAAATTTATTTCATGCGCCACGCGTATAAAACACTGAAATATTGTAAAATTTCAAATATACTGCTTTGATATGTAGGTATATAATACATAGCCGACTCAGCTTGATTTTATAATTTAGCTCATAATACATTTTTCAAATAAATAATAAATATTTTTTTTCTCTAACGAAGGGAAAACGCTCGCTTTGTATTTTGACACGATATTTTAGAAAATCAATAGCAGGAATTGTCAGGCGCTTGAATGTCTTCAAAATTGAAGCGCCTAAAATTTCCTGCTCCTGATTTTTTGAAATATCGTGTCAAAATACAAAGCGAACATTTCCCTTTGTTCTCTAAATGATCTGTTTGGTTAATATTGTCTAGCAATTAACGTATAATTACACTCCTAATTTAATCTTTAAAATTACATAATCCAGCATTAAAGTTATAACTTCAATTATTTCATTCCTCCGTTTTGTCCTTGCGGGAATAACAATTCCGAAACAAGTTGAACGCAAGCAAAAAACATAAATAAGCGCCCCGCGATAAAAGTTTGATCACTTAACATTTATGATTAAAAGTTTCCGTTTCAATTTCTAATACTCCCCGAGAAGCCGGAGCTGATTTTCTCGGGAAATCCCCGCGGAGGCCGGCTCGTGCCCTTTTCCCCCTTGTTCCTCTCCGAGTTGCCCGCTCCTAATAGAGTTGGGATTTTTCTAACGCAATTAGTAAACTATAAAGAGCCGTCCTGCCCCCTAACTAATTCAGGACCCTTAACTTGTTTTAAGCCGTTGTGTGCCGAAAGGAAATTGATGCGGTTTTACTCTATTTTGAAGGTATTAACACTCAAGACACTGCATTTACAAAATGCAAAGGAAACTTTTACTAATATATTAGGTGATAATATTGAAAGGATATGGAAGTCTATAGATCATAAATGAAATAACATATTAAAAGTAGTTTAGGTATTTTTTATACATCCATAAAGAAATGCAAATATTTGTTTTATTTTTAAACCGAACAAATTAAACATACGAGGGAAAGTCAGTAATTAAATCACTGCACATAAAAAGGACTGTTATTCCTCACTTCACTTTTTATTTGTATCGTGTATAACGTGTATAACGATACAAATAAAATGTGAAGTAAGGAATAAGTCGTTTTTATGTGTAATAATCACTTCATCTTAACTCAAAAACATACAGTTAATTAAATCACTAACTGATGTAAGAAAAATTAATATATTATTGGGCTATTTAAACATGTATTAGCAGAGATTAGATAGATTCTAAAAAAGCATCACCTAATTTAATTCAAATTACTTACTTACTTTGTTACTATATGAATATACACTTAGTATTATTTAACCTAACGCAATTTTCAATTTATATAAATTTTGCCACTTTGAAAATAAAGAGATATTATTATTAATATAAAGAATTCGTACGAAATAAAATCAAACTGAGTCGGGTATAAATAGTAAACGTACATATCTAAGTAGTATATTTAAAAAAAAAATGGATCTTGTTTTTCTAAGCTCGAAATTTTAATTCTGATCAATTCTGATAAAAAATTCCCAAAGCAAATAAGAGTATATTTTAAAATTCACAATATTTCAGCGTTTTATACGTGTGGCGCATGAAGCAATATTTCGAGTTTAGAAAAGCTTGAAAATTTGGATTTTGGTGAAAAATTTATTATGAGATAAATCATAAAATCAATATATTACTAATTTCACTATATTTCAGTGTTTTATCGCGTAGCGCATGAAGTAAAATTTCGAGTTTAGAAAAGCCCCGTGAAAATTTGTCTCGGGTCGCTGCGCGACCCTCGACAAATTTTCACGGGGCTTTTCTAAACTCGAAATTTTACTTCATGCTTAGTCTGGGAGTGGAAACCCTCGTTAGATGTTTCAAATTAACCACCTTTTAAAAAACCAGGAATAGTTGTTTTCTAAGAAAACCTAAGATATTCCCCTTAATATTAGAAACAGTTATCCTTAAATAATTCCAATTATATGTGTGGCGACATTTTACTTCATGCTTAATTAAGGAATGGAATCCCTCGTTCAATAACAAACCAAAACTATAAGTATTACTTTTATTTCAATTAATATCTGACACAACTTGATTATTTGATAAATAATCATTTTTAATTAAAAAAAGTGGAATTGTTTCATTATAAATGTTCAGTTATTTGTTTTTTTTTATAAAAGCATATACTTTAAAAAGCTTTTATAAAAACAACGAATGTTTGAAAATTTACCCTCTTGAAAAATTCTCTATATTACATAATATAATACATAATAAATATATATATATATATATATATATATATATATATAAATAAAGGGTGTGGCAAATTATACCCAGCTATGAAATACTGTTATAATTTTGTTATTTTCTTGACAACTGTCAAAAGTAAAGTTTATATCAAAGTAGAAAGATACAGAATTTTATTATGCAGTGTTATTTGCCTGAAGAACGCGCAGAAATTGTTAAATTGTATTTTTAAAACTCTTCTTCGATAATATCAACTCAACACGCTTTTAGGCAAGCCTATCGAAGCCTAATCGAAGAGCTCCACACGGAGAAATAATTAGACGTTTAGCAAACGCGTTTTTACAAAATAGCTCAGTAAGTGATATAAAGCATATTGGAAGACCTCGCTCTGGTCGTTTAAATAAAAATATTGAGCTTGTTCGGGCTGATGTTGAGGCAGAACCAAAAACTTCCACAATAAGACGTGCGGCACGATAAGAGTTGTCTAAGTGGACTTTAAAAAAAATTTTGCACTTAGACTTGCATATACAGTCTGTTTTATTTATTGTGACACAGCACATATGTCCGTTATTAGTACATATAGAAAAAAAAGTTAGAGACAAAAGTTTTAGTATTTTTTATGATCTATTCAATCGTAATGTCAGAAAAACAGTTGAAAATCAAATAAACACGTGAAAGCTATTAGTTTCATATTCTTTAATGAAACACCCTGTATATTTTGTTTATTTCAAATAGGCATTAATATTAGCCTTATAATGATACCACATAAGTACCCATTTATTATAGAAATAACACGACAATTGCCAATAAATGAAATTTATCAGTTGACATGAATAACTATTTAAAGTGTCTGTTCAAAGTGACGTCCGTTGTTTGCAATACATTCTTCACATCTCTTCATTAAATTTCGTCGTGCTTTTTGCAACATCCGTGGTGTTATTTGGCCACATGCCATACGAATATGATTTTTCAGATCGTCTAGATTTTCTGGACGAGTAAAATAAACTTTTTGCTTTAAAAATCCCCAAATAAAAAAATCTAAAATAGACAGATCTGGCGATCCTGCTGGCCAGTTTATGGGGCCACCATTTGCAATCAATTTCAAACCAAACTTTCTTTCCAAAATATCTTTGACATTTCTTGCGTTATGGGGAGGAGCTCCATCTTGTTGGAACCACATATCTCGGCGTATTTCTAGGGGGATATCATCTAAATAATCTCCAAATTCTATCGTAAGAAAGTTGGCATATCGCTCCGCATTCAACGTTCCTTGATAAAAAAAATGGTCCTATTATGGTATCACCTAACACACCAAGCCACACATTAACTGAAAATCTTTGTTGGAATCTGCATTCTCGAATTTGACGTGGATTCTCAGTATCCCAGTAATGGTCGTTTTTTCGGTTGGAGATTCCGTTGTTGTTGAAATTTGATTCATCACTCCAAAGAATTAAATTTAATAAATGTTGATTGTTACTAAGCCAATTACAGAATACTATCCTCCTGTCAGAATCACCATCTCTTAAACCTTGTACTAACTTAATTTTATATGGTCTCATTTTATGTTTTCTCAGAATAGAAAATATTTTATGCATACTTATTCCTAAGTCAGCCACTGCTTCGCGTATTGAATTACGTGGATGTGCTCTAAAATAGGCCAATATCAATACTTCATTATTATCTTCTCTTTCTTGTCTTCTCCTTCGTAATTTATTATTAAAACACCCATTTCTCTGTAAATTTTGTTCAAGTCTTGCAAAAGTGCGATAATGTGGTTGTCTTCTTTCTGGATACATGTTTCCATAAGTGATACTAGCTTCTCTAGAATTATCGTTGCATCTAACGAAGACCTTTAGCATATCCATTTTTTCATCATTAGAATAGTAATTATCACCCATCTCTAAAGATTTGAATCAACAACACGCAAGACGGAAAGTTACTACACCACTTTGACATTAAAGCGTTAACAAATTGTTTTATGTCAATTGTTATCCACGGCAACTGATAAATTTCATTTATTTGCAATTGTCGCGTTATTTGTATAATGAAGGGATACTTATGTGGTATCATTATAAAGCTAAGGTTATTACCTATTTGAAATAAACAAAATATACAGGGTGTTCCATTAAAGAAAATGAAGCTAATAGCTTTCACGTGTTTATTTGATGTTCAATTGTTTTTCTGACAATGCTACTGAATAGATCATGAAAAATACTAAAACTATTGTCTTTAATTTTTTTTCTATCTGTACTAATAACGGACATATGTGCTGTGTAAAGACGTTTGCAATACGCACAAATCGTTACAAACTTATGGAAACAGAACACAATTTTTGGCATAATTTGATATTGAGCGACAAAGCAAATGTTTGCCTTGCTGGTCGCGTCAGCAAGGAGAACAGAAAACCGTCATCTTATTCAAGAGAGCATATAGGTTAATCAAAAAGTTGTTGTTTGGTGAGCCATATGCTCGGAACAAATCATTGAACCCTTATTCTTTTAAAATGCCATGGGCAATGCAAGTACTGTTAATGTCAAACGATATTGAACAATGATACGAGGATTTCTGCAACCACAGTGGGAAGAACTTGGCAAAGAACATTTCTGGTTCCAGCAGGATGGTGCTATATGCCACACAGCGTGTGAAACGGTCGCTCTTCTTACAGACATTTTCCCTGATTTGACGGCACCAGATTTTTTCTTGTGGAGATACTTAAGAGTCTATATTAATCGCCGACAGACGTTAGAAGACTTAAAGACTAATATTCGTGAAGAAATTGCGCAATTTTAGCTGAAATATTGCGCAAAGTTATGCTACACGCTCAAAGTAGATTGGTCATTGTCTGGCTTGTCGTGGCGGTCATTTACTTGATGTTGTTTTTCATTAATAATGTTACATATTTTAATAAATAGTTTTTAATAAAAAAAATATTTTGTTGCCTTAATTTTTGTTATATTTAAAAAATAGTTGGCTGGGTATATTTTTCGGCACCCAATATATATATATATATATATATATATACAGGGTGAGTCGGGAGGAGCGCACCAAACTCTAGGAGTGTATTATACACGTGAAAATAATGTAAAAAATCTCATTTGTTCTTATCCGATTTTAATTTGTTTTCAAGTTATAGCGTAATTAAAAATGTTCATCTAGCTTTCCACTTCTATCTGAATTTTAACATTATCAAAGTATGCCATGTTCGAGGCTTATAAACATTTGATAATTCTGACGTTTTGATGAACTGTCAGTGTACGGTGAACAGTAACTGAACGTTTAAGTTCGAATTAATGTGATTGTTAGTGTTGCAAAATGCCACATACTTATTCAAATTTAGAATATGCAAATATGGTGTTTGTATATGGTTTCTCTAATGGAAATGCTACAGCTGCTGTTGAAGAATATCGTGAACGTTTTCCACACCAAAGACATCCTGATAAAAACATATTTATTAGAGTTTTCAACAAATTGTGCGAGACTGGTAAGCTTCCCAGTGCTAACATAACATATGAGCGCGCTGCTCGACAAGGTTTTGTACAAGTAGAAAATATTCTGCATCTAGTAGAAGAAGATGCAACTACTAGCTCACGGAGAATTGCCACTCAATTGGCAATTCCACAAAAAAGAGTGATGAACACGCTACACGAGCAAGGCTTATATCCTTATCACGTTCAGAGAGTACAGCACCTACAACCAGGGGATTACGCTAACCGTACGGAATTTTGTCGGTGGATAAATAATAATCATCGTAATGTATCGAGTATACTCTTTACGGATGAAGCTACATTTACCCGTGATGGCATTAACAACACTCGTAACTCTCATGTATGGTCTGATGAAAATCCCCACGCAACAGTCGAAAGCAATTTTCAACATCGGTTTTCTGTAAACGTGTGGTGTGGTATGGTTGACAATTATTTAATCGGCCCTTTAATTTTGGAGAATCGTCTCACAGGAGGCAACTACCTCAATTTTTTACAAAATGAATTACAAGGCCTGCTAGAAGATGTTCCTATGAATATTAGAATGCAGATGTACTATCAGCACGATGGAGCTCCTGCACATGTCGCTCGTCAAATCAAGCAACATTTGGACGAACGTTTTCCAAGGCGTTGGATTGGTCGTGGAGGTCCTATTAATTGGCCTACAAGATCTCCAGACCTCACACCATTAGATTTTTGTTTATAGGGCTGGATGAAAAATGAAGTCTACAAAATAAAAGTGGACACACGGGAATCACTAATTAGACGAATTGAGAATACTGCAGCCCATATAAAAGAAGAAAGAAATGAATCAATTGGGAGAGCAACAAACGCTCTTCGTAGATGAAGCAGAAAATGTTTAGAAGTCAATGGCGGTATTTTTGAACATTTGTTGAAAGAACGCTATGATTAAGAACATTTTTTTGTATAATGACTTGTTTATTTGTTAATATGCTATAACTTGAAAACAAATGAAAATCGGATAAGAACAAATTAGTTTTTTTACATTATTTTCACGTGTATAATACACTCCTAGAGTTTGGTGCGCTCCTCCCGACTCCCCCTGTATATATATATATATATATATATATATATATATATATATATATATAAATATTTATATAAATGAAGTCTCAACAAAAACAATTTAAAGATTTTATAGGAACAAGGAATGTCTACAAAGTCAGGTTAGAGTCACTCAATTTGCTGATGATACCTCACTTTTTATCACTAACCCTAACATAGACCAACTATTAACATCTGAAGTTGATGCAAGGAGAGCTTCTAAAATATGGTTTGATTCAAACAGACTTTGCATGAATGATGAAAAGACCGTGAGCTTATTATTTACTTTAAAAAATCAAGAAGAATTTGTTGCTGATTCAGCCAAGTTTTTAGTGTTACAGATAGATAATAAGTTAAAGTGGGATGTGCATTTTACCAATGTGGCAAATATAATAACAAAGAATATATGCCTGTTGAGAAATTTAGTATGATGTGTTTCTCAATATGTTGTTAGAGCAGCTTACTTTGCGGTATGCTATTCAATTATGTCATATGGACTTCTTGCTTGGGGGTCACTCGAGTCCCGCGGGGCGGATTTTTGCTTTACAGCGTAGAGTTGTTAGAATAATAGCTAACGCGGCTTACAGGGAAGACTGCAGGAATATATTTGTGGAGCTGGGTATTTTAACTCTGCCTTGTCAATGTTTACTCTGGGTTGAAGATCACATTGAAAACTATTTGGAAAATAATCAACATCACAACTACTACACTAGACATAATTATGAAATACGACTGACGAGAAGCCGGTTAACTTTAGCCCAAAACGGAACACGCTATCATGCACCAAAATAATTTAACAAATTACCACAAGAAATAAAACTTCTCAAAGATAAATTGTTTAAAATAAGCATCAAGAAAATATTACTTGAGAATGCATTTTATTCTTTAGAGGAGTATTTATCACATAATTTGAATATATAATTGATTTTATTTTAATTAATGTATATTAGTATAAATGAAATTGCCAACTTGTTGTATAATTCAATGTCCGTCGGGGTATTAGCCCGGGAAGTAGTTGTTTCAATGAGTGTTTGATATAGTCTATGTAAGAATAACTTGTTGTAGATTGCTAAAAGAATCGCACTTTTAATGTTTAATGTTATTTTAATTAATGTATATTATTTTGTGTGATTTATGATTGTGTTGTATTTAACTTTTATAAAAACGTTCATATTTACTATGCATATATATATATATATATATATATATATATATCAAATAAGAAATAACAGCGCATTAGGTCATGATGTAAAAGTTATTTTTTATCAAGTGAGTGTGCAAGGAGGACAGAAGACGACGACGATCGTTTCGCTCTTTTTATGAGCTCCTCAGGCCGCCACATCCATCATCCCATTAGTGTCGGTTTTTAGTTTAAACCATCGACTAGCTAAAAACCGACACTAACTGTAGAAGCAAAATGAGATCATTGCCCTTATCAATGCAGTAGCATTTATAGATACTGACGTCAATACCGGCTTATGGTTAGCGAAGTCAGTATATATACAACTTCTACATATCAAGTGAGTGTGTATGGGATGATGGATATGGCGGCCTGAGGAGCTCATAAAAACAGCGAAACGATCGTCGTCGTCTTCTGTCCTCCTTGCACACTCACTTGATAAAAAAATAACTTTTACATCATGACCTAATGCGCTGTTATTTCTTATTTGGTACGTATAAGCAGGTCGTTAATTCTAATTTATATATATATATATATATATATATATATATATATATATATATATATATATATATATATGTTAAAACGTAGATTTTCGCGGGCGTAACATGTATCACTGTTTCTTCGGGTTTTGTCCAGCATATTTTCTTGGCTCTGGTCCATTTTATTTTTAATTCGACGTTTCAATGACGTCGCAGTCATCATCGTCAGGAATAACTAGTAAAATTCCATTGCTCTAGCAACCACTTGTTTGATTTTTACGTACTACTTGATGCGTGAATTTCTTGTTTGGCTTCGTGTTACTCTTCTGTTTTGTTCTTCTAATGATGTAGTAGTGACAATTTCAATATTATTTTCGGAAGAGGTTGGATTTTGAATTTCTTGGTTGTTGTTCGGAGATAATATATTTTGACCAGAATTTATACAAGTTTTCCAAATTGGTGGTAGTCTTTTAGCATCATCTCTTTGATTTAGACTGTTCGGCCTCTTTTCAATTTCTATCGCTTCTCTAATAATCCTCGCGTGGAAGAAGTCTGTCTTTTTTAAAATTCTCGTTTTTTCGAAATTTATTGTATGTTTAGAAATGTTTACGTGTTGAAATAAAGAAGATTGTGGATCAGACTTTCTTACTGCTAAAATGTGTTCATCTCGACGAGTACTAATTTTCCGGTTTGTTTGTTCTACATAGCTCTTCTCACACATACCACATGGAATTTCATATACGCCTTGAGCTTCAAGTGGGATAATTTCTTTTGGAGTTCGGAGTAAATTTTGAATTTTTGTGTGTATATTGAAACAAGTTCTAATATTGTATTTGGAGAGGACTTTTCAGATTTTATCAGTTGTTCCTTTAATGTAGGGAAGGGTGACGTTGCTACACGGACTTTCACTTCTTGTTTTTGGACTTTTGTTTCTGTTAAATTTATTGATTGTTTTTTTGGAAAACCCATTTTGCATTAATGCCTTTTTGACATTGGATATTTCATCATTTAAGTGGTGTTCGTCCGATAGGGTACGTGCTCTTAGTAGAAGCGATTTTGCCACAGAGGCTATTTGAGCTGGATGGTGATGTGACTTCGCATTCAAGTACCTGTTTGTGTGTGTAGGTTTTCGGTATATGGTGTAATTTAAGTTTCCACTAGGATTTCGGATAATAAGAGTGTCCAGAAAGGGTAAACGTTTGTTTTCTTCAACTTCCATTGTGAATTGAATTGTGTTGTGGATATTGTTTAGATGCGATAAAAAAATGGTTGCGGTTCTCAATACCATGTTGCCAAATAACGAAAGTATCATCCACGTATCGTAGCCAAAGTTTAGGTTTTAGAGGGGAAGAATTTAGTGCTTTGGTTTCGAAATCTACCATAAATAAATTTGCAACTATTGGTAATAGAGGAGAACCCATTGGTGCACCTTCCAATTGTTTAAATTTTTGTCCTTTATATGCAAAGAAAGTGTATTTCAGGCAGTGTGACGCAAGATCTAAAATTTCGTTTGACTGATGATACTTGGATTTTATTATTGCTATCGTCTCGTCAATTGGGATTTGTGTAAAGAGAGATTTAACATCGAAACTTACTAATATATCATTTGCATCTAAAATTTGATCTATAATTTTGTTTACAAAATCTGCGGAGTTGATTATGTATGAATCAGCGTCTTCAGTTAGTGGCTGCCATTTTTTTTAGCAATATATGCTGCTAATTTAACTGTTGGGGAACCAATTCCGGAGACGATTGGTCGTAAAGGAACACCTTCCTTGTGTATTTTTGGTACACCGTAAATTTTGGGGCAAATAGAAGATTTTTCCCTAGGAATTAGTTTCAACGCTGTATTTTTATCAATTTTGGAATTTTTAATTTTTGATTTCATTGTTTTTCTAAATAAACGTAAACTTTTCTAAACATACAATAAATTTCGAAAAACCGAGAATTTTAAAAAAGGCAGACTTCTTCCACGCAAGGATTATTAGAGAAGCGATAGAAATTGAAAAGAGGCCGAACAGTCTAAATCAAGGAGATGATGCTAAAAGACTACCACCAATTTGGAAAACTTGTATAAATTCTGGTCAAAATATATTATCTCCGAACAACAACCAAGAAATTCAAAATCCAACCCCTTGCAAAAATAATATTGAAATTGTCACTACTACATCATTAGAAGAACAGAACAGAAGAGTAACACGAAGCCAAACAAGAAATTCACGCATCAAGTAGTACGTAGTAGTAGTAAGTATGTATATGAATTTTGTAAACGTTTGTAAAGCACCAAATAAATTGATTTGATTTGATTTGATTTGAAAGTAAGAGCAATGGTAATATGTATATTATTTTATTGTGAAAAAGTCGATTTGTATGAAACAATCGACTTTTTTATATTAAAATAATTGACTTTTCTTATACGCCATTGTATTTAAATATGTTAGAAGAAAAATCCCCTGTATATAAAAAAAATATTAAATTCATCAAGTATAAATCGATTCAAATATGATTTTATATTTGAATCGATTTATACTTGATGAATTTAATAATTTTTTTCTTGTGTGAAGCAATTTTCTGATTGGGTTGAAATGGAGATTGGGGGGCGCAGTGGATATCACGGTCTGGCGCTTATAAATAACGGTGAAGTGATGGTGATGTTGGGCTCGTATCAATCCGCATTGGCTGGAGATTAGAATGGGCAGAATTGGAGTAAATAGATACTGAAGGGGAGGTTGAGTTACGGGGGAATATCGAAGGGGGTGGCGGAGGGAGGGAATATACGGGACAGAATGGGCTCTCGTCGGGGTCGGTAATCGATGTCAGCAGCTCAGAGATTCGAATTGAATTTATTACGGGATTATTGTGATCGTGTCTATTGTTGGATATGTTTGTCATGAATTATATATATAGGTATACGTCTGTACAAGAGTTGGGATTTTTATTTATTATAAACGATTATTCATTATTCTTCGGATGAATGGATTTTTCAAGTTTATTTTTTTTTAAACCGAATAAACCGAATTTAAAATAAGATTTAAAAAGAATATTATTAAAATATTGACGATTTATTTACGTTAATTATTTTTCACAATTAAAAAATGTATACAAATTATAATAGTAATAGTTTCTGTATAATTTTTAAAACTTAAATTTACGGCTAAAATATCTTAATATCGAGTTCCCATTCTGATCATAAGCTCGATATTTATTTATTTATTTATTTATTTACAGTAAAAACCATTTTAACATTAACATAAAAAAAAAATATACACTCTAAGTATACAAAACTAATTACATCACTACTAAACTAAACTTTATACGAGCTTATAGTATAAAGCTAATAAAACAATAGCATCTTCTATTAAGGGAAAGAATAATTAATATATGCAACCGAATTAATATGGATTAAGTAAAAAGCTCGAAATTGATAAACTTAATTTTGGTTTTGAATAGATTTTCCGATTTTTGAAAGAGGTACAAGGAATTAATATCTAGTAAAATATTACCAAATCGGAATAATCTTGTTAGCGGGTTATTTAAGCTATAATTGCATGTTGCACTTTGGACCTTAAATGTACAGTGTTGCCTCGTTCTTCTGTCAGTTATTGGGACTACTAAGTATATTTTGGAGACAAGAAAAGAAGAATTAATATAGCCCGAAAAAAGTTTGTGCAAGTAACATAAATCATAATAAATGCGCCTGTGAATCAAGGGTTTTAGATTTATCGTCGATTTGAATGAATTTATTTCTAAGTTATCTCCAGAAATTCCCATTCTAAAAGCACATACTCGTGCAAATTTAGATTGGACTTTCTCGAGCTTGTTTATCCAGATAGCATAGTGTGGACTCCATACAATCGAACAATATTCTAATATCGACCTTACCAATGAAAAATAAAGTAACTGTAAGGTTCGCACTGAAAATGTTTTGCCAATTCTAAAAATTAAACCTAAAACCCTACTTGCCTTATTGGTAATATTTGTAATATGTGGTCCAAAATTAAGTTTATAATCGAGTGTTACACCCAAATCTTTAATCTCGTTAACCCGACTTAATCCGACACCTATCAACATATAGTTATATTTATGGACTACTTGACGCTTGCTAAATGATATTACATGGCATTTTTTTAAGTTTAATGGCAATCTATTCTTGTCACACCAATTTAATATATTATTCAAATCGTCCTGTATCAATGTGCAGTCAGAAGGCTGCGACATTGCTAGGTATAGCTTTAAATCATCTGCAAACATTATAGCTTTGCATGACTTTATGGAGTGTATTATATCATTTATAAAAACCAAGAAAAATATCGGTCCACAGTGTGTACCTTGTGGTACACCAGAATAAACGGAGAATTCCTTTGAAATAAAGTTTTTTATTTTAACTTGTTGAACCCTATTACTTAAAAAGGAGCCAATCCACTCCACAACTCTTCCATTAAATCCGTATGCTTTGATTTTTGCCAATAATATCGCGTGATTTACCTTGTCAAATGCTTTCGAAAAATCTGTGTATATAGAATCAACTTGCATTTTGTTTTCAAAAGCACTAACAAGGTAATCTGTAAACACTAAAAGATTTGAAGTAGTGGACCTACCCTCCACAGAGCCATGTTGTTCCTCAACAAGTACATGTTTAAATTGATTTAATATAAATGTGGACATTAATTTATCTAATAACTTAGGTATCGAAGATTGGAGACATACGCCCCTGTAATTTTCTATAATGTCACTACGTCCTGATTTATGAATGGGTGTAACAAAACTTTTCTTCCATATACTCGGCACATAGCCATTTTTTAATGAACAAACAAATAATAAGTATATGGGCTTGGAAATAGTAAAAATGCAGTTTTTAATAAAACTATTTGGAATATTATCGGGGCCACAACTATGATTATATTTTAGATTTTCAATACCCTCGTATATATCCCGCAAAGAAAGATGAATAAAATCACCAAAAACTGACTTATCGAACACAAAGCTGGAAGAACATGGAGAATCATCTTCAGAATAAACAGAAGCAAAAAAATTTGAAAAATTTGTTAGAATTTCCAAACCACCCATACATTTTCTATTACCAAGTTTCATACAATTTGGTATATTTGTGTTATTTCTATAGGAATTAGCAAACTTCCAAAATAGGCTGGGATCAGTGTTGATTTTATTTTCACAGTTTAAAATGTGTGCCTTGTGTAATTCATTATTCAGATATTTGCATTGTTGCCGTAAGTCTTGGAATTCTTCATAATATTTTAACTCTCCTGTATTTTTTGGTGAAAAATATATTATGAGATAAATTTGTAATTTCACTATATTTCAGTGTTTTATACGCGTGGCGCATGAAGTAAAATTTTTAGATATTCTATTCTTTATATTAGAAACAGTTTGAGTTATTCTTAAATTATTCTAATTTTGATAGAAAATTCCCAAAGTAAATGAGAGTACATTTTAAAATTCACAATATTTTAGCGTTTTATACGTATGGCGCATGAAGCAAAATTTCAAGTTTAGGAAAGCTTGAAAAATTGATTTTTGGTGAAAAATATATTATGAGATAAATTTGTAATTTCACTATATTTCAGTGTTTTATACGCGTGGCGCATGAAGTAAAATTTCGAGTTTAAAAAAGCCCCGTGATAATTTGTCGAGGGTCGCGCGGGGCTTTTCTAAACTCGAAATTTTACTTCATACTTAGTCTGGGAGTGGAAACACTCGTTAGATGTATTGCATATACTTCCGTATATAAATTATTATGTAATAGTTTCTACATAATTTATAGAACTTGAATGTAGGACTAGAATATCTCAATATCGAGCTTATGATCAGAATGGGAGGGTTTAAGGGGTTGAAATGTTAAACGATGGAAACATTTGCGATTTGATGAATTTTGATTATTTATTAGGGGGTGGATTATGTATGGACTGTTAATTACTTAGTCTATGATTAATCGGCCGTGATATTTGCATGATGATTGCCAGGAATAATATTAAGTCACAGATTGTGCTGAGTAATTTTTGCCCATAAGTGCTTAATCATTTCATCATTCTATAATTACTTTAAATAAAAGAAACATAAAAATCCTTTTAAATATCATTCTCATAAACCTTTATGGTAATGAGATATTAAAATTACTTCTATATTTCATTTAGACTTAATAAGTTGTAGCTAACATATCAGAGCTGGGAAAAATTCTCGTATAAAGGATTCGAATCACAAATCTGATTTGAATGACGAATACTCGAATAAAGGATTCGTAAAAGATAAATATGATTCGAATCAAAAAATCGAATCTTGCTTTTTCGAATCACGAATACAAATCCGTTTAAAAATTAATTTGATTTTATTATTTTTTTGCAACCATCAACATATAAATATCGTTGCCAGTTGTTTTGTCTAAAATATTCAAAATCTATTTATTATTAACACTGAACATCGTTGATAACAGACTAAATATCTGATTCCGTGTTACTCTGATTAAAGACGTATTTGTGTGTTTTTGAACTTCGCTTCAAATCAGTGTTTTATACGCGTGGCGCATGAAGTAAAAGTTCGAGTTTAGAAAAGCCCAGAAAATTTGTCTCGGGTCGCTGCGCGACCCGAGACAAATTTTCACGGGGCTTTTCTAAACTCGAAATTTTACTTCATGCTTAGTCTGGGAGTGGAATCACTTGTTCTAAACTTCAAATTAAACTATATTATAAAATCGACGAGTGCCGGAAACTGACGTAAATAAAAAATTCATAGAATATCATTAAAATTTCCCGGTTTTAATGATATTCTATGAATTTTTTATTTACGTCAGCTTCCGGCATTCGTCGATTTTATAATATAGTTCAATTTGAAGTTTAGAACAATTGATTCCACTCCCAGACTAAGCATGAAGTAAAATTTCGAGTTTAGAAAAGCCCCGTGAAAATTTGTCGAGGGTCGCGCAGCGACCCGAGATAAATTTTCTGGGCTTTTCTAAACTCGAAATTTTACTTCATGCGCCACGCGTACAAAACACTGATTTGAAGCGAAGTCATAGAATTTTATTTAAATTGACTAATACTCTAACAAAAACTTTATAATATTATTAAATTTGTCAAAATCAACAAGCATCATAAAAGTTGCAAAACATGTAAACATTTATAAAACAAACTTAAAAAACAAAAACAATGAATTTGGATTGATTGAGTTACTTGAAGATAATTATACTTTGATTAAAAAACACTTAGAACCTTTCTTCAATACTTTAAAATAAAGTATTGAAGAAAAAGTATTGAAGAAAGGTTCTAAGTGTTTTTTAATCAAAAAAAAAAACAATGAAAACAATCTAACAAAATGGGGGTTTCCCACAGAAGAGAGTTATATTAAAAGATCAGGAAAAAAAATCTTGAATCAGGGAAATGTCGAAAAATAGTAACATTTCAGATTGTGGCTACCATGTCATTTTTACTTCAAACATTAAACAACATTTTGTAAACTAAATTATTATCTTTAAAAACATGTTTAGTCATTTAATGTTCTTATTTAAACATTCAGTTTTAAGTTTCGAACGA
This sequence comes from Philonthus cognatus, assembly GCA_932526585.2. Lineage (NCBI taxonomy): Eukaryota > Metazoa > Arthropoda > Insecta > Coleoptera > Staphylinidae > Philonthus > Philonthus cognatus. The sequence goes on from OW052241.1 coordinate 172,191,589, forward strand.
GCGTTTCCACTCCCGGACTAAGCATGAAGTAAAATGTCGAGTTTAGAAAAGCCCCGCGTAGAAAATTTGTCGAGGGTCGCGCAGCGACCCTCGACAAATTTTCACGGGGCTTTTCTAAACTCGACATTTTACTTCATGCGCCACGCATATAAAACACTGATTAAAGAATAAATTTAAAAATACACAAAACACTATTTTTTCATGTTAATCCTCACAATTAATGCGAATCATTTTTGATGATTCTAATTCTTTTGTTAGTATTCGAATCCTTTTGTAAGTATTCGAATCATTTTCTAAGTATTCGAATCCGTTTATAAATATTCGGATTCTTTCATAAATATTCGAATCTTTTTATAAGGATTCGAATCACTCGCATTTGGATTCTAATACGAATCCTCTTAAAAAAATAAATGTAACGAATCCGGATGACGAATCCAATTTAACTAAAGTATTCAATTGCCTTTTTGAATCCTCTAAAAGGATTTGAATCCAGGATTCGAATTTTGAATGATTCGAATCCTGCCCAGCTCACTAACATATTATATCTGAATAAATTCAAGTTACAATACCTCTTGATAAATTCCTTTCAATTTAATTTAAAAAATAAAATGTTGATCGCTGATTATTACTTCTTTGTGACCACATTTTTTCATATTATTAAGTATTTTTTATTTACTTAGAAAACAGTCATAAATCAAATTGTTTTAAATTACTCTTTATAGCGACAATTCGAGAATAATGATGGGTTATTGTTGCAATGGTTTTCATTACAAATTGGCTAATAAATTTCGTGTGGACAATCATCTTCCGTAATAACAATACGTGGTTGGTCCAGACAAATAAAACGACACTAATAAGGTCAGCTCCGGACTAAATGTCAATGTCACCGAATCATGAAACACACACATTTGTGTGGTAATTACCGCGGACCCGATATTTTGTGGCTCCATAAAATTTAAATAAATTATACGTTTTGTTAAAGATCTTCCCATAACTGGATTTGTTTTAAATATAGCTAAAAACAACGCGTATCCGCTTTTATGAAATAAAATTGCTATTGTTTACAAATAACTGAAATAAGTACTTGTGTCATAATAAATGGGGCGATTGATTGCCCCTATTTACTTAGCCAACTTCAAATCAATGTGCCAGCTAGAAGTTTGCGTTCCTTTGATCTGTTCCATGTACCATATTATAGGACGGACTATGGTAAAAATTTTGGTATATCCAGAATCGCCAATAATTGTAACGCCATCAATCCCGACTTTGGTGCAATTAGCAGGAATGCTTTGAAGAACATCTTCCGACAGGGTAAATAGTTTACATATTTTATTCTCTTGTTTGTACCTAAATGTGTTGTTTGTTTTTTAGTCTTTTATGTGCCTATATTAATTATGTATTTGTATTTATATTTCAATTATTTTTGTTTTTAGTTTTTATAATATTAATGTACTTAAATGGACTTCCGTTAATAAATAAATAAATAAATTTGTTTTACTATTAATGATTTCGATAGCTAACGCCATCTATCGAAATTATTAATAGATTTCACATATTGGCTTGAAATAGTCAGAAATGCTCAGTATTCCTCAGCACTGGGTCGGGACCACACTGAAGAGGACCTTGAAGTCCGAAACGCGTCTGTGGGTACCTGGTGCCGGAATACTGAACACAAATTAAATTTTTAAATAAATATGTTTTGTTTTCAATGCATGAAACAGCAAGCGCGGATTCACGAAGGGGTGGGAGAACCAAACCAAATTTTCAGGCTTTTCTAAACTCGAAATTTTACTTCATGCTTAATCTGAAATTAATACACCCGTTAGAAGCTTCAAATTAAAATCTTTTATAAAAACGACGAATGTCTAAAAATTCACATAAAAAAATCGTAATATGTATACCTAAAAGAAAAATTCCTTGTATGTGGCCAGGCCCAGATACAGCAAAAGAATAGTTTCATTTATAATATTATTTAAAAGAATATCTAATTAATGCAATTCTCATTATTCATTAAAATTGAATAATTATTATCGCATCAAGGTAAATTAAATTGTGTTATTATTATCATGGTAAGTTTGTGCAGTTTATGCAGTTGTTGCATAAACCTTACACATGAGCTCACAATAGGTGTCCATCACTTCATTTTAATGCAATACCACCGTAAATAACACGATAATTATGTTTATGCAAAACATTCATTATATAAGATGTGTAAATCGAAGAAATCATTGTGTTGAATTTTTAAAAATTTGTTATTTCAAGAATTTAAAGTTCCAATTATTTAGGAGAGTTTGAGATGTACCCAAAATATCTTTATTTATTGATTTTGTACAGTATATTTACAACTTGATTATAAAATAATATGCTATATTTGAAAATAAAACAAAATCCACAAATTGACTACCAACACGAGCGTGGAAGTAATATATTTGTAGTTTTCCAAGAATTAATTTTTATTTGTTTAAAGTATGATATATAGAACAATGTATATACAGAGAGTTTTATGTAACACCGAACATTTTCAATGGTTATTTTCGTATGTTCTATTTATCAAACCAAAGCATCCAATTAGATTTGACACCTTCAATTTTTAGGTTATTTGTAAACTGAGTTTCGTATAGGCAACTCAGTTTACACATAACCTAAATATTAAAGGTGTCAAATCGTATTGGATGCAACTCTTCACTACCATTACAAATTTTAGCCAATCAATCGCAACTCAACTTGTACATACAGGTAGTTTTTCTTACAAGTATACATGTCCCAATTAAAGCGTAAATCTTTAGGTAATCGTTGTTTTTTTAAAAGAGTTCAATTTGAAACTTAAAATGAGTGTGTTCCACTCCCAGACTAAGCATGAAGTAAAATTTCGAGTTTAGAAAAGCCTGAAAATTTGGTTTGGTCGCGTAGCGCGAAGCGCGGAGCGGCCAAACCAAATTTTCAGGCTTTTCTAAACTCGAAATTTTACTTCATGCGTCACCGATACAAAACACTGACATATTACGATTTTTTAACACACTGCTAAGATTTATATTGAATCAGTGTTTTGTACCGGTGGCGCATGAAGTAAAATTTCGAGTTTAGAAAAGCCTGAAAATTTGGTTTGGCCGCTCCGCGCTTCGCGCTACGCGACCAAACCAAATTTTCATGCTTTTCTAAACTCGAAATTTTACTTCATGCTTAGCCTGGGAGTGGAAAACACTCGCTTAAAGCTTCAAATTAAATTCTTTAAATAAACCGACCATCAAAAAATGTGCAGCGTATGCATATGGATACGTAATAGAAAAATACTCGTTATGAAAATATTCGGTGTTACATAAAACTCTCTGTATATAGAATAATGTATGTACTTAATATTGTTTTTCCTGGTAATATTTCTTCGTTATATTATTTTTTGGTATAGACACTAAAGGACCATTAATTTAATGTATAGATATTTTATAGGAAGCGCTTAGAAATCAATAATGCTGGATTTAATAATATTCAGTCAGTTTTAAAAGTGGAAAAAGTTGATAGATAATACATTTTGTATTGAAAAAATAAATAGCTTACATCGTTTTTAATGTTGATGAAAGTATCTGTGAATTATTTGGGATTTAAAAAAAATAAAAAATCATAAAAAACTTGATTTTTTGAAAAACTTTGATTCTTGAATAAAATTAGGAATTATCGTTGAAAATTTTTATGTTCAGAAAACTCTGAAAAAAATCACAGATATGTTTCTTGATGCTAGAACTGACTTAAATTAGATTTCTTGTTAGAAAGATAATTATTTCATTAAAATGTTTACTAGATAAATCACTTGAAAGCTGTTAAAAAATGAAATATTAGCTTCTAGCATCCACCACAAACTCAATTTTTATGATCTTTATTTCTTAATACCTTGCCTTGAAATAATTCTTATTCGATCTTAAAATTGAACTCTACATTACCTTTTTATGTGAAAAGACGAATTTCTCGATTTTTCAAACAACTCTGTTTTATAAATAATTTTCGGATTAAATTTATCAAAAAATCAAGCTATTTAGCACTAAAGGAGCTATAATTTGATGTATAAATAATTCAGAAAACTTTACTATTGCGCTTTCTGCGAGCGCTTAAAATCAATGGTGCTGGATTTAATAATATTCAGTAAATTTTAAAAGTGGAAAAGGTTGATAAATAATTTTATCCACAACCACTCTATAATATTATAATTATACATGCTAAGAGTCAATAATAATGACGTTTATTATAAATAGGATATGAAACCTGTGAGTAATATTTTGACTTATCACTGCTTAACTGTGAATAATAAGAAATCACTACAAAATCAGGATACCTCATGTTAATCAATTTTGACATAAACAAAAACAATTTATAAATTGAAAGCAAATTGTGTTAATTGTGTTGTGATAGTGTGGTTAATAGTTTATCGAAGGTGAAAGAAGCAACATGGAATCCGATCCTGACTTGTTGACACCCCCGGAAATAAGGGACGCGGGAAAAATCGCTTCCATCAATTTGTTGCCTAAAAAGTCTTGCAACATATACCAAAGTACATACAACACGTTTTGTGAATGGAAAAAGGAGAAAAAAGCACATTCTTCAACTGAGTCGGTAGTTTTGGTGTATTTTACTGAATTATCAAAAAAATACAACACCTCATCGTTGTGGCAGAAGTATTCGATGCTAAAAAGTACATTGAAAATCTTTGAAAACATCAATATTGGAAACTATGGCAAACTTCTAGCTTTTTTGAAAAGAAAAAATTAAAAGTTTACTCCGAAAAAAGCAAACACTTTCTCCCCAGAAAATATTAACAGTTTCATTGCAAATGCACCGGATGACAAATTTCTTGCAACAAAAGTAAGTTTTAAATTATTTTAATATTTTTTAAAAATTGCAGTAATTTATTCTTCAGGTTGCATTAATTATGGGTTTAATGGGCTTGTCATTCAAATGAGCTGTATAACATGAAAATTAAAGATAAAGAAGACCTTAATTCCTGCTATATGATTAAGGTGCCAACCACAAAAACTAAAATTTGTAGGAAATTTACAGTATCTGGTAATTTTTACCACATTGTAAAAAAATATTTGTGCCTCCGAAAGCAGATAAACTGTGATTATTTCTTTCAAAATTTTCAAAATGGAAAGTGTACTAAACAGCGAATTGGTATTAATAAATTTACAAAAATGGGAAGGGATATCGCCAGTTTTTTGAAATTACCCAATCCTGAGCAATATACAGGCCATAGCTTTAGAAGAACCTCAGCCACCATTTTAGTTGATGCTGGTGGAGACATCACTGCGTTAAAACGTCATGGAGGATGGAAGTCAACTGCGGTTGCAGAAGGCTATATTAACGATTCTTTGGAAAACAAAAAGGAAACGGCCAGAAAAATTGCATCGTCAATAGAATCGACAGCAAATAATGTAACAGCTGCATCTTCCAGCACAAATTCCGTTAATTTCGATATTTTGGATCAAACCGTAAATCTTGGTGTACCCACTTCAATGCCCCCTATTGTGTTTAATAATTGTTCTAACGTTACTATTAACATTAATGCTAATAAATAGTATTATTATATGTTTTTCTTAGTTATAATTAAAAGTAAATGATTTAATGAATTATGTTCTTATTCTTGAAAAGTTGCAGTAAGCAAGAATGAATATACATTTTGTGGTTGTGGATAAAGTATAGTATTCTACTCGCGCATAATGGCCTGCGGCTCGTTCCGTAAACCTCATTCTCATGATTAATAGTTTTCATTATGCGCTTATTGAATAATATACTATTATGTAACACCGAAAATTGTCATAACGAAAATTATTCTTTTAAGTACACATAAGCATACGTAGTACGTTTTCCGACTCTTGGTTTTTTAAACGAATTTAATTTGAAACTTCAAACGAGTGTTTTCCACTCCCAGGCTAAGCATGAAGTAAAATTTCGAGTTTAGAAAAGCCTGAAAATTTGGTTTGGTCGCGTAGCGCAAAGCGCGGAGCGGCCAAACCAAATTTTTAGGCTTTTCTAAACTCGAAATTTTACTTCATGTGCCACCGGTACAGAACACTGATGCAATATAAAGTTTAGCGGTGTTTTAATCTTCGTAATATGTCAGTGTTTTGTACCGGTGGCGCATGAAGTAAAATTTCGAGTTTAGAAAAGCCTGAATTTTTTTTTCTAAATTTCTAAACTCGAAATTTTACTTCATGCTTAGTCTGGGAGTGGAACACACTCATTTCAAGTTTCAAATTGAACTTAAAAAAAAACAATGAGTATCTACAGATTTACAGCATATACGCTGTAATTGGAACATACTTGAAAGAAAAACTCCCGGTATCTACAAGTTAAGGCATTAATTGCGATTGATTGGCAACAATGTTTAATATTCATATAGGCTTCCCAATTTACACATAACTTAAAAATTAAAGGTGTCAAATTGTATTGAATGAAAATGTTCGGTGTTATATAAAACTCTCTGTCTAGAACAATGTATATATGTACTTAATATTGTTTTTGCTGGTAATATTTCTTTGTTATATTATTTTTTGGTATAGGCACTAAAGGACCTTTAATTTATTGTATAGATATTTTATAGGAAGCGCTTAGAAATCAATAATGCTGGATTTAATAATATTCAGTCAGTTTTAGAAGTGGAACAAGTTGATGATTAATACATTTTGTATTGACAAAATAAATAGCTTATATTGTTTTTAATTTTGATAAAAGTATCTGTAAAGTTTTTTTAGATTTTAGAAAGAAATTGAAAAATCATGAAATACTAGATTTTTTGAAAAATTTAATTCTTGTATAAAATTGGGAATTTTCTTTGAAAATTCTATGTTCAGAAAAATCTGAAAAAAATCATAGATATTTTTCTTGATGATAGAACTGACTTAAATTAGATTTTTTGTTAGAAAAATAATTATTTCATTAAAATGTTCACTAAATAAATCACTTGAAAGCTGTTAAAAAATGAAATATAAACTTCTAGCATCCACCACAAACACAAGTTTAATGATAGAAATGCGCAATTGGCCTTAATTAAGAGTTTATTTATTTCTCAATACCTCGCCTTGAAACAATTTTTTTTTTTGCTCTAAAAATTGAACTCTACATTACCTTTTTATGTGAAAAGACGAATTTCTCGATTGTTTTAAACAACTCTGTTTTCTAAATTATTTTCTGATTTAATTTATCAAAAAATCACGCTATTTAGCACTAAAGGAGCTATAATTTGATGTATAAATATTTTAGGAAGCTTTACCATTGCGCTTTTTGCGAGTGCTTAAAAATCAATAGTGCTGGATTTAATAACATTCAGTAAATTTTAAAGTGGAAAAAGTAGATGAATATTATTTTTATTGAGGAAATAAATAGCTAACATTGTTTTTGCTATTCACAAAAGTCTTTTTTTTTTAATCTTTTGAAAACCAAAAATAATAGATTTTTTTCATCCCTTAGAAAATTTCGAATTTTCGTTAAAATTTTATATTTTCAGAAAAATCAGAAAAAAATCACAAATATTCATTTTGATCTAAGAAGTGACTTGAGTACATTTTTTTGTTAAAAAAAATATTTCACTGAAGTTTTGACTAAATAAATCACGTAAAAACTGTTACAAAAATGAAATGTTAACTTCCAGCATCCGCCACAAACACAATTTCCATGTTAGAAATACGCAATAAACATTAATTTATAGCTTATTTTATTCTAAATATCTTGCCGCAAAACAATTCTCATTTGCTCTTTGAGTTAAACTTTACATCAACTATTTATGTGAAAAGGCGAACTTCTCAATTTTTTAACTTGCTGCCTTTAAACTACTCTATTTTCTAAATTATTTGACTGATTGAATATATTCCAAAACCAAGTGATTTGGCACTTTAAGCGCTTTAATTTTATATATAAATATTTAAGGAATATTTAAATTTGCGCTTTGTGCGAGCTCTTAAAAATCAATAATGCCGGATTTAACTATACTCAGTAATTTTGAAAAGTAGAAAAGTTGGTAAAAAAATGTTGTATTGAAGAAATAAGTAGATAACATTGTTTTCGGTACTGATAAAAGTATATTTGAATCTTTTAGGGTTACAAAAAATTATAGAAAAATCGTGATGAAATTGATTTTTTTCCATATTCACAGTTGCGAATTTTCGTTGAAAATTTTTATTTTCAGAAAATTCTGAAAATAATCACAGATATTCTCTTTGATATTAGAAGTGACTTGAGTACATTTTTTGTTGGAGAAAAAATTATTTCACTGAAATTTTGACTAAAGAAACCGCTTGATAGCTGTAAAAAAATGAAGTGTTAACTTCCAGCATCTACCACAAACACAATTTTTATGTTAGATATACACAACAACCATTAATTTACAGCTTATTCTATTCCAAATACATTGCCTTAAAACTACTTTCATTTGCTTTTCAAATTAAACTTTACATCAACTTTTTATGTGAAAAGGCAAACTTCTCAATTTTTCAACTTGCTGCCTTTAAACTACTCAATTTAAATTATTTGACTGATTTAATGTATTCTAAAACCAAGTGATTTGGCACTTAAGGCGCTTTAATTTTATGTATAAATATTTAAGGACGATTTAAAATTGCGCTTTGTGCGAGCTCTCAAAAATCAATAATACCGGATTTAAATATATTCAGTAATTTTAAAAGTTGGTGAAAATATTTTGTATTGCTGAAATAAATAGCTAACATTGTTTTCGGTACTGATAAAAGTATATGTGAATCTTTTGGGATTAAAAAAAAATTATAAAAAAATCGTTAAAATTTTGATTTTTTTCCATACTCACCCCTTTATGAAAGTTGTGAATTTTCGTTGAAAATTTTTTCTTTTCAGAAAATTCTGAAAATAATCACAGATATTCTCTTTGATATTAGAAGTGACTTGAGTACATTTTTTGTTAGAGAAAATATAATTTCACTGAAATTTTGACTAAAGAAATCGCTTGAAAGCTGTAAAAAAATGAAATGTTAACTTCCAGCATCTACCACAAACACAATTTTTATGATAGATATACACAATAAACAATAATTTATAGCTTATTCTATTCCAAATATATTGCTTTAAAACTATTTTCATTTGCTTTTCAAATTAAACTTTACATCAACTATTTATGTGAAGAGGCAAAATTCTCGATTTTTCAACTTGCTGCCTTTAAACTACGCTATTTTCTAAATTATTTAACTGATTTAATTTATTTCAAAACCAAGTGATTCGGCACTTAAGGCGCTTTAATTTTATTAATAAATATTTAAGGAAGATTTAAAATTGCGCTTTGTGCGAGTTCTTAAAAATCAATAATGCCGGGTTTAAATATATTCAGTAATTTTTAAAAGTAGAAAAAAAGTTGGTGAAAAAATTTTGTATTGCAGAAATAAATAGCTAACATTGTTTTCGGTACTAATAAAAGTATATGTGAATCTTTTGGGATTAAACAAAAATTATAAAAAAATCGTTAAAATTTTTATTTTTTCCATACTCACCCCTTCATGAAAGTTGCGAATTTTTGTAGAAAATTTTTATTTCCAGTAAACTCTGAAAATAATCACAGATATTCTCTTTGATGTTAAAAGTGACTTGAGGTCATTTTTTGTTAGAGAAAAAATTATTTCACTGAAATTTTGACTAAAGAAACCGCTTGAAAGCTGTAAAAAAATGAAGTGTTAACTTCCAGCATCTACCACAAACACAATTTTTATGTTAAATATACACAATAAATATTAATTTACAGCTTATTCTATTCCAAATATATTGCCTTACAAGTATTTTCATTTGCTTTTCAAGTTAAACTTTACATCAACCATTTATGTGAAAAGGCAAACTTATCAATTTTTCAACTTGCTGCATTTAAACTACTCTATTTTCTAAATTATTTGACTGATTGAATTCATTCCAAAACCAAGTGATTTTGCACTTAAGGCGCTTTAATTTTATATATAAATATTTAGGGAAGATTTAAAATTGCGCTTTGTGCGAGCTCTTAAAAATCAATAATGCCGGATTTAAAAATATTCAGTATTTCTTAAAAGTAGAAAAGTTGGTAAAAAATGTTGTATTGTATAAATAAATAGCTAAAATTGTTTTTGGTACTGATAAAAGTATATGTGCATCTTTTGGGATTGAAAAAAAAATTATAAAAAAATCGTTAAAATTTTGATTTTTTTGCCATACTCACCCCTTTCTGAATTTTCGTTGAAAATTTTTATTTTCAGAAAATATTGAAAATAATCACAGATATTCTCTTTGATATTAGAAGTAACTTGAGTACATTGTTTTGTTAGAGAAAAAATAATTTCACTGAAATTTCGACTAAAGAAATCGCTTGAAACCTGTTAAAAATGAAATTTTTACTTCTAGCATCCACCACGAACACAATTTTTATTTTAAAAATACGCAATTTACATTAATTTGTAGCTTATTTAATTCTAAGCACATTGCCTGAAAACAACTTATTTTCTCTTTAAATTAAACTTTCCATCAACTTTTTATGTAACAAGGCATATTTTTTGATTATTTAACTTGTTGCCTTGAAAATACTATTTTGCAAATATAGTTCGTCCGAGAATGCAAGCAATATCTAGTTGTTTTCATTGCCTTTCCGACGTCTCTAAACTCCTTAAACACAACGTTAAAGCAAGCGTTAAATATATGACGTTTTGTTGGTAATACCCCACAGCGTTGCCGCTTCACCAGTCGTAATAAATCCAGGCGAAAACTCCGAGCCCGAGGAAATGTGACTTTGTTAGAACATTTCAATGCACGTTCAAATTCATATTGATAAATGGCAGTTTTGTATTATTTGGTGAAGATCTGGGCCCCGTCCTTGCTGCGTCACTACAGCTTAACCATAATTCATCACTTTTTAACCATTCGTAACTCAACGTTAGGCATCTAGCACCTAACGTTTTCAGGCGGGTTTTTAGGTTATGTTGAATGTTTACATGTACTCTTGGCAACAATGCGGGGACTATAAACCCATTAACATATTGCCTGGATTCTTGGATATACTATAATTTGAGCGATTTAATTTATTCAAAAATCAAGCAAATAAAATTATTTAATTAAACACAGCTATATTCTTTTCTTCACTTTTATTATTCTTGCTAGATGTACATTTCGGGTACTAAGTACCCATTATCAATTGCTAACAGATAGCTATTGATAATGGGTACTTAGTACCCGAAATGTACATCTAGCAAGAAAAATAAAAGTGAAGAAAGGAATATAACTGTGTTTAATTAAGTGACTTAACACCTTCACATAACTCATACAACTACATTAAATAAAATGATGTATAATTTATATTGTATAATGTATCTTCTGTTAGAAAAATTAAGTATATTATATATATATATATATATTATTATTGAATCTGCAATTTCTATTGTTTTACTTTTTTTTTGTTTAACTTTTGTGCAGGATATATTATTTTGGTATTAAAACCACAAAAAACCACCAACATTACTCCAAATTGCATTTTCCTGTCTTTGCACAAACAAGGACAAAGCAACATAACAAAATGCACAAGCACAAAGTACATTTATAATACCTATAATTTAAACATAAAAAAACAATAACAAAAAAAAAGAACATACCTCCATAATTAAAACATCATTTTATACACACACAAATAATCCAACAACGTGTAAACACAAACAGTAAACATTTCGAGAATTTTAATAACACTTCCAGCCTTCGAATCAACAAACTAAGTAATATATTCAGGATCCAGCATCAAAATCACCTCAAACACACGTGTTAGCGAACACAAACAGAAGCATCGGATATCGTTGCGTATTGATAAATTAGCAGCAATCTAGCAGCAGGCTCAGCGAGTGAGATAGAGAGCTGTATAATTCGGATTCGGAATGGAATTACTGGATTAGTCGCGTCCAGACAAAACGGAAACACCACTTGACATGGACACAATTTCACGCGACCCGTTTGCGACGGACACTGCAAATCAACTGTAATCAATTTACACACTGGAACTCTCACACACAGAAACATACAAACGAACGGCGAAAAATTAAAATTGGTTGCGGATGGATCGAATGGGAAAAGGTCAGCTAATGCATAATATATCGGCGATGGAAAATATGCGGAATGAATATTTATTCAGGTGTAATCGTTCACATTTAAACCCTGTTTTTTTTTTTAATATGACCCAACTTAGGGTGGATTTACTGCAAAAAATTTGATGTTTAAAATATTCTACTGTTAAAGCAGGACTGCAACTGGTCCTGCTTTAACAGTAGGATATTTTTTTTGTAACAATAAATTGTTTATTTTTGCATCATCTCTGTAATGGTCCATTGTGTCCATCCCTCGGTCCTCGCCTCGTGATGCATGGGTCGAAACCGATCCCGGGCTATCGGTATTGAAGGATATCAGGTTGTTGGTCTTCCATTAGTTTCCTTATTATATTTCATTATTTATCAGTTTGTATTTTATTTTGAGTTTGAACGGAACTAATATCAGTGTTTTTATATGTCTTGATAATTTGTTGTATTTGTGTATTATGTCTGTTGTCAGGTGTTGCGTGTATTTTTTTGTTCTGAATTTGTCAGTTCGGAGGTCTGATTTTCGTCTAGTTTTGTAATTGTGTACTTGTTTATTTGTTTTGAATTTAATTCTTGTTTTAATTAGGTTATGGTGTATTTTATATAATAGCAATAGGTTGTTATATACAATTATTTTTTCTATATCTATTTCTCCTGTGCATTCGTATAGGTATTTAGTAGTAGTCTTTTTGTCGAGTATGTATATTATCTATCTCTCCTTTCATTTTAAATTGTATTGTTAGTTAGTTTGAAGAGAATTTGACCTAAACGTTAGATATACTTTAATAGAGCGTTGTAACAAATCAAATTAAATAAGATTTTAAATATTTCATTGTATAATTCAATATTCGGAGGTGTATTTGCACGGGAAGTAGTTGTTTCAATGGATATTTATCGTCTTAAATTGTCTTATTAATTAAGACACTGTTTGCATTTTCACGAATAGTTTTTTCGTAATTTTATATATTATGTATATTATTTTTAAGATTTTGTTTTGTTGTCTTAGGATTTTTGCTTTATTTTCCTTTGTTGTATTTCCCCATATGGCTGATAGGTAATTAATATTTGAAGTGAATAATGCATTGTAAACTGCTATTTTTGATTTTCCACAGGGCCGCTATAGTGGCCGAATTCTTTTTGATTATTTTGTTTATGTGGTCGTCCCATCTTAGGTTGTTTGTTATATTTAGTCCTAGTTATTCTGTGTTTACAATTTCTTTTATATTTTTTCCATTTATTTTAATTGTCAGGTTTGTGTGTTGTTTTTTGTCTGGAATTTCATGAAGGTGGTTTTTTCTTCATTAATCGTCAATAAATTGTTGTAAAACCATTGTTCAAGCTTTGGTATATCTGTTTTAATTTTTTTCTCGACTTCGTCTTGATCGTCTCCTGTGTATATCATACATGTATCGTCGGCATATATAAAAGGTGTTCCAAGTAAGTTTTGTTCCATCATATCATTAACATATATAATATACAGGATTGGTGGTAGGTTTCCTCCCTGTGGTATTCCGTATTTTGCATATTTGGGCGTACTTCGGGTGTCGTTTATTCTCGTAATTTGTGGTCTTTCGTTAATGTAGGATTGTATTAGTTTTAGTTCGGTGTTTTTTATTCATATTGCGCTTAATTTTTCTATTAGTTTTGGTCTCGATATTGTATCAAATGCTTTGTTCATGTCGATAAAGACCGCTACTACTACTTTCTTCTTATCTAAATTCATTTTTATTGTGTCTATTAATTCGTAAGAAGCAGACAAGGTTCCTGAATATTTTTGGAATGCGTATTGTTCGTATTTGATTAGTTTGTGCTTGGTCAGGTGTTCGCATAGTTGTATCTGTATTACTTTTTCGAGTACCTTGTTTAATGGAGAAAGCAGGGATATGGGTCTGTAATTTGCAGGGTCTGTTTTATCGCCTCTTTTATGTATAGGTACTATTGTTGTATTTTTCATGTATTCTGGATATGTTCCTTCCTTTAGTACTTTGTTTATTATTTTAGTTAGAATTGGTGACAGTGTGTTTGAATTTTGTTTTATGATGTCATTTGTAATATTGTCAAATCCTGGAGCTTTTCTGTCTTTAAGTTTATTTATTATACTGTTTATTTCGTTTGTGGTTATTAATTGAAATGTCATGTTAGATATATTTTCTACTTTTGTTACTGTAGTTTTTGGTTTTAGTATTGCATTATTCGATTGGGGTACAGTTTTCCTAATATTATTTTCCTAATGATTTTTTTCCCTAACTTATTATTTTCATAATTTAACAATTTTCCTAATTTTTTTTTCCTAATATTCCTAATATTCCTAATTTTCGTAATTTTCCAATGTTAACCGTGAAGTTCCCATGCCAACCGTCATTTGTCAGGCAAACAAAACCTCTAGAAAGTGTCAATATTTCAGTGCGTGTGTCTAAATTTGCGTCTGTAAAAATGACCGTTGAACTGATTAAACTAACTTAAGCCATGTTTTAAACATGAGCGGATTTTTGTATAGTAAACGCCTGACAAAAAATGGAAGAGTCTTTTGGAACTGCAAACTGTGTAATGCCACGGCGGTAACGAGGTTGCAGTTGACGCACGGACAGGCGGTGGACGTCATAAAAGGTGGAGAAAACTTGGATGCCACCCACAACCACGCTCCAGACTATGATGCCGTCGAAGCCATCAAATTAAAATATCGCGTGAAGAGAAAAGCGGTGGAACACCCCGAAGCCCCTCCTATTCAAGTGTTGCGCGAAGAATTGGACGGCGTACCAGCTGCTGTTCTGGCTCATCTACCTGACAGGCCAAATATGGCAAAATTAATTTCGCGAAGAAGAAGACAAAATATGCCAACGAACCCTGTCGACATCGAAGATTTGGAAGAAGTACCAGAGTTATATGCGAAAACACATACGGGTGAAAATTTCCTTTTGTATGACTCGCGTGAGGATGATGATGACGAAGAAAACGAAGGGATGGGACGAATTCTGATTTTTGCGACCATACAGAACTTGCGGCTGTTAATGAGAAGTCCAAATTGGTACTTGGACGGCACCTTCAAGGTTAGGTTTATTCTTTTCATAATGTACATTATTTTTATTTTATTTTTCGAGTTGTACCGTATTATTTTTTCAGGTTGTACCGCAATTTTTTTTCAACTCTTCACTGTCCTTGCTTCCCTAACACAAATTCGGAACGGTAAACAACAAATAGTCGCTATCCCTCTCGTATACGCACTGCTGGAAAATAAAAAACAAGTCGCGTACGAAAAAGTACTGGATGTCATCAGAAACGCGTGTGAGGAAGCAGGCATTCCACGCAGAGTGCCGGTTATTGTGATGACGGATTTTGAACTCGCTATCCTGAACGCAATTAGAAAAATCATGACGGAGAGTACGAAAGTCAGAGCCTGCTTTTTTCACCTCCGACAAGCAGTGTACCGGTACATCCAACAGGAGGGGCTGCAAGTGGCGTATAGCGATAAGAAAGATCGAACTATAAAAGATGCAGCGCGAATGATGTGCGCTATCGCGTTCGTTCCTCTCGCCGACGTGTTATCTGTGTTTGTTGAATTCGAAAACCAAGCACCTCCTGCATTCAAATCGGTGGTCGACTATTTTCGGGTATTTTTTCTTTCTCATCAGTCCGCTATCAGTCTGCTCATCAGTTATTTTTTACAAGTATTACTACCCCGTAGACGACGTACGTAAAAGGACAGACATCTCGAGGTAGACGTCGAGCCGTTGATGCCCGATACCCACCAGATGTTTGGAACATGTACGATGCGACGCTCCAAAACCTATCGAGAACCAACAACCTTTCAGAAGGTTCCTTTTCCTTTTTCCTTTTACTTTTTCCTGAATCCAACAACTGTCCTTTATCCCACATCTTATCTTACAGGTTGGCATACTCGTTTCGCACTTGTGGTGGGAAAGAACCATCCGGGTTTGTACACTCTCCTCAAGGAACTCAAGAAAGAGCAATCTGATACTGAAGGCATGATCCGCGACCTAAATTTAGGGAAAAGAGTCCGGCGAGACGTGAGCAAAGCTATGGAGCAGAACGAAGAAAGGATTACGAACGTCGTTCTCCAGTATGAAGATCGGCGGGAGGAAGCTATGGAGTACTTAAAGGACGTCGGTTGCTACATTGGTTTTTGAACTGTACATTTGGAAATGAGTCTCGGAAATAAAATGTGAATTTGGAAAATAGTATTAGGAAAATAATAATAATAGAAATTAGGAAAACAAAATATTAGGAAAAAAGGATTAGGAAAAAAAATTAGGAAAAAAGGATTAGGAAAACAGACCCCATACCCATTTTTCATTTGTTTTTCTGCCAGTGTTTGTCCTATATTTGCAAAGAACGTGTTTATTGTGTCAGCGAGTTCGTCTGTGTTCGTTGTTAGTGTACCATTTATTGTTCTAATTTTTTTTATATAGTGTTTATCTCGCTTTTTTCTATTTATTTGTTCGTTTATATTTATCCATAGTTTTTGTGGGTTGTTACTGAATTTTTGGAAATTATTCTTATAATATTGAATTTTTGTATTTTTGATAAGTTTGCAAGTAGTTTTCTTCTGGTTTAAGTATGTTTGTTTTATCGTTATGTTGTGAGGATTATTTTTGTGTCTCTTATATGCCTTATCTCTTTTATTTATTTCTTTAGTTATCCATAGATTTTCTTGTGATCTTTTAATTCATGATGTTAGTTTATTGTTTTCAATTATTTTCTGCAGGACCATCGATAATTGTTCGAATAATTCTATTTTTGTTTTGTCGATGGTTTGTATATCTTGGGTTATTTGTTTGTAGTTTGTTATTGTTTGTTGGAAGTATTGGTAGGTTTGTTAGGTTTGGTTTGATATATTCGTTTCAATAATAATTGCGCAGTTGTCTGATATGTTTGTGTGGTTTATTTGTATGTGTTTAACTAATTTTACATTATTTGTGCTGATGTGATCTAGAATTGAGTGGTTTTCGTTTGTGTTTGTTCTAGTGTGGGATGTTTTCTTAATTTTATTTTTAATAATGTAAGATAAGTTCAAATTCAAAACTATTTGAATTCGAGAAAATAAGCTTACGCTTCTTATAGTTTGCACACTTTAAACATAATATATAAAATTACGAAAAAACTATTCGTGAAAATGCAAACAATGTCTTAATTAATAAGACAACTTAAGACGATAAATATCCATTGAAACAACTACTTCCCGTGCAAATACACCTCCGGTATTGAATTATACAATGAAATATTTAATTTGTTCCAACGCTCTATTAAAGTATATGTAACGTTTAGGTCAAATTCTCTTCAAACCAACTAATAATACAAATTTAAAATAAAAGGAGAGATAGCAACAAATTAGAAGTAAAAGGACTTGGATTAAAACTAATGTCTTAGGCCATCTATAGACGCGTGTCGAGATTTATCTCTCTTCAGTATAGCTTTGCTTATGACGTTTAAAAAAATTAGGAATAAAATTAAAACAAACTTACTTGGAAAAAGTGGTGTGAGTGTAATGAACAGGTACATAGAAATGGAATGAGTGAAAATGATGGTCGGTATTTATAGGTAATAAAAAAGAGGATTATGTCATTAGCAGGTATGAAGAATGTGAGACCTTATTATTTACCTTACGGTACAGTTCAAACAAGATAAGTTCAAATTAAAAACTATTTGAATTCGAGAAAATAAGCTTACGCTTCTTATAGTTTGCACACTTTAAACATAATATATAAAATTACGAAAAATTATTAATTAAGACATTGTTTGCATTTTCACGAATAGTTTTTTCATAATTTTATATATTATATTTAATAATGTAGTTGTTTTCAAGTATTGTGTTTCTGTATGATCTGTATGATTTACTATAATATAAAATGCATTTAGATATAAATTTTAATATTAAGGTAAATTAAATATCTGGTGCTGATTTTCTTCCCGTCGTCCTTACCTCGGGATTTGTATGCTTTGGCTCCCATCTCGGGTTAGCAGTATTGAGGGATTATATTTTTCTTCATCTGTGCTCCCTACTTATTAAACATCAAATTTTGAGGCGTTGGTAAATGAGTATCAATGAGCCAAATAATTCATAATTTATCAAATAAACTGTCACGATGCAGATATTTTCCAAAAAGAGAAGGCTACAACTTGCAACTTTACAACACATACAGGCATTTTATTTTTTTTAGGTATACTTTCACATATTTCATATAAACATTTGTAAAATTAATGAACATGTGATCAGAACTTAGTCGAAGTATGTTTTGAACTTCACTTTAAATCAGCGTTTTATACGCGTGGCGCATGAAGTAAAATTTCGAGTTTAGAAAAGCCTAATTTGGCTCGGTCGCTTCGCTTCGCTACGCGCACGAGCCAAATTTTCAGGCTTTTCTAAACTCGAAATTTTACTTCATGCTTAGTCTGGGAGTGGAAAACACTCGTTAGAGTTTTCAAATTGAAAGTTTTTAATAAGATCACAAGAGTCTGAAAATTTACATCAAAAAATCGTAACATGTATACCTAAAAGAAACATTCCTTATATTCAAAACTTTTTAAAAATTTAAAAATATAAATAGGAAAATAATAAAGACAGATACTCCTGAGCAAGGAATATTACCATATCCTCCTATCCTAACTGATCCTTAAAAACACTTTATTAAATTGGTAGTAGATACAAATAATCTGAGGCGGTGATAGGTAAATACCAAGGATGGTCGAGTATATGGTAAGAAGGATTGACAGAATCGAAGATTTTGAAGTGAGATTAGAGATCGCTTACGTCACAAATGTGCACTGAATTAAAATGTGGTTACTTCATGATTTAGACAATAACAAGTAATAGCAGCAACTAAATATTAATTCGTACTATTAAATTATAAAATAATATAAAAAATATCTTATATAAAAGACATAATTTAATTTGGAAATAGCTATAAACGAGTGTTATCCACACCCAGACTAAGCATGAAGTAAAATTTCGAGTTTAGAAAAACCCCGTGAAAATTTGTCGAGGGTCGCGCAGCGACCCGAGACAAATTTTCCCGGGGCTTTTCTAAACTCGAAATTTTACTTCATGCGCCACGCGTATTAAACGCTGATTTAAAGTGAGGTTCAAATATACATTAATTTCACAGTTATTTAGCGTTTTATACGCGTGGCGCATGAAGTAAAATTTCGAGTTTAGAAAAGCCCAGAAAATTTGTCTCGGGTCGCTGCGCGACCCTCGGCAAATTTACACGGGGCTTTTCTAAACTCGAAATTTTACTTCATGCTTAGTCTGGGAGTGGAAAACTTGTTTAAAGCTTTAAATTGAACTTAATAAAAAAACAGGGAATATCTCAAGATTTACTGAAAATAGGCTGCATTTGGAATACGTATACTTTAAAGAAAAACTCTCTGTATATTATTACACGTAACACAAACTATTAATGAAAGTACGGCAAAACCGGAAAGAGAGGTTATGATAGACTCAAAAACGTAACCAAATACAACGTCATTGTTCTCTCTCGCACGAACTAGGGCCTGCGGAGAAAGGGGTAGGGGAAAACATGGAAAGATACAATTCTGTCATACCTTGTAACACATTCTTCTTCTGTGACTGCACACTCCTTTGTTTGGCCGGTCCTCTTGGAGACCTTCCAATCCATTTAGCTGGGTGGATCAGTCCCAATTTTCCTTCATTTGTTCTGCAATCTTTCTCCATTTCTTCCTGTCGTTCGCTGTGTCTTTCCACTTCTTAACGCCCAGTGAGCTCAGGTCCTTTTCTACTTCATTCTTCCATCTATTCCTTGGTCTTTCTCTTCTTCTGCTACTACTAGGTTCCCATTCTGTTATTATTCTTAGCCATCCTTCACGATTTGACATCCATATATGTCCTAACCATCTAATTCTTGCCGCTTTTATGTTATTTATTACATCATCTTCAAGTATCTCATATATTTCTCTGTTTGTTCTTTTCCTTGGTTCTTCGTTCTCATCTTTAAGTGGTCCTAGTATACTTCTCATTATCCTCCTTTCTAGCACCCTTATCCTATGTTGTTCCTTTTGTGTGATTGTCATCGTTTCGGCTGCATAAGTAATAATCGGTCGTACCATTGTTTTATATACTTTTATTTTGTTTCTATTTTATTTATACTTTTACTTTTGAAGATTTTACTGTTTGCATAGTATGCTCTGTTTGCGGCTTGTAATTTATCATGTATCTCAATTCGTTTTTCATTGTTATCACTTATCACCGTGCCTAAGTACTTGAAGTTCTCCACTTCCTCAAATTCATAGGTACCTATAGTTGCTGTCTCCTTTTTTGTATGTCGTACCAATTATTAGTAGTTTCGTCTTTTCTACGTTTATTTCTAAGCCCATATTTTTCCCTTCTGTTGTTAATTCCATTAGTATTTCTTCTAATAGTTTCCTTTGTTTGCTTATTATTACGATGCCGTCCGCATATGCCACTATCTGTGTTCCGTGTGTTCTTATGGTTCCCGTTTTTTGTATGTTTCTTAGCGTGTAATGGAGTGCTAAGTTAAACAAGGTGGCAGATAGAGTATCGCCTTGTCGTACTCCTACATTTGTTTCGAATTTTCCGGATCTTCCATATTCGGATAATACTGTTGCTGTTGTGTTATTTATCGTCATTGCTATTAGGTTTCTTAGCTTTTTTGGGATTTTCAATTCAAATAATGCTTCCATCAGCTAATCTCTTTTAACTGAGTCAAAAGCTCTTTTGTAGTCTATAAATAGACATTCAACTTTCATGTTATATTCATAAGCTTTTTCGGTTATTTGCTTTACCATGTGTATCGCATGTGTTGTCGATTTTTTTCCCACGAAGCCGCATTGGTATTGTCCTAATATTTTATTGGCATATTCCTGTAATCTACTTTGAATTATTGTTGATAATATCTTATATCCATTGTTTAGTAATGTAATTCCTCTGTAGTTTTTACATTCTTTTGGGTCTCCTTTCTTATGTATTGTTATTATTGTTCCTTCATTCCACTCTTCTGGTATTATTTCAGTGTTCCATATTTGTTGGAGTATTTTAAAAATCTTGTCGTGTAATTTGTCTCCTCCATACTTCAACATTTCTATATTGATATTATCTGTTCCTGGTGCTTTTCAATTTTTCCATTTTCTAATTATATTTTGGACTTCTTTCAGAGTAGGTTTATCTATTTCGATGTTATCTTCCGCGTCTATCCTTTTTTCTATTATCAGTTTGCAATAATCATCGTCAGTAAGGAGCTCCATAAAATACTCTTTCCAGGTGTTCCTTGCTTCATCGTCGTCTATCACCATAACTCCGTTTTTATTTTTAAGTCCTGTAGTTCCTTTTGCTTTCCCTTTTCTGTTTTCTTTAATTTTTTGATAAAATCTTTTAGCCTTTCTATTCTCTTTTTCAATCTCGTCCATTTTTGTTTGTAGCCATTTCTGTTTTGTGCTTCTTATAATTATATTACATATATATTTCTTCTTATTGTATTTCTCCTTTTTATCTTTTGTGTTTGTTCTTAGCCATTCCTTCCTTGCTTCAGTTTTCTCATCTACTTTCTTACTACATTCTTCATTCCACCAGTCGTTTCTGTATTGTTTATTCGATATTCTAATATTCGCTTTTGCCGCTTGGTTTACTATTTCTTTTACATTTTCCCAGTTTCTATTTATGGTATATTCTGTTTTTACACTATCGTTATTTGCGATTTGTTCTTCAATATCCATTGCGAAGTTGTGTCTTACGTTATCGCATTTTAGATTTTACAAGTTCCATTTCTGTTGTTTGTCCCGTTTAGCATTCTTTTCTACTTTTTGTCTGATGACTGCTGTAACCATAAAATGGCCTGTGTCTGCATTCGCACCTCTATATGATCTAACATCCATTACCATTTTCTCCCTATTCTTTTTGATCATTATATGATCTATTTGGTTTCTATATCTGTTCCCAGGTTCCATCCATGTTATTTTGTGTATCTTCTTGTGTTCAAATTCTGTGCTTGATATTATCATTCCCATTGAGCTTGCTGCATTACACAACCTATGTCCATTGTCATTCGTTCTTTCATGTATTGTATATTTCCCGGCAACATCTTTGATATATTCTTCTTTCCCGATTTGTGCGTTCAGGTCTCCTACTATAATTATTGTGTCTTGTTTGGGTAATTTGTTGTAGCTCGTTTCTAGTAATTCGTAAAATTCGTCCTTTATGTTTTCTTCCGCTGCTTCAGTAGGGGCATATACATTCATTATCGTAATACAAAATGGTTTCGCTCTGATTCTTATATATGCTATTCTTCCGTTGATTAGAGTGAACTCTATGACATTTTCTTTCATTTTTTTTTTGTTACCATGAAAGCGACTCCATTGTTCCCTTGTTTCCTTTCTCCCGAGTACCATAACGTATATTGGTCCTTGTTAATTTGCCCATGTTCCTTCCATCTTGTTTCTTGTAATGCCGCTATGTCTATTCCATATTTTCCTAGTTGCTTTGATATTTCTTCCATTTTTCCTTCTCTCAGCATGGATTTTATGTTCAATGTACTTAATTTTATATCATTTTTCTTTCTCATTTTCTTATTTCTCGCTTTGTTCGTCCTCTGTTTGGTCGTGGTTTGTTTTAGTATTATTAGTTTTTTGGTTTCTTGGGGTTCTCAATTTCTGGCCATCCGTACTTTTTGTTATCGATGATAATCTTTTGATAGCCTACTTTGACATTGTGCCCCTCATTTTTCTTTTCTTTTGCTAACTGTCTTAGTTCTTTCTGTATTTCTCGTTCCTGAATTGTCATGTCATCTTCAATATATATATTTGTTTCTTTGATCTTGTTCTTGTTCTTCATAACATTCATTTTTTCTTGCCAGTTTTCCATTTCCACTAATATAAACTTTTCTCTAATCACATATGCTTCTTTTACCTTAGTGTTTATCTGTAGATCTACTTTTATAAACTCTTCCACCTATTCTTTAATTTCATTGCCTTTTATATTTAAGTTTTTTATGATTATGTTATTCCTTTATTTCTCCTTTTCTTGTTTCTCTATTCTGCTTTCTAATATTTGCATCTTATCGGTGATTTCTTTCTTTTCTTTTTTCCATTCTTCTTCCTTCATTTTGAATTCTTCTTTTATCTGTATTAACTCAAGGTTTGTTTTCTTTAGTTCTGTACTCAGATTCTCAGTTTGTTTTTGCGATTTCTCGAAACCTTCATTCATACTTCTTGTTAGGTCTTTAAGTGCCTTTAGTATTTCCTCCATCTCTTGGGAAGTTTCGGTTTTCTTGGTCGGTGTTCTTGCCACTAGTTTACTTCTCTGGAATGTTCCTTCTTCTTCTCCGTTATTTTTGTCTAAGCTTGTGTCGTGTACTTTCCTTTTTCCGTTTTCACAGATTTGTTACTTGACTAAGTAAATATTTAGTCAGTTAACTTTTTTTTTCTGTTAACCGTTTACCGTTTGCTGGTTTTCTTAATATATTTATATATAGTCATATAGTACATACCTTGTAACACATATCTGTTCATATGTGTTACGCTCATCGACGTACCTTGGGTAAACACATTTGTTATCGCAATCTTTGTGAGTTAATTGAATTGTCATATAATTGTCAGATTTCCCTTCACATAACCTATAAATTAAAAGTTGATTTACAACATAACATGTGATTGAGCTTGTAGTAAACTAAAACACACAACCTGCATCACACCAGTAAATTCTTGAAAAAACAAATTTGATTGGTCATAATAAAATGAAACAGATTATAGCTATAAATTTGAATTTTAAAATTGATACTTTTCAAGATGTTTGAAAATATATATCTTTAATCTTACCAACTATTCGGTTGAGTTTGTCTACTGTAATATTTATACACTTTTAGGGATCTTTTAATTTAATATATCCAGACTAAGTCAAATTCTAAGTTTTTGAATGGTCTAATATAAATCTCAATATAATTGTTAAGTGATAAATTATTCTTATTTTATATTTAAAAAATCAGTTGCCCCGCAAGGTTTAATAATTTTAGCTGTAATTGCTAAATAATAAATCGCTTAAAAATAATTGTTTTCGTTATAATTATTATTTTTAAGAGATTTATTATTTAGCAATTACAGCTAAAATTATTAAATGGACTTCTCACGAAAACAATTATTTTTAAGCGATTTATTATTTAGCAATTGCAGCTAAAATTATTTAATTATATTTATTTACGGAAAAATCCATTATACATAATATGTTATAGTAATACAATTCAAATTTCATAATACAAAATATATATAAATACAAAAACATGTCAAATTAAATTGGCAAATTAAAGAGAACAACAAACATTTAACCGCTTAAGATTAGATATAAATTTAGGATACGAATTAACAAAAAGATCGAAATTTGGATTTAGGGATAATTTATTTGACGTACGCATGAACCGAGAAAGTGGACTATTAAGACCGTAGTTGGATTTATGGAACGGAATGGAAAACAGTGTTGGATGTCTGATTTGTCGATTCGAAGGGTTAATACAGAAATTAATTTGATTAAACAGATATAAACAATAAACAATTAATTTATAAAAGAAGCTCAAGTCCGCGAAAGTTCTTCTACAACATAATTTATCGATAGTAAGCTCCTGACGAACTAAATTTGTATTTTTATCTTTGTTGTAACCTAATTTTAATAGCATTATTTTCAAAAATTTATTCTGAATTGTTTCGATCTTATTGCTATACGTTACTTGATATGGTGACCAGACACATGATCCATATTCAAGAACGGAACGAACATAAGCAAAATAAATGACTTTGAATGCTGTTGAAGATAAATAGACTGCCAGTCGTCTTATATAGCCAAGCATCCTTAGAGCTCTCATACAAATTCTATTAATATGGCTACCGAATGTTAATTTTTTGTCGAACGTTATGCCCAAATCCACAATTTCATCAAGCTCATCTAATTCAAAAACGTCTATAAAGTAAGAAGGAAATTTTCCTGGGCAACTGATTTTTTAAATCTAAAATAAGGATAATAGACTACCTTGATTGGGACCCTGTTGGGGTAGTGGGTAGAGGCCCCGCCTCCTAACCCAGGGGTCGCGGGTTCAAGTCCCGCCGGGGTGTGGTCAATAAAGTACAAAATGATTCCACCTGGGTTCATGGATGTGTGTGAATAATATGTTTGTAGCGTCTAAATATAGTTCTTTTATTTTTTTTACATCAAAATGGCCAAGGCCTGGCTTTGGTTAAAATACCATTAGCCATCAATTAATTGATTTGTTAACTAAAACTTAATCTATAGTATCATTCATCCCCAGGATTTAACAGGGTCACAAAATCTTCTCGTCTAGGGGCTCATCGAGACATTTTCTAGGTACACACAGAATTGAGCCACGGTACATGGCTTCCCCACAGAGGATTCAAACACAGGATTTTCATTCATACACTTAAATCTATATTTTTGTATCATATTACAATCTATATCAAAATCTTTGCATTATTAACAAATTCAAATAACTTGTTGTATATAAATATACCATTTGACCGCAAAATACATACATATGAGAATGGGAGAGCCAATTCAGGGGAAATTGCCTCAAAAAAGATCTTCCTTTCATCCGAGTGCCTAGGGCAAAGCATTATTAAATGTTCGAGAGTGCCTCTTTCTCTACAATAACAAAACGGTTGTTCTACTTGGTTGATTTTAAATAAATAAAATGGGCAGATTCCGTGGTTACTTCTCAGGCGACAGAGTGTTTTGACAAACATTTTTGAGGTAATTCCGAGTCCCAAAAATCAAAGACTGGATGGAACTTTTGGAAATAAATTTTTATAAAACATCCCATAGTTACTGTTTTCAAAGTATAATTGGAATTTTTTTGTGAAATTCTTTTTTAAAAGTATTCATTAAATCTTTTGATATAACAGGATGCTATAATATCGTATCACTATAGAGACCTTCTTTTGCTAACTTATCCTCTGTTTCGTTTCCTGGAATACCTGCATGTCCCTTTACCCATATTAAGCAAATATTCTTCTTAAAAGATGGTATATATTTTAATATTTCTGCAGTGATGTAATTTAGCTTTGAAGCCATTTTAATTGTATTAAAATAGTCTACAATACTCTTACATTCTGTAAATATTAATATATCTGTAGTAATTGGTATGTTTAAAGTGCTTAAATATTTGATGGCTTCAAGTATTGCTATGGTTTCCGCCGAATATACTAAATATAGTTAAATACAACAATATAAAAGTGAAATAGTGAAATTGTCTGAGACCAATATGCAGTAAATGTATAAAAAACCTTGATTTTTTTGACCTCGGCTCGTAGCCATACAATCATCATCAATTGTATTTTTGAACTTATTCAATTAATTTCGTCTTATTTCTTATAACACGCTTTTCTTATTAATTTAGGACGGCACAACACATTCACACACGGCTTCAGAGGGTGCTAATTTCCCTATAAGAAAGTACTTTGGCCCAAGTGCAGGAGCTCTACTCATTGACCCACGGGGGTCCCCACACCTTGATTTAAATATTGCAATTACTAAAGCTTAAAGTTGACTAAAATTATGCTTATTAATAACTGATTTGTTGAGGCAGTTAATAGTTGATAGTTCATTTACACTTTGAGTTTAGTTTAAATAAAACACTTATTACTTTTTTTTTGGTTTGTTTGGCATAGGTATTACCATTCAGCCACTAACGTTGATTTTTATAATATCTATATTCACATATATTTCGACTAATTTGGACGTCACAACACATTCACACACATCCATGGAACCGGAGACGAGTATTTTTCGTTTCGCCTGAAGAAGCCACAGTGTGGCGAAACAATTGTCGCGAGTACAATAAAGTATTTGAAAGTAATACATATTTTATTTAAACTAAAATAAAAGTCTATATGGATTAATTTAAATTAAACTCTTATATAGATATGAAATATTGCAAAGAAAAATTACAGAAGTTTACAGTTGTTTACTCCAAACATTTAAAACTGCGTTGTATACAACTCATTATATTTCTTACAATTACCATTATCACTAAATAAAGAACCATGAGAATAACGTGCATTCTTTAACTGTGCGAAGGTTGGAATTTATATACATTGTATAGAGATAAAAGAAAATTTTACATTTTATTTATATAACATTACTTTTTTACATTCTGTATAACAACATTTTATTACAACATGTTTAAAATGTAATACAAAATGTAAAAAGTAATGTAATAACAAGTAATAACAACCAGTGAGTGCAAAACAAAATAAACATGAAATAAATTTATATATCGCTGCTTTTCCTTGATAGCGGCACAACTAAAGATAGGGATTTTGCTTTATTACAATTATTGATAATGAAGGTTTAAATTTAATTACACTTGGTTTGTTTCACAATTTTTTACTTTACTATTTACTCGACTAGTTTCGCGTTTTACAGCATTATCATTATTCAAGAAAAATTATTACAATTATTTAATGAATACAGCTTTAGGAGACACAAATAAATATACGTGCAAAAAATAAGATACATCGAGTGAAGATAGAGACTTCAATATTTGAATAAAAGTGTCTTGTAAACTTTTGCAGGTTCCTCCTAAAAAATTAGCAAATTTCACTTGTGTCATTATTAATGCAAAGCAGCGATATTTAATAGCTGAAATATTTAATCGGTTAGAAATTCCGTATCAATACTTTCATTAAAATTATTCTTCTATTGTAAAATTGTCCTGTGAATGGGTTTCCTGTTAATAAATGATATTATTAATATTATTATTATTAATAAAAATACACTGGGTTAAGTGTGAAACCTTAAGAGAGTATTAAGTACAATTGATTCCAAATATCTCAAAAACGGTAACTCCAAAACTACTTCTGTTTTCATTAAAAAGTAGTAAAATAATATTAGATTGGGGCTGACATATTATATTGTTCATATTGTTTATATAACATTATTTATGCAATAATAATATATAATAATAGCTCTTTTAATATGTTAAAACAAATTGTTAAATTTAAATAATGTATTAGTACGAATAAATTAACATATCTGTATGTGGAAGGTAAACTACACCATGTCACATTTTCCTCAAAATACGTTTTTTTTATACTGTTGGAATCAAGATGATTTACTCTATCAAAAGGTAAATTGCTCTGTATATCTTCAATAATGTGTTTTGGTGTAGTTTACATTCCACATACAGAAATGTCACTCAATTAATTTACAAATGTGACTCAATTAATTTACATATGTCACTCAATCAATTATTTGTGCATACAGGAAGTTTTTCTGTTAAGTATACACATCCCAATTGTTTGCTGTAAATCTTCAGATATTTGTTATTTTTTATTTAAGTTCAATTTACAGCTCTGAACAAGGGTTTTCTATTCCAGGTTAGGCATGAAGTGAAATTTCGAGTTTAGAAATTTTCACGGGGCTTTTCTAAACTCGATATTTTACTTCATGCGCCACGCGTATAAAACACCAAATAATGTGAATAAAGCAGTATATTTTGAACTTCACTTGGAATCAGCGTTTTATACGCGTGGCGCATGAAGTAAAATTTCGAGTTTAGAAATTTTCACGGGGCATTTCTAAACTCGAAATTTTACTTCATGCGCCACGCGTCTAAAACACCAAATAATGTGAATAAATCAGTATATTTTGAACTTCACTTGGAATCAGTGTTTTATACGCGTGGCGCATGAAGTAAAATTTCGAGTTTAGAAAAGCCTGAAAATTTGGTTTGGCCGCTCCGCGCTTCGCGACACTTGGAATCAGTGTTTTATACGCGTGGCGCATGAAGTAAAATTTCGAGTTTAGAAAAGCCTGAAAATTTGGTTTGGTCGCTCCGCGCTTCGCGCTACGCGACCAAACCAAATTTTCAGGCTTTTCTAAACTCGAAATTTTACTTCATGCTTAGTCTGGGAGTGAAAAACACTCGTTTAAAGCTTCAAACTAAACTCTTAAACAAAGCGTGTGCAAATGTATTCTTAAAAGAAAAATGCCCTGTATATTAAAAAATGTTTACGCCATGTCCTTGATATTACACTGTTTATCTTGCTTCTGTATTCAGAAAGAATCCTGTCCATCCTGAAACTTTTGCTCGGGAAGTAATAATGGAGAGTTATGAAGTACATTTTTTTATTTTGGGCATGACTTTTGTTTAATTTAAAGTTTTTTAATAAAGACTCGAGATTGCACGCCGAGGAGACGACAGGGAGAATCTCATCTTTTACGTATTTTATACGACCAACTGTTTGATCAAAAAAAAAGAACACTCGGAAATTATGCTGGCCATATTTCACATTAACCACTGTTTTAATGATATTATTAATAATTTATGATCTAGATTTATTGGTTTGGTCGTATAATATTAAACATACGGAGAATTTTTCTTTTAAGTAAACATATCTCAATTGTATGCTGTAAAGTTTTAGATATTCGTTGAATTTTTCAATAGAGTTGAATTTGAAGCTTTAACCGAGTGTTTTCCACTCCCAGGTTAAGCATGAAGTAAAATTTCGAGTTTAGAAAAGCCTGAAAATTTGGTTTGGTCGCGTAGCGCGAATCGCGGAGCGACCAAACCAAATTTTCAGGCTTTTCTAAACTCGAAATTTTACTTCATGCTTAACCTGGGAGTGGAAAACACTCGCTAATAACTTTAAATTTAACTTTAAAAAAAGCTTATACGTATACTTATAAGAAAAAATACCTGTATTATTACATTGATAGACAGACAACTTTATTAATCCATTGATAATGGTCACTTTGTGTTCGAAATGTACATTTGGTAATTCAAATAAAGGTGTGAAGAAAGGTTATTAGTGCTATATTTATTAATTAAATTTGATTTACACTTAACTCACCCATTCAATTTAATAAAGTGTTATTTATTTACTTTAATAAATTAATAAATAAAATATTTCAGATTTTCAACTTTTTATATTTATTTTCACTACAATTGTTTCGTTACGCTATAGCTTCTTTAGGTGAAGAATGTTAATTATGCTATTTACAGACAAATTAACATTAATATAAACAGTTTTAAAACATGGGGGTGGAGCAAAGATCATTTCTCAGCCTGAGCAGAAAGTTGGAGAGTTCAATCTGTTCGTTCAGCAAGAGGCCTGATGAATGTGTTTTATTTATTTGCAGGTTTTCCATTAGGTTTAATTTTCTTCCTTTGCTGGCGATGTGGAGGATTTTAAATTCTTTGTTGAAATGGTGATATTCTTCTTTTAAATGATTAGCATATGTTGAGGTGTCCTTATCATTTAGGAATGCTTTATGGTGTTCATAAATTCGTTCCTCAAATGCTCTGTTATTCTGTCAACGGGAGGGAAGGTACCCCACGCTGATTACCAACTAGCTCAGGTTGGTTGAGTTAAAGAGAGAATAATCCCCGGTAACAATTCATTCTTATGCAATGCAACTCGTAACTTCACGTCATATCTAAACCTTAACAAGTTAATTCCACATTAAATAGTTATAACAAAATAGTAGATCTCATATTTACAAATTTAAATTGTTCCTTTATAGAAGGCTATAATTCATTCATCAAGCAAGATTATTACCACCCAGTTTTACTCTTCAGTTTTGAATTAGTGTATTCCCAACCTACTAGTTTTTTTATCAAACTCATCTAATAATAGAAATTATAATTTTAAAAAATGTAACCTAGTCAAACTCTATTCGGAACTAAGTCGTTGCGATTGGTCACAAGTTAACTCGGAGGTGAATTTGGAGGACGCTGTTGATGCTTTTTATACCACTTTGTATTCTTGTTTAGATAAATATGTCCCTTTACACAAACAATACAAAAGTCAATTTCCTTGCTGGTTTACCGCTGACGTTATTCATAGTATCAAAGTAAAAAACATTAAACGTAAACTATACTTACGCACTAAAAGTCCAAACTTATTAAAGCAGTTTCGAGCAGCTAGGTCTCAAAGCAAACGATATATAACTACAGCTTATAAGGATTATATTAATAACATATCCTCCAACATTTCAACTAATCCGAAGCAATTCTGGTCATTTATTAATTCAAAAAAACGCACTACTCGTATTCCTGGTGTCATGCAACACAATGGTTTCACACTAGATTCGCCGGTTCCTATTGTAATCGCTTTTGCTGATTTTTTCAATAACGTATATACTAGTGCTTCACAAATTAATACGCTTCCTGATACGCACAATAAATTCTCTGTTATTAACATATAGTCAATTAATTCCGATGTTATTCATCATGCCATATGTCGCTTGAATAATACAATGTCCTACGGCGCAGATGGAATTCCAAGTTTTTTAATAAAAGATGCTGCTTTTCTTTTAATAAAACCACTTGAAACAATTTTTAACCTTATTCTTAAATCATCGATATTTCCTTCAGTTTGGAAAGAATCAAAAATATGTCCAGTGCTTAAGTTTGGTGATTCCAAGGAAATCGCTAACTATCGAGCCATTTCCTTGCTGTCAAATTTCGCAAAAGTATTTGAAATAGTCATTTACAATTACATTTATCCAAAGGTTAAAAATTATATTTCTACAAGTCAGCATGGCTTTATGGAAGGTAGATCTACGACGACCAATTTGTGTTGGTTTAGTGAATATGTCTGCAGTGAGCTCGATCGTAAGAGTCAGGTTGACTGTATATATACGGATCTTGCTAAGGCATTCGACCGTGTCGATCATACTATACTCCTAAATAAACTTGGAAATTACGGAATTCATGTCAACCTGATTAACTTATTCAAATCTTATCTATCTGACCGCCATCTATATGTCTCAATCAATGGTTTCTCATCTAAAGCGTTTGTTGCTCGTTCGGGTGTACCCCAGGGATCCAATTTGGGGCCATTATTATTCCTTCTCTTTATTAATGACTTTGGTGATTTACTAGATTGTAACCATTTATTATTTGCAGATGATCTTAAAATATTTTCTAATATTGAAACACAATCTTCCTGTCTAAATTTACAAAATATGCTTGATACAATTGCTGCATGGTGCTGTGATAATCATTTAACTCTAAACATTGCTAAATGTAAAGAAGTTACTTATTCGCGTAAAGGTAATCCAATGTTATTCAGATATTCCATTGGAAATCAACCTTTGGAAAGACTCTCAACTTTTAAAGACCTTGGTGTTACCTTCGATGCTCACTTCAATTTCAAAAGTCACTACAATACAATCATATGTAAAGCCAACAGAACTCTTGGGTTTATTATTCGTAATACTAGGTCTTTCAAAAATGTAGAACCACTAAAAGTTCTATACAATTCGTATGTACGTTCTGTACTTGAATACGGTTCGATCATCTGGAATCCGATATATCACACACATAATCAATCTCTTGAAAATATCCAACGTCAATTCTTCAAGTACCTGTGATATAAAAGGCATGGAAACTATCCTCCGCAGGGTTTCAGCCACGACTTGCTTTTAAATGAGTTTGATGCGGTCTAGCTACAATCACGGAGAAATATTCTGGGTCAATTATTTTTATTTAAAATCCTTCACAACATGATTGATTGTCCAGACCTTTTATTTAAAATTAACTTTAATATCCCTAGGTTATCTAGTCGACATTGTATGTGCTTCCATATCAACACTGCGCGGTCTAACGTCCTTGCATTCTCCCCATTGCGTCGTATCTG
Organism: Philonthus cognatus; assembly: GCA_932526585.2. Taxonomy (NCBI): domain Eukaryota; kingdom Metazoa; phylum Arthropoda; class Insecta; order Coleoptera; family Staphylinidae; genus Philonthus; species Philonthus cognatus. The sequence continues at coordinate 172,224,294 of OW052241.1, forward strand.
CGCATGTCACAAAAATCTCGATTGTGACATATTTAACTGTAGTCGGAGAGTATTCAAGGCATTAATTTCTAGTGTGGAATTTAACATTTAAGGTTAAGGTTTTTTTTTTACACTTAATTTAATTTAATTTATTTAGCTTTTAAATTATATATACATTTCCTTATATAAATATATATATATATTTCTTTTTTTTAACATTTTTATTCGAATGATTATTTTAGTTTATATTTGTTACTCTGTAATTGGGTTTTTGCCTGTTGGGTAATAAAGATTATTATTATTATTATTTATGTGCTTGATTTTACACTTACTTACGTATATATTTTATAGATAAAAAAGACTGTTATTCCTTACTTCACTTTTTATTATAAAAAGTGAAGTAAGGAATAACAGTCTTATTTATGTGTAATAACCACTTCACTTAAACTCAAAAACATACAGTTATATATTTTGTAATTATGTGTAAAGTATTTACTTGTAAATGATTTGTCCGTTGAATACAATATTCAAATATAAATATTTTAATCACTAAATTATTCACATATTTGAATATTCAAATATTTGAATATTCGTATATCGAAATATTTAAAAATTCGAATAATACAAATATTAGAATTTGTTTTTAAATGAATATTTGAATACTTCAATTTAAAAAATTTCCAACCTTACTCAATATGCCACAATACTGTACCGTATGATATTTCTGAATGTAAAGCGTTATTTAAATTATAAACACCAAAACGTTGCAATTAATTTTCGTTAAAAACAATCAATTTCCGCGCAAGTAAATCAACTAGAGCATTTACATTAACGCACCAGTGAGCGCGCTGGAAAACAAAATTAATTTTCCCAACTAACCGAAAATAATGCAAACACCATAATTAAATGAATATTTACCGATGGCGCGGATAATTAAGCGGCGTTCGGGGAACAACAATATTCGAGCGATAAAATACAAATAAATCAATTTTATTACTGGATTCATTCGGCACCTGGGAGAGAGAACAAATAAAAAACAGTCCCCAATTGGGATGCAATATTTCAACACAGCTAAACTTTCCAGACTCCCAGGATGAAGAATCAGAAAGGGGAAAAAATAAGAAGGGATTTGAAGGGTGTGGAAAATAATTGGTTTTTATTTTCGTGGGGGTGGTGTGAATTGGAAAAAAGTTGAAACTGATTTCTTATACAGAATAATACAAACCAATTTTTTATTAGGTAATATTCTAAGGATGCTATAAGAAAATATTGTTTAAAAAAAATATATATTTACTGTCTATAAAATGCAGAATTTCTATGATTTTAATAATTTGTATTTACTCTATGTTCGAAAGCGTAAACGCCATCTAATGCCCATTAGCTTAAGTAGCATCGTCAATAGCTGGCAAACTAAACGTTTGTATACAGCAATTGTTCGTCCACAACAGGGCTTTATTATATAGAATACAAATATCGAAAATATGAATTTGTGTTTAGGACTCATTCATTGATATCCGGTCAATGAATGAGTACTAAACACAAATTCATATTTGTGGGGAAAGGCGGGAGGTTTGGGATGGATTTGGTTTGGGACACGTTCAAATTTACCTCCTCAAATTGCTCGCAGTGTTACCAAACTACGACACTGGATGATCTTCTGGTCTAGTGTCACATGCGTGAGCAAACCGCTGGTGTGCTGTTATTAGTTGTTTTTACATAAGAAAATTGAGTTTTTTAGCACATTTTCGTAAGTTTTCACCTTTAATTACTTTCTTTAATTGACTAGAATTATAAATAGTTATAACAAATTCCGTGGGGCTACGATATTATGTACTATACAAGGTGGCCAGAAAAGGTGTGATAATCTTCAGGTAGAGTGGTTCATTGATTAATTTCAAGCAGAAAATTTAAGTAAAAAAATATTGTATTGTGGCTTATAACTCCTCACGAGCCAATTTACAGAAATGTAAATTTGGCAATAATGGATCAAACAAGTGTTTAATTTAATAATAATCATAAATTTGACAAATCTACAAAAATTAATATTTGAAGAATACATCAAAAATGAGAGATTAAAGTAAATGTTCAAATTGCTGGCCATAGTATGGGCCCATTGCGCCCAATCCATCTATTTGGAAAATGTTCGTCCAACCATTCTCTTGAAATTCTTGCTGTATGAGGTGGTGCACCATCATGCATGTACAGCATGTTGTTTACTAAATTTAGTAGAACATTCTCCAAAACTTCTTCTAAAATATTTACATAATTTAAGGCATTTAATCTTTGATGAATAAAAAAAGGCCCAATTACACGTAAATTTAGAATACCAAGCCAGACGTTAACTGAAAATTTCCTTTGATGTCCCATTTCTCTAACCGCCCGAGGATTTTCTTCTGCCCAAAAGTGATAATTATGACAATTAAATACCCCATCTCTAATGAATGTACATTCATCACTCCAAAGAATTTTAAATAAAAAAATTGGTTCTTCCCGAATTTGAAATAAAATCCTGTCACAAAACATACGTCTACGCTCGTTATCATTTTCATACAGTAGTTGAACTTTTCTTGCATGAAATGGACGCATTCGATTTTCTTTCAATACTGCATGGACTGTTGTTTTACTGGGGACATTTAACTGTTGAGCTATTTGTCTCGTACTAATATTGGGATCTTCTTGAACTGCATTCAATATCTGTTCTTCTAGGTGAACAGTGCGACGTTCCCTAGGTCTCCCTCCATCTATGTTATTATAAACGAACGACCCAAAAGTACGTAGCCTTTGGTCTAATTTTCAAAACGTATTTACGCAGGGCTGTTGGCGATTTGGATATCTTCTTTGGTACTCATCTTTGGCACTAGTTGCATTACCATTGCAGAATCCAAATATCATGTACATATCTGCATACTCGTTGAATGTGTACATCTTTAAAAAGTATGATGAACTTATACAAACTTACACAAATAAATTATGACAAGTATATGTCAAAGTCAAGTGAAATTTAATAAGGTTACATATGAAAATACATAGTTGCCAGGTCTATTTTTATTAAAGAAATGCTTCTGAAGAAGTTATTAATTTGTTAAAGTTTCCAATTTATTTATCACCTACGTCATTTAAATTTTACAAATGTGTAATTGATTGTAAGTTCTATTGATTTTTTCCAAAATAATAGAAAATAACACTAATTTCCAGAGATACATTTAATATTTTAACGATCTCGTGAGATGTTACGAGGAAGAATACAATATTTTTTTATTTAGATTTTTTATCCAAAATTAATCAACGAATCACACACCTAAAGATTATCACACCTTTTCTGGCCAGCTTGTATATAGCATACATTGTCGCATTTATCATCTATAAAATGTAATGTATATGTTTTAATGTATATCATCAATATAGTCCCGAACCAGTGCTTGAAGAATTCGAACAAATGTAAATTGCCCGGACCATAATAAATGGTCAAAAATATTGAGTCTTCTTCAAGCTGTGACTTCCGGTTTCTCTAATTAGTGCGGGGCGGGTGAAGGTTTAAAACAAAAAAATAAATAAGTAATTTTAATTCAAATCGAATTTATTAAAATTACTTCAATAAAGAAAAAATATAATTCATATAATTAAATTTATTTAAAAAAAAACGCCATCTTGTGATTCAAACACAAATTAGAAATTAAGATTTGCGTTCACGGATGTGAGTGAAAATAAAAATGAATTCAAGTAAATTAACGTAAAAAAAACATAACGCAAGTATCTTAACAAAAACGCAATCCATAAAAAACTAAAATTAAACTAAACTTACAAAACTCTGACATATGGGCGCCAACCAGAATTATACGTATGGGAGGTAATATATTAAAGCGTCGCGACGCGATTACGAAGAAAAACAAAAAAAAACTCGAAATGCCGCAACTTAAGTTTCCTTTCCCTTTTTTTTTTTGTTTCACTATTATTTTATGCACTTATCTGTTATCCGGTGCGAAGAAATTAAGCGCGGTTGCGACGGAGATGGCGGCAGCTGCGGTGGCACGGCAACAGCGACGATAGCAGTAACGGTCTACAGCAGCAGCGACAACGGTAGCAGCAACAACACAGCGTCAGCGGCAACGGTCACAACGGCAGTCGATAACGACTTAAATGTTCCTCCCTGATTTCCCGGGTTGCATCAACACTATACGTACAAAATGGCTGCGAAACTCCGCACTTAAAGGGTTCCTAAATATTTATTTAGGCGTTACTAACGTATATATAGATATACGTACATACACATACTAGAATTAGTCCATAACATCATTTATTTGCAAAATTGACAGAGAAATAATGTGATTACCTTCGTTAAGAAGAACCCCTCGGTAAAAAGACACGATAACGGCCAATTAACACTCAGAACGGCCAGTCCGCTCCTCCTCGAGCGCAGATCGCAAAGGTCGCGTCTTGCATTTAATCGGCGCGAGTGCCCGATACGACAAAAAACATTTATTTTATTTGTAAACAATCAATATCTACAACCTGACTAGCAGACTTGCAATTAAACTCAAAAAACCAAAGAGTATTAATTAAGGCCTAGTTAGACGAGAATTATTTTGTTATAAAGCATTGATTTGGGACTATATTGATAATGGCGTTGATGCCTGAAACGCGTATATAGTTATCCGGTAGATGAATCAGTACTGAACACAAATTTATAAACTTTAGTCTTTACATGCTTGGATATTTGTTAAAAATTATGAATAAATTTCTAATGATTTTAATAGCAATTTTGGCAGTACTTACAATCAAGTCTAGGAATGTTAATTTTGACAAGTTTAACTCATTAACTGATGATTTAAAATTGCTTCTAATAATGATAATAATGTTTATTGCCCAACAAGAGACAAATTCCCAATTACAAGACAATTTTCTAATAACTACAACAGAAATACACAGAGATTTTTTTTCTTTTAAGCTAAGAAAACGGTTAAGGTATACAATTGCATTAGCTTGTTTTTTTTTTCCACATGAGGTGGTATCGCTTTGCGTCCCTGCACTACGGTCTCCGTGGTCCTTTTGTGCTCCTCTGGTTATTTTACTCCCTGTATATTCCTGTGTCTTCTAAGAAGTCCAGGAGTTTGGGCCAGGGGATGTTCTTGAGCTGTTCTTCAGGAAGCACGGGCTTCCCGAGTTGCTCCGTGCGTTGCCGTTTATGGGCTTCGCATGTGCACAGTAGGTGTTGGGGAGTTTCCTCTTCTTCCAAGCACCCACGGCATAGGGGGCTTTTCTCAAGACCCATCCTATGTTTGTGCTTATTCAGGTCACAGTGCACAGTAATTAGTCCTGTGATTTTCCTTAGTTTCATTCTGCTCAGTCCTGACAGCGCTAATGCGCTATCAGGTACCGGGCCATCTAGGAAGAGTCTCGTGTGCCTCATTCCCATTTGGTTGTGCCATGCCTTTGTATGCTCCTCTGCTAACTTGCGTCGGATTATTTCCTTTCCGGTTTCATGTGGTATTCCAAAAGCGGGTTCAGGTCCTATAAATTCACCTGTTGTCCCTTGTTTGGCCAGTAGGTCGGCCCCCAAGTGTCCAATAATTCCTTGGTCCTTGGGTATCCATACTAGCTGTGTTTTTGTTGTTGTCGCCAGTGCGTCCAGCCTGTTTATGCAGTCTATAACCAGTCTGGACTGAACTATCGGCGAGGCTAGCGCTTTTAGGGCTGCCTGGCTGTCCGACATAATGGTAATTGGTCCTTTGTTGAGTCCCGACTCCATTATGTGGTGGGCACACCAGTCAATGGCGGCCACTTCAGCCTGGAAGATGGAGGCATGTTTCCCCAGAGCAACCGTGAATTGTTTGCTCCGGTTACAGCCTCCATAGATACCAGCCCCGGTTCCTTTAGTGTTTTTGGACCCGTCTGTGTACCAGATGGTTCCTTTACTCGTTCCCGGGTATGTTCCATTTGTCCATTCACTCCGCTGTGGTATGATTATTTTGAATCTGCGGGATGGGTGTACGATTTTGGTGAAATCGGACCTCATTTTTAGGATTTCTTCTTCTTGTAGCACTTTAAATGTTTCCGGTCTAGATGACCCTACATTTAAAGTGTATCCATTTATGTGCAGTCTGTAGGCTGCCTGTCTGGCTTCCATCATAACATATAGATGTAGTGGTGGAAGCGATAATATGTGTTCCATGGCTGCTGTGGGCGTTGTTCTCATTGCCCCAGTAATCAGCAGACACGCCTGTCGTTGCACTCTTTCGAGTTTTACGGCTGCGCTCTTGGTTTGGGTTTTTTCTCCCCAAGCGAGCGCCGCGTATGTCACTATGGGTCTTATGACCACGGTGTATAGCCATTTGGTCATACTGGGTCTCAGTCCCCATGTGCGTCCTACCATTTTCCTGGTCGCAAAAAGTCCTCTCATGGCCCTTTTGCTGATGTTCTCCAGGTGGAAGTTGAAGTTCAATCTGGTATCAAGTATGACCCCTAGATATTTTACTTCATTTTTGATTGGGACTTCCATTTCATACATGCGTAGCTATGTTATGTCATCGGTTTTTCGTCTCCTGGTAAAGGGGACTATCGCCGTTTTGGCCGGGTTTACAGCTAACCCTTCGTTCTTGCACCATCTTTCCACGGTAGTTAGTGCCCTCTGCATCAGGCTTGATACAGTGGTCCCAAACTTCCCGCTAACTAGAATGGTCAGATCATCTGCGTACCCCAGGGCATAAATGCCCTGGTTTTCAAGTAGCAGCAGAAGGTCGTCCATGACGAGGCACCACATGAGCGGCGAGAGAACCCCTCCCTGGGGGCACCCGCCAGCGACCACCGCTTCTGCTGTCTTTCCGTATAGAGTAGTTGTTACAGTCCGGCTCCTGAGTATCTTGTTCACCCAGTGTCGGACTTGCGGGTAGATCCCTCTTTTCTCCATTGCTGTTGCTATGGAGTTGAAGGTTGTGTTGTCAAACGCCCCTTCAATGTCCACAAAGGCCCCCAACGCAATGTCTTTGCATTGTATGGTCCTTTCGCATCTGTTCACTAGCTGGTGGATTGCCAGTTCGCATGACTTTCCCGCTTGGTAGGCATATTGTTGACGGTGTAGTGGTGAGTCCTTTAGGACTCCTTCCCGTATGTGCCTGTCTACTAGTTTTTCTAGTAGTTTTAAAATGAATGATGACAAGCTGATCGGTCTGTAAGATTTAGCTTGTTTTAAAATAGTTAAATTTAAAGTATTAAACGAGTGTTTTCCACTCCCAGGCTAAGCATGAAGTAAAATTTCGAGTTTAGAAAAGCCTGAAAATTTGGTTTGGTCGCGTAGCGCGAAGCGCGGAGCGACCAAACCAAATTTTCAGGCTTTTCTAAACTCGAAATTTTACTTCATGCGCCACCCGTACAAAACACTGATTTCAATTCAAGCTCACTAGTTCACAATATTTCAGTGTTTTCAGTGTTGAATACGCGTGGCGCATGAAGTAAAATTTCGAGTTTAGAAAAGCCTGAAAATTTGGTTTGGGCGCTCCGCGCTTTGCGCTACGCGCCCAAACCAAATTTTCAGGCTTTTCTAAACTCGAAATTTTACTTCATGCTTAGCCTGGGAGTGGAAATCCCTCGTTTGAAGCTATAAATTGAACTTAAAAAGAAAAGCAACAAATGTCTGAAAATATTTGGCCCATATTAAATTTTCAGACTTTTCTGAACTCTTTAGTCTAAAAAAAATGTTAATTTTGACAATCTTAACTCATCAACTGACGATTTAAAATTATGTCTTATGATAAAAATAATGTTTATTGCCCAACAAGAAACAAATTCCCAATTACAAGATAATTTTGTAATAACGAGAACAGAAACACACAGAGATTTTTTTCTTTTAAGCTAAGAAAGCGATTTAAGTATACAAATGCATAAGCGGGTTTGAAAAAAGTTAAATTTGAAGTATTAAAGGAGTGTCTTTCACTCCCAGGCTAAGCATGAAGTAAAATTTCGAGTTTAGAAAAGCCTGACAATTTGGTTTGGTCGCGTAGCGCGAAGCGCGGAGCGACCAAACATTTGTAAATTTAACTATTTTTATTTTATAGCCAAATAACTAAAACGCAACAACTATATAGTGCAGGTGGTAGCGCTCCCAATTCTCAAGAGAATAGTGAAATCTGCAGCTCTTTATCTCATTTAGTTTCAGAGATATTTTAGCTTTATAAAACCACTGCAAATATCATTTTCGTCCATAAATGTCAAATAACACCGAAACGATACGACTAAGACGAAATGTTTTCAATAAAATTATTGGCAATTTTTATGATACATTCAAAAACAAATTAATATACAGGGTGATCCATTTAAAATAAGCAATTTGCATCCGCTACTGTCTTAATGGCACACTCTGTATATAAACAAATATTTTTAGGTGATGCAGCTCTAAAAATCAATTAACTTTGGTAAAAAAACAATTGTTTTATCTTTAACATGAGCTGAGATATCCTTCGAGAACACACTAATGGGACACCCTGTATATACCTAAAATCATTATTTAAAAAATATTAAAAATATACGCACATAGCACTAAACATTTTTAATGATCCTACGAAAAATCGCCTCACGCGACCCACAGTTTGTAAAACGCTATTCTGAAACAAAGAAACACTAACGAAAAATATGACTCGATACGCGTTTGTTTGAATGTCCTATTGGGAAACTGTCGTATTCAAAATTAAATCGACTATTCGACTTTCCCGCTTTATGCCAGCGCCATCTATTGCAGCAATGACGAAATGGAAATTAAGTTGGCAATATATTTGAATTTCCCGCGTTAATAGAATGACCTTTATTGATGCAATAACGATTTATAAACTAGATATTCGTAGGGGTGGCCTCATTAGCCTGTACCACCGCGACCTTTGCAGATATATTGTGGACATTTATAAACTAAGTTAACAACATATTTGACAATGACGAAATTAAAATTAAGTCATTTTAGACCCTATTTCAACCTTAGAATTAGAATTTTCTTCGTCTTACTTTTAGTGATTGGAATGAAAGTGAAGTAAAGAAACGCTAACGAGAAATATACCTCGAAACGCGTAAATCATTATTAAAAATATACACACATGGCACTAAACATTTTTTAATAAGTCCCACGAAAAATCGACTCACGCGACCCACGGTTTGTAAAACGCTATTATTAAGCAAAGAAACACTAACGAGAAATATACCTCGAATCGCGTTTGTTTGAATATCCTATTGGGAAACTGTCGGATTCGAAATTAAATCGACTACTCGACTTTCTCGCTTTCGGCTAGCGCCATCTATTGCAGCAATTACGAAATGAAAATTAAGTTGGCAACATATTTAAATTTCCCGCGTTAATAGAACGAGCTTTATTGATGCAATAACGATTTATTAACTAAGTTAGCAATATATTTGACAATGACGAAATTAAAATTAAGTTATTTTAGACCCTATTTCAACCTTAGAATTAGAACTTTAAAATTTTCTTCGTCTTACTTTTAGTGATTGGAAGTGAAGCAAAGAAACGCTAACGAAAAATATAACTCAAAACATCTACATATTAGATTGCTAAAGCCGTATATTTTAAACTTGACGATAATTCAGTGTTTTAGACGCGTGGCGCATGGAGTAAAATTTCGAGTTTAGAAAAGCCTAATTTGGATTGGCCGCTTCGCTTCGCTACGCGGCCAATCCAAATTTTTAGGCTTTTCTAAACTCAAAATTTTACTCCATGCTTAGTCTGGGAGTGGACAACCCTCGTTTAAACATGCAAATTGAAATCTTAAAAAAAACAATCAATGTCGCAAAATTTGCAGTGTACGCATATGTATACTTAAAATCATTATTTAAAAAAATATTAAAAATATACACACATGGCACTAAACATTTTTTAATAAGCCCCACGAAAAATCGACTCACGCGACCCACAGTTTGTAACACGCTATTCTAAAGTAAAAAAACACTAACGAGAAATATACCTGGAAACACGTTTGTTTTAATTTGCTATTGGGAAACTGTCGGATTCGAAATTAAATCGACTACTCGACTTTCCCGCTTTCGGCTAGCGCCATTTATTGCAGCAATTATGAATTGAAAATTAAGTTGGCAACATATTTAAATTTCCCGCGTTAATCCAACGAGCTTAATTGATGCAAAACAATTTATAAACTAAGTTAGCAACATATTTGACAATGACGAAATTAAAATTAAGTTATTTTAGACCCTATTTCAACCTTAGAATTAGAACTTTAAAATTTTCTTCGTCTTACTTTTAGTGAGTGGAAGTGAAGCAAAGAAACGTTAACGAAAAATATACCTCGAAACATCTACATATTAGATTGCTAAAGCCGTATATTTTAAACTTGATAATTCAGTGTTTTGGACGCGTGGCGCATGGAGTAAAATTTCGAGTTTAGAAAAGCCTAATTTGGATTGGCCGCTCCGCTTCGCTACGCGGCCAATCCAAATTATTAGGCTTTTCTAAACTCGAAATTTTACTCCATGCTTAGTCTGGGAGTAGACAACCTTCGTTTAAACATGCAAATTGAAATCTTATAAAAAATAATCAATGTCGCAAAATTTGCAGTGTACGCATATGTATACTTAAAATCATTATTTAAAAAAAATATTAAAAATATACACACATGGCACTAAACATTTTTTAATAAGCCCCACGAAATATCGAGTTACGCGACCCACAGTTTGTAAAACGTTATTCTAAAGCAAAGAATCACTAACGAGAAATAAACCTCGAATCGCGTTTGTTTGAATATCCTATTGGGAAACTGTCGGATGTGAAATCAAATCGACTACTCGACTTCCCCGCCTTAGGCTAGCGCCATCTATTGCAGCAATGACAAAATTGAAATTAACTTGGCTACATATTTGAATTTCCCGCAACATATTTCACAATAACGAAATTATAATTAAGTTATTTTAGAGTAGATATGTAAGTAGTTGAATTCTTTAATCACTGTGAAGATTAAGGAATTCAACTATTTACATATCTATTATTAAGGCTTCACGTAACTCCAACAAGAATATTTTAGACTATATTTCAACCTTAGAATTAGAATTTTAACATTTTCTTCGTCTTACTTTTAGTGATTGGAATGAAAGTGAAGGCAGCGAATGCGAACACTCGAGCGACGGCGAAGACGACTCCGACGAAAACCTAAAGTCAAAATCCCAGGACGTATCCCTCTCCGAGCAGCCTAGCAACTACAAAAAAGCCACCTACATCCTCGTGGATGCCAAAGATGTTCTGAACCTAACAGTTACTCCAACTCTTTTGAAAGTTCTGAACGACGTGTACACTTTGTACACCAACAAAACGTTATCGATAGCAACGAATAAGAAGACGATTAATTTGATTAACGACATCGGCCCTCAGAGCAAAGTCGAGCTTTTCGAAAATAAGGGGAACGAAACTGATGTTAATTCTGTTACCGGCACTTTTTAACAAGTTCCGTCAACTGCTATTTTGTATATGTATTCATCATTTCCAAATGAGTAAAGTTCGCGCCATACTTTAGTTTAGTTTTACCAACTAGCGCCCTCGCATATCTGACAGCTCAACTTCACCCTCTCGTGGTGGAAGCTCCTCTCAGCTATCCAGTTTCAGGGTTGTCCAAAATATATACGGATTTCCCGGTTATCCCCGAGTTCGCCACATCTGCGATGGGACGCCGCTACCTGCGACCGGCCCGATCGCGCGAGCGAAATGTACGTGCGAAGCACAAAAGAATCGGGCATGACGTCAGGGGTTATAAAAGCGCCGAATGCAAGGGATAGGAACATCCCCTACGTAGTTCGCGTATGTAGAATACATACGCGAACGTCACAACCCTCATCGGATAACTGAGAGGATGACCATTCCAATGACACTAAACACGAGGGGGTTATTTCAATTTTGTACGCTATAGAAGACGAGCTGTCAGGAGGATTAATTGTTATTAATTAAGATTCAGGCAAGGTTTAGTGTATCCCATATGTATAGGAACTAGAGCAAAAGTTGCGCATTGCAAGTTACTATTTTTTGACCTAAGTCACATTCTCGTTCGACTTATGCTTACGGAGTTATTAAATTAAAACTCATGAAACCACCATTTTAGCCTCCGATCAACATGTGTGACATATGTACGGATGCATAATTTCATCTCACACATGTTAATCTACTTTATATTTCAATATTTTTATATTAAATATTTATTCTCATTATTTTTCTGTGGCGAGAAATGGTGGGTACCTGAGAGTCACAGGGGTAGAGGGTTTGTTCTTTTTGATATAAAAGAGCTACCACTGGACCACAGAATTCACTCTGTATCCAGCATCCAAAAGTGTAAGTCGTCTGTAATTCTGTGTAAGTTGTTTTTTTTTTATTCTTGTCTTGTTATTTGTTTGTTAAGTTATTATTCGTGTTTTTTTAATATATTTGTTAAAGTTGAGAGCCATTTTTATTTCAAATCGTATTTTTTTTTTATATAAAATAGAATCAGTGCTTAAGTCGAATTTTCTTAATTAAGAATTGAGCTTGCTAGTCGGTAGTTACTTGGTGGTGAAATAGTTGCTATTTTTTAATAACTATTTTAAAGCCGAAGTACCCACCCCGTAACAATTCAGTTTTGGTCGCTACCAAGACTTACGAGAAGGAGGAGTCGTGTCCGAATAGCCCGACGAAGAGTGGGTATTTTTCTTCTGATTTTATGGACGATGTTTTTGATGATAAAGATGGGTAAGCCAATAGCCTCGTTCTTCAAAATCTTCAACATTCAACATGTTTGGATTTTTTTGTAATGTATGTTGAATCTGATGCCATTTTGAAAACTTTAACCAGCCAACACCAATCGGTCTATTTTGTACGGAAATTCTCTGATGACCGGACTATTAATCCTAAACGTGTTAGGGATTTTTGTCTCAAACACGTTTAGGATTAACAGTCCGGTCATCAGAGAATTTCCCAGCAGTTGGCAGTAAACTACCAACTGTTATATATAGTGATGCTGTTCCGTCCAATCTAGTGCTGGGGCATGTCCCAAAGGTCTGGAAACAAGTTAGGATTGTATTCATACCAAAGCCTGGTAGAGCAGACTATACTGCACCCAAGGCATACAGACCAAACATACTCTCTTCGTTTCTCTTGAAAACGCTGGAGACAATCTGTGAAAGGTACATAAGAACGTCAGCACTTATAAGTCAACCAAACCAAATTTTCAGGCTTTTCTAAACTCGAAATTTTACTTCATGCGCCACGCGTATTCAACACTGAAAACACTTAAATATTTTGTATAAGTAAACTTAAATTTAAATCAGTGTTTTGTACGGGTGGCGCATGAAGTAAAATTTCGAGTTTAGAAAAGCCTGAAAATTTGGTTTGGTCGCTCCGCGCTTCGCGCTACGCGCCCAAACCAAATTTTCAGGCTTTTCTTAACTCGAAATTTTACTTCATGCTTAGCCTGAGAGTGGAAAACCCTTGTTTAAAGCTATAAATTTAACTTAGAAAGAAAAATAGCAAATATCTAAAAATTTACAGCGAATAATTGGCCCAAACCAAATGTTCAGGCTTTTCTAAACTCTAAAGTCTAAAAATGTTAATTTTGAAAATCTTAACTCATTAACTGACGGTTTAAAATCACGTCTAATAATATTAGTAACGTTTATTGCCCAACAAGAAACAAATTTCAAATTACAAGACAATTTTGTAATAGCAACAACAGAAACACAATTTTTTTTTTCAAGCTAAGAAAACGGTTTAGGTATACCTTCTCCATAAGCTTGTTTTAAAAAAAGTTCAATTTAAAGTTTTAAACGAGTGTTTTCCACTCCCAGGCTAAGCATAAAGTAAAATTTCGAGTTTAGAAAAGCCTGAAAATTTGGTTTGGGCGCGTAGCGCGAAGCGCGGAGCGACCAAACCAAATTTTCAGGCTTTTCTAAACTCGAAATTTTACTTCATGCGCCACGCGTATTCAACACTGAAAACACTGAAATATTGTGAACAAGTAAACTTAAATTGAAACCAGTGGTTTGTACGGGTAAATGAAGTAAAATGTCGAGTTTAGAAAAGCCTGAAAATTATTTTTATTTCATACGCCACGCGTATTCAACACTAAAAACACTGAAATAGTGTATACAAGTAAACTTAAATTGAAATCAGTGTTTCGTACGGGTGGCGCATGAAGTAAAATTTCGAGTATAGAAAATCCTGAAAATTTGGTTTGGCCGCTCCGTGCTACGCGACCAAACCAAATTTTCACGCTTTTCTAAACTCGAAATTTTACTTCATGCTTAACCCAGGAGTATAAAATACTCGGTTAAAGTTTCAAATTGAACTCTTTTAATAAAACCTCTTTCCTGAACTAGTTTACTTACAATAAAACCTAATAATCCTAAAACCGTTCTCAATGCCGTGCTCTCAAATCACACAATGTAAAATGAATTGGGCAATTAATTAAATTTCCCTTTAAGCAGAAGAATCGATACTTCACTTTTAACTACAAACAAATAATCGGAACACCAAGACTTTTAAGTTAATTGCCTCTTAGGATTCGAATTAAGCCGCAATGTGGGATTACCACGCAGCCATAAACAAATCAATCGATGCCGCTCTTCCAGTAATAGCCGCAGTCAGTGTGTATAATTAATGCCCTTCGATGGACGGAGATTAATTAAAAATACTGCTAGCATCATCCTTCTCGTTTCCAATCATACGGAGGAGGCGGCGTTTTTTTAATTACCGCCCCCGCAGATTATTCTGAAAAATAATCCTTAAACCTGGAAAAAATAGGATACACAGAAAAAAAGGTAATTTATGTGTAAGATCAATCTAGATCAGTAGTTTCCAACCATATTATTATCACTATGTTTTTTCCTAGCTAAGACCACAAGGTCCAAGAATATTAAACTGTGCTAATCTTACTTAAATACTTCATCCAACCATATTATTATCACTATGTTTTTTCCTAGCTAAGACCACAAGATTCAAGAATATTAAACTGTGCTTTTTTTACTTAAATACTTCATATACTGCCTTAAATACCGTGCGATCATTTAAAATGTGATTTAGAGTTTAAATTTTAAATTAGATTGGCACTACTGACCGCTAACACATAGTTTACCATAACCTCAAATTTATTCCATCATATATAAAATTACGAAAAAACTATTCGTGAAAATGCAAACAGTGTCTTAATTAATAAGACAATTTAAGACGATAAATATCTATTGAAACAACTACTTCCCGTGCAAATACACCTCTGGATATTGAATTATACAATGAAATATTTAAAATATTAAAATCTTATTTAATTTGATTTAAATATTTCATTGTATAATTCAATATCCGGAGGTGTATTTGCACGGGAAGTAGTTGTTTCAATGGATATTTATCGTCATTTAATCTACATTATCATGCATTGCAGTCTGAATCGATGAAAATATTAGGATTTGTCAGAAGAGTCAGTGACCCATTTCGTGATATTGGTACCATCATCAAATTATATGTGGCATATGTACGCTCTAAATTAGAATACTGTGCCCCAGTATGGTCACCACATTATAATGTTCACATTCAGCTATTAGAACGAGTTCAAAAAATATTTCTAAAATTTTTGTATTATAAAAAATTCCATACTTATCCGGATTTTAACGTTTCGTATAGTACATTACTTTCTATGTTTGAACTTAATCCCCTTTATATACGACGAAATGCAAGTCTCCTAAAATGTCTATACCAAATTGTACATTGCACAATAGACGATCCGAACCTACTAAAATTAATAAATTTTAATGTGCCTAGAGTAACTTGCAGACATCCAACGACCTTTATCTGCAACAGAAGTTTTACTAATGTGTATTATCATTCACCGGTAAATACTATGAAGCATTTGTATGGAAGAATTGAGCAATCTGTTGATATTTTTAATTGTAGTCTCACAGAATTTACAAGCCAAATAGGTACGTTGTTGTAGGAGTGTACAAGTTACATCAATATTAATATTGTTATTGCGATTTATTGTTATTATTTCATTTGTGTTGTATTCTGTTTTAGTTTTTAATTTAATTTAATTTTTCTATTTTTATATTATTTGTTCATAATTAATTCTTATTACATCTAAGTTAAAACTGCGCACTCTTAGTAGAATGTTTTTTTTATACCTTTTCCCTGTAATTTGATGTATTATCTGTTGGGAAATAAATAAATAAATAAATAAATAAATAAATTGTCTTATTAATTAAGACACTGTTTGCATTTTCACGAATAGTTTTTTCGTAATTTCATATATTATGTTTAAAGTGTGCAAACTATAAGAAGCGTAAGCTTATTTTCTCGAATTCAAATAGTTTTGAATTTAAATTTATCTTGTTTGAACTGTACCGCAAGGTAAATAATAAGGTCTCACATTCTTCATACCTGCTAATGACATAATCCTCTTTTTTACCTATAAATACCGACCATCATTTTCACTCATTCCATTTTTGTGTACCTGTTCCTTCCACACACAACACTTTTATCAAGTAAGTTTGTTTTAATTTTATTCCTAATTTTTTTAAACGTCATAAGCATAGCTATACTGAAGAGAGATAAATCTCGAAACGCGTCTATAGATGGCCTAAGACATTAGTTTTAATCTAAGTCCTTTCACTTCTAATTTGTTGCTATCTCTCCTTTCATTTTAAATTGTATTGTTAGTTGGTTTGAAGAGAATTTGACCTAAACGTTACATATACTTTAATAGAGCGTTGTAACAAATCAAATTAAATAAGATTTTAAATATTTCATTGTATAATTCAATATCCGGAGGTGTATTTGCACGGAAAGTAGTTGTTTCAATGGATATTTATCGTCTTAAATTGTCTTATTAATTAAGACACTGTTTGCATTTTTCACGAATAGTTTTTTCGTAATTTTATATATTATGTTTAAAGTGTGCAAACTATAAGAAGCGTAAACTTATTTTCTCGAATTAAAATAGTTTTGAATTTGAATTTATCTTGTTTATTCCATCATTAAATTAGCATTCTGGCAGCTGCACAAAAAAAATGCCGTCTACTCTAAATCATAATTTAAATGATCGCACTGTACTTAACATACGTAATTAGTATATAGTGTATCAAGGGCCCAAAATATGCTTTAGCAGCCCGCCGCTTTTAGCAGCTCGAGCGTGCGAAGCGAGCGAGGGCTGCTAAAAGTAAAGGACTGCTAAAGCATTTTGGCATGAGTTACACTCGATATTTTTTCACCTGCCTTAAGTACAAATAGTGTTGCAGAAAATTTTCTATCGCGCACCATTGAAAGTAAACAGAGTTTATCCTTGTAGCCTACTCATATTCCGTGAAATGTTGTCTTTTCGTATTTGGAATCATAACTATTATGCAGTCGTTTTTAATATTAATATTGTTAATACTCCATTCAAGTAATTCAATGCGTCGACAAGCACCGTAAATGCCTATAATAAGAGCAACCTACAAGAAACAGCAGTCATAGATGTATTGAAGCATTAAAAAAATACTCTACATTACCTTCAGCATCAAGGACTCGTCAGGGGCTTCTATTAAAAACTGAGTACACTGCACATTGTCCAATGTTTTTTTTTTTTTTGGTTGATAGTTGATAGAGTTTTTCTTTAAAAATGCATATGCTTTGTTAAATAGTCTGATGTCGATGTTTTCTTTGATTTTGATAACTGATTTTAGCATTGAAAATTCTGACCATAAAGTTGCACTATATACTACCTTGCTTCTTTCCGATAAATAATCCAGAATTACATTTTCTGATGTGTTTTTTGCCTTTTTACGTAGTTTCCACTTGCAAAATACGGTATAGTTTTGTTCATATCGTTGCCTTGATTTATCGGGCAGTAGATTGGCGCTGACACTGGATGCGATATTTTGTAATTCTGGAGGAGTACTCTCCATTAGATCATCGCTGTCGCCCTTTTCTGACATTCTATACAAATTGATTTCTTAATTCACTAATAACTTCTGCTACTAATTAATATTACATACGCTGCACTATTCAAATTAAAATATCACTGTCAGATTTTTGCATAGCCTTCCGCGAACGGTTGTCTAGATTATGCATATTATTTTTTCGGCCCTAGATACGCCAAGTCCCGATTTTTGTGGCCGAAATATATGGTTTCGGTAGAGGCAGGCGGAAAATATATTTAATGATATATTTTAAGACTCATTCAATAATTATTTGTAAAGATTTAAAATAACGAAACATGTATTGAAAATATAATCCTAGTATGGATTTTAAAGGGATCGATGTATCGATTGATAATTTAAGATGAGTATAGAAAGATAAGGCAGGTGCGGTAATAATAGAAGATAAGATGGGAGGGCCGAATAAGGCCAACAAAGGGCCCTCTCGCCGTCTCGATCCTTATCCCAAGAGATACCTTTAGATTATTATTAGTACGCCTTGGGGGCCCGAAATATATGGGACCGGGTAGGCTTTAAACGGTATAAACGGCAAGGATATTTTTTAACGTCCTCCCCAACAGCAAAATGAAATACGGGGCGTTTCTTTGCGTATTTATTCAACCACATTTCACAATTACACTAATGGTTATATATATATATATATATATATATATATATATATATATATATATATATATATATATACAATATTGAAGCTTGTTGATGATTCATACCTTGTGTAGTTAATTAATCAACAAGCCTTAATATTATATACTCGTACAGGGTGTTTCACCTAAAACTCCCCAGACTAATTAACAAGAAACTAAAAATGTCATTAAGGTTTCGTTTGTTGTAATCAATAGATGTCATTCAAGGCTTTAAATTAAGAAGGAATTGGTATCACTCATAATCACAGTTTCGCTGTCAGAAGCGTGAGAAAATGTCATTCGATGATCAGAACTTTGGAAGTGACTTTTTGTAGAAGAATAGAATATTTTAAGACATATTTATCATATGCATACTTTTAATTAAATTGGCCATTTTTAAGTTATAACCAATTTTTATATTTTTAAGAACTTTTAATATACGAGATCTGGCTATTATATAACAAGACTGCACCTAGGTGGTGTCCAGTATGAAAACACGTTTTTTTATCGCTGTAGTAGTATTTGTTCTGTAGAGGAGAAAGGAACGATTGTCCAAGTCAGAGTTGTAGACCTTCTTGAGGCAACCTCCATGTCCCTATCTTGGATAGGGCTAACCTACACACGGCGGGGTTGACTCAGCCCTGGTGCTTGTCGCCATTAAATGAGGAGTCGGAGGTGGGCCTTGAAAAGCCCAAGGGTGCCTACTCGCCCCTCCGGTCCACACGTGGGATGGTCTCCGGCGGGCAGTGGTTCGCAGATATGGCGGTGATTCACCTGTCCTTAGACGGACGCTCGTAAGGTACACACCTACCGGTATAAACCTGAGCACACCTAGTCTGTTCTATAGAGGTTAGAAACGAACGTGTTTTGTTTTCGTGTGGATAACAATGTGTGACGAAAAACACGAGCAACGGATCAATGTGAAATTTCTCTTTAAATTAAAAAAAACCTCCGACTGAGTGCTATAAGTTGTCGAAAGAGGCCTATGGTGAGAATTCTCTATCTTGTGCGCGTGTTTTCGAGTGGTATAAACGGTTTTCTGAAGGCCGAGAGAGCACCAACGATGACCAACATCCAGGTCGACCTGTCTCTGTTTCAACGCCGCAAACAGTGACCAAAATCAATAAAATTGTGCGCGGAGATCATCGTATGAGCATTAGGATGATTGCTGAGCCTGTAAATGACGAAAATGAAACTGTCAGAAAAAGTTTACATGACGAATTGTACATGAAGAAAGTCTGTGCGAAGTTGGTCCCAAAAAATGTGACCCCTGACCAAAAGCTCCTCCGTTAACGTTCTTGAGAGGTTAGATGAAGAGCTTGAATTGATAGAAAACATCAACATTTGCGATGAAACTTTGATATTCCAATACGATGTTGAAACTAAGCGGCAATCCATGCATTGGAAAACTCCTGCATCGCCAAGAATGAAAAAAGCAAGGATGTCGAAATCAAAATTTAAAGCTATGCTAATTGTTTTTTTCGACATCAACGACATCGTGATGACTGAATGGGTCAAACTTGTAATGATTCGACCCTAGGTATTATACAAATTTATAATTTGTGTTTTATTTACGTTGTGTTGTGTATGTAGTAACCCTTTTTATTTATTTAACAGATTCGTTGTTTGTGTCAATATGCATTATCGGAAATACTGTGTCTTTCTTCCCTTTTAACGACCAGGAGTATGTGTGGACAATAAATAAAACAGGATGTGAGTTTAACGGATGCAAAGTTTATTGACCTGAAATATGACATTTCTAATTAATTTGTGTTTCTTAAATTATTTATATTCTCGAAATACTTTGTTTTCGTTTGTACTTAGAAGCCATGTGCATTTTAGTTAAACTCAAAAAGTATATGACTCTACTTGTGGGAGCAAAATTGAATAACCCCTGCATTTGCATTACGAGATGGGAAACCCACAAAAACCATCTCGGAGCTTACCAGACAACCAACTAGCGGGAACATTCCTCTGATTAGCAAGCAGATCCCGACGTCATCCGTTGATTGTTTTGTGTCATTAACTAGCGGGAACATAACTCTGCAATACTAACTCGGAACGACCACACCCGTTAATTGTTTTCAGGCAATTAACTAGCGGGAACACTCCTCCGTTTTCCACGCACAGCTCGACCACACCCGTCAATTGTTTTTGTGCTATTAACTAGCGGGAACATAACTCTGCAGTATTAACTCGGGACGACCACACCCGTTAATTGTTTTCAAGCAATTAACTAGCGGGAACACTCCTCCGTTTTCCACGCACAGCTCGATCGTGGAGATGGAAGATTTCGCGAAGACCATATATGGTTATAAAATACCACCCATCCCTGACGTCACGCAATTCCCCCGACTTCGCAAATTCGTTGTGTTTGCGCTTGGTTAAACCTTGAACTGAATCTTTCTGTATGTCTTAGCATTTCTCCCCGCGCCGGTACTTGTTTATTATTTTAAGGCGATGCTGCATTTGTTATTTCTTTCAGATAAAAAATGTTGATCGACTAATGTTATTCTCGTATTTACTGAATGTTGATTTTTCATTAGTGTTTTCTTGGGTGATTTTTGTATTAGTATTTTAATTTAATTTCGTCAAAAATAATATTTGCACATGACCCCTACTGACCTATTACAAACTGTTAACCAAACTTATTATTTGAAAGTTTTGGCAACACGCGAGAGCGTAAGAAACGGCCGGAGTTGTGGAAAAACATGTCGTGGATCTTGCACCACGACAACGCACCTGCCCATAACGCGCTGTCTGTGAAACGTTATTTAGCCGTTAGAGGCACTCCAGTGCTCGAACACGCGCCGTACTCGCCCGATTTAACACCCTGTGACTTTTTCCTCATTCCGAAGATCAAGTCTGCCTTAAAAGGAACCCGGTTCGAGCGATGGAAGAGGTAAAGCGAAAATCGGCGGAGCTCCTAAATGCTATTACAAAATAAGACTTTCAGCATTGCTTTGCCCAATGGAAAAAACGAATGGAACGACGTGTGGTGAGGTAAGGGGATTACATTGAAGGGAAGCATTTGATTGTAGAATAAATTTTTAAATAAAACTCTTTTTCATAAGCAGTCTCGTTGTCTAATTGCCAGACCTCGTACACATTTAAAGTAATTTTACTTCGTAAAATGAGCATATCTAACAATACAAATAATTAAAATACATTGGAAATTACAAAACAATAATAATAACAATAATCATCCTAAAACCGGACTCCATATTGCAAAAACAATCTCGATTTTATAAATTGTCTCCTCTATAAAATGTTACTGCTTCTTTGTTAATTAATTGTTAATTCGACGTTCATTTTAACATCCAAATGCTAATAACTCTTTTTCATAAGCAGTCTCGTTATTTAATAGCCAGACCTCGTACACATTTAAAGTAGTACAACTTCTCAAAAAAAGCATGTCTAACAATAAAAATTATTAAAATACATTGGAAATTACAAAACAATAATAATAACAATAATCATCCTAAAACCGGTCTCCATATTCCAAAAACAATCACGTTTTTATAAATTGCCTTCTCTTTAAAATGTTACTGCTTCTTTGTTAAAATTCGACGTTCATTTTAACACCCAAATGCTAAAAAAGTTACAGAAGGCCATTCCCAAGTATCCAGCAATTCAATTCCATTTCCACTCATGCCAAACTTGATTTTATAATACTAAGGTCATGACTCTTGGCCGATCGATTCAATTGCGGGGGATGGGGGGCCATTAAGTCCCACAGTCTGGGAATCCACGAAGTGATTAACCATCGCGATTTTCTGGAAAATACAGAAGTTGTCGTTTTTACGAACGTTATTCCTCTCTCGCCGATTCACCAAACCGCCCACAGACTAATACTAGAAAATTAATGAAAGTCAACTCACGATGGTGTGTATTCAAACAAGGCGGTTTGCTTTCCTTCGGCGTTTCATTAATCTCTTCCCCCTGATGCGATAACATTAACGATATGACGAGTTATCAGTTTAACGGTTTGACATTTGCATAAAACGTAAATCCCTCGCGACGTTGCGTTCTTAGAGGTTCGTTGATGTATTCAGAATTATATGAGTGGTTATGAATTGTGATGGTGTGAAACAAAGAGGTAGTTTCACTTTAGTGAAAGTTCGTTAATCTAGAATATTTAACAGTGGCATATCTAGAATTTTCACATTAAAATTTGGATAATAATAATATAATATAATACATTGATTTTGATTTCATTCTATTAATTATATTTTTTAGAAAAACTACATATAAATATCGAGTGTCTGTAAACTGTTTGCATCCCAGTAGGTTCTAACTTCAAAAACGTGGGTATTACAACTTAATGTAGAATAAAAGTTAGGGAAAAATGTAAATATTTGTTGTTTTAATATTTCGATTATGACTCATTTTTTTAAGTGTATTTATAACTTCACAACATTTCAGTGTTTTATACGCGTGGCGCATGAAGTAAAATTTCGAGTTTAGAAAAGCCCCGTGAAAATTTGTCGAGGGTCGCTGGCGCGACCCTCGACAAATTTTCTACGCGGGGCTTTTCTAAACTCGAAATTTTACTTCATGCTTAGTCTGAGAGTGGAAACACTCGTTTGAACTTTAAATTTAACTCTTTTATAAAATCGAGGTATGTAATATAATAAATCATTCATTTAAATTATAGAAAAAGATGCAAAATTTTACCTAAAATCAACTTTTAGAGTTAACTTTATAATTTTCACGGCTTCAAATAAATTAATATTCTATTCCTAAGAAAAATAGTATTTATTAAAAATTAAAGTTGTATTTAATATAATAAACTGTAAATAAATTGACAAAAATCTAGAAATATCGAAAATCTCGACGTGTTGAAAATCTTGACGGTCCACTCCCAGACTAAGCATGAAGTAAAATTTCGAGTTTAGAAAAGCCCCGCGTAGAAAATTTGTCGAGGGTCGTGCCAGCGACCCGAGAAAAATTTTCACGGGGCTTTTCTAAACTCGAAATTTTACTTCATGCGCCACGCGTATAAAACACTGATTTAAAGTCAAGTTTAAAATGCACTGAAAACCAACCCAACCTCGACAATTTTTTTAAATTGGAAGATGTGTTTCCTATCCACGCTGTAAACCTTCAGATATTCGTTATTTTATTGTAAAAAAACTTCGATTCCCTGTAGTCCATCGGTCTCTAAAGACCATGATTGGTCCTTCGAGCTGTAGCTTTTGTAAAATAGTAATAAACTTAGTAATCCTTGAATTTGAAGCATCTAAGAACGAGTGTTGTCCACTCCCAGACTAAGCATGAAGTAAAATTTCGAGTTGAGAAAAGCCCCGCGTAGAAAATTTGTCGAGGGTCGCGCCAGCGACCCTCGACAAATTTTCACGGGGCTTTTCTAAACTCGAAATTTTACTTCATGCGCCACGCGTATAAAACACTGATATAAAGTGAAGTTAAAAATGCACTGAAAACCAACCCAACTTCGACAATTTTTTAAAATTGGATGATTTCTTTCCTATACATGCTGTAAACCTCCAGATATTTGTTATTTTATTGTAAAAAAAAATCGATTCCCTGTAGTCCTTCGGTCTCCGAAGACCATGATTGGTCCTTCGAGCTGTAGCCTTTGTAAAATGATAATAAACTTAGTAATCCTTTAATTTGAAGCTTCTAAGAACGAGTGTTGTCCACTCCCAGACTAAGCATGAAGTAAAATTTCGAGTTTAGAAAAGCCCCGCATAGAAAATTTGTCGAGGGTCGCGCCAGCGACCCGAGACAAATTTTCACGGGGCTTTTCTAAACTCGAAATTTTACTTCATGCGCCACGCGTATAATAGACTGAAATATTGTAAAGTTTAAACAATACTAGCCTTTATTTTGTTCGGTTGGGTTACAAATTGTGTTAAATCTTCTAAGCTGATTATACATACTAATTCTATTTATAAATTTAGTCCAATTTTGTTTCAAGGCACACTACATTTATTGCCAAAAAATCATGTGAACAAGATTTATTATACAGTTTTTCTAGCATAAATAAATATTAAATTAAAATCAACATATCGAGCATAATTAGATTCAAAAAAACAATGTCTTGTATAATAAAATAAGAAAATTATATACAGTCATTAACAAACTTAAAATAGACTTTTATTTGACAATGAAGTTCATTTTAAAAAAATATATAATTATTGTCAATTTATGGTATTGAAACTGCGATTGACTTTGTTTTTTTAGTTCATTCAAATCGATCAATAAATAACAGAGTTATGCCGTTCGGCGTTTTTATCAAACACCCGGTCTATATTGTTGCTTAGATATTTTTTGCACATTCCTCCTTAGAGATGACCAATAGTCGAAACTAGTCGGAGAAAATATAAATTAGTGAAACAAACCAAGTGGTTTAATTAAATATCTAGAATTAGATTCAAATATGTTTCACTACGAGTTAAGTGAGAAATTGATAATAATAATAATATTTATTGTCCAACAGCAAACAATCCTAATTACAAGACAATATATTTACAAAAAATAGGTATGAAGAATGTAAATACACAGTAACATGAAAGAACTATCTGCATGTTCTTTCATGTTACTGTGTATTTACATTCTTCATACCTATTTTTTAGAGATAGATATAAATAAATTAATAGAGTTTAATGAAAGACGATAATGTGTCAACAAAAATATCACAGGTTAATTAAAAATATCACAGATTAATTAAACATACAATCATTTAAAAACAGTTTTACCACATTTTGCTCGAATCAATATACACATTTATGAATCAAAAACCTTTAACTCACATTTCACGTTATATTTTAATATAAAATCTGCGAATTTCGCAATATAAAGCTCACTCTCAGCGTAATTGTTTAATACGTAATAGAGTGTACTCGAGAGAATATGAGAATATCAGGGATCATTCGGGTCACGTCATGGTGCCGGGGATTTTCTTGAATGGGGGGGCCGCCCGTGTAAATCAGGAAAATATTCGAGTGTTCTCGTGGAAGTGGGTCCCCGGGAATTCCTTACTTTATTTCGGGAGAAAGGCAGACATTTCACTGGCTATATAAATCGCTCGGAGCCCGTTCGCCCTCCGAATTATTCCTATTGTTATGTGCGGCGATGCGGTGCGATAATTCTTCAGTATCTCGTTGTTTTTGTTCTTTTCTTCTCCCTCCTCATCCTTCTGTTCAGTACGACAAAAGAACTATACTTTCCTGTTTTCTTGAGAGTGAGGATTGATTGTGGTATAGTCACGAAATAAGAGGTCGTATATATTTATTCTTATCCTCAATTCAAATTTAAAAATAATTCTATATAATTCCTAATTCTAAAACTGATCTCATGCAGAAAAAGCTAGATTTTTTTTATATTTATTAGATATTGGTTATAATGTTAGCAGTCACCTGCATGTTAGCCCTGATGTTATTCAACGTCTATGGAATCATTTTCGGGAGACTTGACAATTTGTCAGATGCGCTGGGCAAGGTCGAAACGAAAAACTACTCATATTCATATTTATATTCATATTCATATTCATATTCATATTCATATTCATATTCATATTCATATTCATATTCATATTCATATTCATATTCATATTCATATTCATATTCATATTCATATTCATATTCATATTCATATTCATATTCATATTCATATTCATATTCATATTCATATTCATATTCATATTCATATTCATATTCATATTCATATTCATATTCATATTCATATTCATATTCATATTCATATTCATATTCATATTCATATTCATATTCATATTCATATTCATATTCATATTCATATTCATATTCATATTCATATTCATATTCATATTCATATTCATATTCATATTCATATTCATATTCATATTCATATTCATATTCATATTCATATTCATATTCATATTCATATTCATATTCATATTCATATTCATATTCATATTCATATTCATATTCATATTCATATTCATATTCATATTCATATTCATATTTATATTCATATTTATTGATGCAACAACAATGTACATGTTTTACACAGGTCAGTTCTTAACTAAATAATGATAAAAATAAAAAGTAAACCACATATCAAAGTAAAAATAAAACAGTAAAAAAGACTGCATTTTAATGCAGCGTTTAAACTGCAATTACAGTTTAAACGCTGCATCAAAATTAAATTCAAGATAATCCTCCCAGCAGTAAAAGGCATTAATTGATAAGAAATCCTTTAGTACTCGGTAGAACATCTTGTGTGGTAATTCCTGGATGATTTTTGGCAGGACATTAAAAAATGTAATAGCGTAGAAACGTTCTCCCGTCCGAGCTTTAGTCAGCCTCGTAGCTTTTAAATACAGATTTG
Source organism: Philonthus cognatus (assembly GCA_932526585.2). NCBI lineage: Eukaryota > Metazoa > Arthropoda > Insecta > Coleoptera > Staphylinidae > Philonthus > Philonthus cognatus. The sequence goes on from OW052241.1 coordinate 172,251,155, forward strand.
ATTGTTGTCGAGTGCTATATTGGTTGATATCACTGCATGTCAGGTAATCATCGATGTTGAGTTTAATGTGGGAAAGGCAAACAAGTATGTAAAGTGATGGGAACGTCACTATATTCAGATCAATAAATGCTTGCCTGCAGTCGACTGCATAGTTGATCCCAGCGATGACTCTGATTGCTCTTCTTTGGAGACCAAAAATACGGTGTCGGATGGCGGAGTGTCCCCACGCAATAATCCCGTAAGTTATCTTACTTTGGAAAATAGAAAAGTATGTCGTCCGAACAACATCTTTAGACACCAAGGGTACTAGACTGCGAATAAGAAATATACTGGAACATAACTTTGCAGCAAGTGTGTCCCCGTGGGTACTCCATGTTAGAGATGAATCAACATGAACACCAAGAAACTTCGTAGAACCTTGCTGCCGCTCACTACCCTTAAGCGAGAAAGTTAGCGTAGCAGATTTGCTGTTGTTTAGTTTCAGGCGGTTATTTAGGAACCACTTTGAGACTTCATTAAGTGATTGATTGTGCAAAGTGGTAACAGATGTCAAATTTGGCGCTTTCGTAATTATGGAGGTGTCGTCCGTATATAATATCGTTTTGGAGGCTGATATTACACGGGGTAGGTCGTTAATGTAAAGTAGGAATAATAGTGGCCCTAATTCAGAACCCTGCTGTACCCCATGTTCTATAGCTGACGCTTCCGATATGTTTCCGTTGTATAACACACTCTGTGATCTTCCAGAGAGATAGGACAGTAAGAGCCTACTGCTGTCTGGGTGTATGTTGTAAAAATACAGTTTCCGTAACAGTATTTCGTGAGAGACACAGTCGAAGGCTTTAGACAAGTCTAGGAAAGTGGCCATTGATACTGAGCCATCCTCAAATGCATCAGTAATTGATTCCCCGAAATTGGATACCGCCGCCGCTGTAGATCGACCCTTTCTGAACCCATATTGTTCATTTTCTAGGATGCTCGTATCTTCTAGATAAGTAACTAATTGGTTCAGCATAATTTTTTCAAATATTTTCCCAAATAGAGGCAATAGTGAAATTGAACGATAGTTATCGGGATCGTCTACCTCCCCTTTCTTGAAAATTGGTATTACGATGGCTCGCTTAAAATCATCTGGAAACACGTTGTTTCTTATACATTTATTAATCGTTTTGGTAAGTGGGGATCAAATAGCGCTGATTACCGACTTGATTAGATCAATTCGAAGTTCGAAAATATCTTTAGAAGAGCTATTACGGAGCTTCAACACCACATCTCTCAGATCATTCATTGATATTTCCTTAAACTTGAAGAAATCATAAATACGTTTAGGATTAATACACATTAAGTTGATAGGGTCCACATCTGGTTTAGGTAACGAATCAATAATTTTGTTTGCAATATCAGTGAAGGAGCATTAAACATATTCGCAGAAATAGTAGGATTTGTTTTTGTTTTGTTCGGTCTAACGGAGTTAATAACTTTCCACATCGCCTTTGGCTCAAAGTTATTGTATTTAATGTAAGAGTTATTAACCTCCAGCTTACTCCTTTAAATAGCGTGTCTATAAGTATTTCTAAAATTGTTTCTCAGCAGTTTAAGTTCCGGATTACCAGTTTGGTTGTACGCTTCTGCAATTAATTGAAGGTTTTCTCTCATAGCTTTTAGTGAACTATTGAACCATTTCACGCTCTGTCCTTGTTTATTCAGTTTCCTAGGTTTTAATGGAAAGCATGATTGAAAGTGTCTGAGAAAACGCGACAGGAATTCACTAACACACATACTCGAAATCAAGATCGATTGTTTGTCCTTTCCTGTGTACTTTTACAGCAAGAGACTTACTAAATGATCTAAGACGAGCACATGGAATAGAAATTTTTGATCAGACTGTTAGAAACAAATTAAAAAAAGCATATTTGATACCTAGAAGACATGTCCGGGCACCACGCCTAAGGCGTGGTGCCCGGACATGTCTTCTGCATCACAAGGAAGCCCGAATCATATTTGCTCGAGATTACAGAATTTGACAAATAAAGCACTAATAACCTTTCTTCGCACTTTTATTTGAATTACCAAATGTACATTTCGGACACAAAGTGACCATTATCAATCGATTAACACTTTGAGATTACAGAGTTTGGCAACTTCGTCACTGGATGCCTGTGTTGTTTACAGATGAGTCCAGATTTCGGTTAACTCGTTGTTATGGTCGTGTACGTGTTTATAGACGTCCTGGTGAACGCTACTCAGCCAATACCATTCAGAAAGTGGATAGATTTGGTGGTAAATCTGTGATGGTTTCGGTAGGAATCATAATCAGATAACAGAACTGATCTTATTGGAATTTCTGAATCCATAAATGCAATTAATTACATTGAAAATGTCTTGAAGGAGCATACGGTATCGGTCCCAAATTCATCCTGATGTAGGATATTGCAAGGCCTATGTGGCCGCTGTTACCGGCGTTTTATCGAAAACGTCGTAACTTGATTATTTTATTCACATTCGCGAAAACATCGGACTCCATTTGTTTTGCTCATTTCATTTCATAATCATTTTAATTCAAAATGACTCAAGTTCGTAACCATTCATTCGATGTTCTTTTGTATATATTTTTTTCTTTGTAAATATGTTAATTACTCGTATATTCAATTCCGCACGAACATGACCAAGAATACGACTTACGAATTTTTCAAACAACCCCATCATAAACCGCGCGACCAGCTTCGACCGAATTTTACCACCCCGAGGACGCCCGTCATAAAATACTCCGCGCCTCCGAGAATTGGCACCATAAACCCCACGGCGAGCTGTAGATGTTTTACGACCATGGAACAATGCCTATAGAAATCTCTTTTGATTTTGGAAAATTTCAGGGATAAGGCATATGGTCGTAACATCTGCAGCACAAACTTGGACACGCCGCAGCGGTCGAAAACCAGAGGCCCCAATCCAGAGGCCTCAGGAAGGAGTTACCACCAGGGCCCAACCCCATCCCCAAAACTTCCTCCACCGCCATCTTCGACCAATCACTGTCACCCCCAAGATACATGGCGGGGGCGAAGACATCGGTGGTTGGGAAGACCGAAGAAATAAAAGAAGTTGGAGATTGTATTATTAAGGAGTCCAGTCCAAGATTTCAATCTATCATCATCAGTTTACTTCAGTCGAACTTCATCATTCGGGTTGTATCATCAGTCAAGTGAATCATCATCATTCAGCAATCACCATTATCATCAAAGTTCCAAGTAACTTCAAAGTGTCGCGATTCATTAACTCGCGTCGTAAGTCGTTCATTCATTGCAATCGTCACGTTGATTTAATTTATTCATATATTCATTCATTGCATTTCATTTTATTCATTTCATTTATCATTGTGTTTATTTTTAATCATTGTATATTTCTATTCGTATTAATTCTTGTTCATTATTAGTCTTGTTTTTCGTTGTTAATAAATTTTATATTGTTGTTGGAAATCAAGTCATTCATATTCAATCATCATTTTAACTTCATATTTTTACATAAACAAAAGTGAGTGCAATCTTTACGGATATCGGTAAGTTTATTTTATAATTATTTTTGTTTCTGTATATAACTGAGCTAACGAAGTTGTTTCGGAGGAACGTCGCTCAGTGCAAAAGCATGAGTTTTGCACTGAGCGACGTTCCTCCGAAACAACTCCGAAACAACAGCTCTATAAACTTATATATAAACTTATATAAACTATAAAAATTAGCACAAATCCCAAGCGACGTCCCGCACCCCGACGATATTATTCTCTGACGTGTCGATTTCAGGTTATGGATTGGCCAGCCAGGTTAAAGATTGATCTGAATCCTATTGAACATGCGTGAGGTCAGCTTCACCGGCGCGTTCGTAAGCTCCTTAATCCACCACAAACCATCCAAGAACTAACAGAAGCTCTGATTGAGGAATGGGAAAGCATACCTCAAGAATACCTCCGCAGACTAGTCCGAAGTATGATAAACAGGTGCGAAGAAGTAATTCGTGCCCATGGAGGACATAACCTTTATTTAACTTCGCCAAACCTTCGCAAATTCGACTCGCAATTTTTTCAGGTCAGTCGTTTTTATTTAATTTGGTGCTATCATTTTGAATTTTCCATTGCAATTTAGACGTTACTTATAATTGTATAATTGTTTTTGTCAACTTTGCTACTAAAATATATGTTTTTGGAGCATACTCAATTTGACTTATTTAGAACTGTTGTTTAGGAAATTACAGATTTTCAAAAAGTGTTCCTCTAATTTTTTTCAGCTGAGCTGAGGCTGGGTAATCGACGGGAGGAAGCACAATAGGCCTCCTCAAAGAACCAGAATCAGAACCAGATATTGGTTTTAAACCATTCCATCATTTCACCTTTATAGTTTTTGTAATTTACTATATTTAGACGCCACAAACACATTCACACACATCCATTGACCAGGTGATATAATTTTGTACTTTAAAATGACTCCACCTAGCGAGACCCCAAGAACCCTGAGTTAGGAGCCAGGGCCTCTGTCCACTACCCCACCGGGTCCCCAAAATATTTTAATTTTTAAATTACTCTACAAATGGCTTAAATATATTAAGAGATAGGTTTCTTAATATTTCAAAAGACTCAGATGCTTTTTTTACAAATTGAGACCGGGTTTAGGATAATATACCCTCTTTAAATTCTAGTAAAATATTTGTAGTACGCGCATTCTTGTTTGTGGTAACATTGAGCAGATACCCGTAGTTTATGTTAAAGGGTGATCAACAATGATTGTAGACAAGTTAAATTTCTCGCCGAAAAATCTGGGGAATATAATCGCTCCAAGTTCATGCTAAGGAAAAATTAATAAACAGTAACTCGATTTGACATTAGCAGCGTCTTGCGTCGTATTTTGCCATTGTGTTAATTCATTCTTTGAATTAAGTTATTTTTCATTCTGTTTCATAGACATCAGTTCTTATCAGGACTACTTTGTATAAGTCTTTGTTTTGTGGTAAGTGATTTGCTGTTTTTAAGATTAGAAAATTAGAAAATTTAAGTTTAATCCTAAATTTACAGATTTTAAGAGAATTCGCTTGTGTTTACCGCGATGTTTGCACCACAGCATGATGCTTTCATCCTGAAGGCTCATTATCGAAGTGGAACTATGAATGAAGAAGGCACATGGACTTACTCATTACAATCGTGTCTGAATCAATTTATTCAAGCCTTCCCGGATGTCCACATTCCTCACAAAACATTTTCCTCGCATAGAACCCGCATTGTTGACCGTTTTGAGGGAAAGAATTGTATCTGTAAGGGCAAGTCAACTGGAAGACTGCCTATCTTAACAGAAGAGGTTGTTGGCGACATTCAACAACGACTTGAACAAAGCCCAACAAAATCTTTAAGAAAACTTTCAGCTCAAACGGGTATGTTCTTAATTTTAAGGTGCGCACAAATTTTAATGTTTAATCCTTTTACAGGAGTATCGTATGGGAGTTGCATAAAAGCCGCAAAAAAAAATTCTGCATTTGCACCCGTATAAGGTATCGGTAGTTCAACAACTTCAGCCACTTGATTTCCAAAAAAGAATTGATTATTGCAATTGGTTTAATGAGAATTTAAATGATAATGGTATGTTGGACAAGACCTTTTTTACTGACCAGGCGTGGTTTCACTTGTCAGGATATGTGAACAGCCAAAACTATCGTACGTGGGCTACAGAAAATCCTCATACTTTTATTGAAACGGATTTACATCCACAAAAAATTGGTGTGTAGGTAGCAATTTCGAGACGTCGGATAATTGGCCCAATATTTTTCAACGAAATAATCAATGCGGAGCGCTACCGAACACTCATTCTAGATGAATTTTTGAATCAATTGCATTTTCAGCAAGATGGAGCCACTCCTTATACTGCGTTGGCGACATTAAATTACTTGAGGGAATGTTACGATGATCGCTTGGTAAGCGACGGATTATGGCCACCACGTTCGCCAGACCTCACTCCGTGCGATTTTTATTTATTCAGGCATTTAAAACATAAGGTTTTTAAAAATCTAATGCATACCCTAAACGAGCTTAAAGCAGCAATTCAAGAAGAGATAAAGAACATAAATCCGGAGGAGCTTCAACGAGTATTTCAAAATAAAAAACGTAGAGTTAACATTTGCCTAGAAAATGAAGGCCATCATTTTCAACATTTATTATAAAATTAGGGATGCTAAATCTACGTTTATTAAAAATACACAAAACCTTAACTTACTTCAATTTACTTTGTATATTTAATTAAAATTGTATTAATTTTATACATAGTTATGATTAAATATTTAATTTATTTTGGGAAAAAATGTTTGCTACGCCAATTGAAAAGCAATCTAGGGGATTTCCTTTTCATATAATCAGTTGTACCAACATGTTTTGGCGGGAAATTTAACCTGTCTACAATCATTGTTGATCACACTGTATTATGAAGCTGATTTTAGGTGCAAACTAGAATATAATTGATTAAAATGACCCCACCCAGCGAGACTCGAACCCTGGGTTAGAAGGCAGGGCCTCTACTTACTACCCACCGGGTCCCTGAGATATTTTAGTTTTGAAATTACTCTACAAATGGCGTAAATATATTGAGAGATAGGTTTCTCAATATTTTAAAAGATTCAGATGCCTTTTTAACAAATTGAGACCGGTTTTAGGATAATATACCCTCTTTAAATTTCACTCAAGTAATTGTAGTACAAGCATTCTAGTTTGTGGTAACATTGAGCAGATATCCGTAGTTTATGTTATTATCAAGCTGTTTGTAGGTGCAAACTAGAATATAATTTATTAAAATGACCACCCAACGGGACTCTAACTCTAGGTTAGAAGGCAGGGCCTCTACTCACTACCCACCGGGTCCCCGAAATATTTTAATTTTTAAATTACTCTACAAATGGCATAAATATATTGAGAGAGAGGTTACTCAGTATTTTAAAAGATTCAGATGCCTTTTAATAAATTAAGACCGGTTTTAGAATAATATACCCTCTTTAAATTTCAGTCAAGTAATTGTAGTACAAGCATTCTAGTTTGTGGTAACATTGAGCAGATACCCGTAGTTTATGTTATTATCAAGCTGTTTGTAGGTGCAAACTAGAATATAATTGATTAAAATGACTCCACACAACGGGACTCTAACCTTGGGTTAGAAGGCAGGGCCTCTACTCACTACCCACCGGGTCCCCGAAATATTTTAATTTTTAAATTACTCTACAAATGGCATAAATATATTGAGAGAGAGGTTTCTCAATATTTCAAAAGAGTCAGATGCTTTTTAACAAATTGAGACTGTAACGGTCATAATTACCACCCTTAACAAAAGCATAATAATTTATATAAAACATTAGTTAAATTATTATTTAATTTATATTTAATGTCTTAACGTATGCAACCATTTATACATAATTGTGATTTAATATTTTTAATTAATTTTTCCATTTTTCTTTGTCTTATTTCCTAATTGCTATTTATTAATTGAACAATGAATTAACTTTAATTCGATAACGAAATTGCGTTATTTTCTAAATAAAGGTTTGTGTTCTTTAATTCAATCTAAATTGATTTGTTGAATATTGGCAACGGGGATATATTTCTGTGGCGCTCGCGAAGGTGAATCCGCGGACTTTTGGTGGATTGGATTATCTTCTGGGCTGTGTGCTCGGCGTGTGATCTGTGTGATCGTTGTAAAGAAAAACGCGGAGGCGTTGAAAATCTCGTTGAAATCTCGGCGGGTCTGTGTGATCGCCGTAAAAATAAAAGTAGCTAAGTGCTTATTTCTCCAGGCCGGTTAAAATCTACAGGTAATTATTACATTTTTTTTTAAATTCGAGTTATCTAATTCGTTCGTACTCAGGTCTGTGTTGTAGTCCGTTTCCGGAACCGATCGCAAATCAAGCGAAATGGTTTTCCCGGCTTATCTAAGGCTATCATCAATTTCTATGAAATTATCTGATGACGTGGGAGAGCTGAAATTGGACGGGGAAGGACGTATTCATGGTTTTTCTGGTGTCCATCTTGACGAGATGAAAGGCACTTCCGGATTCAGGAATTCCGCATGAGCAGAGATCAGGGTGGTACCGCAGCAGCAGGATGAGTTTTTTTGCTTCTCTCTTATTCAAATTTATTTTGAGACAGTCATAATTCATATTAATATATTTTTTTGAGCGTAAATTTAAGAATGAGCTTATCTACATACAATATGATAAAAAATACGTAACAGACATAATTTAATTATTATTATAATTATCGTCTAGTTTCAGTTGATTTAGTTACTTTAATAATGGACTAGTAGGTAAATTAACTTATATATATTTTTTTATTAATTGCTTCGCATACTTCGTTTTTTTTGTAGAATTTACCGAGTGATTTTTAATTGATTAATTTACTGAGCGAGTGGTAGATAATTTATTTAATTTTGTCGCTGCTATATGAGTGAATTTAAGTTTCGTTAAATAATGCCATTTTTTGAGTAAAACAATATTCCTGTGTGGAAATTATTGTTTGACAAACTTAGTAAAATTTTATTAAATTAATTTACCTAATGAAATTATTGCAAAGATAGCATTTAATGTCAATGTCTATTATTAGAATTTATTAGCCTAGTTTCATTCGATGAAGAATTGAATTTATTTAAGTGAATTAGTTTATTTAATTTATGTCCCACAATTAAAGGAATGTAGATATTAATTTATTACTCTTATTAAGAAGGCAAATAGTTATGATTATAATTTACAAAGTGTAAAGATTAAGGTGACGTCATTTTTTTCTGGGGTTGAGGAATTATGTAATAATTAATTAATTGAACGGTTTTTTTAGCATAAACAAAATTATATAATACGAATTTTGTTTGGGTTTACTTAATTACTGAGTAATATTTTTTTTTTTAATTTAAAGTCAAACTTAGATTAAGTTTGAATATCTCGTTCTAATCAGTCATCAATTTAATTTAAACTTTTCAATAAGTTCCAATATCTATGATAATTTATACACATGTTAATTTTGAACTTTATAATAAATACAATTGTTTTTTTTTTAACTTAACATGTCTTTATCTTTTCTTTACCCTTTCTTGGTTCGGGTGGAAAATATATTTAATTACTTTTAAAATTAAACCAAGTGGCGCCCTTAACATATTTTGATTTTTGAATTTGATTTACCACGACCCGCCTTCAGACATTAAGCTGCCGTACGCGGGTTACAAGACAGGTTTGAGGATAATATATTCTCTTAAAATTTCGGTAAAGTAATTGTAGTACAAGCATTCATGTTTGTGGTAACATTGAGCAGATACCCATAGTTTATGCTATGATCAAGCTGTTTGTAGGTGCAAACTAAAATATAATTGATTAAAATGACTCCACCCAGCGGGACTCTAACCCTGGGTTAGAAGGCAGGGCCTCCACTCACTACCCACCGGGTCCCCGAGATATTTTAATTTTGAGATTACTCTACAAATGGCGTAAATATATTGAGAGAGAGGTTTCTTAATATTTCAAAAGACTCAGATGCTTTTTTAACAAACTGAGACCGGTTTTAGGATAATATACCCTCTTTAAATTTCGGTAAGGTAATTGTAGTGCAAGCATTCTTGTTTGTGGTAACCCCTAATTTATGTTATTATCAAGCTGTTTGTAGGTGCAAACTAGAATATAATTGATTAAAATTACCCCACCCATCGGGGTGTAACCCTGGGTAAGAAGGCAGGGTCTTTACCCATTACCTACCGGTTCCCCGGGATATTTTAATTTTGAGATTACTCTACAAATGGCGTAAATATATTAAGAGATAGATTTCTCATATTTTAAGACTCAGGTGCCTTTTTAAAAAAGTGACACCGGTTTTAGGATAATATATCCTCTTTAAATTTCGGTAAAGTAATTGAATCGATTATTTGGAAAAGGGCACAAAAGACATTTTCGGCCATTTTCGTTTTATATTATTTTTCAACAAGTTTATTGAAGCCGCAGCGTTTGGTGCGAAAAGGGAACAAAATATCACGCTAGAAACGCTCTAACATATACCCGCTCCACTGCGTTTGGTTCGAAAAAGTTACATGCGACGCACATGTGACCTTTTTGAAATAATCAAGCATGTGTTTTGTTACATCATGGCGCTGGTTCTCGCTGTCAGATTTCAGTTAGAATTTGACTGTCATTGAATCGGGTGTGAATTTTGGTGTTTGCAAAGATTAATAACAGATAAATATTTTAAGCGAAATGAGTGAGTTAAGTGGAAGCGAATCTGATGGTAATCATTTACCAAAACGCAAGAAAGGAGTTTTGAATACGGAAAACTATAAATCAAATGTTATAAAAAGGGCCAAAGTGAAAGGAATTGACCATCTTAATCATGTTGGGAAAGTCATTAGCGCCAGAATAACAGGTCCGGACTGCAGGTAGAAGTTTTGAAATTATAAAACATTAAGTATTTTTGACTTTTTTGGGGTTTTCGTAGGTGCCAAATGAAATGTTTTAGTAACTTCAGTGAAGACCAAAGGAAGAATATTATAGATCGGGTAAATAGTTTTGATGACAAAGATGCACAAGATACATTTCTTCAAAGTCTCATCGAAAGTTGTTCCATCAAGAGAAAAAGTAAAGTTTCTGTCACCGAAAAACCCAAACCCAAGGCCCTTACTTTTTCATATCCTATCTGCTTAGAAGGGCAACGCATTAAGGTGTGCAAACAGGCGTTTGTTAGTTTTATCAGCATCCGATACCACACCAAAAGATAGACGTGGGATAGAAGTAGGATCAAGACATAATGCTGTTTCTGGAGAAATTTGTACCAAGATAAAAGAGCTTATCGAAAAATTCGATGTTAAAGAAGTCCACTACTCCAATACTATAACCAAAAAATACAGACCGGCTACACTTAATGTAAAAGTTATGCACAAGATGTTTATTGATGAAAATTTAGACCTAAAAGGAAAAGTAAAGTACGACTTTTTCTTAAAGTTTTTCCATGAAAATTTTAATTTGAGATTTGGTAGGCCGCAAGTGGATGTGTGTTCATACTGTGAGGAATACGGACAAAAGTTGAGAGATCCTAATCTAAATGATAACGCCAAGCGTGTTGCTGCTGCTTCACTTGTAGTTCATAAACGAAGAGCAAAAAAGTTCTTCTCAAAAAAAATTGAGATAAAAGAACTTTGCGCTGAGAAAGATAATGTCATGGGTCCAGTATTCGACTACATGCAGAATTTGCCTTTACCAAATATTCCTGTACAAGAAATGTTTTTATCTGCGACAGTTGTGGGTATATGAATTTTGCATCCACAACTTGAAGACTGGAAAGGCAACATTCTATTCATACCACGAGGGGCAAGAATTAAAAGGCCCGAATGAAGTATGTACATTTTTAAATATGTACATTAATGAGCATGTTGATAAAAGTATAGATGAGCTCTACATATTTTCTGACGGTTGCCCGGGACAAAACAAAAATCATACTGTGGTAAGATTTTTAATGACATTGGCGGCAAACAATAGGTTTAAGAAAATTATACACTATTTACCCCTGAGAGGACATTCATTCAACGATTGTGATAGAGACTTTGGAACTGTCAAAAGAAAAATAAGAAGAGTCGATAGAATCTATACTCATCAAGAATATATGGAGCTCATCAAAAAGGCATCTGTATCCGGAAAATTTGATGTGAAAGAAATACAAAATTCTCAAATAATAGACTATAAAAAATGGTGGCCAACACACTATAAAAAAACTACCGAGTCTACTGAAACACAAAAAAGGAAAGTCCCTAGAGATCAAAGAGTACATTTTCAGATTTCACATTACAATCACTTTAGATACGATTCAACAAATCCTGGAGTGCTTATTGTTTTCGAATGTATAGATGGGCTCACCTCGTTCTCTTTTCAACTAGCAAATCCTGCTGGGTCCAGGACTAATCTTCCTGCTGGGGAAGCGTATAAAGCCTATACTGACAAGGTTCCAATCAATAAAAAAAAAGTTGATAATTTGAAATCCTTAATCCAGTATATTCTCGAGGAAAACAAAGAATTTTACACTATGGTATTTGCCTGTTTTCTGAAGAAATTCCTGAAGAAGACTTTTAATACCTATTGATATATATCCTATTTTGCTTTTATAAACTTACTTAGGTTCTACCAATTATGTAAAAATATATTTTCTTTAATAAATAATGTAAATTGCCTTTATTTTTATGTTTCATTCTGAATAAGTTTGGAAAAGGGCACAAATGCATTAAATATAAAATAATTTTTATAATATAAAATTTTCAAATATCCACGTAAAATTACTTTGAATTGGCTTATTCGAATACCAGCGAACATACAATAACATGTATATGACTTTATGTATATGAACGTTTAAATGAAAAAGTTTTTTCTTCCTACTGTAAAATTTACTCTGAAGTAGATGTGTCCTTTTCCAAATAACCGATTCAATTGTAGTACAAGCATTCTTGTTTGTGGTAACATTGAGCAGATACCCGTAATTTATGTTATTATCAAGCTCTTTGTAGGTGCAAACTAGAATATAATTGATTAAAATTACCCCACCCAGCGGGAGTGTAACCCTGGGTAAGAAGGCATGGTCTTTACCCACTACCTACCGGTTCCCCGGGATATTTTAATTTTGAGATTACTCTACAAATGGCGTAAATATATTAAGAGATAGATTTCTCAATATTTTAAAAGACTCAGATGCTTTTTTAACAAATAGAGACCGGTTTTAGAATAATATACCCTCTTTAAATTTCAATAAAGTAATTGTAGTACAAGCATTCTTGTTTGTGGTAACATTGAGCAGATACCCGTAATTTATGTTATTATCGAGCTGTTTGTAGGTGCAAACTAGAATATAATTGAGACGATAATGCCCTCATGTATATGCATGTTTGGACGTAGTGTATGTTTATTATGTTGAATTTACCTTTTATTGTCATGTACCCTCCTTGTTTATCCGCCTCGTGGAATGCATTACAAATTGGAAATGTAGAATAGAATGCCCGCTATGTTAATTAACCAGATGCATAACCACCATCATGTGGAAATCACTGATGTGTTAATTTATTTGATAACATTGAAGTTTTCTCGGAAATATAATTCAAATCGATGAAATAAGTAATTTTCTTAAAATTGTTTTACATATTCAAGTATGAGCATTATTAAAAAATAATATAAAACCAGTAACGAGTGTCTTTCACTCGCAGACTAAGCATGGAGTAAAATTTCGAGTTTAGAAAAGCCCCGCGTAGAAAATTTGTCGAGGGTCGCGCAGCGACCCGAGACAAATTTTCACGGGGCTTTTCTAAACTCGAAATTTTACTTCATGCGCCACGCGTGTAAAACACTGAATTCAAGTGCAGTTCAAAATATACTACTTAGATATGTACCTTTATGCTTGATAGCCAAATTAGGTTGATTTTGTGTTCGATTACACGTTTACAAATTTAAAAAAATGGAGATGTGTCCACCATAGCACTTTTCCTGTTAAAGATATGATGATTTAAATATCAACAATATGAAAAACTTGCTAAAGCTAAATTTATTCTACTTTTATTATTATTATCCCAAAACTATTCACAAAACAAGTAATTCTTGCATTTTTTCGCTACTATTCGGTAAATTTTGATCACCATCATTAATTTTTATAACTTTACTTTAAATCAGTATTTTATACGCGTGGCGCATGAAGTAAAATATCGAGTTTAGAAAAGCCCCGTGAAAATTTGTCTCGGGTCGCTGCGCGACCCTCGACAAATTTTCTACGCGGGGCTTTTCTAAACTCGAAATTTTACTTCATGCTTAGTCTGGGAGTGGAAGACACTCGTTACTTTAAAATATGTCACAAGTGTTAAAATGTGTATCGTAACTGTCACAAGGAGAAACAATAACATGGCGATCTTATTACAGTTCAATTTGTTATGTACTGTGCAGTGTGATGTGCTAAATGACGCAACCTTATTCCTTGCGTAATTTCAAGACTTTACTCTATTAGGTATTTTATGCTATTATTAATACGATTAATTGTTTAGACTATAATATCGTATATTGTACTTTTATTGCATTTCATACTTATTGTTAGTTATAATTTCATTCTTTCGCACAGGTATTTATGCCAGGTACAGGACTCGCTTTATCTGTATTCTTAATCTTTTATCCCCGTACCTGCATATTTTCTATTATAATGGACCACACATACGCAAGATATTCTCACGCACCCTCATAGTTGTTCACCCCCATAGAGGACCATAACTCGTAATAAAAGTTACTCCTGGGATGAGAAAATCTTACGTTATTTCTACATGTGCATTTTATTACTCAAGTTGGGTGGCATTTTAAGCGTCGGTTCCCACATTCATGTTATAAATAGGAGGAACCCCCCAAATATGAGTTAGTTTTAGATTCATAGGCGAACTGTAACGTATACTACTCTAGTTCCTATAATTGTTTGAACTCCGATAGTTATAATAATGAAATAAATAAGTAGTAAGTCAACTGTCGTATAATTGTTCTACTGTGAGGTAGAACTGGTGTCAGGTGACAAACATCAATTCCACAACAAATTCAAACTCGTCTCAATTACTAAAATGATTAAACATCATGAGATTAAGCTGACATTTATCGAATCGTACCAATTGGATAAATTTCGGCTTAATCTCATGACTTTTAATCATTTTAGTAATTATCAACCCTAACAGATTTCCAGCACTTAATTCAAATTATTAAAAAAATCATATATTTAAAAAAATATTAAAATCATAACTAAAAGAAATACAACAAAAGTGTATATACATTAAATGCAAATGCTTAATCTAATGATTTTTAATCATTTTAGTAATTATCAACGCTAACAGATTTACAGCACTTAATTCAAATAATTAAAATAATCAAATATTTACAAAAATATTAAAAACGTAACTAAAAGAGATACAAGAAATGTGTATATGCATTAAATGCAAATTTTTAAATTATCTACAAGTTGTCTTTACAACATTTTTTTATGTGATCAATATTAAAGCAGAATAAAAAAATGCAAAGACTAAACTACCCCTACCGGTTTCTGCATTTTTACCAAAGTTGATCGAATATTACTATTGTAATAAAAAGCTTTAGTTTATAGTATTATTTTTGCAGCTCAATCGGTTTAGACTTTATCGTGGCCACAAAAGAACAGAATTACAGACATTTTTCAAAAATTGTCTTAATCATTTCTGGGCACCTCAAAATGGATATATCCACTAACATTTTTTATTTGAAAATTTTCGCGAAAAAATTCTATCCCTTTGTTTTGCATATGGGGGAAAGTAAAAAATAAATTACTGACGCGAAGGCACATTTTTATGAATAAATACTAAACATAAAATCATTTTTTTAAATCTTACAAATATATATTTTGTCTCTTTCAATATGATAAGATTTAACTTTAATTTGGTTCTCATAAATCACTTGATGAAACATTTTAACTAATATTTGAATTTGAATTAAGGGCACTTGGTTTGTGTCACGAATTTCTTTATTTTCCAACTAGTTTCGACTTATCGTCATTCTAAAGCCTGGGTCTCCAAACTATCTTCTTCGCGGGCCACAAATACAATTCTATATAATAAAGTCGGCCAAGATCCGATTAATTTTATAAAATTATGAAAAATTTAAGGAACAATTGCTACAATATTTCAAAATATGACATTTACAAAAAAAATTACAAACAATCGCGGGCCGGATTCATGCAAGTCGCGGGCCGGATTTGGCCCGCGGGCCGTAGTTTGGAGACCACTGTTCTAAAGGAATAACATTATTCCTTGAGAATAACGATAAGTCGAAACTAGTTGGTTAATAAAAATATTCGAGAAACAACCCTTATATTGATAAGATTTAGTACTTAACAAAACTTACAAACGCGTATGTTGTCTATTTCAATGTGATATGGTTTAGTAGTACAAGATTACAGTTTATTAAAAAGTTACACAAACTTTAAAACTCAATTCACAAGTTTCTCCTTTCAATTACGTCTAAATCAATCCGACTTTTGTATTTTTCTATTCAGACTTTTCAACAGTTTTATAAATTTAATTTCGTTTTAATTGAATTGTGAAAAGTAATCAATCCGTGTGTTTTTTCTGTTCGTAGAGGGATTTATGAAATAATGGCGTTATTATATAGGGTTTACATATTCAAGTACTAGGATTATTTAAAAAATAACATAAAATTAGTAACGAGTGTCTTCCACTTCCAGACTAAGCATGAAGTAAAATTTCGAGTTTAGAAAAGCCCCGCGTAGAAAATTTGTCGAGGGTCGCGCAGCGACCCGAGACAAATTTTCACGGGGCTTTTCTAAACTCGAAATTTTACTTCATGCGCCACGCGTGTAAAACACTGTTTTCAAGTGCAGTTCAAAATATACTGCTTAGATATGTACCTTTATGCTTGATGGCCAAATCAGGTTGATTTTATGTTCGATTACACATTTACAAATTTAAATAATGGTGATGTGTCCATCATCATTGTCTATTTCAATGTGATAAGGTTTAGTATTACAAGATCACAGTTTATGAAAAAGTTACACAAACTTTAAAACTCAATTCACAAGTTTCTCATTTCAATTACGTCTAAATCAATCCGACTTTTGTATTTTTCCATTCAGACTTTTCAACAGTTTTATAAATTTAATTTCGTTTTAATTGAATTGTGAAAAGTAATCAATCCGTGTATTTTTTCTGTTCGTAGAGGGATTTATGAAATAATGGCGTTATTATATAAGGTTTACATATTCAAGTACTAGGATTATTTAAAAAATAACATAAAATTAGTAACGAGTGTCTTCCACTCCCAGACTAAGCATGAAGTAAAATTTCGAGTTTAGAAAAGCCCCGTGAAAATTTGTCGAGGGTCGCTGCGCGACCCTCGACAAATTTTCACGGGGCTTTTCTAAACTCGAAATTTTACTTCATGCGCCACGCGTGTAAAACACTGTTTTCAAGTGCAGTTCAAAATATACTGCTTAGATATGTACCTTAATGCTTGATAGCCAAATCAGATTGATTTTATGTTCGATTACACATTTACAAATTTAAAAAATGGTGATGTGTCCATCATCATTGTCTATTTCAATGTGATAAGGTTTAGTATTACAAGATTACAGTTTATTAAAAAGTTACACAAACTTTAAAACTCAATTCACAAGTTTCTCCTTTCAATTACGTGTAAATCAATCCGACCTTTTTATTTTTCCATTCAGACTTTTTAACAGTTTAATAAATTTAATTTCGTTTTAATTGAATTGTGAGAAGTAATCAATCCGTGCGTTTTTTTTTTTGTTCGTAGAGGGATTTATGAAATAATGGCGTTATTATATGGGGTTGAATGTATTTTCGGGTTCGGGGAAGTTCGTTCCACCCCTCTTATCTACCAGTCTGGACGGCCTAATCGGCGGATCAATCGACACTGCATAAATCATTGCGTCCATTTTTCAAGATATTGGAATGTCGACGTTTTTTTAGGGATGGATTGCGTTTTATTTTCAGTGAGGATTTTCTTGTGATTGCACTATTTGTTACGTTTATTAAAGAATGATTTATTCATACAATCTTTCTATACATTTTTTACACGTTCAAATATATATTTTAATAGAGTTAAAGAAGATTGTTATCAACACTAATAAATACTCACTTACTTACTAAAAGAAAACACTCTTGTTTATTTTTCAAATTACTTGCACATTTTAAGCACTCTTATTAAATATTTTTCAATAATTCAATAGTGAAAGCAGAAAAAAAAATAAAAAATGAACGACTTATAAAATTGTGTAGAAATTAGTTTCTACAAATAAACGCTAACAAAAATCACAGATATTCGTTTTGATGTTAGAAATAGCCTGAACTGATTTATTTTTTATGAAAGAATAATTTTGCTCAAAAAATCGATTAATTAAAACTACCTGAAAATGTTCAAACTAGAATAAGTTCATATAATTTTTTTTTTTTTTGGTGAAATAAATAAAACGCATTGTTTCTAATATCAGTAAGAGTGTCTGTGATTTTTTATGGAATTTTAGAAAAATAAATAAAAACATCTCAAAATCTCGATTTTTTCCTTACAAAAATGGTGATATTTCTATGAGAATACAACTCATAGCCTACTAGAATGTATTTTCAGCCAATCAGATGCAAGTACATACGTAGCAATATGTGTATCGCAGCGATGACAAAAAATCATCGCAATGATAAATTTGTTGTGGTCATAAATTGTTTTTTAAACGTCAATGTGGTTAGACGTCAGAATTCCAAATATTAAAATGGACGTTGGAAATCGTTTTGGTTCGGCTTCTAGCAGCAATATAAGTGAAGTAGTGAAAAATACGATACCGAAAAACACAGTGCGAAATAGAGAGTCGCATTGGCGACAATTTTCTGAGTTTTGTGCCGCTAGGAAGTTTCAGATAAGTAAGGAAACAACAGTGGCACAGCTGGCGGTAATATTAAGGGACTGGGCTTTTAATATGCGTAAGAGAGATGGCACAGATTATAAGGAGTCTGTTATCAAAACTTTATTTAACAGCATCGCCAAAACACTACAACTAAAATTCTATAATGAATACAATATAAAATTCAATCTGTTCCAAGATCCAGAGTTTGAAGAAGCACGAAAAGCGAGGGATTCAAAGAGAAAACAGCTTCAAGGAATCAAAGATAAGAGGAAACGTAGTGCTTCAGAATTCACCATTGAAGAAAGCAGTAAGTTACAGAAGGTATGGGATGAAAACACTCCTGGAGGGTTACAAAAAAAATTCTTCATCATTGTTTCAAAAGAACTAGCCTGGCGAGGCAATGAGGCAGCTTACACTTGTGTTTTCCACTTTAATATTGAGACCGATAACTTTGGACATTCTACCGGTCGGATTGAATACAATCCTGTATTTTCAAAGACGCACCAAGGTGGAGATAAAAGCTGCTGTTACAGTAAATGGTTAGTTCCTAATATTGATGATGAAAACATTTGCCCAGTTCGCCTGTACCATAAAATTATGGAGAAACGGCCAAAACATGTAACGACTGAGCGGTTCTTTCTGACACCAAACCTACACTGGCACACTTCAGAATGGTACAAAAACTGTCCATTAGGAATAAATAAGTTGGCTAATTGGACTATAGAAACTGCCGCAAAAATCGGACTGTATGTTAAGAACAAGAAAATCACCAATCACAGCCATAGAGCCACAGCAGTAACTCACCTTGCAAATGCAAATATTCCTGAGTAAATGTTAATGAAAATTACGGGTCACTCAAGTTTCAGTTCTATTCAGTCTTATCTTAATGTGCAAGAAAACCGTCACGCAGATATCATTAATTTAATTAGAAGCAATGTAAATGAAAACATGGAAGAGCAAGTGAAGAAAGTTACAGCTGTTGAACCAGAAAATGCTAAAAGACAACCTACAACAGTTTACCAAAATTGTGTCTTTAATGTTCAAAATATATATTGTAATAATTAAAATTTAATTTTCAGTCTGGCCTTATTTCATTTATAATATTCTCTCCCATTAAATATAACTCCATAGATACATGTTATCACAGCGGTAATAGAATCCTATAACCTTGTTTTGGTCGTTGCTATGAAAATTATTTGTCAAATCTGGCAGTCGATAATTAAAAGTGACAACCGGGATGGGGTGAGGTTTACAAGACGGAAATGTAGTGAAATTCGTTATATTCTCTCTTCGAATATAACTCAAGGTATGATTAATAATCGATAATATTTATTCGTGAAACCGGAGCAGCACATTCAACTCGCCCTTCGGGCTCGTTGAATCTGCAGCTCGGTTTTACTTAAATATTATCGATGATAATCACACCACTTGTTATATTACAGCTGAAAATTTTTTAAAATTTTTTATAAAAGTCACAGATGATTGATTTTTTCAGCAAAATAATTTTTTAGTAAGAAATAAATTATTTCAGGCTAATTCTAACATCTGAACGAACATCTGTGATTTTATTAAATTTTTTGAAAAATAAATATTTTCATAGAAAAATCGCCATTTTCGTAAGGAAAAAATCGAGATTTTGAGATTTTTTTTTTCATTTTTAAAATTTCACAAAAAATCACAAACACTCTTAGTAATATTACAAACAATGCGTTTTATTTATTTCACCAAAAATAAAAACATATTTTATCAACTTATTCTACTTTGAACATTTTCAAGTGATTTTAATTAATTGATTTTTTCAGCAAAATAATTTTTTCATAAGAAATAAATTAGTTCAGGCTATTTCTAATGTTCGAAATAGCCTGAACTAATTTATTTCTTATGAAAAAATTATTTTGCTGAAAAAATCAATTAATTAAAATCACTTGAAAATGTTCAAAGTAGAATAAGTTGATAAAATATGTTTTTATTTTTGGTGAAATAAATAAAACGCATTGTTTATAATATTAATAAGAGTGTTTGTGATTTTTTGTGAAATTTTAAAAATGAAAAAAAAAATCTCAAAATCTCGATTTTTTCCTTACGAAAATGGCGATTTTTCTATGAAAATATTTATTTTTCAAAAAGTTTAATAAAATCACAGATGTTCGTTCTGATGTTAGAATTAGCCTGAAATAATTTATTTCTTACTAAAAAATTATTTTGCTGAAATAATCAATTTATTAAAACCACTTAAAAATAATTTTTTTTTTGTGAAATAAATAAAACGCATTGTTTGTAATATTGGTAAGTGTGTCTGTGATTTTTTGTGGAATTTTTAAAAAATTTAAAAAAATTCTCAAAATCTCGATTTTTTCCACGCCACACACAAATGGCGATTTTTCGTAAAAAATTTATTTTCCAAACAATTTTGTAAAAATCACAAATATTCGTTCTGATGTTAGAAATAGCATAAACTAATTTATTTCTTGTTAAAAAAATATGCAGAAAAAATCAATTATTTAAAACTATTTGAAAATGCTTAAAGTAGAATAAATTAATAAAATATATTTTTTTGGTGAAATAAATAAAATGCATTGTTTCTAATATTAGTAAGAATGTTTATGATTTTTTGTGGAATTTTTAAAAAATAAAATATCAATATCTCGATTTTTTTTATAAAAAATTTAATAAAATTCTCAAAATCTCGATTTCCCTTTACAAAAATGGCAATTTTTCGTAAAAATTTTATTTTCCAAACAATTTTATAAAAATCACAAATATCGTTCTGATGTTAGAAATAGCCTAAACTAATTTATTTCTTATGAAAAAATATTTAGTTGAAAAAATCGATTAATTAAATCCACTTGAAAATGTTTAAAATAGAATAGGTTGATAGGTTGATAAAAAAAATTTTTTGGTGACGCATTCTTTCTAATACTGGTAAGAGTTTCTGTGATTTTTTGTTTAATTTTTAAAAAATTATAAAAAAATTCTCTAATTAAATCTTTCATGTTAAATTTAATCGCTTGTGATTAAGTTTTGTGATACAGTATTGATACGATATTTGATATTATCGCACATAAACCCAAACATATCAAATCAAATAAATTCACATGGTCAATTAAGGAGAATTCCTAACATTAGCTACTATTCCCAAAATGATCGCAGACTAAACCTTCACACACGTAAATTACAGGCTTAGGGTAATCCTAGTCCAACACTCGCATTAAATGAGAAACTAAATCAGGCAAACCCAACCCTATCGATTTCCCGAATCCAAAACAATTAATCAATCCCGAGAAACGGCAACTTCATCGCGATTAATGTTATTGTTACCACTCAGCCAGGCCCATCCGAGCAGATGGATTTTCCTCGAAGAAGTAATCCCAACCTAATTACTTATTAATATTTCGCAATCTTGCAGTAGCAGCAGCAGCAGCAGCAGCAGCAGCAGATACGGAACTCGAGTTTCGTTAATATTTCGAAAGTTTCCCCTAGGGCAGCTGAAATAACACAGCTTGAGTTATATCCTGAGTACGAAATGAAAACAATGTATATTTAAGGTAATGGACTGAGAATAACCTTTTTGCATTCCTCGGCGGGGAGGTTAATCGCTACTGGCATCAATCTAGTTAGGGGTTAATTAAACGGAAATATAATCGCGGTAGGGAGGATTATGCTCCTGCAGGGATAATTAACCGGCGTTTAGCGTTATTGACTGTTTAAGTGGAAAAATCTGTGTGTGTGTGTGCAGTACAAAGGGCCGGACGATTCGAGTGGGCGCCGATAATTTTCGCTTTAATCTAGCGGGCCGTCTGTTGCTCCGGGCTCCGATTGCAATTGTTTTGCGCGGCTTTGTTGTTATAATTGGGTCAAAAACGGGATTTAATTAAGCCGGCCCCTTCGTTTGATCGTCAGATCATACGATTTTAATCCGACAAAAAATTAAGACGCTCTTAAATCATTACGACAAAGGCGATTTACGCTTAAGTATACTTAAGGTGTATCGCTCCGCAGTACGATTAATAAAAAGCACATGTATTTTTTCGGATTTTTGAACTAAAATAATAAAAACTTCCGGTATATACGGACCAGAGCTGGATCGAATCCTTGAGAAGAGGATTATTGAACTAAAAAAATAAAAACTTCCGCTATATACGGAACAAAGCTGGGACGAATCCTGGTAAAAAGGATTCGAATCACGAATCCGAATCACCTAATATGATTCAAATCACGAATACTCGAATATAGGATTCGTTAGAGATAAATGTGATTTGAATCCTGTTTTTTCGATTCACGAATGCAAATCCTTTAAGAATAAATTTGATTTTATTATTTTTGCAACCATTAATATATAAATATCGTTACCAGTTGTTTTACCAAAAATATTCAAAACCTAATTATTTATTATTAACACTAAACATCGTTGATAACAGATATCTAATTCCCTGTTAGTTTGATTAAAGATGTATTTATGTGTTTTTGAACTTCACTTCAAATCAGTGTTTTGTACGCGTGGCGCATGAAGTAAAATTTCGAGTTTAGAAAAGCCCGAAAATTTGTCTCGGGTCGCTGCGCGACCCTCGACAAATTTTCACGGGGCTTTTCTAAACTCGAAATTTTACTTCATGCTTAGTCTGGGAGTGGAAAACACTCGTTTAAAGCTTCAATGGAAATCTTAAAAAAAAAACAATGGATGTCGGAAAATTACAGCTTTGCATAGATTACTTAACCAAATTATACAGGGAGTTTTTCTTTGAATTATACGTAATTCAAATTCAGCTTATTTTCTTTAAACCTATAGTAGATATTCGTTGTTTTTTTATAAGAGTTCAATTTGAAGCTTCAAACGAGTGTTTTCCACTCCCAGACTAAGCATGAAGTAAAATTTCGAGTTTAGAAAAGCCCCGTGAAAATTTGTCGAGGGTCGCGCAGCGACCCGAGACAAATTTTCGGGCTTTTCTAAACTCGAAATTTTACTTCATGCGCCACGCATATAAAACAGTGATATATATTGTGACGCCACTTTAGGCTCAAGGTCTGAAGTGTGAGAAAGGAACTTGTGATAAGATTCGTTTCTAACACTTACTGTCGCAAAACAAAAGTCAACTGAACCAAATTCGTATTTGAACCGTATTTAAAATATTAGTTGCTTGAAAATTCCCGATATAGGCTAGCTAGGGCATGGGGAGGGTTCGAATTATTTTTATGGCGCCAAGTAGTCTTCGATATTTTACCCCACCAGGAATTGACGCGAAGGAAAACTACTAAACCTGGACGTTTGTTCAAATATGAATTCTCAACACAAATAACATCGACAAAAAAATAAAAAAAATCGAATAAATTCAAACTGTACTTTATTTTAATACTGTTGATTAAGTGACGAAGGGAAAAAATGTCACTTTGATTAAGGTAAATTTAACTAAATAGTGTGTTAATTAGTGCAGCAACAATACGTAAGAGTTGCTATCCGAATAATACGCGAAAATAATCGCATCTCGGTAACTTAAATCAAATACGCAACCCAGTGGTTATTTCAATGGCCATTGCATAATCCGGACGGATAATTTCCAAAACATTCACATAAATTACTAGCAGAATACCCGTCGGACTAGCACACTCTTTAACAACAGTCAAAAATCCAAAAATAATTATCTCAACATTAACACACTTCAAGAGAAAAATATTTCTCTCGAGCAAATTCGCAATTAAATTCGAAACAACAAAAAGGGCACGCACACTTATCAAAAATAATTAAAAATAGGCACGGGATTACTATTCCTCTTTCTACGATAGCACTTGTAATAAATAATAAATAATAAATAAATTAAATCTGGCCTGTTTATCCAATGCGACAGAACGGTCGCTACCGTCCTCGATCCACTTCCTGCCACCGCGTTCCTGTGTTCCAGCCAGTGCCGTGGCAAGCTAGGTTGGCGCCTGATGCCAAAATTTGATATGGCGCCCCTCCTTTTCTTACATAGTAAATTTCATATAAATGAGAAGAATGGTATAAGGCCAATTTGTATATTTAAAAAATATGAAACAAAAAGTGATTGTGCAAACATTTGAACATTTATTGTCAAATAATTAATTATACAAAGATAATAACGAAAAAAACCTATAATTTTTTCTATTGAATGAACAAATAATAAAAGAAATTTAAGTAAATAATAATCTAAAACTTCACTTTTCTTGCTTTGCGTAATGCGAATTCTTTGATGATTTCATCATATTTTAAAGCATTCGCTACTTCATAATTAATTGATAATATGGCTAAGTTTGTTAACCTGTCTTGTCCCATTGACGATCTTAAATAATTTTTAATTAATTTCAGTTTGCTGAAACTACGTTCGCAAGATGCAATTGTCACGGGTTGCGTTATAAATATTCGAATAGCTATGTCTATATTGGGGTATACACTACTCACTTCATATGTGTGAATTATATTTAACAATTCAAGTGGAGTTGTTAATTGAATATTTTCGCACATTGAAAGTGCTTGAAACTTAAAACTTTCAATTTCAGATCCAAATTCTTCAGCATTTAAATCGTTTTTATATTTTGAAGCTAGAATTTCTGCTTGTTTCCGTAATTCTCCAGAAGACATGGTTTCTATAGACTTTCCGTAAAGAAAGTTAAAATCTGAACAAATAGAGTGCATTGATTCAAATCTCCACTGTAATTGACCTAAAATATTATCAAACACCATATAACAATCTTTAGAAAATAATTCAGATGGTGTTAAATAATATCCTTCGTCAATAGCTTCTTCAGAATGAAACCTCTTCACTTTCCTCTGTCTCTTATTAGGAAAATCAGGACTTATATCTAATTTCGTGGAGATTATTTTTGCTTTATTTAAAGTGGTTTCAAATCCTTCATTCCTTAATTCCTGTAGAGCCATAGTTAATCCTTTTAATAACTTTGATGCCACGTCTAGGGACAATTTTTCTCCTTGTAGTAGAATGTTTACCCGATCAATATGCGTTAGAATTTTGCACCATATATCTAGTAGACATATAAACTTGTAATCAATTTGGATTAATATTTGATTAGCACCCGAAACTGTTTCAACATTTAAACTAAGATCTTGAGATATATCTTTAAGAATTGAGTGTACTTGTTCAATTTGTGTGTAAAAAGCTGTTACAGCTCTTTTCTTGCTAGACCATCGTGTTGTGGAATGTCCCTTTAAAGAAATTTTTAATACTGCCATCAACTTATTCCACCTGGACGTAGATTTAGAAAAATAGACAAAAATGTTTTCTACAATGTTAAAAAACGTAATCATGATAGGTAGTATTTCTGAGGCATGTACTCCGATTAAATTTAAGGAATGACTAACACATGGTATAAATGTTGCTAATTCGTTTTTCCTGATAATATTCGCCTGTACGCCACGATACTTCCCTGCCATATTGGCAGCATTATCATATCCTTGACCCCTACAATTTTTAATGTCTAAACCATCGAATTCTAATTTACTTAAAATTTCCTCAGCTAATCCTTCTCCAGTTTTTTTCATGTGTATCAATGAAGTCAATAAATTTTTCTTCAATTGATATTACATTTTTAGTAATTTTAATATATCTAAGAATTTGTGACATTTGTTCCTTTTTTGATATATCTGGTGTGCCATCAAATAATATTGGAAAATATTTAGATTCTTTAATCTCTTTGAGAATTTCTGGTCTTACTTTATTTCCCATTAAATTTATCATTTCATTTTGAATGTCCAATGACAGGTATGTAACAGATGGATTATTTGATTTAATATTTTGTAGATGATTATAAATAACAGGATTGTAATGGCTGATAAGTTCAATTAAATTTAAAAAAATGCCGCTGTTTGGAGTACCGATTTCATTAGTTGATCCTCGTAATGCGAGATTATTTTTCCCACAAAACAAAATGACATCCACAATTACTTTTAATATTTCTTGCCATTTTTCGGATTCTAATTTTATCGCTTTTTCGAGTTCGTCGTCAATTGTTTTGCAATCACGAAGTCGTCTCTCAAATTCTTTCCATTTAATATAACAGTTTCTATGTTCAACGCTGTTTTCATGGTCTGGTAGCCGCGGACTTAAATGCCTCCAATCAATAAATCCTTTTTTAATATCACTAAAATATGATTTTCTTTCAACTGAAAACAACAAACAGGGAAAACAAAATAAAGTATTTTTCATTACACTATATAAGAGCCAATTTCGTCTAACCATTTCACCATTCGGTAATGTTTTATAGAACCAAGTTTTTTTAAAACATCTACCATCTTCTGAAAGGGGAAAGAAAGTTAAATGTTCATTAACTTGTAATGGTCCAAGTTGTATTAAATGACATTTAAACTTGTCGGTGATGAGCGGACATGTAGCTGGATCTTCATATTGTTTTATTTGTTCATTATTATTTTCAGGTGGTGATTTCGATATGATTTCTTTTTCAGAAGATTGATCTTCTGTTTTTTTGTTGTCTGGTTGTTTTTGAAGAGGTGGCAAATTATTTTCTTCGACATCTAAATGTAAGTTTTCCGAATTGGAAGGATCATCAATGTTTATTGGAGTCTCTTTCTTGTTATGTGTAGATGTAGTAACCGATACCCATTTCTTCATTTGTTTAGACAAATGTGTGTTATCCTCGGCCCTCTTTCTTTTTTGTTTTTCATTTTAAGCTCCTGATTTCTTTTTTGAAGGTGCCATATTACCTCTTTCTTCTTGGACAAATAATAAATCTAGTAATAAAAGAAAACAAAATGTAATTATAATTAGACATATACTGTTATCTAATTATAATTTTAAGGGGGATTAACTTTTCGCCACGTGGTTTTAAGAAAAAATAATGTTTGCGTAGTAATACAAACAATTATAGAAAAAAGCAGAATAAGCGACCTTTGTAAATATTATTTATAAAGAATTTGTAGAAATAAAATGTATCCATATCTAACAATATAGAAGATCCCCCTTAATTACAAAGCCTTCAATTAATCGGTCGTTTTAATATCATAATATAATTATCAGGGACTAAAAACTAAAAAAATTACGTTCGCTTCTGATCGGAACGAAAACGAATTCTTTTTGTTCGTTCTTTACGTTCTCGCATGAAACTTAAAATCTCCGTTTTCGATAACCGAAATGAAATAACGGTTATTACTTCATTTATTCATAATAACCCTCTATAACTTTTATTATCCAAATTACAGAAAAAAATCAAATACTATTTATAGCGTTTTAAGTGAAATTTTTCAAATCAAATCCAAACGAAATTGCTCATGTACAAGATTTTTTGTCGTAACATCATTTTAATATTACAATTTAAGGGTATTTGAATTAAAATAAGTATGAAATAATTGAAGGTATATCCGAGGATATATCATATAAAAAAATATTTTTCCATAAATCAAATAAATGTAAAGTAAGACACTTCAATTATTTATCTTCAACCAGTTCGAACTTATTTCCTTTCAAATACTGTAAAAGATATTAAAATTGTAATTTTTATGTAATAATTGAATATCCTACATTAATATTAACTTTAAATCTTTGTGGCAAAAGTTACAGATTTATTTTACATCATAAGCTATACGCCAACTTTAAAATAATGAACGATAAAAGCCGGTAAAAAACGTTATTTAAATATTATTTATTCCGTTTTCGATCTCGAACGAAAAATATAGATTCTCGTTTCCGTTTTCGTTTTTATAAAAATTTTGGTTATTTTCGTTATTTCGTTTTCGTTTTCATTCCGTTCTCAGTCCCTGATAATTATAATGTGTTGGATAAGATTAGTTAAGATATGACATTTCCTTCGAATATGATTTCTTATAAATCATTATACATATATGTATTATAAGTATTAATAATATAATTGTTTAAGTTAGACTTAGAGACATTATTGTAAAATATTTGACAAACAAAAACCGTACTTATTTTTATAACGAAGAATATTTAAGCTAAGAATCTCGAATATTATTATTAGATATTTTAACTTTATTCTCAATTTATAATATAATTTCAGTAGTACAAACAACAATTAGAATTGTTTATGTGAAGTGGATATTGCATATACATATTTATTTATATCTGAATAAAAAGTATCTTCAGATGATATAGTTAAATTTATACATAACCATTCAATAATAGTATATATCTCATGTTAAATATCATCAAAATTTGTAAAAGCTGCATAATTAATTTAACCCAGGCATTTGAACTAACTAAAAACTGTGAGAAGATAAAAATATAGGGTATGGCGCCATGGAAAAAAATGTAAAAAAAAGTTTATAAATATTCAATTTTCATCATGAGATTCGGCGCATTTTTTATAGATGATATTATATCACCTATATAAGTTTAAATAAAAAGAAAACAATACTTACCAAATCTCAAACTAGTTACCACTTATAATTTTAAACTTTACACACACACAAAAAGTAATAACCTAAACAATGCGAGTTTTTACGCAAACACGAAAATAATTCTTCCGTGATATCACTGCTCGGTTAACACCAGGGCTGACAATTCCTCAATTATTCGGGTTTTAAAGTCTTTAAATTTACAGATTTAAACTTTTAATATTTAAGTTAGTACACGTGTGTATTTAATACCATCATACACGGTCTGAATGCGATGTCGCGCAGCATTGTTACGTCATAGGTTACTCGGCGGTAAGGCAATCGGATCCCTATATAAAGCGCGGAGACTGGCAGCAGCGATGATTCCACTTGAAAACGTTGAGGCTCATGTCTCGCGCTGGGCGCGGCGCTGCTATTGTATGTTTTTTGTGTGTTCGTTAACCCAGGAGTTTTTACTTTTACATGAAAAAATATAAATAAACTTCTCGGCGCCTGGGTTTACCCAGAATATTTCAATTTTACATGAAAAAAAAAAATTATATAAAACCCATCCCGGCGCGGCGCTCCCCTCGTAATGGCGCCTGGTGCCGTTGCACCGCCCGCACCACCCTTGCCACGGCTCTGGTTCCAGCGCCGCGCTTCGCCTACGTCACACCCAGGTCGCGCTCGCTCGTACTCTCGACTCGGCGGCCGGGAAATTGTGCGAACTGATAACTCGTACGATGAATGAACGCAGCCTCAACAGCCACAAAAACTCCTTAACCAAAACCAACCAAAATGGAGCGGATACGTGGGATGACACGGTTCAACAAGAACCTCCCAAGATTCTCCCACGAGTCCAGGAAAACTTGATTAGACGGTCATAGTTTCGACGGTCTAAATTTCTACGGGTCGTATTTACGAGGGCGTAGTTTCGAGGGGCCTAGTTTCGAGGGGCCTAGTTTCGAGCCTAAAATTACACTTGGACGGGGGGTGTCAGATAAATTAAATAACCGGGATTCTAACGTTACCTAAGATGTAGTGCGGTTCGCTTAGCGTTGTGTTGTGCAGAAAATGACTTGATACGCGCCTCACGCGCTCCAGTTATCAATCCTTTTTCACTCAACCACGTTGATGCACACAGATTACAGATGCACAACTACGTGAGAAAAAAAATGCCCCGTTGGGGTAACCATTTGGGTGGCGCCACAGTCGCGCAATCCAAAATATGGCGGTATATTTAAAATGTTATATATTCAATAATTTTTTCAATTCTAAGTCCATAATAAAATTATTGCTTACATTGAAGTAAGCAATAATTCTATTATGGACAGCAAAATTACACAGAAGGGTTTAATAGAATAAAAAGCATATATCACTTTAACTTTGTTTATTTACGAAAATAATTAAAAAAGAAGTTAGCAATATAATGAAATTATATATAATTGTTAAATAAAGCAAAGCAATCTAAATTTAAAAATGTTAAAGAGTATAATATAAATTATATATATTAAAATATAAATATATAAAATAATTATTTAATTTTATATTGAAAATTGTAAAAAAATACTATAACAAGTCATTAAAAAAGAAAAATGAGCTATCCAGTTCCGACATTTGTCATAAAAGATTGGGAAACCCATAAAAACCAATCTGAACTGTATTATTAAGCGGAGGGTGAGAATTTTCTACATTCAGGAAGCAAACTTAATGAATTAATATGAAACTATTGTTACTATTATAAACTTTTAGAACGGAATTGGTTAAAAATTGATCATAAATAAATTAATTAATTTAAAATTATTGATTATAAAAAATTAATACATTAAAAATTTATATAGATCATAGTCATCCTCCTTTTAAATAATATGCTCGAAGAAAATGTAATTAACGTATTAAATAAAACAATTAAACCTATATAGAAAACATGAGAAACATTCTACCGATCTACAATAAATACACGCAGCATAGCAAAATCCATAGGTTAAAACATTATAATAGGATTTTCTGAAGTAAGAAAAAGACAAAAAATATATAGCAGATGAATCGTAATAATTGTTGTTACCAAGCCTACGTTCTTAATCAATTAATTGAAATGTCAGGATATCTGTCATTGGCCAAAAATCAAGGGAATCCGATTTTTGTTTATAATCTATCTTGCTTCCTCCTAATGTTTGTATATCTGTACTCTCCAACACATTATAAAAGCTATGCTGCGCGAATTAATTGTAGATCTATATATTATTACACATATACGACCAGGTGGTGAATTGGGCAAAAAAATTGAATTTAATAAACGTCATTGTGAAATCATAGCAAACACTTCTTTAAAATTCACAAAATAATGTTGCGCATTAAAAATAATGTAATAATACTGATATCAAATAATTAGAAGAGCAAATTTTTACGAATGACAAATTTTACTTGTAAAATATGACCCGTTATCCAATTCACCAGTATATACATTGAACCATCCACATCATCGTTTTATTTAAAATCACATATGTTGCAAAATTCTAAGTTTTCTATCTGCTTTGGATAACTTACGTTGCTGGTTAAGTTCTCTCGACAATCTTTTGCAATACCAAGGTAAACCCACTTTACAAGTACTTACTATAATATGATCTCTCATAAGTAATGAATGGTCTATACATTTATTTAGAAAATTATAATCAATCAATTCGCTTAAATGTGTTAAGATTTTCTGTGTTAAATTTATTTCTGATTTGTTAGTTTTCATAAATTCCTCGATGCCTGTTACAACTTTACCGACAAAAATAACTAAATTTTCTGATGGATAATGAAATTGTGTGTTATTTTGATTTGGCTCTTTAGCAAAAATCAATGAATTACAAAGCTCAAATTCATCAGAGCATAATACAGTTAAACAAATATCGCAGGAAAATTTGAGAAATAATCTTTTCACGATGTAACCAGCAACGTTCGCTACTGACAAGCATTCCATACTTCCACTTTTAACAAAATCTTCAATATCTAATGAAATACTGTCAAGAGTCAATTGTGGTTTCGGTGACAAACGTAAATTATTTAAATTTGTTTCAGAATCTCGTTGTAAATTCAATTCAATTAGTGATCTTAAATCAGAGAGTAATTCAAATTCATCCTTTTCACAATTAGTGTTTTTAAAAGATTGATTAGACAAATTATTTATAACTTGTGTTTTAAATGAATCAATAAATTGTGGGACTGTAGGATTATCATTGCACCCACAACTGGAACGGATAGCTCCAAAGAGATTTTCCAATGGATCCTGATTAAATGACCTTGGCTTGAAAGACTACTCCATGCTCCTTCAGCAACTTTTCAACCCCAATGAAGGCCTGAAATAAAACAATGTATATATTAGATATGAAGTAAAATAAAAACACATAGTGGAGGCAATTCCTTAAGCTAAACGTTTAAATTAATAGATACGTTCAATTTAATAGAATTGACCCTAGACATTTGGGATAATTTTCATGGAATTGTGTAAGTTCTAGTAACTAGTTTTGTCTAACTTAGTACCTGCAAAGAATAATGTATTTATTGTATGTATGTATGAATTTGTACATATTGAAACTTGACCAGTCAAATATAACTCAATTATATTCTTACCTCCAATGTATGTAACCAACCTATTTGACTAGGTGGTTTCCACATTGAATGCCTTGAATTGGGATTTCTCATGTAACGCCATTGACTGATATCCTCTCTAGACTTTCGCCAGAATTCGCTATGACCCGTTCCTTCCGATACTGAACATTTAAATTGTTTGGCCTCAGGAGCATTATCAGTAGAACCGTTCAAGCTATCAAAGAAGGTATCTACTGACAATGAAAAAACAGCTGTAGCTACAGCTCTCGGAGGTAGGATGTTACTTTTGACAGCTGCATAAACGACAAGTGATACCGATTTACTTAAAACCTGAGCAGCTAACTTAACTTTCATGGATTTTTCTCTTTTGGGTGCAGATTCTCCAGCGGCAGCGAGACACATCACACACAATACCAAGATTATGTCTCCACTTCTCACATCTAAATAATACATTACATTAAATGCTGTTTTCATATAGCAAAAAAGCTACACATTGGGAACTGTGACATACCTCGTTACAATAAAAAAACGGTCATATAAATAATTAGTAAACTAATTCAACTGTCAAATATTACAGAGTTCAATACCTGCAACCATCAATTTTTTGAATTATTAAACCAGTTGACAAAAATTAACTCTACTGACATTACCGATAATCTACATTTTTGAAATTGTTTCTATAAATCAACTTCCGTAAACATGTATTATAAACTACATTTTAATCAACATAAACATAATATATGTTAATATTAAATACAATACGTGAATAATAACATTATAAAATAAATATTAATTTTTGTGCAAAAGCATGCTTATTTAATAATATTAATGAAGCCACAACCCGTATATAAAAATTCACTTACGTCACTCGAATAATCTGTAGTAATAGTGTTTTCAAGAAAAGTAATTATTTTTTTGAAAAAAATGGAATAAATAATTAGAAATTATTTGTCGTACTTACAATTCTGGATTGCGGGGAAAACAGAACAGTTTCTGCACCTCACCTTCACTGCAGCCACAAATCTTACAATATTTAGTCCCCTTACGATCCATATTGTAAAATTCCCAAGAAATTCAGATTAATCTGCGAAAATCAGCTGAACCTGCAATCACAACAGAAGATTAATTGCAAATGGCGAAAAATTGGGTTAGGCCGTAAAATTGGAGGTAAAGAGAAATATGTAGAGACATCTAGTGCTAATTTTTACGACTTTCTAGCATATTTACAGTTTCCATTAATATTGACTAGTGGCGCTACGGAATTAGCAGTAATCCTTGGGGTAACCGTTTTACGGGATAGAGATATATGGCATTTTAACGTGTTAGACAAGGAACAAATTTTGGTTCCGATTTTTACATATGAGTTGTGGAGGCCTGTTGATGCACCAAACACAAGTTTCACAATAGCCGGACGGCAGAAAAAGACACTCGCGCATAGTCAATAGTTCCCAAAAACGACTCAAAACCACCACTGAGAGCGGCGCGGGTCAATTTAAATTTATTCTCTGTGCGGTCGAAAAACATGACCGTCACAATATATATAACAAATCTTTGTTATCAGAGGACAATACAAAATAATTAATTATATTATTGTTTATAATCAATAAATATAAATAAAATAAACTTCCTCTTAATAACTGGCTATCGACCAGAGGTCTTTCCGCCGAGAATTCATGATGGTACTATTTTCTTTGACAGTTAGTGTGGGTGGTGAGATGAAATGAAGTCGAAAATGGTAGATGTGGGATTTTTGTGTTTTCGGGTAACATGAGGGTTTAGACGTTTACAGAATTGGGAAAGGAATTGGAAGTTTGAAGGGTTTGTTGCGACGTTGTCTGCGAGGTATTGTAGCCTATTTTCGATTGGGGATACATTGATTGTGGTATAGAGGAGATAGTTGGATGGGTTGTACAAAGGGTTGTTAGGATGGCGTATTTTTGTAACTGCACGGAGAGCTGATCGTTCACTAACTTGTATGCATTTTATAGTTGGATTGGAGGATTCGAACAGGAGTATGGATTAGTAATCAAGGAGTGGACGACAGATCATTTTGTAGATGCGGGTGGCTGTTAGGGTGGAAATACCCTTATTTCTAAATGTTAATCATCTAAAATGCTTCGCTCTACAAATTATTTTGATTATAATGTTTGCCGCATGTTTTTTAAACTTTAACTTAGTGTCAAATGTGACACCTAAGTATTTAATATATAGGGAAGGAAGTATAGGAGTTTGTGAGATGAATAGGTTATACGGATAGTTATGGGAGAGTCGGTGGAAAGGAATTATTAGTTGGGATTTTTTGGGGTTAATTTTGATTCGCCATTTTGCAAACCATGTCTCGAGTGTCTCTATAGTTGTTGCAGGGTTTGTAGGGCTTTTGGAAGAGAGGGTTCGTGAGTTATGAGAGCGGTATCGTCAGCGTATTGGAGGATATATGATGTAGGATTAAAGTATTTGGGATCAGGATTATACATGTCAGTGCAGAATATGTTGTATAGTATGGGAGAGAGGGGTGATCCTTGTGGAACCCCTTGCTCGGGGGAGAATGTTGTGGAGAAATAATTATCTATTTTAACTTTTAAGGTTCTATGGGATAGGAAATTGTTGAGGAGTAGAATGAGATGTTTAGGAATATTTAGGAGATGACACTTGAACAGCAAACCTCGGTGCCATACAGAGTCGAAGGCTTATTGTATATCCAGAAATAGGGCTGCAGATGCTTGGCCTTCGAGGTGTGCCGATTGCAAGTTGGATGCGACTATGGAGAGCGGGAGGGCAGTGGACTTTTTAGGGAGGAATCCAAATTGGTAATTGGGAATTCGGTGAGAGATGTAGGACAGGATTTTATGTTTAATTAGGGATTCGTACAGTTTGCCTATTACAGGGAGAAGAGTGATGGGCCTGTAGCTGGAGATTAGGGACGGTTTGTGGTCTTGTTTGGGGATACATATGAGGGTTCCAATTTTACACTCAGGAGGAAAGTGTTGGGATTGGTAGCTATAGTTAAGGATTTCTAGGATGTATTTGTGGATGTGAATAGAAAGGGATTTAATAATAAGTCTATGAACAAAGTCATGACCTGGGGCTGGATTTTTTCCTGTATGCAGGATTTCATAATAATCTTCTTCTGAAAATTTGTCAGTCACTGTCAGAGAGAAGGGGCATTGGATGTAGTCCTTGTACCAGTCGTTTACGGTGTCATAAAAATTGTTGTTAAATGAAGGGTCTTCTGTTAGTCTGTATGTAGTGTCAAAGTAATTTAATTTGCAAATTCGTCCACAATTATGTTCTTTTCGGTTATCGTCTCTTGAGTTATTGGGTCGCTGATTTCTGTTATTCTATCTGTTTTTTTGTATTTTGACAGTTTTTTTATTTCTGACCAGTAAGTTTTTCCTTGTGCGTCAATAATGCTTTGACAGCATTTTAGTCAGTTTTCTGTTTTGTATTGGTTGATTATTATTTTGATGTCCTTGTTTAGTTTGTTGAATTTTTGTCGGAGTCCGGGAATGTCAGTTTGTTGAATGTCTCCGTATATCTGTCGTTTATGTTTTATTAACCGTAAAATGAATTTGGGGAGGGGGTATTTGTAGTGTTGTTTCTGGAATTTTGGAGTATTGTTTTTGATGGATTGTGATAGAGTGTTATTAAACTGTAGGATGGAGGATGGGTCGATATTTGGGTGACAATTGATGTAATCCGTTATATCTGAGGACACTTTATCGACGTTACATTTTCGGAAGTTTAAGTAGAAGGATGGTGATTGCGGTGTTAATTGAAGTTGAGTATTTATGAGGAATTATATAGCTAAATGATCAGAACATAGGTCAGGAATTAAGTTTACAGAATGAATAAGGTGACGAATACTTTGTGTACATAGGAGGATATCTGGAGTGGTCGATTGATCATCATTTATGATATATGTGGGAGGGGTAGTTACACGAACGAAGTTTGAGTTGGTAAGGAATAGGGAGAGATGTCGGGATTTTTGTTTGTTAAGATTAAAATCACCAATGATTATGGCGTTGTCGTAGAGGGATGCCTTAGTGAAAATGGAATCATCAATTGAGGAATGTGGGTGTATGTATACTAGGAATATGTGGATAACAGAGGAGGGGAGGGTGAAGGTACAATGCAGGCATTCATTTAGGGGATTATTTATTTTGGGAGGATTAGCTTTACTAAGTTTTACGGTAGGGATTGCAGCAACTAATGAACCGCCCCGCTTATTTTTGTTGTTAATAGACGCCGGGATTTAAATAGAGCGCCAGTCTTGAAAGGTGAATGGGGTCGTGAGTTTAGTTTCTACGAGCATGGTGACATGAACAGGATTGTTGGCTAGGTAATGGGATAGGATATGGGATTTATTGGAAATGGAGTTTATGTTGTTATATAAAATGCGTAGATTAGCCATTGATAATATTTGAAACGGTAGCACGTACGCTCGGGACTGGAACAGTAGGAGGAACACTATCAGGTTGATCAAGGTCAAACAT
This sequence comes from Philonthus cognatus, assembly GCA_932526585.2. NCBI lineage: Eukaryota > Metazoa > Arthropoda > Insecta > Coleoptera > Staphylinidae > Philonthus > Philonthus cognatus. Next base: position 172,287,993 of record OW052241.1, read on the forward strand.
TACAACGAACATTCTGTTACCCGAAAAGGAAGCATTAGTATCGATGTTAAATGAGGTGATAAAACGTTCTCGTAGTTTTTTAATGAGGGAGGGTCGATCAGTGTTAGTTGGGTTATTATCTTCTGAGATGTATGAATCGAGGATGAAGTCATGTGCAGTAATGGGTTTATGAACGCGTGACTTTTTAATAGGAACATCATCAATTTCGTGGGATTTTTTGTTTGTTAAAATAATTTTTTTGTTTGGAATTCCCGCGATGGGCTGCGTTGGACGGTTGGAGCACTTGGTGGACCAAGCGCCATGGTCTGTTTTCCCGCAAGACGTGCATTTGATCGGTAGTTCGGTGGTACAAGAAGATGTTGGGTGTTCTCCTGCACATTTTGCGCAACATATTTTTTCCTTGCAATTTTCGGTGATGTGGTCGAATTTACAGCATTTTTTACATGGAGCTGGTCGCGGTTGTGGTGCATGGCCCTCTTCGACTGGGTATATTTTGCACATAAATTTGAAATGATCTCTTAAGAGTTTCATGTAGGATTCGTGGCATGCAGTGAAGATTCTGACGATGAACGTTTTTTGTCCGGTGGCTCGAGCTACTATGCGGCGACAGTAGCGATGTTTGATTCCAAGCGCGTTTAATTGCGCGCTGATTGCTGTGTCTTCGATCTCCAGTTCGACACTTCTGATAACGCAGCAGTAAGACATCTCGGCCGAAGCGCGCGCCTGATGCATCGATGAGTGCGCGGTCGAGGCCGCGACGGAGAAATTTGTTATTATCTTTTTTGTTAGCAGAATTCGTAGGTTATCCTCGCACGTGGATTTTTCTTTATTCGATTTTAAAATAAAACCTGAACTCGTTTTAATTATTAACGCATCTCTGTCATTCACGTGGATATACCAAAATTGCACTAATTGTATGCGTGTGTAATCTGTGCTAGTGTAAATATGAAATGTGTGTTCATATTATTTTTGTAGTGTTCTATTTGTCGCAGTTTGTTGTGATGGATTGGTTGTTTTTTGTGTTAGAATTTGAGTGGAAGTTGTCGTATTTTGTTGTGATGTGGTGTTGGATGCTTTTCTAGTGTATGGAAGTGGTTGTGTAAATAGCGTTGTAGTTGGTTGTGGCTTACTTGTCTGTAGTTGTGTCCTAGCGCGGGTGTTTCTTGAGCTGTTTGAGCTGTCGGAAGCGGTAGCTGAAAATTCTTCCTCATCGCCATCTTTCCATGGTCGACCTATTCTTTTCCGTTTTACAGCGGAAAAATCAACCTCCGTATCCGCTTCCATATTTTCATTCATTTATAAAATGTATTCTCACTAGCCAGAGCAGAGCGCGTGCGTGTCAGTTGAAAGTCTTGAACGGACTCCTAAAACAGTGATTTAACGAGAAATTTAAAAACACACAAAAGACATTTTTCAAATTAATCCTTACGTTTAGTTCGAATTATTTTTGACGATTCATAACCTTTTGTAAGTATTTGAATCCTTTTATAAATATTCGTATCCTATTATGATTCGAATCACCCACATTTGGATTCGAATACGAATCCTCCTAAAAAAATGTAACGAATCCGAATCACGAATCCAGTTGAATTAAAGTATTCGAATGCCTCTTGTGGGTCATCTAAAAGGATTCGAATCCAGAATTCGAATCCTGAATGATTCGAATCCTGCCCAGCTCTGATACAGACAACATTTTGATAAATTTGAAAATGCTTATTTTAGACTAAAAATCTGCCCTTGTCCTCTTGGCTACGCTTATGCAAATAGTACTGATACTTTTTAAATTTTAAAGATATGTTCTGTATTGTAGAGGTTTCTACTTCGTTATACATGTTAATTTCACAATAAATTGTGATTTTAAAGATATGTTATTTTTCATAAAATACAATTTATTTTAGAAAGTCTTTAATTTTATTTTTTGTATTTCCGATAACTACAACAAAGTGAAAGATTATGCAATGTATACAAATTTAAACTTAAATTCCTTTATTAACCTTTTTACATCAGAATATAAATATTATAAATATTAATTAACAAATTATACTGCTATTAAAGCAACATCGTGAGTTTAGTTTCTACGAGCATGGTGACATGATTTCCGATAATTACAACAAAGTGAAAGATTATGCAATGTATACAAATTTAAATTCAAATTCCTTTATTAACCTTTTTACATCAGAATATAAATATTATAAATAATAATTAACAAATTATACTGCTATTAAAGCAACATGGACTAATTCTAAATACATATACATGCTTTAGATTTGACATAAATCGAGAATGGGATTGTGAAAACAAATCAAAATTGGAATCAAGAGACAGTGAGTTTGAAGCATTGCATAATCTTTTACTTTGTTGTAGTTATCGGTAATAAAAAAATTAAAGAATGTTTAAGAATAAATGACAGAATAATTTCAAACAGTTCACTGTGGAGGCTTCTACTTCGTTATACTAGGTGATCCATTTCGAGGTTCCTACTTTTTCAAAGAAAAAATGCACAGAAAATTCAAATTTATTGGAGAATGTTTATTATCATTTGAAAGAACATTCTTTGGCATTTATTTTTTGAAGATTATTTCTATCAAATGTTGGCCGTTGCTACGTCGCAGATGGTCCATCCGTTGAGTCCAATTTTCGATGACTCGTTCGAGCATTTCGACTGGTAACTGGCGAATGACACGCGTGATGTTTTCCTCCAAGTCCTGATCGAAGCGGGTTTGTCCGCATAAACTTTAGACCTTACATATCCCCACAGGAAAAAGTCTAACGGTGTGATATCACACGATCTTGGTGGCCAATCATCCGGCCCAAAACGTGAAAATATGTGCTCACCGAAATGTTCTCTCAATAAATCCATTGATTGATGCGATGTGTGGGAAGTGGCGCCGTCTTGCTGAAACCAAATGTCGCCGAGATAACGAGCTTCAATTTCAGGCAACAAATAGTCGGTTATCATGGCACGATAACGGTCGCCATTGACGGTTACGTTCGCACCGGCATCATTTTTAAAGAAATATGGACCGATGATTCCACCGGCCCACAAACCACACCAAACCGTTGTTTTTTTCTGGATGAAGTGGCACTTCTTAAATCTCTTCAGGTTGCTCTTCGTCCCAAATGCGGCAATTGTGTTTGTTTACATACCCATTGAGCCAGAAATGGGCCTCATCGCTAAACAAAATTTGCCTCGAAAACGTCGGATCTTCTTGGAACTTTTCAAGAGCCCATAGAGCGAAGCGATGTCGCTTGGGAAGGTCGAGCGGCTTCAGTTGTTGCACGAGCTGTATTTTGTACGCTTTCAATTTAAGATCTCGACGTAAAATGTGCCAAGTCGTTCCATACGTCAGTCCGAGTTGCTGCGAACGGCGCCGAATCGACTCTCCACGGTTTTCTTCACAGCGTGCTGGACGTGGTCTATTCGGTCGAATATTATCCAATAATGAATGCTGGGTCTCAAAATGGGTGACGGTGTTGCGAATAGTACTCTCAGTAGGCCGATTATGTTGACCATAAGTTATGCGAAGCGCACGAAACACATTCCTCACAGAACGTGACTTTTCGTAATAAAGTAGAACGATTTGTAAACGTTGTTCAGGCGTAAGTCTTTCCATTATGAAATGCGAAACAATACTAAACAAAAATAACATGACAGCATGACACGGCTCACACATGATCTGTCAAGAAAAAGGCTATTGAAAAAAGTATCTCTACTTGGATCACCTTTTACATCATTATTTACACAACTAAGACAATTAACTTTGTTTGTATAACTGAGGATTTTATTGTGACTATAGTTTCGACAACTTTAACTTGTCATTGTCAAACATAAAGTAATTTAAAACAAACAATTTGTCAGGTATATATACGAAAAAATTACGGTTACAAAACGGATTTAAAAATGGGGGTGTATATTATGTCAAGCTGGTCGTTAATTACGGGAATTTCTGGATTAGCGCGTGCTCTGTGAATTTCCAGAGACTCCAGGAGGTTTATCTGACGACCCTTTTCGGCTAAATGTATTATTGACAGTACATCCTCGCCAAAAGTATGATTGTTTTCAATCATATGTCTAGCGAATGACGACTTATAATAATAATAATAATAATAAATGCCTTTATTTGTCATACAAAAAATAAATACAAAATAAATACTTATAAGCGTAGGCGAAGTTCAGTCAGCTTAACCTGTTACTGATCTTCCACTTAACCTACGAAAAGGTAAACATAAATGTATTGCAACGTGTGAGGGATAATAGACAAACATATTTCGTCGTCAATATCTCGAATTAATTCTGTAAATTCATTCATCAATCAAATTAAGCCGAAAAAAAACTAAGATGCTCCTTGAGTCTGATTTTAAAATTACGACCAGATTGGCCAATATAGACTCCTTTACAATCGCTACAAGTTAGTTTATATATCCCTGATCTGTGAACACTGGGCATTTTTGTTTTCGGATTAAAAATGCTGTATCTAATTTTTGTAAAAGGTTTAAAGGCTATTGAAATGTTATGTTTAGATAAAATGCTTTTAATTTGTAATGAAATGTCACCAAAGTAGGTAAGGGATCTGAATATTTGTTCTTTTTTAGAGAATTTCAACTCCAACAAATTCGACCCCAAATAATTGCGAAATGATTCCTAATTTATGAAATATAGGCCACGAATCGATATCGTTGGGCCTGGAGGTATTTTCAATTAAAGCATCACCCTCCCCCCCCGGCACCCCCCGTGCACCCTATCGCCCTCCTTTAAATATACAAAGTTTTAAATTACAAGGGGAAGTCGCCGCCGGCGTTATTGGAAACGCTTTATCCTTATTTACATTATTCGGCATAAGGAAGAGACGAAATTTCATACCCGCGCCAAAGTTTTTCGCAGCGCCCTTTTTTTCACGTTTTGTTCTCTTCACCCGCAGCGCGCACCATCTATTTTTCTTAGTGATTTATAGTAACGTATCACATTTTTCAATATGTGGCTCCGTCGCGTTTTTAGAAATTTACATATTTATTGATGGTATTCAGAAAAGAAACTGATCGGTTTAATATGTATTTTTTTTTTTTTTTTTTTGAGAGGAGGTAAATGATATCACTTGGTTGGCTGAATGTAAGTTACGAAATAGTTTAAAATTATATTTATAAATCCCTTAACAATCATTTTATTTGAGGTTTTTCGGCAAAACAAAAATCAATTTTTTCATAATATATAAATTTACGAAAAATCTATTCGTGAAAATGCAAACAGTGTCTTAATTAATAAGACAATTTAAGACGATAAATTTCCATTGAAACAACTACTTCCCGTGCAAATACACCTCCGGATATTGAATTATACAATGAAATATTTAAAATCGTATTTAATTTGATTGTTTGTTTGTTTGTTTCAATGGATATTTATCGTCTTAAATTGTCTTATTAATTAAGACACTGTTTGCATTTTCACGAATAGTTTTTTCGTAAATATATATATTATGTTTAAAGTGTGCAAACTATAAGAAGCGTAAGCTTATTTTCTCGAATTCAAATAGTTTTGAATTTGAATTTATCAATTTTTTCTTTTAATGTAATTATTCAGAATACCAACTACACCACTCAACAGAAAAAAAGTCACTTTTTCAAAATGGGATAAATTTTATGCGAGTTTAGGAATCTTGTTTAAACTTAGATATATGTGAATACATTGTTATATAAATAATGCTACATTTAAAAAAAATTGTAATCTATCTACAGATTAGTGTTTAGTAGTGACAAAAACTAAAATTATCTAAAACATTACCGATATTAAAACGTCGTATCTTAAGTCAGTTTTACTTAGTGATTGTGAACAGCTTTTAATAAAAAAAATAGTTACAGTTATAATATCTCTCCAAATGATTTCAATAATTTCTGCTCCCAAATCTCGGCGAAAATTATAAACTCGTTACTTTCAGCCGAAGATGATCCTATCAGTTTAATGTGTATTAATCCTCCTGCATGTAGAATGTTTTCTAAATTTAAAGAAATATCATCCAGCACGGTCTCTTCAGTTATAAACAAACTTAAACTCAGTCAAAGCAGAGATATCTACGGCCTTCGTGTGGATTAGAAATGGGTAACTCCTGAGCGAGTCGACTCAAAGAGTTAGCTCAGTGAAGTGAGCTGATGAGCCAAGTGACTCAGTTGGAAATATGTAGCTCCTTTTGAGCCATGACTCATTTTGATTCGCCCGCTTTTCTAGAGTGAATGTAGATTTGCAACGTATTAACAAATTTTGATTTTTACGCGGCTCGTGAATCCACAGGCCGGCTTCTCTCAGCCTTGCTCAACATGCACTTTCCACTTTTTGCATTTATACACTACTCAATTCATTTCTATAAACTGAATATTTTTCACGCCAATTTCTAAACCTGCGTTATTCGTTTATTTAGATTGAGATTCGCCTCTTCTTAGTTGACAGATACTACAATTTAAAATATCATAAGCAAACTCCGTTGTTTACTATCTAATAAACATTGCAAGTGTAATTATTTTGCCTACATCTTTTTGTAAACAAAAGTTTAAATTTAATAAGAAGTGTTTGTTATTATAGTAAGAAAATGGTTATAATTCTATCATATTATTGCAGCTTTATCGATTCGAGTTACGACGCGTGCGAGTGGAGCTAAATCAACCCATTGACTTGGGCAATCGACTCTAAAAGAGCCCTTGCGGTTGTTCATTCCGATTGAGCGCCGTCGTGAATGATCGCGATCCAACTTCGAATCGCGGAGTTGGATCCCGATTAGTGGGCTAAATCGGGATCCAACTCCGCGATTCGAAGTTGGATCGCGATGATTCACGACGGCTCTCGAATCCAACTAAACTAGCTCGTTTTACGGAGCTCTTAAATCCGACTGAGCTATAGCTCACTCATCAGGATCCAACTCTGAAGTTTGGAGTTGGATCGCGATATTTCCGTGCTGAATGTATGTATGTTTTTTTAAAGGCGCGCGCACGTATTCAATATATTTAAACACACTTGAAGTGTAATGGCAAGAAATGAATATGCGTTTACTATAATTTTGATTAAATATTCACTCTTACGTTTATATATAAATTATGATTAAATGATTGAAATCATTGTATAACAGAAATAATTAATCAGCGCATCGCTCAATTCAATGAGTTGGTGAATCAGATGGAGTCAGAACTCTCGGCGTATCGCTAGCTCGTAACTGAGTCATGTAATTTTATTGAGCTGGCTCAATTAACAAGCTCTTTAATGTGAGTCAGATCTTGTGAACCAGCTCACTGAAAAGAGCCATTTCGCCCATCTCTAATCACCGCGTCGCTCAATTCAATGAGTTGGTGAATCAGAAGGATCTCTAAGAGTCAGAACTTTCGGCGTATCGCTAGCTCGTAACTGAGTCATCTAACTCTTTTGATCTGGCTCACTGAACGAGCTCTTTAAAGTGAGTTAGATCTTGTGAACCAGTTCACTGAAAAGAACCATATTGCCCATCTCTAGTGTGGACGTCATCAAGGCAGCCCTTATACCTATTCTACTGCCGCTAACCAAATTGATTAATCGCTGTATAAAGGACAATGTATTTCCCGATTGCCTAATGTTAACATTAGTCCTACAACTGCATAAAAAAGGAGATAGGTCTGATGCAGATAACTACCGTCTTATATCTCTACTTCCCGTGTTCTCTAAAATAATCGAAAAAACCTTAGAACTGCAACTATCGCACTTTTTCGAGGACAATGAAGTATTATGCAATAACCAATATGGTTTCCGCAAGAATCGGTCTACAACTAATACTATTAGTAATCTTGTGGAAATAATGAATTACTGTTTTGAAGATAAACACGTATGTCAAGCATCTTTCCTCGATCTTTCAAAGGCTTCTGACTGTGTCTCTTACACAATACTCCTAAGAACACTCTACTTTTATAACATCCACCCAGACAGCTGCAGATTAATTATGTCATATTTATCCAATAGAATGCAGCAACTCTTGATCAATAGTACAAAGTCAACAGCAGTGCTATTCTTAAATGGTGTACCACAAGGATCAGTCCTCGGGCCTCTTTTTTTATAATATTCATTTTTTGTGTTATGAGCCTTAATAACACAAAAAATGAATATTATAAAATTTGTAATTTTTGTATAAATTAGAGTTTAGTAGTAACAAAAACTAAAGTAATCTGGGAAATTTCCGATAACAAATCGTCGTATTTTAGGTCAGTTGTACTTAATAATTGGAACAGCTCTTGCAAATGCAAAAAACGATTTTTATCTACAGTAGTTTTCAGTTGTGAAAACTTTCATTTGTGGTGCATCTTGAATATGTTCACCAAAAATATTGAAAGGTAGTTTTATCAATGCATGTAATAACAGTGGTAACCACACCTTCTTTTTGGTTATATAATTTATCTAACTTAATTTGACATTTGAATGTGTGGATTATTAAAGATAAAGGATATATATCAAGTTTCAACAAAATTGATGTTCTTGTTCTGTATGTTTATATTTATGTATTGACTTTCCGTTTAATAATGATTAAAAGTCATAAACTTACATTATATTTACGCCAATTTAAAAAAGTGACTACTTTTTATTTGAGTAGTGTATATATACACGATTCCATTTGTTTCTGGATCTCGCCAAGCTATGGAAAAGTGACAGTTTTAGTATTGTAAATGGGGCTGGTTGTGTTTTAAATCAGGGTTTTTAAATGTCACTGTCAGATGTTCGATTTTAAGGTTATAATTTCTGACTATTGTGATCTTACACTGTTGCCTGTTTTACAAATTTTCAGATATAAAAGGATAATAATATGCAGTTTTAAGATTAACAAAATTTACTACTTGGTTTTTGTACATACAAACACAGCAATAATATTGTATATAACAAATATAATGAATTCGGCTCTGCAAACTTATTTCGTCATCCATTTGTATTTCTCGCTTGGGTCTTCCCGTTAACACATTTTGATCAACAACAACAACACTAGATTAATTTGATTTAATAATAAAATGCTCGAAGAAGCGACCGCGTGGTGAAATAATTGTTGCAAGATTAACAATAAACCTCTAAAAAATTAAAAAGAGGATTACTTATGATATCATAAATTAAGGCAACACTGTTAAAATAAGGAATCAGGAGAGGCAACTAATAAAAAATGTAAATGTTGATACTGCAACATAACAACACGAAAGCATGGCTAGGCGAGATCCAGAAACAAATGGAATGGTGTATACCCAGTAAACTCTAAAACTATTAAGCATCCATTTAAAATTATATCTATGCCACCCTCGCGCATGAAAGAAAATCCCGATTAAAATGTGCAAACATTTGCAAGTAGCCTTTGCCCGCGCTGCGCGTTAAGGCTTTGATATCAATATATTTAGGCTTAGATTTTTGACGAACAAGTTGCATAAGTTATATTATATTATATTATATTGTCATTATTTTAATATTATAATTTCTAAATATATAATTTAGTTTGTTTGAATAGAACATGATCTTATATCGCGTGATCTTTTTTTTTTTTTCCTGTGAGGGCCGTCTTCCTTTCGGATCCGGATGCACTGCAGCCTAGGTGACTTATTGTACTGCCCCAATATTATTACACTCACGCAACTATTCCGAACTCGATGCCCTGCACTAGCTTGTGCAGGTCCTTCAGAGGTTGCGCGTGGAAATCATTTGGTTCCATTTGTCTGTTCCCAAATATGAGCCGTCTTTTGCTCTCCAGCGCATTGCACCTGCACAGAACGTGCATTACTGTTTCCGGTGCCGTATTACAGAGGCGACAGTTGGTGTCGCCGTTGTATAGCCCGATTTTCCTTAGATGCTCTTTAACAGTCATGTGGCCTGTGAGCAGTCCTATGGTTGTTTTCAGCTGTGCCCTACTAAATGTTAGTAGTCCTGCAGCTTGGCTTGAGTTAGGCCCTTTTATAAGGGCCTTACTATGGTTAAGGCCTGGTCTGTTTTCCCAGTATTCTTTGTGTTTGTTGCGAGTCCACTTCCTGACTTCAAGGCGACTCGACTTTTTTGTTATGCCCAAGGCAGGTTCGGGTCCCATAAATGAAATGGTGGCTCCCTGCCTTGCTAGCTCGTCAGCTTTTTCATTACCCGCAATACCAGAGTGACCCGGCGTCCAGACAAGCGTAACCTTGTTCTGTCTCGGTAGGTCATTCAGGGTATTGAAGCATTCCAATACCAGTTTGGATGAAGTCTTTTGACTCTGGAGAGCCTTCAGTGCCGCCTGGCTATCGGACATGATATAGATTTGCCTGTTTCGACAGTCCTTCTCTATGTTGGTTCTCGCACATTCTATGATTGCGAATATTTCTGCTTGAAAGACTGATGCCAGGCTACCCAATGGTTGAGCATAGCCTGTCCTCATGTTTTCATTATAGATTCCTGATCCAGTACCTGTGGTTGATTTAGAACCGTCCGTGTACCAGATCACACTTTGTTTGTGTATATCTTCCCTAAAGCCGTTCCATTCGTTGCGATCTGGAATAGTGACTTTAAAGAGTGAATTTTCAAGATATCTGACTACCATATGATCCGACCTCATTTGCAGGAGAGGTCCCCCTATGTCTGTCAAGAGTCTTCTGTGTGGGGTATCAACTCTTACGTTGATAATTGATAATTGCAGCCTATAGAGTGCCAGTCTTGCCTCCCCCACTATCAGAATATGAAGTGGTGTGAGGTCTAGAACCGTCTCCATGGCTGCAGTGGACGTGGTTCTCATAGCCCCCGTTATGCTAATACAAGCAAGTCTTTGAACCTTGCTGAGTATTTGTATGGTTGTGTGCTGTGTGGCTTTAGGCCCCCATACCAAAGCAGCATACATGATTGCGGGTCTGACCACTCTGGTGTACAGCCAGTATACCATTCCTGGTCTGAGCCCCCATTGTCGGTCGTACATTCGTCTAATTACCGCAAGGGTTATTTCCGATTTGCGTCTGATTTTTGAGATTTGTGAGGTCCAGGTCAGTTTCGAGTCAAAGATTACTCCTAGGTACTTCACCTCACCCGACATTTTCAGGTTGCCACAATTTAGAAAGAGCGGTCCAAGGCCCGCCAGTTTCCTCCTGCGTGTAAATGGTACCAGGGTGGTCTTCGAGGATGAGACTTTAAGTCCTTCTCTAGCACACCATTTGCTCACCACGTTCAGTGCACGTTGCATACGCTCTCTGACCGTGTTGTTAAATTTTCCCTCAACGAGTATGACTAGGTCATCCGCGTATCCTAGGTAAGAGTATCCCTCGTTGCTGAGATTCACTAGCAGGCCATCCATGACCAGGTTCCACAGCAGGGGTGAGAGAACTCCTCCCTGCGGACAACCACCGGCCACCCTGGATAGTAGTGTCTGGTCAGCGAACGTTGTGTAGACCATCCTTTGTCTTAGCATGCAGTCTATCCACCTGCAGCTAATTTCCTCCAACCCCCGCTTTCTCAGGGCAGCAGTTATAGAGTTAAAGGCTGTATTGTCAAATGCTCCTTCTATATCCAAGAAGGCAGCAAGTAAAATTTCTTTGTGTTCCAGGGCAGCTTCGGCACTTCTTGTTAGTCGGCTGAGAGCTGTCTCTGTTGATCTACCTGGAAGGTAGGCATATTGATCTTGGGAAAGTGGGTAGGTCACCAGTACCCCCTCTCTAATTTGCCTGTCCATAATTTTTTCCATTGTCTTCAGTACAAATGACATGAGACTGATGGGCCTGTACGATTTTGCACGAGAATAGTCTGTTCTACCGGTCTTTGGTAAGAAAACCACCCTGATAAGCCTCCATATTCTTGACAAATATCGTAGGGCCATGCTGGCCCTTAGGATCTCGCAAAGCCTTCGCCACAGTAGTTCCGATCCCTTCTGTAGCATGATGGGTAGAATTCCATCAGGCCCTGGCGATTTAGAAGGTTCAAATGAGTTTATTGCCCATTTGACTCTGTCATAGGTGACCACTCTCCAGGCATCGCGTGATCTTTATTTTTGTAATTTTATTTTGTTTTGTTTATATATATTATTTTAAGAATTTTTACTTTTGTAATATTACTCTGTAATTGGGATGTCCTGTTGGGTAATAAATATTATTAGTATTAGAACCTTTTTAATAAAATTAATGAGTGAAGAAACGAACCCATTCATTCTGGCGCCCGTAATTAAGTTTTAACATAATATTCAGTTTAGTACAGCTATTGAAAATGTTCACTTGGTGAACGAAATGTACATTTAGTGTTACAAATTACCCAGTGAAGAAAAAGGATTACTAGTTTTATTTAATATAATATTCTCTAATGAAAGATAGCAAAACATGGAAATAGTACTGATACTGAAATACTAAAATTAAATTAAAGTAAATAATATATTAAAATGTAGGGGTTTTTACCACTAAGCAAGTTTTAATATTTATTACATTCCCACAACCCTTACGCATGTAATTGAATTTTTCCATTACGGTTAAATCAGCGAAAATCATATCTCTCCTCCCCCTTCTTGTTGGGTTATGCATACGTGTTGATGGTATTTATTATTCAATTTCCAGACATAATCCCTTAATATGTGTAGGGACGATATCCTGTTTGAAATTTTCAGGAGGAGACGTGAAGTGGATGCCGGCGCAATTACTTTAATGGTTCCTGGATCGAATCTCTTTCCTGGAAGGAAAAAAAGAGAGAAATACAAGACTTAAAATATCAGCATTTGAATTTCAAATTCGTTCAAAAAATAAATTATTACAAGCTTGGAGAATTATTACAAATGCGTATTTTTATAGTTAATGATCCTCTTAAAGATTTTTTCATTTATGTTACTTACTTTTTAGAAATAGGCGACTCATATTTATCATATTTTTGGATAAATATAAGTCGCTTATTTCCAAATACCCCTAAATCTATTGTTTATTATACACCGTTCCATTTGTTTCTGGATCTCGCCTAGCCATGCTTTCGTGTTGTTATGTTGCAGTATCAACATTTACATTTTTTATTAATTGGCACTCCTGATTCCTTATTTTAACAGTGTTGCAATAATTTATGATATCATAAGTATGGGGTATAAATTCAAATTAATTAATGGGCGCAAAATTCTCTGTGAACAAAAACATGTTGTTGCAGCTAAAATTATTTTCCTTAGAAAATGTTTACAGTATCAAAATTCCAGTGAAGATATCCAACTCGTATACCTGGATGAAACATGGATATATCAGAATGGATCCGTGGTTCGACGCTGGGTACATGAAACGGATATAAAAAGTAATCCAACTAAATTCAAAAATGAAGGCAAACGCTTCACCATTCTACATGCTGGGTATAGGGGTGGGTTTTTGGATGGGTGCGATTTTTTATTACATTCGAAAAATAATGACCGAGATTACCATGCCACAATGGATGGTAATACTTTTCAAAATTGGGTGGTTAATCAACTTATTCCTGCTTTGGCTAAGCATTCAGGGAAATGTGTAGTTATTATGGATAATGCTGCATACCATTCTGTGCAATTAGACAAAACTCCTTCATTTTCTTGTAAGAAATGCGAAATGCAGGAGTGGTTGGTTAATCACAATGTAAAATTCAATCCAAAATTAACAAAAAGGAACTATGGGCTATATTTATACCTTTTCGATCAAATGACAAAATTTACGTAGTTGATGACATTTTGAGAAAGAACGGGCACGAAGTTCTTAGATTACCGCCATACCATTGTCAATACAATCCAATTGAAATGGCATGGGGGTTTTGTAAGACTTACTACAATAAGCACATAAATTCTAAGCAACCATCTAAGGATCGTGTTCAGAATTTATGGTTTGAGTCTCTCTCAAAATGTACATCCGATATGTGGCAAAATTTCTGTGATCATTGTGAAAAACTTATTTCGGATGACTGGACAAAACACATGGGGAACCTTTCTTTTGAAACCATTCCTCTTTTTATTATTTCGCTTGGGGAATCTGGCTCAGAACAAACATCAGAAGATTCAGATGCAGGTTCTCTTGACTAAATAATAAAAGTGGAATGAGGGCTTAAAAATTGTTTGAGATGAAAATTATCAGTATCACAAGAGGGTGGGAATAAATTTGCAATTCTACAAAAAAATACTGAGGGCCAACAAAAGAGAGAATGACCAAAATTAAGGTGGATGGATGGAGTTGATCAAAATGTGTTAACGGGAAGACCCAAGCGAGAAATACAAATGGATGACGAAATAAGTTTGCAGAGCCGAAATCATTATATTTGTTATATACAATATTATTGCTGTGTTTGTATGTACAAAAAACCAAGTAGTAAATTTTGTTAATCTTAAAACTGCATATTATTATCCTTTTATATCTGAAAATTTGTAAAACAGGCAACAGTGTAAGATCACAATAGTCAGAAATTATAACCTTAAAATCGAACATCTGACAGTGACATTTATAAACCCTGATTTAAAACACAACCAGCCCCATTTACAATACTTAAACTGGCACTTTTCCATAGCTAGGCGAGATCCAGAAACAAATGGAATTTTGTATATTTATTTTAATGTTTTCGGAAATAGGCGACTTATATAGGGTAGCAGGGATTTTTCTTTTTTTGTTTGCATATTCCATACTTATTTTTCAGCGGATTAATTTGAAGCTTTAAAAGAGTATTTCCACTCCCAGACTAAGCATGAAGTAAAATTTCGAGTTTAGAAAAGCCCCGTGAAAATTTGTCGAGGGTCGCGCAGCGACCCGAGACAAATTTTCTTGGCTTTTCTAAACTCGAAATTTTACTTTATGCGCCACGCATATTAAACACTGAAAACACTAATATATTGTGAACAAGTGAACTTCAAATGAAATCAGTGTCTTGTACGCGTGGCGCATGAAGTAAAATTTCGAGTTTAGAAAAGCCTGAAAATTTGGTTTGGCCCGCGCTAGGCGACCAAACCAAATTTTCAGGCTTTTCTCAACTCGAAATTTTACTACATGCTTAGTCTAGGAATGGAAACGCTCGTATAAAACTTCAAATTGAACTCTTTAAAAAAAGCGTATGAAAATGTATACTTAAAAGAAAAATTGCCGGTATATAATATCAGGGATTTTTCTTTTTAGTTGGCATATTTTATAATTATTTTTCAGAGGGTCAATTTAAATCTTTGAAAGAGTATTTCCACTCCCGGACTAAGCATGAAGTAAAATTTCGAGTGAAAACGCTCGTTTAAAGCTTCAAATTTAACTCTTTAAAAAAAGTGAATGCAAATGTTAAAATTCCCGGTATATGGTAGCAGGGATTTTTATTATTAGTTTGCATATTCTATACTTATTTTTCAGAGAGTCAATTTGAATCTTTAAAAGAGTATTTTCACTCCCAGACTAAGCATGAAGTAAAATTTCGAGTTTAGAAAAACCTGAAAATTTGGTTTGGTCGCGTAGCGCGAAGCGCGGAGCGACCAAACCAAATTTTCAGGCTTTTCTAAACTCGAAATTTTACTTCATGCGCCACGCGTATTTAACACTGAAAACAATGATATATTATGAACAAGTGAACTTCACTTGAAATCAGTGTTTTGTACGCGGGGCGCATGAAGTAAAATTTCGAGTTTAGAAAAGCCTGAAAATTTGGTTTGGCCGCTCCGCGCTTCGCGCTACGCGACCAAACCAAATTTTCAGGCTTTTCTAAACTCGAAATTTTACTTCATGCTTAGTCTGGGAGTGGAAACGCTCGTTTAAAGCTTCAAATTGAAATCTTTAAAAAAAGCATATGCATATGTTGTTACCGGCGTTTTACCGCAAACGCCGGAACTTTGATTTAATCAGCGTAATTTAATAATTTTTCGGGCAACATAATTTTTGATTCATTTTTTTTTACAGCGGCACCCATTTGTTTTTTTTAATTCCCTTTATCAGCTTCATAAATCATAATAATTATAAAATGAGTAAAGTCCGTATTACATACATTGAAAGTTGAATTTGTATATTTTGTATATTTTAATTTTAAGTTTACATAGGTTTTTTTTAGGATTAGTGGGTTTTTCCCCATTGACAAATTGCACTCGCGTTAAACGCTCAACAATCCGCACGTTACGCCCACAACGCTGTACCCGAAATTTTTCTTTAGAATTACCCCAGGTACCAGTTACGCCCCGCATTTTACGGACTGGGAATTTTTGTAATCCCTGTTTATGACGCCCGGGTGTTTCAAAGACCCGGGCTATTGTTAAGGGTAATAGAGGGAAAGTACGCGCAAACACGCGAGAGGGTACAGCTGCGGAATTATTTCTATTTTTAATATGTGTGATTAAATTTAATTATAAATGACACACATATATTAGTTGGTATACCACTCATACAGGGAACATCGGCGATTAGTTTACCAAACATGGTAAAAAGTCCTACTGTTGGTACGGATGCTACAACCAGAACATGCAAATATATTAAAGTTGTAAATACAATTATTTTGCAATAATTTTAATTTAATTATGTGGTTGTACATCCGTACTGGTTCCCGGCGGTAGGCAATTTAAAGAGCGCATGCGCGCGCCCTAGCGCTGAGCGAAGCGCTATCTGCGTTTACCCCTAACCCCATGGGTCAGCCAATGGGAGAAGCGCTTGCCCTACCAGCCTCTCCCCCCAACAAGTTGGAAGTTGGAGTTGGTAGTTGGAAGTTGGGGTAGGTAGTTAGAAGTGGTTAGTGGGAAGCTGAAGTTAGGAGATGGAAGTTGGGGTTGGTCGTGTGGAGTTTACAAATTATTTTTTCAAAGTTACAAGTGCTGTTTTTTTTTTTAATTTCACGAAGCACTTCTAAGTCGTGTCTGTTTATTTCAATTTTTTACTTCAACTATTATTGAGGCCAGTTTACGCGAGTGCGGCATTTTTTTCCCCTTATTCTAATTAGTTCTTGTCTTTTCTTTCGTTATTTTTTTTGTAAATATTAATTAATTCCTCTATTTGTTTTTGGTTTGTAAATAAACCACAGTTTCTTTCATGAACTAATTGAATTTTTTTTTACTTTATTTTATCTAAACTCATTCGCTTACCCGCGTTACCTCTAAAATTGATAATAAACAAAGTGAAAGTGTTTGTACCAATCCAGCGAAGAAATAGCCAAAGGAAAGAAGACTACAACTCTAAGTCGTAAACTTTAGAGCAACAAAGGTCAGAAATAAATAACATTATTTTTTTCAGCTTGCCGATCAAGTGAGCCAAGCCGGAGGTTAACAGTGAGCACCACCGCTTATTTTGTCAAACTTAATTTTTTTTGTCTAGCGTGAGTGCCCGCCTGTTACAATGTATACTAAAAAGAAAAATTCCCATTATATAGTAGCAGGGATTTTTCTTTTTAGTTGGCATATTCTATAATTATTATTCAGAGGGTTAATTTAAATCTTTAAAAGAGTATTTCCACTCCCAGACTAAGCATGAAGTAAAATTTCGAGTTTAGAAAAACCTGAAAATTTGGTTTGGTCGCGTAGCGCGTAGCGCTACGCGACCAAACCAAATTTTCAGGTTTATCTAAACTCGAAATTTTACTTCATGCGCCACGCGTATAAAACGCTGAATTATTGTAAATTTTAAAATATATTCTTATTTGCTTTGGGAATTTTCTATCATAATTGTAATTATTTAAGAAAACTTAAGATATTTCCTCTTTTAAAACTAATTTTAAAAAAAGTGAAAATCTGGATTTTACCATTTTTAAGAATTTACTACTAAAATAGTTTTTTTTTTTGGAAAAACCAAGATATTCCCCGTACGTATAAACGAACATTAAAAGTGCGATTCTTTTTGCAATCTACAACAAGTTAGTCTTACAAAGACTATATACCCTTTACTATTAGAAACAGCTTGAGTTATTTTCTCTTATAATTTCTAAATAAACTGCAATACGACTTGAAATAATATTTTTTTCGTATTTTCTGTGCATGTAAATAAATTTGTACTGAATTATTTACTGTGATATGTGGGAATGTGTTCTGATGTATTTAATGTTGTGCAGCAGTGGATATTGCGGTAGGGATTTACAAGCGGCAAATGAAAACTGGATAACATGTATGACTGCAGGTTAAATATTTAACATGACCATTGAGGTTACTCCTAATCGTATGCATGTGTCGTCGGCCTGGAAACCCTTTTATTTAATTATTGTCATTCCACTGGTATATTCCTAGTTGTCTGTTGAATTTAATTAACAAAACACTGTTGAAATGTACAATTACCTCTAATAATTATTATTATTATTTTGTACATATTCTTTGTAAAAGGTGTTTCCCGTGAGAGAATAAATAAATAAATAAATAACAAATTTACAGATAGGTTTGTTATCACGCATGCTACAGAATTAAACTTTACTTGTTGTTAGTTAGTTAAGTAAACTAACTTAACCTAACCTAACTTAACCTAACCAAACCTAACCTAACCTAGCCTAACCTAACCTAACCTTTTTTTTTGTGTGAAGTGGGAAAATCTGTTTCGCTATCGCAGCATCAGACACCACGCCGCCAGGTTGGCGTGGTAGTGTGGGGATGGTTTGTTAGTCTGACCGACCCACTAAAAACCCCCTTCTGCCTTGTCGTATCCTACTCTGGAACCACCTTTTGGTATTACTTCGGAGTAGCAGGCTGCGGCATTTAGGTAGTGAGTGCCGCTGTTGTTTTCTGGACCTCCAATGAGCAAGCACAGTCTTATGGCTGCCTTTCCCGTTCTCTTTCTTCATTTTCCTTCTGGTGTATGATTCTATCCACCATGTTACCAACAGTTGTCCATTTCTCATCACTTTCTAGCATCAGTTCCACTATTCTTTGGCAGCTATCCAGCGTTCCCAGTTCCTTCTCGGCTGTTTCCCTCTCCACCCTCCATTTCGGACATTTCACGAAGGTGTGCTCGGTGTCGTCAACTTCTGCGCAGTAGGTGAATACCTCGCTGTCCCTTTTCTTAAACCGTTCAAGTAGTGGTTAAAGCAGCCGTGTCCAGTCAATAATTGAGTGAGCGCATACGTGAGCTCGCCGTGTCCTCTCTCGATCTAGGTTCGTACATCTGGGATTAGTCTTTTTGTGTACTCGCCTTTCCCGTCGTTACCACTCCACCTCTCCTGCCATTTTTGGAGGTATTTATCTCTGGCTTCTTTTTTGGAGAGAACGGTGTTCTGGCCTTTCGTGTATGTGCGTTGCTCGGCTAGCAGGTCGACGGGTGTAGTGCCGGCAACGACTTGTATGGCCTTGGTTGAGACAGTCCTGTAAGCCCTTGCAATTCTGAGGGCTGCTCTTCTCTGGACTCCCTCCAGTTCTTTCCTGTACTTGGCCGTTTGTAGCCAATGTGACCATATAGGCGCTGCATATAGCAGGATCGATTGCGCTGTGGAGCAGATAAGCCTCCTTCCGAGGGCCACCAATGTTAGGCATTAACCGACCCAGGGCGTTAACAGCCCTATCTGCCTTGGCTGTTGTCTCCATGATGTGGTCCCTCTTGCTTAAATTTCTCCCTAGCTACACGCCGAGGTATTTAACGGCCTTAGAAGCCTGGATGATCTCACCCTCTACTTCCAAATGTACCTCCCTGAGAGTGTTTCTGCTTTGGAGTATAACTATTTCCGTTTTTTCCTTGGCAAGGCGTAGTATGTTCTCTCTCATCCATCTGGATACGGTCCTCAGGGATTTGTTGGCTTTATCCTCAATTACCTCTCTATTTTTTCCCGTGACTATTATGCCAAGATCGTCAGCAAAGGCTAGGGGTACGGTGCCTTGCGGCAGGGTCAATTCCAGAACAGAGTCGGAGAATATGTTCCACAGGGTTGACCCTAGAATGGAGCCCTGGGGTACTTCGCAAGTCATATTCATTTTGCCAGCCTTGCCTACCATAATCACTCTGTTCTTCAGATACGCCTGGATCATTCTGATGAGGTACGTGGAGAAGCCCTTGATGGTCATTGCCTGGACGATGTTATCCCAGGGGGCAGAGTTAAATGCATTCTGGATGTCTAACGTAACTAAGATGACAAAAAGTTCCCCTCCTTTGCAGCTGGATGCGTGCTTAGCCACTTCTATGGCTTTTTGGATGGCATCAACAGTAGAGTGGCCCTGCCTGGAGCTATACTGCCTTGTGCATAGAGCTCCTATCTCCTTCATTTCGTTCTTGATTCTGGCATTTAGTACATGCTCGAAAATCTTGCTGATATTGTTAAGCATGCATAGTGGCCTCTGGCTCTTGCTTGTGCTGTTTGGCTTCATCGGCTTCTCAATCAGAGCCAGTCTCGCAACTTTCCCCTGCTCAGGAAATTCGCTATCTCTGATTAGTTTACTGAACAGTCATGAAATGGATTCTGCTCCCTCGATGCTGGCTATTTTGGCTACCTCTGGTGGTATGCCATCCGGGCCTGGCGCTATTTTCCGTGCAAGCTTATTCCCCGCGGACTGAGCTTATTCTGCCGTGCAATGCGGGATTTCGGCTAGGTTGACATGTATGTCAGCCCAGGGGACTGTGTCCGTGGGCGGAAACAGTTTCCTCGCTGCTGCCATCTGTGCCTCGTCGGTCATTTCCAGCGGGATGCGTAGCCCAAGTTGGCCTGTGACGATTTTGTAGCCACTACCCCATATGTCGCCATCCACTTCCTCGCAGAGCTTTCTCCACGCCCCTCTTTTGGCTTTCTCGATATTGTACTTGAGGACTTTTTTGTCCTCCTTCAGCTATTTTTCGAGCCTTTGTATCTCGTCGCCGATTGCCTCGTTTCCTCTTCTGCCTCTCTCCCTTGTTACCATTCTTCGGGTTCTGTTGCACGCCTTCCTATTTTCGGCAATCTCCTCATTCCACCAGTAGTTTGGCTTCCACTTTTTGTGTCTTATTTTTCTCGGGAGTTCCTGCTCGCATGCTTGGTGAAGAATTTTGTCTAGTTCGGTGGCTTCAAGGTCAAGTTCATTTCCGCTCAGTTTACCTCTGAGGTGTTCGGTTAGCTGGGCAGTTTTACTCAGGCTGAACCTCCATCCTTTCCTGGATTTAGTGCAGGCAGTGTGAGCCATCGTTCCCTCGTTAACAGAGATAAGAATGTTCTTATGGTCGCTCAAAATCTCAGTAGTGTCCACTCTCCAGCTCTTCACTTTCCTTGCCATTCTTTGGCAACACATGGTAATGTCAATATGAGACTTTTGGCCTCGTCTCTCATATGTAGGAGTCGTCCCTTTATTGAGCACTATAAAGTCCATTTCAGCTATCCAGTCCCTTAGTGCTAAGCCGCGTGCGTCGTCCGTGGTAGATCCCCATAGCTTGCTTTTTGCGTTGAAGTCCCCTCCAACCAGAACTTGTTTCCTGTGTGCAGCTATGTTATTTTTGAGGTCGATCAGTGCTGTATTTGGGGAAATGTAGCAGGAGTAAAAGACCGAGAGTTTAGTTTCGATCCATGCGAGCCCGTTTCCATTCCCGGATTTGTTTACTGCTAGCGTATTATTTTCGACGTATATCGAGGAATCTGTGTGGGTGTCGTTTATCCACCGGTTCGATTTTGCCATGTTTTTGTTTGGCTCCGAGATGAAGGCTAGGTCGATTCAGGCCTCGACGCAGTTTTGTCTGAACAGATCCATGGCCCGTCTGTCCCTGTTCAGATTTACTTGTCCTAACCTAACCAAACCTAACCTAACCTAACCTAACCTGATCTAAGCTAATCAAACCTAACCTAACCTAATCTATTTCTTTCTCTAAAAGGTAAAAACCTTCTGCGGGGAGTATTCTGACTCCGCCTAAGGCTCTAAGTGTGGGATTAGTGCTTGCCCAGAGTTAGGGTTTGCCCGACTGCACTAAAAAACTTCTTTTGATCGAAATGCCTAATGGCAATAACTTCATTCCTCTTTATTTTCTTTTTTTTGTTTTCTTTTTCTTGACGTGTTTAGTCTTGCTCTTTTTCTTTTTTTACCTCTTTCGGTTACACATTTCCTCACCCATTGGTGTATCTTTTTCCAGTTTTCTTCCTTTTCTAGCATGGTTTCGACTATGGAGTTAGGTTTTAGCTGTGCATTTGTGTATGCCCCTATTTCAGCCCTTTCTTTTTCCTATCTAGGGCACTGAAAGAAAGCATGCTCGACGGAGTCTCTTTCTTTACAGTACGGACAGTCTTCTTCTTCTAATGAGTACTGCCAACGATTACAACAAGTTCCATTGGTTTCAATTATTTACTGGCTCTTTGCAATTATTCAAAACCAAATTATATACTCACACTGTATATTCATAGACTATATATATTTTATGTATTAATGTTACATTTATTTTGTAAGCTTTCAAATATTATATGTTTTGTATATCTATTTTGTATAAAATGGGGGTTCCCGTCAATAAATATAGTATTATTATTATTATTATTATTATTATTATTATTATTTGTGTTGCCACTTCCTAATTGTAGTTTCTCAGACCTCTTCTTTGTCGCAGATTTTTCTCTCCTTTTTCCTCTTATGGTTTGCGGTTCTTTCTTGGATCTGTAGGTGGATTGGGATGATGCCAGCTATTACTTGTAGTGCCTCTGACGACAGGGTTCTGTATCCTTGGTAGACCCTGAGTAGCAATCGGCTTTGTGCTTTTATGAGCTTGTTCTTGTTCTTATTTTGGTGTATCACTGTGTACCATACCGGGCTAGCGTATAGCATAATGAAGTGTATGACTGCACTTAGCAACCTTCTTGTCGGTTGTTCTGGCCCTCTGCAGTTGGGCATGATTTTTCACAGGGCATTTACCTTTTTCTCTGCCTCTGTTGCTATTTTGCTGATGTGTTGCCCCATATTGCCGTTTCTTCTTATTACGACTACGAATTGACGCCATTTATCTTTAGTTTATTTTCTTTTATTCTTCTTCCTCCATATAGAATAATAATAATAATAATAATAATAATAATAACTCTTTTATTTCCCAACACAAGTACATCCAATTACAGGGAACATTTCCATGTACAACAAATGACACTTAACTAAAGTTTAAATTTACTAGTTTTGTAAAATTAACAAAAGTAGACAATACATACGAGGATTATAAGTGAACCATAATATCTCTTATAAATTTTACAATACTGTGATCAAAAATATCGGCTGAGTTGCGAACAGTGTTGTATAATCGCATCATTTTATTTAGTGGTGAATTAAAATATAAATTCGTTCGACTGCGATTACAGAAGAACATTAACGCATTTCTATTATTATAACGCGGAACATAAATATTTATTAATTCAAGCAGATTTGGATCATTAATCTCGTTATGTAATAAGTTGTAAATATACTCAATGAAATTAGAAGCGTAACACCCAGAAGGAGTTATTATTTTACCTTGATTTTTTGCCAGTATGGTAGTCTTACATCAAGAATAAAATGATTATATTTTCAAGAAATTTTATTAAAAAACAATCTAAAAAAAATGAATAATGTGTTTGCTGTATACACTCCTGTAGACGTCTGGGCATCGACAAAATGAGATGGTCGATATCTTCTTGAGGCATCTCGTTCCAAGCAACTTGAATTTCATCGATCAACTGTGCTAGAGTCTGTGGAGGATGGTGCAAAGAGAATATTCTTCTTCCCATGATATCCCACACATGTTCAATGGGATTTAAATCCGGCGAACGGGGCGGCCACGCCAAAACATTAACACCAGCTTCATTAAGAAAGTTCATAGTTCGACGAGCAATATGGGGACGTGCGTTATCTTGTTGAAAAAGTACGTCTGGGCGGCCATCTAAATAAGGCAACAAAGTCGGTCGTATGACGTCTTCAACATAACGCGCAGCTGTCATACTGCCTCGAATGAATACAAGAGGTGATCGACTACCATAAGCAATAGCCCCCCAAACCATTACTCCAGCAGTCTTGTGTACATGCCTCTCAATAGCAAACCTAAGATCAGGTCGTTCTCCACGGTAGCGTCGTACCCTTCTACGGCCATCATGCGTGCCTAGACAAAATCGTGAATACGACATCGTGCCATTCTGCCTCCCAATGCTGCCGTTCTCTGCACCAGTCCAACCTTTGGCGACAGTGTCTCGCTGTTAAAGGAAGCACTAATCTTGGACGGTACGAAAGAAGCCCAAAGGATTGAATGCGGCGATATAAGGTTCGCACACTAACGGGCCTACCTTCTTCTCCAATCCATTGATCACCGATTTGACGCGTAGTAGCGAAACGGTCTCGCAGGGCTATTTGTCTTAAGCGCCGATCTTGACGTTCTGTGGTACGCCTTGGTTGACCAATTGGTCTTCTTCTTGCTCCCCTACCTTCTTCTGTCCATACCTGATACACACGTATTACAGTTGCTGCAGTGGAATCAATACGGCGGGCAATTTCGCGATAGGACATACCGACATCTCGATAAGCAACAACTCGACCCCGGTCAAAATCGCTCAAATGGTGATATTGTGGACGTCTTCGGACTCGAGGCATTTTATTTAAGCTTAACACACTCAACGGAAACACAAAAACTAAAAACATCTGTACTAAACAGCTCATATAAATTGTTTTATCAAAAAAGAAAATGTGAATTTTTTTTTTCACAATAAATATAAAAGGCACAAGGTTGAAATTGTTATCAATGTATGCTTTAAATATAGTCAGTCTGTTGCTAAAATATGAATTCAAAAAAATCATTCCTTCTTGGTGTTACGCTTCTAATGTCATTGAGTATAGAATCACCACCTCGGGCCGCTAGCTGTAGTCCTATCGCCTGTATTTTTCTGCTAACTACCTCCAGTGCCTGCTGAGCCCTATTCACGAGTGTGAGGTTGTCTTTGGCTGATACTATAATTCCCATGTCCCTAATTAGCTTCGTTTTTTTGTGGCATTTTTTCTCTTTGCACCTGATCGTATACGATATTCCACAGTACCGGCCCTAAGACCGATCCTTGCGGGACACCGCAAGACATCTGCATCCGTTCCTCTTTATCAATCCTGCAGAAGCTGGCGACGATGTTTATTAGGTATTTATCTATTCCTTTTTTTTTCCATAGCCTTTAGGATCTCGTCCCATCTTACGTTGTTGAATGCATTTTTAATATCCAGTACTATTAACAGGCTGAATTCTCGGGTTTTGTATGCATTTTTTCTGTTATTTTGTGCTATCAGGAAGATCTCCAACCTAACCAATAAAGTGTTAGGAATTGAATTTATTCATTGTTCGATTTTTTGTTTTAATAATTTTATTGGCACATTTAAAAAAATATATAAATCACTTTTTACGAAATACATTTGCTTTATTTGTTTTGTTTATAACTTATAATAAATTTGTAAACAGCATATATATTGGATATTTTATAGGTATACATTATGTATTATTCAATTATATAAATTATTCAGTTTTATTGTCAAAGTATCAATATATTGTATAAATTTGTATATTCTAACAGAATATTGTATTTTCTATAATTTAATAACTTCAGGAAATTATAAAATATATTGATACATATTTTAATACGATTAATACAATTCAATAATAAATGATTTCAATTGAAAATGATTTATGTATTAAACCATTTATAAACAGATTGACAATGTGCAATGCAATTTATTTAAATCATATTAAGTTTAATTTGTTATCAAAATAATAGCACGGCCTTAGTGCACTCACGTTTTAAAATGAAAAATTTGACCGAGAACTGAAAATAACTGACAAGATGTTAATATACGTTCTAATAATAAATGCCTTGCTATTTTGCAACACGGTGTCAGGCATCATGGATACATAAATAACGACGCATTCAAAGCAATCCATTATTATTATTAGAATTACTTTGAAAACGTATCAAAAAACCAAAGAAACAATACTGAAATTTTGCAGAGGTTGAAGAGCCTAGATCTATGGCCATTTGTAACTTGATGAGCTCAATAAAAATCTATTATTATCACTTGGAGATTCTTTGAATACTTAACAGATCAGAGGAGAATTTTTAATTTCTTGGATTAATTTTTCATCTGGTACTTGTTGAAACATATTAGAAAATGTAAAGCTATTTAAATTAAGAAAAACACTTTGTATTTTTTCACAAATTAAAACTTTATTGCGACTACTTTCGGTTTATTAGACCAATTTTCAAAGGAATGTCCTTTAAAAATGGTCTACCAAACCGAAACTAGTCGTAAAGTTATTTAAATTAAAAATACTTGGTATTGTTTCACAAATTAATTTATGAAATGTTTTAAATTTAAATAACCTTACATATTCTAATATGTTTCACCAAGTGCCAGATGAGAAATTAATTCAAGAAACTAGTCGGAATAAAGTTTTAATTTGTGAAAAAATACCGCGAGTTTTTAAGCTCTACTAAGCACTAATTAATATGCTTCATAATCTGGAAACTTCTTACAAGTGGCTATAAATTTAATATAAACTACATCTCTATTTTTTAAACTTAAGGGTCAATACAATAGGAAACCCTATCACGTGTCTCTCTTATTCGGTGTTTTGATTATTTTAGGATCACACAGATGAATATCCTGCGGATCCCGAGGAAAATCCTTTATAATCCGAGGTGCGTTCTCTGTGGGATTGGAAACCTTACTCAGCGAAAAGGCGAGATTTATGTTTATGGATGAGGAAGTAAATTCAAATGGGGCAGCTTTCTTAAATGTAGTCGTTCGTCGAGATGGATGGATGGATTCCCAAAAAAAGAAGAAGAAAAAAAACCCGACCTAATTTTCCCTTACTTTAAGTAATTCCTTCTCAATCTCATGAAAATTACTTACCAAAGCTTTTGAAAATCATAAAAGATAATAATTTGATTTAAACAGTATTGCATTAATGTTGTGAACAAAAATCAATGCCAATGATTCTGTAAAGAAAATGTTTAATGCTTGGGAGGTGAAGTTAAATAACAATTAATACTGAACACAAATTCAATTTTGATATTTGTTTTCTGGTTTCACAAACAGAGTTTAGCTCGTTCGTGGACGAAACAGTAAACTGTATATGCACTTTGTCATTGACGATGCCACTATGGAGCATTAGATGGCGTTAGCTAGCGAATTCCTTAACAGTTTTCATATATTTTCTTGATATAATCAGAAATGTTCAATATTCCTCAGCACTGGGTCGGGATCACACTGACGAGGCCCTGAATTCCAAAACGTGTCTGTGGGTATCCGGTGCCGGATTACTGAACACAAATTTAATTGTTATATACATTAAATTTTCATATTTCTAAGTATACATAACAAGTATTAAATTAACTTGGAAGGCGAAGATTGGCAATAACATATATGATAAATACTATTCCTCGCATTACATTTTATTTTTATTTATTATTTCAAATTTCAATTAGTAGGTTAAGTGGAAGAGCAGTAACAGGTATTACCTGACTGAACTTCGCCTACAGTAATAAAGATATAATTAATGTATAATGTTAAAGTTAAACAAATAAAGGCATTTATTATTATTACTATTATTATTATATACTATTTTACTTGCTTACAGAAACAATTATTATTAGATTGGCAATAACATATGTGATAATTACTATATACCATTTCACTTGCTTACAATAATTTTTTTGCTTATATTTCTCTAAATCTTTTCCTGAAAAATCCGGGCCTGTAATTTAAAGTAAACTTTCTTGCTCTGTATATTAAAGTCTACAGAAAGTTGCTGTTCATTCAACATACTTCTTTCTCTCATTCAAACCATTGTATGTTTTAACAAAATCAGCGTTGAAGTCACGTTTACAATCTATTCTTAACATTTCTCAATCTAACCGATTTAAAGACGATTCTCAATTGAATCTGCAAATTCGTCTCCGGAAAGCTGTTTGCTCACACGTAACTATCTGCAGCAGACGGGGCGAATCGCGCTATCGATTCGGCGAATTTCCACACGAAGAGACGTCTCCCAGGAGGAAGTAAACACATGCATTAAGGAAAGCCCGATGCACCTTAATTAACAGTGTTTCGGTTCGAGCGGTCGACGCGTCGTTTTCGGGGGAAGCCGCGCCGCGCCGCCGTCGGGATCAATAGACTGCGAAATTTTAATGTGCGCAGAAATTCTCAAATTTCGAAATTCAATTATCGGCTTCGGCGATGGAGCACAAGAAGACGTTCGCAGCAGGTAATAAATGAGGGCCTGGTATATTCGGGTCCGCAGGAATCAGATCAGTTGCCTTAATTAAATTCCTCTCGTCTCCACTTCTGCACGTCTTCGGATAGGATTCGAATTGCTCTTTTATCTTCCGCTTACCTACCCTATAAACTCATCGACTGCTCCTGCTGGTGGTGATATTTCTATGCGGATTTGATAATTAGTTTTTTTTGGGAGATAGGGGAAACGACCTAGTTATTGGCCTCCTCAAGAAACTTTTCAAGTTTATTCATTAATATTATCATTGATTATAGAGATGTTACTTTTATTTTTATTTTAAGTAAAGCTGATTCTGTAAGAATTCTTTATATAAAAAAAAACTCTTCTGATAACAGTTCTTCGGAACGAAAATAAACATTTTTCCAAAATCACAAGAAAGTTTAATTATTGGCAGGGTCAGACCAATTATTGGCATGGAAGTTTACTAGTGATTGGCATTGTTTAGTGTTCTGCACAAAACTGATAAAAAGAAAGCGATTCTGCTTATAAAACACATTTTTATTAAACTTTATTACCAATATCTTTAAAGGATACAAATTTAATAATACAAATTTAATAATTTAATAATAATAATTAACAATCACAACACACTTGGTTTACACTTCATACATACAAAATTTTCAGAATATAATTTAAACTTTTGTAAACAAATTTTGTAGTATTGCCTTATACGGCATACTTTACATTTAATACCTCTGTTAATACTATTAATATTTCTTGTACATGTGTAACACCAACCTGATGTTGCTATCAATGCATCATTATGCTCATTTTTGGACTCTACCAAGACATTAGAAGCTATATTAATATTCGTTTTGGTTTCTTCTTTCTCATCATCCTTGAACAGGTTTCGAACATGTATTGGTTTCTTATCGTCGATTTTTGAAGAGGATATTTCTCCTGTAGGTTTATTAGTAGTCAATGTCTCTAATAATATATGTTGTTTTTCCTTACAGTTAGGCTGTATCAACACATTGGAAATTATGTTAATCTTTGTTTTGGTTTCGTTCAATTCATTTCTTTTTTTTTAATTCTTTTTACAGTTTTTAGCAGGAATGTTGGAATTTTTCTTTTTCGCAATGCTTTTTTGGAGTCTTTCTTCTTTTCGTCTGTCCTTCTCCTTTTCCACCTCTTCTTTTGCGGCTTTTTTGTCACTAAAAATTTTTTTCCAACCACTAGATGTAATTACATAAGGTAATTGATCTTTTGGAGTGCACAGTTTTTTATTATTCCTACGAAGAGTATCAGGCCAGAATAAATGACTATGTAAACTGTTATTCTCAGTCTCTTCATCAGTGACAGTTTTTTTTAGTCCAGGACTAGGATATGATGTTTTTTTAACATCTTCTTCTAAACAGTTTTCATGTGTTGAAATTTGTATAAGAGGCTCATTTTTCAATTCAATTGATTCGAAAACAATTGGAATCTCTTCAATATTTATCGTGGCTATATCTTCATCAACTGGAGTATCTAAACCAATCTTGTTCAAAAGTGTCGTTTTGCAAGGCCAAAGTTGTTATTTGTACGTTGTCATTATTTATAACGTTCGGTATATTAAATGATTTCCAAATTTGATACAATAAATTTTCGTTTTCATCATTTGATTTATTGTTTTCTGTATTATGTGCGATTTTTGTTATTTTATCGTATCCAACTATTTCGCAAAATGTATCATAACTTATTGTTGAATCTTTATTAGAAATCGAAACACCCTTTTCATCCTTATTGAACATTTTTCCCATGCACTTTTTAAAATCAATGGCCGAGGGATTCCATGGGAATAATCCGCTGGTTTCTTAATACTACTTTGCTTGATGCTTGTTATCACATGTTCCAAGACAGGTGCGAATTCTAATTTTGTAAACTGTTGGAGAGGATGTTCACGCCTCCATGTTAAAAGCGCTTTTTTTTCCAGTAATCTTTGATGGGCTTGAATGCGGAAACATCCGCTGGTTGTAATATTCTTGTCGCTTTCGGATACAATGCAACTAGTATGATTTGAAGTCGAGTACAAAGTTCACTTCATTGCAATGTCATATGAGTTTTATGGCCACCGACAAATAAAATAACAGGAAATGTAACCCCTCTTTTCACGAGAGCCTTATGTAATACATTGCCCACATATTCATAAAATAATTCGGATTTCATCCATCCATTGTCACTAATACCGACACCCCATTCTGGAGGTACTGAATCCGCTATGTTCTTGGGTAACCTTTTATATGGATGGATAATTAAGGGAGGAGTCGTTTCACCATCGGCACAGATTGTAAACATTACCGTCAAATTTAATTTGGCAGGTGCAACATCTATTTCGTAAACATCTTTACTTCCTTTTAAAGCCAGAACTTTTGACTGTTTGGGGCCTGAAAGAAAAGCAGTTTCATCCCCATTATAAATTCTCGACGAATCTTGAAGGATGTGATCCCAACCCTTTTCTTTTAAATAGTGTTCTACCTCAGAAAACCATCTTTTGATATTATTTTCTGAAACATTGCCACTGCTCTGGGTAACTGCTTCGGCCGTTCTTATTCTAAGACAAGGATGACGTTGTAAAAACGACTTAAACCATTTGTCACCTGGTAAATTGTTCTTAAATGATGTTTTCCTTTTGTTGCTATCCAGAAAGTTTTTAACTGAAATCTGCACATCATATTTCCTACGAGGAAAGCCTTTTCTTTGGTTTTCAAGCACCCATTTCACTAATGTGTCTTCTTCGGGAACTGATAGAATTGGTAAAGGTCCATGACCGGTTTTTTTAAATTTATCCGACAATCTATATTGTAAAGTCGGACGCGGAATATCATATACTTCTGATGCTTTCCTCTTGGACATGCCGGACGCAATTGCTTCCAGGGCTTTCTTAATTGATTCTTCATTATATGTTTTCCTGTATAATTTACCCTGCTGTACTTTAGGCATTTTCTCAGATATGAAAACAACTAAATATAGAAAAAAACAAAGAAGTATATACCTGGGTACCTAATTATTATTTAATTCAAGCCAATATTTGTATTTTTATACCTAGAGCTGATAGAGTGCGAATAACTAGCATGTACAAATATTATCACTTAGTCAAATAATTGGCATCCATGCCAATAACTAGAAATTTATAAAAAAAATTATCTAGTTATGTAGGAAAAAACACACGATCGTTTGAGAATTTTCACAGTTTTTAATGTCGAACACTGCGACACTTGTTTCGCCACACAGTGGCTTCATCAGGCAGATGAGTTACTCATCTGCCTGATGAAGCCACTGTGTGGCGAAACAATTGTCGCAGTGTTCGACATTAAACACTGTGAAAATTCTCAAACGATCGTGTTTTATTTCCTACATATTATGGAATTTCACCAAGTAACAGCCTCATCTATCCGATATATATCCAGTTATTGGCATTATGTAAATATTCAAAAATATTCCTTTATTAGGTTATATTGCATCAAATAAATGTAAAATAATCTTATCTATGTCTAATAATACAAAAAAACACAAAAGTAAGCATGCAAACAGAAGTGCTAATTATAAATAATGCCAGACGCTTACCTTACAAAAATCACAAGTTTTCACATATTTCTGACCGGCCAAAAATCAGTCTACCGCCAAAACTGTTGATTGCAAGCTATTCTATTGTGATCATTGCACGCAAAGACGTATGTTGGCAGCTCTAAATTACAGGCGGGAAAATTAAAAGTAGACACTATTTAACTAAATTACAGCGTATTAAACTATATAGTGCCAATAGCTGGTAAGGATGCCAACTACTGAGTCGTTTCCCCTAATACTGAGAATACAACTCACGCTGTACTAGACCGAATGTTCAACCAATGAGATGCAAGGAAATCCGTAGGTACATGTCTATCACCACGATGATAAAAAAAACAAAAGAAGCGCCGATAAGTTGTCCTGTCATTCGAAACGTCAAAATGAATAAAAATCGCTAGGGTAAAGTCAAGGACAGTTGAGTATACGGTAAATAGAATAATAGAATAGAAGATTTTGGAATGGGGTTACAGATTGCTTACGTCACAAATACGCACTGAATTTAAATGTGATTACTTATGGTAAACTTTAGATGAACATGCATAAGCTGTACATTTTCTGACGTTTGTTGTTTTTTAAAAGAGTTCAATTTAAAGCTTTAACCGAGTGTTGTCCACTCCCAGACTAAGCATGAAGTAAAATTTCGAGCTTAGAAAAGCCCCGTGAAAATTTGTCGAGGGTCGCGCAGCGACCCGAGACAAATTTTCTGGGCGTTTCTAAACTCGAAATTTTACTTCATGCGCTACGCGTATAAAACACTAATTTCAAGTGAAGTTCAAATATACTTAAATTTCACAATATTTTACTGTTTTATACGCGTGGCGCATGAAGTAAAATTTCGAGTTTAGAAAAGCCCAGAAAATATGTCTCGGGTCGCTACGCGACCCTCGACAAATTTTCACGGGGCTTTTCTAAACTCAAAATTTTACTTCATGCTTAGTCTGGGAGCGGAAAACACTCGTTTAATGCTTTAAATTGAACTTTGTCAACCGGGCGATCGGGTGAGGTTTCCAAGACAGAAATACAGTGAATTTTTCTTTTATGTAAACGTATGCATAAGGTATATATTTTCCGAAATTCGTTGTTTTTTAATAAGGTTCAATTTGAAGCTTTAAACGAGTGTTTACCACTCCCAGACTAAGCATGAAGTAAAATTTCGAGTTTAGAAAAGCCCCGTGAAAATTTGTCGAGGGTCGCGCAGCGACCTGAGACAAATTTTCTAGGCTTTTCTAAACTCGAAATTTTACTTCATGCGCCACCCGTGTAAAACACTGATTTCAAGTGAGGTTCAAATATACATAGAGTTCATAATATTATAGTGTTTTATACGCGTGGCGCATGAAGTAAAATTTCGAGTTTAGAAAAGCCCAGAAAATTTGTCTTGGGTCGCTACGCGACCCACGATAAATTTTCACAGGGCTTTTCTAAACTCAAAATTTTACTTCATGCTTAGTCTGGGAGTAGAAAACACTCGTTTAATGCTTTAAATTGAACTTTGTCAGCCGGGTGATCGGGTGAGGTTTCCAATACAGAAATACAGTAAATTTTTCTTTTATGTAAACGTATGCATAAGGTATATATTTTCCGAAATTCGTTATTTTTTAATAATGTTAAATTTGAAGCTTTATACGAGTGTTTTCCACTCCCAGACTAAGCATGAAGTAAAATTTCGAGTTTAGAAAAGCCCCGTGAAAATTTGTCGAGGGTCGCGCAGCGACCCGAGACAAATTTTCTGGGCTTTTCTAAACTCGAAATTTTACTTCATGCGCCACGCGTATAAAACACTAAAATATTGTGAAATTTAAGTATATTCTAACATAACTTGAAATCAGTATTTTATACGCGTGGCGCATGAAGTAAAATTTCGAGTTTAGAAAAGCCCCGCAAAAATTTGTCTCGGGTCGCTGCGCGACCCTCGACAAATTTTCTACGCGGGGCTTTTCTAAACTCGAAATTTTACTTCATGCTCAGTCTGGGAGTGGAAAACACTCGTTTAATGCTTTAAAATTAACTTTGTCAACCGGACGATCGGGTGAGGTTTGCAAGACAGAAATACAGTGAATTTTTCTTTTAGGTAAATTTTCAGAAATTCGTTGTTTTTTTTTAAAAGTTCAATTTAAAGCTTTAAACAAGTGTTTTCCACTCCCAGACTGCGATCTCAAGGGTTTTAATTCGAAAAATAAACATACTATTCAGTATCCTGATTTACCGTCTGCTAAACGACCTGTACCTCATGGACCATGAATTGCCATTCCTCCACCTTTTCTTCACACCATCCAACAGCAATCATCAGATGAAAGTTCAAACGAAAAAAACCGATGAAGACGAATTCAATCATGATATAAAATAACCTCAACAGTTTATCCAAGCTGAAGTAAATGACTTTGTGGGAGACTTGGGCCTATCGAAGGATGCTGCACAAATCTTAGGATCACGACTAAAAAACAAAAATCAGTTAGCTCCAGGAACCACATTTTCGTGGTATAGGCATCGTGAAAAGGAGTTCGGAATAATTCTCTCAAGAGGGTTCACTGGTGTATTGTAATAATATTCCTGAAGTAGTCATGAAACTGTTAGCTGACAAAGACGATTCCACATCATGGAGGTTATCTATTGATTCTTATAAGAGAGGTCTGAACGGTGTCTTTTTGCACAATGGTAATACTTATGCCTTAGTGCCTGTTGCTCACTCCGTGCATCTCAAAGAAGCGTATGAGAATCTTGAACTGTTGCTAAATACAATAAAGTATAACGAATATTGTTGGCAACTCTGTGGAGATCTCAAAATAATATCCATGCTTTTGGGTCAGCAGTCTGGATTTACAAAGTATCCATGTGTTTTGTACGAGTGGGACAGTCGATCACGAAATTTACATTACCTTAAGAGAGAATGGCCACTCAGAGAAAGACTTGTACTGAGACAAAAAAATGTGCTGGTTCTGGTTCTGGTGCAAAGGGGAGAGTGCAGTTCTGCACTGCACTTAGGCCTCATTAGGCCCATTGTGCCACCTCCCGTAGATCACCCATCCTTAGTTTAGCCAGCCCACCTTGTTTAGGTATTCTAGCATAGCTGAGGTGGGTAGATCTCTTTTGTAGGCCATTGTAGGCCATCTATCACCCAATATGGACTCCCTGATTGACGATAGTGCCGGGCATTCACAAAGAAAATGCCATGCAGTCTCGTCTTCCATGCTGCAACCTCTACAAGATGGGGAGTCAACTATCCCTATCCTATAGAGGTGCCCGTTTAGTCCACAGTGACCAGTAAGGATGGAAGTAAAGCACCTGAGATTCCCTCTAGCCAGCTGCAGGTACCGTTTCGCTGATCTCTCATTGGGATACACAAGTGTTTCCTTAGAGAGCTTGCAGCACTCGATATCATCCCAACGCATCCTGAATGTCTCCAGGGCATTGGTTTGTAACATGTTACACAGGGAGAGAGGAGCTAACCGCATCAGCGGCTCCGGTGAGAGTACATTTATCCC
Organism: Philonthus cognatus; assembly: GCA_932526585.2. Classification (NCBI taxonomy): domain Eukaryota; kingdom Metazoa; phylum Arthropoda; class Insecta; order Coleoptera; family Staphylinidae; genus Philonthus; species Philonthus cognatus. The sequence goes on from OW052241.1 coordinate 172,323,044, forward strand.
AGTCGCAGCTCTTGCCAGCGCGTCAGCTCTCCCGTTACCTGTGTCTGTATCATGTCCTTTCACCCAGCAGACTTCAATGTTGTTGTGCATTGCTGCCTGTCTGAGTTTCCCGTGGCACTCTATTTCGGTCTTTGACGAAGCATAGGCTTTCTGCAGAGACAGAATCGCTTGCCTGCTATCCGTTAAGATTAGTATGGCTACATTTGTCACCTTGCGGTTTATGATGTACTCAGCCGCAAGTGTTGTTCTCATCAGCTCCAGTTGCGTGATGGTTCCATGAATTCCCATCGGAACCTTTGCTTGGATTTTTAGGGTTTTAGAGAAAACTCCAAGGCCCGATTCTTCTCTCCTTTTAGATCCATCTGTGTAGATCCTTATAGCAGACTCTCTCAACCGCTTAGTGGGTTGAATAGTAACGTTTTAGGGTGTGTTCCGTATTAGTGTTGGTACACAGCAGTCATTAATAACCTCTAAAAGAGGTATATCTCTACAGACATTCCTCCAGAGGTGTCCTCTAATTTCCCCGCTGTTACTGTTCCAAATCCCACTGCACTGAAGGCGAAGTATAGTTGCCATGGCCTTCTTCTCCACGTGGATATCAAGTGGTGGAAGGCATAGCATGACTTCCATCGCCATCGTCGGAGTAGTGTGCATGGCGCCTGTTACACTAAGACAGACTGTCCGCTGCACTTGCGAGATTTGCTTCCTCGTGGTCTTCTGTTTGGTTCTGGGCCACCAAACTGAAGCTCCGTAAGTCAGCATGGGCCTTATGACAACTGTGTACAACCACAGAGTCGTGCGTGGTTTCAAACCCCAGGTTTTTCCCACTGCCCGACGACATTCCCAGAAGGTCCTTATAGCTTTGTCTGTTTTGATGTCGATGTGCCCTTTCCAGCTCAGTTTCCTGTCGAGAGTGATGCCCAGGTATTTCACCTCGTCGCTGTACTGCAACATCGTATTCAATAATTTTGGTGCTTTTTTCGACACCTTCCTTTTCTTGGTGAACAGGACCATCTCCGTTTTGGCAGGGTTTACCGATAGGGAGTGATCATTGCACCACCTAGAAACTATGTTTAGAGCTCCTTGCATCTGGTCGCATAGGGCGTCTTCAAACTTACCACATACTAATATGGCCAGATCATCAGCATTGGCTGTCACAAACAAGCCTAGTTGCTGAAATTCGTCTAGTAGGCTGTCCAGAACCATATTTCATAATAGTGGTGATAAAACATTTCTCTGAGGACAGCCTCTGTCAATTTTACAGGTTTACAGGGAAGGGAACGTATTCCCTGTTCCATTGTGACTTTACGATTGGCCAGTGCATTGCCAATCCATTCACACATTTTAGATGGTCCTCCGCGCTTGCTTAGCGCGTTTCCTATCTTCGGTATGGTCGTTTTATCAAACGCACCTTCTATGTCAACAAAAACACCTAGGGTGGATTCTTTAACATACAATGTTCTCTCGATTCTGCTCACTACACTATGTAGGGCTGAATCAGTGGACCTCCCTAGTGTGTATGCATGTCGTGTCGCCATCAGCGGCTGTCTGACTAGAGCTGATGTTCTTATGTGCCATTCACAAATCCTTTCCTGTGTTTTAAGGAGAAACGAGGAAAGTGTAATTGGTCTGTATGCCTTGGGAGCAGTATAGTCTGCTCTACTGGGCTTCGGTATGAAAACAACCCTGGCTCGTTTCCAGACCTTAGGGACATATCCCAGCGCCAAACTGGACCGAAACAGCATCACTACAAACTCAGCTAGTTCATCCCGTCCCCACAGTAGCAGGGCGGGAATGATGCCGTCGGGTCCGGGTGCTTTAAAGGCGGAAAAGCTTGCAATTGCTCTAAGGGTGTTTTCTTCATTTATCACTTCATGAGCCAGTTCCCAGTTTCTGGTATTGCCGAAATGATTTCAACCACACCCCTAGATTGCGTAGATAGTAAAGTGCATCAAGGGAAGTGAGTCTTAAGCAATAGTTGCAGACTTTCATGGAGGTCGTCAGTCATGGTGCCGTCCTCCTTCTTCAGGACTCCCACAGATTGATGGTGGTCCTGTGATAGAGTCTTCTTAAGTCTGCTAACTTCTTGAGTGCTTTCAATTCCTTCGCAGAAGGCACGCCATAACGCTCTTTGACATTGCCTTAAGAGCTTTTTGTACTCTCCAAGGCGGACCTTGTAAATGGTCCAGTCGGAGGCCTCTTTGGAGCGTTGTGCTCTATTGAATGCTTTCCTGGCCTCATCTTTTAAGGAGTCGAGATCTGGGCACCACCATAGGGTGGCCGTCCCTGTCTCAGGCCTCCTCTTAAGTGGGCAGGACAGTTTATATGCCCTAAGAATCTTTGCCTGCACTTCCTCCGCTAGGAGGTCTAGGCTGGCACAGTCCTTAGGGCATTGCTTCTACATATCCTGCAATCCCTCACCAAGGTGCATACGGTATGCATCCTTATCCGTAAGTCTCGGATTCCGGTAAGGTTTGCTCGGACTCAATTTTAGGCCCAGTTGAAAAGTGATCCATCTGTGGTCAGACGATGACGCTTCCCGATTGACCTCCCATTTATCTATAATGTTAGAGAGACCAATGGTAGCCAGTGTGATATTAATCACTGTCTGGCCACGCGTATTCACGAAAGTGGGTTCCGTCCCACGATTGAGTATTTCTAAATTATTACTAACTAAATAGTCATGTAAAGGCTTACCTCTTCTATCAGAAGCTCTGCTCCCCCATGAGATATGGTGTGCATTTGAGTCGCAGTCCATGATCCGTGATAGTCCCTCCTTCCTGCAATACTCAACAAGCCCTTCCATTCCCCTTGTAGGGGGCGGAAGGGTGGAGGTAGGTAGACCGCCTCCAGAACTGCGTCTTTCCCTTTGCCCCTCGCTCCACAAATTCTCACCACAGTAGTATCATCAACGGAAAGTTGTGGCAGCAGGTGGGCTTCTATTTGCCTAGGTGCGTAGATGGCAGTCCTAGGTTTCGTGCTCGGTCTGTGAAATAAATTATCGGTTAATCTCCCCATACCACATATCCTGGATTTTACAATCCAGGGTTCCTGTATTAGGGCTACAGTATCCGTAGTTAAATCGAGGCGGCGGCATAATGTGGCCGTGGCCGCTCTCAAATGACTCAGATTACCTTGGAAAAAAAAATGTGCTGCGTGATGCATTAGTTGACCCAAAATTAGTTATTTTGCATCCCCTTCACAAAAAGTTAGGAGTGATGAAGCAGTTTGTCAAAGCTTTAAATTTCAGGGCCTACAAAAATTCCTTCTTTAAGTTTAGCTTCAGAAAGTGCAGGACATTTGTCGCACAGGTATTCAAAGCAGTCACCTTGTTTGACTGCTTTAAATACCTGTGCAATAAATTTCCTGCACTTTCTGAAGCTAAACTTAAAGAAGGAATTTTTGTAGGCCCTGAAATTCAAACCTTAAAATCGGACAGATTGTTCCAGAATATAATGACCTAGAATAATTTTGAAGCATGGAGTTCATTCGTAGAAGTCATAGACTGTTTCCTTGAAAACAACAAGACTCCAAACTACAAAGAAATTGTAGACAACATGGTCGAAAATAAAATAAACTTGGATGCAATATGAGCGTCAAACTTCATTTCTGAATTCCCTCGTTGACTCTTTTCCCGAAAATCTTCGAGCTGTCAGCGAGGAACAGGGAGTGAGGTTCTATCAAGATATAAAGGAAATAGAGAGACGTTACCCAGGAAGATAGGATATTAGAATGATAGCTGATTATTGCTGGATCTTGAAGAGGGACTCGCTCACAAAAATCCACAAAAAGAAAACTACAAAACACAGTTTTGTGGGAAAAAGAGAACGATTTTATTAAAAACAAAACGATTGTCTAACGTAGATTATACTGCATTGTAACTCAACTCAACTCAATTTTGCAGTGTAATTCTCTATTAAATATAATTTCAACAAATATTTTTGGCAGCTTCTATAAAAAAATTCAAACACACTTTTCCTGAAACTTGACGTGCTGGAAAAAAACTAAATACAGATTCGTGATCAGCACACCCCATTTTTGTAGGTCCTGAAATTTAAACCTTAAAATCGGACAGATTGTTCTATAATACAATGACCCAGGATGAATCTGAAGCATGGAGTTCTTTCGTAGAAGTCATAGAAGTCATGGAAACAACAAGTCTCCAAACTACAAAAAAATTATTGCCAACATGGTCGAAAGTTATAAAACAAAACTGGGATGCAATATGAGCGTCAAACTACTACTATAGAAATTTCAAACACACTTTTCCTGAAAACTTGACGTGCTGGAAAGAAACGAAGCATAGATTCGTGATCAGCACACCCCATTTACTATAGAACACCTATTTAGCTTGAAACATTTATTTATAAAAAAAATATGTAGGCCTGTGTAATCGGCAATATTTATTTGTGAAACCGGAGCAGCACATTCAACTTGTCCTTCGGGCTCGTAGAATCTGCAGCTTGGTTTCACTCATGTATCGATAATAAATACACCACTTGTTATATTATAACTGATAATAATCCTAATAAGCTAAACTTTTTTTTATATATATATAATGTTCACTAAACTTATTTCCAAACAAACACCATAATTCCAAACAGAAAGCCTTTATTACAAACAGACCCAAAACCTAATAACTCAACATATGTGAGCATCATCTTAAGAATTAATCCCTGTCCCTAATCGCATATGAGACCCAATTAACCCCAACGCGGCTTTCTGTTCTGTGTGGGTGCCGCTTTTGTAAGAGGATCAGGTAGGAAGGGCATAAAAGTCCCTTTGCCTCCCCCCGGAAATCCATAATACCTACGTCGCAAACTCCGGCTCGTTTCCCGTGAAGATTTAAATGAGTCCTCCACCTCGGAATGACAACACTTCCGCAGGAAGTCACTCTTATACGTGTCTTACGGAATAACTGTTCCCCGCACTCCTAGAAACGGGATAATTAAGGGGGGAAACCGGGTAGTTTAAAACGGTTTTGGGATGGATTGGGTTATTAATGTGTGAGGGGGGGAAGAGTAAAAGTTACAATGCCAAATCTGATTAGGATGAAGATTTGCTGATTAATTTATGATACTTTGTTCAGATAATACAATTTTTAAGCATTAAATTCTTAGATTGTACAATAAATACCAGAGCTGGGTAGAATTTAATTCATTCAAAACTCGAATTTTCTTAGATGGTAATCGAATACTTTGTTAAAAAATGATTCGTAGTTTGGATTCGTTACAATTCATTGAAAGGACTTATATTCGAATATAAATGTAGATAATTATAATCCTTATAAAAGGATTATAATCCTTAAAAAGTATTTGAATCCTCCTCACCCATGTGAAATCACATGAATTTCAAACGATAAGGTAATTTGTACATACAGAGAGTTTTATGTAACACCGAACATGTTCATAACAAGCATATTTCATTTAAGTATCCATATGCATACGTTGCACAGTTTTCGATGCTCGGTTTATTGAAAGAATTTAATTTGAAGCTTTAAGCGAGTGTTTTCCACTCCCAGGCTAAGCATGAAGTAAAATTTCGAGTTTAGAAAAGCCTGAAAATTTGGTTTGGTCGCGTAGCGCGAAGCGCGGAGCGGCCAAACCAAATTTTCAGGCTTTTCTAAACTCGAAATTTTACTTCATGCGCCACCGGTACAAAACACTGACATATTACGAAGTTTAAAACACACTGCTGAACATTACATTGAATCAGTGTTTTGTACCGGTGGCGCATGAAGTAAAATTTCGAGTTTAGAAAAGCCTGAAAATTTGGTTTGGCCGCTCCGCGCTTCGCGCTACGCGGCCAAACCAAATTTCCAGGCTTTTCTAAACTCGAAATTTTACTTCATGCTTAGCCTGGGAGTGGAAAACACTCGCTTAATGCTTCAAATTGAATTCTTTTAATAAACCGATCATTGGATAATTTGCAACGTATGCATATGGATACTTCAAAGAAAAATTCTCGTTATATAAATGTTCGGTGTTACATAAAACTCTCTGTATATCGATGTAAACTAATATTTTCCGTTTTACTGGGTTGAAAAATACATATTTCAAATCGTTTCCGAAGAGAAACATCACCAGTATCTAAAAGAGATGTTCGTCTAATGGCTACACAACTTGCGTAAATCTTAATAATGAAGTCTCCCATGTCATCTATTGATTCAACCTAAACCATGTCCTTTAAAATACCCCATAAAAAAAATCAAGCAGTGTCAAGTCGGGCCATTTTATTATGCTATTAGTGCCAAACCACTTCCGAGAAAAATGTGTATTTAAATAATAGCTCATTATAGCAGCATTATGTGGAGCTCCGTCTTGTTGTAACCACATGCTTTTGAACATTATCCAATGGTTCATTTTCCAATAGCTTATGAATTATTTTGTGCTCAATAGTGAAATTGGAATCTTTTGTTCAACAATCAGGAAAACAATGTTAATAACAAATTAATTATATTATTGTTATTATTATTGTTTTGTAATTTCTAATGTATTTTAATCATTTTTATGGTTAGGTATGCCACTGTATTTTACGGCGAAAACTGCACTAATAACTTTTGAACTGTTTTTTTTATATCTTATAGTTATTAAGATAAGACATTTTTTAAAATAGCCAACAATTGAAAAACGCTTAACATCTTCCAAACTAATAAAGTTCGCCACGATCTGTCAACCCCATTATTAGTATCTTAGAAAAATGAGTCATGATGTGTATATCAATTTTTTTCAAACTCTTTAGGTTACAAAGATATCCTATTAAAACATATAATTTGGGCCACCCTGTACATATAGTGATTTTTTAGTGTAAAAATATAGATGATTGCAGTGTTGTGTAAATTTGGAAAAATACACTCGACCGCAAAAAAAACGCGCCACTTGAAAATTCACGTTTTTTCGTGAATATTCAAACAGCCATAACTTCGGTCGATGTGGATGAAATTTGATGAGTTTTTGGAACGCTAAAGTTTTCTCTTTAAGGACACATAAGTGGATATAACGAAATTTAAGCACTTCTGCATTTAAAAGTCCTACCAACAAAAAAAATATTCAGAATGTTAGAAATGATGAAAGTTGAGAAGTTATACTGTGCCCAAAAAATCGTAGCTCCACTTCAAAAAGAGCGCAACAAAATTCCATCATTTTCCTTTGAAATAAGCGAAAAATCATGTCGATCCAATGATTTAGCTCGAAGTTATGGCAGTTTTTTTAAAAAGTGTATTTTGGGGCATAACTTTTTCGGACAGGCATAACTCTGCTCGCAAACCTGTGACATTATGCGATTTAAAAAGATTGAAGTTTTCTCTTTAAGGGCATGTTAGTCAGATCTTCAAACATGCACATTTTACCCCCTTCTACCCCCTAAAGGCGATGAATCAATTTTTCTCAAATTGTCATAACTTTACTCCAAATCAATTTATCGATCTGAATTTTTGCGCATATTAAAGGAGAAGGACTGAATTTATTCTGGATGTCCCTTGCTTGAAGCCACAATTTTTTTTGCGCATTGTACAAGTTAACAAAGTTAAAAGTTTTAAAGTGAAAAACGTTTCATCGCCTTTAGGGGGTGAAAGGGGGTAAAATGTGCATGTTTAAAGATCTGACTAACATGCCTCAAAGAGAAAACTTCAAGTTTTTTAAATCGCATAATGTCACAGAGTTATGAGTTATGCCTATCCGCCAAAGTTATGCCCCAAAATACACTTTTTTAAAAAACTGCCATAACTTCGAGCCAAATCATTGGATCGACATGACTTTTCGCTTATTTCAAAGGAAAATGATGGAATTTTGTTGCGCTTTTTTTGAAGTAGAGCTACGATTTTTTTTAGGCACAGTATAACTTCTCAACTTTTATCATTTTTAACATTCTGAACATTTTTTTGTTGGTAGGACTTTTAAATGCAGAAATGCTTAAATTTCGTTATATCCACTTATGTGTCCTTAAAGAGAAAACTTTAGCGTTCCAAAAACTCATCAAATTTCATCCACATCGACGGAAGTTATGGCTGTTTGAATATTCACGAAAAAACGTGAATTTTCAAGTGGCGCGTTTTCTTTGCGGTCGAGTGTATATAATGTGGTTTAATTATAGATTCCACACAAAATCATCATTTATTTAGCTATTTGTAATTTAGGACAAGTTGTTAAAGCAAATATGATTTTGTATACAATATAAATTAGAACCGTCACATCAAAATCATTACACCCAAATTGATTACTTCCTATTACTAACCTCCCACACGTAAACAAACGAATTAAGCCCGACAATTACACGGTCTAGAAATTCCTCTCCTTCACATTTATGTCGATTAGGTAAATTGACACGTGATGCGCGCACAGTAGGCGGACTCCCATCCGCAATTATACAATAAATTACGAGGCGGACGGTGCGGAAGGCTGCAGTTTACCATCTCACAGACAATTTTCTCCGTAATTGCGATCCGGGTCACATTGTGTGTTCGATGGGCGAGGGGTGTATTCAAGTGAGACCGCCGGCGAAACAGGGATGATGGCCGTTTCTAGTAAAAAAAATAAAAAAAAGGGGGGACACACACAAAAAAGATATGTTTGCTGCGACTGCACATATTCCCTCCGATTTTATGAAACCCCTTCGAAATTACGCCGGCACGTGTTCTTTTGTAAAATCTGTTCGAATCCCTCGAGCTGGAAAAAAAGTCGGGTTTGCGGGATTATTTGGCATTATTGGAAATGTGATGTAATAAATTATTGGTTGAATCAAATTTAAAATTCTGATAATATTGGAAAATAATGCTGTAAGTGTATCATTTAAACTTCGATCTAGATAATAAAAACATGAACGATGATATAAAAATAGCTAATATTAGGGGAACTGGAAAATAATGTCGTTTTTGCGCATTTTGGTCTTTGTGGTTGCCTAGCAGATCATTGGGTAATTCTTCTTCTTCTTTTGCGTATTTAATGGCCTTGTCATCTAAGCCCTGTTGACCAGTCACATTATTAATTAAACAAATATTTGTTTAATCACCTTAATAAATAAATATAGGGGTAGTTACTAGAGGAATAGGTTATAGGAATGATTGTAGTTATATTGATAACACTAGCCAACAGAATTTGAATTTTTCTCTGTCCTTGGGACTAGACCTGAATTTTTCGATTGCTTGGGTGTAATAAAGTACCGAAATCGCGATGAAACCGCCGAGACTTTGGTTTTGAGGTTAGGATTCGCAAAAAACCTTTTTTTTTACTTTTTTCACTATAACTTTGGAACAAAGCAAGATAAATTCTGATAATACTGCTTGAAAGCTTATACACAGGACTACATTTGGTATATAAATGAGCTTGGTCGGGTAATCGAAACCCTAATTAAAAAAAAAATCCGTAAAAAAACCGCAAAAATCGCGTGTTTTGAAACATTTTTGCGATTTCAATCGATTATAAAAAAAACTACGCTAGATAGCTCAGATCAGTTTCGCTGACCTGAAAGCCTATTAAATGGGCTACAATTTCTGTATGGAACATCTCTGAGACTTAATGAGAAGTCTTCGATATAATGGGTTTTGTTTTAAAAAATCGCGAAATTTGCAATTTTTTTGGTCTTTTTCCCTTTCAGATAGAAAATTCCACAACACATTTAAAATCTGTCGTAACCATTCAAATGCCTATTAAAAGGGCTACAATTTCTACATGGCACATCTCTGTTACGTGTTCAGAAGTCTTGTAAACATTAATTTGTGTTTGAAAAAATCAGGAAAACTGCATTTTTTCGAATTTATTTTTCATTATTCATCAATATTTTTCGTTCATTTTCTCCTTTAATTATAAAATTCCACAACACATTTAAAATATGTCGGATGCATTTGAATGCCTTTAAAAAATCTTGTTTGTAATGTAAAATTGAAACTGAAGCACGCAATAAAAATCTGCTTGTTGCATATGAAAGACTACAAAAAGGCTGCAATTCAAACGATGTTGGTCAATTTATTCGAGTTATTAAGTTATTCTAGTTATTTGAGTTATTCGATACATATTCCAAACATATATCGATATATAAAATGTATACTCATTATATATTGGACCATATTTCAGCAGACAAACGTTTTTTTCCAGTGACTCATTTCGCTGAAAAGTATAAGTTCTGATAAGGTATTAAATGTTGGAAAAGGTATTAAAAGTTTGGAAATGTTGGAAAATCATCAGTAAAAATTTCATTTGCGATATTTACATTTTATTCAACTAATTTGTTAATTTACACTTTGAATGTAACAGATTATGACGATTTTCGAACATGATGTCGTGGACTCTCTTGAACCAATGACCAAATATAATCTCCCAACATGTTGGCTTTACATTGTCGACCTTGGTAGCGTTTTTCGAAATCCAAGATTTCTTGGTGGAATCTCTCACCGTGTTCTTCAGAGTACACCCCCATGTTGTCCTTAAAATTGTCAATGTGGGAATGGAGCATGTGGACTTTAAGGGACATACGTCAACCCAGCTCTTGGAATTTCTGGATCATGTTTGAGACGATAGTTCTGTAGTTGGGGTCCTTATTGTTTCCTAGAAACTTCCCGACTACTTCCTTAAATCTGATCCAAGCCGCTTCTTCTTCCCCGTTTAGTAGTTCAGTAAACCCCTCTAATCCCATCAGTTTTCTTACTTGTGGTCCAGTAAAGATGCCAGCTTTGATTTTCGCCTGTGATATTTTTGGGAAGATATCTTTCAATAATTCAAAAGCTATTGACTCTGTGTTCAACGCAGTGACAAATTGCTTTATGAGGCCGAGTTTTAAGTGCAGTGGGGGCAAAAGGATTTTCGCCGAATCAACCAATGGCTCGAACTTTACGTCATGTTCCCCTACGCAGTGTTCGTCTCGGTTCAGCCAATCTTCACGGATGTAATGGGAGTTCACATCTCTGCTATCCCATAAGCAAATGTACTCGATGAAACCAGTTGGCACCAGCAATGGGGCCGACTGGTAGCTGCAGGCAGAGGCTACCGAGCGCGTCTCCAGGTGGTGGATAGGAGCATGACCGAGCATTCGGCCAGTAGCTGGCATAGGGTCGGGCAGGTGGGACACCCCCGCATGACCGGCCTAAACCAGTTGCCGCGAACCAACTCCCCCAAGCTACGGTGTACAGATATCGTGCCAATAGCTGTATGGCACAGGGTTAAGTGTCGCGAACGATTCCGTTGGGATACCGGGCGACCTCCCAACGTAGTGAGCCTTCTGTGCGTATCGGGGCACTGCGCACAGCGACCGGTTATTTCCTCCGTACTCGTGGGACCAAAATGGAACCAAAAATTAAAACAAAAACAACAACCATAGGGGGCTCTTCGGAGAACCCTACCTCCACTGGTGAGAAAAGCTCGCCCTGAGGGCAGGGACGCCTAGGCGAAACCTACCTCAGGGAAAGCCGACGCTAGGAGGGGGGACGCATCCGCGATACCCTGGACCAACGTCAGCACCCGGCTCGTCAGGGACGCCAAAGCGAAACCTGTCGAGCGACTGCACACCTCCGGGACTCCTCAAGAGACCGGCGAAAACCCCAAGGGAGGAGAAAGGGCCTCCGCCAAAGAGGACCTTCAGCGATATCCTTACGGGCATAGCACTCGCTATTATACCGAAAGGATATCCCGAGAATAGCATCAGTGCAGAGGAGGCCGAGGTTATTAAAACCTCGATCATCCAATGCATTGATGCCACGGCGAAAGGCGAAGCATCGCCGAGATTTCAGGAATGCACCCACAAAGGGGGATTCCTGAAAGTAATATGCTCCGACATGCAAACCAGAGCATGGCTCGAGAGCATCTCCAAGGAGAAAAACCTCTTGGGGAACGGGAAGGAACTTCAGATCATTGATCTGAAGGACTTACCGGAACCCAGGAGAGTGCTAACCTGGGCTCCAGGACCACCCATAGAGGCGACCACCTTCCTCAACAGAATATCGGTGCAGAACAACCTGAGCACCGATACCTGGAGAGTGGTCAACGAGAGGCCGGACCCCAAGGGAACTCAGTACATCTTACTGATGGACAAGTTCTCTTGGGGGAAGGTCAGCGAGAGGAAGAAGCTGCACTTCGGCCTCTCAACGATCACCCTCAGGGCCCTGGCTGCAAAGACCGTCGCCAAACCTGAGGAGACCACAGAGGGAAGAATGGAAGACATTCCATTGCCCGGAGAGGGAGCAATGGACAGCAGTCCGTTGCCCAAATCACCGTAGGGTAAGTAATGTTCAAATTACTTCAAATTAATATACACCACTGTAGGGCGGCATCCGCTGCCCTCAGTGCGTATATCCTTAATGAGAATATTGACATTAGACTTGTACAAGAGCCATGGCTCTACAAGGGAATTGTAAAGGGGTTAAACATACAGGGCAGGCGACTGATAGTGGCCGAACCTATGTGTAACCCACGTACATGTATAATCGTAAAACATGAACTGAATCTAATGCCCCTATGGGACCTATGTTGCAGAGACCTAGTGGCAGCACGGCTGGAAGTAGTGGAAAGGGGAACGCGGAGGGAGTTTATACTCGGATCCGGTTACCTTCCCTACGACCAACCAGAACCACCGCCGCCAGACATCGTCCAGCAGCTGATAAATCGCGGGAGCTACGATGGCATACCGCTGATCCTTGGATGCGATGCAAACGCACACCACATTATATGGGGGAGCACGGACATCAATCCAAGAGGTGAGAAACTATTAGATTTTATCTTAGAGAATGACATTGAAATAGCAAATATTGGAAATGTACCCACGTTCGTAAACGCGGTGCGAAGCGAAGTAATTGACATTACACTTGCCTCTCGCAAGGCAAGTGAACTGATAAAACTTTGGCATGTGTCTGATGAACCATCATTATCAGACCATAGATATATACGATTCGATATCGAATCAGAAAAACCAACGGAAACCCAAAACAGAAACCCGAGGAGAACTGACTGGGACCTGTACAATGAGGTACTAGCCAGCCGAATCGGGGACTGTCCAACAGGAGCGAGAACAACGCTTGAGCTGGAGTTCATGGTGCAAAGCATCACGGACTCCATCAATACGGCGTTTGAAGCAAGCTGCCCAAGAACTACCAAACCCACTTCCACCAGGGTCACCTGGTGGAACAGGGATCTTGATAGGGCAAAGGCATGCACCAGAAGGCTATTCAACATAGCCAAGAGAAACGGTGAATGGGCGCAGTACAAAACGGCCCTCACGGCATATAACAATGCCATCAAAAAAGCCAAGAGAGACTCTTGGCAAAAATTCTGTGGGGACATAGAAAGTGAACCCACAAGCTCCCGTCTACTTAAGACGCTCAGCAAAGATCATGCTGGGAACATCGGCTCACTGCTGACCAAAGATGGAGAGTACACAGACTCGGTAGAAGGGACCCTGCAAGTATTATTGCAGACGCACTTCCCGGGTTCTGTAACACTTGAAAATCCTGTATCCGGGGACCTAAGCGAGCCCAACACATGGGCTCCAAACCAGGACTGGGACACAGCGAAAACAATTATCAAACCTGGTGACATTGAGTGGGGAATTAACACGTTCAAACCATTCAAATCACCAGGTCCTGACGGGATATATCCTGTCATGCAAAAAAGGGGATAGCAGCGCTGAGGGGACCACTATGTAATATCCTCAGAGCTAGCCTTGCCCTTTTATACATTCCAAGCAGCTGGCGGACTGTAAGGGTGGTATTTATACCCAAACCAGGGCGTGCTTCGTATGCCCTGGCCAAATCTTACAGACCGATCAGCTTGTTATCATTCATTTTAAAACTACTAGAAAAACTAGTAGACAGGCACATACGGGAAGGAGTCCTAAAGGACTCACCACTACACCGTCAACAATATGCCTACCAAGCGAGAAAGTCATGCGAACTGGCAATCCACCAGCTAGTGAGCAGATGCGAAAGGACCATACAATGCAAAGACATTGCGTTGGGGGCCTTTCTGGACATTGAAGGGGCGTTTGACAACACAACCTTCAACTCCATAGCAACAGCAATGGAGAAAAGAGGGATCTACCCGCAAGTCCGACACTGGGTGAACAAGATGCTCAGGAGCCGGACTGTAACAACTACCCTATACGGAAAGACAGCAGAAGCGGTGGTCGCTGGCGGGTGCCCCAGGGAGGGGTTCTCTCGCCGCTCCTGTGGTGCCTCGTCATGGACGACCTTCTGCTGCTACTTGAAAACCAGGGCATTTATGCCCTGGGGTACGCAGATGATCTGACCATTCTAGTTAGCGGGAAGTTTGGGACCACTGTATCAAGCAGAGGGCACTAACTACCGTGGAAAGATGGTGCAAGAACGAAGGGTTAGCTGTAAACCCGGCCAAAACGGCGATAGTTCCCTTTACCAGGAGACGAAAAACCGATGACATAACATCGCTACGCATGTATGAAATGGAAGTCCCAATCAAAAATGAAGTAAAATATCTAGGGGTCATACTTGATACCAGATTGAACTTCAACTTCCACCTGGAGAACATCAGCAAAAGGGCCATGAGAGGACTTTTTGCGACCAGGAAAATGGTAGGACGCACATGGGGACTGAGACCCAGTATGACCAAATGGCTATACACCGTGGTCATAAGACCCATAGTGACATACGCGGCGCTCGCTTGGGGAGAAAAAACCCAAACCAAGAGCGCAGCCGTAAAACTCGAAAGAGTGCAACGACAGGCGTGTCTGCTGATTACTGGGGCAATGAGAACAACGCCCACAGCAGCCATGGAACACATATTATCGCTTCCACCACTACATCTATATGTTATGATGGAAGCCAGACAGGCAGCCTACAGACTGCACATAAATGGACAAACTTTAAATGTTGGGTCATCTAGACCGGAAACATTTAAAGTGCTACAAGAAGAAGAAATCCTAAAAATGAGGTCCGATTTCACTAAAATCGTACACCCATCCCGCAGATTCAAAATAATCATACCACAGCGGAGTGAATGGACAAATGGAACATACCCGGGAACGAGTAAAGGTACCATCTGGTGCACAGACGGGTCCAAAAACACTAAAGGAACCGGGGCTGGTATCTATGGAGGCTGTAACCGGAGCAAACAATTCACGGTTGCTCTGGGGAAACATGCCTCCATCTTCCAGGCTGAAGTGGCCGCCATTGACTGGTGTGCCCACCACATAATGGAGTCGGGACTCAACAAAGGACCAATTACCATTATGTCGGACAGCCAGGCAGCCCTAAAAGCGCTAGCCTCGCCGATAGTTCAGTCCAGACTGGTTATAGACTGCATAAACAGGCTGGACGCACTGGCGACAACAACAAAAACACAGCTAGTATGGATACCCAAGGACCAAGGAATTATTGGACACTTGGGGGCCGACCTGCTGGCCAAACAAGGGACAACAGGTGAATTTATAGGACCTGAACCCGCTTTCGGGATACCACATGAAACCGGAAAGGAAATAATCCGACGCAAGTTAGCAGAGGAGCATACAAAGGCATGGCACAACCAAATGGGAATGAGGCACACGAGACTCTTCCTAGATGGCCCGGTACCTGATAGCGCATTAGCGCTGTCAGGACTGAGCAGAATGAAACTAAGGAAAATCACAGGACTAGTTACTGGGCACTGTGACCTGAATAAGCACAAACATAGGATGGGTCTTGAGAAAAGCCCCCTATGCCGTGGGTGCTTGGAAGAAGAGGAAACTCCCCAACACCTACTGTGCACATGCGAAGCCCATAAACGGCAACGCACGGAGCAACTCGGGAAGCCCGTGCTTCCTGAAGAACAGCTCAAGAACATCCCCTGGCCCAAACTCCTGGACTTCCTAGAAGACACAGGAATATACAGGGAGTAAAATAACCAGAGGAGCACAAAAGGACCACGGAGACCGTAGTGCAGGGACGCAAAGCGATACCACCTCATGTGGAAAAAAAAAAAAAAAGCAAATGTAATATGGGTACTTTGTTCATCCGCCTTGAAGACCCATGAGAATCCCAATCATTTTGAAGTCCCCAATTACGTCCCAGCAGAAATCAGAATACTTGATAGCGCAAAGCAAAGTTTTTACACTCTCGTACGTCTCTTTAAATGTAGTTAAGTGGGCGACCGGTATAGATGGATACTGATACCCATTGTGGAGCAAGACGGCTTTTAAGCTGTTGGATGAACCGTCGATGAACAAGCGCCAATCTTGTGGCTGACACTCAATGCCTAGTGCCAAAAACAAACCATTAACATCGTGATAGAAGCAGAGATTCTAACTATCAGTAAAGAATGCAGAGTATGATTCGTGCCGCTTTCGATGACTTAAGACTGTCACATCACCGTCCACCAAGTTCCACTGTTTCAACCTGGACGTCAAAATCTCGGCCTTATCTTTCGTAAGATCCAATTCTCTGATCAAGTCGTTTAGGTCAGATTGGTTCGGAAAGTGATGCTTAGGTGGTGTACTCGGGTGTTCAAACGACGACGCTGATCCCAAGGAGTCTTGTTGGAACGAGGCTGCACGTTCCACAGGTTCGAAGTAGGTTGGGACTGGAAGAACATCGCTAGGAGGCACAGGAGCAGACGACGACGGAATATCCGGGTACACAATCTCCGCTGCATTTGGGCCCGCTCTCCTTTTCGAAGGGTCCGTGACACAGAAGAAACAGTCTGTGATATGGTCGGATGGCTCCCTCCACATCCGTGGTACAGCAAATGGCATTCTCCTGTTTTCACCCCTCATCCAACCTATAAAATAACAGAAAAAACTGTAATGTAGTTCAAATTGTCAACAAGCGATTTCGCTAATCAAATTAATGCTTCTCTGCATACATGTGGATTAGCACTGGAGGAATTTGTACTTATACGAGATCAACTTAGGTAAAAACCGGCAATATTCTTACATTTCCCTAAACAACATAATATTTTACTTGAATTTGATTTAGAATAAATAATTAAAAACGATCTTTTTAAACTTATTAAATTGTATAATACGTTTCCACTTAGTCGTGCACACGTAATGGATTTTAGTTTTTTTTAGCAACTCTCCTTATATAAAAACATTTTACTGATTCATAAATGATACGAAACTTGTTAAAAGATTTACTCACGGTAAGTTCGATATCTAGTTATAAGAATTTAGTTTTTCAATTTTACCTCTCTAAATGATTTTATTTGAAACAAATTATAATTTAAAAAATACTTCTGTGATGTCAAAATTTATTGGTTATTTCAGTCCTCTAAAGTAAAAAAATAACCGAAAACGGAACTTACCTTCCAAATTTCTCCTGCACAATTCGCACGAGACATGGGGTGCCCAGGTTTTGTCCTGATTCCGGATCGGAAAGCCAAAATACGATTTGTAGGCCTGACGAAGTTTTTCGCGATTCGCGAGAAAATGTTTGACATCTTTCTTTTTGAAAAATGCTCCACATATATAACAAAATGAGTCTGCTGGGTGCTTGCAGACTCTTCGCGAAGCCATCTGGGCAATTGTTTATGCACTAACAAATGTTTGTGGTATTAGTCCTCGAACATCAATCTGTTTATGTTAGAAAGGTTTTTGGCGCTTGGTTAGGAGACGGCGCTCGTCGGTGGCGCCACCTGTGCCGGTGCAGTGGCACTGCGTTCGTGTCGTTCGAATGGCGCGCAGAATTCAAATTCGTGGTAGCGAACCCCACGAGCCGTTGAGGTTACCAATTTATTTGAGATTCCATATTTGTTTGCAATTTCTATGATATCAGTCATTGAATATCATTCCGTTAATGATGGCTCAGCTCGGTGCCAGTGCGGTGACGCTTCGTTCGCTACGTGTGGACAAATTCCGAGCGGGGAAGATGAAATAGATACAAAACAGCACGAATTTGAATCTTCCCTTCGGGACAATAAAAACGTTAGAATGAACAGTTTATGACGAAAACTACAAATTCTTTCATATTTTTTAGACTGATTTCTAAATGCTATATAAATGTCATTCAAAAATATTGATGAATAATGAAAAATAAATTCGAAAAAATGCAGTTTTCGTGATTTTTTCAAACACAAATTAATGTTTACAAGACTTCTGAACACGTAACAGAGGTGTGCCATGTAGAAATTGTAGCCCTTTTAATAGGCATTTGAATGGTTACGACAGATTTTAAATGTGTTGTGGAATTTTCTATTTGAAAGAGAAAAAGACCAAAAAAATTGCAAATTTCGCGATTTTTTCAAACAAAACCCATTATTTCGAAGACTTCTCATTAAGTCTCAGAGATGTTCCATACAGAAATTGTAGCCCATTTAATAGGCTTTCAGGTCAGGTCTTTTTTTTATAATCGATTGAAATCGCAAAAATGTTCCAAAACTCGCGATTTTTGCGGTTTTTTGCGGATTTTTTTTTTAAATTAGGGTTTTGATTATCCGACCAAGGTCATTTATATACCAAATGTAGCCCTGGGTATAAGCTTTCAAGCAGTATTATCAGATTCAATTTATCTTGCTTTGTTCCAAAGTTATAGTGAAAAAGTAAAAATAAAAGGGTTTCTGCGAATCCTAACCTCAAAACCAAAGTCTCGGCGGTTTCATCGCGATTTCGGTACTTTATTACACCCAAGCAATCGAAAAATTCCGGTCTAGTCCCAAGGACAAAATGGCTGTTGGCTAGTGTAATTGATTATTGGAGTATCGACTAAATTTAAAATTTGGACTAACGCCCTTCCTGAAGGATAGGAAAAGGAAAATACACGTGCAGTTAGCAGGATGAGGTACACAAGAAGGGAATGCAAGGAATAGGGGTACGAAAATGATGTGACTGAAAGGATGCAAAAGGATAGGAGTCTAACCACGTGCTGGCTTTACGTTTTAATCTTTGCGCAGCGGTTCGACCTGCTCGGTATCTGAACACGGACTCCATTGGATAATTCAAAGTATTATCAAAGACATTTTAAGGTTAGAGTTACTTGTTTTCTTGTAAGTTATAAAATGTTAAAGCTTTTTTACAATGTTTGGTGAAATGGTCAGTCAAAAACCAGAAGAGATACATATCCGGCATTGTATGCTTTTTGAATTTTATAAGGGTAGTAATGCAACGGTTGCTATCAAAAGCATTTGCGATATTTATCCGAATGCTTTAGATGTTCGTAGATGCCAAAGGTGGTTTTCCAAGTTCAAATCCGGTGATTGCAGTCTTTCTGACTCTCATCGATCAGAAAGACCAACAACTCTGAATAATAACATTTTAAGGGCGGAAGTGGAAGCAAATCCATGTCAGACCATTGAAGAACGTTCGAACAATCTTAACGCGCCTTGATCAACTATTCAGGAACATTTGAAGCAGATTGGGAAAGTAAGCAGAGCAGGTGTTTGGGTCCTGCACAATCTCTTCGAGTAAAACAAATCTAATCGTTCCAAAACCTGCAATTTATTGCTGCAGCGGTATAACAAAGAAGCGTTTTTTTTTGATAAACTGATTACCGGAGATGGAAAATAGGTCCTTTGCGATAACCCAAAACGCAAAAGGCAGTGGCTCTCTCCAAATGACGCGCCACGAGCTACAGCAAAACCAGGTTTACACCCCAGAAAGGCGCTTTTATGTGTTTGGTGGAATACTCGTGGGGTTGTTCATTTTGAAGTGCTAAAACCTGGTCAAACTGTTAATGCAGACCTTTATTGTGAACAATTGGATAGAGTGCATCAATCTTTGATTGTAACGTCCCCAGCTCTTGTTAACAGAAAAGGTATAATTTTGCAACACGACAATGCAAGACCGCACTTCGCAAGACGAACCCTAGAAAAAATTAATGAACTAGGATGGGTAGTATTGCAGCACCCACCATACTCACGTGATATTGCGCCATCTGATTTCCACTTGTTTCGATCGCTACAGCATTTTTTAGGTGGAAAAAAAATGAAAATTCTGAAGAAGTTGAAAATGCCATCTTCTGTTATTTTTATTTATTTATGTATTTAACGGACGTCCATTTAAATTGATATCTTAGAGCTTAAACTAAAATGGAATATATTCATGAGAAACCTGCGGATTTTTATTGATCCGGGATTAAAAACTTCCATACTAGATGACAAAAGGTCGTAGAAAATAAGGGTGATTATGTTATTGATTATATTAAAATATCGATAAATATACTCACGTGATATTGCGCCATCTGATTTCTACTTGTTTCGATCGCTACAGCATTTTTTAGGTGAAAAAAAAAATTAAAATTCTGAAGAAGTTGAAAATGCCATCTTCAGATAGTTTTATTTATTTATGTATTTAACGGACGTCCATTTAAATTGATATCTTAGAGCTTAAACTAAAATGAAATATATTAATGAGAAACCTGGGGATTTTTATTGATCCGGGATTAAAAACTTGCAAACTAGATGACAAAAGGTCGTAGAAAATAAGGGTGATTATGTTATTGATTAAATTAAAATATCGATAAGTATATTGTTGTTTGAATTTAATGTAAGAAAACGACATTACTTTCCGGTGCCCCTAATAAATTTATCGGTATCATTATTACTTTATATTACCCAGTTTCAGACAATTTATTATTTTTCGAACAAAACAGAAAATCGGTGTGCATTTTTTCGCGTAGCAAACAAAATTCTATACTTAGAAAGTTCCAGTGTTATTGTTCGTTTTGCTTTTCACGATCAATTGGCATCGGGGGCGAACTTGAAAGGGCGCCGAGACGCTCTTGGCACAGTTCCCGACCGGTGCCACCACCGACTATGCGAAAACACGGAATGGGGGAGATAGGACACGCGGGACCTTGAAACAACTGAAAACCGGAAAAGTTCGCCCCGATTTAATCACACTCGACCCGAGAATTTTCCCGATTCGGAAAATTCGTACCTCCCGCGGGGGATTCCAAAAGTTCCCGCATGTCCGTAATTGATATTAATGGCTTTTAGAAAATTCAGGCCATTTGTCATCTAGAGATAATTTTTAGAGAATAGCCAAGGGAGATATAGATTTAAGTTAGAATGTCCAGTATTAAAATATGTACACAGAGAATTTTTCTTTCAAGTATACATTACATCGATATTTGTTTTTGAGTTTCGTGAAGAGTATAATCATAAATAATTAACACTGTTGTATCCTTTCTTGGAAGCCATAGAAATGCGTAAAAATAAAAATAATTTATTGAACTTCGATTTTAGTCCCTTAAATAACCCGCTTCTAAATTTGTTACCTCCATAAACAACACGCAATAAAATTTGCTAACCGGCCCAAAGGTCTTCTCTTAATCTGGGGTTTTTCCCTTTAATCCACTGTAGGTATAAAGAAACCGCGCAACAGTTGTAAGAATTAGTTGTTATTGAAAATGAGTGCTTAGCACTTGAAATATATATCTAACCATTAGAATATAAAGTGTAAAGAAAGGATACAACAGTGTTAATTATTTATGATTATACATTACATATCTCTAATAATCTAAATAATTGTAATAGAATTTTTAATGTTAATATTTTTTAAAAAAGGTGTTATCCGTTAATAAATAATAATAATAATAATAATAATAATATTTAATTGCGTATGCATTTACAGGTATTTGTTGTATTTTTAATAAGTTCAAATCTAAGTTTAGAACTAGTGTTTTCCACTCCCAGATTAAGCTTGAAGTAAACTTTCGAGTTTAGAAAAGCCTGGTTACCATGTTCTGACCAAGTAAGTTTTTGATCCACATATATACCTAGGAATTTCACTGATTCCTAGTAGTTAGGTAGACGTTTTATGTGACGTAGTGTAAATACCATATTCACTGTCTTGTCCAAGTTTAACTTTGATTTATTTCGTTTGAAATATTCATTAGTCTGAAGCAAAGCCTGACGATTTTTCTCCATACTGTCCTCCTCAGAAATACCTATACTCTTTACTTTACTCTCGTTAATTACTGATGGTAGATCGTTAACGTATATAAGAAAAAGGAGAGGCCCAAGGACTGATCCTTGCGGGACACCCTCGTGAATCAAGGAATACTCCCATGTTTTATCATTGCACGACACATATTGAATTCTGTTTGATAGATATGTAGATATTACGCTGACTGCTTTAGGATATAAGCAATAAATATCGAGTTTTCTGAGTACAACATGTGAGATGGTGTCAAAATCAATGAATGTGGTATGCAAGTATTCGTCACTTTCAAAACCAATTATGCATCCGGACATTCACCTTGCATACTCTGTAAATGTTCAGGCATTCGTTGTTTTTCAAAAGGTGTTCAATTTAAAACTTCAAACGAGTGTTTTCACTCCCAGACTAAGCATGAAGTAAAATTTCAAGTTTAGAAAAGCCTGAAAATGTTCAGGCTTTTCTAAACTCGAAATTTTACTTCATGCTTAGTCTGGGAAAGGAAAAACTCATTTAAAGCGTCAATTTTAACTCTTTTAAAATACAACGAATGGATATTAGATTATTTTGTAAATGTTAGTTGAAATTCATCACTTTTCAATAGTAATTAATTTCGTGAATGTATTCGATCATCTCAATTATTAACACTTTTGGATGATTTTTTTAACTATGTGTCAAAATCTGTGGGTTGTTTTCTCGAAAATATTTACGAATTTACGAAAAATTTACAAAAATCATTAAATTTTACTTCATTTATCGACTATTGTCGAATATTTATCGGTTTTAATAAATTTTAAAAATTTCATTTTATTTTTATAAATGTAAGAATTGAAATAATGAAATAAATAAATATCTATTTGTTCTATTTTAATTTGAAGCTTAAAACGAGTGTTTTCCACTCCCAGACTAAGCATGAAGTAAAATTTCGAGTTTAGAAAAGCCCCGCGTAAAAAATTTGTCGAGGGTCGCGCAGCGACCCGAGACAAATTTTCGCGGGGCTTTTCTAAACTCGAAATTTTACTTCATGCGCCACGCGTATAATTTACTCAAATATTGTAAAATTAAAAATATTCTTGTTTAGCAGTATATTTTTAATCCTATTTTAGCAGTGTATTTTTAATACTGATGTAGCAGTATATTTGAAATAATATTCTTGTTTAGCAGTATATTTTCAGTCCTGCTTTAGCAGTATATTTTTAATCCTGTTCTAGCAGTATATTTTTAATACTGATGTAGCAGTATGTTTGAAATTTTACTTGAAACCAGTGTTTTATACGCGTGGCGCATGAAGTAAAATTTCGAGTTTAGAAAAGCCTGTAAATTTGGTTTGGTCACTCCGCGCTTCGCGCTACGCGACCAAACCAAATTTTCAAGCTTTTCTAAACTCGAAATTTTACTTCATGCTTAATCTGGGAGTGGAAACACTCGTTAGAAGTTTCAAATTGAACACTTTTACAAAAACAACGAATGCCTGAACATTTACAGAATACACATCGGGATGTGTACACTTTAAAAAACAATTCCCTGTATATATTTTTACATTACTTTGTAAAACTGTTACCGGCGCTTTTCCGTAAGCGTCGTCAACTTGTTCATTCAGCAATATTTCAGCTGCGACATAACCACGGGCGTTATTTTGTTACACATTTTAATATTCGGAACAACGGTCCCAATTCACCTCATTCTATTTTACAGTACACAATATTGCTTCATTCTCTTTTATTTTCCAAATGAGTAAAGTTTGCGCCATACATTGATATTATTTAAGTTAGATAGGTTGCCTAGTGGAATCTCGTCAAATAGCGCCCTCGAACATCAGACAGCTCAACTCAACTCAAAACTCCTCTCGGCCGTCCAAGGGTAGAACTCTACGGCATCCGCTATTTCCAGATCCAGGGTTGTCCAAAATATATACGGATTTCCCGGTTATCCCCGAGTTCGCCACATCTGCGATGGGACGTCGCTACCTGCGACGTCAAGGGTTATAAAACCGCCGAATGCAAGGGATAGAAACATCCCCTACGTGGTTCGCGTATGTAGAATACATACGCGAACGTCACAACCCTCATCGGTTAACTGAGAAGAAGACGATTCGAACGACACCAAACACGATATGGTTATTTCAAACCAGAAGGATGTAAACCGCGAGCTGTCATGATATTTAATTGTTACTAATTTGCTTTTAGACGAGGTTCCACATAGCAACAAATATGTATAAACAATTACTATGCTCCCCGTTATGCTTGGACGAAGTTTCATAAACTTCTATTCAGTATTTTCCTTATTATTATACATTTTCTAAGTCCAGGCATAACACCCCTATTGTTTATATGTTTTTTGGAGTTGGTAGGCGTAATTGTTTATGCATATTGTTGCTAGGTATACCAAACGATGCGCTTTATCATTCCACATCGTTGGTATTACTTTTAGGCAAATTCGGTCAACCCCTTCGGCTTAATTAAATTAAACGTCTATTAAACCCCGTTCTTAGCTCGAATCAAAATATGTCATATATGCCCGGACGCAGAATCATATCGCGCATATAATGACATATTTTGTATTTCAAATTATTAATATTTAATATTTATTTTGGCCATTTTTCTTTCGGCCAACGAAAGTTGGTGGTCGCCAGAGGGGAAGACGGAAGAGGGTTGGCCAAAAACCAAATAAATACCGCCGGCCTCAAGGGCTAAAATCACTTCAAAAAAGTCTGTTGACCCGTCAACATCACTTCGAAAAAGTCTTCGAACCGTGCATCGTCACTACGTTAAATTTCGGTCCGCGTCTGCGTCCGCGAAAGTTTTTACAAGTATTCTTTACGACCTAGTGGTCGTACGTAAGTTATTTTTTTAATTGTATTTCTTGTTTTTTTTCTTTTGCTTGTTTATTTTTATATCTTCATTTGTAAATTTATTTCGTTGTTTAATTTGTTTCGTGTTAATACATTTTGTTACTCTTTGACTAAAGTTTTCATTTACTTTTAAAGTTCAATTTCAAACCTTTCATTTACCTTTTAACTTAGAATCAGTGAAGTGATTACCCTGGTAAGCATAATTTTATTATTCAGTGACTAAATAGCTAGCCGGAAGTTGCGATGTGGGTCTTCGTTTAACACCTCAATTGTTTAACGAAGATTTTATATAAATTCCAACTGCGAAGCACCCCACCCCGTAACAAAACAGGAGGATTAAAAAACGTCTCAAGTTAAACCTAAGAATTCAAAAAAGTGTGTAAAAGTAAATATCGTTTATATCTATTAAATTTATTAAAGAGAGAAGACTATATAACAGTAAAAATATACAGCTACATCTAGGTAGAATTCTGCAACGTATTGGACTGGGATTTTATGTTATAATGGAAAATAGAGCAACCCAATAGAATGGGACAGGATATGATCTGTACGATCTGGGTTAATATGATGTTAATGTCTGGATGTGAAAGGGTCAAGTACGCTTGTAATCTGACACTTTACGCTCACTAAATGGGATAGAGAATTAAGCAAAATTTAGTGCAAAAGAGGATTTTGCGGGCACGAAAACCGCCTATAAATGTACCTTAAATCTGAAATATCAGAGAAATTAACGAAAATGCTACTAAACATTACATTAATGCACACACGCAGCTTCCAAATACATACATTTAATTACTTGCTTCATGCCCATAATACCGGGCGATTAATATTTCATTAGTTAACTATTTGTGGAGTAAATTTATTTACGTAGTAAAGTAATAAAATTGCGTATTGTAAAGCAAACCAAATAAATAGCAATTCTTGAAATAAATAATTTATTTAGTATACAATTATACAATTAT
The DNA here is from genome assembly GCA_932526585.2 of Philonthus cognatus. Classification (NCBI taxonomy): domain Eukaryota; kingdom Metazoa; phylum Arthropoda; class Insecta; order Coleoptera; family Staphylinidae; genus Philonthus; species Philonthus cognatus. The sequence goes on from OW052241.1 coordinate 172,348,658, forward strand.
ACATTTTCAATGTGGCGATCGATGGAAACACCAATTTCTCAAATTGAATTGTCAATCTTTCAAATTGAATTGCTAATCCAATTGGATACTTAGTATAATTTCTTATAATTGTGGAGAATAACTGTGAAATGGATAAGAATTACACAGAATAAGAAAAAGAAAGCTTATTAGAAATTATAAGACTTAAACGAGTGTTTTCCACTCCCAGGCTAAGCATGAAGTAAAATTTCCAGTTCAGAATAGTCTGAAAATTTGGTTTGGTTGCGTAGCGCGAAGCGCGGAGCGGCCAAACCAAATTTTCAGGCTTTTCTAAACTCGAAATTTTACTTCATGCGCCACGCGTATAAGACACTGATTTCAAGTGAAGTTCATTTGTTCACAATATTTTAGTGTCTTCCGTGGTTAATACGCGTGGCGCATGAAGTAAAATTTCGAGTTTAGAAAAGCCTGAAAATTTGGTTTGGTCGCTCCGCGCTTCGCGCTACGCGATTTTACTTCATGCTTAGTCTAGGAGTGGAAATAGTCGTTCGAAACTTCAAATTGAACATTTTTAAAATTCGACGACCGTCTGAAAATTTGCAGCGTATATATAAAGCAATAAATTCTTCAAATTTTACGACGCATGCATCGGAATATGTACACTTAAAATAATCTTTCCTGTACAGTTAAAATTTTCATGCTTTTCTAAATTCAAAATTTTACTTCATGCTTAATCTAGGAGTGGAACGCACTCATTTAAAGCTTCAAATGGAACTCATTTAAAAGAAACATATGCATATGTATAAAAATCCCTGGTTATGTCAACGAGTTGCTTCTGACATGAAAAACTCTAGGTCTTTGACGCCTTAGAATTTCTTGTGGTTCAAATTATTCACTGTCAGTGAAGATACTGTAAGCGAACTTAAATCTGACACGAATGGTATGGTAGACATGATAACCGTAATGAAATTAATAAATACAAGTAGTAAAATCTAAAGTAGTTATAATAAAATAATGCACTTTTGACTTTTAACTGTCAAATTATTTAGAGAATAAAATTTACTTGGTAGAAAAACAAACAAATTATTTACTGGGGAGATTTATTGGCCAAATTAAGATATTTTGTGTTTATAATACCGAAATCTTTGAAATAAATTAATTTATTCGTAAAGTAAATTTCATTTAGGGAATAAAACGTTTTATAATACCGGGAATTAGTAAAATAAATAGAACAAATACTGATTATTTGGCAAATAGAGCAAAACCTTTGAAAATTGGAGAAAATATGGTGAAGACAATTCCCAGTTAATCATGCCTATTTTTATATTTGTGTGATAAATTTTAGTTATTTTAAATTGAATTTTTAAAATCTAGGAAACATTTCTTGGTTGTTTCCAAAATAATGAGAAGATACGTGGGCCGGTGCACCATCTTGTTAAAACCAAATGTTTTCTGCACCATGTTATTTAAGAAAATAATGTTTTAGTATCTCACAGAAAAGTCCATAATATTTATTAATTTATTAAAAGACTTTATGTCCATTGATATTTAATCAAATTGGTTTAATTATTTAAACTAATTAAACATTTAACATTTTAACGATTTGTGTAAATATGTTTGTTAGAGAGAGTAACATTTTCGAAAATCATCAAAATGTACTACTAATTCAGATAACTGACACAAATATTGAAAACTGGCAGCACATGGAACGATCTGCTTTGTTTGATTAATATCTAGCCACGCCAATTATTATTATTCTTTTTGTCTCTCTCTCTCTCTCTCTTTTGTTACTTCTGTACGAATTTAATCAAATTTAATATTTCATTATAAATTGCAAAACATTATTGTAAGTTTATCAATTGTATAATTATTTGTAAAATATTTGTAAATTATTTGTAAAAAGGTAAATCCGTCAAATTGATTAATAAAAAACAGATGGAAAGTCTTTTTAAATGGTAAAAATCAAAAACATTTAGTCATTCAATACTTTTAATGGATTTCGATAGCTAACGCCATCTAATGCTTCATAGTGGCATCGTCGTCTGTGGGTATCTGGTGCCGGAATACTGAACACAAATTCAGTTTCATTCAATACTTTATTACCGTTTTTTATACTTATTATGCAAAATATTCTACACACAGAGAGTTTTAGGTAACACCGAACATTTGCATCCAATACAATTTGACACCTTTAAGCTTGAATTAGAAGACACTATTTTCTTGTGCAAGAAAATAGTATACTTTTTTCTATCATGGTGTAATACACAAAATATGACCAAACGCAAATCTTGTACAGTTTGGTACAATGGAAATAGGATATGTTCTATTTGGTACACCATGATAGAAAAGCATTATAGTGTATAAATAAAACACTGTTTATCACTTTGTTTGTATAACAATTGGTTTATTTGGTGACTATAGTTTCGATACTACACGTATCATTATCAAACCGTTAGTAACAAAAACTACAAAGGAACATTATTTATATTTGCAAATTTTCTAATAACAGCGTTAAAGAGCATTATAGTGGAAATAAAGATTTAAAAAAAAAAATAATAATAGTATACTATTTTCTTGAACAAGAAAATAGTGTCGTCTAATACAAGCATTAATTGTTAAGTTATGTGTAAATTGGATTGCCTATATGACCATTAAAAATTGTAGCCAATCAATCGCAATTAATGCCTCAACTTGTACATACAGGGAATTTTACTTTCAAGTATACATGTCCCAATTACAGCGTATATGCTGCAAATCTTTAAATACTAATTGTTTTTTTTTTTAGGAGTTCAATTTGAAACTTAAAAGGAGTGTGTTCCACTCCCAGACCAAGCATGAAGTAAAATTTCAAGTTTAGAAAAGCCTGAAAATTTGGTTTCGTCGCGTAGCGCGAAGCGCGGAGCGGCCAAACCAAATTTTCAGGCTTTTCTAAACTTGAAATTTTACTTCATGCGCCACCGGTACAAAACACTGGCATATTACGAAGTTTAAAACGCACTACTAAACTTTACATTAAATCAGTGTTGTGTGCCGGTGGCGCATGAAGTAAAATTTCGAGTTTAGAAATGCCTGAAAATTTGGTTTGGCCGCTCCGCGCTTCGCGCTACGCGACCAAACCAAATTTTCAGGCATTTCTAAACTCGAAATTTTACTTCATGCTTAGTCTGGGAGTGGAAAACACTCGTTTAAAGCTTCAAATTAAATTCTTTTAATAAACCGAGCATCGGAAAATGTACGACGTACACATATGTATACTTAAAAGAAAAATTCTCGTTATGAACATGTTCGGTGTTACATAAAACTCTCTGTATATTGATATTTTGTATGAAGAATATTTATATCTCATAACTTTATAAAGCGATTTGAAAACTGTTTCTTCGCACAATTATCCCAATACTTCACACTACCGTTGATATGTTTCCTTTGATGTTAGACTATAATGTACACGTTTCGCACAACTAGAACCGCATTGGATAGGGTATATATTGACGTGTCCCACAACAAGGAACTGTAATCCATCATTTAATGAAAAGGCAAGGGCCAGCCAGCAGCAACAAGCGCATGTGTGTGTGTGGTCAAAATTTAATTATATCGCCGGGTGACATTGAGAAATTGCCTCCTGTTTCTACAATTCCGCACTGTAATCGACATTTAATGTATTTAAATATACCCAGTACCGTAGCCAGGATTTTTACATTGGGGGCTTTCTAACTGAAGCGTAGAAAAAAAACAGTTTAGACAGAATAATATGTAAAATATAAAATTACAAAAATTTTATTCGTGAAAATGCAAACAAACCATTTATTGAGACATAAAGATGGCGGTCAGATAGATAAGATTTGAATAAGTTAATCAGGTTGACATGAAATCCGTAAACTTGGAAATTAGGATTTCATGTCAACCTGATTAACTTATTCAAATCTTATCTATCTGACCGCCATCTATATGTCTCAATCAATGGTTTCTCATCTAAAGCGTTTGTTACTCGTTCGGGTGTACCCCAGGGATCCAATTTGGGGCCATTATTATTCCTTCTCTTTGTTAATGACCTTAGTGTTTTACTAGATTGTAACCATTTATTATTTGCAGATGATCTTAAAATATTTTCTAATATTGAAACACAATCTTCCTGTCTAAATTTACAAAATATGCTTGATACAATTGCTGCATGGTGCTGTGTTAATCATTTAACTCTAAACATTGCTAAATGTAAAGTAGTTACTTATTCGCGTAAAGGTAATCCAATGTTATTCAGATATTCCATTGGAAATCAACGTTTGGAAAGACTCTCAACTTTTAAAGACCTTGGTGTTACCTTTGATGCTCACTTCAATTTCAAAACTCACTACAATACAATCATATGTAAAGCCAACAGAACTCTTGGGTTTATTATTCGTAACACTAGATCTTTCAAAAATGTAGAAGCACTAAAAGTTCTATACAATTCGTATGTACGTTCTGTACTTGAATACGGTTCGATCATCTGGAATCCGATATATCACACACATAATCAATCTCTTGAAAATATCCAACGTAAATTCTTCAAGTACCTGTGGTATAAAAGGCATGGAAACTATCCTCCGCAGGGTTTCAGCCACGACTTGCTTTTAAATGAGTTTGATGCGGTCTCGCTACAATCACGGAGAAATATTCTGGGACAATTATTTTTATTTAAAATCCTTCACAGCATGATTGATTGTCCAGGCCTTTTATTTAAAATTAACTTTAATATCCCTAGATTATCTAGTCGACATTGTATGTGCTTCCATATTAACACTGCGCGGTCTAACGTTCTTGAATTCTCCCCATTGCGTCGTATCTGCGCATGTCACAATAATCTCGATTGTGACTGTTCGGTACAAACAAGCGGTTTTTCAATCGGTTGGCAACATATTCTCCTTTCCATATTTTCACCCTTTTTTGCCGAGCACAACTCCCCACCCCATCCTTGTTCGATCCGCTGATCGAGTGAGGGACTCGTAAAAACACAGTCACACGCGACGGTCGATCTCGCGCCACCCTGGCGATTCTGTGAAGTAGTGCCGATCGTGCCAATCACCCCGAACCGGAAGCTGTAAGGACTCGGAGCTTGACACCCAAAAGGTCAGATCCCTTTTCTATTCCCTTACAGGTTCTCCGACTTTGTTGTCGGCCGCCGCAAAAAAACCGCTACGCGTTTCACGGCAGCTCACGCTGCGAGTTACCAGACTCCGTAGGGCACAAACACCCCCCTTCAAACATTGGTCCTTCGAACCGGATCCGGAGAATCACCCGGATATCCCAGTAATCATTCATTTTTCCTCAAATTGATTTTGCATATTTTTTTTTTGTGTTAGCCATTTTTAAAACATCTCATTTTTCTTTCACCGTTGGTTGTTCTAATACGAAGCTGCGCGAATCGCTGGACTCGGCGCCTGCGCGATTCACTTTACTTATTGGTGCGTGCGTATTCAGTTCGGCTCCTCGTATCGTATCTTCTCTCGCGCCGTGTTGCACTCAGCGATACACACACACACACGGCCGTAGCCGCGCGACAGCTCGCTCACACATACGCATTCGCACGTTTACCTTCGCGGAATCGCACATCTGTTTCGCCTTTTTTTTATTGTTTATTCGCTTTATAAATTTGATTAAATTTATTTCCGTGTTTTAATTTAATTTATAATGGATCCCCCGAGCGCAAAAAACCTCGATAGATTTAATTTATTAACATCTAGAAAAGAAAGATTGTGGCTTAGGTTACAATCATGTTTTGATTTGATTGCTTCACTTCCACACAATATTGATATTTTCAAAGTGCGCGCATCGGATATTCAAAACACTCGCGAAGAATTTTCAAAATTAATGGACGATTTCCTGCTTATGAATAAAATCCACCCAGATTTTAACACAAATGTATTAGAATTAACTTCCTCCTTTGATGCGCTTTATTATCAAATAATCGCGCAATCCTCAAAAATTACTTCACATACTAAGTCTGAATCGAATGATAGCGCTACTTTACCCACGATTCAATTAGCTAAATTCACCGGATCATATGAGTCATTTCCCGCTTTCAAAGCACTTTATGATAATTTGATACATAACACAAACTTACCCAACATCAAAAAGTTTTCTTACCTTTTAGGTTATGTTGAGAATAGTGCTTTAAAATTGCTTCAAACTGTAACTTTTTCCCCGGATAATTACCCCATTGCGTATGATTTACTAGTTAAGACCTATACTAATAAAAGAATTGCTGCAAATAATCACTTTGCGGCAATTATTAATCTTAAACCACTTAAAATCAATTCTATCGAATCTCTGCGCGCGCTGGTAGAGATTTTACACTCGAATGTGACGTCATTAAAGGCGATGAATATCGCAAATTTGCACGACTATTTGTTGTTGGAAATCTCTCTTCGTCTGTTGGATACTAATACTAGAAGGCGATTTGAATCACGTCATTTAGACGTAGATTTTCCATCTTTTGATGATTTTATAACATTTATAAGAAACGAATGCGCTATTTCTGATTTATCCACGGCCGCTTCGAAATCGTCCAGCAACAATAAGTCAAATTTCACCATCAATGATAAATCACATGATCGCAAACGCATTTCAATGGGATTACAGGCAGATAATAAATCCCCAATTAAACCAACTTGTCCACATTGTTCAGATTCTCACCGTTTAGTGCTGTGTCCTAAATTTCTGGCTGCGACTGCGCAGCATAGACGTGACTTAGTTATCAAATTTAAGCGCTGCTTTGCTTGTTTGGGTTTGCATAACGTTTCAAAGTGTACTTCAAAATATTCTTGTCGTATTTGTGGACACAAAAACCACACTCCTGCATTTTGAGACGGCACCGCAATCCTCCCCGTTGCCTCCTAACCTATGCGAGGACAACTCCGGTGGTGCCTCGGTTTCTTTAACTAATTCATGTTCTCCCAATTCACTTTCCAACACTTTGTTGGGCACCGCACAGGTAAACATTCTGAGCGTCACTGGCCACTGGCAAGTTTGCCGTTTAATTATTGACCCGGGAAGTCAAGTTAACTTTATAACAAATTCCCTGGTCGAAACTCTTGGTTTATCGCGCCGCAAATGCCCTTATGACTTGAAGGGAGTGGGACAAACCCCTCTAGGTCATGCGCAGGGACTTGTAAGTTGCAGTATCGCCCCTTTGACCGCTTCCAACGCTACCCTAAATTTTAACGCTGTAGTACTACCACGTATTACTGCTGATCTGCCAACAACGCCTTTGCCTAATGATCTTCGTGATCGATTTTCTACCCTTCAGTTGGCAGATCCATATTTTCACAAGAAAGCACCTATCGATTTATTACTAGGAGTAAGCACATTTCTTGATATCACTCCCGGTACTCCGGCCCTTATTAAAGGAAGCCCTTCTGCTATCCTCACTTCGCTCGGTTGGGTCATCATGGGCACAATACCACAAGCTAACCCTGGTTCTATTGTTGCCATGCATGCGCAGATCGACTCCCCAAATTCACTTGATAATTTACTTCAATCTTTTTGGGAATCGGAGGAATTGCAGAATAAATCCTTTTCTTCGCCTGAAGATGAATTTTGTGAAAATTTCTATACTACTACCACAACACGAGAACCCTCTGGACGTTACATTACTCGATTGCCTTTTCGCAAAAACTCTCCCCCAAATTTGGGGTGCAATCGAGATATTGCTATAAAGAGATTTATCAACCTGGAAGCTAAATTCACTCGAGATCCAGAATTTAAAAAATTGTACACGGATAATATTCAAGATTACATTGCTCAAGGGCACTTAGTCCCTTCTCAAAATATTTCCCCTTACATTCTCACCCATCACGGGGTGAAGAAGCTCACTTCGAAAGGCGCACAAGTCCGTGTTGTCTTTAATCCCGCAGAAAGGGATCCCAAGGGCGCTAGTTTAAATGATACCTTATTTAGTGGCCCTAAATTGCAATCAGATATCGGGGAAGTTATTACCAGATTCAGACTGCCTCAGATCGCACTCACGTGCGATATTAAACAAATGTTTCGTGCAATTTTACTTCACCCAGCTGATAGAAAATATCAGCACATTTTTTGGCGTTTTTCATCCGATCAACCACTTTTAGAATATGAACACACTCGAGTAATTTTCGGTGCTACGTGCAGTCCCTTTCTTGCCCAACGCACTATCCAACAATTAGTACTCGACGAAGGTACTCCGTATCCCTTGGCCGTTTCAGCTCTGAAACACTCTATTTATGTTGACGACATTTTGACGGGTGCGGATTCCGAAGAGCAAATTATGACTTTACGAGACCAGCTTATTGAACTTTTCCGGAAAGGAGGCTTTGAATTGGGCAAATGGTCTTGTTCAAACCCTCAGTTAATTTTTAATCTTAATTCAGCTTTGCACGATTTCTCTAAAGAAACTCTACCAATCAAAGTGTTGGGATTGGTATGGAATCCACATCTAGATTCATTTTGTTATCAGATTGACATCAACAAAGAAACGCCTACTAAAAGAGGCATTCTCTCTCGCATCGCACGTACCTACGACGTAAACGGATACCTAAGCCCTCTCATATTTATTCTCAAAACTCTCATGCAGCGACTCTGGCTGTTGAAAATCGGATGGGACGAACCTTTGCCCTTTGCTATCGAGAGTCAATGGACTCAAATTCTATCCGAATTGCCCCTCTTAGAGAAAATCTCTATACCTCGTTGCATTCTATCCGAGGGATGGATTCATGGACGCCTCATTGGCTTTGCGGATGCGAGTGGGGCAGGCATGGCAGCAGTAGTATACTTGAGACTACAATCGCTTAACACAATCTCAATTAATTTAATCGCTTCAAAAACTCGCGTTGCGCCCCTTAAAGCGTGGACAATTCCCCGCCTAGAACTAGGAGCAGCTTGCTTATTGTCCAAGCTCATTCATTGTATGCAACAATCTCTATCAATGTTGTCACTTGACAACCCCATATGCTTTTCGGACTCTTCTACTGCCCTTGCTTGGATCGCAACTCCCCCTTATCGGCTCAAGACATTTGTTGCAAATCGCGTTGCACAAATATACGAGCATCTTCCCAATGCTTTTTGGAGACACGTCCCAGGCAAGGAAAACCCTGCTGACGCGGCTAGTCGCGGTTTGCTCCCTTCTCAATTGTTAGACCATCCCTTGTGGTGGAATGGTCCCTCTTTTCTTTATGAAGATGAAAAAGATTGGCCACTTATAGTTGCACAACCCCCTGTTTCGTTGCCTGATCTCAAGGCCCCTGTGGTACAATCACATCTTGCCTCTCTCGACCTTTCTGAATTCACAAATTTATTTGACCGCACCTCCTCATTATTAAAGTTACAGCGAATCATCGCTTACGTGAGACGATTTGCGCACAATTGTCGAGCTAAAATACACCAAAAGCCTGATTTAAAATCCACAAATTTTATCACTGTTTCAGAATACAGGCAGGCTTTAGAATCGATAATTAAACTTACACAGGTGCATCACTTGCACACTGAGATTACTTTGATGGCCAAGGGCAAATTGTGCTCAAAGCGTTATCGCTCACTTACCCCCTTTGTCTCTCCCCATGGATTCGTCATGGTGGGGGGGCGCTTAAAACATTCACAATTGCCAGAAAGGTCACGACACCCCTACTTAATTCCAAGAAATAGTCAGCTCGCGAATCTCTTGGTGGATTATTTCCACATTTACTCAGGTCATGGAGGCCCTCGATTGGTGCAGTCACTCCTCCATAGACAATACTGGATTCCTTCCGCGCGAGACCTGATTAGGAAACGCATTTTTAGATGTCTGACATGCTATCGTTTTAAAGCTACCCCCTTGCAACCCCCGATGTCAGATATCCCCGCATATAGATTGCAACCCTCGCGATGCTTTTCACATACGGGTATAGATTTTGCAGGACCTTTTTTCGTAAAAGCTTCCCTTTTGCGGACGACTAAATCAGTTAAATGTTACTTCGCACTGTTCGTGTGTATGGTTACGAAAGCCATACACTTGGAAGCCACCTCCGACCTGACAACAGACTCTTGTCTTGCTGCGTTAGATAGATTTATTTCGCGCCGTGGTCTTCCCTCACACATTTATACTAATCAAGGTCGTAACTTCAAGAGCGCTGCTCGAGAAATATCAGAAATTTCTCAATTTCTCGCCAAATCGAACGAACCGATCGCTCAATATTTAGCTACGAGAAATGTTGAGTGGCATTTCAACCCACCCTATGCGCCTCACTTTGGAGGGCTCTGGGAAAGCGGCGTGAAATCGGTGAATCACCATTTTAAACGGATAATAGGTGCGCAAATACTCACGTTCGAAGAATTCATAACCGTACTCACCCGCATTGAAGGCATTCTAAATTCGCGCCCCCTATGCGCACTACCCAATTCACTACCCAATTCTCCTTACTGAGCTCTTACCCGGTCCGGACGGAATTACCCGCGCCGTGCGTGTTGGAACAACCACGGGAGACGTTTTGAGGGCTACTAACAAGGTAGTACCTCTACCCTTGGCGTAATCACCAAAATGATTCATATATTTTTGTTTTCAATTTATTTTTTATTTTTTACTTAATTATTTCTGTTGTCTTTGTTAATTTACCCACAGTAAATTCTCATTGTAGTTAATTTGAGTATCGAATTAATGATTACTATTTAGTTACACAATTTCGGTTGTGCTTGCAAAATATTTCCTATTTTGGATGGGGGGTATGTTCGGTACAAACAAGCGGTTTTTCAATCGGTTGGCAACATATTCTCCTTTCCATATTTTCACCCTTTTTTGCCGAGCACAACTCCCCACCCCATCCTTGTTCGATCCGCTGATCGAGTGAGGGACTCGTAAAAACACAGTCACACGCGACGGTCGATCTCGCGCCACCCTGGCGATTCTGTGAAGTAGTGCCGATCGTGCCAATCACCCCGAACCGGAAGCTGTAAGGACTCGGAGCTTGACACCCAAAAGGTCAGATCCCTTTTCTATTCCCTTACAGGTTCTCCGACTTTGTTGTCGGCCGCCGCAAAAAAACCGCTACGCGTTTCACGGCAGCTCACGCTGCGAGTTACCAGACTCCGTAGGGCACAAACACCCCCCTTCAAACAGTGACATATTTAACTGTAGTCTGAGAGAATTCAAGGCATTAATTTCTAGTGTGGAATTTAACATTTAAGGTTAACGGCGATTGACCACCTACTGTATTATTGTTTTTTTTACACTTAATTTAATTTAATTTATTTATCTTGAAAGTTATATATACATTTCCTTATATATATATATATATATATATATATATATATATATATATATATATATATATATATATTTAAAACATTTATATTCGAATGATTATTTTAGTACATAGTTGTTACTCTGTAATTGGGTTTTTGCCTGCTGGGTAACAAAGATTATTATTATTATTATTATTATTAAAAAACAATGTCTTAATTAATAAGATCTTTCATTTTAAATTTGCATTTGTTAGTTGGTTTGAAGAGAATTTGACCTAAACGTTGCATATACTTTAATGGAGCGTTGTAACAAATGAAATTAAATAAAATTTTAAATATTTTATTGAATAATTCAATATCCAGAGGTGTATTTACACGGGAAGTAGTTGTTTTAATAGATATTTATCATCTTAAGTTGTCCTATCAATTAAGACATTGTTTGCATTTTCACGAATAACATATTCGTAATTTTATATATTATGTTTAAAGTGTGCAAACTATAAGATGCGTAAGCTTATTTTCTTGAATTGAAATAGTTTTGAATTTGAATTTATCTTGTCAGAATAATATAACTTGCATAAACATAAAATATTTCTATAGAAACTATATAAAAAGGAAACATTTATAATATAATTTAATTAAATCAGACCGTGTGCAGATGCTTACAAACGCACAATTTTTAAATGATTTTAAACAAGCGGCGATTTCAAAACGACAAAATATAATTGAATCGATTATTTGGAAAAGGGCACAAAAGACATTTTCGGCCATTTTCGTTTTATATTATTTTTCAACAAGTTTATTGAAGACGCAGCGTTTGGTGCGAAAAGGGAACAAAATATCACGCTAGAAACGCTCTAACATATACCCGCTCCACTGCGTTTGGTTCGAAAAAGTTACATGCGACGCACATGTGACCTTTTTGAAATAATCAAGCATGTGTTTTGTTACATCATGGCGCTGGTTCTCGCTGTCAGATTTCAGTTAGAATTTAACTGTCATTGAATCGGGTGTGAATTTTGGTGTTTGCAAAGATTAATAACAGATAAAGATTTTAAGCGAAATGAGTGAGTTAAGTGGAAGCGAATCTGATGGTAATAATTTACCAAAACGCAAGAAAGGAGTTTTGAATACGGAAAACTATAAATCAAATGTTATAAAAAGGGCCAAAGTGAAAGGAATTGAACATCTTAATCCGGACTGCAGGTAGAAGTTTTGAAATTATAAAACATTAAGTATTTTTGACTTTTTTTTGGGTTTTTGTAGGTGCCAAATGAAATGTTTTAGTAACTTCAGTGAAGACCAAATGAAGAATATTATAGATCGGGTAAATAGTTTTGATGACAAAGATGCACAAGATACATTTCTTCAAAGTCTCATCGAAAGTTGTTCCATCAAGAGAAAAAGTAAAGTTTCTGTCACCGAAAAACCCAAACCCAAGGCTTCATATCATATCTGCTTAGAAGGGCAACGCATTAAGGTGTGCAAACAGGCGTTTGTTAGTTTACATGGGATTACAATGAAAAAAGTAAGACGTCTCAGTTTGCTATCAGTATCCGATACCACACCAAAAGATAGACGTGGGAAAGAAGTAGGATCAAGACATAATGCTGTTTCTGGAGAAATTTGTACCAAGATAAAAGAGCTTATCGAAAAATTCGATGTTAAAGAAGTCCACTACTCCAATACTATAACCAAAAAATACTTACCGGCTACACTTAATGTGAAAGTTATGCACAAGATGTTTATTGATGAAAATTTAGACCTAAAAGGAAAAGTAAAGTACAACTTTTTCTTAAAGTTTTTCCATGAAAATTTTAATTTGAGATTTGGTAGGCCGCAAGTGGATGTGTGTTCATACTGTGAGGAATGCGGACAAAAGTTGAGAGATCCCAATCTAAATGATAACGCCAAGCGTGTTGCTGCTGCTTCACTTGTAGTTCATAAACGAAGAGCAAAGAAGTTCTCAAAAAAAATTGAGATAAAAGAACTTTGCGCTGAGAAAGATAATGTCATGGGTCTAGTATTCGACTACATGCAGAATTTGCCGTTACCAAATATTCCTGTACAAGAAATTTTTTATCTGCGACAGCTGTAGGTATATGAATTTTGCATCCACAACTTGAAGACTGGAAAGGCAACATTCTATTCATACCACGAGGGGCAAGCATTAAAAGGCCCGAATGAAGTATGTACATTTTTAAATATGTACATTAATGAGCATGTTAATAAAAGTATAGATGAGCTCTACATATTTTCTGACGGTTACCCGGGACAAAACAAAAATCATACTGTGGTAAGATTTTTAATGACGTTGGCGGCAAACAATAGGTTTAAGAAAATTATACACTATTTCCCCCTGAGAGGACATTCATTCAACCATTGTGATAGAGACTTTGGAACTGTCAAAAGAAAAATAAGAAGAGTCGATAGAATCTATACTCATCAAGAATATATGGAAGCTCATCAAAAAGGCATCTGTATCCGGAAAATTTTATGTGAAAGAAATACAATATTCTCAAATAATAGACTATAAAAAATGGTGGCCAACACACTATAAAAAAACTACCGAGTCTATTGAAACACAAAAAAGGAAAGTCCCTAGAGATCAAAGAGTACATTTTCAGATTTCACATTACAATCACTTTAGATACGATTCAACAAATCCTGGAGTACTTATTGTTTTCGAATATATAGATGGGCTCACCTCGTTCTCTTTTCTAACTAGGTCCAGGACTAATCCTTCTGCTGGGGAAGCGTATAAAGCCTATACTGACAAGGTTCCAATCAATAAAAAAAAAGTTGATAATTTGAAATCCTTAATCCAGTATATTCCCGAGGAAAACAAAGAATTTTACACTATGGTATTTGCCTGGCCAACAGGAGTTTCTGAAGAAATTCCTGAAGAAGACTTTTAATACCTATTGATATAAATCCTATTTTGCTTTTATAAACTTACTTAAGTTCTACCTATTATGTAAAAATATATCATCTTTAATAAATAATGTAAATTGCCTTTATTTTTATGTTTCATTCTGAATAAGTTTGGAAAGGGGCAGAAATGCATTAAATATAAAATAATTTTTATAATATAAAATTTTCAAATATCCACGAAAAATTACTTTGAATTGGCTTATTCGAATACCAGCGAACATACAATAACATGTATATGACTTTATGTATATGAACATTTAAATGAAAAAGTTTTTTCTTCCTACTGTAAAATTTACTCTGAAGTAGATGTGTCCTTTTCCAAATACCCGATTCAATTGATAGCAGCGACTAGGGGCGGGGGTTCTAACCCCCCGTAACCTTTTTCTAGCTACGCCACTGAATATACCCCGTAACAAAAAAAACCTGTATTTATAATTTGCATTAATTCCCTATGTGTTTATTTTTACGATTAATTAAAACAACCACACTTAGACAATATGAGCTGTGCTAGTTTATATTTTATTGTGTAAACTTTACTCAGCTCCGAAATACGTATTTGTTTAAATACAAACAATAAACAAAGTAAACAGACAACAAAATACACGTGCACTTTGCAGTTTAGAAGCGCACACACACACACGAACGAATTAAATGCATTCGTACGTATCCTAAAGCTCAAAGCTGTTTACACACACGTTGCATGTTGTTAATATAATATTGAAACCCGACCAGTTATAATAAACAGCACCGTTATCGATCGTTTACAAGCAGACACATGAATTCACCTAGTTGTTTATAATCAAACGGTAAACTGCAACTATTCAGCAAGTCGAAAAGGACTGAAAAGGCACTGTTAGACAACTCGAAAGTCGCAGTTCCGATATTACAATTTTGGCACTAGTGCTGTAATAACGCTCGAAGGCAGGCAAATATAATACGATAAACTATCACCAAATGGTGTTTAATGCTAGGGATCAAGGCCGTAGCCAGGGGGCTGATATGGGGATTTAAATGTTCAAAATTTTTAAATGTTAAATTTTTGTATGTAAAAATTACAGATCAAAAACAATACTTCAACGTTTTTCACGTTAACGAATATTTAGGAAATCCATGAATCCATGAATACCAAGAATTTAAAATTTAGTTTTGTTATTGATAATGAGCACCTTGTGTCTCGAAATGTACATCTAACATAAAAATAAAAAGTGAAGTAAGGAATAACAGTCTTTCTATTTGTAATTTAAAATTTGATGGAAATTTTGTAAATTATTAAAAAGTATCGACGTTTAATAAATTATCGAAAATTTAGAAAATTCAGGAAAAGTTTAAAATTTTGAAAAGTAACGAATATCTTGTATCTTATGAAAAACTTCATTTTCAATAACAAACTAACTTGATAATGAGCACATTGTGTCTCGAAATGTACATCTAAACATACATATAAAAAGTGAAGTAAGGAATAACAGTATTTTTTAGTGTATTCGCAATTGTATTTGTTTTTGAAGGAACATTTTAAAAATATTCAGAGGAACTCGAAAGACGTTTTTAAAGAAACAACTTTTCAACTGGTTACGAAAGCTATTTTTCAGACAACATATTTTTAATGAGTCGTGAAAGTCGTTTTTGGATGACAACTTTTCAACAAATCGCAACAGACGTTTTCAAGCGAGAACTTTTTAGCGAGAGATGAAACGAGCTTTAGTATTTGCACAATTTTCAGTGCATTTACGTTCCGAATTGAATTTCACGTGCGTTGCGATGAATGGGTAAATATTTTTCAGGGGAAATTTATGCATGTCGAGTACGTTTTCAGTTTAAATAATTCGTCTGGGTTTTCAGAAGTGAACGAATGGTTGAAATTATTTTGTAAATTCGGAATTTGTTCAATGCATGTGATTTAATGAAATATTTTTAGTATTGTAAATTGGCTAAACTATACCTACGCTGGGTTATTATATATTTCAGAAAATGTCTCACCAAATAATTAATAAGATTAAAGCCTGTTTGCACCCAAGTCGATTACGTTATTCAGTGATTAGTACTTCTTAAAAATATAGCAATTTTGATGAAGGTTTGAATTAAATTACACTTGGTTTGTTTCACAATTTTCTCTTTACTATTTACTCGACTAGTTTCGCGTTTTACAGCTTTATCAGGAGTCCACTCCTGTAATCTGTAATAAAAAAGTGTTTTAAATATTTTAAACTTGACAATTAATCAGTGATTTTACGCGCGTGGCGCATGAAGTAAAATTTCGAGTTGAGAAAAGCCCGAATTCGGATTTGGACGCTGCGCGTCCAAATCCAAATTCTTCGGGCTTTTCTCAACTCGAAATTTTACTTCATGCTTAGTCTGGGAGTGGAAGACACTCGTTTAATATTTTGAAATTGTTGATGAATTTTCAACATATAAGTTTATTATCAAAGTTTTGACGATTTCTAGTGATTTATCAATTTTGACACAAATCTTAACGCTTTTCGTAAATGTCTAAGATTTCCTCTAAATAAAATAGACTTTGAATATGAACTAGACACAATAAAAGCAATAGCATTTAACAATGGCTACACTGAAGATTTAATTAATAAAATGTTAAAAAAGAAACAACACAAACAATTACGAAATTACTTTTATAGTGGGACAAATTCAGACACAATAACATGGAATAGATTAGAATATATTAAGCCACTGTCTTTACAAATCAAAAATAATTTAAAAGGAAAGAATAATAACATAATTTTGACAAACACAAATAATTTAGGAAAATTAATAGTTAACAATAAAATCAAAACTGAAAATTGTAAATTGAAGAAAAGTGGTATTTATGAATTAAAATGTGATGATTGTGATGCAGTGTATATAGGACAAACCGGCAGGTCTTTTGATATCAGGTTAAAAGAGCATAAAAAAGACATAGAGAATAAAAAACAAACCACCGGTTTTTCTAAGCACTGTATCACATCTAATCACCACTTTTCTTCAAACGATTTAAAAATTCTGCATACAGGTAATAAGGGATTAACGCTTAACTACCGGGAGGGTTTAGAAATTTCAAAAGCCATAAAGGCAAGTAAAAATGTGGTCAACGACAACGAAGACCTTTGGAATTCCCCGATATTAAATGCCCTTATTACCCAATAAAACCTAAAACTCGAAACTGTATATATTCCCAAACAAATCCATTTGTACATCATTCTTGATAATGGCATTAAGCCGAAACTAGTAGAAAATAAAATAAAATACATATAAGTGAAACAAAACCAAGTGAATTTAATTTACAAACCATTATATTTTAAAATGTTTTACCAAGTGATTAATGAGCAAAAAGTGTCCGATAGACTATATCGGACACATTTTGCTCATTAATCACTTGGTAAAACATTTTAAAATATAATGGTTTGTAAATTAAATTCACTTGGTCTAAGATTTCTTTTAATTTTAAAAATTCTCGCGGCTTTTCTGAATTTTCGTTTCGTTTTACAGCATTATCAGGAGTCCACTCCTGATAATGCTGTAAAACGCGAAACTAATCGAGCAAATAGTAAAGAGAAAATTTTGAAATAAACCAAGTGTGATTTAATTCAAACCTTCATCAATATTTAAAAATGTTTCACCAAGTGATAAGTGAGAAAACTATTCAAGAAATAGCAATTTTATATATACATTATTTACAAAATCGCATAATGATAAAAGTGACATGTTTAGGACATTTTACAAATTTTAAACATTCGTATATTGTAGAATTTTGACTTAATCAAAGGTTTAATGAATGATTAGTCGTTGGACTTTAATCAACCACTAATCATTAATTAAACATTAAGACAATTTATCATGAAGAAAAATTGAGTTTGTCAATAGTTTGCAGAATATTTACAAAATATTAAACGAATTCAAATTAATATTGACTTTCTGCAAAATGTTTGTCCAAATATTCATTGAAACAACTACTTCTTGAGCTAATACCCCGACAGATATTGAATTATAAATGAATATTTGAGTTACACGACAGCACTGCTGTTCTATGCATAATTTATATGAAAATAATTGGAAATGTGTAAAACGTGAATCGAGTGTACATCTTGTGAAGCTACTTTTACTACTATTAACTTACCGTTCGGCCAGACTAACCCAGAGGAGTAGGGGGGGTTAAAACGAAAAAAAAAATAAAATGGGCGTCAAGTGATTACGGACGGTAAAGTAGTACACAAATAAAGAAAATCACGAACCAAGATCGTACTAATACATATATTAAGAAAAATCAACATATATAAATTCAACAACTCAATTCAATACAAAACAAAATAATACATTTAAATTAAGAGATATTTCCTTCTGCGTAATTTCTTATTAATTTTAATAAAAGGTAGTCAATTGAAAATTGAAACTTAATTTGAAAACTGAAAGTAGTTAAATGTACTACAATACAAGAAAACATAGATATAAATTTGTCTGACGTTTCGAGAACCAGAATTAATAAATTTAATAGATCTGATCTCACGCCGACCGGTGGTAGATAAATATATATAGCTATACAAATGTATCTTTACAATGGTTATACAATATATAATGGTTTATTATTTATTTGTAAGAATTACTCATCTCGGTTTTGATTATTCAACTAATAGAATAAATATACGTATTTTCATTCTTAAAATATTCATTTCAATTAATAGAAAAAAAAAACATTGACGTTGAACATTTATTTTTCCCCAATTCCCCAAACAAACAAGAAAAAAAACTGCAAGTGAATACCCCAAATACTTATCTAATTTTTATTTCGGTCTTTCCTCCAACCCGACTTATCAGAACGCCACAGCTCACAACAGCTCACAACCAATTCCTCGTTGACATAATTTAACTAAGAAATTCCGGAGCGGCTTCACCACGTATTCTTCCTCGCATTTCGCAACCACGGGGAGTGAATTCCAGAACAATCTTGCGCCAACCAACAGTCCAAACTGATATAGTGTACGGTCATTGGAAATAGAAAACCGGAAGCCAGAAACCGGAACCAGAAACGAATAGGTAATCCTGACATGAAACCTAAAACGTCCCAAGAGATTAGGGATATGATGAGGGTTTTTTTTTCCAATTGAGAAAAAAAATAATAAAACCCCCTTTTCTTTATACCTATGTCACACGGAATATCCTATTTGGTGAATAAATTTGATATTAGCATGATCATAATTTAATTACAACCTAAAAACTGGAATGTGCTTACCTCTAGATGATTTAAGGATATCGAGGACGACACTCTTTTCAATCCGCTTGAAGCGAAGTAAATTATTTTTAAATAATTCCAAACAATTTACAATATAATCCTCAGGAAAATCTATCCCTCAAAACCAGAGGAAACCAATCGGTTATTAAATTAATTTTCGAAGATAAAAAAATGGCGTGGTGACCTCTAATCGATTTGATGTGTTTACGCCGCGAGTGCCAGGTGTGAAAAAGAACGAGAGCGCGGAGCGCGATTACCACGGAGGACCGAGACAACAAAAAAAATTAAACAATAGCATTTTCGAATTAATTTTGATAAAGCACAATAAGTTGTATATATTAATTCCTCATATTGAAAATAAAAATAACTTAGAATAATTTTACGCAAAAATCACGTAACAATCTGCTCTAGCTTGTTTTAATATAATTAAGCGGGATAAAACTACTAAAAAATTGTGAAAATTAGCACAGGGGTTACATTATTGATCAATAACGTGGTGAGTGAATCCTGAATAAATTGCAACAGTTATTCAATTGTTAATTTGCGAATTTCAATTGGTAAAATTCCACAACGTCAACGTAGCGGTGTGAAGGTGATATTACGGAAAAAATTAAATTAAAATTGTATGCATTTATCTTTACCCACGGTCATACATACTGATTGAATCGATGTTTGTATCGTATTCATTCATAATATTGTATTCCATTCATAGTTATTTACTATAATTGTTGAAATTAAATCCAACGTTTTATCGTTTCCTCTCCGTGGTCTTTCTTATCCCGCTGTTGTGTCTTTATTAGTTAGTCTCCACGAAGGACCCCGTCGGTGTGAAGCGTGTGCCCCTCGTTTTGTTTTTGTTTTTTGTGCCCACTTGTCCTCAAACCTTGCTTCTTGCTTTCCATATAATTCTTAATCTCTACCTCACATCCATGCAGAAAATAAATGACAACATTACAAACACTTAACTATATAATAATAATAATAATATTTATTACCCAACAGGACATCCCAATTTCAGAGTATTATTACAAAAGTAAAAATTCTTAAAATAATATATATAAACAAAACAAAATAAAATTACAAAAATAAAGATAAAGATCACGTGATTCTATTTAAACAAAATAAATTAAATATTTAGAAATTATAATAATAAAATAATGGCAAAATAACTAAGAAATAACAATAGTTAGTCCATGCAGCCGTTTGTTGTTATTAATATTAAGTACCAGAAATTATGTTCTTGAATTCACGTAAGTCCAAGTGAAAAATATCACAATGAGTGGCAAATATGTTGTGATACACACAAATGCGACGCACTGGGGACAGTTCCAAGACATTAGTTTGAGCTTTTTGAACATAAAAGCTGGTACAATGACGTGTCGAGAGTCTAGGTACATAAAAATGTATCCTTTGCAAAAGTTCCGAACAATCAACTGAATTATGTAGTAACTTAAACAAGAAGATTTGACCGTGAATATTCCTACGTTCGACCAAAGTAACTGCATCAAACTCTTCTAAAAGTAATTCATGACTGAAACCTTGAGGGGGGTAGGTACCATGCATTTTATACCACAAGTATTTATAAAATTTACGCTGAATATTCTCGACCGATTGAATAGATGAAATATAAATTGGATTCCAAACAATTGAGCCATATTCTAGAATCGATCTCACATATGAGTTATACAACGTTTTTAAACAATTAATATTATTAAATGATCTAGTATTACGTATGATGAATCCAAGAGCTCTGTTAGCTTTTAAGATAATAGCGTCGTAATGATGTTTAAACGTAAAAAGCGAATCATAGGTTACTCCTAGATCTTTAAATACATAGAACCTTTCAATTGACTGATTATCAACGGTATATGTATATATGATCGGATTTCTTTTACGCGAATAAGTCACAACTTTGCATTTGGCTACATTAAGATAAAGGTTATTAGTTTGGCACCATGTACAAAGTATGTCAAGCATGTTTTGTAATTGCGAACAAGATGAAGAGTCATAGATAGTTGAAAACAATTTAAGATCATCGGCAAATAATAAGTGTTTACAATCTAAAATGAAGCTCAAGTCATTTATAAAAAGAAGGAAGAGTAGCGGGCCAAGGTTTGAGCCTTAGGGTACACCAGAGCAAGCCAAAAATGTCTTTGATTTAAATCCATTAACCCAAACATTAAGTGGACGATCACATAAGTATGAGTTGAATAACTTTATTAAATTGATATGGAAACCGTAATTATTAAGTTTTTGCAAAAGTACAGCATGATCAACACGGTCGAAGGCCTTCGCAAAGTCTGTATATATACAGTCGACCTGACCTTTACCATCGAGTTTGCTGCACACATACTCATTGAAGCAACATAAATTAGTCATTGTTGACCTGCTTTCCATGAACCCATGCTGATAACTTGAAATATAGTTTCTGACTTTCGGGTATATGTAATTATAAATTATTATCTCAAAAACCTTAGCAAAGTTGGACAACAAGGTAATAGGTCTGTAGTTGCTGACTTCCTTGGAATCGCCAGATTTAAGTACGGGACACATTCTCGAATTCTTCCAGACTGAGGGAAAAATGGTGAACTTAAGTATTAGATTAAAAATTGTTTCAAGGGGTTCAATTAAAACAGAAGCACAATCTTTGATTAAAAAAGTGGGGATACCATCCATGCCGCAGGACATGGTATTACCTAAATGTTTTATTGCACTATGAATATCGTCAGAATTGATTGAAGTTATGTTAATAGATTGATAGTTATTATAGGTTTCTGAGGATAAATTGGCATGTGAGCTCATAACATAGACACTTTGAAAAAAATCGGCAAAGACGTTTACAATAGCAAGAGTTGAGTTTAGTTCAACATCATTACAGTGCATAACTCCTGGAATTCGTGTAGTACGTTTTTTAGAATTAATAAAATTCCAGAACTGCTTTGGATTCGACGTAATGTTGTTTGACATTGTGCTAATGTAATCTGTATAAGCAGTAGATATAGCATATTTGCTATGCACCCTAGCAGCACGACACAGGTTAAGAGATATATGATCTTATTGCAAATGTTACGAATACACAAATTCTTGAATTAGAAAACATTATACAAACAATAAATGATAATCTTACTACATCGAAAGCAAATATTGATATATTACAAAACGAAAATAAGTAACTAAAAGAAAGAATTTGTCATCTCGAAAGGCAGCAGCGTAAAAAGTATGTATTAATTTTTGGAATACCGGAAAGCAAAGACGAACCATTAGTACAAAATACATTAGAATTATTCAAGGAATAACTGCAACTACAACTTAGGCCAGAGGATTTTTCAAATGTGTTTCGGCTAGGAAAAAATTCCGGACAACGACCAATATTCATTGAATTCGTTAGGTGTTCCACAAAGCAATCGGTACTTGCCAATGCAAACAAATTGAAAGGCTCTGATATATATATATATTAATCATGATTTACCAAATGAAAATAGAGTATAGAATAAAATATTACGAGAGCATTTACGAAAGGAAAAGAAACTGAATGCTTACATTAAAAATTTTCAACTAATTATTGAAAATGAGGTGTATACTGTTGAAGAGTTGATTGACGCACCCGAAAATATCGATGAAACTCCAACATCTGCTAGAACCAGGGCGCCTATATCCATTAACATCCCTAGTCTGAGTACCGATACTGCAACTGTCGACCGCTTAGAAGACATTGGTCAAGATGTTTCTCCGGTTACAACATCATCAGAGAAGAGCGCTACACCAAATTCTAATGACTCAACCCATGGAACTAGCAGAATACTGCGCAATTTAATTAGTAAAATATGATTAGGGTATTAGTAAATGTCCACTTATATCTTAGATAGAAATCCGTTACGTTATCACACTAATGAAAACAAATCGTTGAATATTACTTTTATTTTCTTATTTTCTCTATTTAAAAAATTATGCATAACCTAAAAATAGGTCATATAAATACCAGATCGATCATTTCGAAACTGGAGATGCTTCGCGATCATATTTATACTGAAACATATGATAGTCTTGGAATATCAGAAACGTGGTTGTCTGTAAACATTTCTGATAGCATGGTGGGGATTAAAGGGTATAATATCGTACGACAGGATCGCCCACATCGTAGAGAAGGCGGGGTGGCGTTCTACATTTCAAATAGGCTAAAATACGAACAGATTAAAACCTCTACAAAAATTGAGCAAATTTGGATTAAAATATATATAAAGACAAAGCCGAGTATTATAGGAGTAGTCTACAGACCCCCGCACGCGGACTATATTGACTTCATTAATGATATTAATATTGTATTTTCTAACCTCATTATGGATAGCAATGATATTTTTCTTGTTGGCGATTTAAACATAAATATGCTAAATATAAAATCTCCTTCGACAGCACAATTAAATAACTTATTAAACAGCTATGGCCTAATCCAGTTAATCTCGTCTCCAACAAGAATAGGTATTAATAGCGCCACTCTGTTAGATGTCATCATAACCAATAGCGCATCCATTAATACGTCCGGTACTGTTGGAATAACCTTTTCAGATCATGACTCGGTCTTTTGTACGTTAGATATTTCCAAGAAATCTGTACATTATTATATCAAACGGTATCGGTCATTTAAATATTTTTATTCAATTTTGGTAATTTAAATCGACATTATTAACTCCATAATAACCGTAATAAACAAGGTTTTATTCACTAGTGAACTAAAATTTTTTTAGGTCACTAGTGAGTTAAAAAATTTATTTAAAAATAAATGTAAAGTACATTTTCTTTACAATTTCGTCAAAATTGAATAAAAACATATATACGCCACGTGAATTAAACACCTTTATTCACTCAAAGAAATGATTTCACTCGCGCCGAGGCGCTCGTGAAATCAAAAATCTTTTCGTGAATAAAATCGTGTTTAATTCACTTGATGTATAATATTTATAATGAAGATAGTTTTTATTCATTTATTAATTTCTATTATATGTTTGATATGCAGGATATTGATAGTAAAGTAAACTACTTTAATGAATGCATTCGTACTGTATTTGATGTTCATGCGCCATACGTAACTACTAAATTTGTTAAACCTTACTCTCCTTGGATCACGAATACAATAAAATGTATGATGTCACTACAAGATAAAGCATTACAAAAATACAAACGCACACTAATACTACCACATTTCAATGAGTATAAGCAACTAAGAAACCACGTAACATCATCAATAAAACGCGAAAAAAAAGCATTCCTCGAATTTGAATTCAATAATTGTAAAAAGAACCAACTATGGAGAAAGTTAAAATTATATTACATCCATTCAAAGAAAAAAAGAGAACTACCCATTTATTTAAATAATGTGGACGATATAAATTACCACTTTGTTAATTCTGTACCATCTACTAACATAAATAATGCTGAACTGATATACCACTACCAAAATAATAATTTACTAATGCCAAATATTAAACTTAAATTCGAACCGGTTGACGAAATTAGCATCTACAACATACTAAAATCAATAAAAACTAATGCTATGGGATATGATAATGTATCTTGCCGTATGATTAAACTATGTACCCCACATATTTTACCATATCTGAAACACATAATTAATGCATGTTTGACAGAGGGCGTATTTCCAGATGCATAGAAGATTGCAATTGTAACACCGATAGCTAAAGTAGCTAAGCCCGACAGTGTAAATGATTTACGACCGATAAGTATTTTGCCAATTTGCTCTAAGATATTAGAAAAATGTATGTCGATACAAATTCGTCAGTTTCTGCATCTAAATAGTATACTGCCAGAGAAACAATCTGGGTTCCGTCATGGATATAGTTGTGAGACTGCACTTATTGATCTTGTTGATGATGTATTATTTATTTATTTATTTATTTGTACGGAAATCTCCATTTTACATTAAATATATATATAATAAGTGTGTGTAAATTAAACATATAACAAATAATACAATGCACATGATAGTTATAAAATCATCAACTTGAACTTTTCACACATCTTCTTAACTCCATTAATAATAACATTCAGTTCACTACAGAAATGGAGGTTAACAATAGTTTAAATTTCCTCGACTTAACCATATCCAGAATTGACAATAAATTAGATTTTAAAATTTATAGAAAACATAGCTTTACCGATACCATAATACCTAATTCTTCTAACACACACCATAAAATTACTCCACTCCTTAATCCATAGACTTATACATATCCCCCTTAATCAACATAATTTTAAACAAAAACGAAAAACTATAATAACAATTGCATTTAATAACGGTTACAGTACTCAATTAATAGATAGATTTGTCAAAAAGAAAAAATTAAAACAATTTGAAAAATATTTTTATGCGCAAAACAAAACGGAAAAAAATAAGTGGTACAAACTGGAATTTGTTAACAACCTATCAGAAAATATAAAAAATTGTTTAAAAGGGTATAAATTTAGTGTTTTAATGACAAATCCAATTAATCTACACAAACTTTTAGTGCATAATAAATCCGACATAGACAAATTTGAAAAAAGTGGCGTATACGAAATCAAGTGCGGAGATTGTGATTGTGTATTTATAGGACAAACAGGAAGAACTTTTAAAATTAGATTAAGTGAACACAAAAAATCAATATTAAATAATACATTTTCCACCGGACTTTCACAACATTGTAGAGAAAATAACCATTTTTTCAATAATAGTATTTTAAATATTTTGTATTCAGGTAATAAGGGACGTGACTTAAATCTCCGAGAGGGATTAGAAATAAACAGAGCAATAAAAAATGGAAAAACCACGCTTAATAACATCGAAGACATTTGGCTTTCCTCCATCGCGACGGCCCTTATTACCTGAAATTAGCTGTAAAATTTGTATAAATATCGATACATTTGTAAAATTTTGTACATATCTCCTTGAGAATGACCTAAGGTCGAAACTAGTTGGAGTAAAAATAAAAAATCAGTGAAACAAACCAAGTGTTTTAATCAAAGCGTATTATAAAATTCAAGTTACAATTAGCTAATAAATACAATTAAAAAACAACTACAAGATCAATGAGCGAAAGGTGGCGCTTAAATATATTATAAGAATTACAAAATATTAAAAAGTTCGGAAATGTATTTAGTATATTACAATATTTCATTATGCGACAAACAGGATTATTAGAGGCATAATTTGTGCGATTGGTGTTTAAACGAAACAAAGATTTGTTTCGTAGAACAGTGGATGAATAAAAATTAAAGTTTAATGCCCCAACCAATATGCTACTGTTCACAAAGCTATTAATTAGTTTGTACCCACAGCACAAATCTAGCATAAGTCTTCTGTAGCGAAGAGATTTTAAATTTAATACATTTAGCATATAAGATCGGCTATAATTTATCCGGGCAAGACCTAGCTTATGTGAAGCAAGTAATAAAAATCTAGTTTGGACCTTTACAATTAAGTCACTGTGGTTGTTAAAATGTGGTGTCCATATTACAGAACAGTACTCCAAATGAGGGCGAACTAAAGTAACGTAAAGAGTTCTGAATGTATTTATACTGAACTCTTTAGAGAATCTGTTTACAACACCTAACGTCGAAAGAGATCTACTTATAATACTGTATATATGTGGGATGAAGGTTAAGCGGCAGTCAAATATAACCCCTAGATCACGCACTTTCTCAACAAATGGTAAATTGTAGTTATTTATAAAGTACTCAACTAAACTACGTCTATTTCGACCAAAAGATATAGCCATACATTTCTTTAAGTTAAGTTGTAGACAGTTGTTGGTACACCAGGTAGATAAATTGTTTAAATCATGTTGTAAAAGTCTCTGATCAGTAGCCGTTTCAATGACTCTAAAAATCTTTAAGTCATCTGCAAACATAAGGTACCTACAGTTTTGTATGATACTACCAATATCATTAATGAAGAGCAAGAACAAGATTGGTCCACAATGAGATCCCTGAGGCACACCAAATGTCACATGAACTGCTTTAGATATAAAATTATCAATTTTAACAAACTGCTGTCGGTTATTTAAGTAACTGGAAAACCATTTTACCATATTGTCACTAAAGCCAAGACATTACATGAAAGAGACAAAAATAAACTAACAGCTGTTGTTCTTCTGGACTACAGTAAAGCGTTTGACACCCTAGATCACAAAACACTTTTGGCCATCTTAACATTTATTGGGTGTAATGATAATGTAATTAAAATGATGAAGTCATATTTAGAAAATCGAACACAACAAGTAAAAATTAAAGAAGAACTTTCACTATCTTTGACTATTAATAAGGGTGTGCCTCAGGGATCCATTTTTGGACCACTACTGTTTACAATTTACACATGTAGTATGTTTTCAGGATTGCGCTACAGTAAAATACATCAATATGCGGATGATACGCAAATCTTCACTGGCGAAAGAAATTAACGCATCATTTGTGATTTTTTTGATATCTTGGAATCGAGTTTTCTTTGAACACAAACATATTTTTTCAATAAGAAATCTTATCAAGCATGCTGTTTTACATGTTGTGTTTTGTCTTTTGTTCTCATGGTTTTCTGTCAATAAATAAAATGAAGCACTTTTCATTATTCTGACTGTAAGAAAGGTTCATATAAAATTTCTTTTTGAGTTTGTTTTCAAGTAATTGTTAAAATTAAGTGCTAACTAGTGAAGAATGAATATGGATAGACGTCCGAATCTTAATTTAAGCAGTGAAGAAGCTGTGATTGTGGTTACACTTGCAGATGAAGGTAGGAGTCAGCATTACATCAGTCAGCGTCTTGGTGTTAATCAATCGACCGTATCTTGTGTCGTGAAGAGACATCGGGAAACTCAGGCATACTCAAGAAGGCCAGGACAAGGGAGAAAAAGGGCCACAACTGCTGTTCAAGACCGTTTTTTAATGATGCAGACGTTACGCGAACGGTTTATTACGGCTCCTAGGCTACAAAATATGCTCGCAGAGATCCACAATGTTCATGTAAGTTCCGTTACCATCAGAAAAAGGTTACGTGGTTTTAATTTAACTCCGAAAACAGCGACAAAAGGACCACAATTAACCGCAGACCATCGTAGAGCCAGGTTAACATTTGCGCAAGAACATGTAAACTGGTTACAGGCCGATTGGGCTAATGTTATGTTTAGCGACGAGTCCAGATTTTGTCATTACGGCAGTGACAGACGAATGCATGTGTACAGACGGCCAGGTGAACGTTATGCGCAGTGTAACATTGTTCCGACTGTTATGTTTGGTGGAGGCTCTGTTATGGAGTGGGGTGGTATCACTTTAGAGGCTCGTACGGAGTTGGTGGTCATACCAAGAGGAAGCATCACGGCAGCGTCTTACATTGCAAACATTTTAGAAGCATCCGTAATGCCTTTTGCTCCCTTTGGAGGAAACGATTTCCTGTTTATGCATGACAATGCAAAACCACACAGTGCCCGAATTGTACAACAGTATCTTGACCTAGTGGGTATCAACACAATGCAATAGCCAGGAGTCCCGATCTTAATCCGATCGAACACTTATGGGACGCGATGGGCAGACGCCTTAGAGCACTTCCTCGGCGTCCAAGCAATCAACAAGAGCTTGGACAAAGATTGCAGGAAATTTGGGAAGATATTAACCAGGATAAAATTGGATCATTAATTAACAGTATGAGCCGTCGCTGTCAGGCAGTTATTCGAGCAAGAGGAGGAAACACTAGATATTAAGCCTTATAATCACATGTTAACTTTTTTCCTCTTTATATTTATGACATTATTTTAGTCATTAATGAAAGATAATGTGTTGAAAATCATTATTATAGTTCAGTTGGTTTTGTTGTTATTTTTTTTGTTTTTAAACATCAAAACTTTATTTTTAAATTAAAAAAATTAATGTGATGCGTTAATTTCTTTCGCCAGTGTATATTTCTTTTCCGGCTGACAAAATTGTAGAGGTATGTGATCAATTAAATTGTGATCTGCAGTATATTTGTAATCAATCAAAATTACATTCTTTGGTCATAAATCGCACCAAAACAACAGGCATACTATTCGGATCTACTAAACAGGTCGATAGGATCAAATAGAATAATGCAAAACAAATATTCTTGGCAGACCATAAGGTCGATTTTAAGGAGTGTGTAAAAAATCTAGGTGTTCTTTTAGACTCAAATCTAAAATTTTGCGAGCAAATCTCGAGAGTTACAAATTTGTCGTACTCTACTCTAAAGCTCCTTTACCCACACAGACACATACTAAACTCTGGTGTAAAAACAATGCTCTGTGAAACACTTGTTTTGTCTCATCAGAATTACTGCAGTTCTTTAAGCGGACCATGCTTAAATGTGACAAAAAAAAATCGTCTGCAAAGAATCCAAAACTCCTGCCTGAGATTCATTCATGGTATCCGAAAATTCGAAAGAATTTCACATACATTAATAGTGACCGGGAAATCTTGGTTGAACATGTATAACCGGAGACAACTACATAGTGGCGTATTGTACCATAAAATTATCTCGATTAGAACTCCTTTGTATCTTATCTACATAATAAAATAACAACTTGGAGTGACACACCAACGTAACACTAGATTTAAGCAACACCTCTGTATTCCAAAACATAACACAGAAAAATTTAAAAGTTCGTTTACTTATAAGTGGTTAACTTGTACAACAAACTGCCGTCACTGCCGATGTTGTGAAATTAATGTATATTCCAACTTTACTTGAAATCTGTGTTTTATATGCGTGGCGCATGAAGCAAAATTTCGAGTTTTAAAAACGCTACAATATTACGATTCCAAAATCTATATAGATCTCTCTTGCTGGAAATACAATAATTATTGAAATATTTCACTTGTTATTTCAAATTAATCATAAGCCCTAACATGTGCGTATGCATGTATAAGCGTATATTTGTGTATACTATATATGTACCTGTATGTCTGTAAATTGTACATTTTTTATTTTTTATATTATTCTGTTATTTAGTTTAATTTTTCCTGGTTAGGTGGAAGAACAGTAAGTGTCCTAATCGGACACAATACACTGAACCTAGCCATTTTCTTACTGTAGTGGTGTTCTATGTTTTGTATACTTATTTGGTAAGAAATAAAGATTATTATTATTATTATTATTAAAATGCAACATCAAATCAAATTATTCTCTAACCAAACTAAATGAAACAAAAGAAAATTGAAATAAATTGAAAAAATTACATTCATTAAATATACCTTTGATTAAGTCATAATTCTAGAATACACGAATGTTTTAAATTTTTAAAATATCCTAATCACGTCGGGGTGCATACAGGCCTAAGTGTCCGGTATAATTATTTTATTTTAATGACGAAAATTAATGAAAAAACAACATTATTAAAAAATTATACACAAACTCTCGGCACTAACCATTTTAATTAATAGCTCTATGCAATTACTTCTCCCCCTCGAATAAAGCTTCCGAAGAAAAGTTTGATGATAATGAAGAGCTAATTAAGTGAATGCAAATGTTAAAAGACCAACAGTGCGAAATGGAAAAGTTTACATAAAGCCTTCTCCTCTTTTCCCTCGGCTATGACGCCGGGTTAACTCCTATTTAAGTATACATTAATTACTTAACTTTTCCACCCTAGTTTCGCGCAATGCGACCTTCTTTTCTCATTATGTTTACCTTCCTGGGAGTTATTAAGAAAGTCGTATGTTTGTTAACACGTGGAAGTAATGAACTGGAAAATGTTGTGTGCGAAATTTATTATTTTGTGCAGTAAAATACCGGGTTAATCAAAATAAAGGAACAGATTTCAAACATTTATTTCTTGAAAACTGCAAAAGGTAGAAACACAATTTCAACGTTGCTGGAAAGAGAAAAGTTCAATTTTCTGTGCATTTAATATAAAATAAATGAGTCCAATATTGAAGTTCAACGTGTTTTTATCCCACCTATTCAATTCAATTAAATTCACCTTATTTATTTCCAAATAGAATAAAGTACATTCATGAGTTGGTCAAATATGGCTTAGTATACACAAAAAGTAAATATTAAAATAGTGAATAAACATAGTCACAATATTAAAATAGTAAAATAGTAAATAAACAAACACTATCAAAGGGGGAAATTAAGGTGTTGCCTTCTGGGAGACAACCACCCCGATTTTGAGAAATTTATATTGAATTATTGACCTTGTTCTCAAAATCGGATCACCCTCGATTACCTAGTAGCTCGTAGGCAGAGATACCACACAGTCACTTTTAAAACAAAATAATACATAAAAATACTCACCCTGTCATCGTCAGGTCCTGGAACAGCATTTTTCCAGAACAACTCACTTTGTATATATATTTCTTTAGGTTATAAGAATTGAAATGATTCGATAAATGAAAGAGTACGATTTCAAAAAAACATTTACAATGGTGTTTATTAAAAATAAACAAGAGTTGACAATTACCGAAATATATATACAAATAATACAAAACAACTATCACCTTACGCGACGCGACTCTTACGTTATTTGTTTGATTTAAAACAAAAATAATATTATAACAACACTCGGATTTCGGATGACCGCACGATTCAGAAGATTGATACCGATTACCGTCCTCCCCCTGAACCATCAGTTTCGATAACCACCCTCTCCCTTCCCATGATCGTCGCTAGGTGGGATGTGGGAGATGGAAGTGGTTAAGGCTCCTGCCTCTGATTGGTCCAGCGGTTAGGGGTGACATGCGCAAGTCTATTGCGTTCACTCATTTTGCGCGCCCTGGCGCATGCGGATCATCCAACCCGAATTACTAGGTGAATTGCCGGTATTTCCCTTTATGCAAATTCCAAGTAGCCGGGCAGTAAATACCGTCTCTCCCTAATCCGGAGGGCGGTACTCGACGGTGAGCCTTTCGTGACCAAATCTGTCTTGCTATTGTTTTGGTCACGAACTGCCGTAATGGTGAAAATTTCCCGGCTTAGGGCCGCTACTTGGAATTTTGCATTTTACGACCCAAACGAGATTTGCGCCGCGTAAGGCAATAAAATCAAATATTCTAAAACCTACAAATAACATAAAAATGACTAATCCTATAATTACAAATATTTAAAAAACCCGAACGATCAGTGTATGTAGACGAACTTATTTCATTTCATAATAAATGATTATGAAAGTGAATTTAAAAATGATTAATAAAAATTATGTGGGGTCCGTTGTTATCGCGAAATGAAATTAAACTATATAAATCGCCGAAATAATCATAGTTGCGGCGTTTCCGGTAAAACGCCGGTAACAATTCGGCCCCGTGAAATGAAGTAAGTTCGTTGACAATATGTGTGAAAAGACAAATTGACAAAATATTGAAAAGAGGAAGTAGATACACTGATGTTCGGTTCGCTTGATAAAAGTTGGTAGCGAGAAAAACGAAGAGCTTCCCCAAACGCTGTTTTCCTGGATTCCTCTTCGGCTATCTGCCAAATGGTTATTGGTTCCCGATTGTATTATTTGGGCGCCACAATGAGATAACTGCTCATTGTCAGTCCTGATGCGTTGTTGTTCAAGATTTGCTGGTGAAGGTGGCGTCCGGATACGTCGTGTGGCAGCAAATTCCGCGGATTTTGATATGGAAGTGCGGCCCGTTCGTGCCTTTTGGTCGGCGTTGTTTCATTTCTAAAATAGTTTATGGAGGCGGTGCATGGGAAATCATTTGTTTGATTTTTCCTGTAGATTCTTGTATAACAGTCTTAAAACACTCTTAATGTCTGTGTGTTTTCAATCACTTATGTCTCTATTATATCGCAGAAGTGTGACATCGATACAAATGAATTTACACTCATTATCCTGATTACACTCCCCGGGAAACTAATAATAATTCGCAAGTGAACCTTGCGTCGAGGGAAAAAGTGTTTTAATTTTCCGGAAAAACAAAACGTCTATGTCGCGGGAAAACTAATCACTTTAGTAATTACAGCTGCAGTGGAAGGTCCTGGAATTGGGCCGTCGATGTCATCCTCGGCCCGTCTTCTTCTCCGGCGGGTTCCTCGGCTTCTTCGTGAACTTCGACTTCTTCGGCGGGTTCCTCGGCCTCTTCGGCAACTTCGTCGGCATTTTGGGTGGTGGTTCCGGGAAGAGGGATATCATCCTGAATCCGGGCTAGTGGGGTTGGCTCCTGTGGCGTTGGCCGTATGTCGTCCGCGTGTATTCTGACGGTGTGGCCATCGCGCTCGATGAAGTAAACGCGTCCAGCGAAACGATCTCGGACCGTGTACGGTCCTAGCCACTTCGTTGCGAATCCGGCAGGATTTTTCGCGTCGCTTATGGGATGGTTTCGGATAACAACCTGCTGTCCGATGAAAAATTGTGCCGGTTCATCTGGTTGATCATATCGACGTACATATTGCAGATGGCTGTTTCGGATTACCTCCCATCTTCTCTCTCTCTCGTCGTCCTGTAGTGGCGTATGGGTGGGTGGGATTTCGCGTTCTGCTGGGCGAGGTAAGTTATAACCCAACAGCGCGGCGGCAGGAGTAAATCCTGTTGCGGCATTCGTTCTCGACCGGAGCTCGTACAAGATTTCTGGAATGTGCTGAACCCATTTATTTCCAGGCTGGCCTTGCATACGAATCCTCAAACATTTCTTCAGCTCCTG
Organism: Philonthus cognatus; assembly: GCA_932526585.2. Classification (NCBI taxonomy): domain Eukaryota; kingdom Metazoa; phylum Arthropoda; class Insecta; order Coleoptera; family Staphylinidae; genus Philonthus; species Philonthus cognatus. The sequence goes on from OW052241.1 coordinate 172,382,649, forward strand.
GTTTCTTCGTTCTGTCGGATTTGCCTGTGGGTGATACACGGGAGTGTAGTATGCTTCCACTCCCCAACTTTGCAGTTGATCTCGCCAGCGATTTGCAGTAAACTGCGGTCCATTGTCGCTGATTATAACTCTTGGGTAACCGAACCTATGGAATACTTGTTCCTCTAGTAATTTTAATATGTTACCGGAACGTGCTTGACCAATCGCAAAGGCCTCAATCCATTTCGTAAAAAGGTCGGTTACCACAAGTATGAATCTTTTCTTCGCGGTGCTAGCAGGATATGGTCCCATTAAATCTACGGCGACGGTGTCAAACGGTGCGAAGGGTATACGCGCTCTCATTGGTGCGCGTTTTTGATTCTTACCACGCTTCGTGGCAATGCAGATGAGGCAATTCTTTACGTAGTTTCGAATATCCGTAGGTTGACTGGGCCAGTAATAGCGATTTCGAATACTGCGTAAGGTTTCGTCGCGTCCTGGATGAATAGCCTCATCATGCATCGCGTGTAAGACTCGAGGAACTGCAGCAGCAGGAACGTAGATAGCATGATCAGGGCCATCAATTGGGCGTTGGAAAAGGTGTCCTCCGATGACTTCAAATGTTTCGTTGCATTTCGAAAATTCTGGGTGGTCTGGGTCAGCAAGAAGTTGTATTTTTTTTTGAATTTCTTCATCTGCTGCCTGCGCTTCCCACACAAAATGAACAATAGGCTGCTCTACCACATTTAGCTGCGGTGGTAAAACAGATTCTAATTCCGGTAATGGGTCCACAGGTAAACATTCTGGATCGCGATCCATACAGAATCGGCTAGTCCCGTCCTTCTTCTGCACTATAACAATGGGTGAAGCGTACGGGCTTTTGCTCGGTTCGATAATTCCTTGTGCGAGGAGGTCATCTACTTGTCGGTCGATTTCTTGCTTTCGCAGTGCATTGACTTGATACGGTCGAATCCGAATTGGTTTGTTGGATGTTAGTAGTATTTTGTGCTCCGAAATTCGTGGGCGGTGAGCGAATTGATCCTTGGGCTGGAAAATTCTCGCAAATCTCTCGATCAATTCTTTATAATGATCAGCTGCGTTTCCTGAAAACTCGCAATCAAATTCCGGTACCTGGATGTTTTCCGATTTGAGTTGCTGTTCGGTCCACCGAATTGTCTGGCGTAATCCGGTGCCGAGGTGAATGCATAATTTACTGCAGTCAATTACAGCGTGGTGTTTGAGGAAAAATTATATTCCAAGAATTGCTTCGTAACGGAGATCAGGAAACACAAGAAAATCCTCGAAGAAATGTTGGGTGCCTAGTTGGAATTGAACAGATGCCATCCCTGTCACATCTGCGGTGATATCCTTTCCAGCTAAATTTGCCTTCATGTGTATTTCGCGCACACATTTTGTGATTCCCGGTCGAATATAATTTTGACATGCTCCTAAGTCGAGCAAACAAGATATTGTTCGCTCTTGCATAATCACTGGCAATAAACTATATAAATCGCCGAAATAATCATAGTTGCGGCGTTTCCGGTAAAACGCCGGTAACAACACATAGATTCAATATAGACAAACAACTTACAATTTTTGCTTGACACTCTTAAAAATCTGCGACATCGAATTGTTGAAGCTGTGAATTCGATAACTAGACACCAGCTGATTCGTATGTAGCAAGAAATGAGCCACCGTTTTGATATTTGTCGTGTAACACACATGGTGGCTCATTTCTTGCTACACACGAATCAGCTGGTCTCTAGTTATCGAATTAACAGCTTCAACAATTCGATGTCGCAGATTTTTAAGAGTGTTAAGCATGGGGAGGATAAAAACACGTTGAACTTCAATATTGGACTCTAGTTTTGCTAATTGCAGCACACAAAATTCTTTTTCTTGTTGTGTCGCCATTTTATTACAGACCATTTTCATGATTAACATGACAAGTATCAGCGCCAATGCGGAGACGGTTGAAACTTCTGCCTGGACTGTTCAAATTTAAAATTTGTGTTTGTCTAGGAACGTTGGAATTATGGTTCTACCTTTTGTAGAAGAAATAAATGTTTGAAATCTGTTCCTTTTCTTTGAATAACCTTGTACATTTCATATACATGATATAAACAACTAAAATATTGTGTGTACAGACAATATGGAAACAAGAGTAATATGAAACAAAACAAGTGTTTGCAAGTGTTTACATACAGCAAACACTTGTTGTATAATTCAATGTCTGTCGGGATATTAGCTCGGGAAGTAGTTCTTTCACTGAGTGTTTGATATAGTCTTTATAAGACTAACTTATTGTAGATTGCGAAAGAAGTATACGAATTCCAAATTCAGCCTACTTTCTGTAAATCTTTAGATATTCCTTGTTTTTTTTTTTTTTAATTCAATTTAAAGCTTTAAACGAGTGTTTTCTACTCCCAGACTAAGCATGAAGTAAAATTTCGAGTTTAGAAAAGCCCCGTGAAAATTTGTCTCGGGTCGCGCAGCGACCCGAGACAAATTTTCTGGGCTTTTCTAAACTCGAAATTTTACTTCATGCGCCACGCGTATAAAACACGGATTTCAAGTGAGTTTCAAATATACATAAATTTCACAATATTTTAGTGTTTAATACGCATGGCGCATGAAGTAAAATTTTCACGGGGCTTTTCTAAACTCGAAATTTTACTTCATGCTTAGTCTGGGAGTGGAAAACACTCGTTTAAAGCTTCAAATTGAACTCTTTTGAAAACACAACTAATAACTAAAGATTTAAAGAAAATAAACTAAATTCGGAATACATATACTTTAAAAAAACAACTCCCCGTATGTATACTTAAACAAATCTTTAGATATTCGTTGTTATTTTTTAAATAGTTCAGTTTAAAGCTGTAAACAAGTGTTTTCCACTCCCAGACTAAGCATGAAGTAAAATTTCGAGTTTAGAAAAGCCCCGTGAAAATTTGTCTCGGGTCGCGCAGCAACCCGAGACAAATTTTCTGGGCTTTTCTAAACTCGAAATTTTACTTCATGCGCCACGCGTATAAAACACTGATTTCAAGTGAAGTTCGAATATACATAAATTTCGCAATACTTTAGTGTATTATACGCGTGGCGCATAAAGTAAAATTTCGAGTTTAGAAAAGCCCAGAAAATTTGTCTCGGGTCGCTGCGCGACCCGAGACAAATTTTCACGGGGCTTTTCTAAACTCGAAATTTTACTTCATGCTTAGTCTGGGAGTGGAAAACAGTCTCTTAAAGTTTCAAATTGAACTCTTTTATAAAACAACGAATGTCGCAAAATGTACAGCTTAGGCGTGTGTTTCCCTAAAAGAAATTATTTTCTTTGAGTTTTTAGATATTCGTTGTGTTTTTTTAAGAGTTCAATTTAAAGCTTTAAACGAGTGTTTTCCACTTCCAGACTAAGCATGAAGTAAAATTTCGAGTTTAGAAAAGCCCCGTGAAAATTTGTCGAGGGTCGCGCAGCGACCCGAGACAAATTTTCTGGGCTTTTCTAAACTCGAAATTTTACTTAATGCGCCACGCGTATAAAACACTAAAATGTTGTGAAATTAATGTATATTCCAACTTTACTTGAAATCTGTGTTTTATATGCGTGGCGCATGAAGCAAAATTTCGAGTTTAAAAAAGCCCAGAAAATTTACGTTTACCCAATTAAAAAATATGTTTCCATCAAGAAAATAGCAGAACAAGTATCAAATATATAAATTCAAATTAAAAACTATTTGAATTCGAGAAAATAAGCTTAGCCTTCTTATAGTTTGCAAACTTTAAACATAATATATAAGATTTTAAATATTTCATTGTATAATTCAATATCCGGAGGTGTATTTGCACGGAAAGTAGGATATTTATCGTCTTGAGTTGTCTTATTAATTAAGACATTGTTTGCATTTTCACGAATAGTTTTTTCGTAATTTTATATATTATATCAAATGTATTTCTACATAATTATCTATACAAAAATCACACTTAATTACTCTCCGCATTAAACACGGCCAACTTTCATAATTCAAATTTAACTATTCATCATCCAACTATTACTCACCCTCAACAAGATTAATTACACCTTCGCGGAAAAATAAGTCCTGCCTAGCAACACTTTCCTTAATTAATTCGAAATTACCTAAGATAATTAAAAGTAACTTTTCCTTGTAAAGGTACTAATTAATCGGAGCCTCTTCTGTCAATATTTTGCTGCAATCTCGATTATTAGATGAATAAAATATTTTAAAGGCAGCAATTCCCAATTGCACCCCCAACCATTCCTTCACCATCGACGTGAACTCTAATTAATATTGATCCACGTCAATTAACCCACCTGGATGACCTTTAAGAAGAACACTGCATTCGTGCAGTGTTTGGAAAATAATTTTCGAGATATATTTTCAAGTATACATGAAATTGCCAATTCTTGGTTGCTACTTACTTTAAACATTAAAAGTGCGATTCTTTTCGCAATCTACAATCTTACAAAGACTATATTAAACATTTATTGAAACAACTACTTCCCGAGCTAATACCCCGACGGACATTTATTGAAACAACTACTTCCCGAGCTAATACCCCGACGGACATTGAATTATACAACAAGTGTTTGCAAGTGTATACATACAGCAAACACTTGTTATATAATTCAATATCCGTCGGGATATTAGCTCGGGAAGTAGTTGTTTCACTGAGTGTTTGATATAGTCTTTATAAGACTAACTTATTGTAGATTGCGAAAGAAGTATACGAATTCTAAATTCAGCCTATTTCTGTAAACCTTTAGATATTCCTTGTTTTTTTTTTAAGTTCAATTTGAAGCTTTAAATGAGTGTTTTGCACTCCCAGACTAAGCATGAAGTAAAATTTCGAGTTTAGAAAAGCCCCGTGAAAATTTGTCTCGGGTCGCGCAGCGACCCGAGACAAATTTTCTGGGCTTTTCTAAACTCGAAATTTTACTTCATGCGCCACGCGTATAAAACACTAAAATGTTGTGAAATTAATGTATATTCCAACTTCACTTGAAATCTGTGTGGCGCATGAAGTAAAATTTTGAGTTTTAAAAAGCCCAGAAAATTTACGTTAACACCTGTATTGGATTAAGTCAAGCATGGAATTACTCAACGGGCTTATATCGAAATTTAGCAGATTATAAAGGTAATTTTTTATTTCAATCGCATCTATTATGTTTAAATTATAAGATGATGATTGTTTTAATAAATTGACATTATTTTTGTTAAACTTGTGTCCCTATTACACCAAAAAAAATCAAAACTTATGAAAATCGCACAGATGTTTCCATTTACACCTTCTTCTACAACCAAGGGCTATTAATTAGCAGAATCGCGTATTACCTCACACACAAAAGAACCTCGCGTCCGTTTCAATTAAAATTTAAATTAGCACCGAGTGACGACAGAGCCTCAGGTGAGGCGGCGCTCACCTCACTTTGGCATTTTTCGCCGCCTCCTTTCCGCCGGCGACGCACAAAGAAAATCAATTAGCCGGCTCTAATAGAGGTGATTAATTCCGGGCACCCGGAATAATTGGAGTTCATTATAACTTGATGCGATATCGTGGATTAGAAGAAAATCCAATATTGAAAGTGTCAGTCAAATGTAATGGAAACCTCCCTCGCGAGCGCAGGGAAAACGCGAGGCGGGCGGATTAAATGTTTCGTAAACAGGGTAATTAAATACGGGTTGACTCAGAGTATGTTAGTTGAAATAATGGGTATGTTAAGTTTGTTAAAGGTTGGATTTGTTGTAGATTTACTCATGTTTATCCTTTGACCTATAAAAAAACTTTGTAATTATCTTAATTAGTTTGATTTAAAAAAGAAAACACTTGGTTAAATTTCACTAATATTTTGGTTTTTATTTAAACTAGTTTCGACTTTGAGTCATTCTCAAGAAGTAATTTAAGCAAGTGATTTCTTTTTTGAATCATAGTTAAAAATGTGAGACCTTATTATTTACCAGGAATAGTTTTTTCGTAATTTTATATATTATAGTTAAAAATGTTTCAACACGTGAAAGATGAGAAACTTGTTCAAGATTAATTAATTTGTTTAAAAATTCATATATATATATATATATATATGTGAATAATCTTTATTGCTAGTATAATAAACAGAATTCATATAAAAAAATAGATTTAAAAAAATACAATGAGAAGAATAAATAAAATATTACTGGCAATCGGCTATCGGCCATCAGCCTTTCTGCCGAGGCAAAATTTTCTCATTTCTGAGGGTGCAAAGTTGTGAAAGGATTTGAAAATTGGATTGTTTTTTGGAGAATTTTTTGGATAAATCAAGGAGACGTTCGGTAATTGGGATAACTTTTGTTCGGTTGTAAAGGAGAATATTAGATGGGTTATAAAGTGGATTGAGTGGATGGCGGATTTTTGTAAAGGATCTCAGGGACGAACGTTCGCTGACTTGGATGTTCTGAAGTGTGGGATTCGGAGAAGTAGAAAATAGGATGGATCCGTAGTCTAACATAGGCCTGCATATCATTTTGTAGATTTTTGTGGCGTTTGTTGTTGTGATGCCAAGATTTCTGTATGTTAGACTACGGAAGTGTCTTGCTCTAGCAGTAATTTTGTTGTTAATTATGGATGTGTGTTTTTTAAAATTAAGTTTTGAGTCGAGGGTGATTTCAAGTATTTTATATGGGGAGCTGGGCAGATGGGCTTATGACAAATGGAGATGTTGACAGGAATATTGTTGCGGCGCACAATGTGCCAAATCCGAGCGCGAGCGCCAGGGGGGGAATTTGAAGAAAAAAATTAAATTAAAAATTTCGAGAAAAAAACATATCCACTCCATTGTAGATACATGAAACCCTTCTACTCTTGCATGCTTATATTTTTCAACCCCCTATTTTATTAACAATTAACGCTTAAAGTTGAGCGATTTAGAAAACATAAATAATTTATTACATGGATAGTAGGCGTACTATCAATATAACATTATACACTATTGTTTATAACATAATACTGTATATTATGGTTGAAAAATCAAGCCTCTAAATATTTTAGAACAAAAGTTAAAAAAATAATTGAATATGAAATATATTTTAAATATAAATTTTAACTTTAGAAAGTGTTATAAAAAAAATGTCAACTCGATGAGGTCTGGGACTATCACTAAAAATTAGTTCTATGTTTTCTCTAACTACCCTCAAAATTTCGTATCTCCACCGGTGCGTTTTTGGGGTCTTTTTAATTTTTTTATTTGACGCCACCAATTAAAATTGGGTCGGGCGAGGCCCGTGTGCGGTGAGTATCGTGGAGTCGAGCGCGCGCTATTCTCGAGCAGCACGCAACATGATTTTTACGTTGGCCCCGAACAAAAAATAATAAAAACGCACTTAAAACGCACATGTAAAAATTCAAAAAAATTAGGGCAGTTACAGAAAATATTAACAAATGTTTATATGATAGTCACAGTTCTTCCGGTTTGCAATCTTCTAAAAAAAATAATATAATAATAATTCAAGGCAGCAAAATTATATACAATTGTTATAATCATTACATAGGTTGTGACTTTCACCAAAAAATGTAGTATGTTTTTAAATGCCCAAAAAACTTCGTATCTCTACATGTGCGGTTTGTGATTTACGTTTTTCGACCAAGCGGTTGGTTTTTTAAAAAACGTTTTTATTTAATTATATATTTTTTATTAATACATAAGTACTGAATTACAACAACAATACGCGCGAATACTAATTACAGGCTGGAACTCTAACAGGAACTGACTACAATAGCAGGCATTAGATTATATATAAGAGTAAATGCGAATAATGCAAAGATAACATTTAATAGAATAAACATAATTATCTATCATAAGGAATGCATTGAGAGAGATACGTAACTCCTTTCCACTTAGAGGGTGCTTTATATTTTTGATAAATATAAAGGATTTTCTAAATTTTGTATAGGTTCATGATTCGCATTTAAACTATGTTTGTTTACAATATAAGGGATAATAACATATTTATAAAGAATAAAACATACACATACAATTACAATAATATATAATATAACAGTCCAAACACTAATATTATGAAAATTGTTCACTCTTTTCGGCGATAAATATTTAATCTGCTTAACATGATCTTGTAACTTTTTAAGTTTATCTGGTTTAATATCACTTATTTCAATTGTCGCAATTTCACATAACTTATTTTTATTGTCAATTACAATATTAGGAAGTAATATAGGCGTACTATAAGATTCAACACTATAACTATTAATAAAGTTCATTTCTTTGGTAGAAAAACTACAATTGTGTGGTAAGTTAAATAAAATGTTGCCTTTTAAATTTAAAATATTTTCAGTTTTACAATTAGTATTTATTTTAGTAAAATTTTGAAAGATTCCTATAAAATGGGAATTATCTACTTGTTCAATAATAAAGTTAGGTATATTAATTGATTGATAATTACATGAGCTATAATTATTTGTAAGTTGTAAAATTTGAAAAATACAATCAGTTTGTTTTTGACTATTAACAAGATCATTATTTGCGCAAAAGTAAGTACCATTTAGATTTCTGCATTTCTCAGCTGTGTACATGTAATAATTTTTATATGTAACTAAATATTTTTCAATCGGGATTAAGGTTTGAAATTGGTTATTTGAGTTTAAAATAGGAACTGGATACAATTGGTAATAATTATAAATCTCTTAGCGAACAATAGGAATGGAAAGTACAAAAGTAACACGTGAATTTGAAATGTATGTTTTAACATCTAGAATTTCATAAAATTTATACATTGATTCTAAATTTATCGGAAACATAAGGTTTTCTTCTGATATATATGATAAAGTTGTTGATATTAAATAAAATAGTTCTGTAGGTTTAATAATTGAGTTATGAGCGATACCAATTTTTGCAAAAGTTACAGCATTTTCTAAATCCTGTAATAGTTGAATAATCATATTTAGAGTTGCGTTTATTTCATCCAACAGATTTTTAAGAATTATAAATTGATCATTATCAAAAAGTCTTTCATTTGCGTCTTTAGTAATTTTATTAATTTGATCTTTTAAAGTATTTTCATTTTGTTGAATCGAAGATATTGAATTATTAAAAGTTTGAATAATTTCATTTGAAAGTGATATTTGTTGATTTACAGTATCAATGATTTGATTTTGATTTTCTTGTAATGTCTTTATATAAGTATCATATTTTATAGCATCATTAGCATCTAAATTTCCAGTGATTGATTTCAATATACTACCAAGACCATCTATTAAACCGCGTTGGCTTCGTTTTAAGTGAGGCATAAAATTTAACATTTTTTGTTTCGCATGATTAATTTGGAATAATACAATTTTTTCATAATTTCCTAATTCTTCATGATATCTAGAATGTAAGTATTTTATAGTATTATTAATTTTAAAATAATGTTTACTAATTAGTTCCTCTTCATTTTCGATATCAATTAATTTTGTTAAACAACGCTTAAATTTATACGAGGGATATTTAAAAGTTTTTCTTACTATCTCGCAAAATGGTTCATAATTAGTACTTTCTTCAAAATATATATAATATACGACATCGGGAACAATATATTCTTTTATGAAATTAATTATATCTTTATTGAAACTTATTGAGGATAATTGTACAATAAATTTTTGTTTATCGAATAATTTTATAACCTTTATTTTTGCTGGGGAGTGGTAAACGTATTGGAAAATAATTTGATTTTTTCCATGATTTAGAGGGGAATCAATAATAGGGACATCGACTATCGGATGTTCATCTTGATTAGAATGAATGGTTCCTTGTGTTATATGTTGATTTTCGTTTTCAGATTGTGAATTAATTTCTATTATTTCATCTAGTTGATGATGTTCATTTTCATCAATATTAGCTTGTACCGATTGATTATCAATTTCCATATCTCCTAAGGGATTTCTTTCAAGTTTTTAAATTGTTCAATATAATTTTTTAATTCATTAATATTTAATTCTGCATTATTATTTTCTTTATTTAATTTAATTCGGGATAATGCATCAGCATTAGTATTTAATTTTCCACTTTTATAATACATTGTATAATCAAATTCTTCTAATTTGAGTCTCCATCTGACAAGTCTTGAATTATGATCTTTCATATTAAATAAATATTTTAAGGGTTGATGATCTGAAATAATATTAAATTTTTTTCCAAATAAATAAGGTCTAAATATTTTTGTAGCCCAAACAATGGCTAACATTTCTTTTTCTATTGTTCCGTAATTTGATTCGGAATCATTTAGGGTACGTGAAGCGTATGCTACCGGTAAATCTTTACCAATAGGTCCTTGTGATAAAACTACACCAATTGCAAAATTACTTGCATCGGTTGTTAAATTAAAAGTTTTTGTAAGGTCAGGGTAATTGGTTCATTTACTAATAAATTTTTACAAGTTTCAAAGCAATTTATAAATTCGTTATCATGTATAATTTTCTGATCCTTTTTCAAACATTTAGTAAGTGGTTTAGTTATTTTTGCGAAATCCTTAATAAAACGACGATAATAACCTAATAAACCTAAAAATGATTTAATTTCTTTTGTAGATGCTGGAAGTGGATATCTTTTTATAGCTTCAATTTTTAAAGGGTTTGGTTTTATACCTTGAGGAGTTACTATATGTCCTAAATATGCAATTTCTTTCTTCAGAAATTCAGATTTATCTAGTTGAATTTTAAAATTAGATTCTCTTAGTCTTTGGAAAATAGTTTTTAATCTTACAATATGTTCTTGCAAGGAAGTAGAGAATATAATAATGTCATCGAGATATACTAGGCAAATTTCATTTTGATAACCGCGTAAAATATTGTCCATCACCCGCTGAAACGTTGCAGGGGCGTTCTTTAACCCAAATGGCATTCGAGTATATTCATAGTGTCCGTTTTCTACTGTAAATGCGGTTTTTGCTATGTCATCAGAATGCATTTCGATCTGATTAAAACCATTTGCTAAATCTAAAGTTGTAAAATAATTACATTTGCCTAATTTATCTAAAACATCTGTAATGTTAGGGAGAGGATATCTATCAGTAATAGTTTTATTATTTAATTTACGATAGTCTACGACTATTCTCCATTTTTGTTTATTAGAACTGTCTAATTTTTTAGGGACTACCCAAATTGGAGACGACCAAGGTGAATCACTAGGTCTAATTATATTTTGGTCAAGCATATTAGTAATTTGTTTATTAACTTCCCCTTTGTGAATGAAAGGATATCTATATGATTTAGTGTAAATTGGTTCTTCATCTTCCGTTTTAATTCTATGTTTAACTTGATTAGTAAATGTTAACTTTTCTTTTTCATTATAAAATATGTCAGAATATTCAATACAAAGGTTTTCAATTTGATCTTTTTCTTCTCTATTTAAATGTTGAGTTCTAATCTTTTCTAAATCTAATTTATGTTCATAGGGTTGAACATCTAAATTGAAGTTATTTATTTCATCAATACTATGGATAAAAACTTCAATATTAACATCATTAAATATGTACATTAACATTTTTCTTACGATAGAAAAATTTAACTTATCTGATCCTGAGCCTATTTTGGGCATCGCTAGTTTATTAATATTTTTATTAATACATAACTTCTTTAAATTAATTAATGTATTAAACATATCTTCATATGAGGGTTTCTCGAAACATTTATTTTTAGTAACTAAATATAAAATATATCTATTATTATCTTTTAAGAAACATACTTTGTTTTTTATAGGTTTTTGTAAAAATAAAATATCTTTATTCTTAAATTTCTTATTAAATAGTTTTGCTATACCTTGTCCCATTTTCAAATCTGCGCTAACACAATGTGCTAATGAATATTTAGAATTAAAAAGATTTTCATTTAAATACATTTACATTTGAATCTTTTATTTTGTTAGTCTTTGCTAACTTATTAAACATTTTAAAATTATGTTTTGAATGATTACTCAAGAGTTCATATTTACCTTTGGTTGCTACAGGAGTATCATTTTCATTATTATTTAGTCGATTATTACTTGAAAATTCAATATTTATTTCATTTGTTACAGGAGTAAAATCAATATTTTCTTTATCATTTTTATTATTATTTTTTTTATTTTTATTGAGACTATATATTTCATAATTATTATTATCAAACTTAATAGCTTTTATTGGAACAAAGAAGTTTAAATCTATTGGTTTTGGGTTCTTATTTAATATTTCAATATTTGCAAAATTATTTTTAGCAATTGTTAGAGTTTCAGGTATTTCCAAATTATTAAAATTATTATGAGGAATAATTATTTCTCCATTATTAATATCTACAGGTACATTAATTATATGTTTTGTATGCGGTTCTAAATGTAATACACAAATTGGTTTTTGATATTTTAAATTAATTTTTGTTCTAGGAGTATACAGTATAGAATTTTCAAAGTCAATTTTTACTTTTAATGTTTTCAATAAATCCATTCCAATCAACCCATCATATTTATTATGAAATTTAAATAAATAAAATTTAGAAAAACTATTCCGAAGATTAAATTCATCCGGAGTAGGAATGATTATTATATTTTTATGTTGTGTTGTATGGAATGCTGTTGAAACTACAAAAGGTTCTTCAACAATTTCATTATAGAAATATTTTTTAGCAATTTCAGGATTCATAAAAGATTTATTAGAGCCTGAATCAATTAAAAATTTCAAAATATTTTCATTATTAAATTTAATTTCTATATACGGTAAACCTTCATCTCCTAATGTTAAATTTTCTACCTCTGTAATTTTTCTTGTTCGGCCAAGTGAAAATTTTGATTATCATCATTATTATTAATATTGCTTCTAGATGCACTAGGTTGATCAAAATCTTGATAATTTGTTGTTTCTGTATTATATAATTCTTCCGCAATATAATTTAAATTTGGTTGATAACTTTGATAATTAGGTCGGTGAAAATTAGTATTTCTAGTTTGAACACTCATAGGAGTTTGTTGATTATTATTTTGAAAATTTGTTTTTTTGGGTATTTCTTGTTTGTACACTCATTGGAGTTTGTCTAAAATTTTGATTTTGGTTTCTTGGTTTCCATACATTTTGTGGTTTAAAGACTTGGTTATTGGTAAGAAATCGATTATTTACATTTCTTGGTTGTAATTGAATTGGTTGACTTGGAAATTGTGAATTTTGTCTATTAAAATTTTGGTAATTATTATTATTATTATGTCTTATTGGATTCCATGGAGGAATAAATCTTTGATTTAAATTATTAAGATTATCATTGTTATATCTAAAACTATTATTATTTCTGGAAAAATTATTTCTACTTTGATTATTATTAATTGGTTTAAAATTGTGTTTGTTTTGAGATTGCAAATAATAAATGTTTTCTTCTTGATTAACAAATTTGAGTGCTTCAGCTAAGTCTGCTGGTCTCATAGAACGAATAGTGGTACCTAAAGGATCTTTTAAGCCTGCTAGAAAAGTTTTTAAAGTTAAGCTTTTATATAAATCATTTTTTAAATCTCGGTTATTTACTAACTGTTCATGAATATTTACGTATGAGCATATTATGTTTAACATTTCTAAGCATCTTTCATAAAATTGAGTAGGCGTTTCATTAATATTTTGTTTTAAACTAATTAAATCTCTATTTAAACAAGCTTCGTCTCTTGGATCAGAAAAATTACGAATAAGAACATTTTTTAAACTATCAAAATCATTAATACGGTTGACATTAACAACAAGTTTCGCTCTCCCTGTAAGTTTATTAATTAAGCTATTTAATATAAAGTTATTCAGAAAAACATTTTGATTATTATAAACTGTATCTATAATTGTTTGTGACACTTCTATAAAATGATTCAATTCATTTGCATTTCCATTAAATTCTGGAACGCATTTTAAAAATTCGGGGCTAAATTGTGCCATTTCGTCTAAATGTAAATTATTTAATAAATCTAATAAATTATGTTGTAAATTATTGTTATCTATATTACTTTCATACGAGTTAGGAGTTAATGGAAGAGAAGGGATAGAATTTCGTGAACTGTCAGAATTAGTTGACATAAAATAAAACTGATTTTTGAGAAAAATGCAAAAATTTAAATTCGACTTACATTAAAAACACTGTCTTCATTCTTGAATATTTATCCTAAAATGGTGTTGCCGAGTTGAGTTGTGGTGAGTTCTGATTTCGAGTTGCCTTCGCAGGTGTTGTTACAGTTGTGTAAAGTTGCTGGATAGGACTATGGGAACTATGCCTTGGAGTACTGTGCCTCTCGATCCTTGATTTTTGATTTTTGGACTCTGGAACTATGCCTTCTGGTCTTTTGAACACGGGAAACTATGCCTCTGGTTCTATAAGTTCTTCGGTAAATACCTCAGTGAATTAGTGATGCTCGTAAACGCTTTCTGGGTTCACTACACGCGAAAGTCGACAGATTTTTGGTTTTAATTTTTAAGCACTTTTTTCACTAATTTTTTTCACTGGAACTTATCCGTTACGACTGCGCCATTTACGTTTTTCGACCAAGCGGTTGGTTTTTTAAAAAACGTTTTTATTTAATTATATATTTTTTATTAATACATAAGTACTGAATTACAACAACAATACGCGCGAATACTAATTACAGGCTGGAACTCTATCAGGAACTGACTACAATAGCAGGCATTAGATTATATATAAGAGTAAATGCGAATAATGCAAAGATAACATTTAATAGAATAAGCATAATTATCTATCATAAGGAATGCATTGAGAGAGATACGTAACTTGTGTCAGGTTTTTGCGAATGACCGAGTCGATTTTTATCGGTTGCGCCTAATAAAAAATAAAGCACCCCAAAAAAACGTAAAAATGTGAAAAGTATCTGCTGTAGTTTAAAAATAATTTAATCTGTTGTTTAAAATATGAATTTTTAATCAGAATATACATTACATTTTTCTGATTTTGCACAACGAAGTTATGTATTTTATACTGTTTTATTTACTTACTTTTTTAAAATGAAAAATTGTCAGTATCCTCATCAGTCTGTTCGTCTTCGCTGTCAATTGTGTCCGTTTCACAAATAACTATTTTTTTAGCGTCTGCAGGTAGTTGTTTTTTATGAACTTTTACATCGACTCAAAGAAGAAATTATTGGATCAGAACATACAAGAAGCATATTAAATAAATCTCGAATTGTGTTAAGCCTAGAGTTTTTCCTAGTATGGTTTTCTCTAACTCTCTTATATATTTTATTGGTTGCTTCCTGTGCCTCTTCCGAAAGTTCTCCGATTGGTAAAAGACATTGTCCAATTATTTTGCTCCCGTGAATTAAAATTTTATGGACACTAGGAGGCATTCTATACCATCCATATAACAAGGTGTAAAGTCGGGCCGTATCTTCTGCATATTTATCAAACATCAATACATTTATTTTACGAGAACTCGACATTGTTATAAAATATTGTAAAAAATCTGTTTAATAATTCTTCATTCAATTCAGTGATGACAGCTACTTTCTCATAATTTCGAAAAAATATTCGAGCAACGTTGCCAGTATTTGAAGTACCTCCTCCTTTCACAACAATATCAACCTTTATCCCTAACTGTTTACGTAATAGTTTTTGTATTCTAGTTTTCCGACTAAATATATTATTTTTCTATTCTATCGTACATCCGTGAGTAGTTGTTTTCTTCAAATCTAATTTATAGGAGATATGAAGAACACATTCCATGAACTTAATCCATGCATGGAGGGAAGAAATACCATAATTTAAATTATCTTCGATAATAGGAATATTTTTAATTCTTTCAATATCATTCATCTCATTCGGAGAACATTTGCATTTAAAACAATTTGAGTTCGGAGTATTTGTTAAGGTATTTATAACTTTGCTGTCGATCATTGTAAACAACAAATTAAATTTTACCTCTACATGGTTACCATTAATATAAATTTGTTGTTTTTCCAATAAATTTACCTCTTGCCTCATACTCTTAACTTCATCTAGAATAAGCTGTTTTGTTTCTTTAGCATAAATAAATTTTATCGGTCTACATAATTTAATAGATGAAGGTTTTTCGAGTTTCAAAATAACACTTTCATCAAAAAATAATCTAAGTGGAACCAGTGAAAACACAAAGACACTCTTCTCTGTAATTTCTTCTTCATCTGTACTGCTATCATCAGATGGCTCTTGCATATAAGTAGAGTGCCCTGAGCTGCCATCGCAACCATATTTACAAAACAAAATTAATTTACTAAATGATGTATCTTGAGGAAATTTAATTGTTGATATTAATCTACATAAAGTATGCTCAAGAAGGCTCTGCAAAGGTACTGATGCTCCATTTTGAGAAATAGAAATATTAGCTGGGTAACACATTGTCTTCATTATTTTAATATTATTGTAAGATGGTAAAAGGTCTTTTGCTCCATGAGAACGTAGTTTTTTTCTTAAATTTTTACAACTTGCTGCCGTCATTTTTGAATCAATAAAAATTGATAGAGCTTCTTCATCTGTAATTTTTTTACAGTTTCAACTTCATTTGTTCTTAAATAAGTTAAGACTTTTTTTATTTTTTCCTGAGAATCCGAGGAAGCACTTTCCACTAATTTGGCCGCTGGTATATTTCCTTTATCGCGTAAAATTTTTTTTGCTGCTGAAAATATTTGTTCTGGTGTATTTTCGGTGATCAATAAATTAATTTGTCTTCTTTTAGATGTATTACTTTGTATTGTGAACTGTGTACCTGATGTACTTGATATTGGTGAAATATTTTCTATATTTTCAAAGAGGTTTGTATTTTCAATTAAGGCAGAACCCTCGTTGTATTTAAAAGGCAGCAGTAACCAATTTCTATTTTTTTAATGAAATTGATATGAGATCTTGAGCACATTTTCCACTTTCTATTAAGAGTATTGCAGAAACTCTTAACTTTTTTAAGAATGTCATCATTTTCACTATTGTTTTTCGTCAAAACATTTTCAATATATTTTATTAAATAATCAATGGTATTGCTTGACTGAATAAGGTTTTTAGGTTTTAGTTCGTACCATACCTTATATAAATCACCGTTTGTAATTTTAATTTTCTCCATTATCACTTAGCGTTTTGGATTAATTAAATTACACTAACACTAAACACAAGTTTAATTAAAGTAAACTATTAAACACTAAACTAAACTATTTTATACACAAAGAAACACTAAATCAAAGAAAGAGTATCTAGTCAACAAATTAAATAACACTTAACACTAACTTAATTAATAACTACTTTATAATGTTCAATCGTTCGCTTAGGGATCAGAACAATATGTGAACTGTTGGAGACTTCGTTCAACACTAAACGCATATTTTGCTTTCAAGAAAATTAAGAAAAATCCATTTCAGATACTTAAACCGTAAAAACTATATGACAAGAATGCCATTTGTTACGGTAAATGACAGCTCCAATCGGACCCCTAATAAAAATGTAAACAAAAACCAGATGACCTTTATCAGTAACAAATGTACACCCTTATATATCAATAAGAAAAAAACCCATAAAACTATTTTTGTAAATGTGATTTAAATGGTGCAAAAAATACTCAGAGAAGAAATAATTTCACTATGATATATACCTGTATATTAGAAAAATTGTAGATTGTGAGGAATATGACTATTATATAAACATTTGTTAATATTTTCTGTAACAGCCCTAATTTTTTTGAATTTTTACATGTGCGTTTTTATTATATTTTTGTTCGGGGCCAACGTAGAAATCCTGTTGCGTGCTGCTCGAGAATAGCGCGCTCGACTCCGCGATGCTCACCGCACACGGGCCTCGCCCGACGCAATTTTAATTGGTGGCGTCGAATAAAAAATTTAAAAAGACCCCAAAAGCGCACCGGTGGAGATACGATATTTTAAGGGTAGTTAGAGAAAACACAGAACTAATTTTTAGTGATAGTCACAGACCTCATCGAGCTGACATTTTTTTATAACACTTTCTAAAGTTAAAATTTATATTTAAAATATATTTCATATTCAAATTTTTTTAACTTTTCTTCTAAAATATTTAGAGACTTGATCTTTCAACCATAATATACAGTATTATGTTATAAACAATAGTGTATATTGTTATATTTATAGTACGCCTACTATCCATGTAATAAATTATTTAAACTTGCGAGTGAAATGCCGTAAAATTGATGTTTTCTAAATTGCTTAACTTTAAGCGTTAATTGTTAATAATATAGGGGGTTCAAAAATATAAACATGCAAGATTATAAGGGTTTCATGTATCTACAATGGAGTGGATATGTTTTTTTCTCGAAATTTTTAATTTAATTTTTTTCCTCCAAATCCCCCCCCTGGCGCTCGCGCTCGGATTTGGCACATTGTGCGGCGGTAAGGAATAAGGAGTTGGGATTTGTTGGGATTTATTTTTATTCTCTATTTAGCAAACCAAAGCTCGAGGGAATCTATAAGCTGCTGCAGTGTTTGTAGTACTTTGGGTAGGTTCTTTTCATGGGTTATTAAGGCTGTGTCATCGCCGTATTGCAGGACATAGGAAGCGGGATTAATATACATGGGATTAGGGTTGTATAGATCAATGCAGAAAATGTTGTATAAGAGTGGGGTGAGACGTGATCCTTGTGGAACAACTTGTTCAGGAGTAAAGGTTTGGGATGTGGTATTTTGGATATATACTTTTAGTGATCTATTTATTAGGAAGGTATTTAGGATAAGAATTAGGTGTTCAGGTATGTTAAGGGAGTGACATTTATACAGCAGACCTCGGTGCCATACCGAGTCAAAAGCCTTTTGGATATCTATAAAACTAGATTTAATAGGAATAATTCAAATTTAAAATCATTTGAGCTCGAGACAATAAGCTTATGCTTATTATTATATTGTCGTAATTTTATATATTAGATTTAATAGCTGAGGCTGTTACTTAGTGAAATTCCATATCAACACTTTTAGTAAATAACACACTTAGTTAAGACATCACTGTTTATTATTTGACATTACAACAATTCTTGATAATACTAGATATTACGAAAAGAGGACAATATTAATTGAGTTATACTGCTTAATAAGTTATACAGCTGAATAGAAGCAAAGAAATAAAAATAAAAGTCGTTGGTATACAAGCTTTTCTAAACTCGAAATTTTACTTCATGCACCACACGTATAAAACTGTGAAATATTGCAAAGTTTAAAATATACGGCTTGAGCAATCCAATATGTATATGTAAATAAAACGTGAGTCAAATTCTGCACTGAACTAATTGTTTAAAACAGTGATTATAGGCAACCTAATAACTCTAACGTATATTAGGTTGCCTATAATCGTTGTTGTATGTGTGTGTTTGTTAAATTCACTGTGAATCAGTGTTTTTATGCGTGGCGCATGAAGTAAAATTTCGAGTTTAGAAAAGCCTAATTTGGATTGGCCGCTCCGCTTCGCTACGCGGCCAATCCAAATTTTCAGGCTTTTCTAAACTCGAAATTTTACTTCATGCTTAGTCTGGGAGTGGAAAACCCTCGTTTATAGATTCAAATTGATAAAACTAGATATTACAAAAAGAGGACGATATTAATTGAGATAATGATATAATGCTGAATTATAAGCAAATAATTAGAAATAAAAGTCGTTGATATATAAGATATTAGGACCAGGGTTGTTCTGTTTAAAACACTTTGTTTTAAAACAGTGTTTTAAACATGTTTAAAAACAGCCGGCGTGTTTTAAACGGTGTTGTTTTAAACATGTTTTAAATCTTTAATTTCTCTAAAACATGTTTCAAACGTTTTTTTTTTATTATTTTAAATTTGCTAAATAATATTTTATACTAGTTCATTGAGATTTTTTGTTTGCATTTTTAAATTTTACGTAAATTGTCGAAGATATTTAAAATTACCTTATTATACACAACATTTTATTACAATAAAATATCAAATATGTGTGCATAAATGTGATTTTTAAATACAGCCAATTGTTCATTCAGGTGTACACTTCTGTACAATAAAATTAGGCATAAGTCTCATAACTATTTTGCACGATATTCTAGTTTTATAATTCGGGTCTGTTTTTATTGCCTAGCAGCAGTTTTAATAAATAATACAACACCATAACACTTCTTTCCTGCTCCCAACGTTTCTTAACTCTGAAAACAGTGTCTTTACTAATGTTCACTAATCGAACAATTTGTCTAATAGAAATACCATATTTTATTTAAGTTAGAATTCGAATTTTTTAATCGTTGTCTAAATGACGCGGCATTTTGATTTGACATTAAGGAAATTGACATATTTACGTAACTAGGAAACTTATCATGTCCGCTTTAAACTATAACATATTGTGTACTTAATTTTATTGCACAGAAGTGTACATATGCATACACTATAAATTTTACGACATTCGTTGTTTTTTCAGAAGATTCCAATTTGAATCTTTAAACGAGGGTTTTCCACTCCCAGACTAAGCATGAAGTAAAATTTCGAGTTTAGAAAAGCCTGAAAATTTGGTTTGGTCGCGTAGCGCGAAGCGGACAAACCAAATTTTCAGGCTTTCCTAAACTCGAAATTTTACTTCATGCGCCACGCGTATAAACACTTAAATATAGAAAAGTTTAAAATATTCAGCTTAATCAATCCAATATGTATATGTAAATAAAACGTGAGTCAAATTCTGCGCTGAACTAATTGTTTAAAATAGTGATTATAAGATAGGATTATAAGATATAAGATACGATTATAAGATAAATAAGATAACTTAAGATTATAAGATGATTATAAGGTAAGATATAAGTGATATATAAATGCAGTTAGCGTTAAATAAAGTATTATTATTATAGCTTTTGCTTTTATAATGGCACAAGTGAAATAGAAAATTTTACAATGTAAAGATTAGCAAATCCGTTTACCCATGTTCACTCAGTGCTCAACAACAAAACTTAGAATAAAAGCAGCCAACATTCGGGGGACAGCTGACCAAGACTCAAGAGCCGTTTGTTACCGGCGATTAATGTTTACTCGTCGGCAACAAAATTAAAATTTTAAATTTGATTTTTTTAGTTTATAAAATGAGCTTTTGGCCAGCACTTCACCTGCCAGCCGCTGCTGGATGGAATAATTTGTTACTTACAAATTCTTCCACCGGACGGGATTCGAACCCGCGACTTCTTGGTCAATGGGGCAGGGTCTCTACCCACTCGGCCACCGAGGCCCCAAAAAATGGTGTTTAAATTATTTATTGTTCAATTTAAAGTTCGAACGAGTGTTTCCACTCCCAGATTTCCTATTCCTTACATACTCTTCTAGTGTACCTCATCCAGCTAACTGCACATGTATTTTCCTTTTCCTATCCCCTGGGAAGGACGTTAGCCCAAATTTTAAATTCAGTCGATACTTCAATAATAATCAATTATCAAAATAACTACAATCATTCCTATAACCGTTTCCTTCAATAACTACCCCAATATTTATTTATTTATTTAAGTGGTTAAACAAACATTTCTTTAATTAATACTGTGACTGGTCAACAGGGCTTAGATGCTAAGGCCATTAAATACGCGAAAGAAGAAGAAGTAGCATTCTGAGCAACCAGCACATAAAAAATATCGCTTACTCTAAATAATAACTTAAATATTCGCACCGTACTTTCTATTTATACCTGACAAATAAAAAAAATATATATCTTCAAACATTAATTAATATTTTAAATCATCCTCTATACATGAATTTCGTAAATATACAAATATATGATATGATGATATATTAATAACCTAAATAACTCTTTACACTTTCACTGAAAATAAGTTTAAACTTGTATTTTAAATACGTACAAAAATATAAATTAATCAAATAAATGTAAAACCTTTCCCTATCTTTCCTCCAGCTGTTTATACCTTGCGACAACGGTCTCGTCGAATTTAACCATGTACGTTGTTCCTTTGTGCCAATGAGCAGTTACTTTCGCAGACTAAATATAAACAAATATTTAAATCAATTTTTGTACAAATCTTTATATTTGATATACATACAAATCCAGTTCCGACAATGATTATAAGGTAAGATATAAGTGATATATAAATGCAGTTAGCGTTAAATAAAGTATTATTATTACAAGCAACCCAATAACTCTAACGTGCATTAGGTTGCCTATAATCGTTGTTGTATGTGTCCGTTTCTTGAACTCCACTGTAAATCAGTGTTTTTAAGCGTGGCGCATGAAGTAAAATTTCGAGTTTAGAAAAGCCTAATTTGGATTGGCCGCTCCGCTTCGCTACGCGGCCAATCCAAATTTTTAGGCTTTTCTAAACTCGAAATTTTACTTCATGCTTAGCCTGGGAGTGGAAAACACTGGTTAAAAGTCTCAAATTAACCGCTTTTAAACAACGAATTCCCGCACATTTAAAAAATGCTGTAATTATCGGGATATGTTTATTTACAAGAAACATGCCCTGTATGCTCTTATTTAAACACGTTTTAAACGTTTAAAACGTCTTTTGAACAGAACATACAGGGTATGATTCTTTTGAGTGAACTAATCCCGATGATTACAGCGTTTTTTTAAATTTGCGGGAATTTGTTGTTTAAAAACCGCTTTTAACGAGTGTTTTCCACTCCCAGACTAAGCATGAAGTAAAATTTCGAGTTTAGAAAAGCCTAAGAATTTGGATTGGCCGCGTAGCGAAGCGAAGCGGCCAATCCAAATTAGGCTTTTCTAAACTCGAAATTTTACTTCATGCGCCACGCTTAAAAACACTGATTTATAGTGAAATTTAACAAACACACACATACAACAACGATTATGTGCAACCTTATACACGTTAGAGTTATTGGGTGGCCTATAATCACTATTTTAAACAATTAGTTCAGCGCAGAATTTGGCTCACGTTTTATTTTTAATTTTTTTTAATTACAATGTTTTAAACGCTGTTTCAATAAAAAAACGCTGTTTCATTTTGTTAAAAAAAAAACTGTTTGTTTTTTGTATTGTGAAGGCTTCTACTTCGTTATACATGTTAATTTATTAATAGAAAACTATATGTTTGATAATAACAAGCTAAATTTGCCGAAACTGCAGTCACATAAAAATAAATTGTGTTGTACAAACTGTGGTATATTGAATTATATTTATTGTATATTTAAGTAGGTTAAAAATAGAGTGATTTTTTGTGTATGCGTCAATGAGATCGGCGATGCACGCAGGTGTGATCGTCAGTATGTGTCCGACCGTTAATCGATGTGTATTGATGTATGTACAGATTGAATATATAATAAAGCGTTGTTAAGTTTATTGCGGTGGAGTAATTTGACCTACCACCGGTACACCACAGTGGCGACGAGGATTAAAAGCGAACGTGGTGAGGTGCTAAGGAAAGTACGGTTCATAATAATCGGCGAAGTAAAAATTTCGGCACGTTGTTCGAGAACACAAAATGACGGACGAAGTAAGTGCCGGCAACCAGTTGGTGGGACGACTACTTGAATTTGAGACATCAGCAGATTGGGGAATTTACAAAAGAAGATTGAGCAATTATTTTCTCGCAAATTCCATCACCGCTATGGAGAGGAAAAGGGCCATACTTCTAAATGCGTTATCAGAAGATGCATATAAATTATTATATGACTTATGCGTACCTTCCATGCCTGAGGATTGTACGTATGATAAATTGATTGAAAAACTGGATGATCATTTCAAAGTCAGTGTGGGTGCATTTGCAGCTCGATATCGGTTTTACACCGCAGCTCAAAAAGGTAATGAAACTGCAAAATTGTGGGCAGCACGTGTTCGCAGCCTTGCAGTAAATTGCAACTTCGAAAATGCAAGGATCGAGGAGGCTATGCGAGACCAATTCGTAATAGGGTTTCAGAAAGGAGCTATCCAAGATGGACTTTTCGAGGAGAAATTAGATGTCACGTTTGCCAAGTGTGTGGAAATTGCAGAGTTAAAGATGGCGGCAAAGTTCAACACGGACGTCAACTTGACCACCGAAGTGAAAACGGAAACAATGTACAGTCATGTGACTCGACACCAGCCAAGCAGGAGGCAGACATTAATGACGTCACCAACGAAGCACCAATCATCACACAGTACGAGCAACGCAGCATGTTTTAGTGAAAAGTGCAAAGTGTGCGGCAGGAAAAATCACAAAACAAAGGAGTGTCATTTTCGCGAGCGCACTTGTCACAAATGTAATAAAAAAGGACACCTAGCGAACGTATGTACTGGTAAGAGACCATTTAGTAAAGACTCAGATAGAAATTCCCATAACTTTATTGACGAAATGTCTAAATTAAATATTTTTGCGATGAACAATAATAACAATAATGAGCCAGTAACACTTAATGTACAAATTGAAAATAATTCATTTACTTGCCAGGTGGACACAGGCTCAAGTATTACGGCTATTAATGACAAATGTTATAAGTTATATTTTAATAAATTCAGTTTAAATCCAGTGGATAAAACGTTAATTTGTTATAACGGAAATAAAATTGTTCCGCTCGGAATTTGTCCATTGAGATTTGAATACGCAGATAAAATGTTTACATTAAAAGTGTATGTAATTAAAAACGGAGGAAATCCTTTATTAGGCCGAGATTTCTTAGGCCAATCGCATATGCATCTAGAACTTTAATAGCAGCCGAGAAACAGTACTCTCAAATCGAGAAAGAGGGTTTGTCAATAATTTTTGGTTTAACTAAGTTTTAGCAATATGTGTATGCTAGACAATTTATATTAGTAACAGATCATAAGCCGATGTTAGCAATTTTCAGTCCTGTAAAGGGAATTCCACAGTATGCAGCAAATAGACTCAAAAGATGGGCTACAATTTTATCTAGTTTTCAATACATAATTGAATTTGTTAAGTCAGAAAATAATGTTGAGGATAGTTTATCTCGCCTGCCTATTGCCAATAAGGAGATACATGACAACGCAGATATAGACTATGCACATCTTTTTAATATGGATGTAAATTTTCCTATAGATTTCAAAATCGTGCAAAATGCTAGTAAAAATGATAATAATATTTTATTATTAAGAAAATATCTTAAAGTAGGTTGGCCTAAATTTCATTTAATTAAAAATAATTTAAAAACATATTACAAAATAATAAATGAGTTGTCAGAAGAAAATAATTGTTTAATGTGGAACAATAAATTGATCATACCAGAAAAATTAAGACCCGCATTATTAAGGGAGTTACATACCTCACATTAAGGAATGGTAAAAATGAAAAGTCAGGCTCGATCATATTTTTGGTGGCCCGGTTTGAATAAAGAAATCGAATATGTAGTTAATAATTGTGAAAGTTGCATCAAATTACGCAACCAGCCACCAAAAATACGATTGAATCCATAGCCAATTCCAGAGGATAAATAGGAACGTATCCATATAGACTTTATGGGACCATTTAGGAATGTGTACTATTTAATAATTGTAGACGCGTTTTCAAAGTGGTTGGAAGTGTTTCCTATTAAAAATATTACATCTGAGGTGACAGTGCAAATTTTGAAAACCACATTTGCTCGTTTTGGTCTACCAAAAGTAATCGTAAGCGATAATGGTAGGCAATTTACCTCAGAAAAGTTTCAAGATTTTTTGAGACTAAATGGTATTAGGCACAAGACGAGCGCGTCATATCATCCGCAATCAAACGGTGCAGCGGAAAACTCAGTAAAGACGGTAAAATTTGCGCTAAAAAAGAGCTTTAGATAAAAATAAAGTTTTGGATCTTAATCTAGTTTTAAACAATTTTCTTTTCGATTATCGCAATATTGCTCATTGTACTACAGGATTTTCACCTGCTACTATTATGTTTGGTAATAACGTTAGAACTCGTTTCGATCATTTAAAGAATAATATAACGAGTAATATAGCAAATGGACAAGAAAAGCAAAAAAATTGTTTAAAGGCAGTAGAAATGTTTCTTTTGAATTAAACGAAATTGTATTAATGCGAGATTATAGAAATAATGTAACTAAACCAGCATGGGTGAAAGGCATTATTATTAAACAAATTGGTTCATGTTTATACAAAGTAAGACATGAAGATTCTGATGTGATGTGTAAAAGACATACAAATCAAATAAGGAAATTTGCGCCTTTTAAACAAAATAAAATTCCTGTAGAGGATAAAAAAGTACCGGAAGTCGCTGAAAATACGGAGAGTGATATAACGACTGCAGTGCAACGTGATAATTTCAGTGAACGGCCAAAACGCGTAGTTAAAAAACCCTCTAGGTTAACTTACGATTTTTTTTAAGTTTATTATGTACTTGTAAATCTTGTAGCAAAAATATATGTTTTTTTGTTAGGAGGAAGGTATTGTGATATATTGAATTATATTTATTGTATATTTAAGTAGGTTAAAAATAGAGTGATTTTTTGTGTATGCGTCAATGAGATCGGCGATGCACGCAGGTGTGATCGTCAGTATGTGTCCGACCGTTAATCGATGTGTATCGATGTATGTACAGATTGAATATATAATAAAGCGTTGTTAAGTTTATTGCGGTGGAGTTATTTGACCTACCATCGGTACACCACACAAACAAAGTTAAAACGTTTTTTATTAACTGTTTGTTTTAATTATAATGAAAAAAACATTTTCTTCAACAACCCTGATTACGATTACGAGTATAGATTCTGTATTTGCAAGTATTTAAAACAAATATTTATGTAAATTCTGAACGTTTTCAGCATATTTATCTTTCAACGCCAGTTTTATATTTCTTAAATCAATTAATCATTTCACAGTTTTGGCGTATATTCAAAAAAAGGAGGTGTTCAGCGCAAACTGAAAAGGACATTTGTAATGCAAAATATTCGCGAAATGGCGGGATTAAATGAAACGTAACTGCAGATGTATGTGGGAACAGGACTAAGATTGATGACAGCGTATGCGGTTCGGTCTGGGCTTCTTTCAAATACACCCACCCCCGCATTCGATCTTTCCTTCCACAAAGAAAAGGGGTGTTCCTTTGTTTTCTCACGAGGCGGAACATGCATTTTTCACGAGGGACGAGATCGATTTGTTGATACATGCAGCTTTCTTTCAATCGTCCACAAGCTTATTCTTCGCTCAGATTCACAATTATTAATAGGATATTATTGAACACCGCAGTTTCTATTGAAATGTGTAAATTAATGTCAAATCTTACAAGATTTTAAATTAAAACAAAGAAAATGGATTTTCCTTCTTTGAATTAAAATTACTAAGATTATTTTTATTTAAAACATTAAGAGAAAATAACCATGGTTTGGATTAGCAAATAAATGAAAATCCCAAAATCCCAGCGCATTTACCATTTTTAATCAGGCATAATTTTTATTTTAACACGATATTTAACACGTTCCTTTGTTTTCTCACAAGGCGGAACATGCATTTATTACGAAGGACAAGATCGATTTGTTGATACATGCAGCTTTCTTTTAATCGTCCACAAGCTTATTTTTCGCTTAGATTAACAATTATTAATAGTAGTTTCTTAAAGTCTTCTCTTAACCACGTTCACTTGGCTGCATCGGTTGCTTTAATGGTGGCTCTGCTTTTTATGCTGGTTTTTATCCATATGTAGTTGGGAAAGATGTTTGCACTGACTCAGGAACCAGAGGTTTTGGTCGATGATTTTGGATTTCAATTGTAGTTTAAAAAACCATTTAGCCTGTTCTATTTAAGCCCCTTAGGCCCATTACTTGCAGAACTTTTTCTTGATAATTTGGAAAATAAAATCAGTAAAAACTATTTAATAAATGTTTATATTGGGTCAGATTTGTAGATGATATCTTGGTTTGCTTTCGAGGTACAAATAGACAGCTTAATTTTTTTTTAAAAACAACTTAATAAAATGCATAATAATATAAAGTTTACATTGGAAATTGAAGTTGACCAAACGATTAACTTCCTAGACCTATCAATTTCCCATAAAAACAATAAACTCGAATTTGATATTTTTCACAAACCCACTCACACAGATACCACTATCCACTTTAAATCATTCCATCCTATGCCCCACAAACTTGCAGCATATAATGCATTCATCCACAGACTGTTAAGCGTTCCTTTATCAAAATCTAATTTTAATACCGAATTAAACAGAATCTTAGAAATCGCCTATAATAATGGCTTCCTCAAAAACCTAATTTTGAATATTTTAAATAAAAAACAAAAACAAAAAATCAACAACTTAATTTTTCCCTCAAATAATGATAAATTAGATTCAAATTATTGTACTCTAACATACATCGGTCATTTTTCCGTCACAATAAAAAACGAATTAAAATCACAATATTTCAGTAGCCTTTAAAACTAACAATACATTACATAAATTCATTAATAATGCCAAAAACAAAACCGACAAAAACAAAAAATCAGGAGTCTACTTGTCAGAATGTGGAGATTGCGCCATGATATATGTTTGCCAAACCGGACGCAGCTTTGAAGAAAGGATAGCTGAACACCAAAAAAGCTACATTAACCATAAGACAACATCTACACATGCCAATCACCTCAGGGAACATAATCACAACCCCAACAACAACTTCAAAATTTTACACGGATGCGCTAAAAGCAAGAAATTAAACCTCCTTTAGCAGCTGGAAATTAACAAATATAATCAACGCGGTTTGATACTCAATGATCAAACCGACGTAAATAATTCACCACTATTAAATCTAGGTCTATAAATTGTAATGTGTAAAATTGTAAATGTCTTCATTAATTATGTCATTCTGTTAAATCATAAATATTATATTAAATTACACTGTTACGCACACCCCCTCCCCAATGATTTAGTATATAAGCAACGATTGTAGTTTCATGTAATCATTACTTATCTGCCTGATGAAGCCACTGTGTGGCGAAACAATTGTCGCAGTGTCCGACATTAAAAGCTGTGAAATTTCTCAAACGATAGTGTTTTATTTCCTACAAATTATTAATAGGATATTATTGAACACCCCAGTATCTATTAAAATGTGTAAATGAATGTCAAATCTTACCAGATTTTTAATGAATATAAATAAAGTGGAGTTTTCTTCGTTAAATTAAAATTAATAAGATTATATTTATTTAAAATATTTACCACGGGTTGATTGAGAAATTAATTAAAGATATAAGAGAAAAGAAGTATTGGTTGGATTAGCAAATAAAAGGAAATCCCGGCGCATTCACCATTATTAATCATGCATAATTTTTATTTTAACACGTTATTTAACACGTTCCTTTGTTTTCTCACGAGGTGGAACATGCATTATTTACAAGGGACAAGATCGATTTGTTAATACATGCAGCTTTCTTTCAATCGTCTACATTATTCTTCGCTCAGATTAACAATTATTAATAGGATATTTATGAACACCCCAGTTTCTATTGAAATGTGTAAGTTAATGTCAAATCTTACAAGATTTTTAATGAAAATAAAGTAAGTGGATTTTTCTTCTTTGAATTAAAATTAATTTTAAAACATTAATGCCCGGTATTATAAATGGTTAATAAATCATTGGATAACTATTTGTGGAGTAAATTTTTATACCTAGTAAACTAATGAGCAAATAAAATTGCGTATTATGAAGCAAACCTACCAGATAAATAGAAATTCTAGAAATAAATAAATCAATCAGTAAAGAACAGACCAAAATTATACATTTTTATTGTGGCCATAGCTGGTACCACCAATTTTTTTTAAATTGAATTGTGAGTATTTCAAAATAAATTGTCAATCAAATTGGAAATTTAGTATAATTCCTTGTAATTATGGAGAATAACCGTGGAATAGGACAGAATTACACAGAACAAGAAAAAGAAAGCTTATTAGCAATTATAAAAGACGTAAACGAGTGTTTTCCACTCCCAGACTAAGCATGAAGTAAAATTTTGAGTTTAGAAAAGCCTGAAAATTTGGTTTGGTCGCGTAGCGCGAAGCGCGGAGCGGCCAAACCAAATTTTCAGGCTTTTCTAAACTCGAAATTTTACTTCATGCGCCAAGCGTACAAGACACTGATTTAATGTAAAGTTTACTTGTTCACAATATTTCAGTGTTTTCAGTGTTTAATATGCGTGGCGCATAAAGTAAAATTTCGAGTTTAGAAAAGCCTGAAAATTTGGTTTGGCCGCTCCGCGCTTCGCGCTAGGCGACCAAACCAAATTTTCAGGCTTTTCTAAACTCGAAATTTTACTTCATGCTTAGTCTGGAAGTGCAAAACAATCGTTTAAAATAGTTAAAATGGAATTAATTTAAAAAAAAAAACGTTGTTTTATATTAGCAAATAAAAGGATATCCTGGCGCATTCACCATTTTGTAGAGCAAACTCAAGCGATAATTACTAAGCGTTGTAAAAAGTGCCACAATACCGTGATAAAATCCGTCAAATGTGAAAAGTGCAATTATGATTTTCATCCTGCATGCTTAAAAGAGCATAGTAAATCGTGAAATCGATCAAAATCAGTGTCCACCAACAAGGAGGCCAATTTTGAGGTTATAAACAACACAGATGGAGAAAATCATCAATTCGAACTACTATCGCAGGAAAACATATATCTCAAAATGGTTATCAAGGACATGGAATGCAAGTACAGTATCCTTAATGAAAATTGCTTCCTGTTAAAAGATAAAGTAGCCTATCTAGAGGAAAAAATAAGTTCCAAAGCAGATATCTATAATAGCGCCACCTATTCACATCCAAGCAAACTATGCTAAGAAGATCCCTGTAAACTGACTGAAACTACTCAGACAGAAGAAGATCCCTGTACAGTGATTCAAACCAGCCAGACAGAAGAAGATCCCTGTAAAGTGACTCAAACCAATCAGACAGAGGAATGCCACAGTAAAGTGACCTATGCAAGTGCCACCATCCAACAAATAGCGGAAACATCACATGCAAAAGATCAAGTAATTCCTACTAGTCAAAACAATCGGCAAATAGGGAAAACAACATATGTGAACTCAAAGAAGAAATTTCACTCTGGCGAAACCGTGTCTAAACCTATTATCAAAACAACGAATACAAATAAATCAAAACGGTGAAATAAGCATGATATACGAGGTGTGGAAATTAAGTGATGAGATTGGCAGCATAGCGTTCGATACGGCAACACTGGAAGCACGTGGCTTGGAGGGGTGACAGATGGACATGCGATAGGCGTTCAGTACAAGTTTGAACTTGATCGAGTCATTACGCTGGGCGTAGTCATTGTTCTCGTGAAACCGTATTTTGAAGTGCGTTCTAAAAATGAGTGATATTAATTTCGAGCAACGGTGTGCTATCAGGTTTTGCCTGAGACTTGGGTACAGTGCAACAGAAACTTTTGCAAAACTTCAGCAGGCCTACGGAGACAGTGTTTTGTCAAGAGCCCAGGTTTTTCGATGGTTTAAGGCATTTTCAGAAGGAAGAGAGTCGATGGAAGATGAATCACGCAGCGGAAGGCCTGCAACAGCAAGAACCGATGAAAATGTCGACAGAATCCGGGAACTTGTGCGTTCAGATCGTCGGTTAACGATCAGAATGATGGGGGAACAGTTGAATTTGAGTTACACCACCGTTCATCACGTTTTGATCAATGAATTGGGGATGAGAAAGATCTGCGCGAAAATGGTTCCAAAAAACCTTTCGCAGAAACAAAAGGACATTAGAAGGGAAAGGTGCCTTGACTTTTTGGAATCGATTGAAAATGATCCACATTTTTTGGAACATGTCATCACTGGTGACGAGAGTTGGGTGTTTGAATACGACCCGGAAACAAAACGCCAGAGCATGCAATGGTGACGCCAGGCTCTCCAAGGCCCAAAAAAGCAAGAATTAGCAAATCAAAAATTAAATGCATGCTGATTTGTTTCTTTGATAGCCAGGGAATCGTCCACAAAGAGTTTGTGCCTCAAGGCCAAACAGTAAATCAACACTTTTGAGACTCATAAAAAGGATCATTCGTATGAGATCACACATCAAGAACAATTGGATCCTGCATCATGACAATGCGCCGTGTCACACAGCAATATCAATAGACCAGTTTTTGACCAATAAAAATATTCCTGTGGCTCCTCAGCCTCCTTACTCACCTGACTTGAGTCCTGCTGACTTTTTCCTCTTCCCTAAATTGAAAATTCATCTGAAGGGACGTCATTTTGGGACACTCGAAAACATTAAAACGGCTGTAACCGACCAGCTGAAGGCTATCCCAGTATCCGAGTTCCAGCACTGCTATGAGGAGTGGAAGAAACGTCTCCAACGCTGTGTGGCTTCCCAAGGGAATTACTTTGAAGGAGACAACATTCAATTGTAATTTTATTCGAATAAAACTAATTTAAAAAATCAGTCTCATCACTTAATTTCCACACCTCGTACATGAAAGTAGTACCGTGCAATCAAGAATACAAGCAGAACCAAAGAAAACCTGGCTTCTCGTAAAGCGTGTGAAGGAAGATACCACAAAAGAAGACATGGAACATCATATAAAATCAATTATAGGCCATGAAAAATGTTCATGCAAAAAAATTAAAATAGGGCAATCAAATTCGGCCTTTAAAATTAGCGCTAACTTCCAGGAGCATAGCAAACTTACAGATAAGCAAAACTGAGCTATCGGAATTGTTGTAAGCCCTTATATTTTTTAAAGAGACACATACAACTCACGAACCTCCTAGTAATAACACTTCATATCATCTTAACATGTTTTTCTTGAATATACAGAGTGTTAGAAATAAGGTCACCGAATTAGATGCCTATATATTGGAAAGTGAGATCTTGTTTCATGTTATCTGTTTGTCAGAACACTGGCTTTGCCAACATGAAAGTGAATCTCTATTTCTCTCGAATTACACTGTTGCTGCTTATTTCTCACGTGAGCATTTTATCCATGGTGGAGTAATGCAGTTAGTAAAAAATGGTGTCATATTTCAAAACTTACTAGAGGTAAACAATCTATCCATAGAAAAACACTGCGAAATAGCTGCATTGCTTCGACCTGATTTGAAAGTGATTTCAATAACTATGTATCGGTCACCAAATGGAGACTTTTCATTATTCACGAATACATTATGCCAAATGTTAAATCAAATTGACCTCCAAAAAACCATTATTGTGGGTGATTTCAATGTACAATTTCAAACGCATGATAATAATGCCACTGTGCTATGTGACATATTTTCAACATACGGTCTAAATAGTTTGGTTGATTTTGCTTGGACAATATTTTCACAAATATTAATAAAACCAAACCTTAAGTTTCTCCGAAAAACAGAGGTTTTTCAGATCATCTCGGGATTCTATTTGAATGTGAAACAGAATACAAGTCAGTACAAGAGCCAGCACATATATGCCGACCTATAACCCAGAGGTGCCTGTTTAATTTCTACAATGTAGTTGAAGAAATAAATTGAAACTTCATAAATGATAGCAGCTTCTCCACTGATACGAAATTTAATATATTCATAGAAGAACTTGAACACAATATCCAAAGATCTTTCCCAATAAAATCATTTCGGACGAACACACATTCTAATATTCAATGGTTTAATGAAGACCTAAAAGCTATGCGTGAGAATATGTCGTTTTTAAGAGAATTTAGTGTAAGAAACGTCGAAGTTAAACCATTGTGTAACAAATTCAAACAGGAATACAAATGTGCGCTGAGGGTAGCAAAAGAATCATCACACGAGAAGTACATTGCAAACAATATAAATAAATAGAAAGCGTTATTTAGTGTGGTAAAAAATGGCAAGAACCAAAATAGAAACCACCCTATTAACATAAATCCCGACAGTTTTAATGACCATTTTGTAAACGTTGCGGAAACTCTTTTAAAAAAACTGCCGAAACCAGATATACTCGTCGACCCAATACAAGGTATGTTGTGCCTTCCAAGTAGCAATAGCTCTTACTTCCATTTTAGTGATGTAACATATCTGGAAGTAAGAAACGTTGTAAATAGTTTATCATCCTCCCGAAGTAGTGATATTTTAGGGATGACTACGGGCCTCCTGAAATCTATTATTAACATCATCCTAGTACCATTAACTAACCTCATAAATCACTGCATTCAATCACAGTGCTTTCCAAACAGCATGAAACAAGCGCGTATTGTTCCAATATACAAAAAAGGAGATGGAGATGATGTTAATAATTATAGGCCCAAATCAATATTACCTATAATTTCAAAAATTATAGAGAGAATAATGTTTAGCCAAATTCTCTGTTACTTGGAGGCAAACAACATCTTGTCCGATAAACAATATGGTTTTCGCAAGGGACGTTCAACGAGTGACGCGGCCAGGGCGCTTGTAGACGGAATCCTAGAGGGTTTTAAGCAAAGAGAGCACACAGTTGCCTCATTTCTAGACCTCAGCCTAGTCCAGCATGACGTACTTTTGCGAAAACTTTATTTTTACAATTTTCACCCCACCAGCTGCAAATTCTTATGCTCATATTTATCTGGAAGGCAGCAACAAGTTATATTGAACTCTAAGTCATCCAAAAAAGTAATGGTGAAGCATGGGGTTCCACAGGGTTCTATCTTGGGTCCCTTGCTATTCTTTATCTTTATTAATGACCTTCCGTCACACCTAAAGAGTTCAACTATTCTTTATGCAGATAATATATCTTCATATTGCAAAGATAAACATTTACCAAATGCAATGAATAAATGTCAAACATCACAGAAAATCCTATCCGAATGGTTTCTATGCAATAATTTAACATTGAACGAGAAGAAAACTATTAAAATGGTATTTACCTTAAAAACCATTTAATCAGATCTCAACCAGGCTACTAGATTCCTAGGAATCTATGTTGATACAAAGCTTACGTGGAGGGATCATGGGGAATACATAGCTAAGAAATTGTGCCGCGTCACATACTTATTAAGATGTCATTCAGACATGCCATATACAAGAAACATAAGATCGATTTATATGGCGCTTTTTCAGGCGAATACTTCTTATGGCTTAACCCTGTGGGGACATTCACCAATCATGTCTAGATTATTCGGTATTCAAAGACGTGCTATACGTGTAATTTCAGGGATAAAATACCGCCAGGAACATTTTGTCAAGCTACGTATTCTTACATTACCTTCCATGTATATACTGCAGAGTTTAATGTTAATTCGAGAAAACATCGATGATTACCAGACACACAATTGTATTCATCAGTGCAATACAAGGAACGCTTTTGATATATATCTGAGTAAGCTACGCCTTCATAAATCAGAGACCGCATCACATTTATATGGACCGAAAATCTTTAATCATCATCCCGAAAAAATAAGATAGCTACCTTTAAATAAATTTAAAACTACCATAAAAAACTACCTAATGAAAAAGGCATTTTATAACATAAACGAATTTCTGGACAGTAATTTGGTTGATGAGTTTGTATAATTTGTATAATGTGTAAATGTGTCTATTGTCTATTTTATGATAAGACTATGTATGTATGTACCTCATTTTAATATGATTTATATTTTTTTTATTCATGTACACGTCGTTGTAGTACACATTTTAATATGTCTCCATCTTAAAGTTGTTCTATGTAGCACAACGCTTATTTCTTTGTATCAATATTAAGTTTCTTGACCTGTGTAAACTGTATTGTATGGCACCAATAAATTATGATATGAAATTTATTCACCTACTTGACCAATGGGCAAATAAAATTGCGTATTATAAAGCAAACTTACCAAATAAATAGCAATTCTAAAAATAAATAATTCAATCAGTAGAGAACAGACCGAAATTATACATTTTCATTGTGGCCATAGTTAGAACCACAAATTTTTTTAAATTGAATTGTGAGTATTTCAAATTAAATGAAAATTAAGTATAATTCCTTATAATTATTGAGAATAACCGTGGAATAGGACAGAATTACACAGAACAAGAAAAGGAAAGCTTATTCGAAATTATAAAAAACTTAAACGTGTGTTTTCCACTCCCAGGTAAGCATGAAGTAAAATTTCGAGTTTAGAAAAGCCTGAAAATTTGGTTTGGTCGCGTAGCGCGAAGCGCGGAGCGGCCAAACCAAATTTTCAGGCTTTTCTAAACTCGAAATTTTACTTCATGCGCCACGCGTACACAACACTGATTTCAAGTGAAGTTTACTAGTTCACAATATTTCAGTGTTTTCAATGTTTAATACGCGTGGCGCATGAAGTAAAATTTCGAGTTTAGAAAAGCCTGAAAATTTGGTTTGGTCGCTCCGCGCTTCGCGCTACGCGACCAAACCAAATTTTCAGCTTTTCTAAACTCGAAATTTTACTTCATGCTTAGTCTGGGAGTGGAAAACACTCGTTTAAAACTTTAAATTGAACTAATTTAAAAAAGCGGATGCATAAGTACAAAAATCCTTGGTTATATCTTACTTGAAAAACTCTAGGTTTTCGACTCCTTAGAAAGTCTGTTGGTTCGAATTAATCACTGTCAGGGAAGATACTATGAGCGAACTTAAATCTGACACGGATGATATGGTAAACATGATAATCGTAATGAAATTAATAAATACAAGTAGTAGAATCTAAAGTAATTATAATAATATAATAGACTTTTGACTTTTAACTGTCAAATTGTTTAGAGAATACAATTTACTTGGTAGAAAAACAAACAAATAATTTACTGAGGAGATTTATTAGCCAAATAAAGTTATTTTGTGTTTATAATACCGAAATCTTTGGAATAAATTAATTTATTTGTAAAGTAAATTTAATTTAGGGAATAAAACGTTTTATAATACCGGGTATAAGAGAAAATAAGTTTGGTTTATATTAATAAGTAAAAGGAAATCCCGGCGGATTCACCATTTTTAATTATGCATACTTTTTATTTTAACACGTTATTTAACACGTTCCTTTGTTTTCTCACAAGGCGGAACATGCATTTTTCACAAGGGACAAGATCGATTTGTTGATACATGCAGGTTTCTTTCAATCGTCCACATTATTTTTCGCTCAGATTAACACATTTACGCTACGCTATTCTAGTTTGGGGACACTCCACCTCTAGGCATCGCATTTTTGCCTTGCAAAGACGAGCTGTCCGAATTGTGGCTGGCATTACCTACAGTCGACTGCAAAGATTTTTTCGTGACACTAAAATTACTCACTCTACCAAGTCTGTATATACTGGAGTGTTTTTGTTATGTGAAAAAGAATCTGAATATAATCCCAACTCTTGCCCATGATTATTCTACGCGCCACAGGGAAAATCTATGTTTTCAAAGAATGCGGCTCAAAAAGTCGCGCATGGGACCAAATCACTTTGGGTTACATTTCTTTAATAAATTAACGTTACAAACAAGAAACCTGCCTTTTGTTTAATTTAAAGCAGTAATTAAAGATTTCCTACTGTGTAAAGCCTACTACAGTACTGAAGAATTTCTTCAGCATGTTTCAATTTGAACTCGGAATAGACTATACATTATGTTTTAACATGTAGCCTCTATTGTGTGTGTGTGTTTTAATAAAGTTTAGTTCCTTTTAACTTAACTTAATCCTTACTAACACTGCGTGACATAAATACATTTTGTGATAATAGTTTCAACTTCTATATACATTTTATCTTTTCACACAATTTTAACATGTTTGTATTTCGTTATTTCTAGAATAAGCCTTACCCTGATACTAATTCTGTGATATTAATACATTCTGTGATAATCGCTTTATTTTCTATTTTCATTTTATCTGTGCAGTCAATCTTAACATGTTTGTGTTTCGTTATTTCTACAATACTTACCAACTATTAATAAATGGATTTAAGTAAGTGACTTCATTAATATGACACACACATGCAGCACGAACCACCTGGCCATCTCTATGTCTGTGTTATTCTATGATTATTACTGATGTCGTATTACACACTCTTGTGTAATGCTTCACTATATATATTTTATTATGATTAGGTTCTAGTAATTAAGTTTATATTTCTATATTGACGATTGGAAAACTGTAGTTAGCACATAATAAATAAATAAAGAAATAAATAAAATAAACAATTATTAATAGGATATTATTGAACACCCCAGTTCCTATTGAAATGTGTAAATTAATGTCAAATCTTA
Organism: Philonthus cognatus; assembly: GCA_932526585.2. Taxonomy (NCBI): domain Eukaryota; kingdom Metazoa; phylum Arthropoda; class Insecta; order Coleoptera; family Staphylinidae; genus Philonthus; species Philonthus cognatus. The sequence continues at coordinate 172,420,648 of OW052241.1, forward strand.
TAAGATTTATTATAAAAAAAAAGAAAATGGATTTTTCTTCTCTGAATTAAATTTAATAAGATTATTTTTATTTAAAACATTAAGAGAAAATAAGTATGGTTTGAATTAGCAATAAAAGGAAATCACGGTGTTCGGAATTCATTAATTTATTTTATTTGTTTTTTGATACAATTTGTATATTTATCTAGTTTCGGGAATTTAAAATTATTTATGTTGTCGTTTCGTAAATTGAATCTTAAGTAATTAATTAATTTCATTTTCGCACCATACATAGTTAATTTTGGATTATGTTCACAAGTCTTATTATTTTTCGTTAGGAGACTTTTCGGCACTTCTCTACGAGACGTCCGCCGAAATAGTCGTCATTGTAATTTTAAGATTGTGTGTTTATTGAAGAACAATTGCTTACCTTTTCAACCCCTAAATACAGTCCACTTCAGTCTGGCCAGATCGGGAAGAAAAGAGGACTTAATTAAACACAGTTATATTCCTTTCTTTACTTTTATTTTTCTTGCTAGATGTACATTTCGGGTACTAAGTACCCATTATCAATAGCTAACTGGCGGTTAGCTATTGATAATGGGTACTTAGTACCCGAAATGTACATATAGCAAGATAAATAAAACTGAAGAAAGGAATATAACTGTGTTTAATTAAGTGACATAACACCTTCACGTAACTCATACAACTACATTAAAAAAAGAGGAATTTACATCGATAAGTGTCCCTTTATAGTAATTAAGGTACCGAGGGCGTTAGTAAGGAAATAATGTCTGCCGTCGACAGTGTACAGCCCGAGGGCCTCTGGCCCGAGGGTTGTACGTCGGCGAAGGGCATTATTTCCTACTAACGCTCTGTGGTGCCTTCAGCGTTTTATGTCCTACCTGTTTATTAATTTAAAACGAGAAATATGATCAGTATTTTATTCTACATGGATCGTAGTATTAGCTGTCATGTTGACACTGAAATATTTATAATATTTGACGGAGTAAATAGTTTACTTGAAACGTGTAATGGCTACAAGCAATTTACCAGAAGATGTGTTGCATCGAGTAAATAAAGCCAGAGAGGCGTTAGTGCCAATAAAATCAAAAGATGCCTACGAAAAGGAATTTGACAATTTTAAAGAATGGTCCGATATTCACGATATAGCGAAAATTAATGAAATGGTCTTATTGGGATATTTCCAAGAATTATCCGAGAACTTTGCTCCTAATTCGTTGTCTACCAAGTATTCAATCTTGAAGAAGCAAATGATGGCTAAGAAATTGGTAAATATTTCTGAAATATTTTTGGAATTAGAGGCGTTTTTAAAACAAAATTCAAAAAATTATGTACCTAAAAAATTAAAAGTTTTGTCGCGGGAACAGGTAGTGTTATTTTTAAAAACTGCCCCTGTTGATTACTATCTTTTGGATATGGTAATTTTGGTGATAGGCATTTTCGGCGCATGTGGGCGTCATGAATTTCTACAAATGAAAGTTGGAAATGTTAAAGATATGGTTTCAAACATTGAAATTACAATTCCTTGTAGTAAAAATGGTCAACCAAGAAGCTTTGTAGTTATACAGGATAACGAAATTAATGCCGTTAGTCTCATAAGAAAGTACATGTTGCTGAGACCCAAGAATTGGAATATAGATATTTTTTTCTTAATTACCAGAAGAAAAAATGTACACTACAGTCCGTTGGCAAAAATAAATTTGGTAGTATATCAGCAAAAATTGCAAAATATTTAGGTTTGCCAGAAGCGTCTAAATATACTGGGCATTGCTTTAGGCGTACTGCTACAACGTTACACTCAGATGCTGGAGGCAGCATAGAAAATTTGCAACGTTTAGGAGGCTGGAAGAGCAGAAGCATTGCACAATGCTATGTAGATGCTAATATGCAATCGAAAATCAATAATGCGACATTGATTGCTGGATCATCGAGAGATGAATTTCTTGCACCGACATCGACGATGTCCAATATACAAACTAATAAATCGGTTAATGTTTCAAGTTCAGTTGCCCCTCTTATTTCGGGTTCTTTTACGAATTGTACGTTTAATATTGGCTATGATAAATAGTCATGTAGAATTTTTTGTTTAAATAATTTGAATTTTCATTTTGTCTGACATTTATTTTTTTGTAATTTCGAACCATATTACCATGACAACGAAGAAGTAAATAAAATAATTACCGGGCCATTATGAACAATTTTGTCGCAGTATTCCATTATAAGTCCAGTAACGTTACAAAAAGGAGGTCTATTAATTGCAAATAATGCAGTGGTAGGACATAAATTTATTAAGGTTGGCCGACTTCGTCGTTAGTTTCATACACACCCGGTGCATTCACCATTTTTAATCATACATAATATCTATTATAACGATACAAATCCCGATACATACGTTAAATTGGTTCAGCCATTCGTTGTTTTTTTAAATATATATAATCAAAACAGAACATTCTTCACTATTATTTTAAATCAGGACATTTCCATATCTATAACATAATGATGTCCTAGAAATGCCATAATAAAACACGTTTGAAAACTCTTGATTTATTTTCTTAGGGAAACGCAAACGTACAATTTGAAAAATGTTGTTTACGAATGTCAGGGCTTTAATCAATAGAAATATATTACTGCAAACAGTCATATATTGTGATTTTGTCGTGAAAATTTTGAAATCGCAACGAATCCATCTCGTAAACAGGCATCACACCCCGTTGACGTCTGAGGTAGCCGAATCCACCCCGAGATTAGGTGATGTTTTTATGAGCTCCCGGATTTTATGGATATTGCATTTTTTGCCTTTAAAGGTATTTACGACGTCCGTCAGTCATTCTTTTTTTAGAATTCTCTTACGAAAAAAAGAGATGAGAAGAAGTCACACAAGTGAGAAAGATTATAGTTTAGTAAATTATGAACGGTGGAAGCTTCTACTTCGTTATACATGTTAATTTATCAGGACAATCATTTCATACACTATTAAAATAACATAAGAAATCAATTTTAAATAATAAACATAATACAGGAATTGCCAAACACTGTATTAACAACAATAATTTTATAGATACCAATAATTTTAAGATTTTATGCTCAAGTAATATGGGACCAATTTTAAATCTCAGAGGGCTTAGAAATTAATAAAGCCATAAAATGTGGAAACCACCTTGTCAACGACAACGAGGAGATTTGGAATTCCCCAATTGCAAAATCTCTTATTACCTGATTATATATATATATATATATATATATATATATATATATATATATAAGCCGGTCGGTTTCTTCTGTAATCCACTCTTGATAATGCCGTTAAAAGCGAAACTAGTTGAGTAAATAGAAACAAGTAGTGAAACAAACCAAGTGTTTTTTTTTTAATTTATCCATTAATATTATTCCAAAATGTTTCACCAAGTGATAAATGAGAAAGTTATTCAAGATATGTTAATTCAATAAAATAAAACTTTTTTTGTAAAACACAATATTTGCAGTCACAAAAATAAAAATATTGTGTTTTACAAACAAAGTTAAAGTGTTTTATTTTATAGTTTAGTAGTTTAAAAGATCATTTATGACTCCATAAATTTAATAAAGGATATTATTATATTTATGGTATATAAATTCGATATCTATTACTAGATTCTTATAGTCCAGTTCACGAGAGATGTCCTATGACATTTAAGTTCAAATTAATAAAACTATAATAATATGATTTTAGGGGATTAATGTGAGTTCAGCACAAGCACGAGTTTAGCATAAGATGCAATTAAGCACACAAAAGTAAATTAAATAATGTTAATATAAAAATACTGCAAGGAATATTTTAACCATAGATTTCACAGGACACCTTTCGTAAATTTTAGTATACAGCGATTTTTGTATAGTATACATACGTATAATTAAATCCTATCTAAAACTACAAGAATTTTTTTATGAAAATGCTCATTTTAGGGCCTCATAATTTTATCCTTGATAATGGCATTAAGTCAAAACTAGTAGAAACATAAAATAGATATATGTGAAACAAAACCAACTGAATATAATTTACAAAACCAATATGCAAAAAATGATCAAATACACCTTACTTTTTGACGCCAAAACTGTGTGACAAAGTCTGCAATGAAACGTGTACATTTTGTAATCACCTTTCGTATTGAAATGGTAAAACACACCAAGTGTTTCTTTTGATTTATCTCTTCTTATTATTAATACAAACACCGATTTTTTTTTCTATTAACTAAACACATCCCCAAATTTTTACATTTTCAGGCATTTGTTATCTTTTGAAAGCATCTAATTTAAAGAGTGTTTCCACTCGCTGATTAAGATTAGAAAAGCCTGGAAATTTGGATCCAAATTATCAGGCTTTTCTAAACTCAAAATTTTACTTTCATGCGAAATTAAAAAGTGGAGACATTTGCTGAAAGCTTCAAATTGTTTTTTTTTTTATAACATCGAATGGCTACAAAATTACGACGTATACAGAGATTTTTTTTCTAGTATATATAATATATCAAATCTTCAGATATTCGTTGATTTTTAAGCTTGAAGCTTCAATTGAGTGTTTTCCACTCCCAGATTAAGCATGAAGTAAAATTTCAAGTTAACCTACAAATCTTGATATACGGGGAATGTTTCTTTTAAGTATACACATGCTGTGAATTTCTCCACATTCGTTGCTTTTTAAAAGAGTTCAATTTGAAGCTTTAAACGAGTGTTTTCCACTCCCAGGCTAAGCATGAAGTAAAATTTCGAGTTTAGAAAAGCCTGAAAATTTGGTTTGGTGGCGTAGCGCGAAGCGCGGAGCGGCCAAACTAAATTTTCAGGCTTTTCTAAACTCGAAATTTTACTTCATGCGCCACGCGAATAAAACGCTGATTTCAAGTGAAGTTCAAAGCATCCTACTAAAGCAATATGCGAAAGACGGATATTCTAAACTGCACATAAAATAAATATACGCGTGGCGCATGAAGTAAAATTTCGAGTTTAGAAAAGCCTGAAAATTTGGTTTGGCCGCTCCGCGCTTCGCGCTACGCGGCCAAACCAAATTTTCAGGCTTTTCTAAACTCGAAATTTTACTTCATGCTTAGTCTGGGAGTGGAAAACACTCGTCAAAAGCTTAAAATTGAACTCTTTTAAAAACCAACGAATGTGGAGAAACTCACAGCATGTGTATACTTAAAAGAAAAATTCCCTATATATCAAGATATGTAGGTATACTAAAAATTTCCTGTATGTGTTTTTATGATGGGTATAGATCAAAAACCCGTGAGGAGTTGCTAATCCCCCATCGGGCGCCTCCCCAGGTGGCGGATAGGGGAATGCCTTTCAGATATGAGTGGTACCGAGGAAATTGAAATACCCGGGGCGGACCAAAATTAGCACACCAAACAACTACCGGTATAAGTAGACAACACTTGAGGGTCAACAGCTACGGGTGGATGAACCAACAAATGGTAGGGCACTTCTCTTACCCTAGGTTTGAGAAATCAGGCCTAAAGGCGGAAGAACCAAAGAAATGGTCAACGGCATAGGAATACGTAAGGCAAGGAGAAACCAACGTATTAAAGATCCAAACGGATACTCTCTAGTTCCTTCATCATGACTATGTTCAAAACTAAATATTCCGGAATAAGTCCCACAATCGGATCTCCGGGGGGTGACAGCTTTGAACAAACATCAGACAAGGAACAAAATGGTAAATACGCCAATTCAAGTGGCTACATGGAATGTGAGAACACTATGGGAAGACGGGAAGATTTACAATGCATGTCAGGAAATGGACAGACTCCGAATCAACATCTTAGGACTAAGTGAAGTCAGGTGGCCCAGTACAGGGCAACGCTCAACCCCAAATGGTACAATGTACTATTCTGGATCAAAACGATAACCTTCACAGGAGCGGGGTGGCAATTATGGTGGACAGAAAGATAAATAATTCAGTAATAAACTACCCCATATCAGACAGAGTAATGGTTTTACAACTGCTAACTATCCAAGGAATTCTGAATGTGATCCAAATATATGCACCGACTTCTGAAAGCAATGATGAAGATGTCGAAGAATTCTACAAAACAACAGAGCAAGCCCTTAAAATCACAAAATCAAGGGATGTTACGATGGTCATAGAAGACTGGAACGCTAAGATTGGCAAAGGCAAATGTGGCGAATGGGTAGGTGAATATAGTCTAGGAATGAGTCAGGAAAACTAACTAGTCATTAAGAATACGTTCTATAAACTTCTAAAACGACGACTATATACATGGAAAGCACCTGGAGACTCAAAAACTAACAACAACTAGAACAGAAAGGCACCAAGACCAGACGAAATACCGGCAGAACTACTCAAGCTGATACAAGAAGACCAGATGCATGTACTAGTGAGATTGTTCAATAAGATCTACATGACAGGCAGAATACCGCAAGAATGGTTATTGTCAACATTTGTCACCATCCCAAAAAAAGACACACGCTAAGCAGTGTGGTGACTATCGTACGATCAGCCTAATGAGTCACGCGCTTAAAATCCTCCTCAAAATCATTCAAAATAGAATTTACGGAAAACTAGAAGCAGGCATAGGTGAAACTCAATTTGGATTCCGAAATGGGTATGGTACACGGGAAGCATTGTTTGCGATTAATATACTATCCCAAAGATGCCTAGATGTAAATCAAGAAGTTTTTGTCTGCTTTATTGACTACAACAAAGCATTTGATAAGGTCAGACCAGAGCAACTTGTTGAGATATTAAAAGCAAAGCAACTAGATATCGAATAATATCGAATCTTTATTACGGGCAGAAAGCAGTAGTTCAAGTGGGGAGCGATAAGACCGATGAAATCCAAAAAAAAAGAGGAGTCAGGCAAGGATGTGTATTGTCACCGTTACTGTTTAACATTTACTCTGAAGAGATCATGAAAAAAGCACTAGAGGAAGAGGAGATAGATAGGCATAAAGATCAACGGAAAAGCTATCAACAACATCAGATACGCAGACGACACGGTCCTAATAGCGGAAACCCTGGAAGAACTATAACACATTATAAACAAAGTAGTAGCAGCTAGTGAGGAGAAAGGTCTATCACTGAATGAGAAGAAAACGCAATTCATGATTATTTCAAAGACACATAGAGATCACGGGAACATCTACATCCACGGCCACCCCATAGATCGTGTACATAAATATAACTACTTAGGAACTAATGTTAGTAACAACAACGACTTAACGCAAGAAATAAGAATAAGGATCGAAAAAGCTCGCGCAGCGTTCGTGAGCATGAAACGTGTATTCTGTACCCATGACATCAATTTAAACCTTAAAATGCGATTAGTTAGATGCTACGTTTTCTCCATATTGCTCTATGGTATGGAGTCATGGACACTAAATAAGAAAGACACCAATAAACTAGAAGCCTTCGAGATGTGGGTTTATCGCAGGATACTTGGGGTGTCATGGACCGACAAAGTTACCAATGTCGAGATTCTCAGAAGAATGGATAAACAACGAGAAATTCTAATAACCATTAAAAGACGAAAGCTTGAATACCTGGGCCACGTAATGAGAGGATCGAAATACCAACTGCTGCAGCTGATCATGCAAGGAAAGATCCAAGAAGGGAGAAGTATTGGACGCCGACGTACATCTTGGCTCCGAAATCTGAGAGAATGGTTCCATTGCACATCTACCGAATTATTCAGAACAGCTATTTTAAAGATAAGAATAGCATTGATGATTGCCAAACTTCGCAGCGGAGAGGGCACTTAGAGAAGAGAAGATCAAAAAAATATATATTCTTCCCCAAAATCTAGTTAATTGTGTGGAAATTCTGTACTTTGATGTGTCATGTCCTTAACTTAACGCAAAACAGGAGTTCAATTTAAAGCTTTAAACGAGTATTTTCCACTCCCAGACTAAGCATGAAGTAAAATTTCGAGTTTAGAAAAGCGCCGTGAAAATTTGTCGAGGGTCGCGCAGCGACCCGAGACAAATTTTCTAGGCTTTTCTAAACTCGAAATTTTACTTTATGCGCCACGCGTATAAAACATTGATTTCAAGTGAAGTTTAAAGTATCCTAATAAAGCAGTATGATAAAGACATGTATTCTGAACTGCACATCAAATCAGTGTATAAGAAGCAACAGCTCTGCTGTTCTACATACTAAATCTACCACTCATTATCACTCCTTGTCTTCGCCTATTTTGAACTGCACATAAAATCAGTGTACAAGAAGCAGCAGCTCTGCTGTTCTATATACTAAATCTACCACTAATTATCCTTCCTTGTCTTCGCCTATAAACAAAATGTACACCCTTTCTCAATAATTAACAAAAAACCGATAATGTTCCTCCACCAGCAAGGAGATTAAATAATTCACAGAGCATCACTCCACTTCCGCAATTAATAATTAAACAGGCCTTTTACGCCTTACGCTAATTCACCGCCCGGCGAGCAGATGGGGCTGGTGTAAAAGAGCGATTCGCCTTGTGCAATAAAAAAGCGGCGGCCTGAAACTAAAATTCTTATCCAGCTCACTTAGGTGTCAGTTAGCACTGGCATTAAATATTTACCGCACTGCGTGAGGCACGCAATTCCATTTCGGTTACGGTGTCGTTTATTTTAACGAAAAGTTCTTCTCGGATGATAATCCGAATGCTGGATAAGTGGAGGATTATGAAGGTGAATAAAGGTTGTTTTCGTTTTAGCGGATGGAAAAGGAGGGTTATTGTGAAAAGAATGTATATTTGTTATTTAATAGCCGAGACTGTTACTTCGTGAAATTCTATATAAACACTTTAGTAAGTATCAATAAAAATTAAGAATGTGGATTTTTCTTCTTTAAAGTAAAATTATTTAATGTTGGATAAGTGGAAGATTATGAAGGTAAATAATGGTTGTTTTCGTTGTAGCGGGCGGAAAGAAAGGGTTATTGTGAAAATAATGTATATTTGTTATGTAATAGCACAGCCTCGGCTACTTGATGAAATTCCATATTAACACTTTAGTAAATATTAATGAAAATAAAGAAAGTGGATTTTTCTACTTTAAATTAAAATTATTAGGATTATTTAATGTTAGACAAGTGGAGGATTATAATGGTTGTTTTCGTTTTAGCGGGCGAAAAAAAGAGTTATTGCGAAAAAAATGTATATTTGTTATTTAATAGACGAGGCTGTTACTTGGTGAAATTCTATATTAACACTTTAATAAATATCACTCTTAATTAAATGTCAAAGATATTCTTGTTGGAATTAGGTGAAAGGTTTCTTTTTTAATTTTTTTTTATTATTTTGGGTTTTACGTCATCTATTTCCGCGGCTAAGGCCAATCATGACGCCGGAGATTAGGTCTACAGCTATCCGGGAATTTTGCCGAAGGTTAGTTATTGTTTATACTTTCTATTCTATTCTATTGAAAGTGAGTGGGTAGTTATGCTACCCTCCACTGCGACCGCAAGGATCTATTGTGGCTCACAATTAAGGTCGAACATCCGACCTTACAGCTCACCTTCCAAGTCCATCTTCTTGATGAAGTCAAGGATCTTGTCAGGTGAAGTTTTTTCCAGGTCCTTCAGGTTTAGCTTCGGTGTGCCAAACACCGTGGTCCTGATCTGGTCGCCAGCTGGACAGGCACATATGACGTGCTCTGCTGTTTCATCATCCTCTAGGCATAGGCGGCACTCAGTGGTGTCGCTTAGTCCTAGTTTATTAAGGTGATCCCTTAGACGGCTGTGTCCAGTGAAGAGAGCAGTTAATGTGTGAACATCTGATCTGCTCAGCTTCAACCATGAGGCCGTCCTGGCCGCAGATGGTCCACTTGTTACCGCTCTGAAATGTCTCATCCCAGGGCGGTTTTGCAAGAAATCCTGTGCCTCGTGTCTCATCCATCCGTTGTTACGGTCTCTAGCTGTTGATCTGGGTATCCCCAGAGCGGGTTCTGGTCCGATGTAGGCTGTACGCGCCGCCTCTCTGGCTAGGGAATCGGCTAATTCGTTTCCCTTCACGCCAGAGTGGCTTGGCACCCACATCAGACTGACCCCGTTTACCTGTGCCATTTGGCAGAGGGCTTCCTTGCAGTTCCGTACAGCCAGCGAGGAGCATCTAGAAGATGCCAGGGCCCTAAGGGCCGCCTGGCTGTCCGAACATATTTTTATTGTCCTGCCCGCCCAACCCTTTGAAAGGATTTCGTGGGCGCACATTTCAATGGCGTATATTTCAGCCTGAAGTATGGTAGCATACCTGCCAAGGCTGTAGTAAAGTTCAGTCCTTGGTCCGACGACTGAGGCTCCTGTTCCAGTGGACAGTTTTGAGCCGTCAGTGTACCAGTAGGAATCAGCCTTTTCTGGGGTGATTTTGTGTCGCTCCCAGTCATCCCTGCTTGAGAACAGGGCCTTGTACGGCTGATCCTCGCAGTAGTCCGTGACTGCGTAGTCAGTCCTCATACTTAGGATGTCATCCGCCTCAATGGCAGTTGACAGCCCATTTGGTATGAAGACTATCACCTTCGGATCCAATAGGGCCGCGTGGTGATATCGATACGTTGCTAATCTGGCCTCGCCCTGTATTAGGATATGCAGGGGAGTGAGGTTCAGTAGCATTTCTAGAGCCGCTGATGGGGTAGTGCGTATGGCTCCAGTTACCGCCACTGTCACCATTCTTTGCAGTGAGGAGAGCCTTGATATGGCCGTTTTTCGAGTTGTAATCGGCCACCAGGCGATACTGCCATAGGTTATTATTGGTTTTATGACCGAACCATATAGACAGTACATTTGCTTGGGGTTTAATCCCCATGACTTCCCGCAAATTCTATGGCACGTCCACACGGCGTACCTTGCTTTGCGGATTGTCTTGTCTAAGTGGGAGTTCCAGTTCAGCGATTTATCCAGGGTGATTCCTAGATACTTCGCCTCCTCCACAAATGGTATGGTTTCTCCCCGTAGAGTAAGAGGTCGCACTTTCAGGATCCTCTTTCTCGTGAACGGGACAACTAATGTTTTGCTAGGGTTTACGTTTAACCGTTCCCCTATACACCAGTTCTGAGTCGCATCCAGTGCCTCCTGCATGGCTTCACAGATTTGGTTTTCATCCGTGCCCCTTGCAAGAATGACTATGTCATCAGCATACGCTTGCACTTCGACGTCAAGCGTATCTATTATTGCAAGCAGATCGTCTACCAGTAAAGACCACAGCAGGGGGGAAAGAACCCCTCCCTGCGGGCATCCCCTGGCAGTCCTCAGCTTGACCGTGTCGCCACATAGTGACGTTGTCACGGTTCTGGTGTCGAGCATTGCTCTGATCCAGCCTGTAATAGCCGGTGGAACCCCTCTGTCCCCCGCGGATTTGCAGAGTGATCCAGAGCAGCCTTGAAGGCCCTTACTATGTCCAGGAAAGCTGTTACCGCAATCCCCTTGTAGTCCAGGGTTTGCGCAACTTTCCCGGCTAGGTTATTCAGCGCCAAGTCCGTTGACTTCCCCTTTTGGTAGGCATACTGGTGCACACTAAGAGGGTTAATACTCAGTATCTCCCTCCTGATGTAGCCATCCAGCACCTTTTCCAGGGTCTTTAGGATAAATGACATCAGGCTTATAGGTCGGAAGGATTTTGGTAGGGGATCTGTTTTTCCCACCTTAGGTAGATAGACTACCTTTACTTCCGACCAGCTAGTTGGAATGTAATTCCACGCTAGGCTCGCCCTGAACAGTCTTATAAGGTGGAGGATTACTTTCTCCAACCCTTTTTGGAGTAAGACAGGGAAGACCCCATCTATTCCTGGTGCTTTGTATGGTTGGAAGGATTTTACCACCCAACTTACTGATCTGTAGGTAACGATTTTGTTTACCACCTTCCAGTCCTGCTTCCCCGGTCTCTTAGTTCGATCCCGTGGAAGCATTGTATCCGGTGTTTCGTTACTTAGAAGGGAACAATCTGGGAAGTGATTTTGGGCCAGGATCTCTAACGTCTCTTTACCAGAGGCCGTATATGAGCCATCAAGTCGTTTTATCGACCCAAGTGCTTGCGCCGGCTCTCTGGCTAGAATCTTGTGGATTCTTGCACTACGGGGAGTATCATGAATACTCTCGCAGAACTTCTTCCAAGATTCCCTCTTGGCCCTGCGAATTTGTTTATTGTACTCCGTTAGAGCCGTACTGTACAGTTCCCATTTGCCCGCCTCCCTAGCCCGGTTGAATAGTTTCCGGACTTCTTTTCGCATTTTTTCTAATGTATTGTTCCACCAGGGGACATTTCTACTGTCCTTTTTCCTTTGTAGTGGACAATTTTCATGGTACGCTGAGTCTAAATGTCCTCATGACGTTTAATAGTGGGTGCCGTTGATCCTGGAAGCTTTCCAAGTGTACGCGTATAACCGCCCCACTTAGTGCTTCTAGCATTACGGTATTCCACTATTGGTCTAGTGCCTGCTTCAATGTTAAATTGAATGTTCCGATGGTCAGAGCAGGGGGGGTCTTCTGACACCTTCTAGTCGGAAATTTTTGTGCTCAAGTAGTTTGAGCAGAAATGAATATCTAATACCTCTGCGCGATTTTTCGTAACAAAGGTAGGTTCGTTGCCAGTATTAAGTATGGCTAGCCCTTCCCCCATAATAAAGTTTAATAGAGACTTACCCCTCGGATTGGTGTCAGTGCTGCCCCATGCTAGATGGTGTGCGTTGGCGTCACATGCCACAACAAGCTGGATATTCTCCCTCATGCTGTGGGCCACCAGTCTTCTCACAGCTGTTGGAGGTGGTGGGTCTGCGCTGTCCCCCGGGAAGTATGCCGAGCAGGCTATTACGCCCAGCCTGCTCTTCCCCACCGGAAGTTTCAGCTGCACAGCGACTACATCTCTGGTGCAGTATCCTGTCAACAGAAAGTATTCAATGTCCTTACGGACTAATATACAAGCTCTGGGTTTTTGCCCCGAACTATATGTAATTACCTTACCTGGTATATTGCTCAGGCCGCTTATCCGGCCTGTGCCAGTCACCCATGGCTCCTGTATGAAAGCGATATCTGCACGCTCTTCTCTAAACCGTTTGCCAAGGAGAAAAGAGGCTCCTTTGGCCTGCACACATCTCACCGTCGGATACATCACTTACCCGACGGTGATTTGGCTCCCCAGAAGGTCGATTTACCGGCCCTCTTTGAGTGTGCCTTGCCCCTTAGTGGACCCTTACCCTTGGCCGATGTAGGCCTAGAATGTGTCCTTTGGGGCTCACTTCCCCCCTCGTCCGGGGCTTTGTTGGTTTTTTCTTCATGGTCCATAAATGATCCCACGAGATGGGCAGAAATAAAGGTCCACTCAGGCCGTGCTCCCTTGCCTGAGTAAGCCTATTGAAATCTGGAGGTCGGCAGGTATCCAGAGTCCGCCTATTGGTGACCAGACTTACCCATCTGGCCAGCTACCAGTGCTTGCTGGCAGCCATGGAAGTAGGCATAGGCTGTTCCACCGTGACCATGGGGTTTATGTGAGGTTGTCTCCTCTCGGCCCGGGCGGTTAAGCCAAGACCCCCTTCACCCTTGGGTCATATCAGATATGTCCCAAGGGCACGTGGTATAACGGCTGTTCTAAGACAGCCGGCACCGTTAGAAACCCTGTGCAGTCCCTTAGCCACGACACGACGGCCGGGAAGGGCTTAATGTGAGGTGAGGATACATAGTGTAGGACTTCGGACAAAAGGCCCTATTAGTCGCCTTTTACGACAAGCGGGCATACTCTGAGCCTATTCTTACACCGAGCTCAGACGGTGTAGACTTTATTGTTTACTACAATTCCAAGGACCAAATGGAAAGCTCGCATTAATTATAATATCAAGTGTTGATTTTGCACGATTTATTTAAAGTAAAAACCAAGAAATGAATCTCTATCGCAGAGGAATAAAATATATAGAAAATAATGAAAATGTATGTTTGCGGTTCGGTTTCTGGATGGTGAGTGATGTGTTTTTCTTATCATGCTCTCTTCGAAGCTGTTGGGGTGGTTCTTCTTCCTTCTTCCAAAGAGTAGAAGATGATCCAGGTGCCACGCCATTGGTGTTTAGAATTTCCGGGGGAAGATAGTTCGCATGCCCAGTTGCCGCTAATTTTGTCCGTGCTATGACCATGTAAGTCCTTGGGATGTCCGCCATGACCGTTTATGGCCCTATTGTTCGCCTAGAACGTGTCCTCGCATAATTTGACGAATAAGCTCTTCCGCGAAGAAGCTTTCTGCTTCGCCCAAGGGCAGTCCCATCCGACACAATAACGCCATACCGTCTGTCTTCTCTCCAGAGTGCTTGAGAGCGTAAACAATGAGCGCTTCATCCCTTTCAGGTAAAGAACCCGCGCCTTCACAAGATCCGTTAATCCGCGATCGCAGCTAAGTCCTGAATTGGCGGCAACAGTTATAGATTATTATATTTATTGTGTTCTTTACTAAAGTATTTGTCATTTTTGGTATATACAGAGTGTAGAAGAAGTTATCATAACTGTTTTATTTATTGTGTTATTTAGTAAACTATTTTTCATTTTTACAAAGTGTAGAAGATGAATTATAAAAAAATATATATTCTACGTTAAAGTGATTTATTTTATTAAATTAACATGAATAACGCAGTAAAAGGCCTCCACCGTTCATATTCTACGTATTACTTTCTTAAGGAAGAAGTTATGACTACAGGATTGAAAGGCATTATTTTTAACACTAAAAATCAACAATGTTATGAACACGTTCATTTTCTACCAATTGTGTATCATTGCACTCTTACTTTATCCGATTAGTTGAAATTACATAAATAAGAAGTACATTTAAAATCTCAACACAGACATTTTTTCTTTTCAGTATGTCGTCTAGAATATGCGCTCAAAATTTTGTAAGCCCAAGATTTGGTTGGGTATTACATTTGTAATATGAACAGATAAATTGACGACGTAAACGCCATCTACTGCCCATTTCGTAAGTAGCATCGTATATAGCTATCCTTAAAATGAATTCTGAACACAAATTCATAATTTGAGATAAATATAATAATAATTAACTTGAGATTATAAGATGTGTATTTTTAATTTTATAGCATTTCAGTGTTTTATACGCGTGGCGCATGAAATAAAATTTCGAGTTTAGAAAAGCCCTGTGAAAATTTGTCTCGGGTCGCTGCGCGACCCTCGACAAATGTTCATGGGGCTTTTCTAAACTCGAAATTTTACTTCATGCTTAGTCTGGGAGTGGAAAACACTCGCTTAGAGCTTAAAATTAAACTTAAAAAAAAACAAGGAATATCTAAAGATTTGCAGAAAAATAGGTTGAAAATATGGCTTTTTCTAAACGTAGTTTTTTAAACGAGTTCAGTTTGAAGCTTTAAACGAGTGTTTTCCACTCCCAGACTAAGCATGAAGTAAAATTTCGAGTTTAGAAAAGCCCTGTGAAAATTTGTCGAGGGTCGCGCAGCGACCCGAGACAAATTTTCTGGGCTTTTCTAAACTTGAAATTTTACTTCATGCACCACGCGTATAAAACACAGATTTCAAGTTAAGTTCGAATATACATAAATTTCACAATATTGTAGTGTTTTGTGCGCGTGGCGCATGCAGTAAAATTTCGAGTTTAGAAAAGCCCAGAAAATTTGTCTCGGGTCGCTGCGCGACCCTCGACAAATTTTCATGGGGCTTTTCTAAACTCGAAATTTTACTTCATGCTTAGTCTGGGAGTGGAAAACACTCGCTTAGAGCTTAAAATTAAACTTAAAAAAAAACCAGGAATATCTAAAGATTTACAGAAAAAAAGGTTGAAAATAAGCCAAAAATTTGATTTTCATGAATCTTTTTCTAAACGTAGTTTTTTAAACGAGTTTAGTTTGAAGCTTTAAACGAGTGTTTTCCACTCCCAGACTAAGCATGAAGTAAAATTTCGAGTTTAGAAAAGCCCTGTGAAAATTTGTCGAGGGTCGCGCAGCGACCCGAGACAAATTTTCTGGGCTTTTCTAAACTCGAAATTTTACTTCATGCGCCACGCGTATAAAACACAGATTTCAAGTTAAGTTCGAATATACATAAATTTCACAATATTGTAGTGTTTTGTGCGCGTGGCGCATGCAGTAAAATTTCGAGTTTAGAAAAGCCCAGAAAATTTGTCTCGGGTCGCTGCGCGACCCTCGACAAATTTTCATGGGGCTTTTCTAAACTCGAAATTTTACTTCATGCTTAGTCTGGGAGTGGAAAACACTCGCTTAGAGCTTAAAATTAAACTTAAAAAAAAAACAAGGAATATCTAAAGATTTACAGAAAGAAAGGTTGAAAATAAGCCAAAAATTTGATTTTCATGAATCGTTTTCTAAACGTAGTTTTTTAAACGAGTTTAGTTTGAAGCTTTAAACGAGTGTTTTCCACTCCCAGACTAAGCATGAAGTAAAATTTCGAGTTTAGAAAAGCCCTGTGAAAATTTGTCTCGGGTCGCGCAGCGACCCGAGACAAATTTTCTGGGCTTTTCTAAACTCGAAATTTTACTTCATGCGCCACGCGTATAAAACACAGATTTCAAGTGAATTTTGAATATATATAAATTTCACAATATTTTAGTGTTTTATACGCGTGGCGCATGAAGTAAATTTTCGAATTTAGAAAAGCCTAGAAAATTTTCACGGGGCTTTTCTAAACTCGAAATTTTACTTCATGCTTAGTCTGGGATTGGAAACACTCTTTAGAAGCTTTTAAAAAAACCACGAATGTCTGAAAATGTACATAGACAAATTGTGATATGTATACCTAGAAGAAAAATTCACTGTATATTTAGTTTATAAATTGTATTATATTACTAATTTATTCCTTTTTTAAAATAATGAACTTCAAAATTGATTAAGCAAAAAATTGATTTTTTAAGTCGCTTTCCAGTAAATATTTGAATGTTTTATTTTGTGCAGTATAAATCGAGAATTACCATTTAAATAAAAGCGACGTATCGTCGCAAAGAAAAGTTTCCAGATTTGCCAATTGACACGACGAAATTCGGCCAAACTCTGGCCCCGTTATTAGAATAATGAATAATAATTGGAAGGTATAAATATTCAGTTGCTTGCAGGGATTTAGGAGCGCTCCTGGAAAGGTCTCGCCCTTTGACTCCCCGAGACCACTTCAGAGTCCGATTTAAATAACCGTGCATCCTATAAATTCACTACGCAGAATATTTGCATTGTGGGGAAAATTCAAGTGTTTTCGAGTAGATTGGGACATGTTGATTGTATAGTCGATATATTAAATAAAGCATAAATATATATAAGGAATATTGTTGTTCTTTTCCAAATTTATTATTTAAGGTATCATTATTAAATAAAATCATCTAACAACATTGTTCGGTACAAACAAGCGGTTTTTCTAATCGGTTGGCAACATGCTCGCTTTTTCCTATTTCACCCTTTTTTTTGCTATGCACAACACTTCCCCCATCCTTGTGCGGTCCGCTGACCGAGAGAGGAGAATCGTAAATGTACAGTGACACGCGACTGTCGATCTCGCACCACCCCGGCGATTTGTTAAGTAGTGACAATTACCTCGGAACTACACCCTCAGGACAGCTGTAAGGACCCGAATACCGACACACCGAAGGTCAGTTTCCTCTCGCTATCGTTCCCTAGCGATTTCTCCGACTTTGTTGTCGTCCGCCGCAAAAAAACCGGTATGAAATTCACGGCAGCTCCCGCTGCGAGTTACAATATTTCATAGGGCACGAACCCCCCAAAACAACATTTAAGGGTGAGAGGGGGAGGGTATAATTGTATGTATCTATTGTTTAGAAAAAGGTTAGGTTAGTTAACAGTTTGTTGTTTTAGGAACGTTATATTCAATACATATATTTCTCCACGACCATAAGTGAATGTAAGAATTCCAAAATCAATTTTAATAATAGAATGCATAAATTCTTACTCTTGAGTTAGAATATTTATTCTGTACCACTTGCTTCTTATGTGTTTTATTTATTTAATTTATTTATTTAGTTTATTTATTTAATTTATTTATTAAATTTATTTATTTAATTTATTTATTTAATTTATTTATTTACTTTATTTATTTAATTTATTTATTTAATTTATTTATTTATTTAATTTATTTATTTAATTTATTTATTTATTTATTTATTTATTTATTTATTTTATTTATTTATTTAATTTATTTATTTAATTTATTTATTTAATTTATTTATTTAATTTATTTATTTAATTTATTTATTTAATTTATTTATTTAATTTATTTATTTATTTATTTATTTATTTAATTTATTTATTTAATTTATTTATTTAATTTATTTATTTAATTTATTTATTTAATTTATTTATTTAATTTATTTATTTAATTTATTTATTTAATTTATTTATTTAATTTATTTATTTAATTTATTTATTTACTTTATTTATTTAATTTATTTATTTAATTTATTTATTTAATTTATTTATTTAATTTATTTATTTAATTTATTTATTTAATTTATTTATTTAATTTATTTATTTAATTTATTTATTTAATTTATTTATTTAATTTATTTATTTAATTTATTTATTTAATTTATTTATATAATTTATTTATTGAATTTATAATAATAATGTTTTATTAGTGTTATAGCAGAGCTTACACAAGTCAAAGTTTACAAGTTTTTCAAGTTTAGGTATTTAAGATTTACTGATATAAACAATTACACAAATGCGTATACGAACACAAAATTTAAATAAAAACGATTCTTTATACATACGTACAGAGTATATGAGCAGTAAATCATGACTAAAATGTATGCTTTAGAAAGTCCTCTATGGTGTAGAAGGCATTTTTGATAAGAATTATCTTATTTTCTTTCTTGAAATTTACTATATTTAGTTCGCTAAATCTATCCGGTAATTGATTGTAAAATTTCAGACCATAATAGTTCTGACAATTCCTGGATCTTTGGAGCCTGAGGTTGGGAATGCTTAAGTCACTTTTCGTTCTCGTGTGATAATTGTGCCTTTGTTGGTTTAATTTGTTGTCGTCGTAGTACGATTTAATTAATAGCACACTTTGCAGGACATAGACAAAGGTAGTGTTAATATTTTTAGATTTATGAATGCTGGTTTGCAGTTATCTTGGTAACCTAAGTTATCAAGTATTCTTACCACTTTCCTCTAAATACCAAAGAGCCTGTGTCATATGGAGGAATGTCCCCATGCCACAATGTTGTATGAGAGATGGGACTGAAAAAGGGAAAAATATGCGATTCTTAGCATGTGAGGGCTGATGTTTTTTGGACCCCTGATAACAAAGATGCTTTTATTTAATTTTGTAGCTAATACATCGCCCTGTAGATGATTATCTATATGAATGCCCAAGAACTTCACCGTTTTGTGTTGATAAGGCTCTTGCGTATTCAAGCTGTAAATGGCTGTTTCGGTTTTATTAGCATTCAGAGTCAAGAGGTTAGCATTAAACCAAATTTTTGCTTTTTCAAGCAAGGCATTATTTTCCTCCAAACCAGCATTCAGGTTTGGCGATAAATTGATGATTGTTGTATCGTCCGCGAACAGGACAACTTTGCAATTTGACATATAGTCAGGGAAATCGTTTACAAACAATAAGAACAGTAAAGGTCCTAAAGTAGAGCCTTGTGGGACACCACATTTTACTTCTAGCAATTCCGACATTTCGCCATTGTGAAACCCAGATTGTAATCTGCTAGAAAGAAATGATATCAGCAGCCTACAACTTAGTGGGCTGAAATTGTACATATATAATTTTCTCAATAATAATGTATGAGAAACACAGTCAAACGCCTTCGAAAGATCAATGTATGAGGCAAACAAATACTGACCCTTCTCAAATGATGCTCTAATGCTCTGGATCTAGTATTGCATTGGTTGTTGATTTGCCTTGCCTAAACCCATATTGATCGTCGCTTAGGGAGTTGTTTTCCTCAAAATGTCCAATAATTTGCTGAAACAGGATTTTCTCCACAATTTTCGATAAAATTGGAGGTATGCTTATCGGTCGGTAATTATTGCAATCATTTGGATCACTTTTTTTGTGAACTGGTAGCACTTTTGATATTTTGAGCACATCAGGATACGTACCAGTAATAATTATGGAATTAATAAGTTTGGTAAGTGGCTCTATAATAACATCAATAACATCTTTAATTAATTTAATTGTTATCCCGTAAATGTCACCACACGCACTAGATCTTATCTCATGGACTGTGTCTCTCACACTTACCTGAGAAACTGGCTGAAAGTTGAATTGAGTGAGTTCCCACGACACGTTTGGAATTATTAATTGCATTGGATCAATATCACAGATAGGTATTTGTTTTATAATCATGTTTGGAATTTGTATAAAATAGTCATTAAAAGAACTAGGTTCTATATCACACTTTTTTATCACAGATTGTTTGTTATTTCTTTGGTTATTAATGATGTTCCACATAGCCTTTATTGGGCTATTTGCGGACTCCACGAACCTTTCATTTGCAGAGATTTTAGCCGTTCCAATTGCTTCTTTATATTCCATTTTCATTTTTAATTTTAGTTCTTTCATTCCAGTATTATTCATTCTAGCACAGGCTTCATGAACAAGGTTAAGTTGTTCCCGCCTTTTTTCCAAGTCAGCAGTAAACCAATTACACTCTTGACTGTTCTTATTGTTTCATTTAACCTTTATAGGAAAACTTGTATCAAAAGTACCCCTAACCATATCAACAAATATCTGCCATGACGAGTTAGTATCACGACTGTTAACAAAATCCCAATTAGTATGATTTAATGAATTGTAGAAATTAAATTTACCTAAAGACGTAATTGGACGAAAGATTCTACAACTGTCTTTAATGCGCGGTGGTTTCAAATCAACAATTAAGCTAATACCATCATGGTCTGAAAATGGTATGTTAAATGGTCTGACACCTAAGTTTATGTTGTGGATATTAGTAAATATATTGTCCAGGCAGGATTACCTCGTGTAGGAAACTTTACTAAAGCATACATGTGTAGTTACCACATGTATGCTTTAGTAAAGTTTCCTACACGAGGTAAGTCCTGCCTGGACAATATATTTACTAATATCCACAATATAAACTAAAGAAATCACATAAACATTGAGTATTGCTATCATTCACATTACTAAAATGACAATTAAAATCGCCACATATAAGAACGTTATATTTAAAAACATTTAAGTTAGACAAAACATTATTGAGTATCTCCAAAAAACGATTGAAATTTCCCGAGGGAGAACGATATAGCGTAATAACAATAAATTTAGAATTTTCCAATAATATCCCTGTTATTTCACAATCTTTTTCAACTGAGTTATGATTGACGTTAAGTGTGGTGTGATGATGATAATTTTTTAATAATATCATCACTCCATCGTGAATAAACGCGCTGCGTGAGAAGTGTTCCGCAAGAACGAAATTATCAATTTTGACGCTCTCAGATTCATGAATAGTAAGCCAATGCTCAGCTAAACAGATTAAATTAAAATTGCCATCCCATACATGTGCTTCTAATAGTTCTATTTTATTTCTAAGACTTTGAATGTTGCAAAATAATATATTTAGTGTATCATTTGATTCACCGAATTGTTTTGTTTTTTCTTCTCCCTCCCAAAAAAATATTTGTTTACACTTATTCCGCGGGGCCAGAGGTCGCGATTTGTAAGTAGTTCGTCGATTTCGTCTAGTGGAACAGACACCTTGAACGATGAATACTTTTCCGGATGTTTAGAAGTGAGTTTCGTACACTCAACATTAGTAAATTTATTTATTTAATTTATTTATTTTATTCAAATATTCGGGTTACACTTTTTACACTTAACCGAGCTTAAATTGAAATACATATTAAAATAATATCTAATTATTAACAAAACATTACACAAATAACTAGACAGTACGCTACTGCTTAAGGTAACGACGCACAGACTTTATGTCGTTATGAAAAAAGTCAAAACTGCAAGCATTGCAATTGGCCGCTATTCTACATATACCGAAGTTTCTGACATAGTCTTCCTTATTAAAGGTATATGAAAGGTACTTCTGCTGCGAACTACTCTACTCGGAACATGAATGCTAAACGAAATAACAAGGCTGGTAGAGTCAATTATACCATTGATTAATTGGTAACCGAGTAATACGTTACTATTTCTTTGTCGTTTTTCGAGATGTTGCATACCGACAGTTTGTAATATAACATCCTAGGCTCCTAAAATATTAAATTTATAAGAGATATAATTTAGAAACCTCCGCTAAGTTCTCTCTAAAACCGAGATATATTTTGTTGAAAAAGGGCACCATATAACAGAGCAATACTCCAGCTGTGGCCTAACCAATGTCTTGTAAAGATAAAATGCTGTTTCGATGTTAGTGAAATGAGCAGTGTTTCTCTTAATAAATCTAAGCATTTGGTTTGCTTTAGATGATATAATGGAAATATGAACTGAAAAAGACCAATTACTGGTTAGAACAACCCCCAGATCTTTAATTTGGTATACCTGATTTAGAGGAATACCACCGAAATTATAAGCACTTTGCATTGCAGTTTGTTTTCACGAAAAATATATAGTGAAACATTTGGCGATATTTAATCTCAGTCTATTCGAGATACACTATTGGCTCAATCTATTTAGATCCTCCTGCATATTCTGCGATTCAGTGTAATCTTTAATATTAGGAAATACCTTCATGTCGTCGGCATATAGTAAGTACTGGCAGTATTGAAAATAGTCGGAAACGTCGTTTATAAATATATTGAATAATAAAGGCCCCAGGTTAGACCCCTGAGGCATACCTGAGATAACTTTAATAGGGATTGGTATTAGATTACCAATACGAACAGATTGCGTTCTGACTGTTAGATACGACTCAATCAGAGGCGCGTTAACCATAAGGCGTAACAGGTGGCCGCCTGGGGCCGCAGCCCTTCGGGGGCCCCATAAAACGTACCTCTGACTCAAGGTACGTCGATGGCCGTAACACATATGAACACATATGTGTTACAGGATATGACGCGGGGAAAGGGGTAGGGGAAAACATGGAAAGATCCAGTATCTTTCCATGGTTTCCCCTACCCCTTTCCCACGGATCCTAGTTCTTGAGAGAGAAAACAATGACGTTGTGTTTGGTTACATTTTTGAGTCTTTCATAACCTCTCTTTCCGGTTTCGCTGTACGTTCATAGATTTTTTAATATTTTGTGTTAAAAATAAGTGTTATTAAAATTATAATTAATTATTTAAATTACTAATATTAAGTTTTCAATAATAAGAAGGATTTTAAGAGCAAAATATTTTAAATTAAATAAAAAACAAAGAGGAGAAAACTTAATAAATTGTAAATCAATGAAATTATTTTCACGCTTACGCATGTTTTAAATATTAATTTCCCCTTTTCGCACCTTCCTTAAATATGTATTTAAATTATACAGAGAGTTTTTCTTTAAAGTATAAGTATTCCAAATTCAGTTTATTTTTTCTAAATCTTCAGATATTCCTTGTTTTTTTTTAAGTTTAATTTAAAACTTTAAATAAGTGTTTTCCACTCCCAGACTAAGCATGAAGTAAAATTTCGAGTTTAGAAAAGCCCCGTGAAAATTTGTCGAGGGTCGCGCAGCGACCCGAGACAAATTTTCTGGGCTTTTCTAAACTCGAAATTTTACTTCATGCGCCACGCGTATAAAATACTAAAATATTTTGAAATGCATGTATATTCAAACTTCGCTTAAAATCAGTGTTTTATACGCGTGGCGCATGAAGTAAAATATCGAGTTTAGAAAAGCCCAGAAAATTTTTCTCACAAACGCTGCATGTGCTGAGGCTAAAACACATGTTTCATATACCATGTCCTAGGTATTATTATTATTATTGACAAATTTACGATTTATAGGTCTTATTTCTGAGTGATATTTTTTTGTAAATCAAGCAAAACATTAAATCGTGTGTTTATTTACTTTTTTATTCTGATAATGTTGTTTTGATTGTTGACTCGTCACCGATAATTTTACCTTAAATAAGTTAGTGTCAAGTGCAGTTGCAAAGTTTGAAAGAATGGATCGTTTAACTGTTGTGCTGTGAATTTCTCAATAACTGTTGTACTTTAATAAATTAATAGTATGGGGACACTTTTCTCACGATTTTATTCCAATGGACATTTTTCCCATGACTATTAGATTTCCCATGATTTTTTCCCACAGCTATTACTTCTGATTCGATTTTCATGTTGTCGAACATTTCAAGTATTTCGAATACTTCGAACTTCCTAACCTGCGTTTATCATAGCATTTGTCATTCGTTCACCATCATTCGTATCAAAATTAACCAAATTATGGCGGAAGCATTATTACCAATTACCCTGGAGCTTATATAGAATGGAAGAGGCGGCCGGTTTCTGCACATTGACGGCTATCTATACTACAAGCATTCCGTCACGAAAAAAGGTCTCGTCAACTGGAGTTGCCGGAAAAAGGGTCAATGCTATGCCAGTGCGCAAACAACCGCCATATCGGGTACCCAGCTCCTCCTTACTCGGGGAGGCCCAATGGTTTCTGAGCATCTAGGCCACGCACCTAATCTCGAAGAGGTCGAAGCTGTTCGTGTCGTGCGGGCCATCAAACGAAAGGCTGCTGAACATCCTGAGATGCCGGAAAAAGGGTCAATGCTATGCCAGTGCGCAAACAACCGCCATATCGGGTACCCAGCTCCTCCTTACTCGGGGAGGCTCAATGGTTTCTGAGCATCTAGGCCACGCACCTAATCTCGAAGAGGTCGAAGCTGTTCGTGTCGTGCGGGCCATCAAAAGAAAGGCTGCTGAACATCCTGAGATGCCGGAAAAAGGGTCAATGCTATGCCAGTGCGCAAACAACCGCCATATCGGGTACCCAGCTCCTCCTTACTCGGGGAGGCTCAATGGTTTCTGAGCATCTAGGCCACGCACCTAATCTCGAAGAGGTCGAAGCTGTTCGTGTCGTGCGGGCCATCAAAAGAAAGGCTGCTGAACATCCTGAGATGCCGGAAAAAGGGTCAATGCTATGCCAGTGCGCAAACAACCGCCATATCGGGTACCCAGCTCCTCCTTACTCGGGGAGGCCCAATGGTTTCTGAGCATCTAGGCCACGCACCTAATCTCGAAGAGGTCGAAGCTGTTCGTGTCGTGCGGGCCATCAAACGAAAGGCTGCTGAACATCCTGAGATGCCGGAAAAAGGGTCAATGCTATGCCAGTGCGCAAACAACCGCCATATCGGGTACCCAGCTCCTCCTTACTCGGGGAGGCCCAATGGTTTCTGAGCATCTAGGCCACGCACCTAATCTCGAAGAGGTCGAAGCTGTTCGTGTCGTGCGGGCCATCAAAAGAAAGGCTGCTGAACATCCTGAGATGCCGGAAAAAGGGTCAATGCTATGCCAGTGCGCAAACAACCGCCATATCGGGTACCCAGCTCCTCCTTACTCGGGGAGGCCCAATGGTTTCTGAGCATCTAGGCCACGCACCTAATCTCGAAGAGGTCGAAGCTGTTCGTGTCGTGCGGGCCATCAAACGAAAGGCTGCTGAACATCCTGAGATGCCGGAAAAAGGGTCAATGCTATGCCAGTGCGCAAACAACCGCCATATCGGGTACCCAGCTCCTCCTTACTCGGGGAGGCCCAATGGTTTCTGAGCATCTAGGCCACGCACCTAATCTCGAAGAGGTCGAAGCTGTTCGTGTCGTGCGGGCCATCAAAAGAAAGGCTGCTGAACATCCTGAGATGCCGGAAAAAGGGTCAATGCTATGCCAGTGCGCAAACAACCGCCATATCGGGTACCCAGCTCCTCCTTACTCGGGGAGGCTCAATGGTTTCTGAGCATCTAGGCCACGCACCTAATCTCGAAGAGGTCGAAGCTGTTCGTGTCGTGCGGGCCATCAAAAGAAAGGCTGCTGAACATCCTGAGATGCCGGAAAAAGGGTCAATGCTATGCCAGTGCGCAAACAACCGCCATATCGGGTACCCAGCTCCTCCTTACTCGGGGAGGCCCAATGGTTTCTGAGCATCTAGGCCACGCACCTAATCTCGAAGAGGTCGAAGCTGTTCGTGTCGTGCGGGCCATCAAACGAAAGGCTGCTGAACATCCTGAGATGCCGGAAAAAGGGTCAATGCTATGCCAGTGCGCAAACAACCGCCATATCGGGTACCCAGCTCCTCCTTACTCGGGGAGGCTCAATGGTTTCTGAGCATCTAGGCCACGCACCTAATCTCGAAGAGGTCGAAGCTGTTCGTGTCGTGCGGGCCATCAAAAGAAAGGCTGCTGAACATCCTGAGATGCCGGAAAAAGGGTCAATGCTATGCCAGTGCGCAAACAACCGCCATATCGGGTACCCAGCTCCTCCTTACTCGGGGAGGCCCAATGGTTTCTGAGCATCTAGGCCACGCACC
Organism: Philonthus cognatus; assembly: GCA_932526585.2. Classification (NCBI taxonomy): domain Eukaryota; kingdom Metazoa; phylum Arthropoda; class Insecta; order Coleoptera; family Staphylinidae; genus Philonthus; species Philonthus cognatus. The sequence goes on from OW052241.1 coordinate 172,447,019, forward strand.
TAATCTCGAAGAGGTCGAAGCTGTTCGTGTCGTGCGGGCCATCAAACGAAAGGCTGCTGAACATCCTGAGATGCCGGAAAAAGGGTCAATGCTATGCCAGTGCGCAAACAACCGCCATATCGGGTACCCAGCTCCTCCTTACTCGGGGAGGCTCAATGGTTTCTGAGCATCTAGGCCACGCACCTAATCTCGAAGAGGTCGAAGCTGTTCGTGTCGTGCGGGCCATCAAAAGAAAGGCTGCTGAACATCCTGAGATGCCGGAAAAAGGGTCAATGCTATGCCAGTGCGCAAACAACCGCCATATCGGGTACCCAGCTCCTCCTTACTCGGGGAGGCCCAATGGTTTCTGAGCATCTAGGCCACGCACCTAATCTCGAAGAGGTCGAAGCTGTTCGTGTCGTGCGGGCCATCAAACGAAAGGCTGCTGAACATCCTGAGATGCCGGAAAAAGGGTCAATGCTATGCCAGTGCGCAAACAACCGCCATATCGGGTACCCAGCTCCTCCTTACTCGGGGAGGCTCAATGGTTTCTGAGCATCTAGGCCACGCACCTAATCTCGAAGAGGTCGAAGCTGTTCGTGTCGTGCGGGCCATCAAAAGAAAGGCTGCTGAACATCCTGAGATGCCGGAAAAAGGGTCAATGCTATGCCAGTGCGCAAACAACCGCCATATCGGGTACCCAGCTCCTCCTTACTCGGGGAGGCTCAATGGTTTCTGAGCATCTAGGCCACGCACCTAATCTCGAAGAGGTCGAAGCTGTTCGTGTCGTGCGGGCCATCAAAAGAAAGGCTGCTGAACATCCTGAGATGCCGGAAAAAGGGTCAATGCTATGCCAGTGCGCAAACAACCGCCATATCGGGTACCCAGCTCCTCCTTACTCGGGGAGGCCCAATGGTTTCTGAGCATCTAGGCCACGCACCTAATCTCGAAGAGGTCGAAGCTGTTCGTGTCGTGCGGGCCATCAAACGAAAGGCTGCTGAACATCCTGAGATGCCGGAAAAAGGGTCAATGCTATGCCAGTGCGCAAACAACCGCCATATCGGGTACCCAGCTCCTCCTTACTCGGGGAGGCCCAATGGTTTCTGAGCATCTAGGCCACGCACCTAATCTCGAAGAGGTCGAAGCTGTTCGTGTCGTGCGGGCCATCAAACGAAAGGCTGCTGAACATCCTGAGATGCCGGAAAAAGGGTCAATGCTATGCCAGTGCGCAAACAACCGCCATATCGGGTACCCAGCTCCTCCTTACTCGGGGAGGCTCAATGGTTTCTGAGCATCTAGGCCACGCACCTAATCTCGAAGAGGTCGAAGCTGTTCGTGTCGTGCGGGCCATCAAAAGAAAGGCTGCTGAACATCCTGAGATGCCGGAAAAAGGGTCAATGCTATGCCAGTGCGCAAACAACCGCCATATCGGGTACCCAGCTCCTCCTTACTCGGGGAGGCCCAATGGTTTCTGAGCATCTAGGCCACGCACCTAATCTCGAAGAGGTCGAAGCTGTTCGTGTCGTGCGGGCCATCAAACGAAAGGCTGCTGAACATCCTGAGATGCCGGAAAAAGGGTCAATGCTATGCCAGTGCGCAAACAACCGCCATATCGGGTACCCAGCTCCTCCTTACTCGGGGAGGCTCAATGGTTTCTGAGCATCTAGGCCACGCACCTAATCTCGAAGAGGTCGAAGCTGTTCGTGTCGTGCGGGCCATCAAAAGAAAGGCTGCTGAACATCCTGAGATGCCGGAAAAAGGGTCAATGCTATGCCAGTGCGCAAACAACCGCCATATCGGATACCCAGCTCCTCCTTACTCGGGGAGGCCCAATGGTTTCTGAGCATCTAGGCCACGCACCTAATCTCGAAGAGGTCGAAGCTGTTCGTGTCGTGCGGGCCATCAAACGAAAGGCTGCTGAACATCCTGAGATGCCGGAAAAAGGGTCAATGCTATGCCAGTGCGCAAACAACCGCCATATCGGGTACCCAGCTCCTCCTTACTCGGGGAGGCTCAATGGTTTCTGAGCATCTAGGCCACGCACCTAATCTCGAAGAGGTCGAAGCTGTTCGTGTCGTGCGGGCCAACAAAAGAAAGGCTGCTGAACATCCTGAGATGCCGGAAAAAGGGTCAATGCTATGCCAGTGCGCAAACAACCGCCATATCGGGTACCCAGCTCCTCCTTACTCAGGGAGGCCCAATGGTTTCTGAGCATCTAGGCCACGCACCTAATCTCGAAGAGGTCGAAGCTGTTCGTGTCGTGCGGGCCATCAAACGAAAGGCTGCTGAACATCCTGAGATGCCCCCTGTCCAGGTTATGCGTACTCTGGTTGGCGTGCCGAGTAGCGTTTTATTGCAGTTGCCAAGCAGACCGAATATGCGGAAGGCCATTACGCGGGAAAGACTAATAAATATAGAGTCACTCTACTGGGTTATTATTGCTTTGATACACTTTGACTTTAACTTCGGCTTTTCTTTGACTTTTACATTAAATTACAGGCGAAAATTTCATTTTATACGATTCTTATGAAGACGATGACTTCGATTTGGCATGTGGACGCGTTATCGTTTTTGGAACAGCTGAGAATTTGAGGAAACTTCAGAAATGCAGAACGTGGTTTGTCGACGGAACTTTTAAAGCAGCCCCTACAATTTTTACTCAGCTCTTCGCAATTTTGGGATCCATAGACGACATCGGTCAAGAAACCGCCCTTCCCTTTGTGTACGCTCTGCTGGCAACGAAAGATGAATCTGCGTACAGAAAAGTCTTCGATGTCGTCGAATCACAATGTATAGAACTGGGCCTGCCATTTCGCCCTCCTCAAATTCTCATGACCGATTTCGAACTCGCCATCATCAATGCGGCCTCCAAATCGTATCCGACAGCAGATGTAAAAGCGTGTTTTTTCCATATGACGCAGTCGATTTTTAGGCGCGTTCAAGCGGAAGGTTTGTAAATCAGATACAATGACCGGGAAGATCGCTCCATAAAGGAGGCATCGCAAATGATGGCGGGTTTGGCATTCGTTCCATCGGATAAGGTTGCAGAGATGTTCGACATCTTCGCAGAACAGGCTCCTGGCGATTTCATGCCCCTCGTCGACTATTTTGAGTTAAATTATATTCGCGGAAAACCTGCCAGAAAGGCCGTTACTGTTCGGTATCATCCTTCGTTATGGAATCAGTATGATTCGGTGCTAAATCATGTAGCTAGGACGAACAACATTAGCGAAGGATGGCACAATCGTTTCCGCGTGATCACTGGCAAAAATCATCCCAGTTTATACGCTTTTCTGACGAAAATACAGAAGGAACAGTTGGATACTGAGACGATGCTGCGGCAGTCGGCCCTAGGGCAAAATATTAAAAGGAAACAAGGGCCTAACCGAAAAATAACCGAGGACAGGATTTTCAACATCGTCTCAAAATTCGAAGATTATACAGACGGCGAAGACATTTTAGAATACCTTAGACTGATTGGATACAATATAGAATTTTGATTATTTACACTTGTCTTTGTATACAATTTGCACTTTTTTAATAAAATGATATTATTGGAAAATAGTTTTATTGGAAAATAGTATCATTGGAAAATGTTATCACGGGAAAAATGGCATGGGAAAAAAATCCTGGGAAAAACGGCATGGGAAAAGTGTACCCCAATCAAATTAATAAATAAAATATTTCTGTGTTTCAACTTTCTTGTATTTACTTTCACTACAATTGTTTCGCTACGCTGTAGCTTCTTCAGGTGAAGAATGTTAATGGTGTCATTTACAGGCAAATATACATTATATATACACAGTTTTATGACATGGGGGTGGAGCGAGGGTCATTTCTCAGCCTGAGCAGTGGAGAGTTCGATCTGTTCGTCCAGTAAGAGGCCTGATGAATGTTTTTTATTTATTTCCAGATATTCCATTAGGTTTAATTTTCTTCCTTTGCTAGCGATGTGCGCTATTTTATTTTATTTTACGTAAGTCCACTGTATACTCCGGATCCTAAAATGCACTTCCGCCAGGGACCTTCCTGACTCTTAACACGCCTCTGGACTCAATCCAACCTAATAAACCACCACCAATACCAATATGGTGAAGCTTCCGTAGCAAAAGTTTATGGTCAACGGTTTGCATGTATTTTCATTCTCTAACAAGATACAGAATGAATATTCTGTAATCGAACTAAATGACATAGATTGCCTTAAATTTCAGTCAGATGTGTCAGATGTAAATGGCTACGTCGTAGTAATTATTTTCAAACAAGTCTTACTTTAAATAAAATAATAAGTGAAAAAAAAATCCAGTAAATCAAATATATAATTTGATAATACTTTACCTGAAATTAAAAATGCCGCAAAAATCGAGACATGAATATGAAAAGTATTATATACTTATAAGGGATTGGCAACAAGAAAAGAAAACGGACTCCTTTTTCCGAAAATGTTTTAATTTGCATTTTTCGGTGATTTATTAAAAAAAATCGAAATTTTTGACTCTATGGAAAATATATTCAATCCTAAAAGCAACGATAAATGTGAAACGCGATATAGATATTTTATCCCTTTCGCGTCTAATGGGTCATATATGTCCCACCAAGAAATTGAAAAATTCTAGAGGGAACAATTCGTACTTATAGAGCATATAAACAAGTCCCACTCGCATCGGGGAACTTCCTACAGGTATTCCCGCGCAAATTTCGGCCTAATAACCTTCAGTATGTTTACGTTAGCGAAATATAGCACGTGGCAGTGGGTAATTTGGGGATTTTATGCTGTTAATTACCGTAAACAAAGATTATAACTAGTTCAATTCGATTTTACAATGGCGAGGTAAGTAATACAAAGTGATATTATAATGTTTATGGCCTTTTGTTATTCTTATTTGCAAAAATTATCAATATGGGTTATATATGTCCCACTAGCATTCCTACATGGGACATATGTATCCCTCCCGAATTATATCATTATGATTTATTTTAGAAGAAGAAAGTTAACCAAAATCGAGTTGCAGTACATGGCCGATCATGTGTGGGATGAGTCCGAAGAAGAAGACCCATTTTAAGATAGTGGTTCAGAATATACTCAATCTGAAGCGGAAAGCTCCGATTCCGAAATTGAAGGTAATAATTTGCAAGTACTAAATGAAATATACACTGCAGTAATTGATGAACCTGTAAATAAAATTATGCTCGACAATATGTCTAAAAGCAATGATCCATTACAGCTCCAACCTCAAATTATGTGGCAAACTCTGAGCAGCAATTTTACTCCTCGAAGGAATCTACCAGACGGTAAAACTCAAGGGGTTCCATTGATAATAGTAAATCGTTCTTGTACTGAATTGGACGTATTTTTGAAAATATTTCCTAAAAGCTTACTGATATTTATATCACAGAACACCAATGAGCGAATACATATTTTGAAAGAAGACAAGGGTTCTAAAATTTAACCAACTGATACTTCACAAATAATGATCGTCTTAGGTTGTTTGCTGGTTATGAGTTATAACCGATTTCAAAATATGCAACTGTACTGGTCTACTAACAAATCTATGGGAAACGAAGCTTTGAAATCAGCCATTTCAAGAGATCGATTTTTATTACTTCTTTCCAAACTATATTTCAATAATCCAGCAAAACCGGCTGATGCCAGTAAGACATACTATATTGATGAAGTAATGTGTTGTCTAAAAAAAACATTTATGGCTGGACGATCTGACAGTAATTATCAATCTATTGACGAGAGTATGGCAAAATTTAAGGGCAGGTCTGTTCTAAAGCAGTATTTGCCACTAAAGCCCATCAAAAGAGGAATCAAAATATGGCAGAGATGTGACTCGTTGACCGGTTATGTTTATGACCTGAATATTTATTCTGGAAAAGAAACTGAGCAAGCTGAAGGGACCTTAGGAGAAAGAGTGGTAAACAAGCTTTCCCAAACCATCCGAAATCCTAATGTTTCATTATGCTTTGATAGATTTTTTACTTCGGTCAATCTTATGAATACAATATACAATATCCCGCAGTGGGTACATGTATGACCAATAGAAAACTGTTGCCAGCGTTTTCTGAAAAACTCAAAAAAAGGGGTGATACGGAAATGCATTGTAGTAATACTGGTTTGCTTAGCTTCAAGTGGAAGGACACGAAGGAGTTGGTTTTGCTTAGTAATTGTCACAAAGCAGACATTGATCAGGTGGAAAGAAAAAATAAAGACGATTCCAAAACTACTGTCTCATGTCCTGAACCAGTACTGTTTTATAACAAATTTATGGGAGGAGTGGATCTGGCAAATCAGCTGGCAGGCTTTTATGATATAGACAGAAAATCAAACAAATGGTACAAAAAAGTGTTTTATAAGTTGTTGCTAACAAGCGTTGTCAATGCCTGGGTATTATATCAAGAAATACGCCATAGAAATTGTCCTCTTATCCACTTTATTGTGCCACTAGCAGAACAGCTTATCGGTTACGGAAAAGAAAATGCAAGTGTGAAACGTCGTAATATGGAAAGCCTTCTCAGTCTTCATTATCATTGCAAAATGTTGGCGAACATTTACCTGTCGAAGGAACAACACGAAGAAGATGTCACAGTTGTCATAAGAAGAAAAAAGAGAAACGAACGAAGATTGTATGCTGCAAGTGTAATATTGCATTATGTATGGACTGTTTTACATCATTTCATATATAAATCTTTTTTCTACCATTGTAAAATTTTAGAATAAATATGTATGCTGATTTTGGATATATTTTTTTATTTCCCACACATCTAGAGGGACATATATATCCCATCAATAAAACCTGGAGGGACATATTTGTCCCAACGTCATATCTAAAAAATTAAAAGTACAATAATTCAAATAGCGGTTTTAACCAATTTCGGATAATACATAGAGTAAAGATTTAAAAAAAAAATTATAATTTTCAAAAATAGAAAAGTCGACGCGAAAGGGTTAAGATACAAAAAATTAAAAACGTTGTTAAAACGCCCTTCTGAAATCAATGTAGCTAAGAAATCAAAGGTTTTTAGAAAATACAATGTTAGCGATTCTTAGAAAATGCTCCGGATGAGAGCCACAATAGTAATAATAATTATAACTTGAACAGCAACTTTATTAAAATTGTAAATTTTATTTTCTGGTCGTGAAGAAAATATAGTTTGTTGATCGGTTAAAATGAAAATTTGATACTCGTGGTTCCTCACGCTCGCTACGCTCTCATTCGGAATCTTCCAGTCGTATCAATTTTTTTCATTCTAACCTTGTTACAGAATATTTTATTCTGGCTTAGACCTGGGTTTCTATTGCATTATGTGTTTCTCTTTATATATTTAGTTCGTAATTCACTGGTGTTTTAAAATGTATATCTAACGATACAAATAAAAAGTGAAGTAAGGAATAACAGTCTTTTTTAAGTGTATAATTCACTTGATTGTTTTGTATTGTTTACTCACACTTATTCTTTATGTATTTATCTTGTTGTAGCAGTTAAAGTTAATTAAGAGTTATTATATTATATTATATTATACAGCTTTGTGTTACGCCACTGTTAAGTTTAATAAAAGAGGCCACTTTAAAATAACTTTGAGTAAAAGCAGAAAAAATCTAATATTCCGCGCCCAGCTCTGATTTATGAAGAGTAATTCATAACACTAATGTCTTGCACGTGGAAAAACTTTAAGAAATAAAAATGAGGGCTGAATAATTAACGTCGGCAAACATAATAATATTAATAGCCTCGAACATATTTGAACTTCCACCTTTGCCTTAATGCGCAAACACAATTTGAATAATTCGAGACATGTCCCGAGTCTTGCACTAAAAATTACCACTTTTATGGAATTAAAAACCATTTTGTGGATTAATGATTGCCACCATGTGTTTTTTATTTCTTTCTTTTCGGATAATTCATTATAATTTATATTACGTCGCTTTTTAATTTAATTATTCCACCGGATAAATAACTCAAGTATTTAACAAGTATGTACAAGTATTTTTTGTCTATAATGAAAATCTAGGATTAATTAATTCTGTATTGTGGAGGCTTCTACTTCGTTATACATGTTGAGGGGAGTATTTTTATAATTGTGCCAAAACTACCTGATGTTTGGCAATTTTTGAGGGAAACTGAAAAGACTTAGACACTTGCGGTTTTTGGACAATGTTTATTCATCTCTTGTCTACAAAATGGATTTTTTTTTAAGTATAATAATTTTAAATGGCGTCCATATTGGCGGCTCCGAGAAGTTATGTTTTGAAAATATTTGTTATCTGCGGGATGAATAGAAGCCGCAATACGTCACCTAGAAGCATGAAACCAAAAAATAAGTAAAGTTTAAACTCCAAGGAGGCATCTGAACCTAAGAAACATGAAAAAAATCTTATAGAAACAAAATGGCGGCCGTTTGAAAAAAAGGTACGAATTTTCGCATGATTTTTTTCAACTTTGGCATGCCGTTAAAAATCGTTAGTCATCCGAATGTTTTGATTTTAAAGGTTCAGAGGCCCATAAATTCAATTTCCTTTTAGGCAGTCAAAACTAGAAGTCGATTGGTTGAACGGTTCGAGATAAACGCGTTTGATCCGCTTTCCGCGCGGAGGAATTGCTACCTGAGCGGTCGGTCCGCGCTCAGGACAATGGTTCATTGAAAGCCGTATAGCGACGGAACCAATGCACGGACCGCCATATAATTTTAACCAAATATTCTTCAGACATGTGGCATTAGATTTATGTAATAAAAAAAAATCGATTTTTGAAAAAATTATAAAAATACTCCCCTTTAATTTCACAATAAAACACTTTTTACTTTCTTTGTATAACACGTTTTATTGAATGTGACTGCAGTTTCGATAAATTTAGCTTGTCATTATCAAACATGAAGTTTCATATTTGATAATGACAAGCTAAATTGTCGAAACTGCAGTCACATTCGATAAAAAGTGTTATACATACAAAGTAAAAAGTGTTTTACTAGGGTTAATTGTATTTTAAATACAATAAAAAATATAAACCCTTCGTTTTAAATGTTCACACATGGATCTTTAGATTTACTACCTATGATTTACGTCTTAATTTCTGCAGCTAATACACCAAGGAGTAGAAAAATTGGCTAGAAGTTTCAAATTAAACAATTATTATTATTTTTTATACTACAGAATATGCATTATAAGAAAATTGTTTATATCACTGATCATTTATCATGAACTTATTTCCAGATGCCTCCCCTCAATTAATTACCTGAGGTGTTGATAAAGCTCTCCGGCGAAAGCTGCTTTCGTTCCTTCAACCCTCCTCACTTCCCCACCCCCCTCAACAAACACTGTTTATGCAACAACATGGAAACCCGCGCTTAAGCACAAAGTATAAATAAGGCACGAGGCGCTTTCTTTATTAATGAATCCCAGGGGAGCACTCACGCTTACGCCCCCCACCGGATTCGGGAATTCCTGGAGCACGCGAGCACACCTTTATTGGCCTTTTCTATTCAGCGGGATTCCTACGCCATTTCTTTTTCATCATCGCCTGGATTTTCTAGAAAAAAAAAAATAGAAGAGGGGAAGTATGCTAATTATTTTCGCGCGGTACAAAAGCCGGCTGATGGCGATTCCGGGGGAAAATGGGGAAGCTCGAGATTGCTCCAGACCGGAAATGGACCGTTTCGCTTGCCTCGCGAGGGATTCATAACGCTACAGGTGACGGAATTTTCTTTGTTGAACCTTAAATCAATGTTTTTATTAAAAAAACAGAATGTTGAGTAAATTTATAGGTATAGCTGCAATTTAAGTGACATAATTTTTTCACAAGAAAAATGTTAGCTTTAATTATTTCTAACATTAAGGATAATGTCTGTGTTGTAATAATTAACCTATTTAAAGGCTTTATTGAACTTAGAATTGTACTACAGAATTGCGAATGTTGACAGAGTTATGTTGACAACTAAAGTAACTAGATTTAACTATGTTCAAATATCCGATCTCTAACAGTCTGAAATGTACAGAGTTTTTCTATAGAATTTCACTTTATATCGAATATGTATCCCTTTACCTCAAATATATTTCCCATTTATCAAATGCCTGTGGTATAAAAACAAATGTATTTGATAAATTGATACATTTCTCTATATGTCAAAACCTTATCACAGTTTGTCAATTACATTTCACTTCTCAGCAAAATGGCTGCAGTTCGTCAAAAAATGCATCTTAGCAGTGAACTAAGAGGACTTAATTTTCGGAGAATGGATGCTAGGGTTTTTAATTTAATTTAGTTAAGTTTATTGACGTATAGTGTTACATACAGTGAATTTTTTTCTTTTTTTAGGTAAACATATGCATACGCTGCAAATTTTCCGACGTTCGTTATTTATTAGAAGAGTTCAATTTGAAGCTTCAAACGAGTGTTTTCCACTCCCAGACTAAGCATGAAGTAGAATTTCAAGTTTAGAAAAGCCCTGTGAAAATTTATCGAGGGTCGCGCAGCGACCCGAGACAAATTTTCTGGGCTTTTCTAAACTCGAAATTTTACTTCATGTGCCACACGTATAAAACACAAATTTCAAGTGAAGTTCGAATATACGTAAATTTTACAATATGTTAGTGTTTTATACGCGTGGCGCATGAAGTAAAATTTCGAGTTTAGAAAAGCCCAGAAAATTTGTCTCGGGTCGCTGCGCGACCCTCGACAAATTTTCACGGGGCTTTTCTAAACTCGAAATTGTACTTCATGCTTAATCTAGGAGTGGAATACATTCGTTTAAAGCTTCAAATTAAAACTAAGAAAAAAACAAGAATATATATAAATATTTACAGAAAATAGGCTGAAAATAAGCTGACCATTTGTTTTTACGGGGCTTTTTCTAAACGTTGGTTTTTAAAAGAGTTAAATTTGAAGCTTTAAACGAATGTTTTCCACTCCCAGACTAAGCATGAAGTAAAATTTCGAGTTTAGAAAAGCCCCGTGAAAATTTGTCGAGGGTCGCGCAGCGACCCGAGACAAATTTTCTGGGCTTTTCTAAACTCGAAATTTTACTTCATGCGCCACGCGAATAAAACACTAACATATTGTAAAATTTACGTATATTCGAACTTCACTTGAAATTTGTGTTTTATACGTGTGGCGCATGAAGTAAAATTTCGAGTTTAGAAAAGCCCAGAAAATTTGACAAACTTTCTGGGCTTTTCTAAACTAGAAATTTTACTTCATGCGCCACGCGTATAAAACACAAATTTCAAGTGAAGTTCGAATTTACGTAAATTTTACAATACTTTAGTGTTTTATACGCGTGGCGCATGAAGTAAAATTTCGAGTTTAGAAAAGCCCAAAAAAATTGTCTCGGGTCGCTGCGCGACCCTCCACAAATTTTCACGAGGCTTTTCTAAACCCGAAATTTTATTTCATGCTTAGTCTAGGAGAGGAAAACATTCGTTTAAAGCTTCAAATTAAAACAAGAAACATCTAAATATTTACAGAAAATAGGCTGAAAATTAGCTGAACATTTGTTTTTACGGGGCTTTTTCTAAACGTTGGTTTTTAAATGAGTTAACTTTGAAACTTTAAACGAATGTTTTCCACTCCCAGACTAAGCATGAAGTAAAATTTCGAGTTTAGAAAAGCCCCGTGAAAATTTGTCGAGGGTCGCGCAGCGACCCGAGACAAATTTTCTGGGCTTTTCTAAACTCGAAATTTTACTTCATGCGCCACGCATATAAAACTCAAATTTCAAGTGAAGTTCGAATTTACGTAAATTTTACAATATTTTAGTGTTTTATACGCGTGGCGCATGAAGTAAAATTTCGAATTTAGAAAAGCCCATAAATTTGTCTCGGGTCGCTGCGCGACCCTCCACAAATTTTTACGGGGCTTTTCTAAACCCGAAATTTTACTTCATGCTTAGTCTAGGATTGGAAAACATTCGTTTAAAGCTTCAAATTAAAACAAGAAACATCTAAATATTTACAGAAAATAGGCTGAAAATAAGCTGAACATTTGTTTTTACGGGGCTTTTTCTAAACGTTGGTTTTTAAAAGAGTTAAATTTGAAGCTTTAAACGAATGTTTTTCACTCCCAGACTAAACATGAAGTAAAATTTCGAGTTTAGAAAAGCCCCGTGAAAATTTGTCAAGGGTCGCGCAGCGACCCGAGACAAACTGTCTGGGCTTTTCTAAACTCGAAATTTTACTTTATGCGCCACGCGTATTAGACAGTAAAATATTGTGAACTTTATGTATATTTAGACTTCGCTTGAAATCAGTATTTTATGCGCGTGGAGCATGAAGAAAAATTTCAAGTTTAGAAAAGCCCAGAAAATTAGGCTCAACGAAATATTGGCTAAATAATAATTAAATTCTGGCTAGAAAAATACAACTATAATTTTTGAATTCGTTTCCCAAAAAAGTTTATAGAAGTTTTTAATAACTTGACGAGAAAAAACTACTAGATGTTATTTTTAGAAAAGTTTTACATTGACAAACAAAATTCTTGTATGAATTTCAAAACGGATGCGAATAGTTTTTATTCTGACTTATTAAAATTAAAATAAACAACATAAACGTTTGTTATAATTTTATGTTAAAATGCTTAGAATTATTTATCAATCATGTGTAATCATCAGTTCACATCGGCCGAGAACCGACCTGTTGATTCTGCGATGAAACATCAAGAGTATACACACAGATGATTGGATCATGATTTAATTATACAGGTGAATTAATAATGAATTTGAGCTAAAGTTACAAAGGCCTTGCTAGACTAATTTAATTTCGAAATAAACGAAAATTTAATTCTGAAATGTTCGTAAAAAGCAAAGAAAGTGGTTGTTATTTTATTGTACCAATAAAGGTTAATTTCTTCTAGTTAATGGGTTATACCATTCTAAAGCCTGATCTGTTGGAATTGGTTGGTATACGGGTTCCACCGCGCTCTCCTTGGTCTGACATTACATTCCATATCGGCTACAGGCGCACGGATTATGCGAAATATTTCGCTTCTATTTGCGTTTTGCGTCACGCAAATATTTTAAATGTTGACTTTTTTAATGGGTATTTTTCATTATTAAAGCGCCTCTTAAAAGATTTGTAACGTTTCTTGATAGTTTTAAGTTTAGTGTTTCTACATATTTGATTTTTTTTGTATATTGTATTTTTAATGTAAATGGCAAGCCGTTGAAATAAATAAATAAAAATAAATAAAGCGTGTTGTTTTGCAATCTTATTTAGTAATAGCAAAAATAAATAGATAATAAAATTTAAGGCCTGCGATTGTGTCTCTCGCAGCATACTTCAAAGTAAACTAAATTTTTATAATTTTAATCCTTGTGCATGTAATTTAGTTTTATCATTTTTATCCAGAAGATCTCAGATTGTGAAAATTAATACGTAAATGAATAAATAAAAAATGGCGACGCTACAGTCGTTTAATTTGAGTTCCGCGGCATGCAGCACAAGTGCCGTAAAAATAAAATTTAAAACAAAATAAAAAATAATTTTTAATCTACACTAGTAACGCTACAGAAATACGTTAGGGATTTAGAAAATAATAATTTTTGTGAAATTGGTGCGCATTTGAAATTAAAAGTTGGATTTTTCGACCTAAAAAGGGGCATTTATTTGTACATATGGTTCTGGTTCTGGTACAAAGGAGAGTGTGCAGTTCTGCACTGCCTCATTAGGCCCATTGTGCCACCTCCCGTAGATCACCCATCCTCAGTTTAGCCAGGCCACCTTGTTTAGGTATTCTAGCATAGCTGAGGTGCGTAGATTTCTTATGTAGGCCATTGTAGGCCATCTATCACTCAATATGGACTCCCTGATTGACGATAGTGCCGGGCATTCACAAAGAAAATGCCAAGCAGTCTCGTCTTCCATGCTGCAACCTCTACAAGATGGGGAGTCAACTATCCCCATCCTATAGAGGTGCCCGTTTAGTCCACAGTGACCAGTAAGAATGGCAGTTAAGCGCCTGAGATTCCCTCTAGCCAGCTGCAGGTACCGTTTCGCTGATCTCTCATTAGGATACACAAGTGTTTCCTTAGAGAGCTTGCAGCCCTCGATATCATCCCAACGCATCCTGAATTTCTCCAGGCCATTGGTTTGTAACATATTACACAGGGAGAGAGGAGCTAACCGCACTAGCGGCTCCGGTGAGACTAGATTCGTCCCAGCCGCAGCTCTTGCCAGCGCGTCAGCTCTCCCGTTACCTGTCTCTGTATCATGCCCTTTCACCCAGCAGACTTCAATGTTGTTGTGCATTGCTGCCTGTCTGAGTTTCCCGTGGCACTCTATTTCGGTCTCTGACAAAGCATAGGCTTTCTGCAGAGACAGAATCGGTTGCCTGCTATCCGTTAAGATTAGTATGGTTACATTTGTCACCTTGCGGTTTATGATGTACTCAGCCGCAAGTGTTATTCCCATCAGCTCCAGTTGCGTGATGGTTCCATGAATTCCCATCGGAACCTTTGCTTGGATTTTTAGGGTTTTAGAGAAAACTCCAAGGCCCGATCTTTCTCTCCTTTTAGATCTATCTGTGTAGATCCTTATAGCAGACTCTCTCATCCGCTTAGTGGATTAAATAGTAACGTTGTAGGGTGTGTTCCGTATTAGTGTTGGTACACAGCAGTCATTAACAGCCTCTAAAAGAGGTATATCTCTACAGACATTCCTCCGGAGGTGTCCTCTAACTTCCCCACAGCTGTAACTGTTCCAAATCCCACTGCACTGAAGGCGAAGTATAGTCGCCATGGCCTCCTTCTCCACGTGGATATCAAGTGGTGGAAGGCATAGCATGACTTCCATCGCCATCGTCGGAGTAGTGTGCATGGCGCCTGTTACACTAAGACAGACTGTCCGCTGCACTTGCGAGAATTGCTTCCTCGTGGCCTTCTGTTTGGTTCTGGGCCACCAAACTGAAGCTCCGTAAGTCAGCATGGGCCTTATGACAACTGTGTACAACCACAGAGTCGTGCGTCGTTCCAAACCCCAGGTTTTCCCCACTGCCCGACGACATTACCAAAAGGCCCTTATAGCTTTGTCTGTTTTGATGCCGATGTGCGCTTTCCAGCTCAGTTTCCTGTCGAGAGTGATGCCCAGGTATTTCATCTCGTCGCTGTACTGCAACATCGTACTCAATAATTTTGGTGCTTTTTTTTCGACACCTTCCTTTTCTTGGTGAACAGGACCATCTCCGTTTTGGCAGGGTTTACCGATAGGGAGTGATCATTGCACCACCTAGAAACTATGTTTAGAGCTCCTTGCATCTGGTCGCATAGGGTGTCTTCAAACTTACCACATACTAATATGGCCAAATCATCAGCATAGGCTGTCCCAAACAAGCCTAGTTGCTGAAATTTGTCTAGTAGGCTGTCCAGAACTATGTTCCATAATAGTGGTGATAAAACACCTCCCTGAGGACAGCCTCTGTCAATTTTACAGGGTATACGTTCCTTTCCCTGTTCTACTGTGACTATACGATTGGCCAGTGCATTGCCAATCCATTCACACATTTTAGATGGTACTCCGCGCTTGTTTGGCGCGTTTCCTATCTTCGGTATGGTCGTTTTATCAAACGCACCTTCTATGTCAACAAAAACACCTAGGGTGGATTCCTTAACATCTAATGTTTGTACATATAAAATCTAAAACTTAGCCTATCAAAAATCCCGTACGTATTTCTCTGTGGAATGTTGTGTTAAAGATATGGTAAAACTTTGAAGTGAAAAAATACAAGGTTTTCTATTGCATTTTACTGTTGAACAAATGAGATTTACTATATCCCAAATATATTTCACCTTGTCAAATATATGCCAAAAGATTTCCCGATTTACGAAATGAGTTTCACTATATACCAACTACTTTTCCCTTTGATATTTTTGCTGAACATTTTTGCAGTAACAATTACTTTCTTCTGGAAATATTTAAATTGTGTTTATAGATACAGGGAGTTTTTCTTTTAACTATACGTATTCCAAATTCAGCCTATTTTCTGTAAATCTTTAGATATTCCTTGTTTTGCTTTTAAGTTTAATTTTAAGATTTAAACCAGTGTTTTCCACTCCCAGACTAAACATGAAGTAAAATTTCGAGTTTAAAAAAGCCCCGTGAAAATTTGTCGAAGGTCGCGCAGCGACCCGAGACTAATTTTCTGGGCTTTTCTAAACTCGAAATTTTACTTCATGCGCCACGCGTATAAAACACAAATGTCAAGTGAAGTTTGAATATACACAAATTTCACAATATTCTAATGTTTTATACGCGTGGCGCATGAAGTAAAATTTGTGTATATTCAAACTTCACTTGACGTTTGTGTTTTATACGCGTGGCGCATGAAGTAAAATTTCGAGTTTAGAAAAGCCCAGTGAAAATTTGTCTCGGGTCGCTGCGCGACCCGAGACAAATTTTCACAGGGCTTTTCTAAACTCGAAATTTTACTTCATGCTTAGTCTGGAAGTGGAAATCTCTCGTTTAAAGCTTCAAATTGAACCTAACAAAAAAAAAAATCTAAATTTTTACAGAAAATAGGCTGAAAATAAGCTGAACATTTGTTTTTTACGGGGCTTTTTCTATACGTTGGTTTTTAAAAGAGTTGAATTTGAAACTTTAAACGAGTGTTTTTCACTCCTAGACTAAGCATGAAGTAAAATTTCGAGTTTAGAAAGCCCCGTGAAAATTTGTCGAGGGTCGCGCAGCGACCCGAGACAAATTTTCTGGGCTTTTCTAAACTCGAAATTTTACTTCATGCGCCACGCGTATAAAACACAAATGTCAAGTGAAGTTTGAATATACACAAATTTCACAATATTCTAATGTTTTATACGCGTAGCGCATGAAGTAAAATTTCGAGTTTAGAAAAGCCCTGTGAAAATTTGTCTCGGGTTGCTGCGCGACCCTCGACAAATTTTCACGGGGCTTTTCTAAACTCGAAATTTTACTGTATGCTTAGTCTGGGAGTGGAAATCACTCGTTTAAAGTTTCAAATTGAACCAAAAAAAAAAAACAAGAAATATCTAAATATTTACAGAAAATAGGCTGAAAAGAAGCTAAACATTTGTTTTTCGCGGGGCTTATTCTAAACGTTGGTTTTTAAATGAGTTCAATTTGGAACTTTAAACGAGTGTTTTCCACTCCCAGACTAAGCATGAAGTAAAATTTCGAGTTTAGAAAAGCCCCGTGAAAATTTGTCGAGGATCGCGCAGCGACCCTCGACAAATTTTCACGGGGCTTTTCTAAACTCGAAATTTTACTTCATGCGCCACGCGTATAAAACACAGGTTTTAAGTGAAGTCCGAATATACAATAATTTCACAATATTTTAGTGTTTTATACGCGTGGCGTATGAAGTAAAATTTCGAGTTTAGAAAAGGCCGTGAAAATTGGTGTCGGGTCGCCGCGCGACCCTCGACAAATTTTCACGGGGCTTTTCTAAACTCGAAATTTTACTTCATGGTTAGTCTGGGAATGGAAATCACTCGTTTAAAGCTTCAAATTATACCTTAACAAATATATATATATATATATATATATATATATATATATATATACAGGGTGTCCCATTAGTGCGTTCTCGGAGGATATCTCCGTTCTCGTTAAAGATAGAAAAATATTTTTCAGACCAAACTTATTTGACTTGAAGAGCTGCATAACGTAAAATTATTTTGATGTATACAGGGTGTCCTATAACAGCGGTACTGGAAGTAACATTATTTTTTTAAATGAAACACACTATATATTATTCTTTTTTTAGATATTACTTAGAATTCTACGTATATTTTATATAACATTGTATATACCTAAACTAAACATATTTCATAATATTTACAATTCAATGAAAAAAGTTAGATATTTAGGTCATAAGATTTTAATTTATATCTCAGTTATTAGTAACTTTAAAAATAATCGGTACAGTACTTTAATAATTTATACTAGTCGCTATTCTCAACCAAAGTCAATTTTAATTTTGTACTTACCTTGTAGTAATTATAAGCTGTCAATCTTAAGAAAATTATAACAATAAAAACTATTTTTTTTTTTTAAATGGCACACCTTATATTTTTATACGGCATATTATTTGTCTTTCAAAGAGCATTCATTTTTATTAAGTATGTCCTATACTTATCTTTAATAGTTTTCAAGATATTACTGTTTTATGTGATTAGATTTACAATATTATTAAATGTATCAATGGTGCCAAGCATCTTAGGTGGCCGGCCAATAATTAACCATCTGTCATAAGCCGTAATTAAAGTATCTTTTTGTTTTATCTTTTGACAGACATACATTAATACTTTAATTTACTGCTGATTCAGTCATAAACTACTTTGAAATGAATTTTACAACAAAAGAATTAATAAATATGACATTTGTTTTGGGCGCTAGTGACGAAAATTGTTTTCGTGCAAGCAGAATATACGCTCAGAAATATCCTAATTGCGAACGCCATCCTCATGCTTTAGCATTTATTCGATTGAAGGAACGATTTCAAAATACTGGAAGTATTGATTATACAAAGAATCTAAAACGAAAGAAAAGGACTACTAATGAAGAAAATGAATACGCAGTTCTTCAGTCTATCGTTGAGAACCCTTTTGTTTCATCCCGCCAATTGGAGCAGCAAATTGATATACCAAAAACTACAATAAATAAAATAACAAAGAAATGTAAGTTCCATCCCTACCACGTACAATTAGTCCAAGAGTTAAGTGACAACGACTTTTTGAATAGGCTTAACTTTTGTAATTGGGCGTTACATAAACGCGAACTGGAACCAAACTTTTTAAATCATATATTGTTTACGGATGAGGCCACATTTCATAAAATCGCATTTGTAAACAGGCATAATTTTCATTATTATTCTGACTATATTCCCAAACATATTATACCCATAGACCACCAACACAAGTGGTCTCTTAATGTTTGGACTGGAATTATAGAAAGTAGAATTATTGGTCCTTACTTTTTTTATGGCACTGTTAGTGGTGAATCATTTCTAAATTTTCTTAGAAATGAATTTGGAAGATGGATCGACGAATTACCTCTTGCTATATTACAAAATATGTGGTTGCAATTAGATGGTGCTCCTCCACACTTTAGTCGACGGGTAAGGCAATATTTAAATGAACATTTTTCAAATAAATGGATTGGCAGAGGAGGGCCAATTGTATGGCCGGCAAGGTCCCCTGATTTGACAAAACTTGATTTTTTCTTATGGGGTACTGTAAAAGAAAAGGTATATAAAACACCTGCAACGACAAAGGAAGATATGAAGTTGAGGATTAGAAACGTTCTTCACACCATTAACATTGACATGCTAGTTACAGTGAACAAAAATTTTACAAGAAGACTTCAAGATGCCAAAATCAAAATGGAGGATATATTGAACACTTGATATAAATGTGCAATTTTTTCTTTCTTCGTTTATGTTATAACATTTTGTGATTTGTTACTCTTTCTAAAAATTATTTTTTTGAACTCGCCGCCTCGAAAGTGACGTTTCCAACACCGTTTTGACAGCTCGCAAGTCGCATTCCGAGTAACCAAAATTTATTATTTGACATAGAAACAAATATTAATAATATATTTCATTATAATAGTTATTCACATAACTAGTGCGTCAGAATTTTTCTAGTGTTCACGCATTTGAAGGCACTCGCTCCTTCGTCGCTCGTGCTTTAAAAATGCATTCACCCGGGAAAATTGTTTTCCCGCACTAGTTATGTAAATAACTATTATAATAAAATATATTATCAATATTTGTTTCTATGTCAAATAATAAATTTTGATTACTCGATTATTTTTATTCCATGACCACAGTAGTTGCTTTGATTTCAATAATAATTCCATAAAACAGTGATATCTCAAAAATTAATAAAGATAAGTATAGGACATACTTAATAAAAAGGAAAGCTCTTTGAAAGACGAATAATATGCCGTATAAAAATGTAGGGTGTGCCTTTAAAAAAAAAAACAAGTTTTTGTTGTTTGAATTTTCTTAAGATTGACAGGTTTGAATTACTACAAGGTAAGTACAATATTAAAATTGACTTCGGCTGAGGATAGCGTCTAGTATAATTAATTAAAGTACCACACCGATTATTTTTAAAATGACAAATAATTGAGACATAAATTAAAATCTGATAACCTAAATATCTACCTTTTTTTCATGAAATTGTAAGTATTATGAAATATGTTAGGTTTAGGTATATGCAATGTTATATGAAACATATGTACAATTGTTAGTAATATATAAAAATCAAATAATATATAGGGTGTTCCATTTAAAAAAAATATTGTTACTTCCAGTACCGCTTTTATAGGACACCCTGTATACATCAAAATAATTTTACGTTATGCAGCTCTTTAAGTCAAATAAGTTTGGTCTAAAAAATATTTTTCTATCTTTAACGAGAACGGAGATATCCTCCGAGAACGCACTAATGGGACACCCTGTATATACATATTTTTATACATTTAATAGATATTAATTAAAGAAATATAAAAATTGTCCTATCAGTATACGAATAATTGATTCAATTTCTTTTTATAATTCAATCTATGTTACTTATGTAACAAATGTAATATTACCTTTCCTTTCAAAATATGTGTGTCAATGATTAATTATTATTCTATCTAAGGATAAAATTAATTATCGTAGCAACAAATTTCGCGCATTGTGATATTATCAGAATCCAGCAAGGTACAAATATGGCAATAATTTCTAAGGGATCGAGAACAATATGGTATGATAAAGGGTTATTATTACAATGCACCTCACAAATGGGAGACCACAGGATTCGGTTTGTATTGTTAATTTTCAATGAAGCACGCAAATTCAATTTATCATTAATGGCTGATCAACACAGACAAAGTTATTAATAGATAAACGTAAACGATAATGATGAAGATAACTGTAATGTTGTGAAATTTAAAATATAGTGGTTAATCAGTGGTAAAATTAAACTGCTAAGGCAGGATTAAAAACATACTTAAATGACTGTTTTGTGTTGTAGGCGTTTACTTTGTGGTACATCTTAAACACACTTGTAAATAAAACACTTTTTACTTTACTTTTGAATAAATAAAACAATTCCAAGAAATTTCGCGCTGTCTTTAGAATGAGAATTTAGTGAAACATTTATAACACAAGATTCAGTTGGGTTAACCAGCAGATGATTTGTGCTACACAACTCTGTTGCAGTATTTACTGCAGCAATATTATGCTGAGTTGAAATTTGTTCTTGAGTGCAGAAGCTTTTGATGGTTGTGTCATCGGCAAGCACGACAATCGATGAGCCATTTATTTGTGCAGATAGATCGTTGGCATATATTAAAAACAGTTTTTGCGGCGTTTTCTTGTACATATAAATATGTATATGTTTATTCGTATATCGACCTTTTATTTTATATTTGTATTTGTAAATATTTTATTTTTATAGCACATTTCAACTTATTTATTTAATTTTATGTTTTCTTGTTAATTTGCATTTTATTACTTCTTCTTATTTTGTATTTATAAATATCGTAACGTAGTTTTACTAGACCGATATTAAGTTGAACGGTTCTTTTAGCTACGGGGGGTGTTGTTGTTGGTCCGCCTTCGTAAAAATACTCAGAACAATACATTTGCATTGCCATGTGGCTAATTCCTAGAAATTCGTCCCTTAAACACAATCTAGGTAAACGAAGGGTACGTCCCTTCCTTTGCGACAGATTTTGTGTCCCGTGACCATCGCTGACCAATAACTACACACCCCCACTTAACGTGACATTCAGTTTTGGTTTTCGAAATTTAAAAACTAACACTCCAATTCTATTCTTGAAACGATAACCATCAAAACATTTAATCTAACAATACGCAAAACAGCTTTTATTTTATTATGAATATAAATCTGTACATATATTTACGGTGAATATAAGTTTAAATTAATATGTGCTACGAAGTATTCTATTTCAATTTTTTTCACCCGCATCGGAAATCGTGGTCATTTAGAATCAGTGAAAAGAAAATCACCACAGAGATGTATCTCTAAAACAACAGTAGCGGGCTCAAAATTGAGCCCTGTGGAACACCGTGTAACATTTGCACCTCGTCTGGTGTGCTCCTCTTAAAGTGAACTCGCTGGGTTTTCTTTCCCAGGTATGAGTTTATCAGTTTGCAGCTCGTGGGGCTGAAATTATAAAAATATAATTTCTGCAAACGTATCTCTTGAGAGACACAATCAAATGCCTTACTGAGATCCAGGAAGGTTGCTACTGAGTATCCTCCAGTTTCAAATCCTGCGTATATTTCCTCAGTGAAGGCGATGATTGCATCTCTCGTAGATCTACCTCTGCGGAACCCAAACTGATTGTTAGCAATGATGTTGTCATCTTAGAATATTACAATTTGCTCGTACAGTACTTTCTCAAGAACTTTTGAGAATATGGGTAGTAGTGAGATTGGCCGATAATTCTTGACATCGGTTGTGTCTCCCTTCTTGTGTATTGGAATTACAAGTGCATGTTGAAGACAGGCTGGAAAGGTACAAGAAGTAATGCGTAAATTTAAAAGTTTGGTTAATGGAGTTAAAATTGAATTTGCTACTCTTTTTAATAGCTTTGTGCTCACGCCATAAATATTACAAATGTTGGATAGGCATAGACCAAGTATGATGTCCCTTACGAAAACCTCACTAACTTCTTGAAACAGCAACATTGAATTATGCAAATTGGTATTTACCTTAGACAGTAGAGAACCTGGTAAACTATTCGTTTTTGGCAAATTATTGACTATATTTTTTGCTACATTGTTAAAATAAACATTAAAAGTATTTGGTGCGATATCACAGTTTATATCACACATTTTATTAACTTTACGGCTATTCATTATTACTTTGTGAACTTTTTTCACATTTTCGACTGTAACAGCCTCATTCGGGCGTCCACTGCGTGTCATCGATGCTCATTTCGCACAGTTTAAATTTGGCAAACCACTTCTCAACGGTTGATTTTCCTAGTGCAGAGTCCAAATAATATTCATCAAGCCAAGCTTTGGTTTCAATAGTATTTTTTGTTCACAATAAAGCAATGCTTTATTAAAACACGATACTCTTTTCTTTTCATATTTTCCACACTAACAAAAGTTTTTAAGTAACAATGCTATATCTCACGAACCAATTGTCCGATAGCTGTCCAATTTATACACGTGTTGTTTGAAGGTTAGTTCTACTATAAACCATATGGATTTAATTCTAATAGCACCATCTATGTGTTAGCCTACAAACTTTTCAGCCTACCTGTTATCCTTAAATAAGACAATTGGGTCGTCTAGAATCATAGGTTCTCAACCTTATTTTGGCTGCGCGATTTGAGACAAATTTTCACGGGGCTTTTCTAAACTTGAAATTTTACTTCATGCTTAGTCTGGGAGTGAAAAATACTTGTTTAAAGCTTTAAATAAAACTTTAAAAAAAACAGGGAATATCCGCAGGTGTATCAATTCCATGGTATGTCATTATTTTTATAAAATTACATTAGTTTTTCTTAATTATTATAGCTGTAAATTACAGACTTAAAAAAGTTTAATTTAAAACACAGATTTCAAGTGAAGTTCGAATATACAAAAATTTGACAATATTATAGTGTTTTACACGCGTGGCGCATGAAGTAAAATTTCAAGTTTAGAAAAGCCCAGAAAATTTGTCTCGGGTCGCTGCGCGACCCTCGACAAATTTTCACGGGGCTTTTCTAAACTCGAAATTTTACTTCATGCTTAGTCTGGGAGTGGAAAACACTTGTTTAAAGCTTTAAATTGAACTTAAAAAAAAAAACAGGGAATATTCGCAATTGCTGTATCTTAATTATTTTAACTTAGAGAAACGTAAAGTGTTAAGTGTAAAAATTCATAAATTTAGAATTTGTCCCTCTACAAAAAAAGTGTAATACATTTTGTCTCTAAAATAAATAGTGAACCCAATATTTAAACACATTAAAATTAACATGCGATTTCCTATGTTGCGTCCGCCAAGTCAACACCCGGTATACTAAAGTAGTATTAAATTAAACTGCCAAAGCAGTATTAAAATTATACTGCTAAACGAGGATATTTTAAATTTCACAATATTTTAGTATTTTATACGCGTGGCGCATGAAGTAAAATTTCGAGTAAAATTTGGGTTTTTAATGCTTTTTTAAACTCGAAATTTTACTTCATGCTTAATCATGGATTGTAAACACTCGTTACTAGCTTCAAAATAAAATCATTAAAGAAACAACAAATGCCTCAAAATGCATGCGCAATAGGATATGTATACTTGAAAAAACTTATAGTCGAAACAAATCCGAAAGTTACATAAAATCAATAATACCAAGGTCCATTTGCAGCTCGACCGATTAGCTATAATCATCCACTAATCGTTGATTAAACCTCTGATTAAGTCAAATTTCTAGAACATAAGAATTTTATAAATTTGTAAGATATCCTAAACACGTCTCTTTCATAAATATGCAATTGTGTAAACAATTTGTAAACACAATTGTTGTGTTTTTAAAAAGTACTAATCACTAATTAAGTTAATCGGCTTGGGTGCAAACGGGCACACGTGTTTTAATTAATATTTTATGTTTGAAAGAAAAAATCTCTGTATATTATTTACAGCAGATACAAATTGATGCATTTTATTTATACTAAATACATTTTGAACTATCATCATGTCTCCTTCTATTCTCTTTTTTAATTCAAAGTTGTCGGCGGTTGAAAGGTCGTGATTTATAAGGCTAATGCACTGTTCTTGTTTTGCACACCAACGAAATCAGTCACAAAAACGATTTTCCCCATTGTTTGAGTGATGTATAGGCGCCTCCTCTGGCTAAAAAAAAAATAAAATCGCAACACTCTCGCTATTGTAAATTCCAGACACACACATTCAGAACGTGGGGAGAATTCCTCTCCTCATTTTTTTGTTGTTGTTTTGTTTCGACGCTGGACGAGCATTTTTCACAGCTTTCACCACTTTTTAACTACACAGAACAACTCGTTAAAGTATTTGTATCATGTGTATTTATTATACTGTTGTGGCATTTTTTATATGTATAAAGTCCATTTGTTAATTATTGTACTAGATATTTCTTAACACTACATGAATCACTTGTTTAAATATTTAAATAGCTTAATTGAGCCGTTTATTTTGAATATGGCTTAGATCCTGGGTCTCCAAACTTTCCAGCCTTAGAACCATATTGATTACTCCAGTAAGTTCCGAGGGCCAAAACTATATTATCATTGTTGCCGGTGGTAAAAAGTGAAATAGTCCACTGATGAAAAAAAATGTCCGAAAAAGTACGCAACGTTTAAAAAAGGCTGCAAATCGGACTAAAGTCCGCAAAACGGCAACACTGCGTATTATTAATTTTTCTGTCATTATCTGTAATTTCTAGATTGGTCGTAGAGTGCGAGCCATGAGGAGTAACGTGACACGACATCTGGTGGACACAAGCGGAAATAGGTAGTACCTTCTATCGCTAACAGATGGCGCCAATAGCACGTACATAATAATCTCGTTGGTTCGAGAAAGTTCTGGTGTCTTCCACTCACTTCTAGATGGCAGTAATTGGAATATATAAGAAGGCTAGTGGCGCACAGTGGGCGGAAACGGCCAAAAACCCGCGCACGGGGTATTTCTTTCGAATTTGAAACGAAACATCTTGAAAAATAAGGGTTTTCTAGGGTTTTTGGGGTCGCTGATAACGAATTTGAACCTAGATTTGAAAAATTCAAAATGGCGGATACAATATGGCGGCCGAAAAAATTAAAAATGATCTAAAACCGCTAAAAACCTGTGTATATGTGTTTTTGAGGTTGCTGATAACGAATTTGATACTAGATTTGAAAAATTAAAAATGGCGGATCCAATATGACTGCCGAAAAAATTAAAAATAATCTAAAACCGCTCAAAACCTGTGTATATGGGTTTTTGAGGTTGCTGATAACGAATTTGACACTAGATTTGAAAAATTCAAAATGGCGGATCAAATATGGCTGCCGAAAAAATTAAAAATGATCTAAAACCGCTAAAAACCTGTGTATATGGGTTTTTGAGGTTGTTGATAACAAATTTGACACTAGATTTGAAAAATTCAAAATGGCGGATCCAATATGGCGGCAAAAAAAAAATTAAAAATGATCTCAAATCGTTCAAGTCTTGTGTATAGGGGTTTTTGGGATCGCTGGTAATGAATTTGACTCTAGATTTTAACAATTCAAAATAGTGGCCGAAAAATATTTTAGTTGTTCAAAATGTTGCAATCAAAAGCCACAAAAAGGAACAAAAAGGAACAAATAGTGTTTTTAATGCGCGCTATTCATAATAGTTTCTGCTACTGGACCATTGTCTGTGTTCAATAAAATTCTGAGATTAAATATTAATGAACTCAATCCGTTTAATAATGATGCGCTTCATTTTATCCGAAAATGGTAAATTCTTAATCATTGAATATGTAACCTTATCAATACTTGGAGAAGAGTCTTTAACTTTACTAAGAACAGCATTAAGTTCCTGTAAAGTAAAATTAGAGGCAACAAATTATTGTGAATTAGTAGTACATTCACAGATATACAAATTTTCAGCATAAGGAGGGATGAGATTATTAAAAAATTGTTCTATAGCTTTATAGTGAGACATTTTGGAAGCAAGAGGAAGAAAGGATTTTCTATATATATTTTTATGGTCTTCCAGATTTAATAATGATACGGAAACGTTTTCGACCGTGTTATCCATGGTACTACGTGATGAACACTGACTTTTAACATTTGATGAAGTTTGTTTACAGACAGAAATGGGTACACACTACATGTAGAGAGTTTGAAATTCAAAACATTTTAGTTAACGGGTAAAGATGGAGCCACTCTCCATGGCGCGATACAAAAATTTGAAATTCTATATGGTTTAAAAGATAATTGTTAAAACGATTATTATAAATGATCACCCTCAATTTTGTTGAGTTGAGGGTGCCAGTCGACTCAAGAAATTTGTACCATTTATATCAATGATTTATAATTTTCAATAAGTTAAAATGTGTTTATTTTTCCTAATAAAATTGCTATATATATAGATTTTTGATCCGCCATATTGTATTCACCATTTTTAATTTGAAACATCTGAGCTTCAATTCATACTTAAAGACCCCCAAAACCCCGTGGAAGATACATTTCAGGGAATTTTACCCTGAAACATAGTTGGGACGTTTTCTGTCCCACTACGAGTGAAAGGGTTAATGAGGGGATTCGCAATAAAAAATGCAGCGAAACGTATCCAAAAATGTGTAAATATGTCTCTCTTCAATTCCGCAAAAGTCCTATGATATATACTAATTGTATAATTAACTATTGTTTAAACAATTAATTTTGCCAAACAAAAACATACTGGTAATTTTGTTTTCAGTTACGTTAAGAATCATTCAGATAGTTTGTCTAAATATAAGCTGGGTTCTGCTTGAGCCTTAATAGGGTAAAAGCTTTAAAAGATAGTTCTCGCTGCTTGCTTTTTTTTGAAAAATTCGCCATTTCTAAGCTTGCAGGACATTGCAGATGGCACTATGTGAACAACGCAGGAAAATGTCCATATTTTAGCGGAATATGAGTGACGCGGAGAAGTTTTGAGAAGTTTTTGAGATCTGCTATTAGACAGGGGAAGATTAAAAAAATTAACAGTCTAAACTAGCATGTTGTATTGTATCAGTTGGCAACAGCCTTTGGCCAGAAAAATATGTATATATATATATATATCCCAGAGAAGGTATTGGTTATCGTAGATGTGGTAGAAATCAAGGTATAGTGCTGCAAACTGCTGATATTCCATATTCTCGAATTATTCCAGTTTCAGACCAATTTCAACTTAAAGTAGTATTTATTTCGGCACTTTTGGGTTTCAAACATCAGTTAGTGGAAAATCTTACTTCTCAATGATTCTAGAGACGGTATTTAGACGTACGAATTATTCGGTGAACCTTTTATTTTTCATCCGATGCGCGCATTTTCACCTCTTTCCGCCCACTGTGTGGCGCAACCACAAGTCAGTTCCTATGACACTGTTGTGAAATAAAATAGTGCGTACCTCCTTAAAACGTGTTTGTGCGTGTTTAAGTTTAAGACATCTTTGTAACAGTATTTTGATTCGAATTGTTGCTTTTGTGTGTGATTTAGTAGTATGGAAAAAAAGCGAAAAATTGATAGTGAATGCAGAAAATTCAAAGATCAGTGGAACATTCAGTATTTCGTAATTGAGTCCAGTAACAAGGCGCTATGTTTGATTTTCAATGAAAGCATAGCCGTTCTCAAGGAATATAACATTAAACGTCATTATGAAACAAAACATTTTCAAAATTACTCAAAGTATACAGGAAATTTGCGAACAGAAAAATTCGAAGCTATGAAGCGCGGATTGAAATCGCAGCAATCTTCATTTACAAAACTCAAAGCTGAACAAGAGGCTGCAACTCGTGCCAGCTTTCGTGTGGCTCTTGAAATTGCAAAACGTGGAAAACCATTTACCGATGGAGAAATGATCAAAGAATGCATAATTGCAGTAGCCGAAGAAATGTGCCCTGAAAAGGTAAATTTATTAAAAACTGACATACTGACAGTTTTTAATAAATTTACCTTTTCAGGGCACATTTCTTCGGCTACTGCAATTATGCATTCTTTGATCATTTCTCCATCGGTGAAATACACTGTGGCTCGAAGGGTAGAAAACATCGCTGAAAATATATCCTCCCAACTGTTCGACACAAATGGACATGTTGAGTGGTTTTCTTTGGTCTTGGATGAGTCAACGGATGTGTCAAATACTGCTCAGGTGTTGATTTATATTCGAGGAGTAGGTAAAAGCTAGGAAGTGCATGAAGAACTTCTTGATATGTATAGTATTCATGGCACAACCACTGGTGCAGATATTTTTAAAGGAGTTGAAATGGCCATTAATCAAAAGAACCTTCGATGAAAAAACGTGAAATGTATTACAACTAATGGAGGCAAAAACATGAGTGAGAAAGATAAGGGAGTGGTCGCTCTTGTGTCAAAGGCTGTAGAAAATGACGGTGGTGGTCTTACATTGTATCATTCAACAACAGTCTTTGTGCGGAAAATGTTTGGATATGTCTGAAGTTCTGAAACTAGTCATATCAACTGTTAATTTTATCAGATCTTTTGGGCTGAATCACCGACAATTCCGAAAATTTATTGAAGAGATTGGAGAAAATGACTTACCTTATCATACTGCCGTACGTTGGCTTAGTTGTAGGAAAGTCCTTCAGCGCTTTTTTGAACTTCGAGCAGTGATCGATATTTTTTTGAATGAAAAGCATCGCCCGCTTACTGAATTACAAAACAACGCATGGCTGTGGAAGTTAGCATTCTATGTTGATTTCACAAAACATGTGAACGAACTGAATTTGAGATTGCAAGGAGAAAACCAGCATCTTCCTGATTTATACACTAATATCAAATCATTCTGGAAGAAATTGATACTGTTTCAATCACAACTACGAAGTAAGTGTTTTTCACATTTTAAAACATGTGAAATATTCAGCCACACCACTGAGACTGAGTTTCCTATCGATTTTGCAATCGAAACTTTGAGTGCTTAGAAAAAAAATGTTGATACTCGTTTCTCGGACTTTGATGCCATTGCGAATCAAATTAAGATTTTTCAGAATCCTTTTGATACTGACATGGAAACCCTAGCCCTGGAACTTCAAATGGAAATAATTGATATAATTAAGAACAAATATCAAAACTCATCTTTGTTGGAATTTTATAAGGGTCTTCTACTGACATAATTTGATAATTTGCATAAATTTGCTCGTAGGCTGTTTTCTGTTTTTGGTACTACTTATTTGTGTGAGAAGACCTTCTCCAAAATAAAGTACACAAAAAATGTTTACAGATCTAAATTAACTGATGAGCATCTTAAATCTCTTTTAATAATTGGTACAAGTAAAATTAGTCCACAACTACAAACTATTGTCAGTGGAAAATGTCAATTACATAAATCTCATTAGTATTTCATATGTCATTATGCTTGTTATAAGTTATGTTTTTATTTAAAATGTATAAAATGTTAGTTGGATTCATTTCAATAATTTCTTAGTTATTATATACTGAAGTTAAATTTTCTGCATATTATACATGTCTTTACTCATTACAATTCTGTGTTTCTTTATCCAACTTATCACAAAAACAATAACAATAAGCCTACAACAATGTTATGAGTAGTTAGGCCATGACCATATCAATGTAGATGTCATGTTAATAATTATTCAACATAAAATTAGAATACTTCAGTAAACTAAATTTAATTTGCTATAAAAAATATGTTCTCTAAAAGGAGTTTTCAAGTATGATAGCTCTCCGCGGGCCGGACAAAATCTGTCCGCGGGCCGGATGTGGCCCTCGGGACTTAGTTTTGAGACCCCTAGCTAAGATCTATTTCTCAAGTTTTTGTTATTGACTGGAATAATTTGAGGTTGGAGACCCTCGTGAGTCAGTGAGTAGAGCTCCTGCTCTTGGGCCAGAGGGTTTGCCACTATAGAGCATTAGATAACGTTTACTTTTTTGTAGAGGGAAAAATTCAAATGTATAAATGTGCACACTCAACACTTCACGTTTCTCTAAGTTAAAATAATTAAGAAAAGGTAATGTGATTTTCTAAAAATAATGACTTATCATGGAATTGATCCAACAATTACGGATATTCCCTGTTTTTTTTTAAGTTCAATTTATAGCCTTAAACAAGTGTTGTCCACTCCCAGACTAAGCATGAAGTAAAATTTCGAGTTTAGAAAAGCCTCGTGAAAATTTGTCGAGGGTCGCGCAGCGACCCGAGACAAATTTTCTGGGCTTTTCTAAACTCGAAATTTTACTTCATGCGCCACGCGTATTCAACACTATAATATTGTCAAATTTATGTATATTCAAACTTCACTTAAAATCTGTGTTTTATACGCGTGGCGCATAAGGTAAAATTTCGAGTTTAGAAAAGCCCAGAAAATTTGTCTCGGGTCGCTACGCGACCCGAGACAAATTTTCACGGGGCTTTTCTAAACTCGAAATTTTACCTCATGCTTAGTCTGGGAGTGGAAAACACTCGTTTAAAGCTTCAAATTGAACTCTTTGAAAAATCAACGAATGTCTGAAAATTTACAGCTAAAATAATTAAGAAAAGGTAATGTGATTTTCTAAAAATAATGACATATCATGGAACTGATACAACAATTACGGATATTCCCTGTTTATTTTTTAATTCAATTTATAGCCTTAAACAAGTGTTGTCCACTCCCAGACTAAGCATGAAGTAAAATTTCGAGTTTAGAAAAGGCCCGTGAAAATTTGTCGAGGGTCGCGCAGCGACCCGAGACAAATTTTCTGGGCTTTTCTAAACTCGAAATTTTACTTCATGCGCCACGCGTATAAAACACTATAATATTGTCAAATTTTTGTATATTCAAACTTCATTTAAAATCTGTGTTTTATACGCGTGGCGCATGAAGTAAAATTTCGAGTTTAGAAAAGCCCAGAAAATGTGTCTCGGGTCGCTACGCGACCCTCGACAAATTTTCACGGGGCTTTTCTAAACTCGAAATTTTACTTCATGCTTAGTCTGGGAGTGGAAAACACTCGTTTAAAGCTTCAAATTGAACTCTTTGAAAAATCAACGAATGTCAGAAAATTTACAGCTAAAATAATTAAGAAAAGGTAATGTGATTTTCTAAAAATAATGACATATCATGGAATTGATACAACAATTACGGATATTCCCTGTTTATTTTTTAATTCAATTTATAGCCTTAAACAAGTGTTGTCCACTCCCAGACTAAGCATGAAATAAAATTTCGAGTTTAGAAAAGCCCCGTGAAATTTGTCGAGGGTCGCGCAGCGACCCGAGACAAATTTTCTGGGCTTTTCTAAACTCGAAATTTTACTTCATGCGCCACGCTACGCGACCCGAGACAAATTTTCACGGGGCTTTTCTAAACTCGAAATTTTACTTCATGCTTAGTCCGGGAGTGGAAAACACTCGTTTAAAGCTTTAAATTGAACTCTTTGAAAAATCAACGAATGTCAGCAAAAATAATTAAGAAAGAGTAATGTGATTTATGTTTTTGTCGTGGTCTGCATAATACCACTTTATTAGGAGAATGTTTTCTTGTATAGTGTAAATCATTTCGAAAACCACTATAGAGCATTAGATTGTGTTAGCTTTCGAATCCAATAATAGTTTTCACATATTGGCTTGAAATAGTCAGAAATATTCAGTATTCCTCAGCACTGGGTGGGAACCACACTGAAGAGGACCTTGAAGTCCGAAACGCATCCGTGGGTATCTGGTGCCGGAATACTGAATTCAAATTCAATTTTGAACATAAGCATAAGAATACACGAGTTAATCTTTATTAGGGTTATATGGAAATGCTAAGTCCATCATAATTCACTATTAGTTGCTATGTTTTATGTATTGTTATTATTTTACGCCTGAAGGAAAATCAAGTTCATTGTTTGGTTACAGACCTTAGACTGAAATTGGTTCAGGACCTTTTGACCAATAACTATGTGTATATCTTTTTATTTTTTGTTTCAATTATGTAACTATATTGTACACATATCTAAAGAAATTGAAATGGATGATGAAAATCTTAAAGATCGAATAATCCAACAAAATAATATTGAAATTAGTGCGAATTCAACGATTACACTCGTCAAGAGGACCCTGACGAAAGAAGATCATTTCAATATAATTTTTGAATGTAGTCCTATGATTTTCAAAACAATAATAGCAATGAAGTCATTGAGAATTGGTTTACAGAACTGCAGAGTCTACGAGCATTTTAATGTTATCCAGTGCTTCAGTTGTGGTGCCTACGGCCATAAGGCCATAAACTGTGATAAGGTCGTGTGCGGTTTTTGCGCAAGTGATCATAAATCGGAATCGTGTCAATCAACGAAAACAGACTTAAAATGTGGCAACTGTTTATCAAAAAATAAAAATAACGGGACTACAATTGATATCAATCATGTTATATGGAGCGAGAGTTGCCCATGCAGAGTCCAGGTAAAATATATAATCGCCCAAAAAACAACATATTATGAAGCCGAATAGCAATTTAAAAAAAACAAATGCAAACAAGACTTTATTTACCATATTACACAGTAATGTCCGCTCTTTACAAAATAAAATCTTGAAATTAGAATCGTTGCTTGAAAATAACACTTATTGTTCAATTTTCACAATAATTGAACATTGGCTACCAGTGGATTACCTGAAGCTCACTAAACTCAATAACTTCATTCTGGGCACGCAATTCTGTCGCGGAAAGCAGTTAGGTAGAGATGTTTCTTACGGCGGTTCTGCAATATTCATTCGCGAAAACATTCAATATATAGTGAGAACGGACTTAAATACACTAGCAGTAGAGAGTGATTTTGAATGCGCTGCGGTAGATTTAATATATAATGGTTATAAAATAACATGCATTGTGTTGTATCGCGCGCCTCTCTCAAATTGTAATATATTTTTCGAATTACTGTCTGTTCTTCTTGATAAACTAACCAACACTAAAAATATGTTTTTCATTACTGGTGATTTTAATATAAATACAGCAAATGATTGTCATAGATGTCGGGATTTATTGAATGTACTGGAATCGTTTAACGTAAGGTTATGTATAGATAAATTTACCAGGCTGTACGGTGGATCGGGGAGCATAATTGACAATTTTATTACTAATCTTCAAACAGTTTACACTACTGATGTCTTAAACTATAGTATTTCCGATCATCTAGTGATAAAACTCTCCTTTTAACATCAACCATTGTCAAATAAATCGAAAAGTGTATATCGTCAATTTAACGAGCATAATATGAATGGTTTTAAAGAGCGACTTAGTGACCCCACTATATATTTTTTTTTTCTAGCGTGGGGGAAAATGCTTGTCGCACCATCAGGAGTTAGACCCGTTAACTCCCGGTGTGTGGGGCTTGCACCCACTAAAAACCCCCATTATGCAGACACTCCTACCCTGGGACTACCTCGCGGTATTACTTCAAGGTAGGGGCCTCGTTTTCAAGTTTGTGTTGTCAGCTGTCTTGGGTCTCCTTCCCTCTGTTTAATTTTCAGTATATGGGTGACATATACGTCCACTTTTCTCCATATATCAACATTTGTTAACATCTGTTTGACTATTGTTTCTGGGGCCAATTCGCCCATGGTTATTTCTAGTTGCTGCCTCTCCACAGTCCAGTGCTCACATTCGAAGAAGGTATGGAAAGCGTCGTCTTCCAGCGCATCCCCATGTGGACAGGCCGCGTTGTTCACCTTTCCGATCCTGTTTAGGTACGCGTTATAGTATCCATGGCCTGTCAGGAACTGGGTCAGATAAAAATTCACCTCCCCGTGTTTCCTCCCAATCCATGGCGATATATCGGGGATTAGTCTGTGCGTCCACCTTCCTCTTTCCTCGCTGCTCCATCTGTTTTGCCACAGGTGTAGAGTGGCCTCCTCTGCCTCATTTGTTAGAGTCCCTATTTCAGCGGCTTGTTTTAGAAGATATTTTCTCTGTTTTTCTAGGGCCAGTAAGTCTATAGGTACAGTCCCAGATATCACCATCACGGCAGGTTCGGACACTGTTCGGTACGAGCTTCCGATGCGAAGCGCCCCTCTGCGTTGAACACGCGCCATTATTTTTTTTGTCGATTTATTAATTCTATCCGCCCACAGCTCGCTGCCGTAGAGGAGGATAGAATTAACGACGTTCATTAGTAGTCGTCATTTCTGTTCCGTAGGACCACCAACGTTTGCCATTAGTCTACTTAGCGAAGTAGTTACCCTTGTCGCCTTAGTGCAGAGCTCGTCTATGTGTTTTCTGAATTTTACTCGGCTGTCCAAATGGATGCCCAGATATTTCACTGAGCGGGATGATACTACGCTGTCGGTCTCTATCTTCATAGGAATCTCTAACGGAATTCGTCGCCTGGTAAGCAACACTATTTCTGTTTTGGCTGTGGCCAAGCTTAATCTATGTTCATCCATCCACAGAGAGACTCTTCTCATCAGCTGGTTCATCTTCATCTGCAGTTCATTAACGGTCCGGGTCATAATTACTGCCCCGATGTCATCAGCATAGCCTATAAGGTAAGTGCTATCTGGTACTTGCAGGCGTAGGATACCATCGTATGCTACGTTCCACAAGTCAGGTCCTAGTATTGAGCCCTGGGCTGCTCCTGCTGTGATCTCTCGGACGTGTTTGCCTTCGCTCGAGTGAAATACAAGGGTCCTATTGCTTAGGTAGCTATCTATAATTTTAATTAGGTATAAGGCAATATTGAAACTCCCAGTCAGTGCATCGAGTATATCGCTCCACCTTGCGGAGTTAAATGCGTTTTAACATCCAGAGTTACTAGTGCTACAATCGGTCTGAAATAGTGGTTAGCTGCTTGTGCGTTGTCAAAGAGCTGTACAACCTCCCTCACTGCGTCGACTGTTGAGAGACCTTTCCTGAAACCATACTGTTTAGAAGATAGTCCTCCGGCGTTCTCGATTTCTATGTGCAGTCTGTGCTTCAGCAATTTCTCGTAGAATTTCCCAGCTGTGTCAAGCATACACAGGGGTCTGAAAGATGGTGGCGACCCCGGTAGGCTTTTTGCCTTGGGTATTAGCACCAGCTTTGCAGTCTTCCACTTAGCTGGAAATACTTCCTCATTTAGGCAGCTGTTGTACATGGCCAGAAGGATGTCCGGAGCGTTTCCTGAAATTAGTTTCAAGATTTCGCTAGGTATTCCATCCGGCCCGGGCGCCTTTTTGTCCTTTAAAGTATTTATAGCTGCATTAAGTTCCTGTTCTGTGAACAGCGGCATGTCTGCTATATCGTGGAGGCCGTTCGTAGGTCGTCGTGTTTGGTGTTTGGGAAATAGGTCGTCGACGATACGTCTTATTGTCTCAGGTTCTGGGGGTGAGGATATTGATTTTGCCCCTAATTTGCGCATGACTAGCTTGTAGCCCAGTCCCCAGGGGTCGCAGTTCACGTCGTTTAGGAGCTCTTTCCATTTATGGATCTTGCTTGTTTTAATGGTGTCCTTTAGCTTCTTCCTTGCGGTTTTGTAGTCTTCCCGTTCCCTTTCAGTTGGACCAATACTTGTTCTACCACCACGCGTTACCTTACGGCGTGCAGCTAGACACGCTTTTCTTGCTGACGCAACGTCGTCGTTCCACCAGTACACCGATGTTTTATGGCCCTTGAATTTTCTGGGCATCGAAGCGCTGCAGGCTTGGTGGATTGCACCCATCACTGCTTCTACTGTTTCATTTGCGTGCTCGTAATTGTGGTTATTAGCCAGGTTTTCTCTGAAGGTACTGATAAAAGTACTTTCATTCAGTTTCTTTAGGTTCCAGCTATTGCTGTACTTAGCCCTTGGCTTGGGAACTTTTTTGACGTCATTTACTTTGAATGCAATGTATTGATGGTCACTTCCGGTGTAATCTTCTATTACATGCCAATCTGTTATTTTTCCAGCAATATCTTCAGATGCTAGAGTAACATCCGGTATAGTCTGGTTGTAGCCTGGTCGCCTAAAAGTTGAAGTATTTCCCTCGTTTATCACGACTAAACCTGCGCGTGCTGCCATTTCCAGTATGCGTCTGCCTCGCGTGTCGGTACTGTCCATTCCCCACTCAATTGCTCTAGCGTTTATATCACCTCCTAGTACAGTATATGGAATCCTATCTACTTTAACAATTCTCTTAACGGAAAATGGGATACATTTCTAAATACCTACTATAGAATGTTTAACTACTCATTTCCTAAAATCTGTAAATATAATTGTGTAAGTCAAAGAAAAAGAAAAAGAATTTATAACACTAACGAAATTAATCATTGTAAACGATTATTAGATTCATACTTTGTTATATCTCAGTACAATCCATCCTTTTCAAACCTTTACAAAGAACAGAAAATACAATATGACATGTTGCTTCGAAATGCAAAAGAAAATGATATTAGGAATAGGTAGCAGTGCTCGAACAATATAATCAAGACATCGTGGAATATAATTAAGGAGATTACGGGTGTATCAAAAAACAATATTCAAATTAACACTACAGAACACATCAAGACATTGGCAGACAATTTTAATACACATTTTGTAGAGTCATCTAAACACCTATTAGTAAATAGTGAGTCGCAATCTTACAGCGATAATATTATAATCAATAGTAATTCATTATTCTTAGAACCAGCAGATATCACAGAAGTCTACAACGCCGTACACTCACTCAAATCTAACACGTCGCCGGGATTCGATGAAATTTCGGCAAATTTAATCAAGTTTACTACAAACGAAATCTTAGAGCCTCTTACGTACATGTAAAATATCAACTTAGAAGCTGGGATCTTTCCCAGTGTTCTGAAAAAAATCCGTTGTCACACCAATATATAAAAAAGGTGACCCGAACGACATTAACAATTATAGACCAATTAGTGTAATAACCTGCTTTGCAAAAATTTTTGAAATAATTATTAATAATAGATTATTAAATTTCTTTAACAAATCTGATATAATAACCCCATCTCAGCATGGCTTCAGAAAAAATAAATCTGTCACAACTGCACTCCATAAATACATACACAGCATAATTGGAACGTTAGAATCAAATGAAATACCGGTTGGTATACTTTTAGATTTATCTAAAGCCTTTGATAGCATAGATTATGAAATCTTAATAGAAAAGTTGTGGAAGTATGGTGTCCGTGGAACCCCTTTAAACTTAATTTAAACCTATTTATCAGAAAGGCAGCAATGTGTAAAATTTCGTATCATAACATCAGATAGTTTATATCTAACAAAATGAATTCCACAGGGCAGCATACTAGGGCCTTTATTGTTTATTATATATATTAACGATCTTGCTTCAGTTGCTCAAAGAACAGGTGGTATAATTGAGATGTATGCAGATGACACCAATCTATTGGTCTCCTGTAAAAATATTGCTGAAGCTGAAATTAAATGTAATGAGCTTCTGTTACAGTGCAATGAATGGCTCTGTAAAAATAAACTAAAACTAAATACACAGAAGACTGAAATAATATTCTTAAAAACCAACAAAACAAAGATAATTTATCCAACTGACCTAACGATATTAGATGACACACTACTACCAAAACAAAACGTTCGATTCCTTGGAGTAATGCTAGATGAACAACTCAATGGCAAAGTGCATATTGAAAAGGTAGAGAAAGAAATGAGTTCGGCGTGCTATATGTTAAGAATGCTCAAAAGGTCAGGTGCACCCATAGACACGTTAAAACTTGTATACAATGCTTATCTTTGCACAAGAATGCGATATGGTATAACATACTATGGATGGAGCAGTTATGCAAATAAGGTATTTATAATTCAGAAAAACGCAGTACGAATTATTTTTAATTTGTCTTTTTCAACTTCGTGTAGGGGATATTTTAAGTCCCATAATCTATTGACATTCTATGGTGTGTATATTTACGAATCAATAGTAAGAATTCTATCAACTGAGACACATCTCACTAAACACCAACATTCTCATAAAACCAGACATTTTGCCAACTATGCTTTGCCGATCCATCGATTAATTTTGTATGAGAGAGATCCTTCGTATGTTGCTATGAAATATTTTAATAAGCTTCCAAGTGCTATAAAAAATATTCAAAACAAAAATATATTCAAATCACGATTATATGAACATTTGTGTTTGTTAGAACCTTATTCTTTAAATTAAAGTATAGTGCGAATTCTTCGAACCGATGCGTCAATGTGTGCTCTAAAAATGGGTCTAAATGTTTCTTCTTTTTTTATATTTATGTTATATTTATGTATTTTTAACTGTTTACTTGGCACTTTTTCATTAATATGTAACATTTTGTCTGTATGCGTATTTTTAAAAATAAAGATTTAAAATTAAAAAAAATATTTGTACATGAAGTGGTCAATAAATGATTTAATATTATTATTGTAATTAAGTAACAAAATTTTTGCAAAAGTGTTTTTTTTTTAAATTAGGAAGATGGCTCCTATTCAAAATGACCGTTGAAATTAGAATTCATAACTTTAATGATATTTTAACGCACTATTTTCATCATTAGCTTTATCTCTATAGATAATAGCCCTGATGCATTTATTGAAGCACTTCTGAGGGTTATCTCTTATATCCAGGAGATAAATTCCCGTGCAAATTATATGGTTCAGTAGTCTGAAAGAGAGAGAAAGAGAGCGAGGAAAGGGAGTAATAATTGGTTATAAAGCTGAATATTGAATGACGGGGATTATTGGGATTTACAGCATCTCGCGCTTTCTTTTACGAGCCATTATGTTTCCCGAATAGATAAAACCGTTCGGAAATGACGGACTTTTACTCCGGCCTCGGTGTACCGCAGATGGTGTATTTATACGCGGCGTAATAAAATTTTTCCCAGGATGAAAGGCCCTAAAACGAAAATCTTGTGTGGAATCTTTAAATAAATACACATAAAAAATATAATCCATATTCGATAAGAAATTTACGAGTTTCTTGATTATCGATTCATTTAATTCGCCGTCTACTTAATTCTTGTTCTTCTTATGTATAGGCCTAGAAAACTAGGCCCTTTCCACCAGCCTCAGTTGACTTACTTCAAGCATATCAAGAGTTAAAGGGAAAAACCAAATTAGAGGTTTTAGACTGCCAACGAAATACTATTAAGTAAAACAAAATTCAAGATATTATTTCAAACCAATTCTAATGTGATGTGAAATACTTAACGGGAGGGTAGCAAAGAAGTACTTACAAGAACGGTCGCCTAGATGTAGCTAAACTCGCATTTTCGACCAGCATTGGTGCAATAAATTATGGTGAGATTTGTGGTCTTTCAACAAAACCCATTTATTGTCCCCAATAATGTATTTCTTAATCTTTGCGTTAGCCGTACCTGTTCTCTTTGGGCAATGAACTTTAATACCCTAAATAAAATTATAATCATTTTACAACCTTGTAGCTACCGAATCTGCAGGAGAATAACCCCACGCTCCAGCCCCCGCCAGGAGACCTCTACGTGAGGCAGCGAGCAGAAGCCTACCGCCTGCAGAAAGACGGAAAAGCAAAAGAGGAGGCCAAAGAGGAAGCCTATAACATCGTAATAGGACAATGGCAGGAGCGATGGGAGCGGTCCACTAATTGGACGAGAAGCCTAATCAGATGTGTACGACAGTGGGGCGAACGGAGCCATGGCCAGATGAACTATCATCTGACCCAGGTGATGATGGGGCAGGAGAGTTTCGGGGCGTACCTCCACAGAATCGGTAAGACGCCGGCAGGAAGCTGCCACTACTGCATGGCAGAGGAGGATACAGCCCGGCATACCCTGGTGGAATGCCAAGCCTGGGCAAAAGAGAGAAGGGCGCTGAGGGGCAAGATCGGAGAGGTTTCCGAGGACAATATCGTCCACAAGATGCTGGCAAGCGAGGAGAACTGGGAAGCAGTCAGCACGTTCGCCAAGATCGTGATCGGAAGGAAGCTCGGAGAGGACCGAGGGTACCGAAGACCCTGGTACAAACAACCGGTAGGTAGACCGGAGCGAATGCCCCTGACGTAATGCCACGGTGGCGATTCCAGGGAAGAGAGGGGGAAGGGTTTTAGACGGTAGAACACCAAACCCGTCACTATTGGCCGTGTAAGACCAAAAGGCCAATGTCTGCGTGCAGATTTCCAATCCCCTCTACAGCAAAAAAAAACGTCAGGTTGGAGCGGTGCGACAAAGTCGCTTAATCGTTTCTTCTTCAGCTCGCACAATTTGCTAATTATTTATACCTATTTTCTCTGGAGAGCAAAAATAATCTCTTTGGTATATTTTCTTCGAACCGATACTGATCCAAGTTTAGCTGGTTTTTCTATTGGAATTTCAATTTAATTTCTCTCTTCCACTATCCCACAAGTTGAACAATTTTAAATTACGAGTAGTAAACTTTTGTAGAAATCGATTCTCAATAATATTCGTATTTTTCAATCTTACCTTTCCACAATCAATTCGGTTGTTTCGTTAGTAAAAATAAATATTCAGCTAGTGATTTTAAAAAAAAACGGCTCTCGTTTCGAGAAGTGCTCCCCATAGCGTTATTTTAACAGATATCAATTATTTCTATTTAATTTTAAAAAAATACAGGGTGGAAACCTTAACTGGAATAAATTCGGTATTTATGAAATGAGAGTTTCCAGAAAAAAATCCCCGGACAGGTCGATTTTTGTTCGTCATTGCGCACTTTTTAGCGTCTTCAAAACATATATGACGTCGCTAGCCTTTCACGTATGACGTCATAGGCAAGTTTTTAAAATAGAAATTTATTAATGTAACAAATGTTCAAATTGAGTACAGTTTCTCTCTTGGCAAATAGCCAATCTGTGATAAATCCCATCCCTTACATTTTGAAGCAGTTCCGGTAAAATATATAAGTTTTTCTTTAAGAATTTTCGTTTAATTTTTTAAATGAAAAAATAAAAAAAATAATCGTAAAGAGAATGAAAAGGGTTGCAAATTTGGTGAAATAAAAGAAAATTGTTTCTATTTAAAAAAATTGCCTATGACGTCATACGTGAAAGGCTAGTGACGTCATACTTATTTTGAAGACGCTAAAAAGTGCGCATTTTCACTGTAGTTAGAGGACACATTGAGCTATATTTTGGTGGTAGTCCCTACCCTCCGCGGTTTGTCATTTTTTATATCACCCTTATTAAAGTTGGAATTTCTTATAAAATTATTTTAATTTTTAAAAATGAACTATTGTATGAAAGTAAATAATAATAGGTCAATTGATTTATTTATTATAGAGAAATATGTTTTTAGCAACCTGTGAAAAAATGTATTGCTGGCATTTTTTAGTGCGATGTAATAAATGTATGAAAGTAAATAATAAATTGAAAATCACAAATATTTTATTTTATACATTAATTCATTGAAGTAATTATGGAATTTCAAAAGTTAAGTGCCTCAGTGATCAACGTTATCTAATAACAATTTCTAATTACATTGAATATTTTTCTAGTTGCCGACAAAAAACTTTAATGCCAAAAATTAAAATATCCAGAATTCTAATTGATAAACGCACTATAATATGAACATTTCAAATAGCACACCATGCTTTTTTTGTAATCATAAAATTCTGTTTAAAATTCTCTATTCAATTATGTATTGCAAATTAATATTAATAAAAAATTCGGCCATATTAGAATTTCTAATAGTTTGCAGTAGGCTTTATAATAATGATGGCTTCAAAATAAATTCTTAGATAAAACAAATATCAACTTATCCATTTTATAAACCGTCAGGCAAAAATATATTTTAATAAGCATTCGGTTTCTCGTCGATGATGAAATTCGTTACTTATTTGAGAAAAGAAAAACCATTATACAGCCCAACAAAGGGTCAGAGCCATCTCATTTATGGCCTCCAATAAATCTTCGGTCCTTCGGACAAGTGACCGTTATATGACGACCGTATAAACGCCAACACAGAAACATATTTTAATAACATTTCTTATTAATATGCAAAGAATCTCAGCTTTTTATTAACGGATTGCGATAAAATTGGCCTTAATTAAAGCGTAATTATTGTGTTTATGCTACTACAAAAAATGAACAATCTGTTATAAAAATAAATTAGAAAAAGGTGGCAAAACGGTGATAAACAATATAATTTTTTTAATTAAGAGCAAATGACTTCTTTAAACATGATGTAAATTTTATCAGATTTACTCATGACATGTAACAATGCCATAGCTACTACTCTGTAAAATGTCGGTATTTTATAAAAGTAATTACTCAAAATTCTTTGCATTAACCTTATTTCTTTGTTTAAAGACAGAACTTATATTTTTTTGAATATACATAATTCTTATGATTAGGATAATAATATATGTATCAGTCGTTAATATATTTATTTAAATAAAGTGTAAGGGATTGATTAAACAATGCAAGAAATGCAGTGATACCCCCCCTTAATTAAACACAGTTACATTCCTTTCTTCATTTTTATTTTTCTTGCTAGATGTACATTTCGGGTACTAAGTACCCATTATCAATAGCTAACTGAATATAAAACTATAATTGTTTACAATATATACCTAGTCGGATTAGGCGGAAAAACCAATAAAGTAATTTGAATTTTGAAACGAATGCGGTATCTTGGAAATGGGGGTGTTGGGAATTATTCGGCTTTGGACTTGGGAGGGTTCACAATGGTGTTAATGAGGATTATCTGTT
The DNA here is from genome assembly GCA_932526585.2 of Philonthus cognatus. Classification (NCBI taxonomy): domain Eukaryota; kingdom Metazoa; phylum Arthropoda; class Insecta; order Coleoptera; family Staphylinidae; genus Philonthus; species Philonthus cognatus. The sequence continues at coordinate 172,490,261 of OW052241.1, forward strand.
GGGTCATAAATTTAATAAGGGGTTCGTTATTGGACTTAAATCGAAATTGAGTAGTTCTGTCTTATTTTTCATCATTTCTATCGCTTCCGACATGTATAATTGATAACTGCTAAATTCTTTTAATAATTTGACTTTATTTATGTTGAATTTGTAGCCTGTTGTCAAAGTATGATGAGCAATTGCTGATTTGTCAGGGTTTTGGCTCTTGATGTGGTACATATGTTCTTTGAATCTGATGTGCACGTTTCTTTTTGTTTCTCCAATATACAATTTAGTACAATTATTGCAATTGACTGAGTAAATCTCTGAATTCAGCAACTGGTCTTGTTTTTCAAAAGTATTACCCAATAACCTTTTAAGTTTGGTATTGGTGTAATGTGCAGGAATGAAATTGTATTTTTTGAATATTTTATTTAAATGTTGGTTGGTTTCTGGCTCATGAATTATTTTTATATATTTCTTATTTGGCACTTTTAATGTTTGAAGTATTCTGCAACCAAGAATTGGCAATTTCATTTATACTTATGTTTGAACGGTAACGTGACCGCCAGTCTAAGGTGTCAAATTACTTAGAGGGAATGGCAAAGCTATACTGATGAGAGATAAATCTCGAAACGCGTCTATAGATGGCCTGAATAATTTGACTCAAATTGTTGCATTTGCAGTAGGTTACTGTATGTAACAGCAAACACTTGTTGTATAATTCACTGTCCGTCGGGGTATTAGCTCGGGAAGTATTTGTTTCAATGAATGTTTGATATAGTCTTTGTAAGACTAACTTGTTGTAGATTGCGAAAAGAATCGCACTTTTAATGTTTGAAGTATTCTGCAACTAAGAATTGGAAATTTAATGTATACTTATATTTCTTATTGTTGTCTGGTTCTAAAATTGGTTCTAAAGTGGTTGTGGATTGGATGTTATGATGTCTAATGTGTCTGTTGATTAATTTTTTAGTTTTTCTCTTACTATAGTTTAAATATTCTGCAATTTTAAATATGAATTTAAATTCTTTTTTCCTATTTTCTTTTGAAATTGATGTGAAATAAATCACAATATTAATTGCAGATAATCAAGTAAAATACTTAATAATCTGCAATTAATTCCACAGATTGTAAAATAGAGAAAAAACTGTTGCTATTAAATAAATTAGACCATTTATTACGGATTGTCAAGTATTTTCCATTACACAGATTGTAAAATCTCAACAAACACACGCCCGCGTAGTTTTTAAATACTTAATAATCTGCAATTAATTTCACAGATTGTAAAATAGAGAAAAAAATGTTGCAATTAAATAAATTAGACCATTTATTGCGGATTGTCAAGTATTTTCCATTACACAGATTGTAAAATCCCAACAAACACACGCTCGCGTAATTCTCGCGAGCTCCGCTATGAACGTATTTATGATCAACACTTAGGTTCGCGATATCGAGCTTTCACGAGTAGCTAAAAGCTCCATTAAGCCAACGTGCAAATAAGCCGGATAAGCTCGTTATATTGAATTATTCGACGGGGGAAAATATATATACGCGAAAACACTTTAATGGCTATTAACTCATTATTTGATAAAAAAACAATTCAGTAGATTAAATTTTAAAATTAAACAAACAAAAAACAAGATAGTTAAAGCTCCTTACGTCTGCAATTACATAAGTATACTTATATTTTTACATTATTCTGTTTAAACAAATTTAGTTGGTCTGCTGAATTATTTAATTAAAATCAGAGCTGGGCAGGATTCGAATCATTCTGGATTCGAATCCTGGATTCGAATCCTTTCAGAGGATTCAAAATAGGCATTCGAATACTTTAGTCAAACTGGATTCGTGATTTGGATTCGTTACATTTTTGTAAGAGGATTCGTATTCGAATCCAAATGCGAGTGATTCGAATCCTCATAAAAGGATTCGAATACTTAAATAAGATTCGAATACTTACAAAAGGATTTGAATCATCAAAAATAATTCGAATTAATTGTGAGGATTAACAAGAAAAATGTCTTTTGTGTCTTTTTAAATTTCTCGTTAAATCACTGTTTTATACGCGTGGCGCATGAAGTAAAATTTCGAGTTTAGAAAAGCCCAGAAAATTTGTCTCGGGTCGCTGCGCGACCCTCGACAAATTTTCACGGGGCTTTTCTAAACTCGAAATTTTACTTCATGCTTAGTCTGAGAGTGGAAAACACTCCTTTGAAGCTTCAAATTGAACTCTTCAAAGAAAGCGTGTGCGCACTCGTTAAAAGTTTTAAATTAAGCTCTTTTGAAAAACAACCGATGTCGGAAAATTTACAGCTTATTTACCTGAAAGAAAAATGTTTACGTTGTTTTTTTTTAGAAGAGTTCAATTTGAAGCTATAAACGAGTGTTTTCCACTCCCAGACTAAGCATGAAGTAAAATTTCGAGTTTAGAAAAGCCCCGTGAAAATTTGTCGAGGATCGCGCAGCGACACGAGACAAATTTTCGGGCTTTTCTAAACTCGAAATTTTACTTCATGCGCCACGCGTACAAAACACTGATTTGAAATGAAGTTTACAAACACATGAATACATTTGTAATCAAAGTAACAGGGAATCAGACATTTAGTCTGTTATCAACGATGTTCAGTGTTAATAATAAATAATTAGGTTTTGAATATTTTTGCTAAAACAACTGGTAACGATAGTTATATTATAATGGTTGGAAAAAAAATTATGAAATCAAATTTCTTCTTAAAGGATTTGTATTCGTGATTCGAAAAAACAGGATTCGAATCTATGATTCAAATCATATTTATCTTTTACGAATCCTTTATTCGAGTATTCGTGATTCGAATCATATTACGTGATTCGGATTCGTATTAAAAATCCATTGATAATGGTCACTTGGTGACAGAAATGTACATCTGGTATTAAAATAAAGTGTGTGAAGAAAGGTTATTGATACTTTTTTTTTATTTGTTCAATTTAAAGTTTTAAATGAGTGTTTTCCACTCCCAGGCTAAGCATGAAGTAAAATTTCGAGTTTAGAAAAGCCCCGTGAAAATTTGTCTCGGGTCGCGCAGCGACGCGAGACAAATTTTCGGGCTTTTCTAAACTCGAAAGTTTACTTCATGCGCCACGCGTACAAAACACTGATTTGAAGTGAAGTTCAGAAATACACAAATAGATCTTTAATCAGAGTAACAGGGAATCAGATATTTAGTCTTTTATCAACGATGTTCAGTGTTAATAATAATTAATTAGGTTTTGAATATTTTTGTTAAAACAACTGGTAAAGATAGTTATATATTAATGGTTGCAAAAAAATAATGAAATAAAATTTATTCTTGAAGGATTTGTATTCGTGATTCGAAAAAACAGGATTCGAATCTTTGATTCGAATCATATTTATCTCTTACGAATCCTTTATTCGAGTATTCGTGATTCGAATCATATTAGGTGATTCGGATTTGTGATTCGAATCTTTTTTACGAGGATGCTTTCCAGCTCTGCTTCTAGCAAGTGTTTCCACTCCCAGGCTAAGCATAAAGTAAAATTTCGAGTTTAGAAAAGCCTGAAAATTTGGTTTGGTCGCGTAGCGCGAAGCGCGGAGCGACCAACCCAAATTTACAGGCTTTTCTAAACTCGAAATTTTACTTCATGCGCCACGCGTACAAAACGCTAATTCCAAGTATAGTTCAGAATGTACTAATTAAGTATGTAGTTAAATTTAAAAATCCTAGCATAGATACTTTGTTAATTTTCATGCATTTTGCCGACAACAAAGTATTGTAAGGGAAACTGACCTTGTGTGTGTGTCTCTACCCGGGTCCTGGCAGCTTCTCTTGAGTGCGAACAGGCGAGAATGTATAGAACAAGTGATGAGCACAGCAAATAATGACATGAATTATGAATAGGAGAATATGGTGACAATCGATTTGAAATTATCTTTCAGGTCGGGGTAATTCTGGTAGGCCCAGAGGCCACACGACCCATCGACCCCATAACATAATAATAATAATAATAAATCCGCAAGGGGAGGTAAATTCCACCTTACGTGCGTGGCGAGCACGCGTACCCTTAGCCAACCTTGTGCTGGGCCAACCACCCACATGAGTGATAAAAGGTTCCTGTTACAAGAAGCCAAGCCTCGGACGAGCGTCGCCATGATCAGGGGCGTCGTGGGAATAGATTGCCTGATCAAAGTACAATAGACCAAGCTACAAACCCGGACCCTGCCCCACCTGTTTTGCTGGAACAACCAGCAACCACAAAGGCAGGTAAACCCAGGCAACGCATGTCGTGGACAACGGAAATGAACATCGCCGTCATGCGCTGCTACTACAAAGCAACAAAATTAGAAACCAACACCGCAGGATACAGGCATGATTTGTACATACTGTTTATGAGTACATACCCACAACTAAGAGAACAAGTTACCGAGCAGAGATTAGCGGATCAGAAAAGAATAATAATTAACAATAAAAAGCTAACAAACCAGCAATTGCAAAAGATTAAACAAGAAGTTGCGGAAGAACTGAACATCATAGAACCTGAGGACAACATAACTCAACTAGAAACTAACCGCATTGAACATGACAATGCAAGCCCAGACATATTAATCAATGACCCAACAGTTAACACACAATATCTACAGACAGAAATAGAAGAACTAGGTGAACAAAATATAATAGATGAAATAGAAGCACACCTTATCAAGGAGTTAATCCCTAAACAGACCTCGCCTACCTAGATTAAACATAAATAACGCAATAATAGTCACCATAAATACAATAAATAATAAAATAATAAAGAAATTAATTAATGACGATTCAGACATCGAACATATACACCTTATATATAATATACGCATGTGCATGCGCAGTTATTACAATTAATAAACAAATAATAATAGAAAACAATAATCATAAATCAAAATCTACTACTAAACCAAAATGGCAGACAAGATTAGAATCAAAAATTGAACAACTAAGGAAAGACATAGGTCGAGTTACCCAGTTCTCAAATGGTAACCGGGGAAATAAACTAATGAAGAACATAAAACATATCGTAGCGAACATAAATACTAACATGCACGAAACAATCGATACACTAAAGCAAAAACTTGCAGTCTATGCAGTGAGATTAAAAGGTTATAAAGAATCAAACGACAGAAAATATCAAAACAACATCTATAAAGCCCGAGAAAAAATATTCTATCGCCAAATTGACCAAACCGAAACTACCACAAATTTCACACCACCTACCAAAGAACAAATAGCGGAATTCTGGGAAATCATTTGGTCCAACCCAGTCGAACACAACACCAATGCAGACTGGATTAAACAAGAGGAGCAGAAACATCAAAACATACCTCAGCAACAAGATTTTATTATAATGCCAGACGAACTTAGAGATACCATAAAGAAAACTCATTGCTGGAAATTCCCTGGGCCTGATAATGTACACAATTACTGGTATAAACAACTCCCATCTACACATATATACCTCACAAAACAAATCAATAAAATAATAAAATACCCACATCTGACACCTGCATTTATCACAGGGGGAAGAACGTTCATCAAACCAAAAAATCCAGAAACCCAGAACCCCGCGAACTACAGACCCATCACCTGCCTCCCAACCATATATAAAATAAGTACAGCCACAATCTGTAATAAAATAGACACACACTTAAACACACACAATCTACTCACTGAACAACAAAAGCGGTGCCGTAAAAAGTGCCAAGGGTGCAAAGAACAGCTAATAATAGACACTGTTATAATGAAACAAGCAGAAGTAGAGCAACGGAATCTCCACATGACATACATAGATTACAAAAAAGCGTTTGATATGATCCCACACTCCTGGTTATTCAAAACCCTAGATATCTACAAAGTCCATCCGATAATACAAAATTTCTTAACGACGATAATGAAAACATGGAAAACGAAAATTCAATTGATCACAACCAACAACATAATAGAAACAGACCACATCAATATCAGACGGGATATATTCCAAGGTGATGCACTAAGCGCCCTGTGGTTCTGTATATGTTTGAATCTCCTATCAAACATACTGAATGATACGAAACAAGGCTACAACATCAAACACCGCAGAGTAACCACGCACACGATTAACCACCTTATGTATATGGATGACATAAAGATCTACCCTTCATCACAGTCCCAATTGAAGAACTTCCTACAAACCATTGAAATTATATCACCAAACATCAGGATAGAATTCGGATTAAATAAATGTAAAACCGTTCACATGAAACGAGGAAAACTAACAGGGCAATCAATACGACAAACACTTGACAAAGAAACATTGGAACATTTAAACAAAGACGATCTATACAAATACCTCGGATTTAACCAAAATTCGAAACTAAACCACACCCAAATAAAAAAACAACTACAAAATGGATATGCGGAGAGACTAGATAAACTGCGTAAAACCCACCTAAACTCGAAAAACCTTTTTAAAGCAATAAACACATATGCAGTTCCTGTCTTAACCTACTCCTTCGGCGTCATAAAATTGACAACCACTGATGTAGAAAACATAAATATTCTAACAAGAACACGTTTAACACAACACAGAAAACTACATCCTAACTCGTGTAAGGAACGCATCAACATCAAAAGATCGGAAGGGGGAAGAGGACTGATTGACCTGCATGTATTACTCTTGAAACAAATAACAACACTACACACATACTTCACCTCTAAAGATAATCCACTCCACAAAGCAATAGTTCAAACAGATTTAAATTATACACCACTAAACCTATCCACACAAATTCCCGCGGAAGTGCAAGGCAAACACTGGAAGACAAGAAACGCATCTGGGCGTCCAAGGAACTACACGGTCGGCATTACAACATGGTCAACAACAGTGCATATATCGACAAAAAACTGTCTTATACATTCCTGAAGAAGGGGCAGCTATTCCCAGAAACTGAAGGCTTCATCATAGCAATACAAGACCAAGTTATAGCAACAAAAAATTACAGAAAGTATATATTGAAGGACACAACAGTCACTGATGATAAATGCAGAAAATGTCATCAATATGCGGAGACCCTGGACCACATCACATCTGGATGCAAGCTACTGCCCGGTACAGACTACACCACCGGACACAACACAGCTGCCAAAATCCTTCACCAAGCACTTTCACTCCATTACAACCTACTCACAGATAGCCAGCCATACTATAAATATACTCCACAATCAATACTTAAGATCAAATACTATAAATTATATTGGGACATCACGATCCACACAGACAAAACTCTCATGCACAACAGACCCGACATCACAATTCAAGACAAAACCAAACATGCAACATATATAATAGACATAGCAGTACCGGCAGGCCATAATATCCAAAATAAGTACACAGAGAAGAAGAACAAATACCAACCGCTAGCATTAGAAATCCAAAGAATATGGAAACAGAAAACAGTTAAAATAATCCCATGCATAACCTCGGTAACAGGCATAACACCACACACGTTCACTCAACACCTAGACGAATTACATTTACCCAAAAACATTCACACACAAGTACAGAAAGCAATCATACAACATACATGCAACATAACATGAAATTTCCTCAACCAAAAATAGACTATGTCTGGACTTGGCCAGCGCCCGTCCAAGCATAATAATAATTGAAAGCGAAGCGGGGCGACCAAACCAAATTTTCAAGCTTTTCTAAACTCGAAATTTTACTTCATGCTTAATCTGGGAGTGGAAAGCACTCGTTTAAAGCTTCAAATTGAACGCTTTTGAGAAAGCAATGGACGTCTGAATGTATAAAAGGAACATTCGCTGAATTCATCAATAATTTAAATAGGCACCTAAATTGCATACCAATTTTAAATTTAAATTTTTTTAGAAGAGTTCAATTTGAAGCTATAAACGAGTGTTTTCCACTCCCAGACTAAGCATGAAGTAAAATTTCGAGTTTAGAAAAGCCCCGTGAAAATTTGTCGAGGGTCGCGCAGCGACACGAGACAAATTTTCGGGCTTTTCTAAACTCGAAATTTTACTTCATGCGCCACGCGTACAAAACACTGATTTGAAATGAAGTTTACGAACACATGAATACATTTGTAATCAAAGTAACAGGGAATCAGACATTTAGTCTGTTATCAACAATGTTCAGTGTTAATAATAAATAATTAGGTTTTGAATAGTTTTGCTAAAACAACTGGTAACGATAGTTATATTATAATGGTTGCAAAAAAATTATGAAATCAAATTATGTTCACACCTCTGAGTCTACTCTGGTATTTTAAATAATAACCAAAGTTTTTTTTTTTCAAAGCTTATCCCATTTTAAATTCAAACCCAAACCGCAAATCTACTTTTAGTTCTGAAAACTCACTGGTAGTGTGCGACCCTTTTAAAATTCCCCTCAACGCCTAGCACATTCCCATCTCCCGGCGCATCCAGCAAAACTTCAAAATGCATTCTACGTTCACCCTTATTCAACATCCTTTCCATTACGGATTTTTTCACCACAGCATCCAACTTTCTACATAATTATTCCTTACGTAAGGCGAATTTTGGTGTTTTAATAATGTATTCGTGTAGAGTATCCGAATACATTATTTAAACACCTGAAATTCGCTCAATTCAATTCAATTTCAATTCAATTTATTCAATTCCGAAAGATTTTTTACAGATCATCACACTTATATATCTCATTTTTATTATTTTTTGTTATTACTTATTTCCTAAATTGTTGCGTCCAATGGTCTACATCAGTGGTGGGGAAACTTTTTTTAAGACGGGCCATTTGTAATAACCAGACAATCGTAGCGGGCCAAAGAATAATGCTTAATCGTAGGTAGGTAGTTTTTATGCGGGTCGTCACATTACGAAGTAAGAGCGCGTTCAAACATTCTCACGACGGCACTCTTAAACGGGCCGGATTAAACCTTTCCGCGGGCCGGACTTGTACCGCGGGCCGTAGTTTCCCCATCACTGGTCTACATTTTAAGTACAAGTACTTGTTTTATGCATTCCATTTACTTTTAAATCTATTAGAATTTACTTATATATTCTAAAAAAATTAAAAGGTCATTTTTCACGCAGCCAGAAAATTACGGCGTGATTAAACTCGCTGTGAAAGCTTTGGTGTGCGAATATAAAGAATAAATAGGGTAACCAGTTACTGTCGGGAAAGGGTGGAAATTGTATTGAATGCCGGGACGTGTACACCGCATGTATGCGCTTATTTCCACTGAATTTCTCATCATTTCGACGCCATTCATGCCGCGCGACGCGGCGGAAAAAGAGCGCTTTATTATTTTACCGCGATAGTGTGTGTTTACAGTTGGGGTTTTAATTATTACAGACGGTTCTATTAAAATTGTAAATGTGCATGCAGACTGTTGTTTGATGGAAATAATTGAAATTTCGGTACAATGGAAAATATAACGATGTGTCAATTGATTCGTTGGCTCGACTTTACTTTACACTCCGTTCAATAACATGCATTATAATATAGGTTTACACTGTATTTGATGTGTTGTGTAATAAAACAACCACACTCCTTGAGATACATTTATTCACTGGCCGTGGCAGGGTCCAACAATACAAAAATTAATATACAAAAACTATAAAATAAAATAAAATAACTCTTTAACTTAATAGATGTCGCTGTGTATATTAAACTCATATTTAATTCTCATGACATCCCCCTTTTTCACACTTAACAAAATTAACAATATTTTCTAAATTAAAGTTACGGCACAAAGCGGTCTGGTATCTTAACAGCTCTACCGCTACTCGTCATAATTGGTGGTTTATAAATGAGAGAATCATTCGCAGAATCCGAAACATCATGACTGCTGTCATAATTTATTTCTTCTTCACCTACTTGAATATTTTCAGGTATGGTAGCTAAATATCTTCGATTGCGATCTAGCAAATTTCCATTCTCTGTTTTAATTTTGTAATTTTGCTCACGAAGACGTTTTTCTACCGTTCCCTTGTTCCATAATTTATTTTGTTGAACATTCACTATATCTCCCCGTTTTAAAGGAGGCAACGTTTTACTTCCTTTATCATAATATTTCTTGTCTAAGAGTTGTTTATGTTTTAACTTATATTTTGTTGTTTTTAAATTAATTACTTTCGGCTTCAAAAGTGATTTATTTGTAGGAATTGAACTATTTAATTTACGACTCATTAACAGTTCAGCTGGTGTTCCTAAATTACCGGCGGGGGTGTTTCTGTAATGTAATAGCGTCAACTCTAAATCCTTTCCTGCTTCAATTGCTTTCTTGAATAATTTTTTTATTGTTTGCACTGTCCTTTCTGCCAAGCCGTTTGATTGGCTGTGGTAAGGGCTTGATATGACTAGGTCAAAGTTCCATATTTTTGCAAATTCTTTGAATTTACTGGCGGTGAATTGAGGTCCACCGTCTGAATATAATTTTTCGGGGACGCCATGCCGTGAAAAAGTGGATTTTATATAATTAATTACTGTGCCAGCATGCATGTCCCTTTCTAGAACCTGAACTTCCACGTACTTTGAGTAACTATCTACTACTATTAAATAGTTTTTATTGTGTAAATGAAAAATGTCCGTTGCCACATATTGCCACGGTCTATCTGGTATAATTCTGCAAACCATTGGTTCTTTTTCATTGGAATTTTTAAACTTCATGCAAGTTTTGCATGTTTTAGTAAAATTATGTATGTCTTTTGTCATTTTTTTTTTTTAATCTTTTGCCTTTTATACCTTTCGGTGTAAGGCATGAATTTATGTCTTTTATTGTGTTGCCGAGTACAAATCTCTCCATTGTTTCCTGTCTTGTGTTTTGTCCTTTATTCCTTTCCACGGTATACCTTTCTTTTCTGCTTCTTCTTTAACTCCACCAATCCATGTTTTTCTTGGTCTTCCTTTATAGTTTTTTCCTGTTGTTCGAGCTTCAAATATTTTTTTGTCGTTCTCGTGTCCTCCATTCGACATATATGTCCGAACCATCTTAGTTGTCCCTCGATTATTTTTTCATTTATATCTCCGATCTCTTTTGTCATACCACGCCAAAATAGTGATTCACGTGCTAAGTTTATACACCTACTTATCCCTTGATGAGCATAATGTATTTTTTTTCAAAATTATTGGCACTTGTACATTCGGAATAATTAATTTATTTTGTTTATAAAGTAAACCTTTAAAATTACACAAATCATTTCTAATATGATAAAAATAATTAAGTTCTTTACTTTTAAATGTTTTAGGCCAACCGTCTCTCAAATATTTCATGATTGTTGAGAGCAGTGGGTCATTTTCAGTATCCCTTTGTAAGGAATTTCTTTTATTTTCCGTCATCTTTACGTAATTTTCAATCAAACTTACATGACCCTCTATAATTTTTTCTAAATCCTCGCGATTATTATTTTGGTTGTCATTGTAATGAGCTCTAGACAGCGCATCAGCTAAAAGTAATTCTTTTCCGGGTATATAGTTTACTTGTAAATCATACTTCTGTAATCGGAGAAGCATGCGTTGTAATCGCGGTAGACAGTCATTCAATTGTATTTTAAAAATAGACTCTAAGGGTTTATGATCAGTTTGTACACTTATTCTTTTACCGTATATGAATTGTGAGAACCGTTCACACCCAAAAAGGATTGCAAGTAGTTCCTTCTTTTTTGTGTGTCTGTCATAGACTTTGACGCATATGCGCACGGCATATGCTGCAAGACCGTCCTTAAGGTACGTTTCCACTGAGGCAACTTCTGGGCAACATGTGGCATGCGGCATTGACACATGCGGCAAGAATTATTTCAAGCGAAGCAACACGCTCCGACATGTAGCAAGTAACAATGACGCATGCCACGTGTTGCGACGTGCCGCCAGATGCATGCGTCACTGTGCGACAAAGATACAGCGTGTCGCATGATGTTGCCAGTATCCAAGCGGTAGTGGATGAGTGCGACAAAAGGAGGGCAACATGGAGTGGAATATAGAGAAAACAACCTTATTTATTGAAGACTAACATATTTCACCGGAATTGTGGAACAACAAAAGTGCTTCATATAAAGACAGGAATGTGAAAAACGACCAATTAAAACTACTTGCTATCAAGTACGAATATTCAGTAATTGACATAAAAAAGAAAATTAAGAATTTTAGGTCTGCTTTTCATCGGGAACATAAAAGGATTACTAAACCGAAGAGTGGATCATCTGCCAAAAAAATAAATGGTTTGCTTATAATCACCTAACATTTTTGTTAGATGTTGACATTCCAAGATAAACCTTGTCAACAGCAGACAACTCTGAGGTAGGTTAATTAACATTTCTAACTAGTTATGTTTAACAGAATATAATTTACTTTAAAATAATTTATTTTACATATAATGCTATTGTACAGGGTGACCTACATTTGTGACACCCTGTACAGTACAGGGTAGTTTGTGATTCGGCTCTTAGTATTTGTCTTGCCACGATACTTTTCCTTCCTTTGACATAAAATAGCTTGCGAATTCATCCCGGACGTCTTTTGCATCTATAAATCTGTAAATTCACCATACCGCTATCATCGTCTACTACCCTTCTCCATGACCCTGGAATAACAGTTCCATCTTGTGTATCAATATCTAAGGTTCCATAAGGTGCATACAGAGGTCTTGAAGTATTGCTTTTCCTTAAAAAATTGTGTAGATATACACACGCAGAAGTTACAGTTTCTGCGTGTTCAACATTTACCATTAAAGGTTTTCGAATCACACGAAAAACTTATGCTAATAATCCGAAAGTATTTTCTACTACCCTTCGTGCTCGTGCTTGCCTGTAATTATATATTCTATTCTTAGAACCATTTTCTTGATGTCCTGGATATGGCTTCATAATGTGTATCTGTAGGGGAAATGCATCATCTGCTACTAAAATGTAAGGAGATAACACTTCAGTTCCAGGAAGAGGTTGTGGGGTCGATAATGCAAGTTCAATATTCATTAGTTTTTGGTAAAATGAAGTTTGGCGAAATACTCCTCCATCTAAAATCCTCCCTTGACAACCAATGTTGGCATATAAGAAACAATAGTTAGCATCTGCAATCCCTATTAAAACAATGCTAAATGACCCCTTGTAATTAAAAAACAAGCTGCCACTGTTCTTTGGACTCTGAATTACTATGTGCTTTCCATCCACGGCTCCGATACAGTGTGGGTAGTTCCAGGTTTTCTCAAAATCATTAGCTATTATCTGCCACTCATTTTCATTTGGTGGAATCTGTAACATAAATAAACAATAGAATATTTTAATTTTATTGAAATAAATTAGCTTCAGTTTGTATTTATTTCGTTTTTAGGATGAAGACGATTTAGCGTCTGACACATCTGACATTCATCTTTCTATCCCACCAACATCCAGCCAACAATTACAATCTGATGATGCAACAAATTTGTCAAGTAATGAAGCACGTGTTGCGGAATTTCTTTCGCCCAAGAAGAGAGCTAAAAACAGTAAACCCGCATCACCCTATTCTAAACGTCAAGAAGAAGCATATGCTGTATTACAACAAGCAATGAAGAGGGATGAATGCACAACTTATGGTGAACATGTCGCTAATGAACTGCGTCATCTTCAGCCTACAGCAAGAACGATTGTAAAACATCTTGTCAACAACATACTGTTTGAAGCAGCAATGGGGAAGTACAATAATGATGGGTCATCCACTTCATATCATGGGAGTATGGCGAATACTTCCATGAGTAATAGCAGTTACTTATCTTGTCCTCCCAGTCTTCAATCTGTATCTTCCGGAGCTACAACTGACGGCGAAGAACGACCGTCTGGTACTGAGTTTACTGTATTTAGGCAATTTTTGGAACTTTAATAAACAAATAAAAAGTTTACTATCTTGTTCTGTATATGTCAATGAAGGTTTAATAATATCAATACATAAATTACTTTATTATCCTATACTTCAATTATATAAATATATAAACATTTAAATTATGAACTGTGGAGGATTCTACTTCGTTATACATGTTAATTCAATGAAATAAAACACTTTAACTTTGTTTGTATAACACACTATTTTTATTTTCGTGACTGCAGTTTCGGCAATTCAACTTGCCATTATCAAACAGAGATCACTCTGTTTGATAATGGCAAGTTGAATTGTCGAAACTGCAGTCACGAAAATAAAAATAGTGTGTTATACAAACAAAGTTAAAGTGTTTTATTTCATTTATATAAACATTTATTCATAAATGTACAAGTTTTATGAACTTACCTTTACAAAATCTCGCAGAACGTTAATAAACGCTTTTCACACTTCTGGTATTATACGACAAATACTAGGGATTGAAATTCTGAAGAGATACATAAGTGATGCATAACTATCTCCAGTAGCTAGGTATCTCAAAGTCAACAATATTCGCACTTGAACTGGTATAGCATCACGGCAGTTGGTGTCTGATTTTTTCACCAAAGGAGTCACCTTTTCCAATAGGTAGTTAAAATCTTGCCTGCTCATACGTGTGAAACTTTTAAACAAACTACCATCATTTGAAATTAGTTTTTCAAAAAAATCCTTGCGATTTTCATTACTTTTAATAAATAAATCTCTGATCCACCATCTAGGCTTCTTTAGTGATCTTCTTTTATTGCCATTTGCGAGGATCAAATAAAGAGCAGCTGCCACTGCTTCTGATGACATGACGCACACTACTGGCCAACAAGTGTCGAATAACTTGAAATGCTTTTGCCTTTTGCCTTATGCTACAAGCAACGGCAACAATTAGCAAGTGACAACAGATTATTTGGCTACAGATTATTGGGCGACATTCGACTTGCGACAAACTATGAAGCCGCATGGCAACATCTGATGTTGCCGAGCTACATGTTGCATGCTACATGTTGGTCGTTGTTGCCTCAATGAAAATGTACCTTTAGATGCGTCTACTGACAACACGGTTTTGTTTTTTATGTTGTAATTCTGCAATACGGGTGAATTACTAAACTCGAAATTTTACTTCATGCTCAGCCTGGGAGTGGAAAACACTCGCTTAAAGCTTCAGATTGAATTATTTTAATAAACCGAGCGTCGGAAAATGTACAACGTATGCATATGGATACTAAAAAGAAAAATTCTCGTTATGAAAATGTTCGGTGTTACATAAAACTCTTTGTATGTCACCAAAAATAAGCAGATTTTTTTTAAAAGTTCAATTTGAAGCTATAAACGAGTGTTTTCCACTCCCAGACTAAGCATGAAGTAAATTTTCTGGGCTTTTCTAAACTCGAAATTTTACTTCATGCGCCACGCGTATAAAACACTTAAACGTTGTGAAATTTATGTATATTTGAACCTCACTTGAAATCAATGTTTTAAACGCGTGGCGCATGAAGTAAAATTTCGAGTTTAGAAAAGCCCAGAAAATTTGTCTCGGGTCGCTGCGCGACCCTCGACAAATTTTCACAGGGCTTTTCTAAACTCGAAATTTTACTTCATGCTTAGTCTGGGAGTGGAAAACACTCGCTTAACGCTTTAAATTAAACTCTATAAAAAATAACAACGAATATCTAAAGATTTAAAGAAAATAAGCTGAATTTGAAACACATATACTTTGAAGAAAAGCTCAATAAAACATTTTCTATAGAGTTTAATTTAAAGCTCTAAGCGAGTGATTTCCACTCCCAGACTAAGCATGAAGTAAAATTTCGAGTTTAGAAAAGCCCCGCGTAGAAAATTTGTCAAGGGTCGCGCAGCGACCCGAGACAAATTTTCGCGGGGCTTTTCTAAACTCGAAATTTTACTTCATGCGCCACGCGTATAAAACACTGGTTTTAAGTGAGGTTTAAATATACCCACGGTTCACAATATTTTAGTGTTTTATACGCGTGGCGCATGAAGTAAAATTTCGAGTTTAGAAAAGCCCAGAAAATTTGTCTCGGGTCGCTGCGCGACCCTCGACAAATTTTCACAGGCCTTTTCTAAACTCGAAATTTTACTTCATGCTTAGTCTGGGAGTGGAAAACACTCGTTTAAAGCTTCAAATTAAACTTTAAAAAAATCTGCTTATATTTGGTGATATACAGGGTGTCCCATTTTAATCCGCCAGTAGCGATAATTCTGAAACATTGCATTGAATCAAAAAGTGTTCCGAATGAAAAGTTAATGGTTCTGAGGGGGACATCTGATGCCGTAGACTTTGCCCCCATAGCCCCCCAAGGGGGGCGGGAACAGGGGACAACTTTAAAATCTTAAATGGAAACCCCTATTTTTTATTGCAGATTCTGATAGAGGGTTAAAAAGTATGTAAGTTTTATCCAAAACATTTTTTTATTGGTCGAGAGATGGCGCTGAAAATGTAAAAGTTAGGTTTTTTTGTCAATTAAATTGCGAAAATCGTCACGTAATTAACTGTTATTATTACTTAAGACTTACTCACAACCTTACAAGGTTGTTTTTTTCTCAGCCTGCCCAAATACTACCCCCGCCCCCCCTCCCCACCCCCCCTACAAAGACGTAAAGTACTCAAAAATAGCGATTGAGTACTTCTTTTTCAAATTAAATAATGGTAAAATAATTCAAAAAAGATAGTCATTTTTTTTTCAAACAGTGTTGACCGGGCCCCCCACATTAGTTATCCGCACCATCATGTTCTCGCGCATGGTTGGAGGATCGCGGAAGAAGACGTCTTTCAGGTAACCCCAAAGGAAGAAATCAGGCGATGTCAAGTCCGGAGATCGGGGTGGCCAAACAATAGGTCCTCCGCGACCAATCCATTGCGCTGGAAACAGCTCATCCAAATGTTGTCGAACCGCACGAGCGTAGTGTGGTGGGGCACCGTCCTGCTGGAACATTGTCCTCCGGGTACGCAAATCGACTTCTTCTAGCAGCACAGGAAGATCGTTCTGGAGAAATTCCAGGTACCTCGCGCCATTTAACGTCCTGTCGAAGAAGAGGGGTCCGATTATCTGCGAGCCGAGAAGTCCACACCACACGTTGACACTCCATCGCTGCTGTGCGTTCACTTGTCGAACCCAGTGGGGGTTTTCAGCACTCCAATAATGGGCATTGTGGATGTTGACGAATCCGGTATTCTGGAAAGTGCACTCGTCGGAGAACAGGACTCGGTGGAAGAATAAACGGTCGCGGTCGATCTGCTGCAAAGCCCAGTTGCAGAAACCCACACGATTGGCGAAATCATTTCCATGAAGTTCTTGAACGCGCATGATGTGATACGGATGGAACTTTGCCGCGCGGAGTAACCGTTGAGCCGTCGATTTCGGTATGCCGATTTCTGCCTGGATTTCTCGGAGACTGATATGCGGATTGAGGTGTACAGCTCCAAGTATGGCGATGGTGCGGGGGTCGTCATCCACAAGATTTGCTCGAGGTCGGTGTCGTTGTAGGTGACCTTGGCGCAAACGTTCTTCCAGCCCTCGCATTGTACTGCGAGACGGACACCGACGATCCGGGAATCTTTGGCGATACAGTTCTACTGCATTGGTGTAATTGTTCAGCGACTCTCCAATGACTTTTAGGATGTCCACAATTTCGGTCGGTGAGTAGTCCATGACTACTCAACGACTTGGCTTTACGTACTGAACTCATTTTTAAAAACTAAATTTAAAAAAGGAACGAAAATAAAAAAAATCCGAGAAATCTTTTTTGAATGTAAACAAAACAATCTGAGAAAAAACAACCTTGTAAGGTTGTGAGTAAGTCTTAAGTAATAATAACAGTTAATTACGTGACGATTTTCGCAATTTAATTGACAAAAAACCTAACTTTTACATTTGCAGCGCCATCTCTCGACCAACAAAAAAAATGTTTCGGATAAAACTTACATACTTTTTAACCCTCTATCAGAATCTGCAATAAAAAATAGTTGTTTCTATTTAAGATTTTAAAGTTGCCCCCTGTTCCCGCCCCCCTTGGGGGGCTGGGGGGCAAAGTCTACGGCATCAGATGTCCCCCTCAGAACCATTAACTTTTCATTTGGAACACTTTTTGATTCAATGCAATGTTTCAGAATTATCGCTACTGGCGGATTAAAATGGGACACCCTGTATACAGGAATTCAGTTAAATCTAACTTTAAGTTGAAGTTAGATTGAAGTCTTTAACAAACATTTCTTTCGACTTCTCCAATGTCTCCAGTAAAGAAACGACGGATGTCGGAGAGTTTAAGGCTTATGCATATGATTACCTAAAAAAAATTCCTTGTATACATCACAAAATATTGGCAGACTTTTTATAAAATTAATGTAGATTTCACGAAAATGGATCTCACAAAATACAACTGATAATCATCGTTTTATAACAAACCTACATATCTAGTTACACAGATACAAAAAAAAAACATCGAGCGAAACTGACGGAAATCGAAAACGGGGCCAAATGGCCGATCTCGAATTTCAGCCCGATATCAGTCACGTTTCAGGCGGCTTACGGATAAACCTCCGCCTCCGCACACAGATCCGTCTCTTTACCTAACCTAACCTAACCCGCACTATCGCAAACCGGATGATTTATCTAGTACACGCTTTCGGCTATTTCAATAAATGAAATTGTAATGAATCGCGCAAACTCATGTGTATCTGCATGCTTGTATACCTGTAATTAGGATTCCGGATCTGCGTTTTAATTGCTGCAATATTCATCCGGTTACAATAGTTACGCGAAAATCTAGTGATTAAGCTGATACACGCGGAAAAGGGCTCGTATTTGGATTGAATAATTATGTGCGCGTATCTTGTGTGACCTGGTTTTGCGAAATTCGCAAAACAAAAATGTAAATGTATTAGGAATGGTAATTTAATCGCAGGCTCGTTCGGTTCAGCATAAACTTATTTAGTTGGGAATATTTTTAACTGTGAATGTTATATGCAAACGATGCTCGAATTTAAATCTATGGAAATTTAAGCATTATTTGCATACGATATTTAAGACCACATCTCTTGCAATTAAATACTTTGTAATCATTAAGGGACAACACCACTGTGACGGCTTCAAAAAATTGATTGTTTGAAAACCATCTAGAAAAGTCTAAAATACATTTAAGAATAGAATGCCGTTGGTCCCAGGTCGAAAAAATTATTATTTTCGGAGATATTAAATATTTTGTGGAGCGGTGCAGCGCTCCGTGACGCTCGGGGTCCCGCGCTACTTCAGCCAGGTGCGCATCTCAACCGGGCGGCAGGTAGGGTATAGTCCTGTGAGTCATTCCCAGGTATTCTTTTGCCTCCCTTCACAAAAGCCGACTATTGTTTTTTTTTTTTTTCTCCTGTGGGGGCCGTCTTCCTTTCGGATCCGGATGCACTGCAGCCTAGGTGACTTATTGTACTGCCCCAATATTATTACACTCACGCAACTATTCCGAACTCGATGCCCTGCACTAGCTTGTGCAGGTCCTTCAGAGGTTGCGCGTGGAAATCATTTGGTTCCATTTGTCTGTTCCCAAATATGAGCCGTCTTTTGCTCTCCAGCGCATTGCACCTGCACAGAACGTGCATAGCTGTTTCCGGTGCCGTATTACAGAGGCGACAGTTGGTGTCGCCGTTGTATAGCCCGATTTTCTTTAGATGCTCTTTAACAGTCATGTGGCCTGTGAGCAGTCCTATGGTTATTTTCAGCTGTGCCCTACTCAATGTTAGTAGTCCTGCAGCTTGGCTTGAGTTAGGCCCTTTTATAAGGGCCTTACTATGGTTAAGGCCTGGTCTGTTTTCCCAGTATTCCTTATGTTTGTTGCGAGTCCACTTCCTGACTTCAAGGCGACTCGACTTTTTTGTTATGCCCAAGGCAGGTTCGGGTCCCATAAATGAAATGGTGGCTCCCTGCTTTGCTAGCTCGTCAGCTTTTTCATTACCCGCAATACCAGAGTGACCCGGCGTCCAGACAAGCGTAACTATTGTTATAAATATAGTTTCGAAAAAAGATATAGGTGGCGATAGTTGAAAAATTTTCAAGGCCGGTATAGGGATAGCGTCATAGCGTCAGTTTACGAATAGAAACCACGCTATTCGCATCTAAACGCTCCGAATCATTTCGTTTATAAATATCGAACGCTCAGAATTATTCTTTGCACATCGAAATGAACAACGAGAAAGTGTACGCGGGGAAAAAGGGTACGAAACGGAGCTATCCGACGAAGAGTCGATCGAAAATTTCAAATCGAAAACCTCCGAACCGTTATAGCTTTGAAAATAGTTCTGCAGAGAATGTGAGCACGTCGGCGAAAAAGTTAAAATCGTCGGACGATTTAGAGGTCGGTGTTACTAACGATTTTGGTTATCGTATAGTACACCTCTTTAATGCATTGAACATTATATCGACGTTAGTGAAGTGCAAAGTGTGTGATCGCGATATAAAGTTTACTGAAAAAAGTTTGCCCGGACTCGGATTCAAAATCGAGGTCGATTGCGGCCATTGTAAAAAAGTGCAAATCAATTCGTGTCCTATGATTGACAATGCATACGAAATAAATCGTCGGATCGTATTCAGCATGCGTCTTCTTGGCGTCGGTTTGAATGGCCTGATGAAGTTTTGTGCATTTATGGACCTACCGCGCCCCATATTTTAATCTTTCTACCATCGAATCGTAAATTCGATTTCGCTTGCCACTCAAGCTGTGAGCGCAGAGAGCAAACAAAAGGCTGCACTTGAAGAGAAGAGAATTTCGTTGGAAAATGGGATGGAGGACGGAATTATCGTTTCAGGCGACGGATCGTGGCGAAAGCGCGGTTTCAGTTCGCTATTAATAATAATAATAACATAATAATGATAACAATCTTTATTGTCCAACAGATATACCATAAAAGGACAAATAACAAAAAGTATATACAATTCATAAACATAAATTACAATAATTAATAAGTAATAAGTAAATATAGTTAATAAAATCATTACAAAATATATATTACCATAAATAAAAACAAAATCTTTTCACAGAAGAGCCGTTAGAGAAAAATATCCTTAGATATAAGATTTGCATTACGGCACATATGCGTAATGGGCGCTCTTAGTAACACATTTGTGTTTGCAGTAGGTATAAAAAACGTGGTGTTATGTCGCGGTGCAAGACGGGGTACATTGATTTTTACCAAAGATAGTAATTGAGTTGAATCAATATCATTGGCAATTAACTTGCGTAGGAACATTGCACTACAATTTTCTCTGCGTTCGGAAAGAGATACGCAATTATGCTGTCTGAGAATTTCAATGTATTCCATCGAATGATCAGGATAAACGCCGCTAATTTTAAAAGTAAGATATTTAAGGAATCGCTTCTGTACTCGTTCAATTACCGAGGAACCGGACATGTAGAGAGGATACCAAATGATTGATGCATACTCTAACCGGCTGCGCACGAGAGCAAAGTACAGCACCTTCAGCAATTGGATATCAGTAAAATATCGTGATATAATTAGAAATCCAAGCATTTTAAAGGCAGATTTAGCTATCGTGTGTATGTGATCTGAAAAAGTTAGTTGCGAGTCAAACCAAATACCAAGATCCTTTATTTTAATATCACGAGGTACAGAAGTATTCCCGATTTTATAATCATTCAGTACTGGTTCTCGTTTCCGAGTATATGATACCACAACACATTTGCTTGTATTAAGAGATAGTTGATTAGTGGTACACCAATTAACTATAATATTTATGATTTCTTGCAAAAGTGCGCAGTCGTATTCCGTATTGTATACAATTTTACGTCGTCTGCATAAGCCAAGACTGGACACGTTATACATGCGATTAAATCATCTATATAAATATTAAACAACAACGGACCTAAATTTGACCCCTGTGGTACCACAGATGTGGATATGAAATAAGCTGATATAAATCCATTATAGTAAACATAGTTCTTACGATAATCCAGGTAAGAAGCTAAAAAGTAAACAATGTTCAGAGAAAGTCCGAATGAATAAAGTTTATTTAGTAAGATTTGATGATTAATGGTGTCGAAAGCTCGAGAAAAGTCGGTGTAAACAACATCGACTTGTCCGCGCTTATCAATCGATTCACAAATATATTGAGTGATAACTGCCAAACTAGTAACAGTTGGTCTGAGAAGTACAGAATCCATGTTGTTGTGGAGACATGTATTTTATCGTGTGCAAATAAATAATTTGATAAATTATTTGTTCAAAAACTTTAGAGAAGTTTGAAAGAATAGATACTGGTCTATAATTTCCAATGTGGTTTTGTCTCCTTTTTTAAATATTGGACTTATTACTGCCGTTTTCCATCTTTCAGGAAAAATCATATTTTTTATAGACATATTATAAATGATGGATAACGGCTTGGCAAATACGTATTTGCAATCTTTAATCAAAAAACATGGAACACCATCATCACCACAAATCTGTG
The DNA here is from genome assembly GCA_932526585.2 of Philonthus cognatus. Lineage (NCBI taxonomy): Eukaryota > Metazoa > Arthropoda > Insecta > Coleoptera > Staphylinidae > Philonthus > Philonthus cognatus. The sequence continues at coordinate 172,512,604 of OW052241.1, forward strand.
AATTACGGAGCTGATTTATACTACTTACAACCTGATTTTCTTGAATAATAGGCATCAGAAGGGTTTCACGATTGTTATAGGTGTCATCGATATTATATACAGGCCCTTTTACTGTGAACACGTTCGAAAATATATTTGCGAATGCGTCGACAATTTCTTGAGGAGAAGAATACCTTATTGAATCACTATGAAGTTCACCAGGAATTCGTGTTATACCTTTTTTTTAATTTACAAACTTCTACAAATCTTTTGGTTTAGCCTTGAGGTTAGATTGAATTGTAGACATATAATCATTATTAGCACTAGATATTTGATTTTTAGTCAGACGGCGTAACCTTGTGACATAACATAACATAACATCGCTTATCGGCTGGTACACTAAAAAAATGATCGACGTTATGGTGAAATCGAAATATTGCAAAGTTTGCCAGCATTGGGAAGCAAAAGAAAGCACCGCGGAGTACTGGGAATGGAAAAGTACCCACGACGATGAGTACCAGGCGAACCATAGCGGATCCTCCAGAAAAATTGAAGTCGACTCAGCTGTCGAAATGTTCCAACGTTCTGAAGAGCTCTATGGCATGAAATATAAATATGATATTTGTGACGGCGATTCTAAAACATTTCTGGGCATATCGAATAGCGATCCATACGACGGTTTCGAGATTAAAAAAAAGAGTGCATCGATCATGTCCAAAAATGTATGGGGACGCGAAATCGTGAAAAAACAAAAAGGATTGTCTGGCAGAGGAAAGCTCACTGGAAAATTGATCGACGAGTTGAGCACATATTACGGCTTGGCTATTCGGAGGAACAGCGATGATGTTAAAAAAATGAGGAAGGAAATTTGGGCAACTATCAAGCATAAAATATCCACAGATAGTGAGCCACAACATGACGATTGCCTAAAAGGAGCCGAGTCGTGGTGTTCGTGGCAGCGAGCGGTCGCAAGCGGTAATATTTCTGAATATCGCCATAAGCCGCCTCTTCCTTAGGTAGTATTGGAGGCAATTACGCCAGTGTATGAAAATTTGAGCAGAGACGGTTTGCTGCAGCGTTGTTTGGGCGGCTTTACGCAAAACAATAACGAAAGCTACAACAAATCAGTTTAGGCAATAGCCCCCAAGTGTCAGTCCGGGGGCAAAAAAATCATCGATATTGCTGCTGATATCGCGGTATTATTATTCAACGATGGCCTGAGAAGCCTCGTGAAAGTTATGGAGACGTTGGGGGTAACCATCGGCCCAAATTGTTTCAATTTTTGCGTTGAAACCGACGCAGCGCGGATCGAGCAGGCGGAGCGCTCGTTCACGGATGCTGCAAAAGAGACAAGAAAAGCCTCTACAAGTTCGAGAAAAGATGCTGGGGACCTTGATTTGCTTCTTGAAGGCCAGCTATTTGGTGCCAGAATCGCTGATTAGGTAAAAATTTTTTATTCCAATTTATGACATAAATTAACATTGAAGTTTGTTAATTTATGTGATAAATTGGAAAAAAAAATTTGAACGCGTTTTTCTCAAAACCACTTTTTTGAGTGCGGCACGCAGCAGAACTCGAGCAATTTTTATCCGATCGACTTCAAATTTGGACTGAATCAATAAAACTAGTTTATCTAAAGAAGTACATAGGATTTTTTCGATATCTCAATAAATACAAAAATTATAGCCTTTTTTCAACGAGGAACTTTGCTCGAAAATCGACCTTAAACTTCGAAAGCGTTCCTATTTTTTAAAAAACAATATTTTTTCAAATCCCTATGTACTTCTCTTCAAAATATCATATTATTAACGAAAACACTCGATATTTTTTTTTCAGATCGACTTTGAAGACAGTTCTGCTGCGTGCCGCGGATCACTGCAAAGGCAACAGCACCTGACGCGGGAGCTTCCCCAGCGCCACCATGAGGCGTGAAAAATTTGAATTTTTTTTTATGTATCTTTAATAAACAATGAACAAAACAAAAAAAATTTTACATATCTCTTTTTTTTCCCACAAAAAAAAAATCTTGAAAAACGGCAAAAAAACAAGAGGTCACCGTGGTGTTGTCCCTTAAATAAAAAATCTACACAGGGTCTAAAACAAGTAACATATTTTATCGGGGACCACACTGAAGAGGACCTTGAAGTGCGGAACGAGTCTGTTGGTATCCGGTGCCGGAATACTGAACTCAAATACAATTTTAACATATTTGATTTTTGTTAGAAACCCTCATTAAAATTCAATTTCAATTTCACTTTATTAACGGAATCTCCATTTCCAAAATACATTTATAAATACATATCGAAAATATACAAGAAATACATACTGAAAATATACATGAAAAGTGTGCCCAACACTTAAAACAAAAAACAAAATGGTACAAGACACCCGTCAAAATGGTTATGGAATAAGACGTTTTTTATTCAAAAATCAACAGAAGACTCATCATCCACTCGCAGAAGACCACGCCGATATGAAGAAAAACTAAAAACCAACAATAAAAATAAACGTTTGTTATTCTATATCAATATCCAATGTATGCGTAATAAAATAGAAGAGCTAGAAGCATATGTCATTGGTAAAGATATTAAAGTGATAGCCCTATGTGAACACTGGCTTACACCCAGCGAATCACATAGTTACAAAATGAATGATTATCATATAGCTGATTGTTTCAGTAGACAGATGTCAAAAAATGAAGACTCACTGGTGTTGGTAAAAGATGGTCTTGAGTACACCGTTTTGGGATTTCTCAAAGAAATATCTGTTGAATTAACATGCGAACTTTCCGGTGTAACATTAAAAGAAAATAATATTATAATAATTGCATTATACAAATCTCCAAACGGTGATTACTCAAACTTTCTTGAAATCGTAGAAAATATGTTAGAGCGTTTAAATGTCCATTCAAACAGGATCTATGTATGTGGTGATTACAATGTTCATTTTGGTAAATATGACAGCAAATTGAATCAGCTATGCAACCTATTTGCATGTTATGGATTACATAAACTAACATTAAAGGCAACCAGACTAGGGGCTTGTATTGATAACATATTTTCAAATGCAAATTATGATATTAACTATGAAGTAGTAAATATTGGGGTATCCGATCACCTAGGTTTGTGCGTTCAATTCGCACATCTAGATAAAACTAAAATACAAACTGTTATGCCAGTTACGCAGATAGGAAAAATTAACTTCTACAATGCGCTTGATCAAGTGGATTGGGTAGATTTAATGAAAAATAGTGACAACATAAATACGGCCTGGGACACTTTTATCAATAAGGTGAATGCAGCGTTCACAAATGCATTCCCAGAAAAACAAGTTGTATTATAACCTAACAATAACGTAGTAAAATGGTTTGGGCCGGATCTTGAAAAAATAAGGGAGGAGTTACACTTATTGCAAGAAATTAGAATTAAATATAAAAATGTAAACACACACTCCCAATATATTAACTTTAAAAACCTATATAAAAAGCGTATCGTAGAAGCGCAGAAACGAGCTAATGATAATTATATAAAATCATCCTCCAATAAACAAAGAGCTACTAGGGACATTATAAAATCTAAAATTCATACTAAATCAAATTCAAATGAAAACCAACAGCAGCTGAATTTAATACCTATTTCTCGAACGTTGCAGAATCAGTACTAAAATTTATCACTGATTGCAATAATGATCCCATCGATATATTGTTAATCACACCTATTTACACTAGTAATTCAAACTATATTACATTCGAAGAAGTATCTTGTGTCAAAGTACGTGATGTAGTCACTAAACTGAACAATACATCCAGCAAAGATATCTATGGCCTCAACTTGTCAATAATAAATTCAGTAATCAATATCCTAGTAATGCCAATAACATACTTAATAAATCGATGTATAACAAGCAACACTTTTCCAAATGCTCTTAAAATCGCAAAATGCATACCTATTTATAAAAAAGGAGACAAGACTAATGTCAATAATTACAGGCCAATTTCAATATTGCCAATACTCTAAAAAATGTTGGAATCCATTCTATCAGATCAAATGACAAATTATTTAGAAGCTCACCAACTACTATCAGTGCGCCAGTATGGCTTTAGACGATCTAGATCTACAGTAATGGCAATACAGGAGTTTACTGAATTTATTATTGGTGCATTTGAAAACATTGATAGTGATGCAAGTGGACTACTGGATCTGAGTAAAGCGTTCGATTGTGTAACTCATTCGATTTTGATAAGGAAATTATATTGCTACAATTTTAGCCCATGCAGCTATAGAATGGTGCTATCGTACCTTACAAACCGGAAACAAAAGGTTTATTTTAATAATATACTTTCAGAGGAACGCTTAATCTCAAATGGGGTACCCCAGGGATCGATTTTGGGTCCATTGTTGTTCCTGATATATGTGAATGATATGCCGACATATGTTCCAAATGCATCGACAATACTATATGCAGATAATACAACTATCTCTTGCAAAGGCAGTACAACCAATGATGTTAAGGAACAGTTAGATACTCATTTAGAACGTGCAAATAGTTGGTTTGCTAGTAACAGACTTAAATTGAATACATATAAAACAGTACATATGGTATTCACACTCAAACGCAGTGAAGAAGCATTGGCAACCACCTCAACCAAATTCCTAGGCTTCCACATTGACAACCAACTTACATGGAAAATGGAAAAAACATGGCTTAGAACTGCGGAGTAAGCTTTGTAAACAGGTGTACCTGCTGAAAAATGTGCCCAGGTCAGTCACACAGGAAATGATTAGAAAAACATATTTTGCATACATACACACGTACTTATCGTATGGAATCATACTTTGGGGTCACTCTGCTATACGAAACGACATCTTCAAAATTCAAAGACGTGCCATAATAATTGTGGGTGGATTGGAATATAGGGAAGACTGCAGAAATTGCTTCATACAACTAGGCATAATGACAACTCCATGTGTATACATATTGCAGTGTCTTCTGTATATCAGGAACAACAGAGAACAGTTTACTTGCAACAAATCAATCCATGCTTATAATATACGTAGGAAGGAAGATATCCGAATGAATTCTTTTAGATTATCAAAGGCCAAAAATGGCACAAGATACTACTGTGTAAAATTCTTTAACATTTTACCTAGTCATATTCAGGATCTACCTAATAGTCATTTTACAAATTGGTGTAAGTCTTTTTTAATTAAAAATGCATTTTACACATTTGAGGAATATTTTAGCGCGTGTACTATCCTGTAATATATCTGATTTTAATATGTGTGTGTAAGTTATTTACTTTTTATTTTAATATGTGTGTCTAAGTCAATTACTTTTCTTAATGTATTTTATTTTATTTTATTTTAATATTATCTTATTTATTTATAACCTTTTAAAAGTGCGTATTCACTCTATGTTCAGTGTTATACTTAGTGCCACCTTTGTGAAATCTACCGTCTATATTCTATATCTATAACTTATTGCTTTGCTGTCATAGAATATTATTTTATATTGTACATTTTATTATACTTATCTTTACCTGTGTAAAACTGATGTTCTTAGCACAAATAAATATATTATATATTATTATATTATTTCTCAATCCCAAACAGTTCATAGTCAAAGCAATATGCAACCAGCTCATTCCCATCTTCAAGAAGTAATAAATCAATATAACATAAATATAAAAATCAGAGAGAGAGAGAACAAAACACAACAATATAATACATCAAACTGACAAATGCAAATACATGAATTATAAAAGAATAGAAAAATATACCCCATCTTCAAGCGATAATAAATAAATGCAAAATTAAATATAAAGCAACAAGACTGTAAAATAAATAAAATAATTAATTAAAATCCAATAAATAAATAAATAACCTAAATCAGTAAAATGTACAAATAACAAGTAATAATATAGAAGAATCAAAACTAAAATCGAATATCACAGAAAGTATCACTACAAAGTGTTATTTGCAAAAGCAAATTATCACAGATGAAAACATGCAGTGTAAGTTACGTAGGTTATCTGAGAGCACTTATTTAAATTCAACTCCAAATTATTCTGTATACACCACATTGAAATGTTATTTAGATCCCTCTGGAGCAAGTGCTGGTCTGACACAGTAGAAACCTTTTTGAAGAGTTTCAAATCATTGGCAAAAAGAAGAACCTTGCTATCCTTTATAGTTGAAACAATATCATTTATGAAAAGGTAAATAATAGAGGCCCACAGTGCGAGCCCTGGGGCACCCCGGAACTTACTGTTATACTATCTGATACCATCTGACCAATGCGAACACGCTGGGATCTACCTATTAAATAACTCTCTATCCATTTTATGAGACTACCAAAGAAACCCATACAACGAAGTTTGTGTAATAGAATGCTATGCTGCACCCGATCAAATGCTTTGGAGAAATCAGTGTAGATCGAATCAACCTGCAAACCTTTCTCCAAAGATTTCGATATGTATCTTTGATAATTCATCAAATTAGTGCTAGTTGACTTGCCTTTAAGATAGCCATGTTGCTCTCCAACTATGTATTGTGAACATTTCACATTTAATTGATCAGATACAAGTTTATCTAAAAGTTTTGGTATAGCTGATTGGATGCACACACCACGATAATTTGTTATAGTAGATCTGCATCCGCTTTTAAAAATAGGCACAACTTAGCTATTTTTCCAATACATGGGAAAAACTCCTGTTGATAATGAATCGTCATATAAACTGTGTATGGGACCGCTTAACGTATAAACGCATTGTTTTAAAAAATATGGGGGAATGTTATCAGGACCCGAACTGCAAGATTCGGGAAGAGCACATAAATGACTAAATACATCCTAAAGACTCAGACTAAACTGATTCAAATCTAAAATTGATTCTATATTGAAATCAACTGGCATGGAACTGTTACGATCATTATATGTGTTGGGGGGTAAATAAGTTTAAGTGGACTGTATTTTTATTTCTAATCAGAAGTGCCGGCATCGGGGGCGCACAAAGATTGACGTATCTAATACTGCCACTTACCTTTAGTCCATTCGCTCCGCTAACTTCCGATTCGAAAGATGTAGGTGGTTTTCTGAACACATTAACTACATTTACAGAACAATTACAATTTTCAACAATTCTTTTGCGACACACGCACTCGCCATGCCACTCGAACGACTCTTCTTTCTCCGCCGATTTCGGTGGTGCAAGTAACAGTATTTTGACGATAGATACCGCCACCATACAAACCCCCAAGATGCAAAGCAGTTTTCTAATTCACGACTGAACAATATGATTGGGAAAAATGAGATGCAAATAAATTTGCACAACCCGCTGTTGTATTACTGGACCTATTATTATAATACATTTCTTCTGGAAATCCATTAGATTTTCTAGACACATTTACAAATGTCCAGAATGATCTAAAATCAATATCAATTTTATTCTCGATTGAATCAATATATCTATTATACAACAATTCGTTTAGTGAAGCCATTAAATGCATTCTGCATTATTAAATGCATTCATTGTCCTTGTACTTAATGACTTTTACCCCTAAAACAACAATATTATGATTTACCGATAAGAGATCGATAAATCGGTTTCGTTTCGCAAAATAACCGAATTAGAGGGAATTGAAAAAGTCAATAAATTTACAATCCCTAGATAAAACATTGTATCAAACTGTTTTTTTGTTTTTACTTAGTTTGACAATGATTACCGTGCAATTGAAACTAGTCACAAAAGTAAAAGTGGTATAAAAAAATTAAGTGTTTTCTTGAAACCAAACTGTTTTTTGCTGAGTCGGCGGTGATCTATGATGAATTTCACAGATATTGAAATAAAACAGAATATAAATCAATTCTTCATTAATATTTCCTGTTGAATCAGATTCTTTAATTATACGTCAGTTCAATACAAAAAAAAACCGATGCGATTTAGCAAGCTTTTTCATTCTTTTCGTTGCTGAAATGATGAAATATTTGAAGGTAATAAATGGGCTTGTGCGCAAAGGGCGATGTCAATCGGATTGAGTAATGTCTTCCTGTTGGGTTTTGTCGGCGCAACGGAAAAAAAAACGGGAAAAATAATTAAAGGCCCGAGTACAATTACGCCTTTCCCTGCATTGGTTTTCTTTAGTGTGTTATTATTATCTAATTATTTATTTATTCATTCAACAGAGTCTATTTAAAAATTACATAATATTACACAGCTTAAAATATAAAATTACACATTAAAACATAATTAAAATAAAAAATACAGCGTGTAATCGAACTAATGTACATCCTCTTAAGGGTGTATACACAAAATATTTTGACACCAATTGCAGCAAAAATAAAATCGGAAAAAAATATTGGATTTTTCATAATTTTTCATGCATTTTTTACTTTTTGAGAACTTCTGGTTACCTGTGTTCATTATATTTTTCGTGGATGCGTAAGTTGTTGTATTTTTTATTTACTTTTACTACTGCGAGGCGCATAAATCACTTCGCACGCACGCTGTCTCGAATGACTAGATGAAACTAGGTCACTCATTTGTGGTATTGTTTATTTACTGTTACTACTGCGAGACGTATAAATCACTTAGCACGCACTACACACACACACTGTCTAGAATTACTAGATGAAACTGGGTCACGTATAAAAAAAATCACAATAAGTGTTCAAATTGACGTCCGCCGCACTCAATGCACATTTGGGCTCTACCTATCCAATTTGCACGAACAGTAGCAAACATTTCACAAGGTTTTTCACGAATGGTATTAGCCGCGGCGTTTACTCGTTGTATCAGCATTTCAGCATTGTCAATTTCCGTAGTGTAGACTTCACTTTTAAAGTATCCCCAAAGAAAAAAATCTAAGGGGTTTAAATCCGGACTTCTTGGAGGCCATGGTACAGGGCCTCCACGACCAACCCAACGTCCTGGAAACTCATCATCCAAATATCTTCTAACGCGCCTTTCATAGTGAGCTGGCGCACCATCTTGCAAATACCACATTATTCTAAGAACCGCTAAGGGTACATTTTCTAGAAGATCTAAAAGGTCATCTTGCAAAAATCGTAAATATCGTTCTCCATTCAAATTAAATGGGAACATAAATGGCCCAATTGATTGATCATTTAAAATACCTGCCTACGCGTAACACGAGGATTTTGTATTGCATAAACATGCATATTATGGAAATTAAAACTTCCATTACGCGTAATGCACGATTCGTCGGTCACTAAAATGTCTTTGATAAAGTTAGAATTTTGAACATTTTGTGCCAAAATCCATTGACAAAATGCAATTCTTTTGGGAAAATCATGGGGTTGAAGATGTTGTACACGCTGGTAGTGATACGGATAAAAATTATTGTCTCGTATAACACTGCTGACAAATGTGTGCGATACATTTAGCTGAGCGGCGATAATACGGGTACTTAAACCAGGATCCGCTTCCAACAGATTCAAAATTTCATCTTCCGCTCGCAAATATCGCATTGGACGGTCACCACCTCCGACGCCTCCGCCGACGGCGAAGGGCTGCAAACTTCCAGTGTCGCGTGCTCTTTGTAATAAATTTTTAAATCGGTTTGGCGGTGGTATGTGTCGTTCAGGAAATCGCTCTTGATAAATTCTTACAGCTTCCGCGGAATTACACCGAGTTTCACCGTAAATAATAAACATGTCTGCCAATTCAATGTTTGAATAAACGTATCGCGCCATGTTACAAAATGTAGATGTTTCATGGAATAAGTTTCACCATAGACTAAACAGCAAACTATTTTTATGTTTAAAAATCATCCACCCTCACCGCTCTTATCTAAACATTTCAATAAGGGTGGAGATAAAGTGAAGTGTGAAAATAATAAGGAAAAATATTGAATGTCATTAACACGTTTAGAAAATATTCGGAATTTAGTCAGCAATGGGTACTTATGAAAACGATAACATAGACATAATTCTTCACAATCTGACCCACTTTTCTCTGGATAGTGTAATTCGATATCCAAATCGTTTAAAAACTACCAGTCTATGTGGAATCTCTCTTAAAATACGCAATGTGCGCGTATACCAGATACCACAAACATGTGGCCTATTATTATTAATTATTTTTAATAAATAATAAGCCAAGGCTAGACTGAACTGATTAAGAACAAAAGATTATAATCACCGACGGGAATATAAAGAAAGAAGAAAGAAAAGTAAAAAAGTGCTAAGAAACATAAAAAGGAAATGGCTAGAAAACAAAATTAAAGAAATAGAAGAAGATAGAAAAAACAAAAACACAAAAATATATTACCAAAAAATTAACGAACAGAGACCAAAGAATAGAAAGACAAACAACATAAAAAGTAAGACTGGAAAAATAGCTGAAAATGAAGAAGAAACAAAGAAAATATGGAAAGAACACTTCAAAGAACTATTATCGGTGGAACGAGAAGATGAAGATATTCTAGAGTACGAATACAACGAAAATGAGATTGACGACTTAAAAGAACCTACAGAGGAAGAAATTGCTGAAATAATCAAGAAATGTAAAAACGGGAAAGCACCTAGAAAGGACGGCCTAAACATAGAACTAATAAAACATGGTGGAAAAGAGCTTGAGAAATCGATATACAAACTCATCAAGAACATCTGGCAATGTGAACGAATGCCCAAAGAGTGGAACTGCGGGACAATTGTAACAATACACAAGAAAGGAGATCGACAATCATGCACAAACTATAGGGGAATAACATTATTGAACACCACCTACAAAATTTTGACCGCAATTATTCAGAAGCGACTAGCAGAAAAAGCTGCAACCATCATCGGAGATTACCAATGTGGCTTCATGAAAGGAAGATCTACAACAGATGCAATACATACCATCAAACAAATCATGGAGAAAACACACAAACACAACATAAATATAGAATTGCTCTTTGTAGATATCAAACAATCCTTTGACACAATAAAAAGAGACACATTAACAACAGCATTAAAATAAATGAAGATTAATGGTAAACTAAGAAGATTAATACAAATGACAATGAAAGGAACGGTGGCCAGTGTTCTAACACAGTATGGTGAAACAGAAGAATTTCCAATAAATCAAGGAGTACGTCAAGGTGACACTCTCTCGGCAACGTTGTTTAATCTAACTGTGGACTATATTCTGAGAAATATTGACAAAAAAACATTGGGAAAAAAAGGCACACAGATAATAGCGTATGCAGACGATATAGTAGTAGTCGCGAAGCAAAGAAAACTAATGATATCAGTACTGGAAGAAATAGAGAAAGAAGCAAAGAAAATGGGAATGGAAATTAACACCAACAAGACCAAATTTATGAAATGTGAAAAAAAAGAAGAAAATGAGCACGTTAAAATTGGAAAATATAAATTTGAAGTTGTTGATAAATTTAAATATCTAGGAGTACAGATAGCAAGCAACGGAAAAAGACAAGAAGAAATTAAAGAAAAAATACAATCGGCTAATAGAGCAGTATACGCTAACATTAACATACTGAGGAACAATATAGCAACAAACAAAATAAAAATGGACGTTTACAAAACTATGATCAAACCAATTATGACTTACGCTGGGGAAACAATGACAATGACGCAAAAAGAACAAAATGAATTACTAATAATGGAGAGAAACATAATGAGAATGATACTTGGACCCATAATGGAAAATGACAATGAATATCGCAGAAGGACAAACAGGGAAATAAGACAAGAAATGGGGGAGGAAGATATAATAAGTCACATAAAGATGCAAAGATTAAGATGGTTGGGGCACGTGTGGAGGTCAGAATCGACAGCGACAATAAGAACTATAGCTGAATGGAACCCCGGAGGAAGAAGGAGGAAAGGAAGGCCCAGATCGAGATGAATAGATGAAGTCGCGGAAGATCTTGGGAGAATGGGAATCAAGAATTGGAAAGAGAAGATAAAAAACAGAAAAGAATGGAGAGAAGTAGTGAACAAAGTTAAAGGACTTTTATCAATTAAAATAGGAAGAGAAGAAATAGACTCAATGGGAATTGATCCACCCCAGAAATCGGATCATGAAAGCTTCAGAAAAGAAGCAGCCAGACTCCACATGGAGTGTAGTGCTACTATATATGCGTGTTATTGGTCCACTCGATGTAGAAGGTGCTAAAATTTCTTGATTTGTGTCCGATGTATTTGCATTATTGAAATTACTTGAATTTGTCTGAATATTCCGAAAATTGTTGGATATTGGAGGCAAGTAATTTTAGCACCTTCTACATCGAGTGGACCAATAACACGCAGCAGATCTAGAATACAAGTCCCTAGTTTACAAAACAAATGTACTGACAGTGAACGTGACATCCATCACTCAGTATACAAAAAAGCTCCTGAGGATGGCAGAAGTGATGCTGCCGAAACGTAGAGCGCAAATAAACCAACCAACGCGAGAAAGCAGCCCAAAAAACTCAAGCAAGTTATATATATATATATATATATATATATATATATATATATATATAAATTAGAATTAACGACCTGCTTATAAGTACCAAATAAGAAATAACAGCGCACAAGGTCATGATGTAAAAGTTATTTTTTTATCAAGTGAGTGTGCAAGGAGGACAGAAGACGACGACGATCGTTTCGCTCTTTTTATGAGCTCCTCAGGCCGCCACATCCATCATCCCATACACACTCACTTGATATCTAGAAGTTGTATATATACTGACTTCGCTAACCATAAGCCGGTATTGACGTCAGTATTTATAATTGCTACTGCATTGATAAGGGCATTGATCTCATTTTGCTTCTACAGTTAGTGTCGGTTTTTAGTTTAAACCATCGACTAGCATCGGAGCATCGGAGCGGCGAGAAACCCGAACCTATGCGATGATTTAATTCGGCGTTCTGAATATTATCATCGCATTGGTTCGGGTTTCTCGCCGCTCCGATGCTAGTCGATGGTTTAAACAAAAAACCGACACTAACTGTAGAAGCAAAATGAGATCAATGCCCTTATCAATGCAGTAGCAATTATAAATACTGACGTCAATACCGGCTTATGGTTAGCGAAGTCAGTATATATACAACTTCTAGATATCAAGTGAGTGTGTATGGGATGATGGATGTGGCGGCCTGAGGAGCTCATAAAAAGAGCGAAACGATCGTCGTCGTCTTCTGTCCTCCTTGCACACTCACTTGATAAAAAAATAACTTTTACATCATGACCTTGTGCGCTGTTATTTCTTATTTGGTATATATATATATATATATATATATATATATTTAATAATTATATGTGAGCAAGTGTCAACGAGTAAACCGCTCAGACGGCCTTGTTACGCGTGTGCTAATATACGGAGATATTCCAAAATTTAAAGTGTGAAGCTAGTGGTGGAAAAGAAGAGCAAATCTGTAGTGAAGGAAAAGTGAAGTGAAAGGGTCTGGGACCCAGAGATAGGGAAAAGGAGTGCATTTTTGTGAAACGTGCGGTGGAGGTTATAATATACCGAGCCGATACAGGAAACTGTAGAATAGCCCAATCAATGACAGTCGCCCTACTCAGAAACCAAAAGAAAACTGCAAACAAAGAGACTTAAGAACAGTGTATCAGTGCGACATCTATTAGAAGGAAGAAGATTTTGTAAATAAAAGGGTGAAGCTAGTGGTGAAAAGAAAAGCTCAACTGTTCTAAAAAAGAGTGAAGTGAAAGGGACTGGTCTCCAGAGAACGGGAGAAAGAGGACTTTCGTGTGAAACGGGAAGAAGAGGTCATAAAATTTCCGAGCCGAATCAGGAAACTGCAAACAAAACGACTTAAAATCAGTATACCAGTGCGACATCTCTTAGAAGGAAGAAAAAGTAGGAAGCACTAAAACAATTGCAGAACGCTGTAAAGATGCAATTCGCACTTTAAACACCCAAGGAAACTGCAATCAAACGACCCAAGAACACTACACCTGAGCGCCATCTCTTAGAAGGGAAAAGTAAGAACCACCTACCCAAGTACGGAAAGCTGTAAAGTTATAAAAGAAATCTGCAATTCTTACTTTAAATGTACTCAGAAAAGAAAAGATCGCGAAATACTGAGGAACATAGCGATAGCTCCAGTACAGAAGAATCAAAGATATTTAGCAATAGCAAGAAAATATTAAGATCACCAGAACAGCGAAGAGCAGCCAAAGAAAGAAAAAAGGAACAAAATAGCAACATAAAAGTAGAAAATAAGAAAGAAAAAGATAATACTATGGAAGAACTAAAGAACATGATGGAGAAAATAATGAATAAAATGGATGAAAATACAAGGGAACTAAAAAAAGATATAAAAGAGCTAAAACAAGAAATGAAAGTAAAAGAAGAAAAATGGGAACAGGAAAAGAAACTACTAACAGATAGAATTGAAAAGCTAGAACACGAGTTTGAAAAAGAAGAGAGAAAAAATAGAAAGAAAAATATCATAATTACAGGACTGAAAAGCAACGGAATAGATATCGGGAAAGGAGTGGAACAGTTCTTAAAGGATAATTTAGAAATTAAAACCAGGATTGAGAAAGCATATATTATTAATAAGGACCCGCAAAAGATACTAGCAGAAATAGAGTCATGGGAAATAAAACAGCAAATAATGAAGGCAAAGGCTAGCTTAAAAGGAACTGACGTCTACATTGACAATGATTTAACTAAGAATGAAATGTTCATCCAAAAGGAAATAAGGAGCATAGCAAAGGAAGAGAAATCCAAAGGGAAACGGGTAAAAGTGGGGTACCAAAAGATAATCATCGATGAAGAAGAGTTCAGGTGGAACAAAGAGGCAGGGGGGGTCCAAGCAGCCCCAGGCACAGAAAAGCTACAAAAAAAGGATTAAACATAAAATTTACCGAAGAGGACCAGGCGACGAAAACGGAACGGAGAATAGTTAGTAAAATAAGAGAAAAAGGGAAAATAAATAAAATTAAACCAGATAGACAACAAAAAATTGGGACATGGAACGTACGAGGCACATACGAGGATGGAGCCCTGAACAACTTGGCTGACATAGTGACAAAATATGACCTAGATGTGCTGGCCTTGCAGGAGACCAAACAAGTGGGAAACGACATTGTCGAAATAGGAACGAGCACACTTTTCAAAAGTGGGGGAAGAAATAGATACTTTGGAGTTGGTTTCATGGTAAATAAAAGAGCCAAAAAGGCGGTGATAGATTTCAAGGCAGTATCCGATAGAATTTGTTATTTGAGACTACGCGGAAAATACAGGAAAATAAGCATTATCAATGGCCATGCCCCAACGGAAGAGAAAGACCTTGAAACAAAAAATGATTTCTACGAAAAAATAAGCGAAATACTGGAAAATATCCCAAAGTACGACGTAAAAATCGTAATAGGAGACTATAATGCAAAAGTGGGGAGGGAAATACCATACAAAAATATAACAGGTGGGAAGAGTCTGCATAAACAAAGCAACGAGAATGGCAGGAAACTAATAGAATTCGCAGCAGAACACCAAATGAAAATAGCAAGCACACACTTCGACCATAAAGACATTCACAAGATAACATGGATCTCCCCAGGTGCGAAAGTTAAAAACCAAATAGATCATGTACTCATAGAGGGAAAACACCTCAAAGCCATTCAAAACTGCAGAAGTTACAGAGGAGCAGATGCTGATAGTGACCACAACCTAGTAATAGCCAATGTAAATCAAGAACTACCAACATGGCGAGGAACTAAACGAGAAAGACGAAGATGTGACACACAAAAACTCCTGGATGAAAACGTCGCAAGAAGACTAGAAGAAGAAATAGAAACTAGGCTATCAGGAGGGAACGGACGGGAACAGACGATAGAAGAAGAATGGGATAAAATACAATCTACAATGATGACAGCCACAAGTATCTGTTTGGGAAAAGTGGAAGCCAAAAGAAAAGAGGAATGGTTTGACACAGATTGCAAAGAAGCTATAGAGGACAGGAATAAAGCAAAAATAGAAAGAGATAAAAACAGCACAGACGAAACAAAAAGAAACTATGAAGAAAAAAGAAAAACAGCTAAGCGGATTTGCAGACAGAAAAAAAGACAGCAAGTAGAAAAGACACTGAAAAGAATAGAGGACTATTACACAAACAGAGAGATAAAGAACTTTTATCAAGAGGCAAAAAGAACAAGACAGACCAAGAATACTAAAACGTTATTTTGTAGAGATGAGGAGGGGCTCCTTCTTGGAGAGAAACAGGACAAGTTACAAAGATGGGCCCAGTATTTCGAAAAACTGCTAAATGAAGAAGACGAAAGCAACCAACAAGCAACAGCACAACTAACACCAGACCAACAAGAAAATAATAACCAAGAAGAAATAGAGGAACCAACGGAAAGAGAGGTCAATAATATAATAAAGGAACTCAGGAACAACAAAAGCGCAGGAGAAAACGGTATCCCAGCTGAAATTCTAAAATATGGAGGAGATGAGCTACGCAAAAGGATATATCACGTAATATTGAGAGTCTGGAGGGAGGAAAAAATGCCAGGAAAATGGAACAATGCTGTTATTTGCCCAATCTTCAAAAAAGGAGACAAAACGCTCTGTAAAAATTACCGAGGGATAGCCTTACTGGACGTGACCTACAAAGTAATAGCCAAAATAATAAGAAACAGGTTGCAAAGGTACGAAGAGGGAAAAATTGGGGATTACCAGGGAGGTTTCAGACCAAACAGATCCACAACCGACCAAATTTTCACGGTAAAGATGCTGCAGAACAACACCTATGAGCAGAACCTGGGCTTACACATCCTCTTCATAGATTTTAAACAGGCATACGACGCTATCTCCAGAGAAAAGCTGTATGAAGCACTGGTAAGACTGGGAATGCCAAATAAACTGATCAGACTAGTAAAAATGACTCTGACAGACGCAACGAACACAATTCTAGTTGATGGAAGCTTCTCAGAGTATTTCAAAGTCAGACGAGGACTAAGACAAGGGGATCCCCTCTCTACCAATCTGTTTAACCTGCTACTAGAAGCAATAATGAGAGAAGCCAAAATCCAAACCAACGGCCTTATTTTTCAAAATAAAGCACAATGTATTGCCTACGCAGATGATGTGGCAATATTAACAAGATCGAAAAACGAACTTGAAAAGACCTTCAAAAGATTTGCAGACGAAGCAAAAAAATATGGACTACTAATAAATGAAGAAAAAACAAAGTATATGGAAATGCGAACAGATACAAGCGAGATAAATAAATTTATACACATCACAACGACGGAACGAGTGTACATTTTCGAAAGAGTAGACCACTTCGAATACCTAGGCATAACATTGACAAACAAAGGTCAAGAAGAGCAGGAAATCGATAAACGAATCGTAAAGGGGAACAGAGCGGCAGGATCCCTAAGTAACATCTTAAGAGGACAAAATGTGTCTAGAGCTGCAAAGATACGTACATATGAAACAATAATCCGACCAGTAGTTCTGTATGGCAGCGAAACCTGGACACTAACCAAACGAGATGAAAAAAAACTAGAGATATGGGAGAGAAAATTGCTGAGAAAAATATTTGGAGGAGTTAAGATGCAAGACGGTACCTGGCGAAGACGAACAAATGATGAGCTATGGGATATGTATAAGAAACCGGGAATTACACAAATAATCCGATCACAAAGAGTAAGATGGCTGGGACACATCATCCGAATGCCAGAACATAGAGTGGTAAAGAAAGTCCTGTATGCAGGAGAAGGTGGAAAAAGGCGAAGGGGACGACCAAGGAAAAAATGGCTGGACAATGTAACAAAAGACATAGAAGAGACTGGAACCATGGATTGGAAAGAAATAGCAAAGGACCGTAAAAAGTGGAGAAATGTCGCAGGAAAAATAAAAGACAAGGGCCTCTAGGGCCTGTAGTTCTGATATATATATATATATATATATATATATGTGAGCTATCTACTAAAGGTATGGTAATTTCAAATGCAGGTATTGTTTATTTAAACGCTGCCCCTTATGTGGTAGAGAGCCTGTACAGTAGTTCGTTTACACGCTGTATAAAAACAAATAAAAGTTCAGACAAATAACATAGATTGTAACTAGAAGCATACGTCGCAAAGGTAAAAACAATATTTATATTGATAATGAAGGTTTAAATTAAATTACACTTGGTTTTTTCACAATTTTTTACTTTACTATTTACTCGACTAGTTTCGCGTTTTACAGCGTTATCAGGAGTGATAATGCTGATAATGCTGTAAAACGCGAAACTAGTCGAGTAAATAGTAAAGTAAAAAATTGTGAAACAAACCAAGTGTAATTTAATTTAAACCTTCATTATCAATATTTAAAAACGTTTCACCAAGTGATAAAATTATTCAAGAAACAATATTTATAATCTCATTGGAGAGAACTTCTCAAAACATCGAGAGAATCCGCAAAAAAAGATTGTTTTGATTCACTTCGCTCTATTTTATTTTGTACAGGACGATATGTTAAGTACGGGTTTTTTGGTACTAATTTATGTATATTCTAAATTATAAATATACAGAGATATTTTTTATATCTGGATGCCTGAATAAAACGCGAGTCAAATACATTTAAACAATTGATTAAAACACTGATTATAGGCAACCTAATACCGTTACTGTGTGTTGCCGATATAATCACATAACTGTCAAGCTAGTAAAGTTTATTTTCCAGTTTGAAAAAAATGTTTAAATAATAATTTTTTTCACTTTCTGCATTTGAAGGAGTATAAATCCAAAATTACTAAACTGATTAAATTTATTCAAAATGCAAACGATAAGAATTAAAAGAGCTTTAATTTGATGTACAGATATTTTTCTAAACTTCAAAATCGGAGTGCTTAGTACAAGCTTCTAAAGATACAGTTTGTTAGATTTATAATATTCTGGATTTTGTAAAAGTAAAGAAATTTGGTGAAAATACATATTTCTATGGGAAACAAATATCTCCCATTGCTTAAAATATTAGTAAGAGTATACAGAGAATTTTATGTAACACCGAACATTTTCATAATGAGAATTTTGTTTTTTAAGTATACATATTCATACGTTGTACATTTTCCGACGCTCGGTTTATTAAGAGAATTCAATTTGAAGCTTTAAACAAGTGTTTTACACTCCCAGGCTAAGCATTAAGTAAAATTTCGAGTTTAGAAAAGCCTGAAAATTTGGTTTGGTCGCGTAGCGCGAAGCGCGGAGCGGCCAAACCAAATTTTCAGGCTTTTCTAAACTCGAAATTTTACTTAATGCGCCACCGGTACAAAACACTGATTCGATGTTAAGTTTAGCGGTGTATTTTAAGCTTCGTAATATGTCAGTGTTTTGTACCGGTGGCGCATGAAGTAAAATTTCGAGTTTAGAAAAGCCTGAAAATTTGGTTTGGCCGCTCCGCGCTTCGCGCTACGCGACCAAACCAAATTTTCAGGCTTTTCTAAACTCAAAATTTTACTTCATGCTTAGCCTGGGAGTGGAAAACACTCGTTTAAAGTTCTAATTGAATTCTCTTAATAAACCGAGCTTCGGAAAATGTACAACGAAATGTATACTTAAAAGAAATATTCTCATTATAAAAATGTTCGGTGTTACATAAAACTCTCTGTATGTAATTTTTGGGATTTTTTGAAAACTTAAAATATAGCGAAAATTAAACAATTTTAATACAAACTTTCATTTTTTAAATAAGCTAAAACATTTACAGATATTCTCCTTGATACGAACATCTGGTTCTGGTTCTGGTTCTGGTGCAAAGGGGAGTGTGCAGTTCTGCACTGCACTTAGGCCTCATTAGGCCCATTGTGCCACCTCCCGTAGATCACCCATCCTCAGTTTAGCCAGCCCACCTTGTTTAGGTATTCTAGCATAGCTGAAGTGGATAGATCTCTTATGTAGGCCATTGTAGGCCATCTATCACCCAATATGGACATCCTGATTGACGATAGTGCCGGGCATTCACAAAGAAAATGCCATGCAGTCTCGTCTTCCATGCTGCAACCTCTACAAGATGGGGAGTCAACTATCCCCATCCTATAGAGGTGCCCGTTTAGTCCACAGTGACCAGTAAGGATGGCAGTTAAGCGCCTGAGATTCCCTCCAGCCAGGTGCAGGTACCGTTTCGCTGATCTCTCATTAGGATACACAAGTGTTTCCTTAGAGAGCTTGCAGCCCTCGATATCATCCCAACGCATCCTGTATTTCTCCAGGGCATTCTTTTGTAACATGTTACACAGGGAGAGAGGAGCTAACCGCACTAGCGGCTCCGGTGAGAGTAGATTCATCCCAGCCGCAGGTCTTGCCAGCGCGTCAACTCTCCCGTTACCTGTGTCTGTATCATGCCCTTTCACCCAGCAGACTTCAATGTTGTGCATTGCTGCCTGTCTGAGTTTCCCGTGGCACTCTATTTCGGTCTCTGACGAAGCATAGGCTTTCTGCAGAGACGAAATCGCTTGCCTGCTATCCGTTAAGATTAGTATGGCTACATTTGTCACCTTAAGGTTTATGATGTACTCAGCCGCAAGTGTTATTTCCATCAGCGCAAATTGCGTGATGGTTCCATGAATTCCCATCGGAACCTTTGCTTGGATTTTTAGGGTTTTAGAGAAAACTCCAAGGCCCGATCCTTCTCTCCTTTTAAATCCATCTGTGTAGATCCTTATAGCAGACTCTCTCATCCGCTTAGTGGGTTGAATAGTAACATTGTAGGGTGTGTTCCGTATTAGTGTTGGTACACAGCAGTCATTAACAGCCTCTAAAAGAGGTATATCTCTACAAACATTTCTCCAGAAGTGTCCTCTAACTTCCCCACAGCTGTTACTGTTCCAAATCCCACTGCACTGAAGGCGAAGTATAGTCGCCATGGCCTCCTTCTCCACGTGGATATCAAGTGGTGGAAGGCATAGCATGACTTCCATCGCTATCGTCGGAGTAGTGTGCATGGCGCCTGTTACACTAAGACAGACTGTCCGCTGCACTTGCGAGATTTGCTTCCTCGTGGCCTTCTGTTTGGTTCTGGGCCACCAAACTGAAGCTCCGTAAGTCAGCATGGGCCTTATGACAACTGTGTACAACCACAGAGTCGTTCGTGTCTTTAAACCCCAGGTTTTCCCCATTTGAAGGGGTATAAATCTAAAATTACTAAACTTAATTTATTTAAAATGCAAACGATTAAGAATTAAAAGAGCTTTAATTTTATGTACAGATATTTTTCTAAACTTCAAAATCGGAGTGCTTAGTACAAGCTCCTAAAGATACAGTTTGTTATATTTATAATATTCTGGATTTTGTAAAAGTAGAGAAATTTGGTGAAAATATATTTATCTAGGGGAAACAAATATCTCCCATTGCTTAAAATATTAGTAAGAGTATACAGAGAGTTTTATGTAACACCGAACATTTTCATAACGAGAATTTTGTTTTTAAGTATACATATTCATACGTTGTACATTTTCCGACGCTCGGTTTATTAAGAGAATTCCATTTGAAGCTTTAAACAAGTGTTTTACACTCCCAGGCTAAGCATTAAGTAAAATTTCGAGTTTAGAAATGCCTGAAAATTTGGTTTGGTCGCGTAGCGCGAAGCGCGGAGCGGCCAAACCAAATTTTCAGGCTTTTCTAAACTCGAAATTTTACTTAATGCGCCACCGGTACAAAACACTGATTCGTTGTTAAGTTTAGCGGTGTATTTTAATCTTCGTAATATGTCAGTGTTTTGTACCGGTGGCGCATGAAGTAAAATTTAGAGTTTAGAAAAGCCTGAAAATTTGGTTTGGCCGCTCCGAGCTTCGCGCTACGCGACCAAACCAAATGTTCAGGCTTTTCTAAACTTGAAATTTTACTTCATGCTTAGCCTGGGAGTGGAAAACACTCGTTTAAAGTTCTAATTGAATTCTCTTAATAAACCGAGATTCGGAAAATGTACAACGAAATGTATACTTAAAAGAAATATTCTCGTTATGAAAATGTTCGGTGTTACATAAAACTCTCTGTATGTAATTTATTGGGATTTTTTTAAAACTTAAAATATATTTTAATTTTAACCATTTAATCATTTATCTATTGTGTTATGAGCCTAAGCCTTACACTTGTCATTACATGTTTGAAGCTTAAAAGTAAGTATTAAAATATATAATCAGATAGAAACAATGTATAGTTAGATAAAATTAACAGATTTAAGTGGCACGTGGTATTGAGGTATTGAATACATACAAATCTATAAAAATAGGTAAAAATATATCAATAATAATAATGAATAAAGTAATTTGTTTTATTCATTATTATTATTGATTTATTTAAAAATAGCACACACTAAAAGCTACAGATAAGTCACTTAATAAAATACATAAAAAAGAAAAAAGGTATACATCACATGATTTCGAATTAATATTAATATAGCGAAAATTGCAAATTTTTAATACAAACTTTCAATTTTTATAAAAGCTAAAACATTTACAGATATTTTCATTGATACGAACATCACTATGCACTACTATTTTTCCGCAAAAAAAAATAGTAGGCCCGAATTTGCCCTATTTCTGAAAATTTCTGAAAAACTAAAACTTTAAGATGATCAACATTTTTTTTTTAAGAGGAAATAAATACCTTCCATTGCTTGCAATATTATTAATTGGAGTCCGATTACAATAATCAACCAGAAATTCCATTAAAAGGATCCATTTCAAAATTATCAATTTCTCTCGATTTTAAACGACCCCCTTGCTCCTAACACAGTTAGGAGATACCCCCCACCCACCAAAAATTCACTCCTTACAAATTACAACACCGGCTCCTCACTATCTTATCTAGAAATTGCTTCTCTCTCCCTGTCTCAACTAAAACTTTAAGATGATCAACATTTTTTTTTTAAGAGGAAATAAATACCTTCCATTGCTTGCAATATTATTAATTGGAGTCCGATTACAATAATCAACCAGAAATTCCATTAAAAGGATCCATTTCAAAATTATCAATTTCTCTCGATTTTAAACGACCCCCTTGCTCCTAACACAGTTAGCAGATACCCCCCATCCCCCCAAAATTCACTCCTAACAAATTACAACACCGGCTCCTCACTATCTTATCTAGAAATTGCTTCTCTCTCCCTGTCTCCACGTAAAATTTTAATAAGTTAGTAAAACTGAAAGAGGCCACTCCTGTCTCTAGTTGGTGCCGCACAATGCCCCCCCTCAATTATTCAGGGCGAGACTTAAGGGCCCATCGCGCTAATTCCCAGAGTGGCCCTCCTCTCAGATGGCATAATCCGAAAAGGTGGGCGCGGGATTAAAAACTTTCCCCGAAAAAAAACCCGCCAAAGCGGAAAAATCATAATGCGCCAGATGTCCCCACTCATTCGCTCTAATTTAAATTTCAGCGCGATTTCAGGTGGAAGGGATAGCATTAAATTTGTTTGCATTTGCATTTATTAAAAGTGCAAAGATTATTATAAAGTGTGTGTGAATATTCAGTCTGATTTTAATGCTCTTATACAATTCTGTCTTTTATAAATATTCATCGGAATTAAAAAAGACGAATTTAAGATATTACAGTTGCAATGATTAGAATACCTGTAGTATATCTTCAATTTGGTTCTCATTAATCACTTGATAAAACATGTTTACAATATTGATAATTAAATAAAAGTCACTTGGTTTGTTTCACTACTATTTTTTATTCTCTCCGACTAGTTTCGACTTATCGTCATATACCTGTAGTATAATAGGCGTGGTTAAAATAGTATAGTGAAGTGGTTTACACCAGTGGTGTGCAATTATTTCAATTGGTCGGTTGCAAAATTGCACACCGCTGGTGTAAACCACGCCTACTATACTATTTTAACCACGCCTTGTATACATTTTTCGCAATCCCTGGATAGACAGTAGACCAGCGGTTACCATCAAGCGAGCAATTTAAGTTTTAAGGGGGGCAATTGAAAATCAATAGAATGGCTATAACAAAATGCATAAACATTTACAAAATATCTATCAAAATTGAATTTGTGTTCAGTATTCCGGCACCAGATACCAGAGCTGGGCAGGATTCGAATCATTCAGGATTCGATTCCCGGATTCGAATCCTTTTAGAGGATTCAACAGAGGTATTCGAATACTTTAGTGAAAACGGATTCGTGATCCGGATTCGTTACATTTTTTTTAAAAGGATTCGTATTCGAATCCAGACGTAGATGATTCGAATCCTTATAAAAGGATTCGAATTCTTATAAAAGGATTCGAAT
The DNA here is from genome assembly GCA_932526585.2 of Philonthus cognatus. Taxonomy (NCBI): domain Eukaryota; kingdom Metazoa; phylum Arthropoda; class Insecta; order Coleoptera; family Staphylinidae; genus Philonthus; species Philonthus cognatus. The sequence goes on from OW052241.1 coordinate 172,536,792, forward strand.
CCTTTTTTTTTTCCTGTGGGGGCCGTCTTCCTTTCGGATCCGGATACACTGCAGCCTAGGTGGCTTATTGTACTGCCCCAATATTATTACACTCACGCAACTATTCCGAACTCGATGCCCTCCTTATAAAAGGATTCGAATCCTTATAAAAGGAATCGAATCCTTATAAAATCATTCGAATCCTCATACACGGATTCAAATCCTCCTAAATAATTCGAATCATCGCTTTTCAGGCTGGGATTCGAATTCGAATAATTCAAATAGTTAAATATTCTAATATGAATATTAAAATCACTAAATTATTCATATTTGAATATAAATATTGAAATTTTCGAATAATTCAAATATTTGTGAATGGATATTTGGTTACTTAACCATGAAAAATATCCAACGTTAATAGTATATTTTTAACTTCACTTGAAATCAGTGCTCTATACGCGTGGCGCATGAAGTAAAATTTCGAGTTTAGAAAAGCCCCGTGAAAATTTGTCTCGGGTCGCTGCGCGACCCTCGACAAATTTTCTACGCGGGGCTTTTCTAAACTCGAAATTTTACTTCATGCTTAGTCTGGGAGTGGACAACACTGGTTCTTAGAAGTTTCAAATTGAAGGATCACTCTAGATTACTAAGTTTATTGCCATTTTACAAAGGCTACAGCTCGAAGGACCAACCATGGTCTTCGGAGACCGAAGGACTTCAGGGAATCGAAGTTTTTTTACAAGAAAACAACGAATATCTGAAGGTTTACAGCATGGATAGTGTTCGGATTTGGGCAAGAAATTTATTTTATAAATTTCCGCCTGCGTTCCGATCTTTTGTTTTGTCGTTTTGCGTCGCTAAAAACGGTACCCCTAATAAACCCCACGGACGGCGTGACCATCCCCCGGACCAGGGGGCCCAGGCCGCATTCCAATCCGTCCTTCCTGGAAATTTCGCCTGCCACGGAGATACGGGTTGTTTTTGATAACAACCAGTGCCCGCTTTCTCCTTGAGGGAGGAAAGAAAGAGACGGAAGATAACCACCCCACCCTGAGGACAACATTTTATTCTTTGTATATATTTTTGTAAATACTTTTAACCATTACCATACGAAACTCTGTACAGTAAAGAGCAATAGAAGCAGTTTTTAAAAGTGACCTCTTGTTATTTTTCGAGTCGTAACAACCACGTGTTCTTACAAAACACACCAAACCGATAAACAATTCTATTCATGGTCCTTCGAACCGGATTATATCGAAGGCGATATTATCTTCTGACTTGGTGAACTCAAGAGGAACACAGCACATCGTGGAAAGCGCCCATCCGTGTCCTGAGAGGAGATCTTGGCAGACTTTGGAGGCTTTTTCCAACCTTGTGAGCAGCGCGGGGAGACCAACAGACTTTTTGGAGGAATACGGTGAGTCTCTGACACTCTTTTCCATTATCCTACCTATGTCTTGGTATTCACGAATTTATTGTAAAATTTAAACTTGCTTCTATTTGGTAATCAGTGAAATATTTAATTTGTTATAAAATATTCATTAAATCAATCAAATTAAACAAAAATGGATTTAAAAGTGCTAGTGCAGCAACGTAGCATAATTAAAGCAAAATTAACCCGTACAAAAAATGCGTATTCTGGTGCTGATAAGTCAAAAGTAGAAGTTTCGGACTTAAGAGAAAAATTGTCACGTATAGAACCCGTATATGATGAATTTTATTCAGTTCAACCCAAAATAAGCGCATTAAATAAAGATGAAGATATGGAACAGGAGTGTGCCAGTTTCGATGACGCATTTTTTAGTACAGTAAAAATATTAAAAGATCTTATAAATGCCAAAATTAAGCCAAATGAAGCTGTAAGTGAGTCTGGCAGTCAGATCAATAATAAAAAAAAATAAACTGCCGACATTAGACATTCCTAAATTCTCGGGAGATCTTAATAGTTGGCTGGGTTTTAAAGATATGTTTGTGTCATTAATTCACGACGATGATGAACTCAGCTCGTTGCAAAAACAACAATATTTAATATCGTCATTAGAGGGTGATGCGGCTAGATTATTGAATGGTATTAGTCTGTCGGTGAATAATTACACGGAAGCGTGGGAAACTTTGTTGGAAAGGTATAATTTCAAAAATGAAATTATATTTTGTCACCTAAATAACGTCTTGCAAGCACCTGTGTGTGTTAAAGAGTCGGGCATTCAGTTAAGAAATATGTTAGACATCATTACACAAAATGTTAGGTCGTTGCGCGGGATGAAACGGCAAGTCGAAAATTACAATGATTTATTAGTCGCCATAATTTTATCGAAACTAGACTCAAACACAAAATTGGAATGGGATAGAACTATGAAACGCGAGGCCGACTTCATAACCGTAAAAGAGTTAACAGATTATCTTAGACAAAAGTGCGATTCATTGACACCTGGACAATCGGCCCCGATTAAAAGCAGTCAGAAATTCAATAATCATTTCAATAAAATTGAAAAGAAATGCGTTTTGTGCAATCAGTCTCACCCGTTATACAAATGTGATGATTTTTTAAAACTTTCAGTCGAAATACGCATCGCTAAACTAAAAGAAATCAATTACTGTGCCAAATGCCTAAAGCTGGCTAATCATCCAATAAAAAAATGTTACGCGCGAGCGTGTTTTAAATGTTCAAAAAATCATCACACGCTTATTCATTTAGAATCCGCGAATAATCAAAATCAAGTAGATTGTTCCACGTCGACCCATGTTAGTTCGGAATATGAAGTTTGTTTATCAACTGCGTTGTTGACCGTTTTTGACATAAACGGAAAACAACACACGGCTAGGGCGTTACTTGATAACGGGTCGCAAGCAAACATCATGTCCTTCGAATTAGCAAATAAGCTACAAATTCCCCGTAACAAAATAAATGTTAATTTAGGTGGCATCGGTGAAGCAAATTTGACAGTCAAAGAAACGGGTACAATCAAAATTAAATCCAAAGTTAATAATTTTTCGACCGAAATCAGTTGCTTAATTGTAAAAAAGGTTACTAATTCCTTGCCGAATAATTCTTTTAAGAAAAATGTCTTTAAAATACCATCTAATATTCAATTGGCTGATCCACAATTCAACGTATCCAAGGGTATTGATTTATTGATTGGGTCGGATATTTATTGGCGCACTTTATGTGTTGGTCAAATAGACCTGAGCATTGGTAAACCGATCTTACATAAAACCCATTTCGGTTGGGTTCTCGGTGGGGGCGCGCTCACCCGTAATTACCAATCATGCAATGTGGCTTCAGTTACGCCGAATTTTAATCTAGAGCGTTTTTGGGAGTTGGAGCATGTAAAAGAAGATAAGAGATGTTTTAATCCACAAGAAATAAAATGCGAAAATCATTTTAAATCTAATTATTCACGCGATAAAGAAACGGGTCGTTATACAGTATCACTTCCCTTCAAAGATGATTGTACACTGCTAGGAGAGTCTAGAAGCGTCGCGATCAAACGTTTTTATAATTTAGAAAATAAATTAAGCAAAAATTCAAATCTTAAATTAAAATATGCTGCATTTATGGCAGAGTATGGCAGAGTATATTGAATTCAGTAATTCGCGCATAACAAAGCGAATAATTTTATCCGAAACTGCGCAATTATTTGATCCACTCGGTTTAATCAATCCGGTAATTGTAACTGCCAAACTGATAATGCAGGAGCTATGGAAGGCAAACTTAAATTGGGACGAAAGTGTTCCCGTAAATATACATACTAATTGGAAAGTATTTCGAAGCAGCTTACCATTGATGAATCAATTAAAAATAGAAAGACATTTTGATTGTACCTCCATCTGGGAAATGCACGGATTTTCCGATGCGAGCGAGCGTGCTTACGGCGCATGCGTTTACGCGCGTTTTCAAATTAATGGTTCGTGGAAAGTTAGATTAATCGCCGCAAAATCACGTGTAGCGCCATTAAAAAGTCAATCACTCCCGCGACTTGAGTTATGCGGAGCGCTTCTTTTATCCCGACTAATTAAAGTTATAGACGATTCGCTAGCAGTGCGTAATTTAAAATACACAAAAACCTATTGGTGTGACTCAAGCATTGTAATATCTTGGATTCGGGCTCAAAGCGCAAATTTTAAAACGTTCATTTCGAATAGGGTGTCAGAAATACAGGAATTATCAACACCTGATAAGTGGTTTTATGTCTCTTCTAGCGATAACCCCGCGGATCTGCTAACACGCGGACTTATGCCTGCCGAATTGATTAATTCAACATTATGGTGGAATGGTCCGACGTGGTTAAGTGGTTGTAACGAGCAATGGCCAGACACTAAATTTAAGTTGGTAACAGATTTGCCAGAAATCCGTAAATTAAAACCTACCGCATTTGTAAATTTTGTATCAATTAATAAATTCGATTTAATTAGTAAATATTCAAGTTTAGCGAAATATATTACGATTTGTAAACATGTGTAGAAAAACGCACCAACACCCTAGCGGACCAATAACTGCTAAAGAAATTCGACAAGCTACACTTTTGTTGGTTAAAGTGACACAAATACAGACATTCCCTGATGAATATTACAGACTCAGTTCAGGCAGAGAAATTAAGAACAACAGCAAATTAATTCAATTAGCACCATTTTTTGATCACTGTATAATTAGAGTGGGTGGAAGATTAAAACACTCTAATCTACCTTTATCTCAAAAATTTCCCGCTGTACTGCCTGGTTCAAATCCGTTAACCAATTTAATCATTAGAAATGAGCACATAAGAAACCTGCACGCAGGCGTGAATAGTACACTTGCTGCAGTGCGCTTGAATTATTGGCCGATTTCAGCAAAAAATGCTGTAAAAAACATTACACGAACATGTGTCGTTTGCTTTAAATCTAAACCCTCAGTAATTAATCCATTTATGGGCGAATTACCTGCAGCGCGTGTAAATATTGAAAAACCGTTTCATACTACCGGAATAGACTTATGCGGCCCGTTTTTAATCAAAGAGGGTAGCCGTAGTTCTAAGACGCGCAAAGCATATGGCGCGCTATTTATTTGCTTTGCTACAAGGGCTGTGCATTTAGAATTAGTTAGCGCTTTGACGACTGAAGCATTTATTGCTTCTCTACGCCGATTTATCGCTCGCCGCGGGAGAGTCAGCCATATTTATAGTGATAATGCTACAAATTTTGTTGGTGCGAATAACGAGCTGAGGGAATTACACAAATTAGTGGTGGGTCAAGAACACAAATCTAAATTAATTAACGCATTTGCTTGTGAAGGTATAACTTGGCATTATATTCCTCCGCGTTCCCCGCACTTTGGCGGGCTTTGGGAAGCAGGAATAAAAAATGTAAAATATCACTTGCATAGGGTTATGGGGGACTGTAAATTAAATTTTTAAGAATTAACAACATTACTGTGCCAAATAGAAGCGATTTTAAACTCACGCCCTTTGACGCCCATGTCCAATGACCCCAATGACCCCACTTATCTAACTCCCGGCCACTTCCTTGTCGGAGACTTTCTAACGTCGGTAGCCGACCCGGATTTATCCGGGATCAAATTAAATACACTGTCTAGGTGGCAGCATATCCAATTTGTACAGCAGCAGTTCTGGAAACGCTGGACGAAGAATATCTACCAAGCCGACAGAAGAGATCGAAGTGGCAGTCCAAGACGCAGACCCCAAAACTAGGCGACCTGGTGCTCGTGAGAGAAGACAATCTTCCGCCGATGCAGTGGATGGTGGGACGGATTACTCAACTCCATGCTGGAAGTGACGGTGTTCCTCGAGTGGTATCGATTAGGACGTCATCTGGAGAATATCGACGAGCTATAGCACGGATCGCAGTACTGCCCGTGGAGTAACCAAAGTAGGCTGCAGTCTTGCAGGGGGCGGCGGCATGTTCGGATTTGGGCAAGAAATTTATTTTATAAATTTCCGCCTGCGTTCCGATCTTTTGTTTTGTCGTTTTGCGTCGCTAAAAACGGTACCCCTAATAAACCCCACGGACGGCGTGACCATCCCCCGGACCAGGGGGCCCAGGCCGCATTCCAATCCGTCCTTCCTGGAAATTTCGCCTGCCACGGAGATACGGGTTGTTTTTGATAACAACCAGTGCCCGCTTTCTCCTTGAGGGAGGAAAGTGTGATACGACGGGATAATTCGTATCTTAGGTCCTTTTAAATAATACTCCATCTTCCAATTTTATCCATTAATTATATTCTTTTCCGTATTAATTTACATTTCCAATTTACTACAGTGTATTCGATGAATGGACATAATAGTTGATTACGCAAGAATTCGTCTGGCCGGCGCTTGTGTATTATTGCTGACTCGCGTCTGTGCGATTGTCGTCTATCGGTTCATTCTTTAATTGATTTAAAGCTGATGTGTGTTTAAAAACAACACGGTTGTTTTAATAACATCTAATTAAACAAGGTAATTAATTAATTCGGTTTTAATATCTGTACGTGCTCTTGCGTACATTTTAATAACATGAATTTTACTAACGTGATCTTGAATTGTCACGCACGTCCTTAACATTAGATGAACCTTTAAATAATTAATTGTTATATTAACAATAATTGAGAAATAATGATTTTTCAGTAAATCAACTAATTATGCCATTACAAAAGAAAGAGACGGAAGATAACCACCCCACCCTGAGGACAACATTTTATTCTTTGTATATATTTTTGTAAATACTTTTAACCATTACCATACGAAACTCTGTACAGTAAAGAGCAATAGAAGCAGTTTTTAAAAGTGACCTCTTGTTATTTTTCGAGTCGTAACAACCACGTGTTCTTACAAAACACACCAAACCGATAAACAATTCTATTCAGATAGGAAAGAAAACATGTAATTTTGAAAAAATATCGAAGTTGTGTTGGTTTTCAGTGCATTTTTAACTTCACTTTAAATCAGTGTTTTATACGCGTGGCGCATGAAGTAAAATTTCGAGTTTAGAAAAGCCCCGCGAAAATTTGTCGAGGGTCGCTGCGCGACCCTCGACAAATTTTCTACGCAGGGCTTTTCTAAACTCGAAATTTTACTTCATTCTTAGTCTGGGAGTGGACAACACTCGTTTGAATTTTAAATTTAACTTTTTTAAAAAATCGACGTATGTAATATAATAAATCATTCACTGAAATCATAGAAAAAGATTCAAAATTTTATCTAAAATTAACTTTTAGAGTTAACTTTATAATTTGGTCGGCTCTTAATGGGTGAATATTCTATTCCTAAAAAAAACGATTTTATTTAATATTAAAGTTGCATTTAATACAATAACAAACTGTGAATAAATCGGCATAAATCTAGAAATATCGAAAATCTCGAGATGTAAAAAATCTTGACGATCCACTCCCAGACTAAGCATGAAGTAACATTTCGAGTTTAGAAAAGCCCCGCGTAGAAAATTTGTTGAGGGTCGCGCAGCGACCCGAGACAAATTTTCACGGGGCTTTTCTAAACTCGAAATTTTACTTCATGCGCCACGCGTATAAAACACTGATTTAAAGTGAAGTTAAAAACGCACTGAAAATCAACCCAACTTCGATATTTTTTCAAAATTGGATGTTTTCTTTCCTATCCATGCTGTAAACCTTAAGATATTCGTTGTTTTCTTGTAAATAAACTTCGATTCCCTGTAGTCCTTCGGTCTCCGAAGACCATGATTGGTCCTTCGAGCTGTAGCCTTTGTAAAATGGTAATAAACTTAGTAATCTAGAGTGATCCTTTAATTTGAAACTTCTAAAAACGAGTGTTGTCCACTCCCAGACTAAGCATGAAGTAAAATTTCGAGTTTAGAAAAGCCCCGCGTAGAAAATTTGTCGAGGGTCGCGCAGCGACCCGAGACAAATTTTCACGGGGCTTTTCTAAACTCGAAATTTTACTCATGCGCCACGCGTATAAAACACAGATTTAAAATGAAGTTTAATAACACATATATCATCATTAATTAAAATCATTATATAATCAGATATTTAGTCGGTAAATGTACATTTCTGTTAATAGAAACTGATGGAATAAAATATTACTGGTTGCAAATAATAGATTAAAATTTATTTTTAAGGGATTTGTATCCGTGATTCAAAAATGGGGATTCGAATCTTTGATTCGAATCATATTTTTCACTTACGAATCCTTTATTCGAGTATTCGTGATTCGAATCATATTAGGTGATTCGGATTCGTGATTCGAATCCTGTTTTTGAGGATTCATCCCAGCTCTGCCAGATACCCACAGACGCGTTTTGGACTTCAAGGGCCTCTTCAGTGTGGTCCCGACCCAGTGCTGAGGAATACTGAACATTTCTGACTATTTCAAGCCAATTTGTGAAAACTATTAATGGATTTCGATAGCTAACGCCATCTACTGACGATGCCACTATGAAGAAGTAGATGGCGATAGTTATCGAAATCCATTGTTCCGTACTTAATTCATATTTGAAATAGGGAGGCAAATGCGCGCATCTCTGTTTACGTTTTCCTCTTAATGCGCCTGTCTATTGTTTTCTACCCCTCACTCCTGAACCACTAGCGGACGAGAGTCAGGAGGGAGGGACTCAGGCACCGCCATGATAGAAACATAGTTTTTGGTTCGTGCACCGCATTTAATCGTTTTGGGCTCCGCCACATAATAGTTTTCGCCGCCGGCTTATTAATATCTAATTATTATTTGTATACGCGTGTGTCCGTCTACGAGGAGGAAGTTAAAGTCCCGTCCGCAGGGAATGTTAGCCACCCGGACAGCAGAAAGTCAAGGTTAGTGTCCTTCAACCACAAATTCCTCCCCGTGAACTGCGTGCGTATTCGCCACCCTCGCGCCGGAGATATTCCCCGTTTTTAGGGCCCCTCAAAAAATACAGTCCACTGACATCTCCGGGCTTTACCCGCAACATCCATTAATAGTTAAAATATCTATGTTAGTATTTTTAATTTTAATTTAAAATTGGTATACAATCTAGGTGCCTATTTAAATTATTGACGAATTCAGCGAATGTTCCTTTTATACATTCAGACGTCCATTGCTTTCTCAAAAGCGTTCAATTTGAAGCTTTAAACGAGTGCTTTTCACTCCCAGATTAAGCATGAAGTAAAATTTTGAGTTTAGAAAAGCCTGAAAATTTGGTTTGGTCGCGTAGCGCGAAGCGCGGAGCGACCAAACCAAATTTTCAGGCTTTTCTAAACTCGAAATTTTACTTCATGCGCCACGCGTATAAAGCACTGATTTGATGTGAAAGTATTTGCGATAATGCATATTGACACAAACAACGAACCTGGTAAATAAATTAAAGCATTACTACACACACAACACAAGGTAAATAATAATTAATGTAGTTGTATGTGTTACGTGAAGGTGTTGAGTCACTTAATTAAACACAGTTATATTCCTTTCTTCACTTTTATTTTTCTTGCTAGATGTACATTTCGGGTACTAAATACCCATTATCAATAGTTAGCAATTGATAATGAGTACTTAGTACCCGAAATGCACATCTAGCAAGAAAAATAAAAGTGAAGAAAGGAATATAAGTGTGTTTAATTAAGTAAATAATAATACAAATTATAAATTTGTTCAATATCTAGGGTCGAATCATTACAAGTTTAAGGTTTAATGTTTACGAGGGTTGCCTTTTATATTTCGGGATTAGAGAACAAAAATAAATATTAATCATTGAAAATCGCTTTATTGTTTTTCAAAATATTCCCCATTAAGATCTATACACTTTTGCATTCGTTTAAACCAATTGTCGAAGCACTTTTGCCACTCTGATTGAGGTATCTCCAAAACATGCATTCTGAACGCATCAACCGCTTCTTCAGGTGTCGAAAAACGTTGACCTCTCATTTTATTTTTTACGGATGGGAATAAAAAGAAGTCATTCGGTGCCAAGTCAGGACTATATGGCGGATGACTCATCAAATCGATGTTTTGCGTGCTCAAAAATGCAGTTGTTTGAGCCGATGTGTGAGAGCTCGCATTGTCGTGGTGAAGAGCGATCCGTTTTTGGTGGTTGGTTTTCCTGATTTCTTGGATGACAACTGGCAAACAAATGGTTGTGTACCACTCAGAATTGACTGTTCTGCGTTGTTCTAGTGGTACGGTTGCGACGTGTCCAGTTTTTCCGAAAAAACAGGCGACCATTTGCTTGGAAGTGCTTCGTGCGCGAACAACTTTTGTTGGATTTGGCTCATCTTGAAACACCCATACGGTCGACTGCTGTTTACTTTCGGGCTCATACGCGTAAATCCATGATTCATCACCTGTCACGATGTCATAGACGTGTTTCGAAGCACCGCAATCGTATTTTTTGAGCATTTCTTTGCACCAATCGACACGAGCCTTTTTTTGAGCGATTGACAAATTGTGTGGGATCCAACGCGAACAAATTTTTTTGACAGTCAAATGTTCATGCAATATTGAATGTATGCTGGTCCCACTAATGCCTAAGGTTGTCTCAATCTCACGATAGGTCACGTGACGATCTTGCAATATTTGTTTGCGCACAGCATCAATGGTTTCCGGAACAACAACTGATTTTGGACGACTTCCACGAAATTCGTCTTGGAGTGAACTACGACCTCGGTTGAATTCACCATACCATCGATAAACACTGGTCCTTGATGGAGCTTCATCGCCAAAAATTGAATTAAGTTCATCCATGCACTGTTGTTGAGTTAATCCACGTCGAAAGTTGTAAAAAATAATCGCACGAAAATGTTCACGATTTAATTCCATTCTTTGGCCGAGATATATCTTTTAAGTTAGTGTAAACGACACAAATAACGCTCATATGTCAAAACGTTCTGAGTACGAATAACCTCAAAAATGTCAAACTTTACGATAGAGCTCTCAGTTGCCAGATTGCAGCAGTAGGGTTGCCCAATCCCGAAATATAAAAGGCAACCCTCGTACTAATATTATCCCAGATTGACCTGTTGAACTGAAACTTTTAACACTTTAATAAATATAACGCGTTCCCCACAAAAAAAAACGACCCTCGCTGTCCGCACATGAATTATTCAAAAACAAATACGACCACAAAACCACCCGTTCATAAATAAGAACCACCCCACGCATAATCCCAACACTTAAATATTTAATCCAGAGGTTATCGCACATGATATTAAATTCCATCCATATTTACAGGACATCCTCGGTTATCCCAGCCGGACTTATCTAAACACGGACTTTATTGGCGGAGCGGTACTTTTACAGTGGCGTCCGGATTTGAAATAGGGGGGGGGGGGGCGCAAACAAATTTACACCGGTTTTGCTACCATTCCGGATTACCAGGGGGGATTAAAATCGCTGCCGCGTGTGTCAGCTTAATCTTTTCCACGATATAATTCCCGGGGAGTTTATCACAGACCGATTTTCATTTCGGAATATTTCCCAACTTCGAAATTAATTGTGTTGTTTGTTATGTTCAGTTATGGAGGCGTAAATATCTAGTCAATTATTAATTGAATTGATGTTAATGTAGTTGTATGAGTTACGTGAAGGTGTTTAGTCACTTAATTAAACACAGTTATATTCCTTTTTTAACTTTTATTTTTCTTTTTTGCTAGATGTACATTTCGGGTACTAAGTACCCATTATCAATAGCTAACTGAATATAAAACGATAAATGTTTACAATATATACCTAGTCGGATTAGGCGGAAAAACCAAAAAAGTAATTTGAATTTTGAAACGAATGCGGTATAGTAGTTCCAGCGCTATATGAAAAAAATTACTTCAGTTTGCGGTTAACTTGTAAATGATAATTGGGGGTTTATGACCATAACCGCAATAAAACTAACCTGCGCTGGCTGCATAGAAAATTCATGACCGAAATGAACAGGGCCGCTACAAGGTGTGTTGTCCCCGGGGCGCGAGGCAAACAGCGGAAGAAAAAATGTTCAGAGATGTTGAGATTAAAAATGTTGATTGTTTAACCGAGTTCATTTAAGTGTAAGAATGAAAAGTTCAAAACATTTATGCTCTTTTAACATTAACTAATATTAAATTGTGTGAATTATCAAACCATAAAACATGTGAAAATACCTACATCCATTTCAAAAAGTGAGGCGCCTCACTTTGAAGTGCTGTATTTTTAAACCAAAAAATCTTAAAAAAATATCCGAGCACGTTTCTATAATCCTGAGTGTTTTTTTTTTTTATTATTATTGAAGAAATCAGATTTTTATCACAAATAATTACTTTTTCGACGGATTTTTACTAACTCTTTCTAAATCCTAATCAGTTAAGTATACAAATTTGAAATAGATACTGGTAAAAGATTAAATCTTTATTTATAGAGTGGTGCAAGAAAGAAATGCATATCTGAACCCTTTCAGCCCCTACTATATCAAAATCCTATTTCAACGTTCTCGGTAATTAAGTATCCGGTTTTTTAATTATAGTTAATTGTTAGAAATTGTTCATAACATAAAATATATAATTTAATTTCCAATAATTTAAATATTTGATTTTTCGTCGATTGAAAACCTCATTGAGAGATTGTGGATGCGCAATGGTTATAATTTTTAATCCACGAAAAATCAAATATTTATATGATTGAAAATTAAATTATATATTTTGCAGGTCAATCTGATATTTTTCAATAATAATAAAAAACACTCTCAGTATTACAGAAACGTGCTCAGATATTTTTTTAAGATTTTTTGTTTTTAAAATACAGCACTTCAAAGTGAGGCGCCTCGCATTTTGAAATGGATCATTAATTAAATTAAAATTTCAATAAAATCGTGTTAGTTATAATAAAGCTACGATTAAATTGGTACAGCAAATTTTGCTTAAACAAAAATTATACGATTCTAAAAATAATGTTATTTTAGAAATTTTCAGGCGCAAGTTTTTACACCACTAATATCAAATTCCATAGTTGAGTTGAATTTTTTTAAGAAGAATGATTATACGATTTCATTAATTTATAAATATTCATAATTAAATTTCGGTAGAATTGTTTAACTCAACTTATTTCTTCTGACAATCTTTTATTTGAAATTTAAACAAACATTATGTAATAAAATGAAAATTTACACTTTATACATATATAATTACACTTTATACATAAATACACTTTATACAAAAATACACTTTATACATAAATTAATTATCAGATTCGTCTGAGTCATTCTCCAAAATATTTATAATAAGCGGTTCCACATGTTTGGAAAAGTATTTATTTTCAATTTCGATGACATGTCGAATGCTGTTCGTCCACTGTTCCTTAGAAATTTCATTTTTAACTACATTTACAGTTCCTTCACTAAACTTAGGATTTGTGTTATTTCGCCGTATTTGAGGTTTTAGTATGCCCCAAATCAATTCAATAGGGTTTAATTCACAATGGTACGGAGGTAAACGTAGCACTTGATGACCCAACTTTTTGGCTTCTTCGTCTATGAAGTGTTTTTTCTTATGTTCTTTTATTTTTAATACTTCGAGCAATTCTTTTTTTGTGTAGGTCGGCTCGAAGTATAACTCATTTTCATATAAAAAATCTGAAATTTCTTTTTTACTCGAATTGGCATTTGGTACTTTTTCAATCTGAACCGAATGGTAGCTAGCATTATCTAGTACAATAACGCTATTCTGCGGTATATTGGGTAGAAGAGATGTCACAAACCACTCAAAAAACACTTTTCTTGACATATCATCGTGGTAGTCCACATTAGCTTTTTTTATATTTTTTGCTGATAAAATAACGCATCATTCACCCATCCTTCTTGATATCCTGCATGGAGAATAATAAGACGTTGTCCCCTTGAAGCTGGTACATTTAGTGAACAGTTATCATCTATCCAACCTTTCTTTACTGTATCGTGTGTGTCTTACCACGTTTCATCCAAGTATATAATTGGTTTATTTGTATTTCTAATTCTTCATATTTCTTCTATATATTTATACCTCCACTCACAAATCCGTTGACTTTCTTTGAGCACCTTCTTTTTGTCGATAGTTCGATATTTAAAACGAATTAATGACAAACATTGAGATATTGTTGTTAAACTGCATTTAACATCAAGCTGTTCTTTCAATTTATATTGAAGCCAGTTTAGAGTTAGAACAAAATTATTTTTAAAACTATTATAAATTATTCTTCTCACTCCACGGCCGTGATCTTCCACAGTAAATTTTTTTAGGACTCCTTTATCTGTCCTAATTTTCCTCGGTATAATTCCGTTGGTAACTAGTCGCCTCACTGTCGTTTTAGAAATGTTTGTTAAATTTGCAGTCTCGGAGATTAGAGGGTCTTCGGTGCCAAATTTTCCTTGTTGTTTTAAACTGTCGTATACATTTAAGATAATCTTTTTTGCGTCTTCAGATAAAACAATTCTATTGTTGGATTTTGATAAAATTTCTTCTCCATTTTCATCAGCATTTATTAAATTTTCTTCGTTTTCATGTTGGTGAAAATGTTGTTGATCGTGTTCGCTATTCCACGGTCTCCACATGATAGTTGTTTGCAATAACTGCTTAAAGTCTGGTATAATATTGGAACAGATCAATTAACTAATGTGCACGATTAACTGGACTATTACCTGGGGTTGACGCGTATTTATCATAAAGTTAGGACACCCCCTCCACCACCACCGAGAGTTCTTAAAGTGGGGCATGTATGTGTTATTTTTCCATAAGAACGAACAACGGCTCATCTTTGATAATAATGAAAATTAAGATTTGAGATTTACACACATTATACATTGAAGTTATGTGAATAATTTAAAATGTTTTTACGTAAAAGGAATTATAACTAAAATAAATATAAATTTAATTGTGACACACTAAAAAGATGTCATATAAATGTTGAGATATTGTATAGACGAATTGGTTTACCTGTGTGATATTACTTTAATTAATTGAAATACTTGTTATAAATAGGGTGTATGAATTAGATTATTCTAAGTTAAATATTAAATAAAATGAGCTGTTGTTTCAAAACCTCCATAAGAGCAATAAACATTTTAGTATTACTTTTGTTTAAAAGATGGCAATAAAATACATTTAGAAATAAGTTATAATATAATTTAATTGATAGAATTTGTTTGTATAGAGTGTTGGATGCCGAGACCCACCTCAAAAGTAGTAAAAAATATTTTGTGAAAATATTTAACACAGTTTTATTTAAAATGATCGATTATTTAATTAAAATCATGAAAGCAATAATCAAAAAAATAAAAATGAAAAAAAACAACTCTAAATATGTATTATAAATCACACGAAAAAGTATACTTTTAGTAGAAATTGTTATGAACAATCATTTTGTCGGGAAGTCCAGAATTTGAGTTTATCTGGGATATCCCCAATACCTTTTAATCTTGGGCCTCTTGGTTCCTTATTGCATAATGGGTCAAATTGGCCATTAGTTTTTCGAGGCATGTCGAGATGTTCAGAAGTTAAGTTAATTTGGGATATCCCCAGTACCTTTTAATTCCGCCAATGACAGGATTATATACATATAATCCTGTCATTGGCCCTAATACAATTTTCTTAATAACCTTTACCTGTATAATCGCTAAGAGCCGTTCATTCGCTATTTCACGCTAATGTACAATTGAGTTCGATTATTGTAATTGATACTTTGTAATATTTAAAAAGAGTAATTAATATTATTGTATATATTTAATACCAATATTTTTTAAATAAAAAAATGTATAAGTTAAAGTTAGGGCCGTTAGTTAATTTCTTAGAAAAATAAATGATATTTAGATATATTTTTAAAATGTCAAAATTATTTCATTTGATTTTCAGTTATTTTGGCTATAATTACGATTTTTGAAAATACTGCTTTAATAAAACATAATATATACAGTTGTATATACAACATTGAAACATTTTTAATTTTAATTACTAATTAAATTATTATAATTAAATTAATATTTACTTATCGACTATCAAGAAAAATACATCATTTTTATAAAACTTTTATATACATACAAAAATAACATGCGATTAACAAAAATTCAATCATAAAGGGGTGACATATTTTGGATGTAGATTGTGTATCAATTAATAAGATGTAAATTGATAGAGAAGTGTTAAGAAACAGAACTTCATGCTAATAAGAGTATGAAACAATTTATCGACTAGAAAACAAGTTGCAACCGTCATTTAACTCTTTCAATCAGATAACTGACGTTTGTATCGTAAGAGCTGCAAATTAAAGTGTTTTCCTTGGTATACATTTATTGGACTATCTATCTCGAAAACGTTAAAATTTAATTATGGATATCCGCGTTAAAATAAATGGTGACAACTGGTGTAAATTAAATTATAAGTTCAACAAAAACTATTAAAATGATAGGGAATTTAACCAATTTCCCTTTATTTTAGACTAGATTTAACTCTGCTGTCAAACGTTAAATTTAACGTTTTCGATAGAGAATACCACCGAATGTGCATTTTTACATATCTACGTCAGTCATTGGAATGAAATGTTCTAATACGGACCTGAAATTATGCAGCCGACTCACGGCCGAGCATGCAATAAGCTGTTTGCTGAGGGATACTTTTATTGAGGATTATGGTTTATGGTGTTATAAAAGTATAAAAATTTATTGCAAATTTGAAATCATTTTTTTCATATAGCGCTGGAAGATCTATACCCATTAGCTAACTGAATATAAAACGATAAATGTTTACAATATATACCTAGTCGGATTAGGCGGAAAAACCAAAAAAGTAATTTGAATTTTGAAACGAATGCGGTATCTTGGAAATGGGGGTGTTGGGGATTATTCGGCTTCGGACTTGGGAGGGTTCACAATGGTTTTAATGAGGATTATCTGTTGGATAATAAATTTAATCAGGGGTTCGTTATTGGGCTTAAATCGAAATTGAGTAATTCTGTCTTATTTTTTATCATTTCTATCGCTTCTAACATATTTAATTGATAACTGCTAGATTCCTTTAATAATTTGACTTTATTTATGTTGAATTTGTGGCCTGTTGTCAAAGTATGATGAGCAATTGCTGATTTGTCAGGGTTTTGGCTTTTGATGTGGTACATATGTCCTTTGAATCTGATGTGCACGTTTTTTTTGTTTCTCTAATATACAATTTAGTACAATTATTGCAATTGACTGAGTAAATCCCTGAATTCGGCAACTGGTCTTGTTTTTCAATAGTATTACCAAATAACATTTTAAGTTTGGTATTGGTGTAATGTGCAGGAATGAAATTGTATTTTTTGAATATTTTATTTAAATGTTGGTTCGTTTTTGGCTCATGAATTATTTTTATAGATTTCTTATTGTTGTCTGATTCTAGAATTGGTTCTAAAGTGGTTGTGAATTGGATGTTATGATGTCTAATGTGTCTGTTGATTAATTTTTGAATTGTTCTCTTACTATAGTTTAAATATTATGCAATTTTAAATATGAATTTAAATTCTTTTTTCCTATTTTCTTTTGAAATTGGGAGTTTTACTGCTTTGTGGATCATGCTATTATGAATTGTCGTTTGAAAAATTCAGGAAATAATTTAAGGACTCTTTTTAACGAAATATCTTTTGCGATAACGAATTAATTTTAAGGCTCATTTAAGTGCTGATAATTTATTGCCTTATTTATGTATTTACCGCAGTCTCCTTCTACAAAGTTTAAGTACATATATACATAATAATTTTGAAATTTAATCGGTATGTAAACGTCCGCAGATTACAGTTTGATGTGCCATTTTTTTTTTTGACAAAAAAAATGTTTTTCTTGTAATGTGCATTTGTGGTTTGCGATTGTGAAGCAATCCGTGTTTGTTGTCGGAAATATGACGTTAATATTCCCATAAATCACTGAACCGGCGAGGGTTTTGTGTTAAAGTAGATTGTTCGTAACACAATAATGATATTAGCTGGTTTGATCGATGCTGTGATATGCAAATGGAAATAATCACTATCTTTTCATTGATATTTATGCTGAAACGGCCTCGCGGCAGCTTTATTTGTGCAGGAAAATTCACGTGGAAATAACCTAGATTGTCTAAATGTGAGTGTTTCGTTGTAACAAAAAAATAGAAGAGTTATTGGGAAAAATGGATATGGGCTGACCTCGAGTGTCTAAATAAAATCGAGTTGATTTCATTGATTGTTCAAGTGCGAATGAAGGGATGAATATTTCTTGAATAACTTTCTCATTTATTACATGGTGAAACATTTTAAAATAATATTGAAGGAAAAATTAAAAACACTTGGTTTGTTTCACTATTTGATAGTGAATAGTAAAACAAACAAAGCGATGAAATCACAGTAAATGTGAATCTGTTTATTAATTATCTAAATATACATACAGCGAGTTCTTTTTTTAAGTATACATATCCCAGTTATAGCGCATACATTTTAATCGTTAGGTATTCGTTATATTTTAAAAGTGTTCAATTTGATACTTTAAACGAGGGTTTTCCACTCCCAGACTAAGCATGAAGTGAAATTTCGAGTTTAGAAAAGCCCCGTGAAAATTTGTCGAGGGTCGCGCAGCGACCCGAGACAAATTTTCTGGGCTTTTCTAAACTCGAAATTTTACTTCATGCGCCACGCGCATGAAACACTGATTTCAAGTGAGGTTCAAATATAAATAAATTTACAATATTTTTGTTTTGTACGCGTGGCGCATGAAGTAAAATTTCGAGTTTAGAAAAGCCCAGAAAATTTGTCTCGGGTCGCTGCGCGACCCTCGACAAATTTTCACGGGGCTTTTCTAAACTCGAAATTTTACTTCATGCTTAGTCTGGGAGTGGAAAACACTCGTGTATAGCTTCAAATTGAACTCTTCTAAAAAAATTTACCTCATGATTAGTCTGGGAGTGGAAAGCACTCGTTTATAGCTTCAAATTGAACTCTTCTAAAAGAAACAACGTGTACATTTTTCTTTCTTTTAGGTAAACATATGCATAAGCTGTACATTTTCCAACATTCGTTGTTTTTCAAATGAACTTAATTTGAAGCTATAAACGAGTGTTTTCCACTCCCAGGCTAAGCATGAAGTAAAATTTCGAGTTTAGAAAAGCCCCGTGAAAATTTGTCGAGGGTCGCGCAGCGACCCGAGACAAATTTTCTGGGCTTTTCAAAACTCGAAATTTTACTCCATGCGCCACGCGCATAAAACACTGATTTCAAATGAGGTTTAAATATAAATAAATTCACAATATTTTTGTTTTGTACGCGTGGCGCATGAAGTAAAATTTCGAGTTTAGAAAAGCCCAGAAAATAAGCTGTAAATTTTCCGACATTCGTTGTTTTTCAAAAGAGCTTAATTTGAAGCTTTAAACGAGTGTTATCCACTCCCAGGCTAAGCATGAAGTAAAATTTCGAGTTTAGAAAAGCCCCGTGAAAATTTGTCGAGGGTCGCGCAGCGACCCGAGACAAATTTTCTGGGCTTTTCTAAACTCGAAATTTTACTTCATGCGCCACGCGTACAAAACAAAAATATTGTGAATTTATTTATATTTAAACCTCACTTGAAATCAGTGTTTTATGCGCGTGGCGCATGAAGTAAAATTTCGAGTTTAGAAAAGCCCAGAAAATTTGTCTCGGGTCGCTGCGCGACCCTCGACAAATTTTCACGGGGCTTTTCTAAACTCGAAATTTTACTTCATGCTTAGCCTGGGAGTGGATAACACTCGTTTAAAGCTTCAATATATATAGTGAAGCATTACATAAGAATGTGTAATACGACATCAGTAATAATCATAGAATGACAGACATAGAGATGGCCAGGTGGTTCGTGCTGCATGTGTGTGTAATATTAATGAAGTCACTTAACTCAAATCCATTTATTAATAGTTGGTAAGTATTGTAGAAATAACGAAACACAAACATGTTAAGATTGACTGCACAGGTAAAATCAATATAGAAAATAAAGCGATTATCACAGAATGTATTAATATCACAGAATTAGTATTAGGGTTAGTAAGGCTTATTCTAGAAATAACGAAATACAAACATGTTAAAATTGAGTGTAAAGATAAAATGTATATAGTAGTTAAAGCTATTATCACAGAATGTATTGATGTCACGCAGTGTTAGTAAGGATTAAGTTAAGTTAAAAGGAACTAAACTTTATTAAAACACACACACAATAGAGGCAACATGTTAAAACATAATGTATAGTCTATTCCGAGTTCAAATTGGAACATGCTAAAGAAATTCGTCAGTACTGTAGAAGGCTTTACACAGTAGGAAATCTTTAATTACTGCTTTAAATTGTACAAAAGGCAGGTTTCTTGTTTGTAACGTTAATTTATTAAAGAAATGTAACCCAAAGTGATTTGGTCCCATGCGCGACTTTGTGAGCCGCATTCTTTGTAAACATAGATTTTCCCTGTGGCGCGTAGAATAATTATGGGCAAGAGTTGGGATTATATTCAGATTCTTTTTCACGTAACAAAGACACTCCAGTACAACAGACTTGGTAGAGTGAGTAATTTTAGTGTCACGAAAAATTCTTTGCAGTCGACTGTATAGGTAATGCCAGCCACAATTCGGACAGCTCGTCTTTGCAAGGCAAAAATGCGATGCCTAGAAGTGGAATGTCCCCAAACTAGAATAGCGTAGCGTAAATGCGATTCGATGAGACCAAAGTAAGCAATGCGAAGAACATCAAGCGAAGCTTCTCTTGACAGGTTCCTCAAACAGATAATGTTTTTGGAGAGAGTAGTTGCCAATTCATTGCCATGTATATTCCACGATAGAGCCGAATCTAGGTGAACACCCAAGAACTTAATGTGTATTATGTGAACTATCTGCCTTGGAAGTGGAAAACATTAATGTCTGGGTCTTAGACTCGTTCAATATTAGCTTATTACTGGTGCACCATGATGAAACCGCACCCAGTCGAATATTGTTTGTTTCAAGAGCTTCAACTTCTGTTCTCCCCACGCTTACCACGGTCGTTTCATCTGCAAACAACAACATGCATAAGTCATCAACGCATTTTGGTGAATCATTAATAAATATTAAGAATAGTACAGGGCCCAAAATTGATACTTGAGGAACACCGTGTACTATTCATTACAAAGATGATGTATTACTATTTATTTCCACCGCTTGCTTTCTATTTGATAGGTACGACAGTACGAGATCCAAACTCTTGGCATGAAAATTGTAGTTGCTGAGTTTAGTAATTAGCAAATCATGTGCGACACAATCAAAAGCCTTGCTTAGGTCTAAGAAAGAACCTAAGCAATTGGTTTTGTTTTCAAAGCAAGCGATAATCTTGTCGCATAAGTGAATAAGTGCGTTAGTTGTGTTTAACTTAAACCTAAATCCGAACTGCTTTGCATAAAATAGATTATTTGTTTCAAAATAATCCACTATTAGAGCCTTGAGAATGTTCTCTACAATTTTAGATATTACAGGAAGTAGGGATATAGATCTGTAATTGTTAATGTTATTACGATCGCCTTTTTTGAAAATTGGTATGACTTTTGCCAATTTTAGGACATCGGGGAATTCGGAAGAGGTTATGCAAATATTTATTAGTTTTGTCAGCGGACCTACTATTAGATCTTTAATAATCTTTATTAGTTCTGTATTAAATCCATGTATGTCAATAAATGAACTATTTTTAAGTTTTCTAATAGCTTCTCTAACCTGACATTCTGAAATAGTTTTGAACATAAACTGAGTACTAGTATCGGTCTGGATTTGGAAAGAAGGGCTAACAGGTGCAGTTGACAGGGAACTGTGTAGATTTCCAGCTACGTTGGTGAAAAAGGTGTTAAATTCATCACACGATATATTACACACACCGTCAGGCACATTTTGTATGTTACGCACGTTATCGATTACGGACCATGATGCCTTGGATTTGTTTTTGGCTCGCACTATGTAATCCTAGGCTGATTGTTGTTTCTTTACTTTAATAGCCAATCTATACTGTCTCCTGAACAAATCGCGATCCCTCTTTGCTAATATCGACGGGTGACGTTCATTGTATTCTTGGAGAAGCCTCATGATTTCTCTCATGTGTCGTATACTAGCATCGAACCAATTTAGGGATTGGACGTTACGATTTCCTTTGTAAGTTCGCATGGGAAACGCAATATCCCTGCAACAGCACAGATTAAACATAAAGTCTGACCATTTTTCGTTCACAGTAAGTGTGTTCGAAACTATATAGTTAACTCTTTGATTTGGTTGGCGTTCACTTTGTGGTACATCTTTATAAAATAATATTAAAACACTTAACTTTGTTTTACCACTTTAATTAACATTTTACAGTGACTATAGTTTCGACTACAAGCTAGTCATTATCATTATGTAGTTAACATTTATTTCCGCTACTCTGTGGAAGAAATGAAACTTTCCCATTTGAGTAAGCGGTCTGTAAGAGTGTGCAATGTCAGATTTAACATTTGAGGGATTCACAATGCGAGCCGACAAATCCAAATGGTCCGACAAAGCCGTATCAATAAATCCAACCTCTATGTATTCGTTACGTATGTTGGTAAATATGTTGTCGATGCAGTATTGTTTTCGGGTGTTAAAGGTAATCAGTTTTCTCAGATTGAAGCTAATCATGAAATCCATCAAGGCCATCTCAGTTTCATTGTTGGAATTAAACTGATCATTAAAATCTCTACCGAGCACAATGAAATTTTGTAGATGTCTGAGTCGATCTAAAAAGTTAGACAATACATTTAAAAACATGTTATAATTTCCAGAGGGTGCACGATATACATTAATAGTATACATATTAAAATCAGAGATAAAAGCACAACTTATTTCACAGTCCTTTTCGACACTGATTGAACAAGTGATATTATTGTATTCCAGTACTTTCAGTTTATTGTCTACAAAAATAATTGTACCACCGTGATTGCTGGTTACACGAGAGAAGTGTGCCTTGGCATGTAAATTGTTAATTTTACACAATTGACATTCAATATTTGATAACCAGTGTTCTGAGATTGCCAGCACTGTGAAAGGCTTGTCATACAGTAATGCTTCCAATTCGTTAAATTTATTGCGTAAAGATTACACATTTAAAAATAGTACATGCAATTCATTAATATCACCTTGTTTATCAATTTTTTTCTTGTTATTAATGCCCGTCAAGTTGAGATTGGCGGAGTAGGAAATGGCGGAAAATTCGTGTTGGTTTTATCTTCCCGGCGCAAGGTATATCTTCGTATGCGAAGTCCCACTGGCCATGTATGTTCGTCATTGAGATCCTTTAGATCAGCGGTCCGCAACCCTGGGGTCGCGACCCCATGTGGGGTCGCGAAAGATATTTATGGGGTCGCCAAAAAAGTCAACAAGGTCCTGTACTTATCGAATTTTATTAAGGTTTATGCATAAAATATAATCTCTCTTTACATACACAATTACACTATGTCCTTAAAACGGAGAGAATCGAAAATAATTACGACTGTACAACCTGTCCAGTCCCGCCCGTCACAACCTCACCGCTCCCGCGCCGCGCCCCCACCCCGATCTCTCTTTCTTCGTTAAGTCAATTCTATCCGAACGTGCGTACTCATCGCCGCTTTGTCGATTGCAAATACATACTAAATTGATGTCAAAACACGAAAGATTACTTCTGTAGAAAGTTTTATTTGAAAGATTAGTGTTCTCGTGGATAACCACGCACACGGTAAGTAACTGTGCACTCATACTTAGATAATAAAGTGAGGCGTCATCGCGGCGCGGCCATGTTGGAGGCGTGGGTTCAATAACAAAACCAGCGCGAATTTATAACTTCTATACTTTTAAATTATAATTCATTATACATATTATTTTAACAATGGCCAATATTTTATGAAATAAAATTTATTTTTTATTATAAAGTGTACTCAGCAACTGTCAATAAAAATATTTCTTACGCTTCACTTATGTATTTTTTTGCTTGTCTATTTGTGCTTCGTTGAAAATAAATTTGAAGTAAATCCTGTTACCACGCGAGCATATGACGAAAAATCTAATATTAATCGTTTGGAATACATTTTTTATTTATTAATGCGTATTTATTATTGCAGTTAACAATGGATAAGTGGCTAATAAAACGCACATCTAAAGATGCAGGTGGCGGAAGTCCTAATAACGCATCACAAATCAAAAGAATTAAACACGTAGTTCTTTACAACAGTGTCGCCTCAGATTCTACAATGACAACTACTGTTACGAGTAATATAAGTCGTGAAAACAATGCCGCCACTTCAAGTACTAGTAGTGTTATTACTATCGATGACAGCAGAGCAACATCTAGTTCCACTACTGTAACTATTAGTTATAACAGCGATGATTGTAGTTCAACAGCCACATCACCTTACACATCGATACAGAGAGTGACGCTTCAACTTCAACTAAACAAGCAACAGTTACATCGGAGACAACTGGGAAGCGTCAACGCATTTTTAAAGAATCGTACATCCAGTTTGGTTTTAAATGTACAGTGTTGAATTTTGAACAACGTCCACAGTGCGTTGTTTGTTTGGAGGTTTTGGCAAATGAGAGCATGAAGCCGGCCAAACTGAAAAGGCACCTAGAAACTAAGCATCCACAGTTAAAGAATAAAGATGAATCTTATTTTAAACGACTTGCCACCAAACTAACGTCACAGCAGGTTGATTTCCAAAAATACACAACAGTTAACCAAAAAGCGTTACAAGCATCTTTCGAGGTTTCCTTTTTGATTGCCAAAACTAAAAAACCTCACAACATTGGCGCGACGCTCATTTTGCCAGCTGCAATGAAAATGGTTTCGATCATGCAAGGAGAAAAGTATGCCAATGTACTGAAAACAATTCCATTATCAAGTGACACTGTTCATCGTCGTATCAATCTACTTGCAGATGATATCAAAATACAACTTATAGATCGCGTGAAAGCGAGTCCCTATTATGCTATTCAGCTGGATGAAAGCACTGATGTAGCTAATGTAGCTCAACTTCTGATATTTATCCGATACCGATATGAAAACGACATATGCGAAGATTTGTTATTTTGTCAGGGATTAGAAGGAAGAACAAGCGGTGAAGCAATTTTTAATGCAGTTAAACCTGTTTTGAACTCCATGACATAAAGTGGGAATATTGTGTATCTGTGTGTACAGACGGCGCAGCTGCATTGACCGGCTCCAAAACAGGATTCAAAGCAAAAGTAACCGAGATTGCACCTCACGTAGGCTTTGTTCACTGTATGATTCACCGTGAAGCCCTTGCAGCAAAACATTTGCAACCAGATGTAAATAAAGTGTTGGAACAAGTCGTAACAATAATAAATTTTATTAAAGCTCGCGCATTAAACAGTCGCCTTTTCAAAATAATGTGTCGTGAAATGGGATCAGAATACGAAAATCTACTGTTACATACGGAGGTCAGGTGGTTATCGCGAGGAAAAATACTCCGACGTGTATTTGATCTCAAAGATGAAATCAGAATATTTCTACTTGAACGGGAACCAAAGCTAGCGGAATATTTCTTGAATGAAAATTGGCTGGCAACAGTTGGTTATCTTTCGGATATTTTTGAAAAACTTAACGATTTAAATCAATCGTTGCAAGGGAAGAGTACAAATGTATTGATTTTAGCTAACAAAATAAAAGCTTTTTGTAGGAAAATAAGTTTGTGGATAGACGAAGTCAGTGCTGAAAACTACGAGATGTTTGCATGTTTGGAGAAATTTTCTGAAGAAAACCATATAAAGCTCGAAGAAGAAATTAAAACCAAAATCATGATGCATCTTACAAACCTTAAGCAAGACTTGGAAATAAGATTCCCAGATACGTCACACGGCGATCAATGGATAATTAATCCATTCACTTGTGATCTTAACACTGTGAAGATGAACTTAAAAGAAAAGGAGCAGCTGATCGATTTAATGTCCGATGAAAGCCTTCATCTATTTTCAAAACCACGGATCTATCCGAGTTCTGGATAATGACGGAAAAGAAATATCCACTGTTATTCAAAACATCTCTGCTGAAATTGCTGCCATTCGCATCTACATACCTTTGCGAGACAGCTTTCTCCACATTAACTGCTATAAAAACAAAATATCGCTCCAGACTTAACGTAGAACCTGATTTGAGGGTGTCTGTTTCTGATAATATATCACCAAGAATTAATATACTGACTGCAAGTGTGCAAGCACAAGGTTCACATTAGTTTGTAAAGTTACGTATATGTACCTTTTTCTTTAAATAAAATATTAAAATAATTGCTTGTCTCATTTAATGCCATCATAAATATTACTCGTATGTTAAATGCATATTTTCTAGTTTGCTCTAATATTACTTTCCAAAATAAATAAACTCTTCAATATAAATAATTTACGAAATAAAAACAGCTAACTTCGTTACCTGAACCAACCTTTGCACTTGTTAACTTAGTGTTTTTTTTCTGGGGTCGCTCATAACTCTTTTTTTAATTTTGGGGTCGCAATATCAAAAAGGTTGCGGACCGCTGCTTTAGATAACTGAAATCTGCGGCTAGTTTGAACGACTTATTCCATTCTTTTGTTTCCAGTTCCTCCAAGACGTGTATATTAATATCCGGGAATATTGTGGTTAGATACTCCCTGATTGTAGCGGATTCAACTGTGTGGTTGCAGTTACCTACATAAATCCACGCCCACTTTGGCGGTGCACACAGTACATGATCGGCTCCTCTTGTCCCTGTAATGGTTTAGCGTCTTCTTTTCCTGTTGGTTTTAACAGTCCAATTTCCTTCATTGTTTTCGATTGCATCGGCTTGCTTCGTATTTAGGTTAGAATGAGATGTATTTTCCTGAGCATGCGCGTTCTGTATCACCTCCTGTTCTTTGTTGAATGTGTTTACATTCGTACTTAAGTTGCCGTCTTGCTTGATCGATGCTTGGCTAACTTCACGAATATTTATGTTAGGACTAACCTCGGTTGATTGTTTTTTCTTTGTGTTTGGCACGGAGTGACCATCCTGTTTTTTACGTATTTTATCTGTATTTACAATTTTGTTGGAATTACAGATTTTTTTCTCGTTCTCCGTCTGGTTTAATTTGTCTAATAGATATTTATTAGTTTCTATTAGTGCCTCATTATTTAATTTTAGAGATCTATTTATTTCTTACAATTGATTGATCGTTTTAATTTGATATTCCAGTTTTATTTTCCTATTTACCTCAGCGGTTTCATATTCTTCATCGGATGAGGTTAGGTTTACTTCTGTATTGGTTTTCTTGTTACCAGGGCAAGTATGAAGATCCAGGCATGAACGATGGTAGACGTTGTCACAATCACTGCACTGTCTAGCGTCTGTTACTTTTTGTTTGCACTTATTACACTTATTTTTAGCATTGTTATCGTCAACTGTTGCCGACATCGGCGGCGCCATGTTTTATACGATGTTTTTGCTAGAAGAGTTCAATTTGAAGCTATAAACGAGTGTTTTCCACTCCCAGACTAAGCATGAAGTAAAATTTCGAGTTTAGAAAAGCCCCGTGAAAGGGTCGAGGGTCGCGCAGCGACCCGAGACAAATTTTCTGGGCTTTTCTAAACTCGAAATTTTACTTCATGCGCCACGCGTATAAAACACAGATTTCCAGTTAATTTCGAATATACATAAATTTCATAATATTTCAGTGTTTTATACGTGTGGCGCATAAAGTAAAATTTCGAGTTTAGATAAGCCCAGAAAATTTGTCTCGGGTCGCTGTGGAATATTTCTTGTTTTTTTTTTTTTAATTCAATTTGAAGCTTTAAACGAGTGTTTTCCACTCCTAGACACAGCATGAAGTAAAATTCAAGTTTACAAAACACCCGTGAAAATTTGTCGAGGGTCGCGCAGCGACCCGAGACAAATTTTCTGGGCTTTTCTAAACTCGAAATTTTACTTCATGCGCCACGCGTATAAAACACTGAAATATTATGAAATTTATGTATATTCGAAATAAACTGGAAATCTGTGTTGTATACGCGTGGCGCATGAAGTAAAATTTCGAGTTTAGAAAAGCCCAGAAAATTTGTCTCGGGTCGCTGCGCGACCCTCGACAAATTTTCACGGGGCTTTTCTAAACTCGAAATTTTACTTCACGCTTAGTCTGGGAGTGGAAAACACTCGTTTAAAGCTTCAAATTGAACTTAAAAAAAAAAGAGAAATATTTCACAGCGACCCGAGACAAATTTTCTGGGCTTTTCTAAATTCGAAATTTTACTTCATGCTCCACGCGTATTAAACACTGAATTATTGGGAAGGTTACAATATACTACTAGAGCAATATACTAAAGACGTATATATTAAACTTTACTTAAGACCAGTGTTTTATACGCGTATAATTTTATAAAACAATGTTCATGCTTTCCCTTCTGCAACCTTGTCAGTTTTTCTGTTCTCTCTCGAACGTCTAAATTAAGAGCAAAGCAAAAACTCTTGTGAAATATGAAAGTTGTCAAGTTTTTCAATAAAAGTAGTTGGGCAGGACTTTAATGGGTCTCGTGAACGGTGAAGGATCCCTCTTTGTCGCTCAATCCGGGAACGTGTCAATCTTCCCCATTCTCGAGAGATTTAGAAGAGAGGAAAAAACGGAGAAAGGGATTTTCATTATTCTAACATGAAAAATTTCAGGCAGTAATTTAACAACCGCCGCAAACCTAGTAAATATACAGAAAATTAATATCGTCGAAATTTATTTCACTTTTAGGCAAAATGCCGGTTTCGTTAAAATTCTTAAGAGGAAGTTGACCGCTATGAAAACGCAAAAAACTTAGCATATTGTCGTCTTAACTACACCCTTATTTAGAGATGAAATATTTTGAAAAAATAGGCATACTTTAAGGAAAGTGGAATCTGATTGCCTGTCTCAATAAAATATTTCCCACTTTGCGGTCAAAGTGGGAAATATTTTATTGAGACAGGCAATCAGATTCCACTTTCCTTAAAGTATGCCTATTTTTTCAAAATATTTCATCTCTAAATAAGGGTGTAGTTAAGACGACAATATGCTAAGTTTTATGCGATTTGATAGCGGTCAACTTCCTCTTTATAAAAAAATATCAAACATCGTTAAACTAGCGTAATCGTATCTTCAATATAATTTTTTTCTGAAACATTTATAAAAAAATATTGGGAAACTAAATGAGTCACATTGTAGAAGAATTCTTTTCGAAGAATTTCAATTTTTCCCATTAATTTCTATCGTAAAATAAATTCACTGGGATGTCGCGCGATATTGAATTTTCAGAAAATTTGAAAAACTGTTTTACGCCCGACATCCTAGTGACTATATTTAACCAAATAAATAAATGAAAAAATCACATATCTTTGCAAAGGAATTATCTACAATGTGACTGATTTAGTTTTTCAATATTTTTTATAGATACTGCAGACAAAAATAAAATTAGGAACGTGATTTCGCTAGTTTGCTAATGTTTGATATTATTTTATGAAATAACGGTAAAACTATAAAATAATTTATTGAGACGAGCTTAAAGATTGTACTTTCCTTGAAGTATACCTATTTTTTCAAAATATTTCATCTCTAAAGAAGGATGTAATTAAGACGGCAGTATGCTTAGTTTTATACGTTTAGACAGCGGTCGACTTCCTCTTAACACATTCACAGCAATTAAAACCTTGAAGTCCGAAACGCGTCTGTGGGTATCTGGTGCCGGAATACTGAACACAAATTCAATTTTGATATTTGTTTTCTGGTTTCACAAACAGAGTTCTGTTCGTTCGTGGACGAAACAGTGACCTGTATATGCATTTTGTGCATTTGTGTCACTGACGATGCCACTATGAAGCATTAGATGGCGTTAGCTATCGAAATCCATTAATAAAATTATACTTACTGAATACTTCGTGAACTATTAATGCAATAATATATTTATATTTTATTATATTTTTATTTTATTTCTCTGCCTGTCGATAAATGAAGTTATCGGGATTTGACAGCTTTGTTTTCCCTTTGTATGACATATAAGGGAAAGTAAAAAATAAATGTGTATTATTCCAAAAGTGCTCTCTTACATATTTTTGGAATAATACACATTTATTTTTACTTTTCCCCATATGTCATACAAAGGGAAAACAAAGCTCTCAAATCGCGATAACTCGTTTTGTCGACAGGCAGAGAAAAACTTTTCAAACAAAATCGACGCGGAATTTGATATAGTTTCCATCAGTCAATAAAACAACAATCGATCTATTATGTCAATTGTTTTAATGATGAATCGAGTATTTTCCACTCCCGGATTAAGCATGACGTAAAATTTTGAGTTTAGAAAAGCCTGAAAATTTGGATTTGGTCGCGCAGCGAAGCGGAGCGACAAATCCAAATTCAGGCTTTTCTAAACTCGAAATTATACTTCATGCGCCACGCGTACAAAACACTGATTTAATGTAAGAATGATTTTTAACCGAAAGCGATATTGACCGACTAATGTCACGATTGTCAACTGTCCAATTGACGAGTGAAATAAGTTTAGTATATCAATTGTTTAAATGGCGGGGAAATTGCTATGATGGTCACATCGCCATTTGTATTATTATTATTATTATTATTTATTAACGGATAACACCTTTTTTACAAAATATTAACATTATAAATTCGATTAAAAAAACTAAGATACATGTTGTAATAGGTCAGTAGGGGTCATGTGCAAATATTATTTTTGACGAAATTAAATTAAAATATTAGTACAAAAATCACCCAAGAAAATAATAAAGAAAAATCAACATCGAGTAAATACGAGAATAACATTAGTCGATCAAATTTTTTTATGTGAAAGAAATAACAAATGCAGCATCGCCTTAAAATAATAAACAAGTACCGGCGCGTGGAGAAATGCTAAGACATACAGAAAGATTCAGTTCAGGGTTTAACGAACGCAAACACAACAAGTGTGCAAAGTCAGGGAAATGAAGTTGACGTCAGAGAGGGATGGGTTTTGTGACCAAATATGGTAGTAGATAAAGTCTAAGCAACAAAATTTGGGGAAGGGAAAACTTTGAGAGCAGCAAAGAAACGATTCTAAAAAGCAGTTAGTTTTGGGACAGGGACTAGGACAGTCAGTATTTAAATGTAAATGGGGACAGTTGACAATGATAAGTTTCTGTGGGATGTGAGCTAGTGAAGTAATGTTGATTAAAAGAGTTAAGTATTGAGAATGGAATTAGAGAATGGAGAATGGAGTTAGGGATAACAACGTTGGAGAGACTATCACGTAAGAGTAAAATTAATTCTACATTAAACCGACTAAGTTGAAATCAAACAAACAAAACCAGCGAAATAATTTAAACATCTGAGAAAGGGGGAAGATGGGGGGGGGAGAGAATAAGGGATGTATGGTGGTTGATGTGTAAGGCCGAATTGAGCGAGAAAACGAGGTATGTCCTACTAACTAATCGAAACAGTCGATTGATGTGTTAGGCCAATCCGAGTCAGTATTGCACTAAGTGTCCTACTAACTAACCACACGAATGAGGGATGTATGGTGGTTGATGTGTAAGGCCGAACTGAGCGAGAAAACGAGGTATGTCCTACTAACTAATCGAAACAGTCGATTGATGTGTTAGGCCAATCCGAGTTAGTATTGCGCTAAGTGTCCTACTAACTAACCACACGAATGAGGGATGTATGGTGGTTGATGTGTAAGGCCGAATTGAGCGAGAAAACGAGGTATGTCCTACTAGCTAATCGAAACAGTCGATTGATGTGTTAGGCCAATCCGAGTTAGTATTGCGCTAAGTGTCCTACTAACTAACCACAAGAAAAAAATAACTCGATTATGAGTGGAGCGAGGTGAAAGGTCGTTCCGCTCATTAATCGAAAATGAATGGTGATTGATGTGTAGGGCCGATGTGAGAGATTGTCCCACTAACTAATCGCAAGTGTGTCGAGTGTGTGATGCTAGCTCCGAGATGGTTTTTGTGGGTTTCCCATCTCGTAATGCAAATGCAGGGGCTAGTTAATTTTGCTCCCACAAGTAGAGTCATACATTTTTTTGAGTTTAACCAAATGCACATGACTTCTAAGCATAAACGTTGGGTAATATATTTTATGAATATAAATAATATTAGAAATGTCATGAAAGGTCAATAAACTTTGCATACGTTAAGCTCATATCCTGTTTTATTTATTGTCCACACATCCTCCTAGTCAAATTAAAAGGGAAGAAAGACAAAGTATTTACGATAATGCATATTGACACAAACAACGAACCTGGTAAATAAATAAAAGGGTTACTACATACACAACACAACGTAAACAATAATACAAATTATAAATTTGTACAATACCTAGGGTCGAATCATTACAATGTTTATTTTACTTATAAATATTATACTAGCTTAAATTAAACAAATAAACCTAAAAGTATTCTATCAAGTCATTTACAATTATGCGGTAGTAATTCCAGTTTTTAAAAAAGGTGACCGTACTATTTGTAATAATTATAGGCCTATATCTCTACTTCCCGCATTATCCAAGAAATTTGAAAAAATTATGTTCGAACAAATGATAGATTTCCTTGGTGAGCACAAAATCATTAATTGTAGTCAGTATGGCTTTCGCAGAGGTCGATCTACTAGGGATGCAATCATTGCACTTGTAGAAGAAATATACAATGACTTCGAAAATAAATCTCACTCAGTAGCTACCTTTTTAGACCTGAGCAAGGCTTTTGATTGCATTTCACATGATGTTCTTCTGCGGAAGCTGTATTATTATAATTTTGATCCCACAAGTTGTAGGCTACTTAACTCTTACTTAGGCTCAAGGCGCCAACAAGTCCTAATTAATAACAACCGATCAAAGGAACTGCAATTATCATTTGGTGTTCCCCAAGGCTCTATTTTAGGACCACTTCTGTTTTTACTATACATCAACGACCTCTCTTATCAACCGGATAACTCATTAGTTATATTATTTGCTGACGATACGACGGTTAAGACCTCAGGAAAATCAGCAAATGATGCAGTATTAATACATGAAGAGTCGGTCAATCAGGTGTCTCGTTGGTTTGACACAAACAGATTATGCCTTAATGTAGACAAGTCCGTTAACATTAATTTTTCACTAACTAACACTGCTAGTATAACTTGTGTAAAATTTCTTGGAGTACACCTAGACAGCAAACTTAGCTTCCAAAAGCATCAAGAAGAAACAGCAAAAAAGCTATGTACAACGACATACCTGCTGCGGCAGGTAAAATGTTGGCTTCCCAGAAGTGCCCTGGTACAAATATATCATGCGTTATTTCAAAGTCATCTTAATTATGATTAAATGTTGAAATGCGTTTTATGATTATTCCCTTCTCTGTACAACTCTGGTTGTGCATTGATGTTTTAATATGTATGTATTTGTTTATATTTAGAAATTGTTAGATTTAAGGTATATCATTATCATTCCATTTGTATTTGACAAGTGTAAAACTTAATGTTATGGCACAATAAATTATTATTATTATTATTATTATTATTATTATTATTAATTAGACAATGTACTGCTCGTGGCCTGAATTTTATTTACAATGTTCTTAAAAATAAAATGGAATGTACCAAATATTATGGAAATTAGAGGTGGATTGTAAATAATTAATTTATTTGGATATGAACGTAAAGGAATAGCGTTGAAAGTGGGAGCAGAAGAGCAAAAGAATTGTGTATATTGAAATACGTGTTCCCTCTTTAATGTAAATAATATACAGAAATGAAATAAAATAAAGTGTATAATCATGACTTCTTATTTTATATTATACACATAATTTAATAAAAAGATCAAGGAGAGTGTATTAAAGATAAATAAGGAGACATTTAATAAAAATATACTTGCTTCCTGTTGAATATTTTCCATTTGTATATATCGCAAGCACAAAATTAAACACATGCTGCCCAGAACTGTTAAATTTAATTAATATTCATGTTCCAAACCGTCCACTGCGGAATACTACGACATTTTTTGTTCAAATGCACAGAACAAACTATTGCACTCACTTCGGTTTAAGACATCAATACATTCTGTGATAATAGCTTTAACTTCTATATACATTTTATCTTTACACCCAATTTTAACATGTTTGTATTTTGTCATTTCTAGAATAAGCCTTACTAACCCTAATACTAATTCTATGATATTAATACATTCTGTGATAATCGCTTTATTTTCTATATTCATTTTATCTGTGCAGTCAATCTTAACATGTTTGTGTTTCGTTATTTCTACAATACTTACGAACTATTAATAAATGGATTTAAATTAGGTGACTTCATTAATATTACACACACATGCAGCACGAACCACCTGGCCATCTGTATGTCTGTGTCATTCTATGATTATTGCTGATGTCGTATTACACATTCTTGTGTAATGCTTCACTATACATATTTTATTATGATTTGGTTCTAGAAATTAAGTTTATATTTCTATATTGACGATTGTAAAACTGTAGTTAACACATAATAAATAAAAAATAATAATTAAAAAAAGTAGATTATGAGCAAACTGTAATAAAATTGACTTTGATTTTTTCAATGGCAATTTAAAATCTCCTCGATCCTTTTTAACCCTTAGTGAGATTTAAACTAATTTTAAGTTTTATACCTCAATTAATTAAATCAATGTTTATATTTTTGTGTTTTTGTAAATGGCTACCGTTGAATTGACATATAAAATAAAAGAAATGAAAATATTTGGAAAATTCTCAACGAGACAAAAAATGTTTGCAAATGAAATACACTAAAGTTGATATGTTGAAGTGAATTAAATAGAAAATTAGGA
The DNA here is from genome assembly GCA_932526585.2 of Philonthus cognatus. NCBI lineage: Eukaryota > Metazoa > Arthropoda > Insecta > Coleoptera > Staphylinidae > Philonthus > Philonthus cognatus. Next base: position 172,571,471 of record OW052241.1, read on the forward strand.
CAAAATACAAGTTAACAAAACATGCAAAATCAACAGACTGAATAGGTGACATTTTGTAAGCTTTAGTTATTAGATTTAAGTTAGTTTTAAGTTTTATACCTTTAACATGATTAAGTATTTTTTTTTAATTAAATTTAAAATAAAATCACTTGGTATGTATCACTAATTTTACTTCTTTATTCCGACTAGTTTCGGCTATCAGCCATTTTCAAGAAATGTGTATTCCTTGAAAATGGCTGATAGCCGAAACTAGTCGGAATAAAGAAGTAAAATTAGTGAAACATACCAAGTGATTTTATTTTAAATTTAATTTAAAAAAAATATTTTCTATTGTATTTCATGTTTATATTTATGTATTTTTGTAAATGGCTTCCGTTGATTTGACAAATAAACATGCTCTTCACAACATTTTAATTATAATAACTATTTTATCAAGCCCATGGAAAAGCAACTTCTATTCAATAATTATTGCTCGCACTTAACAAAAAATCACGTTTGGTATAGTTTTTTTATCTGTATCGTTAAATGAGCGCATATTACAAATTGTTACGTTTCCTTTAATTGCGATTAACTTATAATATGTGCATTTACAATGATAACCGATTATTTAAGGAATAATTAACCCAAATACGTCCCTACTTATAAATCCTCAGACAAATTGATAAACAGTTACTTGTGTGCTTAGTTAATTCCCAATATGCCGATTTTTTTAGTGTATTTGATTTTAATAATAAATTATAACGTACAAGTGTTTGCGACTGAAGCTCATGAAGATGCATTACTGACAGTTGTAAGTACCAAATCAACAAAAATTAAAATACTGAACGTGTAATTGATTAGTGGAATTTAACTTAAATTTTCTTTCTTTGAAAGATAATTGTCCCCAACTAACCAAAAAAAAATACTCTCCGGATCCGCTCCTGAGTATAGCCACAGTTCATATATATCCAGTTAGCCAGTCACTGTATAAAATTTGGTAACAGCATTTGAGGGCTGCATCCAGAAGCGAGACCAGTGATTGGCGTATATAGTCGTCTGTCTTACTCCTCCCCTCAATCTTGACCATAGTCTCTCCTTTTTTACTCGATTTCCAGTTCTCCCATAAACATTGGCTCTCCTTGGTATAGCACACATTCCAGTTTTCATATGCAGTTTACCAGTTCAGGCAAACTGTAAATATATGGTTTTTTGAGTTACGTGAATATATAAATTAAACTTGAATGAAAACACTAACACTTTTTTCACAATAAGTTTTTATATATTTAATTGATGAGGCGGATACATGATAAAACTCCATAATACTATTTGAAATAAAACAACGCAGTTGGGAGGGTTTCACTTTTATTGTTGAACACTGCAACATGTTTCACCACACAGTGGCTTCATCAGGCAGATGAAATAATGCAATTAAGTTAATAGAAGGGGGGGGGGGGTAATGAGGTAATTAGGCTGAAACTAATACAAACAATTTTGAGCGACTAAATATTGATTAGGGGTGAATTGTTTACTTCTGTTTGGTCATTTAATAGAATATCTTTTATGTTATATTTATTAATTTCTAATTCTTCTAATAAGTTTTATTTACGACTTTTGTTACATTCGTGCAAAATTTTGAATTTAGGGTTAAAGTTATGTTGGTATTCGATTAAATGATTGGCATAGGTTGAGGAGGTTTTCTTAAATTGAAAGCATTTTTGATGTTCTGAAATGCGATCTGGGAAGCTACGTCCAGTTTGTCCAACGTATACCTTAGGGCAATCTCCACACTCCAGCAAATACACACCAGAGTTCGTAGTTTTATCAGATTTGTCTTTAGAATTATTAATGAATTTATTAAGTGAAGACCTTTTTCAAAAGGCGTTTGGCGGTGACAGCGCTTGCATGCGTAAAAATCATCTGAAATCAAAATTTTCAATGGCGCTGCATTGAGAATGAGTAAAAGCGGTCATTGATCGTTGGGTTTTGAAAAAAAAATTTTTTTGAGAAAATGGCGGCCTCCTGAATGAAAAAGTCCTTTTTTCGAGGCAAAAAAAGTGTCTTTGATCGGCTGTAAAAAATCGAAAATAAATAATAGGCAAAATCCGAACGATCATGGACTAGAAAAAAAGGTTTCTGATAGGAGACGCAAAGGCTCGTTCAAATTAAATGAATACACGTTGAGCTATCGCGGTCACCGACTTTGAAAAAGTGGTTTCGAGATAATCGCGTTTGAGATGTGTTTTCGGTGTTATAAGTGATTAATTGTTGGCACTTACACGGACTCAGTTTTTGAGGTTATGTCACTAAATATAAACACGGTCATGCGCATCCCAGTGCGCATGGGAAGAATGCCGATGCCTCTTTTCTATTTGGGCAGCAGTACGCACATTTTGTTCCGCGCACAGCTGGCGCGCGCTACCTGCTCCGGCAGGGGTGTCGACTACCTTTACATACTCTCGCATAACTTCGACAAATTGTTTCCAATCGACATGAAACTTTGGGAAAATATTCTTCAATGTGTACACTTTCGAATTCCGCAATAAACAAAAAATCGATTTTTTGAACCATTGCAGGTAGGTATCACCCCTTAAGTTTCTATTTATAGGATTGTGTATTTTTTGGTGTTTTTGGTATTATTTCATATTGATACATTATGAACTATACATTTAGGTTATATTTCTTTTCACTTATGCAATTTATTTTATTCCTGTTCACATTATTAATTTTTTTGTATAGTTAATGTAAAAATGGGTTAACCCGTGTATAAATAAATAAATAAACTTGATTCAAGCTTGAAATACAAATTGAAATACTATATTGAGACAATCTTAGTATTTATCATTGATTCAAGATTCTATCAACATGACTCAATATTGGATCAACTTAAAGCAATATTGTATCAACTTTGTGTCAAGTTGATACAATATTGCGTCAAGTTGATCTTATATTGGTCAATCTTATCTCAGTATTTATTTTCAAGTTGCATTTCAATTTTGTTTCAACCTAATATCGTGGTAACACCCCTTAAATATCTACAAGATTGTAGAATTGAAATTCTATATTGTTCCAAGATTGTTGCACGATGTAATTTCTACTAGGATAAAATTAATATCGACTTTCTACAAAATTTATGTCTCATTGAGACAAGTCTCTAAATATTCATTGAAACAACTACTTCTCGAGCTAATACCCCGATAGATATTGATTAAACAATGTATATTTGAGTTGCACGATAGCTCTACTATCTATGCATAATTTATATGCAAAATGCAACATCAGGTCAAATTATTCTCTTACCAAACAAAATGAAACCTTTGACCTGATGTTACATTTTGCATACAGGGTGTCTACGCTTAACCGTTCGTTAAAAGTTTATAGGGTTGCCGTTGCATCAAAAATTTGAAAAAAAAACCCTTGACATTCGGTTAAATCAGTTCTCCTTATGTGAAATATTTTCAACTTTATATCACTTCCGGTTCCACCGGAAGTAGCACCAATTTTGTTATTTTAAACGGAACACCCTATATATTAGTAATTTTTTGGATTCCTTGTTTAAATTGCAATATATTTTATTTGAACATATGCACACTTAAATCTTATAGTTTTCAAGAGAAAAAAATATTTCTAAAATTTTGGTCTCTAAAAGGCATCTTGAAATCTGTCTGTAACTTCTCTTAAGAATAAGATAAAAATATGATTTATATCTCTACTTGTACCTAGAGCTATGAGTTAAGTAATTAGAAACTGTCAATTTTGACAATAAGTGTTCTTAAAATGTCAATATCGAAGTGCCCTCTTCAATATCTCGAAACTCAATTTTTTTAAATGGAATGACCCATTTTTTATCACATGGTACGATTGGGAGGAAAATTTCCTACAAAAAAGTATTACAACTATACTCCTCAAGCAAGTAGTTTTCGAATTATTTCGAAGATTCGTTTTTCGTCGTATTTTTGCAGGGAATAATGCGCGCATAAGTCGCAATTAAATTTTAGTAGGCAAGTAGTATGCTTTTGTTTTGTCGCGATTATAATGTGAAATGTCAAATAATAAAAACAATTAGTAAAATGTTATACAGAAATTAACAAAATAAATAATTACACAAATAAACAAATTATCAATTTATTCTTTATATCGTATGTTCAATAATATAAAACCTCTAGAGTGCCATGGAAAATATTGTAGGTTGGCAACTATGAAATTATATATTATAATTATTATGTCTGACGTTTTATATGTCAATTCCTAAAGCGTGTAGCCAACTTAAATTAAACAAAAGATACAATTATGACACTTTCGAGGTTTTTTTTTTATTGAACATACGATATATGGCAACGGCGATAGCAATGTTACTCGAACATGGAGAGTATTTAATGAAACTTACCCACATTTGCCGCCGATGAATAAAACAAGATTTTAAAGATTGGGATTTTAAACCTATGCCAAAAACAAAACAAAAAAAAAGAAAAAGATTGGAATCAAATTTTGTTTAATTGGCAGTTGCCATGTATAAAGAATAAATTGATAATTTGTTGATTTGTGTAATTACTCATTTTGTTGATTTATGTAAAACTTTGTACTAATTCTTTTAATTATTTGACATTTCACAATACAATCGCGACAAAACAAAAGCATACTACTTGCCTACTAAAGTTCAATTACGACTTATGCGCGCATTATACCCTGCATAAATGCGACAAAAAAACGAATAATTGTTGTTGAATTTTCGATTCGGTCGATAATTACGCTACAGATGGCGAGTGAGATTACTAAAGGAATAAATCTGGGCTAGACTTTCTCGTTTCTTGATCAAAAACAAAATAGCTAAGGTGAAAATTGTATATACAAAATTTGTGGGTTTTTTCGTTGGCTACAACTTTTATTTGAGATATTTTTTGATTAAGTTAATGTGTTTCTATATTTTTAACTTCACTTGAAATCAGTGTTTGATACGCGTGGCGCATGAAGTAAAATTTCGAGTTTAGAAAAGCCCCGTGAAAATTTGTCCCGGGTCGCTGCGCGACCCTCGACAAATTTTCTACGCGGGGCTTTTCTAAACTCGAAATTTTACTTCATGCTTAGTCTGGGAGTGGAAGACACTCATTCGTAAATTTTTAAATATTCGAATTGTCATAAAGTTGTGTATTTTTTCGTAGTCTGCAATTTTTGTTTGATTGAATCGATAAAATAGCTACAGTTAATGAGTAATTAGCAAATTATATCAAGAAAATCTTTCTCGGTTTATTGAACAAAAACAAAAGAGCTGAGGTGAAAAGTGTTAAGATAAAAGTGGTTTATTTTCTCGTTGGCTACAACTTTTGTTTGGAACATTTTTCGATTGAGACGTCGAAAGCCATAGTCGGTGAGTTGTTGATCTAAACTAGTTTTTTTATATAAAATTTTGTGTTATGTTTTTTTATTATCATTTGTGTGAAACTTTTGTTGATTAGGTAACTAATAAAGCAGCAATTTGTGAGTGATTATCAAATAAATATCTCCCCTATGATCGTATACTGATCATAAACAAAAGAGTTAAGGTGAAAAGTGTTTAGGTAAAAGTTGTGTGTTTTTTCATTACCTACAACTTTTGTTTAAAACATTTTTTGAAATAACTATAAAGTAATGTGATATACCGAGGAATAAGTAAGCATTAAATTTACAAAGAAATTGCTTGAAAAGTTTATAAAAAAGTTTTAAATCAAATTTTTCTTCGGTCTCAGAAAATTCTTAATTATTTCAGAGTTGTTCGTTGTTAGGCTCCGTCAACTTGGCCCCCCACTTTCAATTTTTTAGAAAAACATCATTGCACAGAAAAGCCCTTAGCTAGCACAGGCTAGCCCAGCCAAAATTAGAGCAAGCACACAAATAGTAAAAAAGTTATAGGGGTTTCAAATATGGGGGGGCTAAGTTGACGTTTGCCCCCCACTTTTGATTTTTCAACTTTTTTTATATGATTTGGATTCCTCAGAGCTAGCACAGGCTAGCACAACCAGATTTAGAGCTAGCACAACCCCAACAACCCCTTAAAAATACAAAATTAGTTTGTACCCCAGCCCCCCACTTTAATATTTTTTGATTATTTCTAAAGGAATCTGCAGCTTAGAGCTAGCACAGGCAGAATATGCAAAAATTATTTAAAAAAATAAAATGGTTAAAAAGATATTTCAATTTTAATTATCAACCGTGAGCTTTCAAATCCTGTATGCGTAATTCCGTTCATGTATTTTAATTATTATGCTAAATGCGTATTTTCTAACAAATCACAATATTTCAACGGATTTGTTGACAATAACTTTGCCATATACTTAACTAACAGTTTAAAACATTGCTTTCAAATGCTGTGACCCGGAAAGCAAGCACATTAAAGACAGTGACGTAGGGAGTTATTAATGACCAACCCTCGAATAATTTAAAATGTAATAACTCCACCAAATACTAACAGATTTCAAAAATTCTTTCAAAATATAAATGACTAATGCATTGGTAATAAATGCTGTGACTGAGAAAGCTAGCACAGTAAAGACAGAGGCGTAGTAAGTAATCAATATTTAACCCTCGAATAATTTAAAATGTAATAACTCCACTAAATACAGAGAGATTTCAAAGATTCTTTTAAATTATGAATCACTAATGCATTGTTAATGAATGCTGGAACTTAGAAAGCTAGCACAAGAAAGACAGTAGCGTAGTGAGTAATCAATATTTAACCCTCGCATAATTTAAAATGTAATAACTCCACCAAATACTAACAGATTTCAAAAATTCTTTCAAAATATAAATAACCAATGCATTGGTAATAAATGTTTTGACTAAGAAAGCTAGCACAGTAAAGACAGAGGCGTAGTAAGTAATCCATATTTAACCCTCGCATAATTTAAAATGTAATAACTCCACCAAATACCAACAGATTTCAAAAATTCTTTCAAAATATAAATTACCAATGCATTGGTAATAAATGCTTTGACTAAGAAAGCTAGCACAGTAAAGACAGAGGCGTAGTAAGTAATCAATATTTAAGCCTCGAATAATTTAAAATGTAATAACTCCACTAAATACAGAGAGATTTCAAAAATTCTTTTAAATTATGAATCACTAATGCATTGTTACTAAATGCTGTGACTAAGAGAGCTAGCACAAGAAAGACAGTAGCGTAGTGAGTAATCAATATTTAACCCTCGCATAATTTAAAATGTAATAACTCCACCAAATACCAACCGATTTCAAAAATTCTCTCAAAATATAAATGACCAATGCATTAGTAATAAATGCTGTGACTGAGAAAGCTAGCACAGTAAAGACAGAGGCGTAGTAAGTAATCAATATTTAACCCTCGAATAATTTAAAATGTAATAACTCCACTAAATACAGAGAGATTTCAAAGATTCTTTTAAATTATGAATCACTAATGCATTGTTAATGAATGCTGGAACTTAGAAAGCTAGCACAAGAAAGACAGTAGCGTAGTGAGTAATCAATATTTAACCCTCGCATAATTTAAAATGTAATAACTTCACCAAATACTAACAGATTTCAAAAATTCTTTCAAAATATAAATAACCAATGCATTGGTAATAAATGTTTTGACTAAGAAAGCTAGCACAGTAAAGACAGAGGCGTAGTAAGTAATACATATTTAACCCTCGCATAATTTAAAATGTAATAACTCCACCAAATACCAACAGATTTCAAAAATTCTTTCAAAATATAAATTACCAATGCATTGGTAATAAATGCTTTGACTAAGAAAGCTAGCACAGTAAAGACAGAGGCGTAGTAAGTAATCAATATTTAAGCCTCGAATAATTTAAAATGTAATAACTCCACTAAACACAGAGAGATTTCAAAAATTCTTTTAAATTATGAATCACTAATGCATTGTTAATAAATGCTGTGACTAAGAGAGCTAGCACAAGAAAGACAGTAGCGTAGTGAGTAATCAATATTTAACCCTCGCATAATTTAGAATGTAATAACTCCACCAAGTACCAACCGATTTCAAAAATTCTTTCAAAATATAAATGACCAATGCATTGGTAATAAATGCTGTGACTGAGAAAGCTAGCACAGTAAAGACAGAGGCGTAGTAAGTAATCAATATTTAACCCTCGAATAATTTAAAATGTAATAACTCCACTAAATACAGAGAGATTTCAAAAATTCTTTTAAATTATGAATCACTAATGCATTGTTAATGAATGCTGTGACTAAGAAAGCTAGCACAAGAAAGACAGTAGCGTAGTGAGTAATCAGTATTTAACCCTCGCATAATTTAAAATGTAATAACTCCACCAAATACTAACAGATTTCAAAAATTCTTTCAAAATATAAATGACCAATGCATTAGTAATAAATGCTGTGAGTAAGAAAGCTAGCACACAAAAGACAGTGGCGTAGTAAGTAATCAATATTTAACCCTCGAATAATTTAAAATGTGATAAGTCCACTAAATACAAAGAAATTTTAAAAATTCTTTCAAATTATAAATCACTAATGCATTGTTAATAAATGCTGTGACTAAGAAAGCTAGCACAAGAAAGACAGTAGCGTAGTGAGTAATCAATATTTAACCCTCGCATAATTTAAAATGTAATAACTCCACTAAATACTAACAGATTTCAAAAATTCTTTCAAAATATAAATGACCAATGCATTGGTAATAAATGCTGTGACTAAGAAAGATAGCACAAAAAAGACAGTAGCGTAGTGAGTAATCAATATTTAACCCTCGCATAATTTAAAATGTAATAACTCCACCAAATTCCAACAGATTTCAAAAATTCTTTCAAAATATAAATGAACAATGCATTAGTAATAAATGCTGTGACTGAGAAAGCTAGCACGGTATAGACAGAGGCGTAGTAGGTAATCAATATTTAACCCTCGAATAATTTAAAATGTAATAACTCCACTAAATACAGAGAGATTTCAAAAATTCTTTTAAATTATGAATCACTAATGCATTGTTAATGAATGCTGTGACTAAGAAAGCTAGCACAAGAAAGACAGTAGCGTAGTGAGTAATCAATATTTAACCCTCGCATAATTTAAAATGTAATAACTCCACCAAATACTAACAGATTTCAAAAATTCTTTCAAAATATAAATGACCAATGCATTGGTAATAAATGCTGTGACTAAGAAAGATAGCACAGAAAAGACAGTAGCGTAGTGAGTAATCAATATTTAACCCTCGCATAATTTAAAATGTAATAACGCCACCAAATACTAACAGATTTCAAAAATTCTTTCAAAATATAAATGACCAATGCATTGGTAATAAATGCTGTGAGTAAGAAAGCTAGCACACAAAAGACAGTGGCGTAGTAAGTAATCAATATTTAACCCTCGCATAATCTAAAATGTAATAACTCCACCAAATACTAACAGATTTCAAAAATTCTTTCAAAATATAAATGACCAATGCATTGGTAATAAATGCTGCGAATAATAAAGCTAGCACACAAAAGTCAGTGGCGTAGTAAGTAATCAATATTTAACCCTCGAATAATTTAAAATGTGATAAGTCCACTAAATACAAAGAAATTTCAAAAATTCTTTCAAATTATAAATCCCTAATGCATTGTTAATAAATGCTGTAACTAAGAAAGCTAGCACAAGAAAGACAGTAGCGTAGTGAGTAATCAATATTTAACCCTCGCATAATTTAAAATTTAATAACTCCACCAAATACTAACAGATTTCAAAAATTCTTTCAAAATATAAATGACCATTGCATTGGTAATAAATGCTGTGACTGAGAAAGGTAGCACAGTAAAGACAGAGGCGTAGTAAGTATTCAATATTTAACCCTCGAATAATTTAAAATTTAATAACTCTACCAAATACTAACAGATTTCAAAAATTCTTTCAAAATATACTTGACCAATGCATTGGTAATAAATGCTGTGAGTAAGAAAGCTAGCACACAAAAGACAGTGGCGTAGTAAGTAATTAATATTTAACCCTCGAATAATTTAAAATGTGATAAGTCCACTAAATACAACGAAATTTCAAAAATTCTTTCAAATTATAAATCACTAATGCATTGTTAATATATGCTGTGACTAAGAAAGCTAGCACAAGAAAGGCAGTAGCGTAGTGAGTAATCAATATTCAACCCTCGCATAATTTAAAATGTAATAACTCCACCAAATACCAATAGATTTCAAAAAATCTCACAAAATATAAATCTCGAATGCATTGTTAATAAATGCTGTGACTAAGAGAGCTAGCACTAGAAAAACAGTGGCGTAGTGAGATATCAACATTTAACTCTCGAATAATTTAAAATGTAATAACCTCACTAAAAAGCAAGAGGTTCCAAAAATTCTTTTAAATTACATATTACCAACGCATTGTTGATAAATGCTGTAACCGGTTGTACAAGCACAAAAAAGACAGTGGCATAGTGACTAAAATAATAATTTAAAAATTCTAGCAAATACTAAGAGATTTCAAAAATTCTTTTTAATTATTATCAACACATTTTTGAAATTTCTTTGTATTTAGTGGACTTATCACATTTTAAATTATTCGAGGGTTAAATATTGATTACTTACTACGCCTCTGTCTTTACTGTGCTAGCTTTCTTAGTCAAAGCATTTATTACCAATGCATTGGTCATTTATATTTTGAAAGAATTTTTGAAATCTGTTAGTATTTGGTGGAGTTATTACATTTTAAATTATTCGAGGGTTGGTCATTAATAACTCACTACGTCACTGTCTTTAATGTGCTTGCTTTCTGGGTCACAGCATTTGAAAGCAATGTTTTAAACTGTTAGTTAAGTATATGGCAAAGTTATTGTCAACAAATCCGTTGAAATATTGTGATTTGTTAGAAAATACGCATTTAGCATAATAATTAAAATACATGAACGGAATTACGCATACAGGATTTGAAAGCTCACGGTTGATAATTAAAATTGAAATATCTTTTTAACCATTTTATTTTTTTAAATAATTTTTGCATATTCTGCCTGTGCTAGCTCTAAGCTGCAGATTCCTTTAGAAATAATCAAAAAATATTAAAGTGGGGGGCTGGGGTACAAACTAATTTTGTATTTTTAAGGGGTTGTTGGGGTTGTGCTAGCTCTAAATCTGGTTGTGCTAGCCTGTGCTAGCTCTGAGGAATCCAAATCATATAAAAAAAGTTGAAAAATCAAAAGTGGGGGGCAAACGTCAACTTAGCCCCCCCATATTTGAAACCCCTATAACTTTTTTACTATTTGTGTGCTTGCTCTAATTTTGGCTGGGCTAGCCTGTGCTAGCTAAGGGCTTTTCTGTGCAATGATGTTTTTCTAAAAAATTGAAAGTGGGGGGCCAAGTTGACGGAGCCTCGTTGTTAACATATTTGAAACTCGCTTAATAAAATACCGAATAATGTAATGATTTATGGTGATTTTTAACAGAAGACTTTTTAGAGATTTGATGGTTTAGAGTTAGCAACACTGTCTATAATAATAATAATAATAATATTAATGTTTATTTCCAAAAATACTGTAAATACATGTTTGGCTTTGTCGAACACGAGATATCTAAAGTATACTTAATCATTAAAATTATCTATATAATTATAAACTAAAACTATATATCTGATCAAGTATATAAAAATATGTCCATTGTATTAAAATATATGGGAATAAATAAAATAATATGTGTAAAATTAGGATAAAATGTATGTGGGGACATAACAAACAGATTAAAATTAAGATAAAATGTATATGGGGACAGAACAGACAGATTAAAATATAAGTGACAAGTGAATAATTACATACACAATGAATGATGGGTTAAAATTCTTAAGTATTATTCAAATCGATTTCAAAGTAACCACTTATGCTGTATAGTTCGGATTTTATTAGTATCTTTTCGATTGAATCTTTGAATTTTTTTCTTGGTAAAGTTCTAATTTGTCTCGGTAAGTGATTTTATTGAAAGAATTTTAAAACTCTTGCTTATTTTAGATAAATGACATCTCGGAAGGTATATATTTTTGTTATTTCTAGTATTGTAGTTGTGGATATCCTCGTGATAAGTATAAGAGGATATCCGATCATAGGTATATAACAAACACGATAAGATATATAAGCCGGGAGTTGTAACTATATTCAGAGCAGCAAAATGGCCTTTACAGCTTTCTTTTGGTTTTAAACCCACAAGGATCCCAGAAATTTTATATAGCAAGTATGTGTTTCTCCTTATTTTGCTGCCGATCTTGTATACATGCTGGTCCCAAGAGAGAGTTGGGTTTAATGTAATACCCAGAAATATAGCTGTGTCTGTGTTACATTCAGATCGTGGTGAGAAAGAAAATATTTTTGTCTTATCTTCATTAATCGAAAGATTATTATATTTAAACCAATGTATTGCCTCAGATTCTAGAGGCAATTCTTCCGCTGCTGAATCTGATTTAAACTTCCTGACTAACGTTGTGTCATCGGCATATTGGTACGTATCAGCTGTTGTTACATTAGCATTTAAATCATTTGTATATAGATGGCCTGAATAATTTTACCCAAATTGTTACATTTGCAGTAGGTTACTGTATGTAACGGCAAACACTTGTTGTATAATTCAATGTCTGTCGGGGTATTAGCCCGGAAAGTAGTTGTTTCAATGAGTGTTTGATATAGTCTTTGTAAGACTAACTTGTTGTAGATTGCGAAAAGAATCGCACTTTTAATGTTTGAAGTGTTCTGCAACCAAGAATTGGCAATTTCATTTATACTTATCATTTGTATATACTAGAAATAACAGTGGGCCTAAAATGCTTCCCTGAGGTAGGCCTTGCTTTAACACAGTTGTCCTGGAGCTCTCGTTCTTTAAATAAACCGCTTGTTCTCTGTTGTCCAAGAATGATTTGATCAATGATAGAGGAATACCCCGGATACCGTAGTATTCAAGTTTTTCCAAAAGTTTGCTCCAGCACACTGTGTCGAAAGCTTTGCTCAAGTCAAGAATAGCTGCTGTTGTCTACTGTTTTAATAATAATAATTTTGGTCATTGCCCAACAGGAAACATTCCCAATAACACGACAAGTTAGTATTACCAAAAAAGTTTTAAGCAAAAGTTGTAGTCAACGCAAAAATAAACCACTTTTACCTAAACACTTTTTACCTCAGCTGTTCTGATTTTGTTCACTCATCAATTGTAGCTTTATTATCGATTTAATCAAGCAAAGCTTCAAGCAAAAGTTGCAGACAACGAAAAAACACACAATTCGAAAATTTACGAACGAGTGTCTTCCACTCCCAGACTAAGCATGAAGTAAAATTTCGAGTTTAGAAAAGCCCCGCGTAGAAAATTTGTCGAGGGTCGCGCAGCGACCCTCGACAAATTTTCACGGGGCTTTTCTAAACTCGAAATTTTACTTCATGCGCCACGCATATAAACCACTGATTTCAAGTGAAGTTAAAAATATAGAAACACAATAACTTAATCAAAAAATGTCTCAAATAAAAGTTGTAGCCAACGAAAAAACATACAAATTTAGTATAAACATTTTTTACCTTAGATATTTTGTTTTTGATTAAGAAACGAGAAAGTCTAGCCCAGATTAATTCCTTTAGTAAGCTCACTCACCAGCTGTAGCGTTATTATCGACTGAATCGAAAAATTCAACAACAACTCCCCGACTATGGCTTTCGAAATAATTCAAAAGCTACTTGCTTTACGAGTATAGCTGTATAATACTTTTTGTAGGAAATGTTCACCCCAATCGTATCATGTGATAAAAAATGGGTTATTCCATTTAAAAAAATTGAATTACTAGATATTGAAGAGGGCACTTAGATAATGACATTTTAGGAACACTTATTGTCAAAATTGACAGTCTCCAATTAATTTACTCATAGAGGCATAATCTAGGTATAAGTACAGATATAAATCATATTTTTATCTTATTCTTAAGAGAAGTTACAGATAGATTTCAAGATGCCTTTTTGAGGTCAACATATTAGAAATATTTTTTTTTCTTGAAAACTATAAGAGATAAGTGTGCATATGTTCAAATAAAATATGTTGCAATTTAAACGAGGAATCCAAAAAATTACTTATATATAGGGCGTTCTATTTAAATTAACAAATTTGGTGCTTCTTCCGGTGGAGCCGGAAGTGATATAAAGTTGAAAGTATTTCACATGAAGAGAACTGATTCAACTGTATGACAAGATTTTTTTCAAATTTTTAGTGCAACGGTAACCCCTTAAACTTTTAACGAACGGTTTAGCGTAGACACCCTGAATAAATTATGCATAGAACAGTAGAGCTGTCGTGTAACTCAAATATTGATTGTATAATTCAATATCTGTTTTTATATTTTGTAACTATTCTGCAAACTATTGACAAACCCAATTTTTCTTTCTGTTACATTGTCTTTATGTTCTTCTAGGATAGTACACCTATCCTAGAAGAACATAAAGACAATTTAACAGAAAGAAAAATTGGGTTTGTCAATTGTTTGCAGAATAGTTAAAAAATATAAAAACAGATATTGAATTATACAATCAATATTTGAGTTACACGACAGCTCTACTGTTCTATGCATAAGCATCTTCTGGTAATTGTTTATCTCTCTTTTGTAATTTGTAACCGTAAGTATATGATTTATTTAATTCCAGCCAGAATTAATAAAGAAATATGGGTATCCAATAGAAAAGCATTACGTGAAAACAAAAGATGGTTATATATTAGAGCTGCACCGAATTCCACCCCGTCCCGGACGGGCGACCCTCCGTCCGATTCTCCTCCATCACGGCATAGGCGGTGCCTCGGAGTCCTTCATCCTCCTCGGACCCGGAAAGGCGCTCGGTAACGAATTCCCCGGATCATTCGGCCCTTCCGACTCACATCCCACGGCTATTTAATTTGATTCAGGTTATCTGCTCTCCGACCTCGGATTTGACGTGTGGCTGGCCAACGGAAGAGGGAACACGTATTCGAAGAACCACACGGTTCTCAATCCCGACGGACTGTTGGACAGGCGGTTGTTCTGGGACTTCTCGCTGCACGAGATGGGGGTCTACGATCTGCCGGCGGTCATCGATTACGTTTTGGATGTCGCCTCGGCGGAGGAGTTGTATTATGTGGGGCACTCGCAGGGCTGCGCCGAGGCTTTTGTGCTTTTCGCGGAAAAGCCCGAGTATAATAAGAGGGTCAAGGCGTTTTTCGCACTAGCTCCGGCCGTTTATGTTAATCACATGATTTCGCCTTTGTTCAAGCTAGATCGCTTGATTGGAAGGATCGTAGGTGCAAATCCGCTATTGGTAAGTACAGTTCGATCGTTTAAAATATGATTTAGAGTAGGCTTTGAGTTTTAAATAAGATTAGCACTACTGACTGTTAACACATAGTTTCAGGCGAACGAGATTCTATCGAATGAGTTGAAGCTGTGCGCGGATTCGAGCGAACGAAATAGTCCTCCGATTCGGGCGGATTCAGATTCAGATCGCATGTACAAAGCGGAGTTAAAGTTGTGCTCGAATTCGAGAGAACGAATTAGTCATCCAATTCGGGCGGATTCAGATTCAGATCGCATGTACAAAACGGAGTTAAAGTTGTGCTCGGATTCGAGTAAACAAATTAATCACCCGATTCGGGCGGATTCAGATTCAGATCGCATGTATAAAGCGGAGTTGAAGTTGTGCTCGGATTCGAGCGAATATATTAGTCGAATTAGTGATCTGATTCGGGCGGATTCAGATTCAGATCGCTTTTACAAAACGGAGTTAAAGTTGTGCTCGGATTCGAGTGAACAAATTAGTCATCCGATTCGGGCGGATTCAGATTCAGATCGCATGTATAAAGCGGAGTTGAGGTTGTGCTCGGATTCGAGCGAATGAATTAGTCATCTGAGTCGGGCGGATTCAGACCACATGTATAAATCCGAATCGGGAATACGATTCCGCTCGGCCAAAATCGTTCGGTTGGTCGTCTCGAGTGAATGAATCATTAACGAAATAATTCTCGAAATACGGAATCAGTTCATTCAAATCACCGTACAAAATCGTTCTTTTTTAACAAATCATTCATGAACGACCCATATCTACTTTATACATTTTATGGTAAAAAAACTGTTTTCTAACAATCGTTAATTTACAGCTTCCAAGTCTACAAGACATTTTAGGAAACTTCGACTTTGCTCCTCAAATGAGAGATATTTTTCCAGGACTGCCCAAAATTTGTGCAGAACCATTGGCAGCCCGCACAATTTGCAGCTTTCCTCTCTACTTTCTGGCAGGTTTTTCCGATCAAATCGAAATTTCTCTGATATCCATTATTTACGGACATTACCCAGCAGGAGCCTCGACTAAACAAATAAACCATTACCATCAGATGGTACGTTCAGGTAAAAAGAAATAATAATAATAATGCTATTGAATACGTGACAAAACATTTGTTATTATTAGAGAGTAACAGAGTTATTAACGAAAATCGCTCACGAGTGTTTTCCACTCCCAGGTTAAGCATGAAATAAAATTTCGAGTTTAGAAAAGCCTGAAAATTTGGATTGGTCGCGTAGCGCGAAGCGCGGAGCGACCAAACCAAATTTTCAGGCTTTTCTAAACTCGAAATTTTACTTCATGCGCCACGCGTACAAAACGCTGAAATATTGTGAAATTCAAAGTATTCTTAACAACACCTCGACCCATGCGAATCACTTGCTCTCCAAAAACCACAATTTCAATCAGGAATTCAGGATCAAAATTTTACTTCATGCTTAACCAAGAAGTGGAACACACTCGTGAACGATTTTCGTCAATACTTCTATTACTCTTTAGCAGAGCTGGGACGAATCCTAGTAAAAAGGATTCGAATCACTAATCCGAATCACCTAATATATTCGAATCACAAATACTCGAATAAAGGATTCGTTAGAGATAAATATGATTCGAATCAAAGATTCGAATCCTGTGTTTTCGATCACGAATACAAATCCTTTAAGAATAAATTTGATTTTATTATTTTTGCAACCATTAATGTATAAATATCGTTACTAGTTGTTTTAACAAAAATATTCAAAACCTAATTATTTATTATAAACACTGAACATCGTTGATAATAGACTAAATATCTGATTTCCTGGTACTCTGATTAGAGATGTATTTATGTGTTTTTGAACTTTACTTCAAATCAGTGTTTTGTACGGATGGCGCATGAAGTAAAAACATTTCTTTTGTGTGTTTTAAATTTCTCGTTAAATTACTGTTTTATATGCGTGGCGCATGAAGTAAAATTTCGAGTTTAGAAAAGCCCGAAAATTTGTCTCGGGTCGCTGCGCGACCCTCGACAAATTTTCACGAGGCTTTTCTAAACTCGAAATTTTACTTCATGCTTAGCCTGGGAGTGGAAACACCCGTTCAAAACTTTAAATTGAACTCTATTATAAAATCGACGAATACCTGAAAATTACGTATAAATAAATTCTCTGAATATCATTAAAACCGGGAAAGTCAGAGAAAAGTCATGGAATTATATTCAAATTGACCGAATAAAATAATATAAAACAAAATTTTTAAAAGTAGATTATCTTTAAAAACATTTTCAGTCATTTAATGTTCTTATCAAAGCATTCAGTTTGAAGTTTCGAACGAGCGTTTCCACTCCCAGACTAAGCATGAAGTAAAATTTCGAGTTTAGAAAAGCCCCGTGAAAATTTGTCGAGGGTCGCGCAGCGACCCGAGACAAATTTTCGGGCTTTTCTAAACTCGAAATTTTACTTCATGCGCCACGCGTACAAAACACTGATTTGAAGTGAAGTTCAAAAACACATAAATACTTCTTTAATCAGAGTAACAGGGAATCAGATATTTAGTCTGTTATCAACGATGATCAGTGTTAATAATAAATAATTAGGTTTTTAATGCTTTTGTTAAAACAACTGGTAACGATATTTATATATTTATAATTATGGGGCTTTTCTAAACTTGAAATTTTACTTCATGAGCCACGCATATAAAACAGTGATTTAACGAGAAATTTAAAAACACACAAAAGAAATGTTTCAAGTTAATCCTTACGTTTAATTCGAATTATTTTTGACGATTCAAACCCTTTTGTAAGTATTAGAATCCCCTTATAAATATTCGAATCTTTTTATGATTCGAATCACCCACATTTGGATTCGAAACCGAATCCTCTTAAAAAATGTAACGAATCCGGATCACGAATCCAGTTGAACTAAAGTATTCGAATGCCTCGTTTGAATCCTCTAAAAGGATTCGAATCCAGTATTCGAATCCAGTATTCGAATCCTGAATGATTGGAACCCTGCCCACCTCTGCTCTCTAATAATACAAAGAAAAAAGTAGACACTCTACTCTCTGGTAATAACAAATGTTTTTTTTTTTTTACCTAATGACGTAACCTTAACTTGCCTCCCACAATTTGTTATATTATATTTATTGAACCTTTACAAATATTTCTCTTTCATTCAATGAATTCAATTTATATTAAATTATAAACCCGGAGAATTAATTGATAGGATCCGGAACTTAATCAGACCCCTTGTAAATGATCTCCACCGAATCGAGGACACATCTGAAACATCCCGAGCGTAATTACCCAGAAGAGACACACACACAAAAGAGATGCGTTAATTAAGGACCTGCATTAATTACTACTACCCCCGCTTTTACATAGAATACCGCTTTTGTTTTTATTTTCATATTGCAGGTGTCTTTAGGAAATACGATTACGGGCGTGCGGTCAATATGATTAAATATCAAAGGCCGCATCCGCCTAGTTATAAAATGGAAAACGTTCAAGTGCCTGTTTACGTGTATTACAGCCAGAACGATTGGTTTTGTGTTCCTGAGGATGTTCAAAGGTTGATTGAGGAATTACCGAATTTGAGGGGTGGATTTTTGGTCGAATATCCCGATTGGACGCATATTGATTTTCTTTATGGGAAGGATACAAGGGAATATGTTTATGATTCTGTTATTAATACTTTAAAAGATCTAGAAAATATTTAAAAGAATAAAAGAAAATTTCCAAGAAAAAGTTATTTGACTAATATTTCGACTAAATACATTTCAAATGAAACCTGTTTAAAAATAAAATTTCAAATTCTTACATCCACCAAGAACACATTTTTTATGTTAAAAATACGCAATAGACATGACCTTGTAGTTTATTTAATTGTAAATACCTTGCCTTGAATCAATTCTTATTTGTTCTTCAAATTGAACTTTACATCAACGTTTTATGTAAAAAAGCGAATTTTTCGATTTTTCAACTGGTTGCCATTAAAGTCGGAAATTCAGATATTATTTGGCCATAAGAACGAACAACGATTATTCTTCCACAATAATGAAAATAGATCTTTGAAACTTATACAAATTACACATTGAAGCTTTGCGAATAAATTGCCAATTTGTTTAACCCGCGTAGGGCGCCACTTGGTTTAATTTTAAAAGTAATTAAATATTATTTTCCACCCGAACCAAGAAAGGGTAAAGAAAAGATAAATAGATGTTAAGTTCAAAAAAAAAACAATTGTATTTATTGTAAAGTTCAAAGTTAACATGTGTATAAATTATCATAGATATTGGAACTTATTGAAAAGTTTAAATTAAATTGATGATTGATTAGAACGAGATATTCAAACTTAATCTAAGTTTGACTTTAAATTTAAATAAAAAATATATTACTCAGTAATTAAGTGTTTATGCTAAAAACACCGTTCAATTAATGAATTATTACATAATTCCTCAACCCCAGAAAAAAATGACGTCACCTTAATCTTTACACTTTGTAAATTATAATCATAACTATTTGCCTTCTTAATAAGAATAATAAATTAATATCTACATTCCTTTAATTGTGGGACATAAATTAAATAAACTAATTCACTTAAATAAATTCAATTCTTCATCGAATGAAACTAGGCTAATAAATTCTAATAATAGACTTTGACATTAAATGCTATCTTTGCAATAATTTCATTAGGTAAATTAATTTAATAAAATTGTACTAAGTTTGTCAAACAATAATTTCCACACAGGAATATTGTTTTACTCAAAAAAATGGCATTTTTTAACGAAGCTTAAATTCACTCATATGGCAGCGACAAAATTAAATAAATTATCTACCACTCGCTCAGTAAATTAATCAATTAAAAATCACTCGGTAAATTCTACAAAAAAACGAAGTATGCGAAGCAATTAATAAAAAAATATATATAAGTTAATTTACCTACTAGTATTTTAGTAACTAAATCAACTGAAACTAGATGATAAGCTCATTCTTAAATTTACGCTCAAAAAAATATATTAATATAAATTATGACTGTCTCAAAATAAATTTGAATAAGAGAGAAGCAAAAAACTGATCCTGCTGCTGCGGTACCACCCTGATCTCTGCTCATGCGGAATTCCTGAATCCGCAAGTGCCTTTCATCTCGTCAAGATGGACGCCAGAAAAACCATGAATACGTCCTTCCCCATCCAATTTCAGCTCTCCCACGTCATCAGATAATTTCATAGAAGTTGATGATAACCTTAGATAAGCCGGGAAAACCATTTCGCTTGATTTGCGATCGGAACGGAAACGGACTACAACACAGGCCTGAGTACGAACGAATTAGATAACTCGAATTTCACAAAAATGTAATAATTACCTGAAGATTTTAAGCGGCCTGCAGAAATAAGCACTTAGCTACTTTTATTTTTACGGCGATCACACAGATCCGCCGAGATTTTTCTTTACAACGATCACACAGATCACACGCCGAGCACACAGCCCAGAAGATAATCCAATCCACCAAAAGTCCGCGGATTCACCTTCGCGAGCACCACAAAAAAATATCCCCGTTGCCAATATTCAACAAATCAATTTAGATTGAATTAAAGAACACAAACCTTCATTTAGAAAATTTTCGTTATTGAATTAAAGTTCATTCATTGTTCAATTAATAAATAGCAATTAGGAAATAAGACGAAGAAAAATGAAAAAATTACTTTAAAATATTGAATCACAATTATGTATAAGTGGTTGCATACGTTAAGACATTAAATATAAATTAACTAATAATTTAACTAATGTTTTATATAAATTATTGTGCTCTTGTTAACGGTGGTAATTATGACCGTTACAACTATTCTTTTTTCAAAAATATGTTTCTTAACCTACATATAAATCAACTAATGGAACACTCTTAAATGATCATATAATTCCGTGCAATACTTCCATTGATACTATTATTTGTTCATTATATCGCGGAGCGACCAAACCAAATTTTCAGGTTTTTCTAAACTCGAAATTTTACTTCATGCGCCACGCGAATAAAACACTGATTTAAAGTGAAGTTCAAAATATACTGATTAAGTTTGATTTTAAGTTTTATCTCATATTAAGGCGTATCTGTATATTCTCTTGGATATTAGAAGTGACTTGAGTAATTTTTTTTGTTGGGGAGAAAATAGTTTCACTGAATTTTTGACTAAATAAATCACTTAACAGCTGTTGTCAACAACCTCAACAACTTATACCCCAGTATTAATTTCACATTTGAATTAGAATTCAACAACGAACTTCCATTTATAGATTTAATAGTAATTAGAAACAAAAATAAACTAGATTTCAATATTTTCAGAAAGCCCACACACACTTTCAATTATATTCACTCAAGTTCACACAATAACTGTATTGTTTCGAGTTTACGTGAAGTGATTAATCACAAATAGAAAGACTGTTATTCCTTACTTCACTTTTTATTTTTATGTTAGATGTACATTTCGAGACACAAGGTGCTCATTATCAATAACAAACTCGAAATGTACATCTAACATAAAAATAAAAAGTGAAGTAAGGAATAACAGTCTTTCTATTTGTGGCAAGTTCACACAGCCCATTTAAACATAAATTAGCTTCTTTTAATAGCATGATCCACAGAGCAGTAAAACTCCCAATTTCAAAAGAAAATATCATAAAAAGAATTTAAATTCATATTTAAAATTGCAGAATATCTAAACTATAATAAGAGAACAATTCAAAAATTAATCAACAGACACATAAGACATCATAACATCCAATCTACAACCACTTTAGAACCAATTTTAGAAACAGACAACAATAAGAAATATATAAAAATAATTCATGAGCCAAAAACCAACCAACATTTAAATAAAATATTCAAAAAATACAATTTCATTCCTGCACATTACACCAATACCAAACTTAAAATGTTATTGGGTAATACTTTTGAAAAACAAGACCAGTTGCTGAATTCAGGGATTTACTCAGTCAATTGCAATAATTGTACTAAATTGTATATTGGACAAACAAAAAGAAACGTGCACATTAGATTCAAAGAACATATGTACCACATCAAAAGCCAAAACCCTGACAAATCAGCAATTGCTCATCATACTTTGACAACAGGCCACAAATTCAACATAAATAAAGTTAAATTATTTAAAGAATCCAGCAGTTATCAATTAAACATGTTGGAAGCGATAGAAATGATGAGAAATAAGACAGAACTACTCAATTTCGATTTAAGCCCAATAATGAACCCCTTATTAAATTTATTACCCAACAGATAACCCTCATTAACATCATTGTAAACCCTCCCAAGTCCGAAACCGAATAATCCCCAACACCCCCATTTCCAAGATACCGCACTCGTTTCAAAATGCAAATTACTTTTTTGGTTTTTCCGCCTAGTCCGAGTAGGTATATATTGTAAACATTTATCGGTTTTTATTCAGTTAGCTATTGATAATGGGTACTTAGTACCCGAAATGTACATCTAGCAAGAAAAATAAAAGTGAAGAAAGGAATATAATTGTGTTTAATTAAGCTGTTACAAAATTCAAATTTTAACTTCTAGCATCCACCACAAACACAATTTTTATGTAAGAAATACGGAATTTTCATTAGTTTATAGCTTATTTAATTCTTAATAGCTTGCCTTAAAATAATTTTCAATTGCTCATCAAATTGAACTCTACATCAACTTTTAATGTGAAAAAGCGAATTTCTCGATTTTTCAACTTGTCGCCATTAAACTACATTATTTTCTAAATTATTTGACTCATTGAATTTATTTAAAAATCAAGCGTTTCAGCACTAAAGGAGCTTCAATTTGATGATGAAATATTTTGGAATGGTTCAAAATTTCGTTTTGTGCGAGCTCTCAAAAATCAAAAATGCTGGATTTAATAATATTCAGTTATTTTTAAAAGTTGAAAAAGTTAATGAATAAATGTTGTATTGAGGAAATAAATAGCTAACATTATTTTCGATAATGATAGAAGTATCTGTGATATTTTTTGGGATTAAAAAAAAATTTTAAAAATCTGAAAATTGATTTTTCCTATACATACCCCTGTGAAAATTACGAATTTTCGTTAAAAATTTTCATTTTCATTTTCAGAAAAATCTATAAATAATCACTAATATTCTCTATGATATTAGAAGTCAAGTCACTTCTAATTAAATACATTTTTTGTTATCGAAAAAATTATTTCACTGAAATGTTGATTAAATAAATACCTTAAAAGCTGTTCCAAAAATTAAATTTTAACTTCTAGCATCCACAACAAATACAATTAAAATTTAATATTAATATTATCTAAAAACTTCAGTTTGAATTAAACAATTTTATTATTCATTATATGAAATAGCTATCCTCAGGTGTATACTTAGTTGCCTACAATGATACTATTTCTTGTAAATACAATTGCATATGTTAAAAGTCTGTTTGATACTCTTTCTTGTAGATACAATTGCATATCTTAAAAGTCTGTTTAATGCTCTTTCTTGTAAATATAATTGCATACGTTAAAAGTCAGTTTAAAACTCTTTCTTGTAAATACAATTTCATACGTTAAAAGTCTGTTTGATACTTTTTCTTGTAAATACAATTGCGTACGTTAAAAGTCAGTTTAAAACTCTTTCTTGTAAATACAATTGAATACGTTAAAAGTCTGTTTGATACTTTTTCTTGTAAATACAATTGCGTACGTTAAAAGTCTGCTTAAAACTCTTTCTTGTAATCGATATTTGTTTTTGAGTTTCGTGAAGAGTATAATCATAAATAATTAACACTGTTGTATCCTTTCTTCACAATTTATTTTCTAATGGTTAGATATATATTTCAAGTGCTAAGCACTAATTTTCAATAACAACTGTTATTGAAAATAAGTGCTTAGCACATGAAATACATATCTAACCATTACAAAATAAAGTGTGAAGAAAGGATACAACAGTGTTAATTATTTATCTTTCTTGTAAATACAATTGCATACGTTAAAAGTCAGTTTAAAACTCTTTCTTGTTAATACACTTGCGTCTGTTTGATACTCTTTCTTGTAAATACAATTGCATACGTTAAAAGTCAGTTTAAAACTCTTTCTTGTTAATACAATTTCATACGTTAAAAGTCTGTTCGATATTCTTTATTATAAATACAATTGCATACGTTAAATATCTGGTTGATATTCTTTCTTGTAAATACAATTACATACGTTAAAAGTCTGATACTTTTTCTTGTGAATACAATTGCATATGTTAAATATCTGGTTGATATTATTTCTTGTAAATACAATTGCATACGTTAAAAGTCTGATACTTTTTCTTGTAAATACAATTGCATATGTTAAAAGTCTGTTTGATTCTGTTTCTTGTAAATACAATTACATACGTTAAAAGTTTGTTTGATACTCTATCTTGTAAATACAATTGCATACGTTAAAAGTCTGTGATTGCAAATAACTTGAATTTAATGTTATTTATTAAAAAGTAATCATAACTTGCCAACTACTGGTTATTACTGATCATTAAATTTATAATTTAAAACCGTAATGGGGAAGAAATAGTTTAACACAAGTTAAAAATCCAACAAGTAATACACGTTGAATAACCTTTTTATCTGTGTTTCATAAATGCAATTTTATTGTAACGGGTTATTTAAACAAATAGAATAAACGTTTAAATCATTTTAAACACATGTAAAATCATCATAATAATAAAAATATATTCTTTTTGCCGTTTGTCAACATTTATTATAGATAATATTTATACAGAATTGTGTATTCGGTTGCCTATGTTTAATCTCTGTATTTGCAAATAAATTCAATTTTATTTGTCTAGCGGAAAATGATATATACTGTTTCTAAGTGTGAAATTGATAATTTACGTCGATCAAGGTAATTTCGTATTTAAAATAAAACAATATACATACAACTAGCCAGGGTTTAGAAAACGATTAATTCTTCGGGAATTCGTTTAACACAAGTTATAAATCCAGCAAGTAATAAACTTTGATTACCTTTTTTAATCTGTGGTTCATAAACGCAATTTAATTATAATGGTTTATTTAAACAAATAGAATAAAAGTTTAAATCGTTTTAATAACATGTAAAATCATCATAAAGATAAAAATATATTCTTTTTTGCCATTTGTCAACATTTATTATAGATAATATTTATACCGAATTGTGTATTCAATTGCCTATGTTGAATCTCCATATTTGCAAATAAATTCAACTTTATTTGTCTAACGGAAAATGATTTAAAGTGTTTTTAAGTATGAAATTGATAATATAAGTCAATCAAGGTAATTTCGTGTTTAAAACAAAACAATCAGTTGTGTACCAGGGTTTAGAAAATGATTAATTCTTCGGGAATTCGTTTAACACAAGTTATAAGTAATAAACTTTTATTAACCTTTTTCAATCTGTGGTTCATAAATGCAATTTTATTGTAATAGTTTATTTAAAAAAATAGAATAATTGTTTTAATCGTTTTGGAAACATGTAAAATCGTTATAAATATAAAAATATATTCTTTTTTGCCATTTGTCAACATTTATTATAGATAATATTTATACCGAATTGTGTATTCAGTTGCCTATGTTGAATTTCTATATTTGCAAATATATTCAACTTTATTTGTCTAACAGAAATTGATTTAAAATGTTTCTAAGTGTAAAATTGATAATATAAGTTGATCAAGGTAATTTCGTATTTAAAATAAAACAATTAGTTGTGTGCCAGGGTTTACAAAACGAATAATTCTTCCTGAATTCGTTTAACACAAGTCCAGCAAGTAATAAACTTTGATTTACCTTTTTTAGTCTGTGGTTCATAAATGCAATTTTATTGTAATGGTTTATTTATACAAATAGAATAAATGTTAAAATCGTTTTAAAAACATGTAAAATCATCATAATAATAAAATTATATTCTTTTTTTGCCATTTGTCAACATTTATTATAGATAATATTTATACAGAATTGTGTATTCAGTTGCCTATGTTAAATCTCTATATTTGCAAATAAAATCAACTTTATTTGTCTAACAGAAAAAAATTTAAAATGTTTCTAAGTGTGAAATTGATAATATAAGTCGATCAAGGTAATTTCGTGTTTAAAATAAAACAATTAGTTGTGTGCGAGGCTTTAGAAAACGATTAATTCTTCGGGAATTTCCTAAAATGTATCGATGCAATAATAAGAAAATGGGTAAGTGATTTTCTGTAATTATACTTTACCCACTGAGCAAAACACTAACAAATAACGTTATATCAACATTTGAGCAACATTAAACTCCATATTAGTGTTGATGAAACATTACTTGCATGAGTTTGTTCAGTGGGTAGTTTATGCGAATAATTTCAAATATTTAAATAGCAAGATAATATTATTATTCTGTTTGTTTTTCAATCATAAAAAGTATCGTAAATTGAGATAATTTTAAACGACTGTGTCGTTTTTTTTTAAATCAACAAATCTGTCGTCTCATCTATAAACAAGTTTCCCTTTCGTTTATGAAACCAAAAGTGTTTAATCATTAATAAACTGTAAGCGTATCGGACTTCCTCCTTCAATTACTTTTAATTGTACAAAACAGTCGCGCTGCACAAATTTGGAACGAATTTCGGACGTGCCCTCCGAAACAATAAAATCAATAGCACTCAAAACAAGTTAGTGAATAAGTGAGCGCACTGCATACTCAGTAAGAATTTATGAAAAAGAGGGCAAAAACCAGTTTAATAATAATCCGAATAATTTTAAAAAAGGAAAGTGAAAGTCCGCTCGTTAAATGCCAGAGGATACGCTCTGTCGCACTTATCCGCATGCGCCCATCTCAGTCCGACTTGCGGCTCCTATAAAAATTCAAGTGGCATCACCAACATGGCAAGTTTTAGAACGGTCTACGCTTTTGCCAGAGAAATGCACCCGAAAACCGAGAAAGCGGACATACAATATGGCACGGCTGGCTTTAGAACAAAGTAAGTAGGATTTTTTTTTGCGCAAATCCACCCTTTTGAGGTTATTCAGTGTGACCCAGTTGCGGGGGGGCTGATCAACTGTGATTATTCGATTTGCAGGGCCAGTAAGCTGGGGTACGTCATGTACAGGATGGGGCTGCTCGCCGTGCTGAGGGCGCGCTACAAGAAAGGTCAGTTGTTCAGGTTGTCGTCGGAGGGGTTTGTTTTTATTTAGTTTGTCGTAGCTGTTATTGGGGTGATGATCACCGCTTCGCACAATCCGGAGCCTGACAATGGTGTCAAGCTGGTGGACCCGCAGGGGGAGATGCTGGAGCAGAGCTGGGAGGCGTGGGCCACTAAATTTGCCAATGTTGGGTGAGTCATTAGAAATTTTGCTTTTGTTAAAAAATGTTTGTACAATTTAGGATGTTTAAATCAAGCAGGCTTTTATTACGGCGTGAGAAAAATGTAATCATCTTCCCATCCTTAAAATTAATGATCGTTAATAAAGTACATGTGTAATTATTTATGGTAATGAAGTGTTTTTAATAAGGCTGGGATTCCAATAAGAATATTTCAAATATTCTAGTAAAGTCTAGTAAATATGAATATTTCAATTGCTTAGGGCCAATTGCACCAGACACGTTGAACTAGTTGAACTCTGAATTCGAGTTCAAAGTGACATTTGAACAATAGGAACTGTCATCTTGAACTCAAGTTCAGCTTGAACTCGAATTCAATGTTTTTAGTGCAACTGGGCCTTAATTATTCACATATTTGAAT
The DNA here is from genome assembly GCA_932526585.2 of Philonthus cognatus. Classification (NCBI taxonomy): domain Eukaryota; kingdom Metazoa; phylum Arthropoda; class Insecta; order Coleoptera; family Staphylinidae; genus Philonthus; species Philonthus cognatus. The sequence continues at coordinate 172,599,454 of OW052241.1, forward strand.
ATATAAAAAAAATTCCATATTTTTATCGTAATATTGAATATATTTTAAAATGAATATTTGAATACTTCCGTTTTAATATTTTCAAGCAGTGTCGTAGCCAGGAAGAGGTTAAGGGGGTTAGAACACCCCCCCCTAGTCGCTGCTATCAATTTTATTTTGCCTTTTTCAAATCACCGCGTGTTTAAAATCATTTAAAAATTGGGCGTTAGTAAGCATATGCACACGCCCTGATTTAATGCGAATAATATTATAAATAGTTGTTTTTTATGTAGTTTTTATAGAAATATTTTGTTTATGCAAATTATATTATTCTGTCTAAACCGTTTTTTCCTTTTGCGCTTCAGTTAGAAACCCCCCCATGTAAACATCCTGGCTACGCTACTGTTTTCAAGCTAATATTTGAATATTTGATTCATTTATATATTTAAATATTCTAACTATTTGAATATTGGACATATTTTTTAGTAAATATTAGATTAGGTAAATTTTAAAAATTCATTGCCAATATTTGAAAATTTGAATTATTGAAATAATTAAATATCCGAATATTCTAAGAATTTGAATAATTCTAATATTTAAATGTATTATATATATTTCGTAATCCCCTTGAAATCAGTGTTTCGTACGCCTGGCGCATGAGTTTAGAAAAACCTGAAAATTTGGATTTGCCGGGCTCGCTTCGCTCCGCCCGGCAAATACAAATTTTCAGGCTTTTCATGCTTAGTCTGGGAGTGGAAACACTCGTTAGAAAAATATCCAACACTTAGTTTGAAGTATTCGTGATTGAAAAATTTATGAATTAAAATATGTCTAAGTAGAGTTGATTTTTTTCCTATAGAAATATACTCTTTGCGTTCAATATTAGAACAAACACAAATTTTGTGCATTATACATCTTAAAAATTTGGTTTGGTCGCTTTGTAAGGAAGAATTTTACTCTTTGATTTCGATCAACGTTCAACATCCACAATTTCGATTATAGTTAATTGATTTTCATTTATACATGAAAACTTAAAATTTTACTTCATGCGCCACCAGTATTAAACACTGATTTTAAATGAAGTTCAAAATACATAGTTAAGGGTTCGAAATTTTGAAAATAATGTGTACAAATATTTCTTAAATAAGTTTCTCATTTATCACTTGGTGAAACATTTTGAAATAATATTAAAGGATAAATTAAAAACACTTGTTTTTGTTTCACTATTACTATCAAATAATCGAATATTCAAATTAATATTCTAATAATCAAGTATACATTTTTTTAATGTTATATATTTATATTATTACATTATTATTTCTCAGTCTATGCAGGTTTGACACTTTTTTGTGCTTCAATGCTTTATTTATACAGGGAGGGGCAGAAAAAGCTATCCGATTTCAAATCCCTTTTTCTCAGAAGAGGGAACAGGTAGAGTAGTGGGGTAAAAACCGTTAGAAAGCCGGTTTTATGCCATTTGTCATTAGTCAACATGCCTTGGCCTGGTGAACATCTTGCTTTTGTTAATGAGCGGTTTATCGAAAACGGCGGTTCGATAATTGCTACACAACGTGCTTTTCAAATTCATTTTGGACTCGGGCGTCATGATCCTGTTCCACATCACGCTACGATTAAAGTGTGGGTGTCAAATTTTCGACAGACGGGTTCAGCATTGAAAAAGAAGTCGCCTGGACGTCTCAGGACAGCAACAGGACCTGAAATGTGGCCAATGTGAGACCCGCGTCGTTCGGCACGAAAACATTCGCTCGCTTTGGCGATTTCCAACCGCAGTATTCGGCGAATTTTGCACCGGGACCTCAAAATGCATCCCTACAAAATGGTTGTTGCACAGGAATTAATTGAAAGGGATTTTGAAACCCGTATGAACCTGTGTCGCGATCTCCGAGAACTCCCAATAGACGATGTTGTGCTCTTCACGGACGAAGCCCATTTTCACCTTTGTGGCGCCGTAAACAGACTAGACTACGTGTGCTCAGGCTTATACCGGTCGGTGTGTGCCTTTCGAGCGTCCGTCTAAGGACAGGTGAATCACCGCCATATCTGCGAACCACTGCCCGCCGGAGACCAACCCACGTGTGGACCGGAGGGGCGAGTAGGCACCCCTGGGCTCTTCAAGGCCCACCCCCGACTCCTCATTTAGCGGCGACAAGCACCAGGGCTGAGTCAACCCCGCCGTGTGTAGGTTAGCCCTATCCAAGATAGGGACACGGAGGTTACCTCAAGAAGGTCTACAACTCCGACTTGGACAATCGTCCCTTTCAGGCATCCGCCGTCCGAAGACTTTGGTCTGCCCCCGCCGCCTCCTTAATAGGTGCTATGACGGGACCCCCTATGGCGCCGTAAACAGGCAGAATTTTCGATATTGGAGTGACAAAAATCCTCGGGAAACCCCTCCATAGCCCAAAAGTGACTGTGTGGTGTGCTCTTTCCCGCCTAGGCGTCTGGGGGCCTTACTTTTTTGAAGAAAATGGGCAAACCGTAACGGTCAACAGTGAGCGCTATTGTTTCATGCTGGAAAATTTTCTTCAACCCAAAATGGAAGAAAATGGCGTGTAAAATGTGTGGTTTCAACAGGATGGTGCAACCGCCCACACATCGCTACGATCAATGGACATTCTCAGGGAAATGTTTCCCGGACGCTTCATTTCTCTGAAAGGTGATATTGGCTGGCTGCCGCGCTCACCGGATCTCACTCCATGTGACTTCTTCCTTTGGGGTTACCTCAAATCGAAGGAATTCCAACATCGACCAAGGACCCTTCTTGCTTTACGAAGGGAAATTGCTCGGGCAATTGAAGAAATTCCTGTGGAAATGACGGTGAAAGTCATGGAAAGCTACCGCGAGCGCCTAAATCAGTGTATCCGCTCCCAAGGACGAAATTTGAGTGATGTGCTTTTCAAAACTTAAATTTAAAAATGGCATAAAATTTGCGATATGTTAATAAAAAAAAATTTTTGTCAAGTTGAGTGGTTTTAATTTTATAACGTTTTCAAATCGGATAGGTTTTTCTGCCCCACCCTGTATGAATGATAATTAAGAAATAATATCAGGCCTTTTTTTGTCTACATTACAAATTTTAGATATAGAATTTGAGATCACGAAAGGTATTATCTCTAAAAATATATCTAGTAAGTCCGTTAATCCCCAAAGAGATAAGATTAAAACAACAATTTATTAATAAATCCTTTCTAGGTAATAATCTAATCTGAACTAAAAAAATGAGTCGACTTATTTTTCAATTTTTTAATTCTGTTCGAAAGTTTCATGCATGCATTCCATGTAATATGGAATATGTGTGTCGATTGTCGGAAGGTGTTTAAACTTTCGGCATACATAAGGCATGAACTTTTCAAAGTTCAAGCCACCCACACCCAACTCCCCTAGCCCCTCAATGCCAATGCAGCTTTTCATGCAAGGCCTCCATTAGGGAAATGGAGACATTCAAATTGCACACTGGCTTTATTCCCACAGCAAGAATTTTATTCAAGTAGATTAATTAGTTTCACACACACAACTAATATTGTTAAAATATTAATGAGCAGACAATTACATTAAAATTATGATTAATTGTGAATTTACAATTAAATTAACTCGTGATTAATTACTAGTGAATTTAACAAATTCTGTTCTACAGTTTTTTCCTATTAATTTTCAATTTGTAAAAAGGTATTGTTAAATAAATAAATAAATTATATGTTTCAACAAATCGTCTACTTATATAATTAATTGTGGAATGAAATATGTAATTAACACATATTTAAACAATAGTCTCCTTCAGTGGCGTAGCCAGGAAGGGGTTACGGGGGGTTAGAACGCCCCCCCCCCCCCTAGTCGCTGAAATCAATTTTTTTGTCTTAAACTCTAAACTCGAAATTATATTATAGTTATTTTTTATGTAGTTTCTATAGAAATATTTTATGTTTATGCAAATTATATTATTCTGTCTAAACTGTTTTTTCTTCTGCGTCCAACCCCCCCCCCCCCATGTAAAAATCATGGCTAAGCCACTGATCTCCTTATGCTTATTATTGTGTGATGTTTTTGTTGAGAAATACCTAGATGATTCAGTGATATGTAAATTTAAAGTCTTATGAGTAACAATGGATTTAATATGCTCAATCCACCTTGAACCACTGTTAAAATATTTAACCTAAAAAATGAAGAAAAAAACAATGTGGTTAGGCATGCACAATTATGACATTTTGTTTAGATCATTTTAAGCAACAACATTTCATGAATATTTAGAACCTGGCGATTTTATAAGATTTTATGTTTTTAAATATAAATAAAAATGAAAATCTTCGACAGAGTTAGAACACTAGAGCACAGGCTGTTTAGGTTGTTGTAAAACTGTCTATTAAATGTTTAATTGTTGTTACAAGCAATCATTTACAGAGAATTTTTCTTCTATGTATACATACACTGTAAATTTTCCGACATTCGTCATTTTTTAAAAGAGTTCAAATTGAAGCTATAAATGACTGTTTTCCACTCCCAGATTAAGCATGAAGTAAAATTTCGAGTTTAGAAAAGCCTGAAAATTTGGAGCCAAATTAGGCTTTTCTAAACTCGAAATTTTACTTCATGCGCCACGTGTACACAACACTGATTTCAAGTCAAGTTCAGAATATACATCTTTAGCATACTGCTTTAATAGTATATTATGAACTTTATTCAAAATCAGTATTGTATACTATATATACTATATATATATATATATATACTATATATACTATATATATATATATATATATATATATATATATATACTATGTTAACACGTAGATTTTCGCGGGCGTAACATGTATCACTGTTTCTTCGGGTTTGGTCCCGCGTATTTTCTTGGCTCTGGTCCATTATATTTTTAATTCGACGTTTCGATGACGTTGCAGTCATCATCGAAACGTCGAATTAAAAATATAATGGACCAGAGCCAAGAAAATACGCGGGACCAAACCCGAAGAAACAGTGATACATATATATACTATATATATATACTATATATACTATATATACACTTTAATTAATTTCTCACTTAACCCGTGGTGAAACATTTTTGAATATAATACTGGATATTTAATTAAAACACTTGGTTTGTTTCACTAATTTAATTAGTGAAACAAACCAAGTGTTTTAATTAAATATCCAGTACTATATATACACTTTTCTAGGAAATGTTCATTGCTAGAAAGCAGTGGCGTAGATAGTTTTTTGTAATGTGGAGAGGGATTTGATTTTATATTTGGTTTCATAAATAAATTTTTCAAAAGTTATTTAAAAACAAACACAAAAAAATGATGACGTGTCCATGGTAGCACTTTCTCCGTCATTTAAACAAGTGATGATTGACATACTAAATGTATTTCACTTGTTAATTGGTTAAAGACCATTTTACATTAGATCAGCGTTTTATACGTGTGGCGCATGAAGTAAAATTTCGAGTTTAGAAAAGCCTAATTTGGCTCGGTCGCTCCGCTTCGCTACGCGCCCGAGCCAAATTTTCAGGCTTTTCTAAACTCGAAATTTTACTTCATGCTTAATCTGGGATTGGAAACACTCGTTAGACGATCAATCGTAAACTTAGTTTGCAGTTTTTTTATTGTAAAGATTATGACTAAAATAGAGTTTATGTTTTAGTCAACTTTTGGCGTATACGATTTTCCTTCCAGTTTGACCAATTTTCAATTTGATAACGTTGAAAGAATGGTAATTTTTGAAAAATTTAGGATTTTCAGTCACAATACGTAGAAGTAATTAATTCTTATGTATTTAAAACATATTTAAACAATAGTCTCCTTATACTTATTATTGTGTGATGTTTTTGTTGAGAAATACCTAGATGATTCATTGATATGTAAATTAGAAATTTTATGAGTAATAATGGATTTAATATGTACAATCCATCTTAAAGCAATGTAAAAATATTTAACCTAAAAACGGAAGAAGAAAAAAACAATGTGATTTATAATAAATGATGAAATTTTGTTTAGATCATTTTATGCAAGAACATTTTATGAATATTTAAAACTTTGTGACTATACGATTTAATTTTTTTAAATTTAAATAAAATGAAAATCTTCGACAGAGTTCGAACACTAGAGCACAGACTATTTAATATGCTTAGGTTGTTGTGAAACTGTCTATTAAATGCTTACTTATGTTTGAAAGCATAAACGCCATCTAATGCCCATTAGTTTACGCTTTCGAACATATGTAAATTGCACAGGAGATAATAAATGGTCAAAGATGTTCAATATTCTTCAAGCACTGGTGATGATGGCATTGAAGCCTGAAACGCGTATATAGTTATCTGCTGAATGAATGAGTACTGAACACAAATTCATATTCTTAAATGTTTACTTGTTGTTACAAGCAATCCTTCACAGAGAATTTTTCTTTTAAGTATACATACACTGTAAATTTTCCGACATTCGTTATTTTTTAAAAGAGTTCAAATTGAAGCTATAAATGACTGTTTTCCACTCCCAGATTAAGCATGAAGTAAAATTTCGAGTTTAGAAAAGCCGGAAAATTTGGATTGGCCGCGTAGCGAAGCGGAGCGGCCAATCCAAATTAGGCTTTTCTAAACTCGAAATTTTACTTCATGCGCCACGTGTACACAACACTGATTTCAAGTCAAGTTCAGAATATACATCTTTAGCATACTGCTTTAATAGTATATTATGAACTTTATTCAAAATCAGTATTGTATACTATATATACTATATATAGGTGGATCCAACAATATATACTATATATATATACTATATATACTATATATACACGATTCCATTTGTTTCTGGATCTCGCCTAGCTATGGAAAAGTGATAGTTTAAGTATTGTAAATGGGGCTGGTTGTGTTTTAAATCAGGGTTTTTAAATGTCACTGTCAGATGTTCGATTTTAAGGTTATAATTTCTGACTATTGTGATCTTACACTGTTGCCTGTTTTACAAATTTTCAGATATAAAAGGATAATAATATGCAGTTTTAAGATTAACAAAATTTACTACTTGGTTTTTGTACATACAAACACAGCAATAATATTGTATATAACAAATATAATGAATTCGGCTCTGCAAACTTATTTCGTCATCCATTTGTATTTCTCGCTTGGGTCTTCCCGTTAACATATTTTGATCAACTCCATCCATCCACCTTAATTTTGGTCATTCTCTCTTCTGTTGGCCCTCAGTATAATTGCAAATTTATTCCCACCCTCTTGTGATACTGATAATTTTCATGTCAAACAATTTTTAAGCCCTCATTCCACTTTTATTATTTAGTCAAGAGAACCTGCATCTGAATCTTCTGATGTTTGTTCTGAGCCAGATTCCCCAAGCGAAATAATAAAAGGAGGAATGGTTTCAAAAGAAAGGTTCCCCATGTGTTTTGTCCAGTCATCCGAAATAAGTTTTTCACAATGATCACAGAAATTTTGCCACATATCGGATGTACATTTTGAGAGAGACTCAAGCCATAAATTCTGAACACGATCCTTGATGGTTGCTTAGAATTTATGTGCTTATTGTAGTAAGTCTTACAAAACCCCCATGCCATTTCAATTGGATTGTATTGACAATGGTATGGCGGTAATCTAAGAACTTCGTGCCCGTTCTTTCTCAAAATGTCATCAACTACGTAAATTTTGTCATTTGATCGAAAAGGTATAAATAAAGCCCATAGTTCCGCGTGGCGAAATAATTGTTGCAAGATTAACAATAAACCTCTTGAAAATTAAAAAGATGATTACTTATGATATCATAAATTATTGCAACACTGTTAAAATAAGGAATCAGGAGTGGCAATTAATAAAAAATGTAAATGTTGATACTGCAACATAACAACACGAAAGCATGGCTAGGCGAGATCCAGAAACAAATGGAATATATTATATATACTATATATATATATACTATATATACTGTAAATCTTCATAAATTTGTTGTTTTCGAAAAGAGTTCAAATTAAAGCTATGACAGAGTATTTTCTTTCCACTCCCAGATTAAGCATCAAGTAAAATTTCGAAATTTTAATCTCGGAATTTAATTTCATGCTTAGTCTGGGAGTGGAAAGAAAACACTCTGTCATAGCTTCAATTTGAACTCTTTTAAAAAAAAAAAATTATGAAGATTTACAGTGTATATAGTATATTGGAATATGTATACTTAAAAATTAAAACTGTATATTATGTTTAATTTGTTTTCTTTTATTTCTATTTTTTATTAGAGATGACCAACTTGAAGAAACGATAAGCGCAATTGTCAAGGAATTTGACATCGATATGACAAACAGGGTAGAAATTTATGTAGGCAAAGATACTAGGTGAGTTAATCATTTCCTTAATCAGCATAGCAAACTTCTAAAGGGTGTTCAAATAATCTTTGTTTTTATAGACCTAGTAGCCCGAGTTTAGCTAAATCCCTTATGGACGGCATCCTCGCCCTCTCTGGTAAGCCCATGGATTTCGGGATCGTGACGACACCACAACTCCATTATTTCGTAAAGTGCAAAAACACGAGAGGTGAATACGGAGTCGCCACCGAAGAGGGTTATTACAACAAATTAGTCACTGCCTTTAAGAAGCTGAGGGGTAGCGATTATAACAAAGCCAACTACACCAACGTCGTTATGTACGATGGCGCTAACGGAGTGGGCGCCAAAAAAATCAAGCTGTTCCAAGAGAGATTGGGTGATTGTATTAATATTCGGTACTATAATGATGCTTCAATTGGGTCGGGAAAATTAAATTATATGGTAAGTCATAGATATAAATTAATAAGTTTTTAATGTAGTTTTATATTCTGTAAAAATTGCATTTTTATAATGTTCATTATCTTTAAAATTGAATTTGTGTTCAGTATTCCGGCACCAGATACCCACAGACACGTTTCGGACTTCAAGGTTCTCTTCAGTGTGGTCCCGATCCTGAGGAATACTGAACTTTTATGGCTATTTCAATTTTGATATTTGTTTTCTGGTTTCACAAACAGAGTTTAGCTTGTTCGTGGACGAAACAGTGACCTTTATATGCACTTTGTGCATTTGTGTCATTGACGTTGCCACTATTGAGCATTAGATGGCGTTAGCAATCGAAATCCATTAATAGTTTTCATTATCTTTCATTATAAGTTGATTTAAGGGGGTATTACCATTCGGAAGTTTTAAAAAATTGAATTTATTTTTTTTGCATATTATGATATTCGATAGTATCTAGTTTCATGCCACAAAACCGTTTTACAATACGCGAATAGTTACTTAGTTTTTTGCTTGTTGAAGTAAACAATGCTGAGTAGGTGGCTGGGTGGAAATACGCAGAACTCAAACGAAAGTTTGAATGCTTGTGTCTGGAAGCTGACTTCGAAGCACGTCAACTGTGGCGGAAAAACCGTCGCTATCGCATCTTTCATAGCTACCAGCATCTTCAACGACGGATACTCGGCAGTTTTTAAGACGATGGAGACACTGGGAATCCATATCGGCCTGCAAACCAAGGCCTTCTGGTGGGGAGCGCGAGACGTGGGACGAATTTTGCCTGACTCCAGCAGTTTAGAAGGCCATCCAACAACGCTGGCAGGAGCAAATCATTCAAACCCAGTTTTTAGAGGAAGAGGAGGGCCTACTGTACGGAGCTGGCATAGCTGACTAAAGCCAAAAATCTCCAAAAATAGTTAAAAATTGTTTCAAAACTTTAAACGCGTTTTTCTCGAAACCACTTTTTTTTCGCTGGCCGGAAACTTTCTTTTCAAACTATGAAACAGATCGACTTGAGCCTTTAGTTTTCAGTTCTCCACATTATCCTCTGGAGTTTGAACCACAGTCATTCAAATATATTAATATTTGATATTTTTCATAGAGCCTTAAAGTCAGAAAAAGGAGGGCAAAAAGCGACCACTTTTTTTGAATAGCCTCCATTTTGTTATTTATCGAGATTTTTTATTGTCGGTGGTTCAAACTCCAGATAATTTAATACAGATTAATGACTACTACTTCATTTTACGTTTCAAATCACAGAATCGAAAAAAATCTTTCCGGCCATGAGGAAAAACACGGCGGACACGGACTTATTTGAGGCCAGATTTAGAGGTCAAGCAGGACGATTGAAAAGAATTAAAATTCATTTTTTTATAGTTTATGAATCTATAAACAAGTTGCAAGAAACAGCAAGATCGCATGTATTGAATTTACCCAAAAAAAAAATTCTAAAAAACCGTCAAAAAAACACTATCCTAGTGGTAATACCCCCTTAATGAATAACGTTGTATCCTTTCTTCACAATTTATTTTCTAGTCGTTAGATACATATTTCGAGTGCTGAGCACAACTGAGTTGTTATCGATAATGAGCTTAGTACTGGAAATATATATCTAACAATTAAATAATAAAGTGTGAAGAAAAAATACGACAATTTTAATTATTTGTTAATTATACTCTTCACGAAACTTAAAAACATACATTGATAATATGAAATTTAAATTGATTTAATAAGACTTTCGGGCACATAATACAATTTTTCTTATTTTTAGTGTGGAGCCGATTATGTAAAATCGAACCAGTCTTTCCCCACTGGCGTTCCCAACGAACCGAACGTCAGGTGTGTCTCGGTTGACGGTGACGCCGATCGTATCATCTATTATTATTTGGATGATGCGAACAATTTCCATCTACTGGACGGTGATCGGATAGCTACACTCATCGCTGGTTATCTCAAGGAATTGCTTGAACAGACGGGAGTCGATCTCAATTTAGGTTTAATTCAGACTGCTTACGCCAACGGTGCTTCTACCGAATACATAACTAAGAAACTAGTAAGTTCGGCACAAGATTTTAACTTTGTATTAAATTTTACGTTTGTATAGGTTTAATAATGTGATGGTAAAAAATACCGTGCAATCATTTAAAATATGAATTATAGTAGGCTTTTAATTTTAAATTAGATTGTAACTGCTGACAGTTGACACGTAGTTTATCATAACCTCAAATTTTTTCCATCATTCAATTAGTATTTTGGGCAACTGCACAAAAAAAAATTAAATGGTCGCATGGTATAAAGTACATAGAAATGACTACCACTTAATGATTTTTGACTTTATTTACATGATCTTGTTGCTAAAACCTTAAAAAAAGATGTAATATATACAAGCATGGATTGAAGAGATGTATTGAAGGCGGAAATGTGGAGAGAGATAGGAGAAGGGGGGAAGAAGAAATTCCGAGAGCTAGTAAATGGAATATGGAGGGCATGGGAGAGCATGCCAGAGGCATGGAGAGTAGGCAGGATATGCCCGATATATAAAGGGAAAGATGAGAGGAAAGCAGAGAACTATAGAGGGGTGACGATTATGAGCACGGGATACAAAATACTGATGATTATGGTGAAGAACAGATTAGAAGTAGAGGTAGAAGAGAAGAGGATGCTACCAGAGTCGCAAGGGGGATTTAGGAGGGGGAGGGGAACGAGGGACCAGGTACTTACCCTAGCGAGGATGACAGAGAAAGCGATGGAAGAGAAAGGGTGTGTGTAGCGGTGTTTGTAGATCTGAAAGCGGCGTATGATTCAGTACCGAGGGAAGATATAGTAGAGTGTCTGAGGCGAAAGGGAGTGAGTGACGGAGTAGTTGAGTGTGTAGTGGGGGAAGAAGTATCGGAAAGGTTTAGGACATGGAAGGGCTTGAGACAGGGGTGCCCCATGAGTCCGGTCCTGTTTAATATATACATAAGTGAACTAGAAGAGGTGTTGAGAAAGGGGCAGGAAGGGGGAGTGGTGATTGGAAAGGACGAAGTATGGTTACTGGCGTATGCAGACGATATAGTGTTGATGGCGAGAGATTGGGAGGGAGTGAAAGGCATGTTGAAAAGGGTGGAAAGATATATGGATAAGAGAGGAATGTGTGTCAATGTGGGGAAGACGAAATGGATCAGGTTTAGGAATAAAGGGAGAGAGAGGAGAGTGGGAGAGCTAGAATGGAAGGGAGAGGTGATTGAGAGAGTGAAAAGTTTCAGATACTTGGGATTTATTTTTAAAGGGACGGGTGGGTATGAAGAGCATATAAGGTGGGTACAAGGAAAAGCGAGGAGAGCGAGGAGGGAATGGCATGGAGAAAATGGGGGAGATGGATGGAGAATAGTATTAAGGTGACATGCAAGGTGTGGGACGTGTGTGTAAGACCGATACTAATGTACGGGGTAGAGGCATGGGGAACGTATGAGGTGATTGAAAGAGAACAGCTATGGTTCCTGAGACGGATGCTGGGACTAGAGAAGTCTACACCGGGATATATACTGTTGCAGGAAACGAATAGAGAGAGACTGGAATGTGAGGCAGTGGAGAGAGTGGTGAAGTATGAAATGAAATTATGCGGAGTAGAAGAGGAGAGATTGGTGAGAATAGTATGGGAGGCGTGCATGAAAGTAGAAGGGGGGAGGTGGAGGGAAGAGAGAAGGAGAATGTATGAAAGGGGAGGACTGGCAGAGAGGAAGGTACAGGAATGGTTGGGTAGGGGGGTGAAGGTGGCGGCGTGGATGAGAGAGAAGATGAAGGAGGTGGAAGCGCAGGAGAGACAGGGACGGATAGACAAAAGTGAATATAATGATATGTTTGGGAGATGGCAAGTATATGGGAGGGTGCCGAGATACATGAGTGAGGATGGGTGGAACAGGGATGAAAGGGTGATAATGGCGAGGGCAAGGTGTGGGTCTGGGGAGAGGGGAAGGAAGAGATGGATGGGGGAAGAATATATGAGATGTAGGTTGTGTGAATGGGGGAAGGATACGTGGAGGCACTTGGCGGAGGAGTGTGAGGGTGTGAGTGAGGAATGGGTGGGAGTGAAAGGGAATAGAAGGGTGACGGAATGGATGAGGGAGGACGGAGCTAGGGTAAAGACGCTGGAGAAAGTGGGATGGGAGAAAGAGGGCAAGATGTGATATAGTGTCGACATTGTAAATAACTGTAGGATATGCCAATAAAGGTCTTTTTTTTTTTTCGTGTATTGGTTGATACTATCAAATATAAAATCATACTGAGTTAATTAAGAAATCTAAATCTAAGTGGGTCATACTTTCAATAGAATAGAAGTGGGTCATATGTATTTTGAACTTCACATTAAATCAGTGTTTTATACGCCTGGCGCATGAAGTAAAATTTCAAGTTCAGAAAAGCCTGAAAATTTGGATTTGCTGGGCTCGCTTCGCTCCGCCCAGCAAATCCAAATTTTCAGGCTTTTCTAAACTCGAAATTTTACTTCATGCTTAATCAAGGAGTGGAGGTGTATGTAAAAAATAAAATAAACCACAAATTATTGAGTTTTCTTAAGATTTAGATTAAAATCCTGGCTACACAAGAATCTTTATTTTGTAATTTTAAATATCGGTGCACTAAAAACAAATGCTAAAAAATTAGCACCTAAGGTATCCTATATATTATTGAATAAATTGTTAGATTGTATTGTTCATTTTTAGAAAGTGCCTGTTGCTTGTGTTCCGACCGGAGTCAAGCACTTACATCATAAAGCTTTAGAATACGATATCGGCGTTTACTTCGAAGCCAACGGACATGGAACTGTTGTCTTCAGCGATTTTGCCAAGAACAAACTTAAAGAAGCATCGAGTGATTCGAGGTAGGTTTCCTTTCATAATTGGAACAAAAACCCCAGTAAATATTATATTATATTCACCACGGGTTAAGTTAGAAATTAATTAAAGATATTATATTCATTAATAAATGTGACAAAGATGTAATTTAAATAACAGTGTTACCTACAAAAATGAAATGACCAAAACAAACAAAAAAGTTAATTAAAGATTCCTCTATTTGGCGCCCAAAATTAATAAAATAATAAGCCACCTGTTGAGCACCCACAATAAATAAAAATAAACAGTCCCCTGTTAGGTGCAAAAATAAATTAACAATTAACTTTCACTTTGGTTTGTATTTTTAGTTAGGCAAAAATAAATAAAAATAAACATTGCCCTGTTAGGTGCGAAAATAAATTAAATTAATAGCCCCTTTTTCAGTACAAAATAAATGAAACGAACAACCCTCTGTAAGGGCAAACAAAATAAATAAATTAAAGAGCCCTCTGTTGGGCGTCCAAAATGAATAAAATAATAGGCTACCTGTTTATCGCCGAGAATAAATAAAATTTAACAGCCCCCAGTTAAGCGCCACAAATAAATAAATTAACTTTCACCTTGGCTTCTCTTTTCAGTTTGGCAGAATCCCAAAGATCTTCTGCAGAGAGGTTATTGCTGTTAATCGACTTGATTAACGAAACTGTGGGCGATGCCATTTCCGATATGCTTCTGGTAGAGACGATCTTGCACGACAAAGGATGGGATGCCAGCGATTGGGAATCTGCCTACAGCGACTTACCAAATAAATTGATGAAAGTTGTCGTTGAGGTTAGTAAAGATAATACTTATTAATAAAGTTAAGAGAGGATGGGATCAGGGTAAGGACGTTGGAAAAGCTGGGGAGGGAGAGGGAAAAGAGAAGGGAGGGTAAGAGGGATACGGAAATGGAGTAATAACGAATGAATTGTAAATAGTCTGTAAGATATGCCAATAAAGGTCTTTTTTTTTTTTAAATAAAGTTAATAGAATGCTGATAATATACAGAGAGTTTTATGTAACACCGAACATTTTCATAACGAGAATTCATCTTTTAAGTATATAATAATAATAATAATAATAAATTGTCTTTATTCAAAAATTCAGGAATATTACAAAAGAGAATAACATACAGTAGTGCAGGCGAAGTTCAACTAGTCTGTGTGACTTTAGTTGCTCTTCCACTTAACCTGCTTCGGTAAAAAAAAAGATAATCCATAGATGAGTACATAATTATAATAATAAGTCTTAAAAATTAAATGAACAAACAAAAGATACAACTTTAATTAACTGAGAAAATAAACAAAAAAAACTCCAATCAAATCAGATACCTAGAATTTTAGATCTAATTTGTCGGGACATGGCTTTTTTAAAAATAAAGGGTGACAGTTGTTTGAGGTTAGAGGGAATTTTATTAAAAATGTTGTATATATTGTATTTAAAACATCTCTTAAAAAAGGTGGTTTTGAATTTAGGAGGTGAGATGGTTCCTCTAAACCTCAAATTGATATTGTGGACATCAGACCGATAAACAATCTTGTTGTAGAGGTAGGGGGGTGTGCGGGTCTCAATAATTTTCTTATACATCACACAGCAATGTAACAATCTGCGCTCCGCCATATCTAGCCAGTTGAGCTCTTCAAGTTTACCTGAGATGTGGTCAAATTTGCGTATGCCAAAAATAAATCTAATACAGGCATTCTGGACCTTTTGTATGCGTTTAGTTGTTACAGAGTCTAGGCAGGCATTGTATACGGCATCCGCAAAGTTGAAGTGGCTAAGTACCAAAGTGTCGCATAGCAGTCGCTTAGTTTTTAGGGTCAACACATTACGGTTAGAGTAAATCATTTTTAAATTAATATATGCACGAGATATGCATTTATTGATGTGTAATTTGAACCGTAGCTTATCATCAATTACTAGACCAAGGTTTCGTACAGAGTCAACAAAAGGGAGTATTGCATTACCTATTTTGATTTTTAATTTTGATTTTGCTATTTGAATTAATTTTTTTGGACCGAAAAGCATAGCTGATGATTTAGATGGATTTATTATAAGTGAATGACTGTGCGATGTATCGACTAGCTTACTGATGTCAGAGTTAATTTTGAGGTTAGCGGTGGATATATCATTAATATTGAATGCGTATGATAGTTGTGTGTCATCAGCGTATACATTTACGGAGCAATGGTTTAATACTGACGGTAGAGAGGAAGTATAAACACAAAATAAAACTGGTCCTAAGATGGATCCCTGAGGAACACCCGCCTCCACACTACATGTATTTGAGATTGCGTCGTCTATCTGGACAAACTGGGTACGACCTTTTAGAAAAGAACTAATCAAGTTTATTGATGAATTAGTAAGTCCTAGATAGTGAAGTTTAGCTATAAGGATATCGTGATTGATAGTGTCAAAAGCCTTACTATAATCCAGCAGTACGATTGATGTGAGTAAGCCATTATCCGTTGAGGAAATGATGTCGTCTGTAACATTAAGTAAGGCAGTTGTACAGCTATAATTTGGCCTAAAACCGGATTGAGCTGAAGGAAGGAGTTGGTGCTTCTCAAGAAAATCCAAAAGTTGATTTTTTATTATGCGTTCTAAAATCTTTGATAAGGTCGGTAGAATGCAGATTGGTCTGAGATCTTTGAAACTGTTAGGAGAGGTTGTTTTAGGAATGGGTAGGATTTTACCGTGCTTCCATATGGTCGGAAAGACTGATTGTTCAAGACAGCAATTAACTATGTGTGTTATGTATGCAATAATATAGGGACAGCATAATCTAATCATGTTGATGTCTATTTCATCAGAACCAACAGCCTTTGTTTTTATATGACAGATAATATCTTCAATGATCTCCTTATTGACTAGTTTTAAAGAAAAATGACTTGAGACGTTGGGGTGGATATTTTGACAATAGTAAGTAATAAGAGAGTCATTCGGTTGACTTTTTACCGAGTTAATAAGGTAATTGTTGTAGCCATTAACGTCCTTTAAGTTATTTGGAATGGCAGTTCGCTTTTTTACAACAACATCATTACTTTTAAAACATGACCACATATTTTTCCTGTTGGTATTAATGATATGTGTAAAATAAGCTTTTTTTTCATGGGTAACAGCAGAGTTTACAATATTTCTTAAGCGTTTATAGTAAGTGAAGTCATTTGGATTTTTCGTTGTTTTAAATTTATTGTAACTGTTATTGCGTACTTTCATCATATCTTTTATGGTGTCAGTTAGCCAGGGAGCTTTCTTTTTTGTCACTCTTGAGGTTACCAGAGGTGCGTGTAAATCAAATAATTGTAAGAGGCAGTAGTTAAGATATTTAATTTTGTCATCGATATTTTGTATGTAGATCAAGTTGCCGATATTAATCAGCTCAAGGTCAGATTGGAATGTATTTAAGTCAATATTATTAAGTTTTCTGTATTTTACTAAGTTCACAGGCCGTTTGGTGTTGAAAACTAGCTTACAGTGTATCAAATCATGATCTGCTATGTCGTGAACCTTAATTACACCGGAGTCTGTGCAGCAGTTTTTGTTAGACAAAATGATTAAGTCGATTAGAGAGCTGGACTGACTAGTCACGCGCGTTGGTTGATTTATTACTTGATACAGTGCATATGCGTTAAGAATATCAAGAAAGTTACTAGTAGTGGCAGAATCGATGTTAAGCAAATTAATATTTAAGTCTCCTAAGCATATGAGATCGTCACATTCCGGTAATATATAAGAAAACGTATCTTCTAATTTATCTACAAATACGCGGAATTGGCCGATGGGAGGTCTATATAATACTCCAACACAGTATAACTTGTTGTTAAACTTGCACTTTATCCATAATTGTTCTAACGCGTTTGTAGAGTCCAAAGGGAGAGACTCAAAGTATATATTTGACCTAATGTAGATGCCAACTCCACCACCGCGACCGAATTCCCGATCCTTACGTAAGAAAGTGTATCCGTCAAGATTGAAACAAGATGTGTCGAAATCAGAATGAAGCCATGTCTCCGATAGAGTAATTATATCGAAATCAAGTGGCACAAGATTCTTAAAATTATTAAAATTACTATTAATTGAACGAATGTTTATATGACAAAGACAAATATTTGTATTCATACTTATTACTAAAGAAAAAAGTAAGCTAAGCTATAATTAATTTTATATGTGAGAGCTCCATTGCGTGAAACACTTTAAAAAGAGAAAAAAAAAAAAAAAAAGATTGTCATGCATTAGTGTATACAAATTATATAATGAAAAGAGAAGAGAGCAAAAAGCAAAAAAGAATATATATATGAATGTAGCATGCATGATGTAAATACTTAAAGTAAAGATAGTATTGAAACTTCGCTTATCAATTATTATTCAAAATCAGATGTGTCATAAATAACTTTTTTTGATTCTTCTCCGTCTTTTCCTGGGCGCAAGATGAAAATTTTTCCATTCCATGACCAGGCATTCTTGGAACCCAGTGTTTCGCGCGCTTTTTTGAGCAAGCGGTATCTCGTAGGAGTCAAATCATTGGTCATCATTATACCAGACTGCTTAAGGCGGTGACGATTTTTTAAAATCAGATCTGCCGTCTCGGGGGAGGATACATTAACTACCACTGCACGACTCGTTTTAGATGGCTTGCCCAATCGATAACATTTAAGTACATCAATTTTAGAATTAATTTGTAATTTTGTAGAGAACAAGTCTTTCAGTTTATTATTTAAATTTTCGTTAGGTTCTTCCTTTAATCCTATTATTCTGAGATTCGAATTTCGTGCTGTTTGTTCGATTTGGTCGATTTGTTTTTTCAGTAATTTGTTTTCGTCCTCCAAGAGAGATATGCGTAAATTAAATTTATCATTGAGCTCGGTGCTAACCTTGGTGATAGCTGTTTGAAAGAGACCAGCTATCACAGTGTCGTCCTTCAAAATTTCCAATAATGCTTCTTTAATAGTATCTTTTAAGTCCTCCTTCTGTTCACGTGTAAGAGGCATGGCGAAAACTAGTTATTGTAAGCAAGGCGCGTACTTACAGTAAGGTGCTGATATATTTTCGATGTAGTAGGTGTAGTTGATAAGAGAAAAAGTAGTTGAAAGCGGAGCACTCACAAACACGACTATTCGCACTCACGTTTCATTCTCATATATAAGCATACGTTGTACATTTGCCGACGCACGGATTGTTAAAAGAATTTAATTTGAAGCTCTAAACAAGTGTTTTCCACTCCCAGGCTAAGCATGAAGTAAAATTTCGAGTTTAGAAAAGCCTGAAAATTTGGTTTGGTCGCGTAGCGCGAAGCGCGGAGCGGCCAAACCAAATTTTCAGGTTTTTCTAAACTCGAAATTTTACTTCATGCGCCGCCGATACGAAACACTGATGCAATGTATAGTTTAGCGGTGTGTTTTAAACTTCGTAATGTCAGTGTTTTATATCGGTGGCGCATGAAGTAAAATTTCGAGTTTAGAAAAGCCTGAAAATTTGGTTTGGCCACTCCGCGCTTCGCGGCCAAACCAAATTTTCAGGCTTTTCTAAACTCGAAATTTTACTTCATGCGCCACCGATACGAAACACTGATGCAATGTATAGTTTAGCGGTGTGTTTTAAACTTCGTAATGTCAGTGTTTTATATCAGTGGCGCATGAAGTAAAATTTCGAGTTTAGAAAAGCCTGAAAATTTGGTTTGGCCGCTCCGCGCTTCGCGCTACGCGGCCAAACCAAATTTTTAGGCTTTTCTAAACTCGAAATTTTACTTCATGCTTAGTCTGGGAGTGGAACACACTCATTTCAAGTTACAAATTGATTTGTTTTAACGAGTATCCAAAAATTTACGATATACGGTGTATTGGGACATATATACTTGAAAGAAAATCTCCCTGTGTGTACAAGTTGAGGCATTAATTGCGATTGATTGGCTACAATCAATCGCAATTAACCCAATTTACACATAACTTAAAAAGTAAAGGTTTCAAATTGTATTGAATAAATATGTTCGGTGTTACATAAAACCCTCTGTATATACTATGAAATAGGATTTAGTTACTACTTATTCTTGATTTGCTTGTCTTGAATTTTGTGTTATTTTTGATTAGTTTTGGCATAATGCTATTACCAATAATTTATTCCTTCACACTATTTTATTGTACGCTATATGCGATTTTGAACACAAAGCTATTGAAAAGAGACACTTTTTGATCGAAATGCGTATATAACGTACAATAACATGATGTGAAGGAAGGAATAAAATAATAAAAAAATACTAGAAACAACTTCACGTAACTAAAAGAACATTATTAAATCAATAATTTAGATTTACATGAATTTGCACCAATTTATTAGTCAAAAAAGTAAAAAAAAAACATATTAGTAAGGTTAGGTACTAATATGTTTTTTTTTTTACTTTTTGACTAATAAATTGGTGCAAATTCATGTAAATCTAAATTATTGATTTTTCTTAAATTTTTAATATTATCCTAATAAAAATGTAATTGTAAAATTTTTAGGATCGCAACGTTATAACAACAGCAGACGCAGAACGACTCTGCGTAACACCTTCTGGCTTACAAGAAGAAATCAACGCGCTAGTCTCGAAATACAACAAAGGACGTTCCTTCGTTCGACCATCGGGAACCGAAGATATCATCCGAGTTTACGCTGAGGCTGCCACCAAAGTGGAAACCGATAAATTAGCAGCCGAAGTGGCGATGAAGGTGTACGAACTGGCAGGTGGCACCGGAGGAGCGCCCGTGATTCCCATTTAAACAAAATTTACACAAGAACAGATCTCTTATAACTCTTTAGGTCGATAGCGACGAGTCGGCGTCCATTCCTTAAGGTTAAGTTTATTGTGATTCTCGCATTCCACTCATATATACCAACACATATACACTGTAACGAAACCATCGATTTTTATTGCCATTCCTTAAATGGACCAAATTTTTTTTTATTTAATTTTATGTATAGGTTGTATTACTCATTAATAAGGTTGAATAATAGTTTAACGCTGGCGGAGTTGAGATATTAAAAAGACGTTTTAAACAGTATAATTCAATCAATCGATAAAATCTACAGATTCACAAAAGGAAATAATAAAAGCTATTGTTTCAGATTTATGTCCGGTTTCACCAACTTCAATTAAATCTTATTTTTTTATTATTTGTCGGGACCACACTGAAGAGGACCTTGAAGTCCGAAACGCGTCTGAGGGTATCTGGTGCCGGAATACTGAACACACATTCAATTTTAAATCTTATTCGTTGATTAAATCTATTTATCGATTAAAATAGACATTTTCCATGTCCAACATCAATGCCGTGTGAATTGATTGATTTTTTGACATGTATACTAATAGATTTCAATTGATGAATAATTATTTGTCGATTTAACTGACATTGGTGAATCCTGGTATCTTTTAAATTTTTTATTTGTCTCTCATTTGTAAACGTCAATTTATCAATAGACAGTATTAAACAAGTAAGGTTATGTTTTCAAGCTACTGACTTGTAAAATTTTAACAAGTCAGTATACTAACTTGTTAAAATTTAACAAGTTGGTACTGGAATAGTAATTATAGTTTTTCGTAATTGAATTCATTAAAGAAAAATTCAATAAATACTATTATTCTTAAAATAATATTTAAGAAAATATATATTTATTTATTTATTCAACGGGATCCATTTACAAAACAGGACTAAAACTGACAAAAGTACATATAAGACTAAAGTACAAGACAAAAAAAAAAAATAAATATACAAATACAATGATAATATAATATATAATTGGCAAACTAGCCATTTACACAATAACCTATTCCTTTATTAGGAATGCGCGTAGCTCTTTCAATGTCCCATTAAAAATATCAAAATTGACATTATTGCAATTAGCACAAATCCTATTAATATCAAAATTATTGCAGTAGTTAGTTCTGTACAGTTGTTCATAAAATGACTTACTGCTCCGTAATAGGCGACTTGGAGCATGGAAGTTTTCTTAATTATTATTTTAATAATGCACTGCAACGATAAAACACAATTTATTCACTATTAATCTCTTTTATTTGTATTATATATATTAAATATACAGTTTGTACTTCCAATAATGGAAATCGAACCATAATCGGGAGCTTCTAACAAAAAACGTTCTACCTCTCCCTTAATACTTTGGCTTTTTTTGGAGTATACCGCTCATTCTTTCTTTTGAGGAATGCAATTACTTTCTGAAACCTAGAAATATTAATGAACACCACTTTTTTTAATATTTTAACATTGAATACCTGTGAACTGGAACATTTTCCTTCATATGTAAACAGCTTTTTAACATTGACCATTTCGTCCATAGCGAATTAGGGCAACATTTTTCAGCAAGGTGACTTATAATACATATGCCAATATCACATCTTCTGTCACGCCAATCACGTCACTTTCTTTCTGCCATATTTTAAAGTCCGTATACTCCCGCTCATATCTCGTCGTTGACTTTACTGGCAGCTAACTTGAAACAACTCTTGCGGCTGCCTCAGTAATTGCTGCAGGCACGCTCATGTTAAACGAATTGCGAAATAATTTAATTTGATTTAATCAAATAAACAACATAAGTATCCACGGAAATGTTTCATAACTTACTACATATTTTTTTGTAATTCCAATTTGATTAAATTTACCAAATAATTGTATTTTAATTAATTACAAATGATTGACAAATAAAATATATAACAATATACGCAAGTTAACGGGTTTTACTGGCTCCAGAAGGTGACTGGCTCGTCTAGCGACTCGCCAGTCATATCCTTCTGTCCGCCAGTAAAAACCGTTTTAACAATGCTAATAATGTTAAATACTATTATTATATTTAAAAGGCTATGTCCGAGTTATAAAAATATTTAAAGAAAATAGCCTCTTTTGACATGAAATGTCAGGTTTCAGTGAACAGAAAATATGCTTTGTTTTACATGAAACATAAATCTTGATTTGTTTTTAGATCTGAAATGAAATATAGTCTCAGTAACTGAATAAATACTATTAATTTATTCGTGTTATAAGATATTGATTAAATTTATCGAGAAATTAATGAATTATACTGTTTCTCATATACGCATAATGAGGGCTGTATTATGCTGGTGATGGTACATTATTCGTGTTTTTAGACACAACATATTGTATACATAGCATTTTTTTTGTTTTGCCTTACTATAAGATCACTATGGTGCAATAATGAACGTTTTTTATACTGTTTACTATACATATTATACCTATTAGATTATTTATTGCTTTTATACGTTACTTCTCTTTGAGATGTTATATAAATAATGATAATATATAGATTTTGCTTCAATTGTCTTCTTTTTTTTTATTCGCTTCCAAATGATAGCTTAAAATGGTCAGATTGTTTTATCCTGCAAAAAAGTTCACTAAAACGGTACAGTAGAACCTCGCTATACCGGGCCTCGAGATACCGTGATTCAGATATATCGGGGTCATTTTTCAGGTTTCTTTTTTTTTTTTAAAGATGTTAATTTTAACAATTGACTGATTAGGTAAAACGTTCCGGCGTCATTATTGGATTATATAGTATGTCTTGTTATGTAGGTGGCTACTGCACATATGTATATATATACAGGGTCGCTACAAAGTATGGAAACACGGCTCTCACGTGAAAACGGCTAAAAACAGAACCACCAAAATTGGGATTTCTAAATGGGATATTTTCTTGAACAATTTGGTGTGAAAAAATCAAAAATGATTCTCAGGATTTTCACATACGGACGCCATCTTGAATTTTTTAAATGGAATTCGATTTTTTTTATTTTACAACTTTTATAGACCTTATAATTCTGATTACAACCATATACCTTTTTTTTAAAATACTTGTCTTTTCATCGATAAACCAGACTTTGAAAAGTATGGAAACAGCCAAACGAGTACTTTTTCTAAATGCTGCAATACCATGTTTTTTACAAGTTTGACAGGCTAATGAAAACTGTTTTCAAAGGCAACTATTTTTTTAAGTTGTAATTGTTAATTTTTATTTTTAAGTTTCGACCAAAAATAGAATATTTACAAAACAAATGTATATGAAAAAATAAAAAATGCAAGTTGAAGGCCTTAACGTACTCTAAACCTTTGCAAAATTTCAGGACATTCCGATAAACCGTTCTCAATATATTTCGCTGTTTCCATACTTTTCAAAGTCCGGTTTATCGATGAAAAGACAAGTATTTTTTAAAAAAAAGGTATATGGTTGTAATCAGAATTATAAGGTCTATAAAAGTTGTAAAATAAAAAAAATCGAATTCCATTTAAAATAATTCAAGATGGCGTCCGTATGTGAAAATTCTGAGAATCATTTTTGATTTTTTCACGCCAAATCGTTCAAGAAAATATCCCATTTAGAAATCCCAATTTTGGTGGTTCTGTTTTTAGCCGTTTTCACGTGAGAGCCGTGTTTCCATACTTTGTAGCGACCCTGTATATGCGCGTGTGTATGTGACTATTATACAAATTACATATATTCGGATATACCGTGTTTTCCTTATATCGTGCTAGGTATAGCCAAAAGCCATCCTGGTATAACGAGGTTCTACTGTATATGTATTTATCAATGATGTAATATTTAAATAGATGGAAAAGCAGCCAGCGCATTTAATTAATCTTGTATAATTAAATGATTAATATATCATCACTACAAATATGTGGTGATAAAATGTGTGCACATGGAATTAAAGGAATTTTCTTTAATAATTGTAAAAGGAATATACATATTTATGTTTTATTGCATCGTATGAATTTAATAAAAACATGTTTTAAAAATAATACTAAAAAAATTAAAAGACATGTTTCAAAATGAAAGCCCTTTTGTATAAATACATAAAATCTTTGTGTAAAAATCACCAGTTGAGAAAAGCACATTAACCATTAATAAATGCTAGGCATTTCATTTAAATGATAATGCACATTTTATATAATATAAATATACTGTTATAAAAATATAATATTACGAGCATGTTAAAACTTTACACAAGTTACATCATTTCTTGCATGTTTTGCTTAGAATATTATGAGTTTTCCATAAAATTTTACTTATCCTTAATTTCAGTAATTTTAACACCTTGATCTGGGTTATCCCTCCAAATGACGTAAGTCAGAGAACTGGCGAGTCCAAGCCACATTAAATAAGGCACAAACATCAAACCCGCCCTTTGGTTGATTTGGTAGAACATGTATGCTGTCGCTGCCGCTGCAACGTCTAACGCAATTATTTCATGTAAGGCCTGAAAAAATTAAGTAACATAACAAAAGGCGAAATTGTATGTGATATTAACTATTGTTATTAGTACATTTTAACATCAATCTAGTCGTATTAAAGTTATATTAAAACATTAATACAAACAAACTAATGTATGTTTTTTAGATGTGAATAATAGTATATTACTTAACGAGAGTGGTATGCAGCATATTACATACAGTAGTGGAAAAAAGTAGAGCAACTTTTGAAAATCGTTTATTTCTTTAATCAGTAATGTATGACATAGCCATATTTTTTTTATAATAATCCACAACTATAAAAGCAATTTATTTTGGGGGTAAAAATAAATATTTTTTGTATGAAGTATTTTTATATTTAAAGATAATTTTTGGGTGGAAAAAAATAGAGCAACTTTGCTTCAAAATTGTTTTTTTTTAATACAAATAGTTAAAAAAATATATTAATTAATATTTTTTAAAAAACCCGTTATTCTTAATAACATGTTGACAACGTTTTGGCATCGATTTTATCAGTTTAGAAATAATCGCAGTATCCATATTGACCTATGCTTCGTTCAAGGCTTCAAACAATTCTTGGTGATTGCGATAGAATTTTCCTCTGATTTTGGAATCCAAAATGTCCCACAGATTCTCAATTGGATTGAGATCTGGGGACTGTGAAGGCCATTCCATAACAGTGATGTTTTCCTTTCTGACCCATTCTTTTACGAACCGAGAAGTATGCTTAGGATCATTGTCCTGTTGAAATAAATGTCTTAAAGGCATAATCTCGTCGGCGTATGGGACCATTTGGTTCTCTAATATGTCCTTATATTTAAATCGGTCCATAATACCTTCTATTTTATAAAGGGGCTCCATACCATATCCCGAAAAACAGCCCCAAACCATTACCGATCCACCACCATGTTTTAAAGTTGGACACGTATACTTAGGATTGAGTCATTCATTGGCAGGACGTCTTACATACACAATACCATCACTTTTAAATAAAGAAAACTTAGATTCATCGCTCCAGATAACCTTTTTCCAGTCATTCTCAGTCCAGTGTTGATGCGTTTTGGCAAAACTTAAACGGGATCGTCTGTTTTTCTTAGACAACATGGGTTTTTTTGCTGGTCTTCTAGCAAATAATTTAGCTTCTAGTAGTCTGTTTCTCACTATCCTAGAGGTCACATTTACTCCAAGTTCTTCAAATATACGGTGCTTTATCATGTTAGATCCGAGAAAAGGCTCGGTTTTGGCAATTTTTATAATTTGTTTATCCGTAAAGCGAGTGGTTTTTCTAGGTTTCCCTGATTTTTTTTTGACGGATGTATCTCCCTTTACACAATATTGCTTAATTATTCGCGACACAATAGATTTATTTAACATAAACATGTTTGCAATGGTAATCTGTTTTTGACCACTATTGTATAAATCAACAATCCGATTTTTAATATCAGCGGATAAATGTTTGCCTCTGGGCATGTTGACAAGTGAAATACGTTAAACTGATGAATTTAAACTTATACTAAACTAAATACATTGCAAATTTATCAGGTTATTGAAAAAGTTGCTTTATTTATTTCCATTCTAAAATATTCTTTTTTATATCCAATGGAACAACGAAAGAAGAATGGGGATTTTTTATCAGCAAACTATTTATAAATATCGTATGTTTTTATCTACAGACAAATTATGGCCAAAGGTAACATCAGAAATTTTATTTTAGCAATATATTAAAGTTGCTCTATATTTTTCCACTACTGTATGAGCGGGCATGTTGCGCACGAGCCGCGCAGCGGCGAGTGCAGTATTCTGCGAGTATGTAATTGCCATACCACTCGAGAAACGTACGATACTTTACTTACGCCCTAACAAAATAAACAATGAGCAGGAGAGATCAACTTATTTATTGTAATAATTTTTAATAGCACCATGACAATGATGAAAACTAAATAACTACTTGATCAATATACATAGAATTTTTCTTTTAGGTAAACATATGCATAAAGCTGTACATTTTCCGACATTCGTTGTTTTTTAAAAGAGTTCAATTCGAAGCTTTAAGCGAGTGTTTTCCACTCCCAGACTAAGCATGAAGTAAAATTTCGAGTTTAGAAAAGCCCTGTGAAAATTTGTCGAGGGTCGCGCAGCGACCCGAGACAAATTTTCTGGGCTTTTCTAAACTCGAAATTTTACTTCATGCGCCACCCGTACAAAACAGTGATTTCAAGTGAGGTTCAAATATACATAGAGTTCACAATATTTTAGTGTTTTATACGGGTCGCGCATGAAGTAAAATTTCGAGTTTAGAAAAGCCCAGAAAATTTGTCTCGGGTCGCTGCGCGACCCTCGACAAATTTTCCCGGGGCTTTTCTAAACTCGAAATTTTACTTCATGCTTAGTCTGGGAGTGGAAAACACTCGTTTGAAGCTTTAAATTGAACTCTTTTAAAAAAAGCGTGTGCACTTTTAAATTAAGCTCTTTTGAAAAACAACCGATGTCGGAAATTTTACAACTTATGCATATGTTTACCTAAAAGAAAAATGTTCATGTTGTTTTTTTTTTAGAAGAGTTCAATTTGAAGCTATAAACGAGTGTTTTCCACTCCCAGACTAAGCATGAAGTAAAATTTCGAGTTTAGAAAAGCCCCGGGAAAATTTGTCGAGGGTCGCGCAGCGACCCGAGACAAATTTTCCGGGCTTTTCTAAACTCGAAATTTTACTTCATGCGCCACACGTACAAAATAAAAATATTGTGAAGTTATGTATATTTGAACCTCACTTGAAATCAGTGTTTTATACGCGTGGCGCATGAAGTAAAATTTCGAGTTTAGAAAAGCCCAGAAAATTTGTCTCGGGTCGCTGCGCGACCCGAGACAAATTTTCTCAGGGCTTTTCTAAACTCGAAATTTTACTTCATGCTTAGTCTGGGAGTGGAAAACACTCGTTTAAGGCTTCAAATTGAACTCCTAAAAAAAACGAATAACTAAAGATTTAAAGAAAATAAGCTGAATTTGGAATACGTATACTTTAAAGAAAAACTCTCTGTACATCAAAGAAATGCTTAAGATTTAAAACATGTTTAAAACAAAACTGCTTAAAACACGACGGCTGTTTTTAAACATGTTTAAAACACTGTTTTAAAACAAAGTGTTTTAAACAGAACAACCTTGGTCCTAATATACAAGGTGTGAACATCAAAAAATCGTATTTACATTGGATTTTAAAGAAAGACTTACATCTAAAAGCCTATAAAATTCAGTTGGTTCAAGAATTTAAGGATACGGACTATGCTAATCGACTGAATTTTGCGAACGAAATGCTGCAGCGATTTAACAACTTTAACAACATACTGTTCAGTGACGAAGCAAATTTTCACCTGAATGGTCATGTTAATAGGCAGAATTGTCGGTACTGGGCAGTGGAGAATCCGAGACGAAAGCATGAACGACCCCTGCATAGCCCAAAGGTCGTTGTTTGGGCCGCTATGTCTGCTAAAGGCATAATTGGTCCTTATTTTCATGAAGATCAACGAGGCCGAGCAATTAATGTGAATAGTGACCGTTATTGCGATATGTTGTGAAATTTTTTGGTCCCAGAGTTGCAGGAGTTTGCAGGTTTCAACTCAAGAACGTGGTTCCAGCAAGATGGGGCCACTTGCCATACCTCAAATAACTCAATGGAAGTTGTTAACGAATTATTCCCTAATAAAGTCATTTCGCGAAGGGGTAACATCAACTGGCCTCCCAGAAGCCCCGACCTTAGCCCGCTTGACTATTTTGCATGGGGATACCTTAAAAGTAAGGTTTATCAAAACAATCCGACGAATCTAACCCAAACATTAAAAGTGCGATTCTCCTCGCAATCTACAACAAGTTAGTCTTACAAAGACTATATCAAACACTCATTGAAACAACTACTTCCCGGGCTAATACCCCGACGGACATTGAATTATACAACAAGTGTTTGCTGTTACATACAGTAACCTACTGCAAATGTAACAATTTGGGTCAAATTATTCAGGCCATCTATAGACGCGTTTCGAGATTCATCTCTCCTCAGTATAGCTTTGCCATTCCCTCTAAACAATTTGACACCTTAGACTGGCGGTCACGTTACCATTCAAACATTAGTATAAATGAAATTGCCAATTCTTGGTTGCAGAATATTCTGCAACCAAGAATTGGCAATTTCATTTATACGAATCTAACCCAGTTAAAGCAAAATATCAGGTCAGAAATGGCAGCAATATCGATAGCTATGTGTCAACGTGTTATCGCCAATCTTCGTTTCCGTTTAGAAGAGTGCCAGCAACGTAACGATCATCATTTGGATAACATCATCTTTTCCAAATAATTCTCCAATTCATATGCTAATAATAAACAATAAACTTTTTTATTGCATATAAATAATTTTTGTTTCATTGAACTTACAAATACCCGATACCCTTTCTGGACACCTTGTATTGTATACTAACGACTTTTATTTCTATTTATTTGCTTACAATTCAGCATTATATCATTAACTCAATTAATATTGTCCACTTTTTGTAATATCTAGTTTTATCAATTTGAATCTTTAAACGAAGGTTTTCCACTCCCAGACTAAGCATGAAGTAAAATTTCGAGTTTAGAAAAGCCTGAAAATTTGGATTGGCCGCGTAGCGAAGCGGAGCGGCCAATCCAAATTAGGCTTTTCTAAACTCGAAATTTTACTTCATGCGCCACGCTTAAAAACACTGATTCACAGTGAAGTTTAACAAACACACACATACAACGATTATAGGCAACCTAATATACGTTACAGTTATTAGGTTGCCTATAATCACTGTTTTAAACAATTAGTTCAGCGCAGAATTTGACTCATGTTTTATTTAGATATATCAAACAAAATAACAAAAAAAAATTCTCACAACTTTCAAAATCTTATATCTTCGAAAATTATCCTCAATTCTCAAAAATATTAGAATAATATTTTTCGGTACTCATTATGTAAACTAAAACAACATTTATGTATCATATATTGCACAAAATTTCTAAGAACTTCATGCCAGCACGCTACAAGTGTTCACTCACTTAGGTGCTTTGAACTATTATTGTTACATCTGGATATTCATTACGTTGAGCAGAACACTGCTCAATATAAAAGAAATATATTATAGAACGGATGTTAATTTGTTGAAAATATATGCACTCATGTTATGTAATAATAATAATAATAAAATAAATTAAAAAAAATACATATTTAGTTGTATGATAAGCAATCAGCTGTCAGCAGGTAATGTACTTGTCAAAGCTCTTACGTGCATGTGTATGTAATGTCAATCATACTTGTCAAGATGACAGTGTGGTATGATGCGGTTACTAGATAGGGCGTAGGTAAAACAAATGAACAGAACATTAACAATAATGTTTGTTTTTTAGATATGAATAAAACAAATAAACAGAACATTAACAAGAAACTTAAAAAGTAATTTGAAAATTATGATACTTACTAAACGTAAATCGTGCATTCCAAAGAAAATTGGTGACCATGCCCAGTTTAGGGCTAGTTGCCCCCCATAAAGCATCAGCGGTATCCTTGCTGGTCCTAAATAATAATATGGATAATAATATTACGGTATGAGTTATGTGAAGATGATATTAAATTAAATAAAACTAGTAATCCTTTTTCTTCACTGGTTTATATAAACCAGGGAAGAAAAAGGATTACTAGTTTTATTTAATTTAATAATATTGATATGTAATGCTTTTATTCAAACATAATAAATAAGTGTCTTAAGAAAAATTCAACACATTAAAATTACTCAGAAAACTTTCAAATCCTTTAAAATAGAAAAAAAAATTCCTAGTTTAAAAAAATCAATTTTTTGCGCCTAGGTCATTTTGTTTTAGCTACATCACTTAGACGTTGATGACATCATTTATTTGAATTATAAAAAACGTAATATTATGTTTGAATACATAATTAATGTGTTATTACACAACTGACAATTATTATTACTCACCGTTAAATCCATCCCCGTATTTATACACCAAAAACGAAGCGTACCCCATTGTGGAATACAGGGTGGTCCAAACGGGCGCAAACGCCCAATTCGGCGGCCTCCAGTCGGGTTTCTTCAAACTCGAGTACCATGGATGCAGATTATTGCGCACCGGTATGCTGCCAAGAAAACCTCCAATATTCGGCAACAAAACTGCACCAGCAGCCCAACACTTCGACGAAACCATCGCTGACTAAATTACCCTTTTTTGCGAAATAGTTTTAAAAAAGCGTTTATTAAACTAAAGGAACCGTCGAGTGATTTACCGTTAGGGAATAATTTCAGAGCGAGACTTGCGGTGAATGTCGTTTCCTAACTAACTGAGCAAATTATGTCATGCGTATCAAAGCTGATTTCCGTACGAATGCGTCATGTAAATAAGTTCTACAGAAAACTTCTTGTATAATAAAGGTTGATGTTTTTTTTTTTTAATTTTACATGGAATTGTACACTACCTACCTATATTGTCGCTTCAGTCAGCTGATTTGTGATTATCCAATTCAATACGCGGATTTTTAAAGTATTGATCTTTGTGTCGCCATCTATTCGATAAGGATATAAGTGTGTAAATGAGGTAAATTGTAATTTTATTTACTTCTTTCTGGTATTGATCTTTGTATTGCCATCTATTGCGTAGAAGTGTACTATGTGGAAAAAAATACTTACAGAAAGTTGTAATTTTAATAACTTTATAGCAGCAGAGCTGGGATGAATCCTCAAAAACAGGATTCGAATCACGAATCCGAATCACCTAATATGATTCGAATCACGAATACTCGAATAAAGGATTCGATTTTAATAGGTCATAGGTTATACACTGGCGAAAGAAATTAACGCATCACATTAATTTTTTTAATTTAAAAATAAAGTTTTGATGTTTAAAAACAAAAAAAATAACAACAAAACCAACTGAACTATAATAATGATTTTCAACACATTTTTTTTCATTAATGACTAAAATAATATCATAAATAAAAAGAGGAAAAAAGGTAACATGTGATTATAAGACTTAATATCTAGTGTTTCCTCCTCTTGCTGAATAACTGCCTGACAGCGACGGCTCATACTGTTAATTAATGATCCAATTTAATCCTGCTTAATATCTTCCCAAATTTCCTGCAATCTTTGTCCAAGCTCTTGTTGATTGCTTGGACGCCGAGGAAGTGCTCTAAGGCGTCTGCCCATCGCGTCCCATAGGTGTTCGAACGGATTAAGATCGGGACTACTGGCTGGTCATTGCATTGTGTTGATACCCACTACCCACCTACAACAGATACTGTTGTACAATTCGGGCACTGTGTGGTTTTGCATTGTCATGCATAAACAGGAAATCGTTTCCTCCAAAGGGAGCAAAAGGCATTACGGATGGTTCTAAAATGTTTGCAATATAAGACGCTGCCGTGATGCTTCCTCTTGGTATGACCACCAACTCCGTACGAGCCTCTAAAGTGATACCACCCCACACCATAACAGAGCCTCCGCCAAACATAACAGTCGGAACAATGTTACACTGCGCATAACGTTCACCTGGCCGTCTGTACAAATGCATTCGTCTGTCACTGCCGTAAAGACAAAATCTGGACTCGTCGCTAAACATAACATTAGAGTTTTCTATGACATTAGCCCAATCGGCCTGTAACCAGTTTACATGTTCTTGCGCAAATGTTAAGCTGGCTCTGCGATGGTCTGCGGTTAATTGTGGTCCTTTTGCCGCTGTTTTCGGAGTTAAATTAAAACCACGTAACCTTTTTCTGATGGTAACGGAACTTACATGAACATTGTGGATCTCTGCGAGCATATTTTGTAGCCTAGGAGCCGTAATAAACCGTTCGCGTAACGTCTGCATCATTAAAAAACGGTCTTGAACAGCAGTTGTGGCCCTTTCTCTCCCTTGTCCTGGCCTTCTTGAGTATGCCTGAGTTTCCCGATGTCTCTTCAAGACACGGGATACGGTCGATTGATTAACACCAAGACGCTGACTGATGTAACGCTGACTCCTACCTTCTTCTGCAAGTGTAACCACAATCACAGCTTCTTCACTGCTTAAATTAAGATTTGGACGTCTATCCATATTCATTCTTCACTATTTAGCACTTAATTTTAACAATTACTTGAAAACAAACTCAAAAAGAAATTTTATATGAACCTTTCTTACAGTCAGAATAATGAAAAGTGCTTCATTTTATTTATTGACAGAAAACCATGAGAACAAAAGACAAAACACAACATGTAAAACAGCATGCTTGATAAGATTTCTTATTGTAAAAATATGTTTGTGTTCAAAGAAAACTCGATTCCAAGATATCAAAAAAATCACATATGATGCGTTAATTTCTTTCGCCAGTGTATATACATTGAATACATGTTGTAGTTGAGTTTCTACAGTAAATAATTCTCAGTCATTCCTCTATGTTCACATATCTGTTTGTAAGTACACTTTCTATATATACATAATAAAATAAATTTTATGTTTCGTAATCATATTTCGTTATAATTTTATAAATTATGTTTAAAATCTATTCTAACCTATAAAAATATATTGTTGATCACGCATTGATTGCTAATATTACTATTACAATCTTCAACAACATCTCCTAATAAAATATCGTATTAGCCTAGCTGGTACACGAGTGAGCAATTAATTTGGTTTTCCTAAAAGCGCGGCTTCAAATCTCAGAGTGTTACTTTTTATATTATTATTTTATTTCCGTAATATTAATACACATAGTTACATTTCACATTATAATTTTTCCTTTGTTTTCTTGTGTTGCTCCCATCCATCGGGCCAGTCTGTTTGTTTAAATAAGTCACCGTGGCGGCCCTCACTGGTGTGAAGAGTGTGTTCCTTTGTCTACTCTCACTTTTGTTTATACTGTTATTATTATATAAAATAAGATGTCAGGAAAACCGGATAAATCTAAATGTTCTGGAATTGATTACAGCTGCATTGGAAAATGCGGTAATAGAGTAGGCAATAAAACAACCTGCCCTGATTGTAATAAATACTGTCATCCTTCTTGTGTGAGTAATCATGACTGCGATATCACTCTAAAAGATATAATGCTAATAGTAAAAAATCTTAAGCAAGCTATTGACAACGTATCTGTAAAGTGTGGTCAACTTAGTGTTCAAAATTCTAATTTGAAACAACTGTTACTGGAAATGAAATGTTACTGGAAATGAATCATCTTAAGGAGTCTTTTATCAGATAAAGTTACCGAATTAGATAATTCCATCAAAGAACTAAAATCAACTAATAATCCAAATCAAAATGATATAAATTTTAATTTACATAATGACATTTATGAGGAAATATTTTAAAGACAAAAACGTGAAAAATCCGTGATTGTATTTAACATCCCTGAATCCAATGAAGTTCAGGACCAATCTTATGTAAGTCGCCTATTACCTAATATATCAAATAGTTGTGCTACACCTAGCTCTTTACGTAGACTAGGTATTAAAGTAAATAATCGCATAAGACCACTCAGATTAACCTTTGATAGTCACAACGATGTAAAACATATACTGAAGAATTCCAAAAGATTGCGCGGTGAAGAAAATTACAAAAACATTTATATAAGAAATGATAAAACACATCGCCAGTTGGAGCATGATAAACTTATTCGCGAAGAACTAAAACTCAGATTGGAGAATGGGGAAGAAAAGCTGACCAGCAGATATTCCGAAAATTGTCTCGGAAAACTAAACTTATCCCAACAGATATCATTTTCATTTTCAATATATTATCAGAATGTTAGGGGATTAGGCTCCAAAACTGCAACTCTTTATGATAATGTTTGTGCTAATAATGCTGATATATACTGTTTAACTGAAACATGGCTACATTCTAGTATTCTTGACACCGAATTATTTCCAAATAGTTACACTACTTTTAGATGTGATCGCCCAAATCGTCGAGGTGGTGGTGTGCTGATATCGGTTAATATCAGATATCAGACTGTATTGATTTTTCAATCTAGTGTTGGTAATTCGGAGTTAGTTATTGTTAAAATCCTGTTAGGGCATAAGCCAATTAATTTAATATGTATATATGTACCACCTGCCTCCATTGCAATTGAGTATGAAAATATATTTGAGATAATTGAGCACAAAGTAGACCTTGAACAACAAACTTTAATTTTTGGTGATTTTAATTTACCAAATTTAATCTCCTCTGTGGCAAATGTTGGTAGAATGAATTCTCAGTTACAGGCCTATAATAACTTTATTCAATTTAATAAATTGATACAGCATAATTACGTTTTAAATAATCACCAACGTATACTTGATCTTGTAATATAGAATAGTAATTTAAAGTGTATAGTCAACCAAAATGAAGGTTTACTTTCGGAAGATCCACACCATCCAACATTGCTTTGTGAAATAACAGGAAAATATCATGCTAAAACTAATTTCACTTCTAACTTAACTCATACATATTTTGATTTTAAAAGAACTGATCTGAGATTATTATACACTGAAATATCATTAATTAATTGGAATATCGTATTAAATGAAAATGAACCGGATCGTGCTTTAGCCAATTTTTATGAACTACTCGACGATATTATTCGTAAATGCGTTCCTGTTCGCAATTCCAATCTAGATAATAAATATCCACCCTGGTTCAGCATATCTTTGAAAAAAATGATAAAATGTAAACACCAAGCTATTAAATCGTTTAAAAAACACAAGTTTAGTTATCTTAAATTAAAAATTAGCAGACTCAGAAAAGAAGTTCACTCTATGATTAAGATTGATCATAATAAGTTTATACGTCGTATCGAACAAAATATTTTATGTGACCCCAAAATAGTATTTTCATATGTGAATATAAAGAAATCCAAGTCGCGAATCCCCGGTATTATGCACATACATGGAAATAATGTAACCAATCCTGGTGATATTAAAATTGAATTTGTGTTCAGTATTCCGGCACCAGATACCCACAGACACGTTTCGGACTTCAAGGTCCTCTTCAGTGTGGTCCCGACCCAGCGCTGAGCAATACTGAACATTTCTGACTATTTCAAGCCAATATGTGAAAACTATTAATGATTTCGATAGCTAACGCCATCTAATGCCTGGTGATATTGTTGAGAGTTTTGCCCAATATTTTAAGAGTGTTTATACTACACATCCAAATGTACACCATTCTTCTGACATTAAATTAAGTTCAAATTTTCCTGTTTGTAATCTGGGAATTATCACTGAGTCCGACATTATCCAAGCAGCAACAGAATTTAAAGGCAATAGTACATCTGGTGCAGATGGGAGTCCTGCATTTATTGTTAATGACTGCATTTCTTGTTTTTGTCAACCATTGGAACATTTGTTTAATTTACTTATTCAGACTAGCACTATACCGGATAAATGGAAAATTTGAAAAGTGACACCCGTTATTAAAAAGGGAGATAAGAGTGATATATTAAATTATCGTCCAGTCACTGTCTTAAATAACTTTGCTAAATTATTTGAAATGATTATATTCAAGGTCATGTATAATCATGTTAGCTCAATGATTACAACTCGTCAACACGGATTTATGAAGCGGCGATCAATAGTGTCAAACTTATTTAATTTCACAAACTATGTATCACAACTACTTGATAAACAGAAACAGGTAGATACTATTTATACAGATTTTCAAAAGGCATTTGATACTATTAATCACAAAGTCATCGCAAATAAACTTGACCATTATGGATTCACCAAAAACTCGATCTCTCTTATTAATTCTCACCTTGACAACAGACAACAATTTGTTGTCATGCTTCAAATACATATTTTGCAACTAGTGGGGTTCCCCAAGGTTCCAATCTTGGTCCACTTTTATTTATTATTTTCATCAATGACATCGTAGATTCTCTCAAATGTAACGTTTTACTATACGCAGATGATATGAAGATCTTCAACGTTATTGAATCACGGAATGATTGTGTTACCTTGCAGAACGACATTGATAATATTGAACGATGGTGTCATATTAACGGACTAAACTTAAACTTGTCGAAATGTAAATGTGTTACTTTCTCCAGAAAAAAGAATATCATCATGTACGAGTATGGGTTGAATAATGTACACTTTGAACGTAGAAATACAATGAAGGACTTGGGTATTACTTTTGATGGACGCTTAACGTTTAACGAACATATAAATAATATATGTGCTAAATCAATTAAATTATTAGGATTTATTAATCGAACATCCAAAGAATTTCGTGATATTAACGTCCTCAAAAAGTTGTATTTTGCATATGTACGTTCGAATCTTGAATACGCTTCAATTATTTGGTCACCGCATTATTATATTTATATAAATAAATTTGAAAAGATCCAAAAAAAGTTTTTAAAGATGTTGTACTTTAAAATGTTCCACGAATATCCGTCCATTTCAGTAAAATACGAAGATCTTCTACATACTTTCAACGTACCATCTTTACAGTCCCGTCGAAACACTGCCGCAGTACTATTTCTTCATGGTATAATACATTACAGAATTGATGATCCACATATTTTAGGCAGTTTATCGTTTCGCTTACCACGTACCTCTTCGCGTTCCATGGACTTATTTTATTGCTGTCAGTCAGGCTCACCAAAACTCACCATTGAACAGGATACTTAAGCTGTATAATGAAGTTAATGTTAACATCGACATTTTTATTGAATCCAAGTCATCCATCTCAAAGAAACTGTCTGCTGTGTGGTAATTTTTATATGTAATGTTTTTTTTCCTTTTGTGTTAGAAGTTAACTCGATTAGTACTTTTATTGTTATTATTATACTTAACAAGTAATGTAATTTAAATTGATTATAATAATTATTACATACATATAATAATATAAGTATTCATGTATATATATAGTCAATTTTTCTCCTGTAATTGGATTTTGTATCTGTTGGGAAAATAAATAAATAAATAAATAAGTAAGTGAAAAATATGATTCGAATCAAAGATTCGAATCCTCATTTTTGAATCACGGATACAAATCCTTTAAAAATAAATTTGAATCTATTATTTGCAACCAGTAATATTTTATTCCATCAGTTTCTATTAACAAAAATGTACATTTACCGACTAAATATCTGATTATATAATGATTTTAATTAATGATGATATATGTGTTATTGAACTTCATTTTAAATCTGTGTTTTATACGCGTGGCGCATGAAGTAAAATTTCGAGTTTAGAAAAGCCCCGTGAAAATTTGTCTCGGGTCGCTGCGCGACCCTCTTCGGTCTCCGAAGACCATGATTGGTCCTTCGAGCTGTAGCCTTTGTAAAATGGTAATAAACTTAGTAATCTAGAGTGATCCTTTAATTTAAAACTTCTAAGAACGAGTGTTGTCCACTCCCAGACTAAGCATGAAGTAAAATTTCGAGTTTAGAAAAGGCCCGCGTAGAAAATTTGTCGAGGGCCGCGCAGCGACCCGAGACAAATTTTCGCGGGGCTTTTCTAAACTCGAAATTTTACTTCATGCGCCACGCGTATAAAACACTGATTTTAAGTCAAAAGTAGATGCGCCCGCTAAGCGAATCGGCGCCTGACGCCGCGCCCCCCGCTACGGGAAAAAGACTTCGGCGGCCGCTATTTGCCGACGCTTGTTCGCAATATGTTATAATTGGAATTTGGATTAGAAAAACCTCATCATAGCTAATGCTTATAAAATAATACTTACGCATTCCATTTCTGAATGTTACTTTGTTTCTTCCGTTGGTCATTCAATCTCAGCCCTGCCTTCGTTCTAGGTTTTCGTGGCATTGTTAAACAATTATACAAGCACAAAAATCTAACAACACGTAATAACACCAAAATTAACCTAACCGTGTGGAGACGATATCAGACGTTATTGAATAATACAAAATAATACACTTTACACGCATAAATAAAAAAAATTCAAAAATACTTACGCGCGCAATCTTCCAATAACACCACAACTAACACAATCAAACAAAATCTGAGCCGAAAATGTGTCGAATGGATAGTAATAATATCACTGCATGATTTCTGTAATTTTACAGAAAACGCCAAGAGCATCGAGTAAAATGCAACAGACGGCGGCACTTTACGGGCTGTATTTTTGCGATTTACAGGGGTCAGAAGAACATCTCTTAAATTTTGCACAGACCATGTTTTGTGTTCCAATAAAATCCAATAATCAGTAGAAAGAAGGAACTACCTTTATGCTGTTTTATTATTTCAAAAAAAAAATTAAATTGTACACTAAAGAAGCATCACAAGTAATGCCATTTTTTGTCATTTTATTGTAATCAAATGAAAGTTATTAAAAAAAAAATCAAGACAGTAGATGTGTCTATATATCCTTTATTTCCTTATTTTGAAAAGATGAAATAAATCGGTGTGTAAATAACAAAATTACAGCCGGAATACGGCAGCATGTTTTATATGGATTTTCGCTATGGAACAACGCGTACTATGGAGCCTTAAAAATGCACTGAATACCAACCCAACTTCGATATTTTTTCAAAATTAGATGTTTTATTTCCTATCCATGCTGTAAACCTTCAGATATTCGTTGTTTTCTTGTAAAAAAACTTCGATTCCCTGCAGTCCTTCGGTCTCCGAAGACCATGGTTGGTCCTTCGAGCTGTAGCCTTTGTAAAATGGTAATAAACTTAGTAATCTAGAGTGATCCTTCAATTTGAAACTTCTAAGAACCAGTGTTGTCCACTCCCAGACTAAGCATGAAGTAAAATTTCGAGTTTAGAAAAGCCCCGCGGAGAAAATTTGTCGAGGGTCGCGCAGCGACCCGAGACAAATTTTCACGGGGCTTTTCTAAACTCGAAATTTTACTTCATGCGCCACGCGTATAGAACACTGATTTCAAGTGAAGTTAAAAATATACTATTAACGTTGGATATTTTTCATGGTTAAGTAACCAAATATCCATTCACAAATATTTGAATTATTCGAAAATTTCAATATTTATATTCAAATATGAATAATTTAGTGATTTAAATATTCATATTAGAATGTTTAACTATTTGACTTAATCGAATTCGAATCCCAGCCTGAATAGCGATGATTCGAATTATTTAGGAGGATTTGAATCCGTGTATGAGGATTTGAATCCGTGTATGAGGATTCGAATGCTTTTACAAGGATTCGATTCCTTTTATAAGGATTCGAATCCTTTTATAAGAATTCGAATCCTTTTATAAGAATTCGAATCCTTTTATAAGGATTCGAATCATCTACGCCTGGATTCGAATACGAATCCTTTTAAAAAAATGTAACGAATCCGTTTTCACTAAAGTATTCGAATACCTTTGTTGAATCCTCTAAAAGGATTCGAATCTTGGAATCGAATCCTGAATGATTCGAATCCTGCCCAGCTCTGCTTTATAGGAATGACTACTTATTAATATAGTATCAATAACAACAATCAATTTTCAGATTGTTTAATGAAATGTCAAATACTTCCACTATTTTATTTTTTTAAATTTATTCAGTTCTGTATAATTTCAGGCAATTCTATATTGAATGAATAATTGATTAATTTAAAAAAGAAATTTAACAGATGCCCACTGCGCAAAAACAAACAAATAACGTTTTATTAATATTGTAACAACATTAAACGTCATTTTAATGTTGATGAAACATTATTTACATGCTCAGATATAAACAGAAAATTAGAAGAACATTTTCTGTTTATATCAAAATTTTATTACTATTATTTTTTTAAACTTTACTAGAAATAATATATAGATCCATTCTTTTTATGTAAATTCAGTTATTTTTATGATGATTGAATAATCTCTTGGTTTTTCTACAGTTTTGCTGAGTTGCCTGGGTTTTCTCTTTATGAAAAAATACATTTTTAAACTTTACGAGCGGTCTGTCCAAAAATTATTTATTATTTTGGTATAATATGAAGTCATTTTGCGATTTTCGCCGAAATTTGACTATTTTCCATACGACATTTTAAAATTTTAGTAAAAAATGTTTTCTCCAAAAAATCTAAAAAAATTCGCGAAGGCCCTTGATAATGCTAAAAATAACATGGACTATCTAGTTTTCTGAAAAATAATCATTTTCATCCATTTCAGGCCACTTGGGTCGCCCCGAGAAATTAACATGGGGCCTTGTGGGAACGGTTTAAGGGAGGCCCGCCGATTGGCAGTTTCGGACGTGTCTGCGGTTGGACCAAGATTACAGGGTTCGTCGACACGATAAAAGGACAGGGCTTTTAGCATTGGATTCCTAAAGAATGCAGCTATATTTCTACCAAAAGGTCATCTTCCTAGGTCGTCTGTGACCGCCAAACAAAATCGCAAAGTCTAGCAAAATGTTCACCTACTTTGCGAAGGCT
Organism: Philonthus cognatus; assembly: GCA_932526585.2. NCBI lineage: Eukaryota > Metazoa > Arthropoda > Insecta > Coleoptera > Staphylinidae > Philonthus > Philonthus cognatus. The sequence continues at coordinate 172,640,682 of OW052241.1, forward strand.
CACTTTGCAAGCGGGCTGACCAAAAACTAATTTCTCCATGAGGCTCAAGTTCTCACAGATTATGCTCCCATTCCTTAGTTACATTTTGGTTTAATATGAAGTCATTTGGCAATTTTCGCATTTTCGCCAAATTTGACTATTTTCCATTTTTTCTCTCCAAATAATTTGAAAAAATTCTCGAAGGCCCTAGATGAGAGTAGACAGAACAGAGACTATTTAGTTACCTGAAAAAAAAATATTTTCAACCATTTCCAGCTACTTGGGTCGCCCCGTAAAATTAACATGAGGCCTTATGAAAACGGTTTAAGGGTGGCCCGCCGATTGGCTGTTTCGGACGCGTCTGCGGTTGGACCAAGATTACACGGTTCACTGATAAGATAGAAGGGCAGGGTTGTTAGTAATGGATTCCCAAAGAATGCAGCTATATTTTTACTACAAGTCATCTTCCTAAATCGTCTGTGACCGCCAGAAAAAAATCGCAAAGTCAAGTAAAATTTTCGCCCACTTTGCGAAGGTCCATTTTGCGAGCGGGCTGACCGAAAACAAATTTCTCGATGAGGCTCAAGTTCTCACAAATTATGCTCCCATTCTTTAGCTACATGTTGCTATAAAACTGAAGTTATTTGGCAATTTTTGCATTTTCGCCGAAATTTGACGATTTTCCATGCATTTTCAAATTGCAGTGAAAAAAATGTTCTCCCCAAAAAATCTAAAAAAATTCACGAAGGCCCTAATGATGGTAGAAAGAACATTGCTATTTAGTTTCCATAAAAATAATTATTTTCAACCAATGTGGGCCTCTTGGGTCGCCCTATGAAATGAACAGGGGAATCCCGGGAATCCCGCCGATTGGCTGTTTCGGATGCGTCTGCGGTTGGACCAAGATTACAAGGTTCACCGATAAGATAGAAGGGCGGGGTTGTCAGTGTTGAGTTTCTAAAGAATGCAGCTATATTTTTACCGAAAGTCATCTTCCTAGGTTGTCTGTGACCGCCAGAAAAAAATCGCAAAGTCGAGTAAAATTTTCGCCCACTTTGTGAAGGTCCACTTTGCGAGCGAGCTGACCGAAAACCAATTTCTCCATTAGGCTCAAGTTCCCACAGATTATGCTCCCATTCTATAGCTTCATTTTGGTATAATATGAAGTCATTGGCGATTTTCGCCTTTTCGCCGAAATTAGACTATTTTCCATGCATATCCCTTACGACATTTTCAAATTTCAGTGAAAAAATGTTTCTCTCCAAAAAATTATATTTCAACTAGTGTTTACAGTTCTTGTTTAAGCATCAAGTAAAATTTCGAATCTAGAAAATCCTGCAAGTTCGGATTTGCCGGCAAATTCAAATTTTCTAACTTCATGCTCTAGGCGTGTAAAACATGAATTTATTGTGAAGTTTAAAAAAACAGCCTGAAAATTGCGTATAAAACAATATTGTGACATTTTAAATATTCTAATTCTGGATATTTAATTAAAACACTTGGTTTGTTTCACTGATTTATATTTTCTCCTTGAAGAAAATATACTGCCTTTCAAAAAAAAAAATCAGAACACCAAGTATTTATTGCACGATTTTAATAAAATTTACACAATTTGATCATTTAAACGAACTGTATCGATGATCAAAAAATCAACTTGAAAAACAAAAAAAAAACAAATGAATAAAAATTAATAATGTGTTGGGCCTCCACGATTTCCCAAACACTCATTAACACGTCGAGGCATGCTAGAAATCAGGCTGTCAATATCGACTTGGGGTATTTCATTCCAAACTTCGATAATTTGACCTCTAAGTTCCATTACAGTGTTAGCGGGGCGCTCTAAGTTACTTATTCTAACACCTATCATATCCCAAACATGTTCTATTGGCGATAGATCTGGAGAACGAGATGGCCAAGGTAACAAATTGATTTCGGCACTATCAAAAAACTGTCTTGTAATGGCCGCTGTGTGAGGTCGAGCATTATCTTGCTGAAAAATGGGGTTCTGCAAGCCATTTACATAGGGCACTAACACTGGCCGTAAAATGTTGTCAATATACCGAATCGCGCTAAGACTTGCTTCTAAAAAAACTAGAGGAGACCGACTACCATATGCTATCGCCCCCCAAACCATAACTCCCTGTGTAAGAGCCGTATGTCTTTCAACAGCAAATTGTAAAATTCTGCGTTCACCGCGTCGACGTCTCACTCTTCTGCGACCATCATGAGCCCATAAACAGAACCGAGACTCATCGTTGTCTTTTCCTGCACCAATCAAGTCTTGCTCTGCGATGCTGCGGAGTAAGAGGTAGATACAATTGTGAACGGTAGGATCTTATACCAAAACTGCGGATTCTTCTGTAAACAGTAGCCATGGATACTCTGGCCATTTAGAGCCAACCAGTCATTTCCCAATGCCCGCGACGTTGTAAATCTGTCCCTTAAAGTTGTAAGACGAAGAGCTCGATCTTCATGCTCAGTGGTGCTTCTTGGACGTCCTGATCCAAGTCTACGTCGATTCTCCCCAGCTTCGACCAGCAGCGTACGATCACCGATACACTACGGCCTACCCTTTCAGCAATAGCACGAACCGAAAAACCTGCTTCTCGCATTCCAATAATGCGACCCCTTTTAAATTCACTTAGATGATGATATTGTGCACGCCGACGAACACGGGGCATCTTTTTATGTTTTACAAACTGAAACGTCAAACTACTCAGAGGCTACTTGGATATTAGAAGCAATTACATTAAAAAATCAGCAGTTCTTCATAATGGTGAAATCAAGGAAAATACCATTAAATAGTAACCAAAACAATTGATTTTTTTATCATCGATGCAGTTCATTTACATGATCAAATTCTGTAAATTTCATTAAAATCGTCCAATAAATACTTTGTGTTCTAATTTTTTTGAAAGGCAGTATATAAATCAGTGAAACAAATCAAGTGTTTTTCCACTGAGCAAAAAACAAATAACGTTAAATCAACAGTGTATCAACATTAAACGTTGTTTTATTGTGGATAAAACATTACCTTATGGATTTGCTCAGTGGGTTAATTAAATATCCAGAATTAGATTCAATAATGTTTTGCTACGGGTTAAGTGAAAAATAAATTGAACATACAAAATTCTTGTTTAGCAGTATATTTTTAATACCGATTTAGCAGTGTATTTGTTATGTTATAATATTTAAGTGTATTCTAAATTCGTTTTATTTTCCAACTACGCACTTTTAACGTATGCAATTGTATTTACAAGAAAGTGTTTCAATGTAGGCAACTAAATATACTCCTGAGGACATTCTCTACAAGAATATTAATTAAAATTGTTGAAGAAAATTACCTTATTAATTCAAACTTAACTCTTCAGGTTTTCCAAAAATATTAGTGATAAATGTAAATTATTTAACGCCATTTTAAGTTTTATTCTATTTCTATAAATAAACCATTACAATAAAATTACATTTATAAACCACTGATTGAAATATTATAATACAAGTTTCTTATCTGTCGGATTATACAGTTGTGTTGTCCAATTCCTTTACCATTACCATTTTAGGTTATTAATTTAAGCATTAGTTATATACAGTAACAGGTAAGTTTCAGTTAATTTACAATTAAAAAAAACAAATTTATTTGATTTGCATTTACAGACATTTACCGTATGCAATTGTGTTTACAGGAAATAGTTTGAATATAATAATAGTTATTTATGTAATAAGTGTGTAAAATTGAGCTTTATGGCATGAGTTCAGATGATGTTTCGTGACGAGCCGAAGGCGAGTCACGAAACATCTGAACGAATGCCAAAAAGCATATTTTACACACGCATTACATACATAACTTTTTGCACGTCATACCGTAAACAAGTACAATATAGTATTTCAAAATAAGGTTTATTTTGACTTTAAATTTCAATGGGAATTATTTGTTATTATTAACAGTTAAGTTTATAGTAAAATGGGAGCAATTTTGTATATTGACTCCTGAAGCTGTAAGTGCTGGTAACATAACATTTTGGGAATCGGCATTTGCTTCTGATATATTATTTGCAATATTCACATCTTCACGGTTTTGGCATTCCTTAATAGAACTACTATGTGCGATTATAGTGCTTTCTTTTGCCTTATTGGGTTCTATATATTCTATATTATCATTTGTAGTCAAATTTTCTATTCTGGGTTCTACATAATTACTTGAACTTGGACCTGCTGCAGATGGATTTTTCATAATTGCGACCGCTGTTTTGATTATATTATTAAGGGAATTATCAATGTAGCCTTCGGCTACAGCGGACGATTTCCATCCACCATGTTTCTTAATTTGTACTAAGTTTGCTCCAGTATTGGCCAATAATGTTGCGGATGAGCGTCGAAAACAATGACCCGTGAAAAGATGTGGATTTTCTAAATGTAAATATTTCGCAATAATAGAAGGAAAGCTTCCAAACGTGTTAATGCCAACTACTTGATTGGTGCATCTTCCGTTTGCATATTTTGTAAAGAATTTTCTATCTGCCGCACTTTTATTGGTCCGCAATCTTGAATACTTTTGGTAAAAAGAGATATAATCTATACCAGATTCATTATCGTTGACAATAGTAAATGTTCTTGGTTTGTGAGTTTTCGTATCAGGAATGCTAATAATTAGCATATTGTCAATTTCTTTTATATCCTCTTTCTTGATATTGTACAATTCGTGTCTGCGGCATGTCCCAAAAATCCCAAATATGAATGCCACCTGAAATGCCTATTTCAATATATTGTTAAAATGGTTTAATTAAAAATAACCAATCTTAATCATAAGAAAACTGTCATCTGGGGCTTCCTTCAAAAATGCCAATATTTCGGATTTCGAGAGAGTTTAAGATTTTTTTGCCTTAAATCCTACGCCATTCTGTTTGATGAAAGCTATTAATTTGCTATATTTTCCAATTTGCACATTATGTTTTGTAGCGAGGGTGCATTTTAACATTGAAAATATCGACCAAATGCTAGAGGGCTTATATTTTCTGCAAAGATCGGCAAAATATGCTAATAAAGTATTCTCTGAATACCTTCTAATGGTTCTAGATTCACACCACTTGATAAATTCCTGGTAGCGTTTTTCATATATTACCCTTGAATTTTTTGGTAGTAGTTCTAAACTCGCTATCTCTGCTTCCTTTACTACATCTGGTGGTGTGTAGCTTTCCGCGTCGGATGTATCATCCACTTCCATGATGAACTACTATCGATGTACTCGTGTCGCGAAAATTTGATTGATTGTTCTGACAGCAGGTATTTCGATGACAGCGCATCATGAAATTCCTTTATGCATTCGATACCACTTTTATCGTTGGATATAAATAAACAATGTAACATTTGCTAAATGCCACCTTTTGACATTGATTAGAGTTTGTAAAGTGTCAACTTTTAAGATGAAAGTGCAAAAAAGTTTATTACCTATTGGATTATAAAGTTGCGTTAGTAAATTCCTTTACCCTAGCGTTTTAGGTTATTAATTTAAGGCATTAGTTATAAACAGTAACAGGTAAGTTTCAGTTAATTTACAATTAAAAAAAAACAAGTTTGTTTGATTTGCATTTACAGACATTTAACGTACGCAATTGTCTTTACAGGAAAGAGTTTGAATATAATTATAGTTTCTTATCTGTTGGAATATAAAGTTGTGTTGCCTAATTCCTTAACCATTGCCGTTTTAGGTTATAGATTTTAGCATTAGTTATAAACAGTAACAGGTAAGTTTCAGTTAATTTACAATTTCAAAAAAAAGTTTATTTGATTTGCATTTACAGACATTTAACGTATGCAATTGTGTTTACAGGAAATAGTTTGAATATAATAAAAGTTTCTTATCTATTGGATTATAAAGTTGTGTTGGTCAATTCCTTTACAATTACCGTTTTAAGTTATTAATTTAAGAATTAGTTATAAACAGTTACAGGTAAGTTTTAGTTAATTTACAATTTAAAAAAAACAAATTTATTTGATTTGTATTTACAAACATTTAACCTATGTAATTGTGTTTACAGGAAAGAGTTCGAATATAATAAAAGTTTCTTATCTGTTGGATTATAAAGTTGTGTTGCCTAATTCCTTAACCATTACCGTTTTAGGTTATAGATTTATGCATTAGTTATAAACAGTAACAGGTAAGTTTCAGATAATTTACAATAAAAAAAAAAAAAACAAATTTAGTTGATTTGCATTTACAGACATTTAACGTATGCAATTGTGTTCACAGCATTAGTTATAAACAGTAACAGGTAATTAAATAAAAGAATTGAGTCTCCTTTCTTCACAAGATTTATTTAAAATCGCAAATGTACATTTCGGTCACGATGTGACCATTATCAATGCTTAACTAGTTACAAAAACAAACGGAAACTTAATTTATACCACGTGGATACAGATTCGTTATTAGTGGGGAAGCGGTACAGGTAGGTAAAGGGCGGATTATAATTACACTGTTTCGTATGACTGGGATTAGAGCGCTGGGATCAGTTCTAGAAAAAGATTTACTAATGGGCTTAAATCAAAGTTTAATAGCTGGTTTTCCACTTTTTTCATTTCTATTGCCTCCAAGGTATTAAGCCGGTTTGTAACTAGTTAAGCATTGATAATGGTCACTTCGTGACCGAAATGTACATTTGCGATTTTAAATAAATCTTGTGAAGAAAGGAGACTCAATTCTTTTATTTAATAACTTAGTTCACCTTCACGTAACTCAACAATAATTTAAGTAAGTAACAGGTAAGTTTCAGATAAATTACAATTAAGAGAATATATATTTGATTTGCATTTACAGACATTTAACGTATGCAATTATATATTGGATAGATGAGGCTGTTACTTGGTGAAATTCCATAATATGTAGGAAATAAAACACGATCGTTTGAGAATTTTCACAGTTTTTAATGTGACAATTGTTTCGCCACACAGTGGCTTCATCAGGCAGATGACTAATGATTACTCATCTGCCTGATGAAGCCACTGTGTGGCGATCGTGTTTTATTTCCTACGTATGCAATTATATTTACAGGAAGGAGTTTGAATATAGGCAACTATATACATTCCTGAGCACAAATATTGTCTACAATGAATATTGTAATTAATGCAAAAGATTAATTTAAATCGAAACTCAACTCTTTATGTGTTCCATTTCAGGTCTTAACGTTAGGTTTTTTAGGTGTGTAACCCATTAGGAGATATACAGTTATTACCGTCTAAGATTATTAATTTAATAATTAGTTAAAATCAGTAATTGGTAAGTCATAATTGATTTTCTTTTAAATATATAGTTTTTCTTTTGAATATACATGTGCATTATATGCTGCACATTCTAAGATACTCGTTTTCCCCAGAGCTTAATCCCACTGAACAAATATATTTGAGTAATGTTGCTACAATGTTGAAATAACGTTATTTGCTCAGTGGGATTTGAAGCTTTAAACAAGTGTTTTCCACTCCCAGGCTAAGCATGAAGTAAAATTTCGAGTTTAGAAAAGCCCTGTGAAAATTTGCCGAGGGTCGCGCAGCGACCCGAGACAAATTTTCTGGGCTTTTCTAAACTCGAAATTTTACTTCATGCGCCACGCGTATAAGCCGCTGATTTCAATTGACAATATTTTAATGTTTTCAGAGTTTAAGGGTACTAGGTACTCAGGTTCCGGGGTACTGTCCCACTAGACTATACTATACTTTTTGTAAGACAGTTAATTTTTATTGTTTTCTTGTTACCAATATATATTTCCATTTTTTTGCCCATTTAAACCCAGAATTAAATTTTGCATTGAGTTTACGAGAGAAACCTTCCTATAACGTTCACTAAATTGCTGCAGATTGGGTTGTATATAATACGGATTCTATGCATTCATCGTATGCAACCTAACATACATTCATTTGATTGTTGGGTTGCATACAAATAAGAGTAATTGCTCGTGCTGCATAGGCGTTGCTTTGTCAACGGTGCAGCACCATTTTCCTTTGAATGTTAGCATGCAACGTTCCTGCAGGCCTATTTAAACCCAGAATTAAATTGAACAAACACATTTGAGTAATGTTTCGTCAAAATTAAAACAACGTTTAATGTTGCTACAATGTTGAAATAACGTTATTTGTTGGTTTTTTGTTCAGTGGGATTTGAAGCTTTAAACAAGTGTTTTCCACTCCCAGGCTAAGCATGAAGTAAAATTTCGAGTTTAGAAAAGCCCCGTGAAAAATTGTCGAGGGTCGCGCAGCGACCCTCGACAAATTTTCTGGCTTTTCTAAACTCGAAATTTTACTTCATGCGCCACGCGTATAAGCCGCTGATTTCAATTGAAGATCATGCACTTGTTAACAATATTTTAATGTTTTCAGAGTTTAAGGGTACTAGGTACTCAGGTTCCGGGGTACTGTTCCCCTAGACTATACTATACTTTTTGTAAGTCAGTTTATTTTTGTTTTCTTGTTACCAATATATATTTGCATTTTTTTACCCATTTAAACCCCGAAATAAATTGTGCATTGAGTTTACGAGAGAAACCTTCCTATAACGTTCACTTAATTGCTGCAGATTGGATTGTATAAAATACGGATTTTATGCATTCATCGTATGCAACCTAACATACATACATACATTCGTATTTTGGGTTGCATACAAATAAGAGTAATTGCTCGTGTTGCATAGGCGTTGCTTTGTCAACGGTGCAGCAACATTTTCCTTTGAACGTTAGCATGCAACGTTCCTGCAGGCCTATTTAAACCCCGAAATAAATTCTGCATTGAGATTACGAGAGAAACCTTCCTATAACGTTCACTTAATTGCTGCACATTGGGTTGTATATAATACGGATTCTATGCATTCATCGTATGCAACCTAACATAAATACATACATTTGTATGTTGGGTTGCATGCAAATAAGAGTAATTGCTCGTGTTGCATAGGCGTTGCCTTGTCAACGGTGCAGCAACATTTTATTTTTAAACGTTAGCATGCAATGTTCCTGCAGGCCTATTTAAACCTAGATATAAATTCTCCATTGAGATTACGAGAGAAACCTTCCTATAACGTTCACTTAATTGCTGCACATTGGGTTGTATACAATACGGATTCTACCCATTCATCGTATGCAACTTAACATACATACATACATACATTCGTATGTTGGGTTGCATACAAATACGAGTAATTTGTATGTTGGGTTGCATGCAAATAAGAGTAATTGCTCATGTTGCATAGGCGTTGCCTTGTCAACGGTGCAGCAACATTTTATTTTAAACGTTAGCATGCAATGTTCCTGCAGGCCTATTTAAACCCAGAAATAAATTCTCCATTGAGATTACGAGAGAATCCTTCCTATAACGTTCACTTAATTGCTGCACATTGGGTTGTATACAATACGGATTCTACGCATTCATCGTATGCAACTTAACATACATACATACATACATACATACATACATACATTCGTATGTTGGGTTGCATACAAATACGAGTAATTTGTATGTTGTGTTGCATGCAAATAAGAGTAATTGCTCGTGTTGCATAGGCGTTGCCTTGTCAACGGTGCAGCAACATTTTATTTTTAAACGTTAGCATGCAATGTTCCTGCAGGCCTATTTAAACCCAGAAATAAATTCTCCATTGAGTTTACGAGAGAAACTTTCCTATACCGTTCACTTAATTGCTGCAGATTAGGTTGTATACAATACGGATTCTATGCATTCATCGTATGCAACTTAACATACATACATTCGTATGTTGGGTTGCATACAATCACGAGTAATAGCTCGTGTTGCATAGGCGTTGCTTTGTCAACGGTGCAGTAACATTTTTCTTTGAACGTTAGCATGCAACATTCCTGCAGGAGGACATTCAGCGTTTATTTAACGTTTTTTCAACATTCGTGCAACTTAAAACGCAACGTTTCGTGTTGCGCGGTAACATTGATGCAACGTTTTTTTGCTCAGTGGGATGCATGATGTAATCATTGTCCAATTAAGTTCGTTTGACAATGATTACCGTGTAATTAAAACTAGTCACAAAAGTAAAATAAAAGTGGTGTAAAAAAGTTAAGTGTTTTAAGTGTGTGGGAAGTCCGATGTGGTCCAGGAAACACACTCAATGCAACCAATCCGTCAGCGATTGCGTTAATCATTTATATCAAAACAATTGAGTTTATTATTAAATTATATTTAACATTGAAAGTGCGATTCTTTTCGCATTTATAATTATTAAATTATACTTATACTTATTATTATTATTATACTTATATTTATTAAATTATGTATTCAGTGATAATAAATATTATACATCAAGTGAATTAAACACAATTTTATTCACGAAAAGATTTTTGATTTCACGAGCGCCTCGGCGCGAGTGAAATCATTTCTTTGAGTGAATAAAGGTGTTTAATTCACGTGGCGTATATATGTTTTTATTCAATTTTGACGAAATTGTAAAGAAAATGTACTTTACATTTATTTTTAAATAAATTTTTTAACTCACTAGTGACCTAAAAAAATTTTAGTTCACTAGTGAATAAAACCTTGTTTATTACGGTTGTTATGGAGTTAATAATGTCGATTTAAATTAACAAAATTGAATAAAATTATTAACTTAACTTTACGCGCCTTTTTTAATATAGTCAACTGGCATTACTACAGTGTTCATTTTAAAATCTACGCAATGAGAATCCCAACTTAATTGCAGTTGAATTCAAAATTCAAACAGTAATTTAACACTCATCGTTTGATTGCACCGAGTAAATTAATTAATATTACCGAGGGGACGGCTTTATCACAATTGAACAATCAAAATTCAGCCTAGACGACGGTCGAATTCGTCCCACTGTTTGTGTACGAATCACACAGAAATCGTGACGTAGCGGTGACTAAGAAACCGACCGCTCTGTATAAAAACTGGTTTGCCACGGGAAACCTTCAGTGCTTGCCCGTTGTTCCATTCCCCATACAAGATTAAATTCATTCAGTGTATTTTCCGTACGCGCTTCGAACGAACGCACGATCGAGGATTGGATTACTACCTATTGTTTAACGAAAAATAAGATAAATCAAACGGGTTCAAGATGGGGTGCTCTTCAGGGACGGTGAAGTACCTGGTCTTCATCTTTAATTTGGTGTTCGCGGTGAGTAAAAATTGAAATTGTGCGCGCGTTGGCGCGGAACGCAATTGTGCAACTGTAAATAGGGCGTTGCTGTTTTTTCCTCTTTCTAACTAACAGTTAGGTACTAAAAATACGCTCCTGTTTATACGATAAACTTTCGTGGATTTGAATTGTTGATGGGATAATTTTTAAGAGTTATCAGTTGTAAAAAAAATAATCGGTGACCTTTAAATTTGCTGTTATTGTGGTCAGCGTCGTGTGATCAAGAAGGAACAATGATATCATCGTTTTATTTAAATTCAAAAAAGTGCTATTGTTACTCATGTTCTTGATTTGACACAATTTTTGCACATGATTTATTTAATTGGTTAATATTTTATACTGTTTTTCGTTATATGTTCTTTGTATAAATAAAATTCTGAATAACTATATAATTTTCAAAAAAGTGTATTTATTTTCACAATTGTTTCGCAAATTTATTACTGCTTCAGGTGAATTTATCCGAAGAAGCAATAAATTTGCGAAACAATTGTTGTAAAAATAAACACATTTTTAAAAATCATAAAGTTATTTAGAATTTTATTTATACAAAGTGAATATGGATTTTCAACACCTCAACGCCTTATCAATCAACCTAATTTTTTCTAATTCAAATTGCCAATCTTTGGTTGCAGAATACTTCAAACATTAAACGTGCGATAAATAAGGGTAAACTAAATACTAAATCAAATAAGTAAACTAAGTACTAAATCAAATAACTGAGGCTAATCGAAAGGACTAGGCTCTTACCAAGGCTATTAAATTATTCAATTTCAATTTATTGATGATTTAACAAAAGTTTTACACAAGTCAAGTTACAATAGATAAATAATAAATAGATCTACAAAAAAAAGTGTATAAAATACAGAAGATACATTAACATGTAGACGAACAAACAAAAAAGGTACATACAGATTAAAATAGACAATATGCAAGAGTATAGGTCCAAAAATAAAGTGTTAGATGTCATTATCAAAAAACTCATCTGTGCTGAAATAAGCATGCTCGAGAAGGAATTCTTCTAGCACTTCTCGGAATTTATTGAGCGGAAGATTTCGTGTGCTATGACTAAGGTGATTAAAGAACTTAATGCCGTGATATCTTGTTCCAGTTAGGGATCTCTGTAATCTCGATTGTGGCAAATTCAAGTCAGATTTTCCTCTGGTCTCATATGAGTAATTACGTACTGGCATAGCTGCAATATTACGTTTATAAGAATATATTAGCATTAAAAGTGCGATTCTTTTCGCAATCTACAAGTTAGTCTTATAAAGACTATATTAAACACTTATTGAAACAACTACTTCCCGAGCTAATACCCCGATGGACATTGAATTATACAACAAGTGTTTGCTGTTACATACAGTAACCTACTGCAAATGTAACAATTTGGGCCATCTATAGACGCGTTTCGAGATTTATCTCTCCTCAGTATAGCTTTGCCATTCCCTCTAAACAATTTGACACCTTAGACTGGCGGTCACGTTACCGTTCAAACATTAGTATAAATGAAATTGCCAATTCTTGGTTGCAGAATACTTCAAACATTAAAAGTGCGATTCTTTTCGCAATCTACAACAAGTTAGTCTTACAAAGACTATATCAAACACTCATTGAAACAACTACTTCCCGGGCTAATACCCCGACGGACATTGAATTATACAACAAGTGTTTGCTGTTACATACAGTAACCTACTGCAAATGTAACAATTTGGGCCATCTATAGACGCGTTTCGAGATTTATCTCTCATGAGTATAGCTTTGCCATTCCCTCTAAACAATTTGACACCTTAGACTGGCGATCATGTTACCGTTCGAACATAAGTATAAATGTAACAGCAAACACTTGTTGTATAATTCAATGTCAGTCAAGGTATTAGCTCGGGGAGTAGTTGTTTCAATGAGTGTTTGATATAGGCTTTGTAAGACTAACTTGTTGTAGATTGCGAAAAGAATCTCGGCACTTTTAATGCTAATATGTTCTTGTAATTTATTGACCTTGGCAAGAGTCTAGTCCTTTCGATTAGCCTCAGTTATTTGATTTATGCCTGGTATTATAAAACGTTTTATTCCCTAAATAAAATTTACTTTAGGAGTAAATTAATTTATTCCAAAGATTTTCGTATTATAAACAAAATATAACTTTATTTGGATAATAAATCTCCTCAGTAAATTATTTGTTTGTTTTTCTAGCAAGTAAATTTTATTCTCTGAATAATTTGACAGTTAAAAGTCTATTATATTATTATAAATTACTTTAGATTCTACTACTTGTATTTATTAATTTCATTACGGTTATCATGTCTACCATATCATCCATGTCAGATTTAAGTTCGCTCATAGTATCTTCCCTGACAGTGATTAATTCGAACCCCAAGACATTCTAAGGAGTCGAAGACCTAGAGTTTTTCAAGTCAGACATAACCAGAGATTTTTATACTTATGCATACGCTTCTTTTAAATTAGTTCCATTTAAAGATTTAAACAAGTGATTTCCACTCCCAGACTAAGCATGAAGTAAAATTTCGAGTTTAGAAAAGCCTGAAAATTTGGTTTGGTCGCGTAGCGCGAAGCGCGGAGCGGCCAAACCAAATTTTCAGGCTTTTCTAAACTCGAAATTTTACTTCATGCGCCACGCGTATTAAACACTGAAAACACTGAAATATTGTGAACAAGTGAACTTCACTTGAAATCAGTGTCTTGTACGCGTGGCGCATGAAGTAAAATTTCGAGTTTAGAAAAGCCTGAAAATTTGGTTTGGCCGCTCCGCGCTTCGCGCTACGCGACCAAACCAAATTTTCAGGCTTTTCTAAACTCGAAATTTTACTTCATGCTTAGCCTGGGAGTGGAAAACACTCGTTGAAGTCTGTTATAATTTCTAAAGGGCTTTCTTTTTCTTGTTCTGTGTAATTCTGTCCTATTCCACGGTTATTCTCTATAATTATAGAGAATTATACTATATTTCTAATTTGATTGACAATTTAATTTGAAATATTGACAATTCAATTAAAATAAAATGGTGGTTCCAGCTATGGCTACAATGAAAATGTTTAATTTCGGTCTGTAATCTATTAATTAAATTATTAATTTCCAGAAGTTCTGTTTATTTCGTAGGTTTGCTTTATAATACACAATTTTATTTTCCCATTAGTTTACTAGGTAAATAAATTTACTCAACAAATAGTTACCTAATGATTTATTAATCAAATCTTTGATTTGGTTGGCGTTCACTTTGTGGTACATCTTTATAAAATAATATTAAAACACTTAACTTTGTTTTACCACTTTAATTAACTTTTTACAGTGACTATAGTTTCGACTACAAGCTAGTCATTATCAAACTGATTATCAAACTCAGTTTGATAATGACTAGCTTGTAGTCGAAACTATAGTCACTGTAAAAAGTTAATTAAAGTGGTAAAACAAAGTTAAAGGTTTTAATATTATGATTTATTAATCGTTTATAATACCGGGCATTAGTATTTAGTTTACTTATAAATAATTAACACTGTTGTATCCTTTCTTCACACTTTATTTTCTAATGGTTAGATATATATTTCAAGTGCTAAGCACTCATTTTCAATAACAACTAATTCTTACAACTGTTGCGCGGTTTCTTTATACCTACAGTGGATTAAAGGGAAAAACCCCAGATTAAGGGAAGACCTTTGGGTGGGTTAACAAATTTTATTGCGTGTTGTTTATGGAGGTAACAAATTTAGAAGTGGGTTATTTAAGGGACTAAAATCGAAGTTCGATAAATTATTTTTATTTTTACGCATTTCTATGGCTTCCAACATGTTTAATTGATACTTATTGGACTCTTTTAGGAGTTTCATATTGTTGATGCTGAATTTATGACCTGTTGTAAAGTTATGATGTGCAATTGCAGATTTTTCTGGATTCTGGTTTTTTATGTGATAACTGTGTTCTTTGAATCTAATATTTAAATTGCGGGTTGTTTGGCTGATATACACTTTCTCACAGTTATCACATTTTATTGAATAAATTCCAGATTTTTCAATGAATTCTCTTTTACTAAATGTGTTTCCTAAAAGTATACCACTTTTTGAATTTGTGTATTGTGCTGCCGTGAGGTTGAATTTTTTAAATAACTTATTTATATGATTATTTAGTCTAGGTACGTAAATGACTCTAGCATATTTAATAGGCTGTTTTTCTTGCTCCTGTAAACTCGTTATTGATTTGATCTTGTGAGATTTTATGCTCTTATTAATTAATTTTTGAATGGTATTAGGGTTATAATCTAAATATGTTGCTATTTCCAATATAAACTTAAATTCTGCTTTCCTGTTTTCTTCTGAAAGTGGTAATTTAATCGCTCTGTCTATCATACTTTTAAATTCTGAAAGTTGATATTTAATCGGTGTCGAAGATGATGAGTGGATATAATTAAACGTATAAGTACCTTTTCTATATATATTAAAATCTAGCTTATTGTCGTTTCTACTTACAAGAATATCTAAAAAGGGGAGTTTTCCATTATTTTCAATTTCAACTGTAAAATGTATACTGGGATAAAGGTTATTTAATTCTGATTTTAAATTATTAATGTTAGTGGTGTTTTTGATGATGGCGAAAACATCGTCTACGTATCGGTACCAAATTTTAGGGAAATTGTCAATGGAGTGTTTGGCTTTATTTTCTAGGTGATTTAGAAAAATATTCGCTAAAAAAGGTGACAGGGGGTTACCCATGGCTGTACCAAAAGTTTGTTTATAATATATATTATTAAATTCAAAATTGTTACATTCCATGACAATTTCTGTGAGTTTAATGTATTGGTCTATTTTATTTCTTGCAATTAGATTTTCCGTTAGTATGTTTTCAAGGATTTTTAATGTTTCTTTGATTGGAATACTAGGAAACAGTGATTCTACGTCGAAAGATAATATTTTTTCGTCTGGACCTATTTTTACGTCTCGGAGTTTACTTATTTATTTGGTTTATTTGATTATGTAAAGTTAATTAAAGGAAAGGCACTTGGTATTGTTTCACAATTAAATCTTTATTCCGACTAGTTTCGGTTTGTTAGACCATTTTCAAAGGAATGTACAAAAAACATTATTTCCTAAGTATATATACAATATTTTTGTTTCATAATTTGGTAATAAGAGAAGTCAGAATTGGGGAATTCCAAATCTCGTATTTTATTTGATTTAGTATTTAGTTTACCCTTGTTTATTGTATATTGTTACTAACAATTCCGATGCGCTCAAAAATATCAGGCATTCATTGTTCTTTTTACAAGCGCTCAAGTGTTTCCACAGTTTACAAAATCATACATTTTTTGTAAATCTTCATTGTATACATTCTAAACAGGGCTGTGGAGTCGGTGGATACAGTATCCGACTCCGACTCCGACTCCTCAATTTAAGATAAAACGACTCCAACTTCAACGTCCGACTCCGACTCCGGTGATTATTAGGAAATCATAAGGATTAAAGGGTACTATTAAAAACCACATGTATGTACAAGAAGTTCAAATGCAAAATTAACATGTATTTTTTTTTTTAAGGATTAACATGATCATAATTGATAATTTTAAAATTCTACGATATTAATAATGATTCGTTAAGCCACTATCACTCACCGAACGGCTCTTTATACAAAGAGAAGACACTCTATAAAAAAAATGTAACAGTCGAAGAAAATGATCAAAATTAATTATTTAAAAATGCACTAATAATCGTGTTAATGCAATAAGCCCAGTAACACTATATTATTTTTAAACGTTACAATTTAGACATAATTTATTATTATATGTAAAACCAATAATTTTACACAAAATATATTAAAAAATACTTATTTTTAATCATATATTTAGAATTTAAATGCCTATCGAGACTTAATAAGAAGCTATAGGTACGGCATATTTAAATTACGATTAACGAATAGCGTTACCTGAAGTGTTACGCTCAATTTTCGTCCATCTTGTACTTTTTATTTCGATTTATCCGGAGTCGGAGTCGTAACTAATTTTCGACTCCGCGACTCCGACTCCGACCAAAATACCTAAACTCCGACTCCACGACTCCGACTCCGACTCCACAGCCCTGATTCTAAACGTCAAATTTATCGAAATTCTCATTCAATTTTACGTAGATATAAATTATTTACTACTGTTAAAAGTAAATTCAATTTGGTGTTTACTCAATCGCACTATTTTGAAATTTCCTGTACACTTTATTATCAGCATTCAGATAATGGTTAACATTGTTTATTTGAAACGTAATTTTACAAACATGTCACTTGTTGAATATACAGGAAACACAAATATGCATTAAAATTTATTGCTGATATATCTGGTTGTCGACATTAACTTTTCCGACTGTAACGTTTATTATTTAGGATTTTCCATATTTAACACTTATTTAAATATTATGTAGGTTCTTTTATTCTGGGTGAGGTTAAAATAACTTGATGTTTTTATATAACGAATATCAATTCTATTTTCTTAACTGAGAAACTTGTGAATATTACAATATAATATATTTAGAAACTTTAACTAGCTTGCTTAACGAAGTTTATTGAATTTAATCGGAGTAAGTAATATTTTTACTGTCTTGCGTTCGAGAGTCAAATCAGAAGTGCCCGAAATAAAATCTAATAGTAATGAATAATGGTTCTTCGTTAAGCAAACAATGCGTAAGAAGAAGCACGCATAGGCCGGGGTGAACTTTATCATCTTTAGCGGAATTTTTCCATTAAATACAAATTCTAATTAACTATTTATTCTTCCCAGGCTTATCTGTGCTCTAGCATTTGCAAATGCATTCTGATAATAACATTTAGCAATGAATAATATTTAAGTAAAAATAAACAACAAACATCAATACGTGAAACAAACATAAATAACTTTAAATATGATTATCAAAAATGCACGATACTAAAGTATTAAATTATATAAATGAAATAAATATACAGATGGGTACATTACACCATTAACATATTGATTGGATTCTTGGATATACTATATATTCATTGATTATATTTCGTTGTTTATTTAATTTATAATTGTTATTTATTTACAATAAATGTTTAGTAAATTTTGTCTAGACAGCTTGTCTCCGTTTATTGTAAACTTATAAAAAATCCTTTCAATTACAAGAGTACACAATTGAACAAAGAATGCCGATTGGAAAATTCAACAGTAAATATTTATTGTTCTCATTCTGCGGTGCCCTTGTTGATTCAGTAATTATTTCGTGTACTTGTTGCACGTCGAGTGTCAAGGTTGATAAACAGGGACAGGTAACATCGTTTTGCAATTACGCTTGTTCGGGAATCCACACTGATTTAATAATGTTGTGTAACGCAAAATCGACGACGTGTTCACTTTTCAAATGCCGGTGTTATTATTGATATTCCAAATCGTATTTAATTAAAATCATTGATGGATCGCTGCAATTGAATAAATAATGATGTAACTGATTGTAAGAATTAATTATTTATTTAATGTTGATGTTATTTTGAAATGAAATTAATGTGAAGTGTTTTATTATACAGGTTTTTTTTTTAAAGTTTATACAGGGGATTTTTCTTTTAAGTAGGTATCAGAGCTGGGATGAATCTTTGTAAAAAGGATTCGAATCACGAATCCGAATCACCTAATATGATTCGAATCACGAATACTCGAATAAAGGATTCGTAAGAGATAAATATGATTCGAATCAAAAATTCGAATCCTGCTTTTTCGAATCACGCATACAAATCCGTTAAGAATAAAGTTGATTTTATTATTTTTTTGCAGCCATTAATATATAAATATCGTTACCAGTTGTTTTAACAAAAATATTCAAAACCTAATTATTTATTATTAACACTGAACATCGTTGATAACAGGCTAAATATCTGATTCCCTGCTACTCTGATTAAAGATGTATTTGTGTGTTTTTAAACTTTACTTCAAATCAGTGTTTTGTACGCGTGGCGCATGAAGTAAAATTTCGAGTTTAGAAAAGCCGGAAAATTTGTCTCGGGTCGCTGCGCGACCCTCGACAAATTTTCATGGGGCTCTAAACTCGAAATTTTACTTCATGCTTAGCCTGGGAGTGGAAACACCCGTTCAAACCTTCAAATTGAACTCTATTATAAAATCGAGGAATGCCTGAAAATTACGTAAATAAAATATTCACTGAATATCATTAAAACCGGGAAAGTCAGACAAAAGTCATGGAATTATTTTCAAATTGACCAAATCAAATAATTTAAAACAAAATTTTGAAACCTAGATTATTATCTTTAAAAACTTAGTCAGTCATTTAATGTTATTACCAAAGCATTCAGTTTAAAGTTTCGAATGAGGGTTTCCACTCCCAGACTAAGCATGAAGTAAAATTTCGGGTTTAGAAAAGCCCCGTGAAAATTTGTCGAGGGTCGCGCAGCGACCCGAGACAAATTTTCTGGGCTTTTCTAAACTCGAAATTTTACTTCATGCGCCACGCGTACAAAACACTGATTTGAAGTGAAGTTCAAAAACACACAAATACATCTTTAATCAGAGTAACAGGTTCTTGACGATTCAAAACCTTTTGTAATTATTTGGATCCTCTTATAAATATTCAAATCCTTTTATAAATATTCGAATCCTTTTATGATTCGAATAACCCACATTTAGATTCGAATACGAATCCTCTCAAAAAACATGTAACGAATCCGGATCACGAATCCAGTTGAACTAAAGTATTCGAATGCCTCTTTTGAATCCTCTAAAAGGATTCGAATCCAGGATTCGAATCCTGTATGATTCGAATCCTGAATAATTCGAATCCTGAACGATTTGACTCCTGCCCAACTTTGGTAGGTATACATATCCCGATGATTGCAGTGTTTGGTGGAGTTGAAGCTTATAGGGTGTTTTCCACTCCCAGGTTAAGCATTAAGTAAAATTTCGAGTTTAGAAAAGCCTGAAAATTTGGTTTGGTCGCGTAGCGCGAAGCGCGGAGCGACCAAACCAAATTTTCAGGCTTTTCTAAACTCGAAATTTTAGTTCATGCGCCACGCGTATAAAACACTCATTCAAACTGAAGTTCAAAATATACTATTTAAGTTTGGAGAGTTTGCTTTGGATGTTTTCTTGAAGTTATACAGGCTCCTTGATGATCGAACGTTTTTAAATAACGCGGCCAAAAATATCGTAAGTTATTTTTATTGGTGAAAATAAGATACATCGGAGGAACTGACATAATAAAATTGGAACGCCAATGAGAAATTACTCCAACATATTAAAAATTACAGTGACCTAATTAAACATAGTGGCGACAACTCCCTGTCATCTGTCATGTCTGGTTTAAATTAACAGTGGCGGCTCGCAGCCTAACTTCAGGGTAGGCCACAGGGCCAAAGTACACAAAATTTGAGGTTGGGATCGCGCTTTAAAATACAAGGAATTGCACAACAAAGTCACCTTTCAATAACGGATACATATTACCTTGGGTCTCTGGCCTACCCTGAAGTTAGGCTGTGAAAATAGATTATAATACAAACATCTGATATTCAATCGTGACAGCAAATTTAATTTAATTTACTTTATTGACGGCTTATCACCATTTTACAATAATACAATATAAATTTAATTCATGATACTTAATGATATAAAAAAACAAATAGAAAATAGATACAAATGTAGGCAGTGAACAAAAAAGAAATACATAACAATACATTCATATGAATCTAAGTCTAAAAAAAAATAATAAGAATACATAACATTATAAGCAGACGTATACATCAGTATTTAATAATAATTTTTTGAATTTATTAAATGTGTTACCAAAGATACAAATGTTTCTACTATCACATATTTTGTTCCAATATCGACACATTCTAGAAAGTGGTTCATTGTTCCCATAATTTGATTTAAACATTTTAATTCTAAAAGTTAGTTTGGATCTAGTATTGGTAGGGATACTAAAATTAATCATGTTAAGAAGCTCAACACAATCGCATAAACCATTTACTATTTTGTATAAGAGACATAAATCCAAATAAATCCTTCTTTCATGGAGTGATTTTAAATTTAAAAGTGCTAACATTTGTGATCTGCTGTAATTAACGCGCGATATGCCCAGAGTGAATGAAATATTTAATAAAAATTTGTTTTGTACTCTTTCAATGCTGTTCGCAGAATTTTTATAATATGGCGACCAAATATTCGACGCATATTCTAGTTTAGATCTTACTAATGACAAATACAATGTTCGTTTAGTGTTAATAGAAAATTTATAGCTAAAACGTTTTATGAATCCAAGTGATTGTAGAGCTAAATTTGTAATATGGTTTATGTGATTCATAAATGTGAGCTTCGTATCAAAAATCACTCCAAGATCTCTAACGGAACCAACACGAGATAGAATACAGTTATTTAGGATATAATTATGTAGTATAGGGTTCTTACTTCTGCAAAATGACATGACTGAACATTTGCTATAGTTTAATGAAAGATCGTTGTCTGCACACCATTCACTTACGTGATTAATATCTTGTTGCAGAAAATGTATATCTTCAATTGAAGAAACAGTTCAAAAAAGTTTAAAATCATCAGCAAAAAGCAAGAACTTACTATTTTTGATATAACTACCTATATCATTAATGAACAACAAAAATAGGATTGGTCCGCAGTGCGATCCCTGAGGGACACTAGATGATACTTTTATTGTTCGTGATATAAAGTTTTTTATTTTAACAAATTGTGTTCGTTCCGTCAGAAAGCTCGAAAGCCAATTTAAAACTGCAGTTCCAAAGCCATAATTCCCCAATTTACTCAACAAAATTGCATGCGATACACTGTCGAAAGCTTTTGAAAAATCTGTGTAAATGGCGTCGATTTGTTTATTATTTTCAAAAGTGTTTAAAAGGAATGATTGAAATGTTAGTAAATTAGTAACAGTTGATTTACTATTACAAAAACCGTGTTGTTCTGGGCATATAATTTGTTTGCAATGCCAAATAAGTTGTTCAGATACTAATTTGTCGAATATTTTAGGAATTACTGATTGGTTGCAAATTCCACGATAATTTCTGATATTCTCACGGTTGCCACTTTTGTATATAGCTTTTTTTCCAAATATATGGGAACACGCCACCCTCTAAAGATGATTTAAATACAAGATAAATAGGCTGACACAAAGAATAAACACATCTTTTAAGAAAGTAGGCTGGAATGCCATCAGGGCCTATAGAGCAAGAGTCATGCAAAGATGACAGAGCATTAAACACATCAATCATATTTAATTGTAACCTATTTAACATTATATTATCAGAAGTATAAACATGATTATTACGCACTGTATGAACTTTACTACCACAATATACTGATTCAAAAAAGTCTGCAAATAAGTTGACATATTCACTTCCTGAAGTCGATTTCCGTTCATCTAGAAACGTGTTTTTAGGTAAGCCATCAGTTTTTGTTGATGTACGGACATAATTCCAAAAATTCTTCGGTTTAGTAATTAATTCATTTTCTAGATTATTAATATAGTTCCTAAATAATTGTCTCGCTAAGTCTTTACATTCTCTTCTTAGTGAGGTAAATGTATGTAGGTCATCAACTCTGCCACTATATTTGAATTGACGATGCGCTGATTGTTTTCATTTCGTAAGAGAGATTAATACATTATTATACCATTTTGGGTAAGTGGAGGATTTAATGCTTTTAACTGGAATGTATTTATTAAAAATGGAAAAGCAAACTTCATAAAATTTATCAACTAAAATATTTACATCCGTGTCTACTAGGTATTCTGATGATACTACACTTAATAAACATATATTAATGTCATCATAATTTGCTGCTTTAAAATCAAATACAAAACCTTCATATTCCAACATATTATTTATTAAAGTCCGATCTTCTTTTACTTCAATTGTGTATGATTCATGATGCATTGAACTGCGGGAGAGAGGATCGTTTGAATTGTAAATATGTATATCCACAATATTAGAAAAAAATAGGTCCAAAAAAACACCTCTTTTGTTGGGAATTGTATTCTTTTGCCGTAGGTTATAGTATTCCAAGTTTTCTGCCAAAATTTGAGCATTTGTGGAACTATTCTCATCACATAAAACATTTATCCCACTTAAATCCCATGCAGCACGCGGCAAATTATAATCTCCACAGAATATGTATTTATGATCAGAGTATAAGTTACAAATTAATTCTATAGATTCAGAATGGGTTCTATAATGTAGTTCATCGGACGCAGGAGGAATATATACTGAAGAAACAATATATTTTCCAGCAATTGATACAAAAACTTCCTCTATGCTAGATGGTGTAGCAATTTTCTTAGAAGACATCCGATTGCAAACAGCAATCAAGACACCTCCACCCCGACTTTTGTTACTCGATAAAATTGATCTGTCACATCTTTAAATGTTAAATCCACGAAATTTCAATTCTGCGCCATTTATAGATGAGTCCAACCAAGTTTCTGTTAAAACAATTACATCAAAAGTAGTTACATTTAAATTAATCATTATATTATCAAGTTTACTTCTCATTCCACCCATGTTTTAATAGTAAATAATTAGTTTTTTTCCTCAAGCGCTGTATTTAACGGATACTTCTTTTTATGAATAGAGGGGCACCCATTAAAATATTTAATATAAAGATCAGTTTCACCATTGATTTTGCGATCATTCAATTCCGTGTACATATTTTTAATATAATCTCGTTGGTTAATGGTTAAATCAGGTTTAATAATAATTGTTTTAGTTTGTTCCTTGATTATCTTGGATTTTTTTAGTATATTCTCCACATGGGTTTTGTTACTCAGAGTAATATTTAAAGGCCTTGGTTTAGCTGATTTCGTCCCTAATCTAATAGCATTGGTAACTTCAACCATTTCAATATTTTTTGTAGATTCAATAAACGCATTTAAATCATAGTTTTTGCGTGTACTTGGATTTTCAGATGACGATTCTTGTAAGTTGTATACAATAATATTACAACTCTTATGTTCTCTATCAGCTATTTCGTTTATTATATTTTCATTATTGTTGCTATTACTGAGTTTTTCACCTTCATCTTTTAGTTTTTTATTTTCTTGTTCAATCTCGAAAAGTCTAGCGTTGAATGTTGATGTTGTGTCAACCATCGATGATAATTTTGAAGATATTACATCTTTAAACGAAGTAAATTCTTGGCGAAAAAATGATTTGATGCAATAAATGAGGGGCAACACATAGGGCATGACCATTTCAAACCATTAGTTTTTGTTATCTTCAGCGCGATAAAACGCAAGATTTTTATCTGTAACGTCTACACATTTTCCATGATACCAACTACCGCATGGTCCTAAACATTTTATCGATAACGAAACGTTTTTAGGAGTTATTGTAGTTTTACATTGAGCGCATTCTAAGGACATCGTGATATAAATTTACAGAAGTATAATATGTTGGATTTATAGGATATTTTAAGAGATTATAACAAGGTCACAAACTCTTCACACCGACCGCGCCTATGGTGGTGACTAAAAAATACACAAACTAGACTAGGCGACGGAAAGGTGAACGAACACAAGATAACAAAGGACACACGAAATCGCAGATAGACAAAAAATTGCGCGAAGAAACGATGACTAAATGTTGTCATCCTTCACTTGAAGCGTCATATATAGGCGGGAGCTATTCCCCTAATTTTAAAATAGGAACACATGATGATTAATACCTCAAATTATTTAATTCTATTTACCTTTGCGAATTTTTGATATACGATTTTATGATAAATGAAATGAAGCACAACCGGTAGACGCAATTGCTGTGACCAACTTTAGACCTCATAGCTACGCCACTGTTTGTCCGCCATTTTGGGTCAGAATTACTAACAACCAATCAAGAACAGTTGTCGCCACTGTGTTTAATCAAGGCACCGTAGTAAAAATAACTTGCGATGTTTTGGCGCGTTATTTAAAAATCTCCGATCATTTATGAAGGTATTTTACGTACAGTCGGCGCAACCCAAATCTGAATACTAAAATTTATTGGGGTAATTTACACTTTGCATCATAGTCGTTCGTCGCAACTGAATTTGACAGGTCTCAAAAATTATTGTCAAATGTTGTCCATGCTAGGAAGATTGAAAAGTGTTGTGGCAGCCAATGACTCTGCAAGAAAATATTACTAACACTATTTTCTTTTGTAATAAATGGTTTTTCTATTGCTTTTCTCTTCATATCAAATATTTTTCACTATTTGTTAATTGCTTTTCTTATTTGTCAAACCATTTTCGTTTTGTATCAAGGAGTTTCTTTATATGTCAAATATCATTCGTTATTTGTCAGTTGTAATTCGTGTTTGCTAGCATTTGCTTTCAAAATTACAAGTATCATGGCAGAGCAGCCAAGACGTAGAAAAAATAATAAAATCCCAAACGAAGTACGGTCGCTTATAGTAAGGGCGATGAATTCTGGTTCGTCGAGCATTCAGGTATCAAAACAATTTGGAATACTTCCGGATACTGTACGAAAAATACATAAAAAATACACGGCCACAGGTGTAATAGAAAAAAGGCAGGCAGGTCATCGAAATAAAATTTAAACATATGTGCAAAAAGAAGAAATTTGTGACTGGGTGGATGATGATTGCACTTTAACCCTTGCAGCTCTTAAAAAGAAATGCTTAGAGACATGGCCTGGATTGCAAATATCAATCTCAACAATTAACAGAGCGCTGAAGGACTTCCATTATTCACTCAAGATTGTTATAAATGTTTCAGCTCGCAGAAACTCACCCGAAGTAATTCAACAGAGGTTTCAATATGCGATTCATTATAATCGAATAATGAATGAACGAAACAAAATTTTGTTTATTGATGAATTTGGAGTTCAGGTAACATCTCGTACTTCTCATGGTAGATCCCCCAAAAATGTGCCTGCTCATTTACATAAGGCCCAAATAAGAAGTAGGGATTATTCAATTGCTGCCGCTATGACAAGCAATTCTTTATATCTAATCCAAATTCAAGATAGGTTATATAATGTCAAACACTTTGAAGAATTTATCGTTACCCTATGTTCGCGTCAAAAATTCCCCGAACTTTATAAAATAAATTTGTACGTGACTTTTTGTAATTTTGTAAAATTGTTTGCTCTTGTCATGAGAGACTGGCTTCATTTTATGACAACCTTAAGAGCCGAAGACCCGAAAAATAGCAAATAAATGCTTTGTGTAAAATTTCTTGTGTGACAATGGGTTTTCGGCTCTACGTGCCCGATGAGGCGCAATAGGCGCTAATCCGTCGCCGAAAAATGTTCGTCGAAGTTATAAAATGCAGGCCAGTCGGAGAGATAATTTATTCTGTTTTTTCCACTTCTATCTTCCTTCTTTGCATGCTCTATGTTCTTCTTTCTTTATCTAAAATTTCTCCCAGTTTTCACACCCTTGTGAATTCTCGTCTTCAAAACTAAAAATCGGAGAGTCTTGTTTTGAACAGCAAACGAGTAAGTTCTCTCTTTGAATCGAAAACGTGAAACTTTGTATTTTTCTCATAACTTTAACTTGTTCTTTCACCGTGTATCTTTGCTCATTTTTCCTAATCTCTACTTCAATCTTTCTTAACTTAATTCATTTCTTTGTGTTTATTGTTTATTTAAATTATTATGTTAACTTGATATTTGTAAATATTTATGTAAATAATCTGATGCACATTATTTGAGAATATACCTTTTATTACAAATTTTGTGTTTAAGTAATTTTTAAAACAAAATCGCGTAATTCGCATAAACACCCTAATTAATCATTTGAGTGTCGATGGAATTGAAGGAGCACATTTTATTATGGACAATGTACCATTCCATAGAAATTTAGATATTAGAAACTTAATTCAACGACACGGCCACAACTTGATCTTTCTTCCACCATATAGCTCATTTTTAAACCCAATTGAGGAGCTATTTTCTGCATGGCAAAATGGAATAAAACGAGCAGAAGCAGCTAATGCCCATGAATTATACGAGATAATTCATGCATCATCAGAAAATATATTGCAAACGCATTGTCTTCATTATGTTCAACATATGGAGACATACCCAAGTGATTGTTTAGAAAGAAAAAAAAATCTTTTCTAAAGTGCAAATTACATATTTTGTTGTTATGTATAATAGTTTTTATTTCTCGTATTTGTTTAAAAGATTGTCAATGTTATTATTTCCAATAAAGTTTGAGTAAGAATTACATATTTCGCATATTATTGTAGTTTAAGAATTACAATTGAGAAATAACGAAACAATTTTGACACTTCAAGAATTTATTTGACATAAAACGAAAAGCTTTTGACAAACAAGAAAATCAATTGATAAAAAAAGAAACAAATTTGATTAATTCACTGACTATAGAGGCTTCTACTTCGTTATACATTGTTGAACATAAATAAAACACTGTTTATCACTTTGTTTGTATAACAATTGTTATACAAACAAAGTGATAAACAGTGTTTTATTTAAACAAATTTGATATAAAAGGAAAAGCAATAGAAAAACCCTGTATATTCCTTTAATTGTTTTATTGCACATTTAATGTAGACAAGACCGATTCGACAAAACGGCAGTGATAAAAGTAATATATTTCTGCTTTTAATATTCTCCCCCCTCTTCGTGATACCACTGGCCATTGCCAGAATTACAGGAATGAATTTCAATAACAAATACCATGACAAGCAAACAGCTCCCACTGAGCAAATCCATTTAAATAAAGTTTTAACAACATTAAAACAACGTTCGATGTTGCTACAATGTTGATATAACGTTATTTGCTTGTTTTTTGCTTAGTGGGCTTTCACATTTGGGTTGCGTCGACTGTACATATTCCAAAGGAAATTCTTGTTTACAAAATTGGTGATTATACATATCATAAGTCCGATTAAACTGCTTAAATTACTTAAAACTCGTTGCTCAGTGAGAAATAGTAACAGTTTTGAGAGAGCACTTTTGTTCAACATTTGCTGATCGTGTAAGTGTTGAAGTTACAATTCTTCAAGTGATAAACATTCGCACATTCAACAAACGATAATTCATAAGCAAGCCTGACCAGACATTAAACTCACCGAGCTAATGTTTCGCATTAGCCGAGTGGCTATAATTAGAAATGACTGCAATTTTGCAATTCGCAACAATTCCAATTTCCGTTTTTGAGGGCACCGAGGAAAAACCGCCACCGTAACCTTGGCTAATTGGCCGACTACCTGTGACTCAGCCGGATCGATTTCTAATCGTTTATCAATTGTAATAGTAATAATAGTACAGCATTTATTTTCAATATGTAAAGTTATTTGGGGCCTCGGTGGCCGAGTGGGTAGAGACCCTGCCCACAGACCAAGAGGTCGCGGGTTCGAATCCCGTCCGGTGGAATAATTTATGAATAATAAATTATTCCATCCGGGTCCATGGCTGTAGTATGAATGAGTTTGTGTTGTTTCAGGAGTAAATGGTTATTTATCGAAAATTAGAATTGGTTAAAATACATTAAAAATGTTAAATATATAAATAGATTGATGGCTAATGGTCTAGATACCAAGGCCAAACAAACAAACAAAAAAAAAAAAAAGTTATTTAAATAAAAAACACTTGGTATTGTTTCACAAATTATATCTTTATTCCGACTAGTTTCGGTTTGTTTTCAAAGGAAAGTACAGGAGAAATTATTGCCTAGGTATATATACATATTTTTGTTTCAGGTAATAAGAGAAGTCAAAATTGGGGAATTCTAAATCTCCTCGTTGTCGTTAACTATGTTTTTTCCGATTTTTATGGCCCTGTTAATCTCCAGGCCTTCTTTTAGATTTAGTGTGTATCCCTTATTACCTGAATGCAAAATCTTAAAATTATGCGGATTAAAGAAGTGATTGAATTCGATGAAATGTTTGGAAAGGCCAGTTAATAATAATAATAATAAATAGTCTTTATTCAATATATGAAACATGAAATACATCAATACAGAAATGAACATAACAGATAACATATTTGATGGCGTCAATAAAAGAAAAAAAGGTTAATATACAAATATAGTAAAATACAAATGCTTATACTAATTATACACATTAAAATAGTTTAAAAATTCTACAGTTGAATATGGTTCAATAGTTAAAATTAAATCAAATACGTTGGATTTGAATTCCTTAAAATTATTTATTGCTTTTAAATTCATCGGTAGTTTGTTATAAAATTTCACACAAGCATAAAACGCGCACTTTTCCGATAGAGTGAGTTTGTGAGTAGGGTAACTTACGTTATTTTTATATCTCGACATTTTCCTTTGTGTTGTATCAAACAGATGTTTAAATTTTTGACAGAATATAATGCACTCAAAGATGTATAAACCTGGGACCGTTAATATATTATTTTCTTTAAACTTTCTTCTACAAGATGATAGTTGTTTTATTTGGAAAATAATTCTGATTGCTCTCTTTTGCAATTTAAAAACCTGCATAATATCTGCTGAAGCCCCCCAATGAATTATACCATAACGGACGTGAGACATATAAATAGCGTGGTAAGCATTCAGTAATCCGCTGATCCCTAAAACTTCTTTTAGTTTTCTTAAACAAAAACACTTGGTACTTAATTTCTTACAGAGGATTTCGATGTGGTGCTTCCAATTTAAATTTCTGTCCAAATAAACACCTAAACATCGAACAGACTCATCAACTGTAACTTGACTATGATTAACCGCAATTTCATTTATATAAGTCGGATAATTTTTATTTTTATTTGCTCTATATATTATGTAGTGTGTTTTATCTGAGTTAAGGACCATCTGGTTACCTAAACACCAATGTTGTATTTGGTTTAATGTTTGAGTCAATTCTGTTTGTAAATCAGTTATATTTTGTGCAGATATTATTAAGTTGTTGTTGGTTTATTATCTAAAACAGATTTTTTCTGTTCTTTCATTCTGGTTTCGAATGATCTGCCGGTTTGCCCAATATAAATTGCATCGCATTTATCACATTGAATCTCATAAACTCCACATTTCTTCGAATTCTCCGTTTTTTTTTTAATTTAAATAACTTTACATATTCTAATATGTTCCACCAAGTGCCAGATGAGAAATTAATTCAAGAAATTTATTTTCAATAAAGAAAATTCCTGGGTTCAAATAAGAGTGTTTTTCAAACAGCACCAAGAACAAGGTTGCTCGAAAATAGCTTTGTTTTTTTTTTCGGCGTGTGTAATAAGTTTGAAAGTGGTTAATAATTTAGTGGGAATGAAACAGCACGCGATTTTTTTTATCAGGAATCTTAGAAACAACGGTTTGGCATTACTGTTGTTGAATGTGTTTTCAATAAAGAAAATTCCTGGGTACAAACAAGAGTGTTTTTCAAACAGCAGCAAGAACCAGGTTGCTCGAAAATAGCTTTGTTTTTTTTTCGGCGTGTATAATAAGTTTAAAAGTAGTTAATAATTTAGAGGGAATGAAACAGCACGCGATTTTTTTTATCAGGAATCTTAGAAACAACGGTTTGGCATTACTGTTGTTGAATGTGTTTTCAATAAAGAAAATTCCTGGGTACAAACAAGAGTGTTTTTCAAACAGCAGCAAGAACCAGGTTGCTCGAAAATAGCTTTGTTTTTTTTTCGGCGTGTGTAATAAGTTTAAAAGTAGTTAATAATTTAGAGGGAATGAAACAGCACGCGATTTTTTTATCAGGAATCTTAAAAACAACGGTTTGGCATTACTGTTGTTGGATGTATTTTCAATAAAGAAAATTCCTGGGTACAAACAAGAGTGTTTTTCAAACAGCAGCAAGAACAAGGTTGCTCGAAAATAGCTTTGTTTTTTTTTTCGGCGTGTGTAATAAGTTTGAAAGTGGTTAATAATTTTAATAATTTTTTTTATCAGGAATCTTAAAAACAACG
This sequence comes from Philonthus cognatus, assembly GCA_932526585.2. Taxonomy (NCBI): domain Eukaryota; kingdom Metazoa; phylum Arthropoda; class Insecta; order Coleoptera; family Staphylinidae; genus Philonthus; species Philonthus cognatus. Next base: position 172,671,694 of record OW052241.1, read on the forward strand.
GTTTGGCATTACTGTTGTTGAATGTGTTTTCAATAAAGAAAATTCCTAGGTACAAACAAGAGTGTTTTTCAAACAGCAGCAAGAACCAGGTTGCTCGAAAATAGCTTTGTTTTTTTTTTCGGCGTGTGTAATAAGTTTAAAAGTAGTTAATAATTTAGAGGGAATAAAACAGCACGCGATTTTTTTATCAGGAATCTTAAAAACAACGGTTTGGTATTACTGTTGTTGGATGTATTTTCAATAAAGAAAATTCCTGGGTACAAACAAGAGTGTTTTTCAAACAGCAGCAAGAACAAGGTTGCTCGAAAATAGCTTTGTTTTTTTTTCGGCATGTGTAATAAGTTTGAAAGTGGTTAATAATTTAGTGGGAATGAAACAGCACGCGATTTTTTTTATCAGGAATCTTAAAAACAACGGTTTGGCGTTACTGTTGTTGGATGTTTCGGCCTTCAGAAGCTGGAGTAAAATAGCGTTGGGTGGGATTACGTAACACCGTTTTGCCCACGCGGATTCCTGATATCATCGTTTGTGGTTTTTTTTTTATTGTTTTATAAAGTTTCCAAAATGATTCGTGGGTATTTTGTCGGATCATTGATGACGTCTTTCTTTGATGATAATTATAAAATCTAGAGATCGTCGTAAAAGTAATGTATAGTCTAGGGAAGAACCAAGTATCTAGTACCCTTAAACTCTGAAAACATTAAAATTTTGTTAACAATTTAAGTGAATGAACTTTAATTGAAATCTGCGGCTTATACGCTTGGCGCATGAAGTAAAATTTCGAGTTTAGAAAAGCCCAGAAAATTTGTCTCGGGTCGCTGCGCGCCCCGGGCAAATTTTCACAGGGCTTTTCTAAACTCGAAATTTTACTTTATGATTAGTCTGGGAGTGGAAAACACTTATTTGAAGCTTTCAATTCAACTCTTTTAAAACAACAAATAATATCTGAAGATTTACAGCATATAATTGGGACATGTTTACTTGAATGAAAAACTCTCTATAAGTTCAATGTCCATGAAATGTGTAAACCACGATGCTGCATTACAGCAACAGTTTCAAGAATTATACAATGTTAAAAATGCAATGTTATGAGACACAAGAAAACAATTTAAAAAAAACTGTCTTACAAAAAGTAATGTATAGTCCAGGGGAGACAGTACCCCGGAAACAAGTACCTGGTATCCTTAAACTCTGAAAACATTACAATATTGTTAAATTCAAGTGCATGAACTTCAATTGAAATCTGCGGCTTATACGCGTGGCGCATGAAGTAAAATTTCGAGTTTAGAAAAGCCCAGAAAATTTGTCGAGGGTCGCTGCGCGACCCTCGACAAATTTTCACAGGGCTTTTCTAAACTCGAAATTTTACTTCATGCTTAGTCTGGGAGTGGAAAACACTTGCTTAAAGCTTTAAATTGAACTTAAAAAAAAAACAGGGATTATCCGCAATTGTTGTATCAATTATTTTTATAAAATTACATTATTTTTTTTAAAATTATTTTAGCTGTAAATTTTCTGACATTCGTTGATTTTTTAAAGAGTTTAATTTGAAGCTTTAAACGAGTGTTTTCCACTCCCAGACTAAGCATGAAGTAAAATTTTGAGTTTAGAAAAGCCCTGTGAAAATTTGTCGAGGGCCGCGCAGCGACCCGAGGCAAATTTTCTGGGCTTTTCTAAACTCGAAATTTTACTTTATGCGCCACGCGCATATAACACAGATTTTAAGTAATAGTAGAATATACATAAATTTGACAATATTCTAGTGTTTTATACGCGTGGCGCATGAAGTAAAATTTCGAGTTTAGAAAAGCCCAGAAAATTTGTCTCGGGTTGCTGCGCGTCCCGGGCAAATTTTCACAGGGCTTTTCTAACTCGAAATTTTACTTTATGATTAGTCTGGGAGTGGAAAACACTTATTTGAAGCTTTCAATTCAACTCTTTTAAAACAACAAATAATATCTGAAGATTTACAGCATATAATTGGGACATGTTTACTTGAATGAAAAACTCTCTGTAAGTTCAATGTCCATGAAATGTGTAAACCACGATGCTGCATTACAGCAACAGTTTCAAGAATTATACAATGTTAAAAATGCAATGTTATGAGAAACAAGAAAACAATTTAAAAAAAACTGTCTTACAAAAAGTAATGTATAGTCCAGGGGAGACAGTACCCCGGAAACAAGTACCTGGTATCCTTAAACTCTGAAAACATTAAAATATTGTTAAATTCAAGTGCATGAACTTCAATTGAAATCTCCGGCTTATACGCGTGGCGCATGAAGTAAAATTTCGAGTTTAGAAAAGCCCAGAAAATTTGTCTCGGGTCGCTGCGCGACCCTCGACAAATTTTCACAGGGCTTTTCTAAACTCGAAATTTTACTTCATGCTTAGTCTGGGAGTGGAAAACACTTGCTTAAAGCTTTAAATTGAAGTTAAAACAGGGAATATCCGCAATTGTTGTATCAATTCCATGGTATGTCATTATTTTTATAAAATCACATTACTTTTTCTTAATTATTTTAGCTGTTAATTTTCTGACATTCGTTGATTTTTTAAAGAGTTCAATTTGAAGCTTTAAACGAGTGTTTTCCACTCCCAGACTAAGCATGAAGTAAAATTTCGAGTTTAGAAAAGCCCCGTGAAAATTTGTCGAAGGTCGCGCAGCGACCCGAGACAAATTTTCTGGGCTTTTCTAAACTCGAAATTTTACTTTATACGCCACGCGCATATAACACAGATTTTAAGTAAAAGTAGAATATACAGAAATTTGACAATATTATAGTGTTTTATACGCGTGGCGCATGAAGTAAAATTTCGAGTTTAGAAAAGCCGAGAAAATTTGTCTCGGGTCGCTGCGCGACCCTCGACAAATTTTCACGGGGCTTTTCTAAACTCGAAATTTTACTTCATGCTTAGTCTGGGAGTGGAAAACACTTGCTTAAAGCTTTAAATTGAACTTAAGAAAAAACAGGGAATATCCGCAATCGTTGTATCAATTATTTTTATAAAATAACATTATTTTTTTTAAAATTATTTTAGCTGTAAATTTTCTGACATTCGTTGATTTTTTAAAGAGTTTAATTTGAAGCTTTAAACGAGTGTTTTCCTCTCCCAGACTAAGCATGAAGTAAAATTTCGAGTTTAGAAAAGCCCCGTGAAAATTTTCTGGGATTTTCTAAACTCGAAATTTTACTTTATGCGCCACGCGTATTTAACACAGATTTTAAGTAAAGGTAGAATATACATAAATTTGACAATATTATAGTGTTTTATACGCGTGGCGCATGAAGTAAAATTCCGAGTTTAGAAAAGCCCAGACAATTTGTCTCGGGTCGCTGCGCGACCCTCGACAAATTTTCACGGGGCTTTTCTAAACTCGAAATATTACTTTATGCTTAGTCTGGGAGTGGAAAACACTCATTTAATGCTTCCAGTTGAACTCTTTAAAAAAAACAACGAATATCTGAAGATTTACAGCATATAATTGGGACATCTTTACTTGAATGAAAAACTCTCTGCATGTTCAATGTCCATGAAATGTGTAAACCACGATGCGCATTACAGCAACAGTTTCAAGAATTATACAACGTTAAAAATGCAATGTTACCATTTCCAATATATATCCAATGTTTACAATACAATGTTGCATCAAAGTCAAATTGTAATGATTATATAACGTTGTGTTACTTTGCCGCAATATTTTTGAAACTTTATAAAATAATGTTGAATTTTAGTATCATGTTTAACATTTAGATAATGTATATAAATCAATATTGCACGGAAAACGTTTATACAGTTTGTAACGTTGCTAAAACTTTGTTGTAATAATTTGAATACAATGTTTTATTTTAGTATCGCTTTCAATATTCGTGCAATATTTAAAATGTTTCCGTATTCAGTGGGATCCTTTTTAGTGCAACTCTCCATTCGATGAATTAACTTAATCTTAGTCTTTGTTTCATGTTCAAGTGGTTAAACATTTTAACTAGCGCTTAAATAAAACACCTAATGATTCTCAACTAATTGTGTATTTCATGACAATTGTTTCGCAACGTTGTTGCTTCTTTAAGTGAAGAACTTATAATTATATATAAACAACAACGTTTCGAAACAATTGTGATATACAGAATTAGTTGAAAATCATTAAGTGTTTTATTTAATTGCTAGTTAAAATGTTTAACTACTTGACTATGAAACATAGACTAGGATTAAGTTAATTCGTCGAATGAAGAGTTGCACTAAAAAGGATCTCACTGAATACGGAAACATTTTCAATATTGCACTAATATTGAACGTAATACTAAAATCAAATCATAATGATGGTTGCGACCGTAACTACGTGGTAATTCATGATCACTGAATCAAACACTTACTATGTTTTTACCACAAAATATTTTGTGGTAAAAACATAGTAAGTGTTTGATTCAGTGACTAAAATCAAACATTGTATTCAAATTATTACAACAAAGTTTTAGCATTAAGTGATCATGGACTTTCTAAAATGAAGTGCCTCAACTATCTACGATATTTTAACTAGCATTTTCGACTATTTTAATTTTTTTCTAAACCATTTATTGAGGATATAAAATACAATATTTAATTCCAATATAATATATAAATGTAGTTAGTAGTGTTTAACGGTTTGCTCTTCTCGAAGCTATAAGCTTGTAGAGAAGTGCAAACTTTCACAGTTTTATGTAATAACTGTATTTACTTAAAAACTAAAATAAAAGTTAGTCTTAATACAAATGATTATTAATTAAGCAAAAGGTAAAAATAACAAAATTAACCAAAGAAAGTAAGAATTTACATAATTAGAAAACACCATGATTGAAGTCTGAACCATATTTTTAATAGAAAACAAACAATTTTATTCCATTCTTCCCAAAATCATAGACATTTCTTCCGAATTGACATTTTTGATATGCTTTTTTAGTTTATATTTGAACTCCTTGAAGTTGTTTATGTAATTTAAATTAATTATTTTAGAGAGATAGTTATATACTTTCACAGTATAATACATATAGCTCGTTGATGAAATTGTCTTTTTAATTATTTTGTTATACGAGAAATGATTTGTTGCCATTCGTGTTGAGTATGAATGAGTATAAGGGTGTAATAAGGATAGACATGTTTTATTTTTGTACATATACATATTTAGCTATTGCCGTAAAGTAAAGCTTGTTGAGATCTGGAACATCTGAGTCTTCAAAGATTTGACTTGATGAATATGTATATGGCTTTCTATACGTCGTTTTAAGGAGCAATTTTTGAGTTGTTACGATATTACTCCTGTGTGACTTCAAACAACCTCCCCATACCAATAATCTATATGACAGTATAGATTGCACAAAAGCATAATAAGTCATTTTTAATGCGTTTAAGTCAAGAATGTGCTTTAATTTATTAAATAGATAAATACAGCTCCTAAGTTTACTGTTAATCATGGTTGTGTGTATATCCCATTTCAGGTGTTGATCTATTGCTATACCTAAGTAGTTTATATAACTTACTCTCTTTATTGCTGTGCACTTACAGCCCAGTTTTCTTGTACAATTTACTTCATGGATTTTTAATTCATCAAGGTGAGGTAAGTTATTTTGATATGAAGAGAAAGCTATTAGTTTTGTTTTATCCAAATTTAGACTGAGCAGATTACAATTTAATTTCTGTTTTAGGGTTATTATTTCATTCGTGGCTTTTTGAAATACATCATTCCAATTATCTCCTACCACATGTACCATCGTGTCTTCAGCGAATGATGTTATATTAATGGTTTCTGATTCCACTGGTTTAATTATATCATTCGTGTATATGATAAAGAACAGTGGTCCCAGCATACTACCTTGTGGTACCCCCACGTTTATTGTTCTTCGATTACTTTTGATATTATTGAAGTCAACGTATTGTATTCTATTATTTAAATAACTTTTTATTAATTCAAGTGGTTTTCCTCGTATACCATAGAGTTCAAGTTTATCGTATAAGATGTCATGACATGCCGTGTCGAACGCTTTTGACAGGTCCAGCGCTATAGCTACTGATGGTTTTCTCTCATCTATTGCATCATATACATTTCTTATAAAATCAGCTAACGCATCCTCCGTGCTTAGTCCTTCACGGAAACCAAATTGATTTGGTGAAATTAAACCGTGCTTAGTTAAAAACGTATATATTTGCTTCTTAATAATTTTCTCAAATATTTTAGAAATCGTCGAAGTGAGTGCTAATGGCCTATAATTTTTTGTATTATCTTTATTGCCACTTTTATAAATTGGTTTAATGACCGCCTGTTTTAATCCATTCGGATAAATCCCTTGTTCAAAGCATTTATTTATTAGTTTTGTTAAAGGAATCGCTATAATTTCATCTATTTCCTTTAGGGTGTTGCCTGTTATATCATCACAACCTGCACTTTTATTTTTTTTTTAGTGACTTTATGGCAATGATTATATCCGCTTCTATAATCGGATTAAAATATAGCGAATGAGGGTTTGTGCGAATATTATGGTCGTAATTATTGTTACCCCTTGTACCCATTTTTTGTGTCATATTTGCTCCAATATTGGCGAAATAATTGTTGAACTCATTTGCCATATCAAAATCACCGAATATTTTGTTGCCTTGGGCATTCTTTAGATATTTTGGTGCAGTTCTATTTTCAGTTATGTTAGTAGAATGTTTTATGATTTTCCACACTTGGCTTTTGTTATGGCAATAATTTATTTTGTTTCTGTAGTATATGTTCTTAGCTTCGCGAATGGAGCTTGTAACGAAGTTTCTTATCTTTTTATAATTAGTATAGTGGTCATTGTCATTATTGCTTTTTAGGTAGAGTTTATGTAAGTAGTCTCTTTGTTTTATTTGTTCGATGATTTTATTTGTTATCCACGGTTTGCGATGTTTTACTTTTTTAATTCTCTTTATGTAAGATGCCGTTGTTAAATTTGTTTTTAGGGTAGTTATTAATTTATTACAGGCTTCATCTACAGTTGATGTTGTTATAAAGTCCCAGTTCACGAGAGATAGATTTGTTTTTAACTTTTTATAGTCTACAAATTTCAGTTCAAAGCTGTTGGTTTGATTATTATTCGAATTTTTATTTTTAATTTCATCCAGTTTAATACTTAGTGTGATTAGACAGTGATCTGTAATTTTGCTGTGTAGTATAAGCGGTAGCACATTGTTATAATTTATTTTTGATTTTATGTAGTAGTGATCTATACAAGATTTATGGGTTTTGTTGCGTGTGCTTTGATTAATACAGGGTTGTAGGCTAAATTCGCACAGTGAGTTGATGTATTCATTTACTAGTTTATCATTCAACATTTCGATATTTATGTTTGTGTCTCCTGCAAATATTTGGAATTGAGTTTTAGTATGTTCATTTAAGTATAGTTTAGTTGAGTTAATGAAATTTTGAATTGTATAAGTATGAGGTCTATAGACCGATGTAATGGCAATATTTGTATTTTGTATTTTAATAGTCGATCTCATGAATTTGAAGTCATTAATTTCAATCACAACATTAGAATGAGGAATACTGGATTTAATATATATTAATACTCCATCATTCTGGTTTAATTGACTTTTATTACTGTATAACATATAACCATCCATCTGAAAATATTTAGTGTCATGACATTTCCATGTTTCAGTTAATATTATTAAATCGAAATCTATGTTTAAAGTATGTAGATAAGTTTGAAGTTCATCAACATTTTTTGCAATACTTCTTATATTAGTTTGAAAAATATTCAGATTATGTGAGAGTTTAGTAAATTCTTTTATATTTAAATTACATTCTTTTAAAGTATATACATTTTTGTCAACGATTTTGGGAAGATCTATATCAAAACCGTTCATGGAAAACAATAATGTGATATTGCTAAAGTACTACAATCAGCTGTTTATTGCTCTGTAAAAATATAGGATGACATTTTAGCTTGTAACTTTGCGTGCTAAACTATATATTACTCATATCATAAATATAATAAGTACACCTTAAATGCATATTTTATTGATACATTCTATCGAAACTATTTTAAGTTTCGTTTGATTGTAAACCGCAAATATTTTACCTCCATTTGTCCATACGTTGCCTTTGCCAAATTTATTCAGCGATTCGCGCACTAATTTAACTCTTTCTGGAGTAAGGCCCTCTTGAATTACGATATTCGTCCCTTTTAATTTGTTTTTGTTCGAATATATATTTGATTTGACTTTGTAATTTACACATTTTAAAAGAACTGGGCGCAGTTTTCCATTTATTTGCTTTCCTACTCTATAGCATTCCTGTATGTTTTGTGGTTCCAAGTCGATTTTCAGCTTTTTTTTTGATAATTTCCATTGTTTTTTCTTCTGTATTTTCATTTGCAGTTTCCGGAATCCCGTAAATGCGTAAATTGTTTTGTTTGTTTTGTTGAGCGAGTATATTGTTTTTACGTTCCAGTTCATTTATTAGTGCCATTTTTTCTTCTTTGAACGTAGACAATTCCTTCTTTATATTAGTAGTTTGACTTTCGAACTCGGCGAAGGTCGATTTCAATTCGGAGACGACTAAATCTGCGAATTTATTCATAAAATCCTCCTGTGTAAGTAACTCCATCATCGTATCAGCTAGTTCTTCTTTTTGAGCTCTTGTGATTCCCATTTTGATATGTGTTCTGTTTAGGCACTGATATTTATTTTATGTAGGTTTACTTTTTATTATTTAATGCACTGTATTAGCACGATATTTTAATGTTTTCTGCAGAGCAAAATTGTAACGTCTACACTGCTGCACTGAACATTACCATAATTGAAAGAATAAATTGTGTACATTCGTACTGATTTTTGTAATAAAATATTAATTATAATAAACATGAGTAGTGTTTAAAATAAATGTATGTGTGCACTAAACAAACTGTTAATAACAATGATGAAGTGATGTGATCAAAATAGATTATTTTCCACCAGCAAGTTACTTGGCTCCAAGCCATCGCGGCTGTGAGTGATTTTTGGCGTTTATTTCATAAATGAAAGCTTATCTATCAATTAAATACAACAAAGGATAGTTTTAAAAATTAGAGTCATAACTTATTTTAGTAAAAAAAAATATATGTATTTCAATTCAGGTGGTTTACGAGAAAATATTAATTTAACAATGCAAATGAGAATATAATGAACACATAATGGGCTATCAATAAATTATTGGGTTACTTATTTGGGTCAGATTGCTTTATCGAAAAACACGTTTCCTGTATAACACAATAAAAATCTAGGTCTTCTAAGAAATTATTATTATGGATTTAACAATGTAAAAACAATACACAGGGAGTTATTCTTAAAAAAAAGTGAAATTTAAAAATATTTTGTAATTTTTTCAATTTATTTCAATTTCCTTTTGTTTCATTTAGTTTGGTTAGAGAATAGTTTGACCTGATGTTGCATTTTGTCTTTTCTTAATTGCATACCGGGTGTTGATTCGCGGACGCAGCATAGGAAATCCCATGTAATTTTTGCCCTATTTCACATAAAGACAATTTATCATAAAGAAAAATTGAGTTTCTCAATAGTTTGTAGAATATTACAAAATATAAAAACGAATTAAAATTAATATCGTCTTTCTGCAAAAAGTTTGTCTCCAAATATTCATTGAAACAACTACTTCTCGAGCTAATACCCCGACAGATATTGAATTATACAATGAATATTTGCGTTACACCACAGCACTGCTGTTCTATGCATAATTTATATGCAAAATGCAACATCAGGTCGACATTCTTGTAAGTTTCCTGTTTATTTTATTTTAATATTTTTTGTATTGAAAGTCTAAAGCAAAGCTATACTGATGAGGGATAAATCTCGAAATGCGTCTATAGATGGCTTCAGACATTTAAAATTCATTCCCTGTAATTTTTTCAATTTATTTCAATTTCCTTTTGTTTCTTTTAGTTTGGTTAGAGAATAGTTTGACCTGATGTTGCATTTTGCATATAAATTATGCATAGAACAGAAGTGCTGTGGTGTAACGCAAATATTCATTGTATAATTCAATATCTGTCGGGGTATTAGCTCGAGAAGTAGTTGTTTCAATGAATATTTGCAAACAAACTTTTTGCAGAAAGTCGATATTAATTTTAATTCGTTTTTATATTTTGCCCTATTTATTTTAGAAACAATATGTAATGACCTTTATTGTAGAGGAACATATTTTGAATTAATTTGTGTTGATGTTCTTCACTTTAAGTTTCTCTAAGTTAAAATAATTAAGAAAAAATAATGTGATTTTATAAGAATAATGACGCCATGAAAAAAAATAATGACACGCCATGAATCAACAATTGCAGATGTCAAATAGCACAAGATATTGCTGTCCCTTGATTAAAGTAAATGTTTTCGAAATGATTTATACTACACAAGAGGGCAGCTTGGTGGTGTAGTGGTTAGAGTGTTGGACTGCCACGCCACGGGCCGGGGTTCAAATACCGGCCTAACAAGTTGTCTGCATTTATATAGGTTAGGATAAAAATGCCAAACACTCCGTCTTCTCGGATATGACGTTAAATGCATGTAGGCCCCGTGTACTGCCTGGATGTTGCGTGCACGTTAAAGATCCCTACCGGTGGGTTGGAACTCCCACCGGGTTCGGCAAAATCCCCGGATAGCTGTAGACCTAATCTCCGGCGTCATGATTGGCCATAGCAGCGGAAATAGATGACGTAAAACCCAAAACAAAACAAACACTACACAAGAAAACATCCTGCTAATTAAGTAATATTATGCTGACCACAGTTTTAGGAAGTTTGCGATATTATTCTAATAAATCTACTGTTCAAAGATTGGTAAGCAAGCTTGAAGCTAGGGAAACATTTTTAAATAACTGCAAGTCTGAAAATGGAAACATCCAAGAACGAGATCTAGCAAGACAAAATCAAAAGAAGTTTGATATTTTGCTGTCCGTCGAAGAAAATAAGGATGTGAGAATGAGAAAATTGGGAGTCCAGTTGAAAATAAACCATACTACTGCTTTTAAGGTTTTAAAGAAACATACATTTATTTCTTTTAATAACGAGTACCATCAAGAATTAAGAGAGGAAGATGAAGAAAGAAGGGATAAATTTTGTTTCGAGATAACCCAATAAGCAGAATTGTAGATATTGGAGCAGCGAAAATGAACATCGCTGTATTACAACTAGGACGTAGTACCCAGAAAAAGTCAATGTATGGACTGAAATTCTAGCTCATCATATTATTGGACCCTTTTTTCTTGATGGTAATTTGACTGGGAAAAGTTTTTTAAATTCCTGGTGGAAAAAGATGAACCTGAGTTGGAGATCTGGTGGACACTTTTCAAAGAAAGGTTATGACTTCTTGGATTTTGGAGGCGTTCACTTCGTGGTATATCTTCAATTTTGATATAAAGAAAACTCTTAACTTTTTTATACCACTTTTATTTTACTTCAGTGACTAGTTTCAATTACAGGGTAATCATTCTCAAACTAACTCAAACTAACACTTAGTTTGAGAATGATTACCGTGTAATTGAAACTAGTCACTGAAGTAAAATAAAAGAGGTATAAAAAACGTTAAGAGTTTTCTTTATATCAGAAAGGTTATGATGTGACCTGGCATTGCATGGCCAGCCAGGTCGCCTAATTTGTACCCGGATGATTTTTTTTTCTTTGGCAGAATGTGAAAATATCTCCAATTTTCAATTGGCTAATGCCCAAAATGAATTCTACAATCGCTTAGGATATTGTTCGGGTGTTAATGGTGGTTTATTTGAACACTTCATTTAAATTTTAAAGTTAGTGTTACAATTTCAATAGCTAACAAATATTAACTTCTATTTTGTCTTACTTAATCGTTTTCTTGATTATCGTCATGCAGTGAATTCATCAAGTATTGGTTTGTCTTGAAACTATGGTCTGCATAATACCACTTACTTAGGAGATTTTTTTTGTGTAGTGTAAATCATTTCGATAACATTTACTTTAATCAAGTAACAGCGATATCTTGCGCCATTTTGACATCTGCTATTGTTACTTGTTATTTTAATTCCATGGCATGTCAATATTTTTAGTTACTTGTTTCTAATTATTTCAACTTAGATAGACGTAAAGTGTTAAGTAAGTTAAGAACATTAATATATTCAGAATGTTTCCCCCTACAAAAAAGTAAAATACATTTTGTTTCTAAAATGAATATAGGAACCAATATTTGAACACTTCAAAATTAACATGCGATTCCCTATGTTGCGTCCGCCAAGTCAACACCCGGTATATCTATATGTGGGAGGTAAACTACTTCAAGTCACATTTTTTAAATTTTACCTGCGACCTATCTAGTAACCGCATTATACCACACTGTCATCTTAAGGCGTATGATTGACATTACCTACACATGCACGTAATAGCTTTTACAAGTATATTGCATGCTGACAGCTGAACATTTGATTAATTACCGCACAACCAAATGACATTTCTTTGATGTATATTGATCAAGTAGCTATTTAGTTTTCATCAATGTCATGTTACTATAAAAAATTATTGAATAAATAAGTTGTTCTTTCATGCTCATTGTTTATTTTGTAAGGGCGTAGGTAAAGTATCGTACGTTTCTCGAGTGGTATGGCAATTACATACACGCGGAATACTGCACTCGCCGCTGCACTGCTCGTGCGCAACATATCCGCTCATATGTAATACGAGGGTTGCCTTTTATATTTCGGGATTAGAGAACAAAAATAAATATTAATCATTGAAAATCGGTTTATTGTTTTTCAAAATATTCCCCATTAAGATCTATACACTTTTGCATGCGTTTGAACCAATTGTCGAAGCACTTTTGCCACTCTGATTGAGGTATCTCCAAAACATGCATTCTGAACGCATCAACCGCTTCTTCAGGTGTCGAAAAACGTTGACCTCTCATTTTATTTTTTACGGATGGGAATAAAAAGAAGTCATTCGGTGCCAAGTCAGGACTATATGGCGGATGACTCATCAAATCGATGTTTTGCGTGCTCAAAAATGCAGTTGTTTGAGCCGATGTGTGAGAGCTCGTATTGACGTGGTGAAGAGTGATCCGTTTTCGGCGGTTGGTTTTCCTGATTTCTTGGATGACAACTGGCAAACAAATGGTTGTGTACCACTCAGAATTGACTGTTCTGCGTTGTTCTAGTGGTACGGTTGCGACATGTCCAGTTTTTCCGAAAAAACAGGCGACCATTTGCTTGGAAGTGCTTCGTGCGCGAACAACTTTTGTTGGATTTGGCTCATCTTGAAACACCCATGCGGTCGACTGCTGTTTACTTTCGGGCTCATACGCGTAAATCCATGATTCATCACCTGTCACGATGTCATAGACGTGTTTCGAAGCACCGCAATCGTATTTTTTGAGCATTCCTTTGCACCAATCGACACGAGCCTTTTTTTGAGCGATTGACAAATTGTGTGGGATCCAACGCGAACAAATTTTTTTGACAGTCAAATGTTCATGCAATATTGAATGTATGCTGGTCCCACTTATGCCTAAGGTTGTCTCAATCTCACGATAGGTCACATGACGATCTTGCAATATTTGTTTCCGCACAGCATCAATGGTTTCCGGAACAACCACTGATTTTGGACGACCTCCACGAAATTCGTCTTGGAGTGAACTACAACCTCTATTGAATTCACCATACCATCGATAAACACTGGTCCTTGATGGAGCTTCATCGCCAAAAATTGAATTAAGTTCATCCATGCACTGTTGTTGAGTTAATCCACGTCGAAAGTTGTAAAAAATAATCGCACGAAAATGTTCACGATTTAATTCCATTCTTTGGCCGAGATAAATCTTTTAAGTTAGTGTAAACGACACAAATAACGCTCATATGTCAAAACGTTCTGAGTACGCATAACCTCAAAAATGTCAAACTTTACGATAGAGCTCTCAGTTGCCAGATTGCAACACTAGGGTTGCCCAATCCCGAAATATAAAAGGCAACCCTCGTATGCTGCATACCACTCTCGTGACGTAATATATTATACTGTTGGAATCAAGATTTTTGACTCTATCGTAAGGTAAATAGCACTGTAACATTTCGATATAGTTAAAAATCTTGATTCCAACAGTATAAAAAAAACGCATTTCAAACAAATTGATTTGGTGTTGTTTATCTCCCACATACAGATATATAATTATATTTTTCCCCTGAAATGCAGCCCCCTCCGCCCCTTCTACGCTACGCCTCTGATTTGAGTTGAGTTATATTAGATATAAAATACAAATTAAATTGTAAATTGTTTATAGTTCTATAAAATTGTAACAATGAAACTTATCATTTGTTTGCAATGAAAACACGAGATATTTTTACAGGAATGACACAGAGATATAAAGGTTAATGTTTGTAAAGCATTTTTTTCTTACATGGAAGGAAAGTTGTGAAGATAAAGTCAAGTAGCCATTAGTCTAATTTAAATTTACAAGTGTGATTAAAGACTAAACCATTAGTGTTATCAATTTCATACTAAACTAAACCTTACTTAAGTCACTTTTCCTTGTGTCTGAAAAGTGATTTTGATAATTTTGGCGAACAAAAAGAAACACTTGATGTGTTCCATGATTTTATAGGAAGGTTTTTAGAAATGATACATACAGTTGCGAGAGAAAAAAACTAGTACAGCCAAATATTTGGCTATGTAAACTATGTAAACAATGTGAAAAATCAAAGTGAATCCCACTTTGATTTTTCAAGTTGTCAATCAAATTGACAAATCTGCGGAAATGTCAAACGAAATTTAATTATCGTCGACATGCCTCAACTGACTGAAACGCAAAAGGCGATAATAACGACCCGTTTAGAGATGGTATTAGCATTAGAGACATTGCTATTGAAGTGCATGTCAACAAAAGCACAGTCTTGTTGGCCAAGAAAAAAAATTGCTGTTAACCTGTACTGACAAGTTTGTTTTACAAGAAAAAAATACGATATTTTTGAAGTGACTAAAGCTCCCTGCTGTACTGTTTTTTTTTCTCTCGCAACTGTACGTACTTTATTCTTTTAAGTATACATATCTCATTATACGCTGTAAATATTCAGCTATTCGTCGTTTTTGTAAAGAGTTTTAATTGAAGCGCTAAAAGAGTGTTTTCCACTCCCAGATTAAGCATGAAGTAAAATTTCGAGTTTAGAAAAGCCTGAAAATTTGGTTTGGTCGCGTAGCGCGAAGCGCGGAGCGGCCAAACCAAATTTTCAGGCTTTTCTAAACTCGAAATTTTACTTCATGCGCCACGCGTATTATACACTAATTTCAACTGAAGTTCAAAATATTCTACTAAAGCAATATGCTTCAGATGTTTATTTCAAACTTCGCAATATTTTAGTGTTTAGTACGCGTGGCGCATGAAGTAAAATTTCGAGTTTAGAAAAGCCTGAAAATTTGATTTGGTCGCTCCGCGCTTCGCGCTACGCGACCAAACCAAATTTTCAGGCTCTTCTAAACTCGAAATTTTACTTCATGCTTTGTCTGGGAGTGGAAAACCCTCGTTTTTAGCTTCAATTTGAACTGTTTTAAAAAACATCGTATTTTTATTTAATTTCTGTAATATTTTAGGTATATGAAATCACAGCAAAGGTTTTTTTTTAATATCGAATAATTCGAAACGTTTATACTAGTTTTTTTCTCTCGCAACTGTACATACATTATTCTATTAAGTATACATATCTCATTATTCTATATACGCTGGAAATCTTCAGATATTTGTCGTTTTTGTAAAGAGTTTCAATTGAAGCGTTAAACGAGTGTTTTCCACTCCCACATTAAGCATGAAGTAAAATTTCGAGTTTAGAAAAGCCTGAAAATTTGGTTTGGTCGCTTAGCGCGAAGCGCGGAGCGGCCAAACCAAATTTTCAGGCTTTTCTAAACTCGAAATTTTACTTCATGCGCCACGCGTATTAAACACTGATTCCAACGGAAGTCAAAATATTCTACTAAAGCAATATGCTTGAGATGTGTATTTTAAACATCGCAATATTGTAGTGTAGTATACGCGTCGCGCATGAAGTAAAATTTCGAGTTTAGAAAAGCCTGAAAATTTGGTTTGGTCGCTCCGCGCTTTGCGCTACGCGACCAAACCAAATTTTCAGGCTTCTCTAAACTCGAAATTTTACTTCATGCTTAGTCTGGGAGTGGAAAACTCTCGTTTTTAGCTTCAATTTGAACTATTTTAAAAAACACAGTAACTTTATTTTTTCATTTAATATCGGTGATATTTTAGGGATATGAAATCACAGCAAAGGTTTTTTTTAATATTGAATAGTTCGAAACGTGTATACTAGTTTTTTTCTCTCGCAACTGTACATACATTATTCTTTTAAGTATAAATATCTTATTATACTATATACGCTGTAAATCTTCAGATATTCGTTGTTTTTGTAAAGAGTTGAAATTGAAGCCTTAAACGAGTGTTTTCCACTCCCAGCATAAGCATGAAGTAAAATTTCGAGTTTAGAAAAGCCTGAAAATTTGGTTTGGTCGCGTAGCGCGAAGCGCGGAGCGGCCAAACCAAATTTTCAGGCTTTTCTAAACTCGAAATTTTACTTCATGCGCCACGCGTATTAAACACTGATTCCAACGGAAGTCAAAATATTCTACTAAAGCAATATGCTTGAGATGTGTATTTTAAACATCGCAATATTGTAGTGTAGTATACGCGTGGCGCATGAAGTAAAATTTCGAGTTTAGAAAAGCCTGAAAATTTGGTTTGGTCGCTCCGCGCTTCGCGCTACGCGACCAAACCAAATTTTCAGGCTTTTCTAAACTCGAAATTTTACTTCATGCTTAGTCTGGGAGTGGAAAACACTCGTTTAACGCTTCACTTTGAACTGTTTTAAAAAACACCGTAACTTTGTTTCTTTATTTAATATCGGTGATATTTTAGGTATAAGAAATCACAGCAAAGGTTTTTTTTTAATATTGAATAGTTCGAAACGTGTATACTAGTTTTTTTTCTCTCGCAACTGTACATACATTATTCTTTTAAGTATAAATATCTTATTATACTATATACGCTGTAAATCTTCAGATAATCGTTGTTTTTGTAAAGAGTTTAAATTGAAGCCTTAAACGAGTGTTTCCCACTCCTAGATTAAGCATGAAGTAAAATTTCGAGTTTAGAAAAGCCTGAAAATTTGGTTTGGTCGCGTAGCGCGAAGCGCGGAGCGGCCAAACCAAATTTTCGGGCTTTTCTAAACTCGAAATTTTACTTCATGCGCCACGCGTATTAAACACTGATTCCAACTGAAGTTCAAAATATTCTACTAAAGCAATATGCTTGAGATGTGTATTTTAAACATCGCAATATTGTAGTGTAGTATACGCGTGGCGCATGAAGTAAAATTTCGAGTTTAGAAAAGCCTGAAAATTTGGTTTGGTCGCTCCGCGCTTCGCGCTACGCGACCAAACCAAATTTTCAGGCTTTTCTAAACTCGAAATTTTACTTCATGCTTAGTCTGGGAGTGGAATACACTCGTTTTTAGCTTCAATTTGAACTGCTTTAAAAAACACCGTAACTTTGTTTCTTTATTCAACTTAGTTGATATTTTAGGTATACGAAATCACAGCAAACGTTTCTCTTTTTAAATGTTGAATAATTCGAAACGTCGTATCGGTTCAGAGTTAAATAAAATGAGACTTACATTTTATAAATAATTCATAATCGAAATAATATACAGGGCGAATTATTTAAAATAAGTAAATTGCATCCGCTTTGGTCTTTATGATGTTCTCTTTATACTAGTGTTGTGAGTTGGCGAAAATTCTCGAGCACGTTCTCTGTGACCGAAATGGCGAAATATAGAGTACGTTCTGTTGGGGAATGACCGAAATAATTTTCATGCCTCTGCTCGCTGTTTTCTGGCGGTCTAGATACGCCGTCATCAATTATCCTCCTCGTACACACTGTTGCATTTTTTCCTTTTTTTTTTTTAGCTAACTGAGGATATTGTTTTTAAAGGAGTTTAATTAATATTAAATAAATATTTATTTTTTAATTTATGTGACTCAGTGAGACACACGCTGTTTGCGAGGGCGTCGCATACCTCAATGTCATTTATGAGTATCATTTGTTGAGTTGGATAAATATTCTGAAAATGTCTTCTACAAAATATAATATTTAGAGTTATTACATTACATTTAAAGAGTGTGACGAGGATAAATAATGACGGCGCATTTAGCCTGCGAGAAAACAGCAAGTGGAAGCATGTAAATTATCGAGGTCATTCCCCAACAGAATGTTCTCCATCTTTCGCCATTTCGGTCATAGAGAACGTGCTCGAGAATTTTTGCCAACTCACAACACTGCTCTATAC
Source organism: Philonthus cognatus (assembly GCA_932526585.2). Classification (NCBI taxonomy): domain Eukaryota; kingdom Metazoa; phylum Arthropoda; class Insecta; order Coleoptera; family Staphylinidae; genus Philonthus; species Philonthus cognatus. Next base: position 172,690,040 of record OW052241.1, read on the forward strand.
AATAAAATATTTTTCTAGTTTTGCAGCTTTTAAAGTCAATCAACATTGATATAGAAACTTTCATTTTTTAACGAGACACGAGATATTCTTGCAATAATAGAACACCCTGTATGTAATATAAATTTTCATCAGGCTAATATCCTTCGTATTTAAAAAGCAAACAAGGACGTGAAAAAGCATTGACCTTACCATTACCTGAAGGCATTTTTAGTTTAAATCCAACAATTATCTCTAATCTGCGTTCTTAATTTCATTATAACAGGAACAAGTGTGTGGGACAAGGACAATTATTGGATGCATGCAAGATTTAATTTCTTACAGTTATTCTTATATATCCTGTCATTGAATAAATTAGAACAATTTATTTAAAGTGAGTTTTTTTTTAAATTACATTTTTGAATATAATATAACTTTATTGAGTATGTTTAATTTTTTTAATTACCTTATTGACTATAATATTACTTCATTGAGTATCGTTATTCAAGTTTTAAAGTAGTGACTTCAGTGCCGTTGTATAATTCGCCATAATTCTCTTGATTGTACTTCTTACACAGAGAATCGGACAGTAAATTTTATTTTACTTCACGCGATACGCGTATAAAACAGTGAAATATTTTAAAAGTTATAAGCAAAGCTATACTGAAGAGAGATAAATCTCGAAACGCGTCTATAGATGGCCTAAGACATTAGTTTTAAGTCCTTTCATTTCTAATTTCTGGTAATTTCTCCTTTCATTTTTCATTTTTATTTGTTAGTTGGTTTGAAGAGAATTTGTCCTAAATAAATAAACATTTATTTACGAATGTACCATTTTACAGAATATAAAAATATTTTACAAAATAACAATTCAATACTATTAATGGATTTCGATAGCTAACGCCATCTCATAGATGCTTTCGAAAAAGGCGATGGAATGATAAGTAAACTCCTAAATCTAAGCAAAGCTTTTGATTGTGTCTCAAGACCAATTCTTTTAAGGAAGTTATATTTTTACAACTTCAGCCCGGAAAGCTGTAGATTACTTATGTCTTACATGTCAAATAGAAGCCAACATGTTGTATTTAATAATAACATGTCACATGAACGCAAAATCACGCATGGTGTGGCACAAGGGTCTATCTTGGGCCCGCTTCTATTTCTAATATATATTAATGACCTCCCAACCCAGTGTCCCGATGTCCTATACGCTGATGACACAACTATATCACTGTGTGGAAATCATATTGAAGAAACGAGAGCAAGTTTAGATAGCGTAATCATGAGAGAAAACTGTTGGTTCGACTGCAACAAACTGAAATTGAATTCTAACAAAACAGTCGAATTAGCATTTTCTCTTAAGAAAACTGAAGTAACCGAGAAACAATCGGTTAAGTTTTTAGGTATTGTTATAGATACGCAGTTGACTTGGGAAGCACAGGGTTTGGCGCTAGAGAAAACATTGGCAAGAAATGTATATATGTTGAGAAATCTCTCGCGATCAGTGAACTCACAAATAATACTAAATGCATACTATGCCTACATACATACACACATAGCGTATGGCATCATACTGTGGGGTCATTCACCAATACTGAAGGATGTATTTAAGCTTCAAAGGAGAGCAATTCGTGTAATGTCCGGTATTAACTATTGAGCTGACTGCAGAGAAAACTTTATACAGCTTAAGATTCTCACTGTCCCTTGTATGTATATCTTGGAGTGTCTAGTCTATATTAGAAACAATCTAGATGCTTATGCATGGAATAAGGACTATCATATGTATGAAACGCGTGCTAGAAATCATTTACGAATAAGTAAGTTCCGCTTATCAAAGGCCAGGACAGGCACAAAATATCACTGTATCAGTTTCTTTAATATATTGCCCAGTAATATACAACTAGACCCTAAGCTTTATAAAAAGTGGTGTAAAAATGACTTAACTAACCAAGCATTCTACTCATTTGATGAGTTCTTGTCAACTCCCATAGTGTAGAGTAGTATATACTGTAATATTTTAGTTTTATTATACTTTACTCATCATTTTAAAAATAATTGTTTTGTGTATTTAATTAATTTATATTGTAATTTTAATATCCTGTTTTAAGTGTCATATTTATTTATTTTATTATACAATTGTAATTTTAATGTGTTTTTAATTTGGAATGTTTTTATTACAATTCTAAATGTAAATTTACAATTGTAGTAAATGTAGCTTTTGATATTTCTTATATTAGTTATCGGTAATTCATTTGTACATTTTAGACAAAATTATAACTCATCTGCTATTATCGTGATTACTCTAAATTTAATTGCTAAGATCTATGACCTGTGTAAAACATGTAAATTAATTTAAAACTTTCAAATATATATTGTAAACTCGCTACAATTGTTTCGCCACACTGTGGCTTCTTCAGGCGAAGAAACATACATCTCTTCGCCTGAAGAAGCCACAGTGTGGCGAAACAATTGTAGCGAGTTTACAATATATATTTGAAAGTTTTAAATTATTTTATTTTATTTATATAAAAGTGAAGATGAACTTTCAACATTTATCAGCCTTATCAATCAATTATTTGAAACATGTAAATGTTATTAGCACCAATAAACATTATTATTATTATTATTATTATTATTATTATTATTATTATTATCTACTACTTCATAGTGGCATACTGAACACAAATTCAATTTTAACAATTCAATACTAAAGATAGAAACGAAAATATTAATGACAACAAAGTAATCTTTTAACAATTCTCATAAACTGGGGTAATGTATTACAAAAAATATCAAAATCAGGACATATACTTAGATAGAGCGTTGTAACAATCAATTAAAATAAGATTTTAAATATTTCATTGTATAATTCAATATCCAGAGGTACATTTGCATAGGAAGTAGTTGTTTTAATGAATATTTATCGTCTTAAGTTGTCTTATTAATTAGGACACATTGTTTGCATTTTACACAAAAAACATTTTCACAATTTTATATATTACTAAAATATTGCAAAGTTTAAAGTATACGGCTTATGTTTGTTATGAAGTTAGTACATTTTATAAATGATTATTTCGTTTTAAAAGAATAACTAAATTTATCAAATATTTTTTATAAGTTTTTTCAAACAATTTTTATGTATTTATATAAAATCGTCTTGATCTACCTATTTGTATTTGATTTAATAGAATTTCATATTGTAATTTATTTTTTATGATTTATTTAACATGGATATTTATATGCTATTATTTTGTTTCTATGTATATTTCATTTTAATATGTTTTATTTAGTTCTTTTAAGTGATAAAATTTGTATGCTTATTTTGTTATGATTAAATATACAATTCAATCTTATAATTGTAAATTTAAACATAACAAAATAAACAAACACATTTTTTACTACAGATAAAAGAACTAAATAAAACATATTTAAATGAAAAACACATAGAACAAAAATAATAATATATATAAATAAAATTTAACATATAGAAAAATTGAGTTTGTCAATAGTTTGCAGAATATTTACAAAACAAATTAAAATTAATATCGACTTTCTGCAAAAATGTTGTCTCGTTGAGACAAGTCTCCAAATATTCATTGAAACAACTACTTCTCGAGCTAATATTTTTTGTAAGTTTAAGTGTCTTTATTAAAAGGTACCTCCTTTTTAGAAAAAAAATATATAAATATTTATATGGTATTAACAAAATATAAAAACGAATTAAAATTAATATCACCTTTCTGTAAACATGAAAAACACATAGAAAAAAATTATTACCATATATAAAGAAAATTTAACATAAAGAAAAATTGAGTTTGTCAATAGTTTGCAGAATATTTACAAAACATAAAAACAAATTAAAATTAATATCGACTTTATGCAAAAATGTTGTCTCATTGAGACTTCTCCAAATATTCATTGAAACAACTACTTCTCGAGCTAATACCCCGACAGATATTGAATTATGCAATGAATATTTGAGTTACACGTCAGTTTTACTGTTCTATGCATAATTTATATGCAAAATTGTTTCATTTAGTTTGGTGAGAGAATAATTTGACCTGATATTGCATTTTGCATATAAATTATGCATAGAACAGTAAAGCTGTTGTGTAATTCAAATATTCATTGTATAATTGAATATCTGTCGGGGTATTAGCTCGAGAAGTAGTTGTTTCAATGAATATTTGGAGAAGTCTCAATGAGACAACATTTTTGCATAAAGTCGATATTAATTTTAATTTGTTTTTATGTTTTGTAAATATTCTGCAAACTATTGACAAACTCAATTTTTCTTTATGTTAAATTTTCTTTATATATGGTAATAATTTTTTTCTATGTGTTTTTCATGTTGGCAGAAAGGTGATAATAATTTTAATTCGTTTTTATATTTTGTTAATACCATATAAATATTTATATATTTTTTTTCTAAAAAGGAGGTACCTTTTAATAAAGACACTTAAACTTACAAAAAATACCCTCGATCTGTTCAAAACATTTAAACATTTCGTATTCAACTCGAATCACAATATACATAATCCATCATTATGAAGAGCAATCTGTTATTTTTCATCCAAATATGATTTTTTATTTGATTGTAATATTTTGTTTATTCACCTTGGTTTTCACAAGGACGATTCATAAAAATTACGCGAAGCTAAACAAATGAATGTGTGTAATTTCCTTGGATTTAAATCCATTGTTTTGCGTTCACGTACTCAGAAATAGAATTAAAAGGATTTTGCATGAACGACTTTTGTTGTTAAAGCGGAATTTTATTGTTCAAACTCGAGACTAATTTTGGATCAAAGCTTTGAGAATTTTAACAATGTCACACTAATCACTATTTAATACAAGCTTAATTCATAAATTTACTGACTTATTAATATACTAGTGGTTATTTAAAACACTTATTAATGTACGTTTAAAAGTAGTTTTGAAATATAGTTAACCAAACTCATTTAACCCGTTGTCAAACATTTTTGAATCCAATTATGATAATTAGACTTTAAAGTGTTGGTAAAAATAATAATGATCTTTACTGTCCAAATGGAAAAACCCAATACAGGACAAAAGCAAAACAATATGGTAGCATAAAAAATACATAAAGTGTGATATTCATGTAAAAATAAATAGGATTAAAAAAATAACAATAAATCGAATAAATTGATTCTAATTATGATAATTAAACTTAAAATGTTAATAATAAAAAATATCTTTATTTTCTAAACGAAATAACCTAATACAAGACTAAATCAAAACAATTTAGTAGAATAAAAAAATATATAAAATGCAATAATATTCATCATCTGGTACTTGGTGAAACATATTAAAGTTTTAGTTTGTAAAACAATACCAAGTGTTTTTAATTTAAATAACTTTACATACAATATTCATATAAAAATAAATACGCTTAATGATAACATTTAAAAAAAAATTTTAATAGTTCTACACAAAAAATAATAGGGTGTTAAATTAATTAAATAAATAAAGCAAGCTGCAACGGTTTTCCTCAATAAACCGTTGCAGCTTGCTTTATTTATTTAGTGTCTGTACAAGTATTTACAAAGATATCTTGAAATATATTTATGATTACAAATCTGCAAATATATCATTACTAAGTTATGAAATATTTTATTCAGAGAATTTATCTTTTATAAGTATACAATTGTAAGCTATAAATGTTTAGACATTCGTTGTTTTTATAAAAGCGTCCAATTTATAGCTTCTAACGAGTATTTCCACTCCTTGGTTAAGCATGAAGTAACATTTCGAGTTTAGAAAAACATGAACGTTTGGATTTGGATCCAAATTTTAATAAAAGTGAAATATTTTATTAAAAATTGGACAACTCATAAGTGAAAAATGTATTTAAGAAAAACGTATAATTTTCTGTATTACAATTGTATTTACTGGTATTATTTGTGTTCCCATCTCCATCCACCGTTACAACTTCCTACAGCTGTCCAAATTTCTCCGATAATTGTAAACGTCGGTGATAACGTACAAATGTGGGTGTTTTCATATTAACTTTAAATTGACGACATTGACTCATAATTTAATTTAATTCACTGCAATAATCAACAACTAACCATCTGAATTCTGAACAAATTTTGATTGTATTCTTTCAAAAGTGAAAATCATACTGATAAATAATGATGTATGTATTATTATTAACAATGATTCACAGAAAATTATAAAATGAATATCATGATTATAAGAACATAAATTTATCATAATTAATAAAAAACACTTTTATTCCTTACTTCACTTTTCTTTTTATTCGTTAGATGTACATTTCGAGTGCAAAGCACTCATTATCAATAACTAACGAATAAAAATAAAAGTGAAGTAAGGAATAAATGAGTTTTTTATTGTGATTAAATACTCCACATAATTCAATAAAACAATTAGTAAATAATAATTAACATCACTATGAATTACAGAAGAAAGTAACATTACTAGAATAAATAATTATTTCCGTATTATTACATCTCATTATTGTTAATTCATAATAAATCTAAGCTTGATATATGCAATTTTTGAATGCAATATTTGTGTATTTTATTTTGTTATCATAAAAAGAGTAAAGTACATTCACTATTTAAATAATGAATCACTTAGTCATTTCTTGAAAACGTGAATAAGTTATTTACAAATGAGTGATGCTCATGTGTTTGATTCATTTCCTATTGTGGATTAGTCGTCATGAGAATTCACACTAATTGTTGAATGTTTTAAAAAGTAAAGAAATAAACTAAAGTATCTCTTAGAGCCATAGGCGTAGCCAGGAATTTCAAAATTTTCAGCTTCAACTTGACGATAAATCAGTGTTTTATAAACGTGGCGCATGAGGTACAATTTTGAGTTTAGAAAAGCCTGAAATATTACTTCATGCTAACTTGGAAGTGGAAAATACTCGTTACAAGTATCATTTGCCTTAAAGTGCGGGGGCATTGCCCACATGTGCGGGCACCTATGACAAGAAGATACAGAACGTTCATTGATATGTACTGCTACCCAATATATTTTCTATAATACTGGATGATTTAAATTAAATTTAAATTAAAACACTTGGTTTGTTTCACTTATTTATATTTTCTCCGACTAGTTTCGACCATTGGTCACCTTCAAGGAGGAATGGAAGGAAGGAGGAACATTCTTCCTTGAAGATGACCAATGGTCGAATCTAATCGGAGAAAATATAAATAAGTGAAACAAACCAAGTGTTTTAATTTAAATTTAATTTAAATCATCCAGTATTATAGAAAATATATTGGGTAGCAGTACATATCAATGAACGATCTGTATCTTCTTGTCATAGGTGCCCGCACATGTGGGCAATGGGGGGCACTTTAAGGCAAATGATACTTGGAACGAGTATTTTCCACTTCCAAGTTAGCATGAAGTAATATTTCAGGCTTTTCTAAACTCAAAATTGTATTTTTTTTTTTTTTGTTTGTTTGGCATAGGTTCTAGCCATTCAGCCACTAACGATGATTGTATTAATTAATTTAACATAATTTGGACTTCACGACACATTCACACCACACCCAGGGACACGACGAGAAATTATTTTTAAATAAAGTCTCCCCGTGCACGGCAATCGAACCCGAGTTTGTGGCTCGCCGAGCGATACAGCCCGACGACGTTATCGCTCGGCCACCGCCTGCCCACCAAGTGTTTTAATTTAAATTAAATTTAAATCATCGAGTATTAGATTCAAAAATGTTTCACCACGGGTTAAGTGAGAAATTAATTAAAGATATATTTTATATAGATCCACACAACCACTCTGCTATTTTGTTTGTTAGTTTTAATATAACTTGAACTTTAAAAATGGATTTCTCCTATTTTTTTATTAGTCATCCCTTTGAAACATCCAGATGTGTTTCAATTAATAATAAAAAAATGCCATGTTGTAATTTTGTTGCATTTTCGTATTGATTTCATGTCAAATTTGTATCCCTTTGCTTCTAGGTGTTTTAATTTATAATACAAATGCCATTTTAACTTTTTGTTACACTTTCGTGCTGATTTCATGTGAAATTTTTATCTAAAATGTATGTACAATTAATATTATTCGGCTTTAAACAAGTATAATTTGGATGATAAGAATTGCTGATAAATTTCAGTTGGAAGCAACGTCTGACGGGAAATCCAGTCGCCTAGTTAACCAACAAATTTCACAACAATTTTGATAATTATTCATCATTAATTAATAAACCAGACTGTGTTGATAAATTGCACTTCTGCGAATTGATTAGTAATTGCAATAATACAGCAGTTATATTTTTTCCAATCATGTGATTTATAATTTATGACGCAAGTATGAATAATTATTTTAATCCAGAAATTCCAGAAATGTTAAGAAAATTATAAACACTTGGTTTGTTTCACGAATTTTTTGTTTTAAAAGTCAGTTTCAAGCCATTATCAAGGAATTTAACTTGGCATTTTAATCTGTTATTTGTCTCATTTTTAGTCTGTTCTTTGTTATTTTAAGTCTGTTTTATATTTATATGTTTTATATAGAGTGCTCATTATATTATATATACATATTAATATTGTTATAGTTTTACATACAGAGAGTTTTATGTAACACCGAACATTATCATAACGAGAATTTTTCTTTGGAGTATCCATATGCATACGTTGTAAATTTTTCGATGCTCGGTTTATTAAAAGAATCCAATTTGAAGCTTCAAGCGAGTGTTTTCCACTCCCAGGCTAAGCATGAAGTAAAATTTCGAGTTTAGAAAAGCCTGAAAATTTGGTTTGGTCGCGTAGCGCGAAGCGCGGAGCGGCCAAACCAAATTTTCAGGCTTTTCTAAACTCGAAATTTTACTTCATGCGCCACCGGTACAAAACACTGATTCAATGTAAAGTTTAGCCGTATGTTTTAAACTTCATAATATGTCAGTGTTTTGTACCGGTGGCGCATGAAGTACAATTTCAAGTTTAGAAAAGCCTGAAAATTTGGTTTGGCCGCTTCGCGCTACGCGACCAAACCAAATTTTCTGGCTTTTCTAAACTCGTAATTTTACTTCATGCTTAGCCTGGGAGTGGAAAACACTCGCTTAAAGCTTCAAATTGAATTCTTTTAATATACAAAGCATCGAAAAATGTGCAACGTATGCATATGGATATTTCAAAGAAAAATTCTCGTTATGAAAATGTTCGGTGTTACATAAAACTCTCTGTATACTGTTTTATACTTAAATGTATAAATGAATTGGTTGTGAGTTACGTGAAGATCAAATTAATTTAACGAATAAAGCACTAATAACCTTTCTTCACACTTTTATTTGAATTACCAAATGTACATTTCGGACACAAAGTGACCATTATCAATGGATTAACACTGTGTTAATCCATTGATAATGGTCACTTTGTGTCCGAAATGTACATTTGGTAATTCAAATAAAAGTGTGAAGAAAGGTTATTAGTGCTTTATTCGTTAAACTTAAATGTATATTGACTGTACAAAGGTGATACCGTAAATAAATGAAATAAATTGAAATTGAATTGAGTTTAGAAGAGTTTAGATTGAGTTTAGAAAATACATTGTTAGGCATTTCTAAACTCTAAATTTTACTTATAAAGTAAAATTTCGAGTTTAGAAATGCCTAAACATATATTTTCTAAACTCAATCTAAACTCTTCTAAACTCAATTCCTTTTTTTTTTTTTTTTAGGGGCAGGAAACGGAAGTTAGGGTTATTTCTGCCCTAGCACCGCAGCCGTGTGGCTTAGTGTACTTCTTCCGTTACCGTAGTTAATCAAAAAGCTCTGTCTCCTTGGCTAGTCCCAGCAGCCTTTCGATCATCTTTCCCTTCGGGAAGTGGCTTGGATTCCCTTGGACAAGGTTTGTTTCCCTCCAGGTGGAAAGTGCCTCGCACTCGAATAGTACATGTGAGGCGTCTTCATCCTCTTCCAGGCATAGTCTGCATATTGGATCTTCTGTGAACAGTTTCATGTTATGCAGGTGCTTCCTTAGGGTACAGTGTCCAGTTATCAGTCCTGTGACTATTCTAAGGTTGTTTCTACTGAGTCTGAGGGCCTCAGTTGCTAGTTCTTGGCAGGGTTTTTCCATCAGTAGTTTACTGTGTCTATGCCCTGTCAGGTTTTTCCAGCGCTCGGTGTGTCTTTCTAGGGTCCACTCTTTTGCGCTTGGTCTTATTGATTTTTTGGGAATGGATAGCATTGGTTCTGGTCCAATGTAGGGTCTGCGTGATCCAATCTTTGCCAGAGCATCGGCTTTCTCGTTGCCATCCTCCCCTGTGTGTCCCGGCGTCCAGCGTAGTGTTACGGTGTTTTCCGTCGCCAGTTTCGTCAGGTTTTGGATGCATTCCCATGCTAGCTCAGATTGGATCTTATAGCTGTTGAGTGCTCTTAGAGCGGCTTGGCTGTCGGTGAGGATCAGAATCTTTTGCCTCTTATATCCCCGTCGCAGATTTTCCATGGTACATTGATTGATCGCGAAGATCTCGGCTTGATGTGCAGTTGCCATCCTCTCCAGAGGCACGTAGATGTCATATTTTGGGGTTACGCCGTGAATCCCAGCGCCTGCTCCACCTTCACTTCTTGACCCATCGGTGTACCAGATCAGGGTTCCAGGTGAAGGGTTGCGCTTCTTGCTGTCCCCCTCACATTCTATTGTAAAGGGTCTCTTCAGGGAGTAGCGTGGTATCATGTAGTCACTTCCCATTTGTAGTAGAGGTTTGGTAACTACCTGTTCTATTCTGGAGTGGTTTCCTGTGGGGTGCCAGTTTCCAGTTGTCCTCAACCTATATGCCCCTAGTCTGGCCTCGCTTTTAACCACTAGGTCCAGCGGTTGGAGGTTTAGTAGGGTTTCCATTGAGGCTGTTGGTGTTGTACGCAGTGCGCCAGTTATGCATAAGCAGGCTAGTCGCTGTACTCTAGATAGAGCTACCTGCGCAGTACTTTGTTCTACTTTCGGCCACCAAGTGGTGCATCCGTAGGTGATCATGGGTTTTACTATTGCATTATATATCCACATGGTCATTTTTGGATTGAGGCCCCATGTTTTTCCCAGAGCACGCTTTGTTGTCATTAGCGTCCTTGATGCTTTGTCGGTTGTGTGCTTTAATTGCCGGTTCCATGTGAGTTTTGTATCTAGGTAGATACCAAGATATTTGACTTCATTGGTTAGTTGTAGAGTTTGGTTAAAGAAGGTTGGGGGTTTGAGGCCCGCGCATTTCCTTCTTTTTGTGAAGGGGATGACCGTAGTCTTGGTGGGGTTAACGCTTAGCCCCACCTCCCCACACCATCGTTCTACAGTTTTCAAGGCATTATTCATGATGCTTGTTATAGTAGTTGGATATTTTCCCGTGACGAGAATGACAATGTCATCCGCATATCCCTGGGCGTAATATCCTGAGTCGTTTAGTAACGTGAGTAGCTCATCCACCACCATGTCCCATAGAAGGGGGGATAGAACGCCCCCCTTGGCTTTTATGCTGATTTTTCTTGGAATTGGTCCGTAGTTACTAGTCTGTCCGTCAGCATGGATTGTAGCTACGAGCTTATCGTGGTTTCCACAGCGTGACTTTCGACTGCTCTTACGATCGTTCTGATAGAGGTATTGTCAAACGTTCCCTCAATATCGAGAAATGTAGCCAAAGCCACTGTTTTGTTTTTCAGCGAGGCCTCTACCTTAACTACCAGTTAGTGTAAGGCAGACTCGCATGATTTTCCAGCTTGAAAGGCGTGTTGAAAGGGGTGGAGCGGCCTCTCTAGAAGTGAGGTTTCCCTTATGTGTCTTTCAACTAGTTTTTCCATCGTCTTAAGTAGGAACGATGTCAGGCAAATTGGTCTGTAACCTTTTGGCTGGGTTAAGTCCTTCCCAGACTTAGGGATAAAGACCGCTTTGACTTTCTTCCAGGTAGTTGGCACGTGTTTTAGTGCCAGGCTGCCCCTGAAGAGTTTACATAGCACCGGTAGAAGGTGGTCCAGCCCTTGCTGCAAGAGCACTGGATAGATCCCATCTTGTCCCGGTGATTTGTATCGGTGGAATGTACCTATCGCCCACCTGATTCGTTCAAAGGTTACAATTTTCTTTGAGATTTCCCAGTCTTGTTGCGTTGCCGCCTTACCAGGGGTTACAAGCACTGAGTGAGTGTCTGCACCATTTTGCACGATTTCAGATCCGGGGAAATGGGTTCTCATGAGGATCTCCGCTGTTTCCTTGCCGGTTTCTGTAAATGATCCATCTGGTTTCTTCAGGGTTCCGCAAGAGGTGTCGGAGGTCTTCGCTAGGATTTTGTGGAGTTTTGCTCCCTCGGAAACTCAATTCCTTGATAATGGGCTTGAAGCTGACTTATAAATCAAAAAGTTCTTGAAACAAACTAAGTGTATGACTCATTTCTTAAGTGTATTTATAACATCACAACATTTCAGTGTTTTATACGCGTGGCGCATGAAGTAAAATTTCGAGTTTAGAAAAGCCCCGTGAAAATTTGTCTCGGGTCGCTGGCGCGACCCTCGACAAATTTTCTACGCGGGGCTTTTCTAAACTCGAAATTTTACTTCATGCTTAGTCTGGGAGTGGAAATACTCGTTTGAACTCTAAATTTAACTCTTTTATAAAATCGACGTATGTAATATAATAAATCATTCATTTAAATCATAGAAAAAAATGCAAAATTTTACCTAAAATCAACTTTTATAGTTAACTTTATAATTTGCTCGGCTCTTAGTGGGTTAATATTCTATTCCTAAAAAAAACAGTATTTATTATAATAATAATATAATAATAATAATATAATAATAATAATATAATAATAATAATACTGCTTTATTTCATACAAATACACAGAAATAGATACATGTGTATAATGTATAAAATAGTGTCCTATAACAATATACAATCATCTTACGAAGATTTAAAATTAAGATACTCACCTAGGGTGTATGGTTCTATTTCACAGAGGAGACGAAAGGTCTTTTCTTTGTATGTCTTTAGTTTTGGTTCTTTTTTAATTTCATTTGGTAGCTGATTATATAAACGCAGACATATATAATGAACACTTTTCTGTGTGTGAACTAAGTTTACTTGCGGGTATACCATATTTTGTCTGTTACGTGTGTTATATTCATGAACAATCTCGTTGTCTGAAAAATTTGAATTATGATATCGCATGAAGAGTAGACATTCATATATATATATAAAGCTACTATTGTTAGCATATTTGACAATCTAAATTTATTACGGCATGACTCCCTAGGTCCTACCTTACAAATAATTCTAATAGCGCGTTTCTGCAATATTAGGACTCTGTTAATATCTGAACAGCCTCCCCAGTGTATGACTCCATATCTCAGCAGTGATTCAAAATTTGCATGGTATGCAATTTTTGCTATGTTGGTATCAACATTTCTTGTTAATACCCGTAGCATATAACAAACTCTGCTTAGCTTGTTACTACATAAGTCTTGTATGTGGTGCCTCCATTTTAAAGATGTATCTATCGTTATACCGAGCACTTTTGTTGAGCTGACAATATTGTAATTACTACTGTTAAAGCAAGCGGTACTTGGTAGGTCTTGTACATTGTTTATTTTGAATAATATGCATTTAGTTTTATCTTTGTTCAGCAGTAAATCGTTTTGTAAATACCATTTCTTCACGTACTGTAATATGGATGTCTAATTTTCTTTTAGTTCTATAAAGTCCCTACCCTTGACTGCAATATTGGTATCATCGGCATAGTTTATCATCGAGTAATTTTCTGAAGTTTCATAATCAAAGATGTCATTGAGATATAGATTAAAAAGCAAAGGCCCCATCACACTGCCCTGGGGAAGTCCGGATTTTACTGTCTGTGGATTTGAGATGTACTCGTTGTTTAAGTGTGTTATTTTAACTATTTGCTGTCTGGAACTTAAATATGATCTGATCCATTGATTTGCTGTGCCACGTATGCCATACAAATGCAATTTGTCCAATGAACGATTATGCGGTACACTATCAAATGCTTTTGACAGGTCGAGAAATATGCCGCAAGCTAGTTCTCCTTTATCTAAAGCGTTGTATATTAATTTTGTGTAGTTAAATATTGCTGTGTTTATGTTTCTTCTTTTTATGAAACCATGTTGGTTATCATTCAATATGGAATGATTATTAATGAACTCAATTATACGTTTTGTCATGGCGTGTTCGAAGATTTTTGAAAATGACGGTAACACGCTTACTGGCCTATAGTTAGCAAGGTCATTAGAATACCCTTTTTTGTATATGGGTCTAACTACGCCTGTTTTTAAGTTATTAGGGAAGGTGCCCGTTGCAAATGAGTTGTTTATGATATGAATTATTGGTTTTGCTACATGTTGTATACTTCGTTATAGTATGAATAAAGGTATGTCATCGAACCCACTACTCCTTTTGCTTTTAAAATTCATTACAATATTTATTACTTCCTGTTCATCGGTAGGTTTTAAAAATTTTGAATGTTGATTATTTGATATATTTATTCGCTCCGCAGAATTTGAATTTTTAGAGACCATGTTTTGTGCATTATTTATAAATAGAGTATTAAAGCTGTAAAGGTCTCCAGTCGGCAGGGTTGGGTTTATGTTTCTGGCTGTTAAGTCTTTTATTACTTGCCAGCTCGCTTTGTTTCTATTATCTGATTGAATGATTTGGTTTGTATAATAGTTACGTCTGCTTAAGTTCAAATGGAAGTTGAATTTCTGTTTGTATGACTTTAATATTGGTTTGTAATTGTTATTATAAGTGGCAGCGGTTTCATATGTTAAAATTTTGTCTTTAAGATATTGTAAGTAAGGATCACTGTATATATTATGTTTTCTGGATGTTTGTCTGAAAGTGCGAATAGGAAAGTACTTATTGAATGCATTTTTGAAGATCGATAAGAAGGTGTTGTATTTATTGTCAGTACCACTGATGTCGTAAACTGGGTCCCAGAGGGTATTACTTATTGCGGTACAAAAGTGTTCAATGGTCTCTTCCTGATAAAGTCGTTTAGATACAAGATTATTATTCTTGGCATTAGACTCGGTCGGCATGTTTATAATTTGGCCCATGTGATCCGATATTGCAGTTTGAATTATATTACAGTTTGCGCATTCCATATTAGTAATTACATTGTCTATGCATGTTGATGAACAAGCATTTACACGAGTCGCTTTATTTACAAGAAGATAGTAGCCGTATGAGTGTATTATATCTAAAAACATTGATGATCTTTTGCTTAATTTTAGTATATCTACATTAAAATCTTCCGTGATAAAGAAGTTTACTTTTTCTTCAAATAATAACCTAACGAGTTCATCTAACTTGTCTATAAATATTTCTATGTCTGACTGTGGGGTACGATAAATTACCCCTACGATAAGTGAAGAAGTATAAATTCGTTTGCCGCACATTCGAACAAATTTTCTTCGGAAATATCTTCAATGTCGCCCCGCCGTAGAGTATTGAAGTTGTCTTCTGCATAAATCGCAACACCTCCATGTTTATTCGGAGGTCGACAGAAGAAGGAAGTAAGTTTATAGCCTGGTATGTTTAGCATCCGTATTTGCTCGTCTGTTTGTCAATGTTCTGATACGCAGATGCAGTTACATTTCTACTCCTGTGCACAGTAATAGATTTCATTTAGTGAATTTCCTAGTGATTGGGCATTCTGATAAAGGATACTTCTGGTTTTGTGTTTATTTAGGTTACTTTTTTCCTTTCTCCTATCCACGGTAAAAAGGATTAATTTGTACACCTTCTGGCCATATATCCGGGTTTTTTAATACTTCGATGTTTTCCATGGTGTCAGAAATTTTAAATGACGAGTATTCGTCGGGGTATTTAGATTGCATCTTTTGGCATCTGACCTTAGGGCACGTCTTCATTAGGTATTGTTAAAGTTCTTCCTGCGTTAGCGTAGGGTCGAGTCTGCATACGTGGATGTTATGTACTTTTGGGACTCCTTTAATGGAGACGTTGTGCGCCGCTCCTCGAATGGATTCGGTTTTGCGTTTATTTCTTTTATATGTAACCTTTTTGAAGCCCTCCTCGTCTATTTTGTTCGTGGACGGCATTGACTTTAAATTTGTTATCGGTAGAGTTTTTTTAATAGCTCCCGTTTTATTAGTTTGCTCTGTTAGTTAGTTAGTTCAATAGTAAAATATACAAACAAAGTGACGGTCTCCCAATGGGTTCGCCTTTGTCACCGTTACTATCAGAAATATTTATGGCACACTTTGAAAAAGATTTATTCCAACAAAAAATAGCCAAGAATATATTTTACTGGAAAAGATACGTAGACGATGTGTTTTGTATTTGGACGGGCACTAACAGACAACTAGAAATATTTAAAAACGAGCTAAATAATATTAATAAACATATACAATTTACCGAATAAATAGAGATAAACAATAGCTTAAACTTTTTAGACATAACAATTACAAGAACACATAATAAGTTAGAATTTAAAATTTTTAGAAAAGATACATTTTCAGACGCCATTATCCCAGAAACATCACACACCACAAAATTAAATATAGCACATTTCATTCATTAATTCATAGATTAATACATATACCTCAAAGCGAACAAAACTTTTTACAAGAAACAAAAATAATAAAAACAATAGCAGTAAATAATGTATATAGTAAGCAATTAATTGATAATATGATAGCAAATAAAACATCAAAACAGTACCAAAAATATTTTTATATCCGAGACAAGAAAGAAAACACAAGTTGGTGTAAGTTAGATTTTGTTAGCGACTTTTCTCCAAAAGTTAAAAAATGTATTAAAGGGCAAGAATTTAACATAATCATGACTAACCCAATAAATTTAGGCAAACTCCTAGTGAATAGTATACAAAAAACTGATAAATTTAAAAAGTGTGGAGTGTATGAAATCCAGTGCGACGATTGTGACTCAATATACATTGGCCAAACCGGGAGGAATTTCAAAAAACGACTGGAAGAACACAAAGCTTCAATCATAAATAAAAAAATATTGTACTGGGTTAGCTAAACACTGCATTGACAATAATCACTTTTTTAATAACCAAACGCTAAAGATTTTATACACATGCAATAAAGGTCGTCATCTCAACTATCGCGAAGGACTGGAAATCCAGAAAGCAATAAAACAGGGAAAACCAATTGTTAATGACATCGAAGATCTGTGGAGCTCACCCATCATGACAGCCCTTATTGCTTAACCATAAAATTTAAATTAACCAGTCTTGTATATAATGTTTGTAAAAATGTAATTTCCTGTACTCCTTGAGAATGACTCAAAGTCGAAACTAGTTGGAATAAAAAACCAAAATATTAGTGAAATGTAACCAAGTGTTTTCTTTATTAAATCTGTTAGTTACGTATCTCTCTCAATGCATTCCTTATGATAGATAATTATGCTTATTCTATTTAATGTTATCTTTGCATTATTCGCATTTACTCTTATATATAATCTAATGCATGCTATTGTAGTCAGTTCCTGATAGAGTTCCAGCCTGTAATTAATTAGTATTTGCTCGTATTGCTGTTGAAATTCAGTACTTATGTGTAATAAAAAATATATAATTAAATAAAAACGTTTTTTAAAACGCCAACCGCTTGGTCGAAAAACGTAAATTATTTTGGTTTCTTCGTTGTTATTTACTGTTTTTGTAGATTCTTTTTTGTTCGATGCCTGGCTCTCGCGGAGATTTGCAGTTTTTGTGAATTCTTTTTTGTTCGATACCTGGTTCTCGCCGAGATTTGCAGTGTTTGTGAATTCCTGTGACATCTTTCGGAATTCATTGGTGTTAGAATTTAATATTATAGATTCCTTCGGCAATGTGTTCTGTTTATTTCCTAGTTTTCAGGTTATAATATCCTGTTGCATCATTTTCATCATTCCAAACATTTCTGATATTGTGTCCTTTAGTTGACTGACCATATCATAATGTTCATCAATAGGGATTTGATTGCGGCATTTAATATAATAACAAACTGTGAATAAATCGAAAAAAATCTAGAAACATCGAAAATCTCGACTTGTTGAAAATATTGACGGTCCAATCCCAGACTAAGCATGAAGTAAAATTTCGAGTTTAGAAAAGCCCCGCGTAGAAAATTTGTCGAGGGTCGCGCAGCGACCCGAGACAAATTTTCACGGGGCTTTTCTAAACTCGAAATTTTACTTCATGCGCCACGCGTGTAAAACACTGAAATATTGTAAAGTTAAAAAATACTAGCCTTTATGATTTAATAAAGAAAACACTTGGTTAAATTTCACTAATATGAAATTTAACCAAGTGTTTTCTTTATTAAATCATAGTTAAATATGTTTCACCACGTGAAAGATGAGAAACTTGTTCAAGATACTAGCCTTTATTTTGTTCGGTTGGTTGATAAATTGTGTTGAATCTTCTAAGCTGATTATACATGCTAATTCTATTTATAAATTTGGATCAGTAATGATCCATTTTTGTTTCATGGCACACCACATTTAACTCGAAATTTTACTTCATGCGCCACGCGTCTACAACGCTGAAATATTTTTTTTCTAAACTCGAAATTTTACTTCTAAAATGCTGAAATATTTTTTTATACACATGCGTATATAAAAATAAATATTTCGTGACCGTGTATTTTTAGAGTTGAAATTTTAATAAGTATTATGCGCCTTATAGCAGCAAGGTCAGATCAAGATTATGGAAGTTCATGGTTGTTTTCATATTTTGGAAATATCGTAAATATTTTAATGCTAGTAATATTAATTATATAATTTAACAATCGAAAATTATGTAATTAATATAACTAGTATTAAAATATAAAAACTACTAAGACAAGAAATATACACCGAATTAAAGAATTAGATTAAGAATAACTAAAAGTAAAAGGTATTCATAAATAATTATTTTTAATTTGTCTTTTTCAACTTCGTGTAGGGGATATTTTAAGTCCCATAATCTATTGACATTCTATGGTATGTATATTTACGAATCAATAGTAAGAATTCTATCAACTGAGACACATCTCACTAAACACCAACATTCTTATAAAACCAGACATTTTGCCAACTATGCCTTGCCGATCCATCGATGAACTTTGTATGAGAGAGATCCTTCGTATGTTGCTATAAAATATTTTAATAAGCTTCCAAGTGCTATCAAAAACATTCAAAACAAAATATATTCAAATCACGATTATATGAACATTTGTGTTTGTTAGAACCTTATTCTGTAAATGAAGTATAGTGCGAATTCTTGGAACCGATGCGTCAATGTGTGCTCTAAAAATGTCTCTAAATGTTTCTTCTTTTTTTATATTTATGTTATATTTATGTATTTTTAACTGCTTACTTGACACTTTTTCATTAATATGTAACATTTTGTCTGTATGCGTATTTTTGAAAATAAAGATTTAAAATAAAAAAAAAGTATGAACACAATTGTATGTACGAGTATATTTTTTATTCAATGTGTTTACTCGTAATGTCTATTAAAGAATTAAATTAAGAAGAATTAAAAGTGTAAACACAATTGTAGGTACTCGTAATGTCTATTAATTTATAAGGAATGTAACATTAATGAAAGTGTGCAAGAATTTTAAACTATATTTAAAAATAATACACCTGTAAAAGAATATAACTGTTTTATCATTAAAATTCTAATCTTCTGATGTGTTAAAAATATACAGCATATATTATTAATGCGAAAGAAAAAATTTGCGAAACTAGTTTTTTGAAGGTCAAGAAAGTGTGCCAGTTAACTTTACGAAAGTCTGTCGAATAGTAAGAACTTAATAATGAAATTAATGGATGAGGCACATACCAGGTCTGTAAATATGAAACCGGAATTTGTTTATAACTAGCACTGTGCTAGTTAAATCAGTTCTTTTGTCTTACATTGGACTATAGTGGTGATGACGTCGTCGACGCCATTTAGATAAAGTACGAAGTAACGGGTTTGTCAATATAGTGACTGTTAAGTCGCGTTATTGGTCCCTTATTCTTGTGTCTACATTTGCCAAAGACTTTTAACTGACAAGAATACAAATTTAATACAAATACATATGTTTTTATAGCGTTGAAGGTGACTGTTTTTTGAGAATAAAAATTATGATTCGCCGACAGCATTGATTTTCTGTTACTATTCGAAGAAAACTGCTGCAGAATCGCATTGCAGGCTTGTCGAAGCTTATGATGAGCATGCTCTTGGTAAGTCACAGTGCTTTGAGTGATTTAAAATATTCAAAAGTGGCGATTTTTACGTGAGAAACCAAGAACGTGGAAGACCACCGAGAAAGTTTGAAGACGCCGCATTGCAAGCATTGTTGGATGAGGATGATGCTCAAACGAACCAACAACTTGCGTATCAATTAAATGTGACACAAAAAGTCGCCTCCATACGTTTGAAAGCCATAAGAAAGATCCAGAAGGTAGGAAGATGGGTTCCACATGAAAGACGGCAGGAAAACCGAAAAACCAGTTTTTTTTTGTACTCGCCAGGTACAAAAGAAAATCATTTCCTTATCGAATTTTGACTGGCGATGAAATATACTCAATGACATTAGAAGCGTAACACCCAGAAGGAGTTATTATTTTAACTTGATTTTTTGTCAGTAGGTAGTCTTACATCAAGAATAAAATGATTACATTTTCATGAAATTTTATTAAAAAACAATCTAAAAAAAATTAATAATGTGTTTGGCGACCCCTTTGCTGTATACACTCCTGTAGACGTCTGGGCATCGTCAAAATGAGATGGTCGATGTCTTCTTGAGGCATCTCGTTCCAAGCAACTTGAATTTCATCGATCAACTGTGCTAGAGTCTGTGGAGGATGGTGCAAAGAGAATATTCTTCTTCCCATGATATCCCACACATGTTCAATGGGATTTAAATCCGGCGAACGGGGCGGCCACGCCAAAACATTAACACCAGCTTCATTAAGAAAGTTCATAGTTCGACGAGCAATATGGAGACGTGCGTTATCTTGTTGAAAAAGTACGTCTGGGCGGCCATCTAAATAAGGCAACAAAGTCGGTCGTATGACGTCTTCAACATAACGCGCAGCTGTCATACTGCCTCGAATGAATACAAGAGGTGATCGACTACCATAAGCAATAGCCCCCCAAACCATTACTCCAGCAGTCGTGTGTACATGCCTCTCAATAGCAAACCTAAGATCAGGTCGTTCTCCACGGTAGCGTCGTACCCTTCTACGGCCATCATGCGTGCCTAGACAAAATCGTGATTCATCGCTGAATACGACATCGTGCCAATGCTGCCGTTCTCTGCACCAGTCCAACCTTTGGCGACAGTGTCTCCCTGTTAAAGGAAGCACTAATCTTGGACGGTACGATAGAAGCCCAAAGGATTGAATGCGGCGATATAAGGTTCGCATACTAACGGGCCTACCTTCTTCTCCAATCCATTGATCACCGATTTGACGCGTAGTAGCGAAACGGTCTCGCAGGGCTATTTGTCTTAAGCGCCGATCTTGACGTTCTGTGGTACGCCTTGGTTGACCAATTGGTCTTCTTCTTGCTCCTCTACCTTCTTCTGTCCATACCTGATACACACGTATTACAGTTGCTGCAGTGGAATCAATACGGCGGGCAATTTCGCGATAGGACATACCGACATCTCGATAAGCAACAATTCGAATGGTGATATTGTGGACGTCTTCGGACTCGAGGCATTTTATTTAAGCTTAACACACTCAACGGAAACACGAAAACTAAAAACATCTGTACTAAACAGCTCATATAAATAGTTTTATCAAAAAAGAAAAAGTGAAATATATTTTTTTTCACAATAAATATAAAAGGCACAAGGTTGAAATTGTTATCAATGTATGCTTTAAATATAGTCACTCTGTTACTAAAATATGAATTCAAAAAAATCATTCCTTCTTGGTGTTACGCTTCTAATGTCATTGAGTATACTTCCTCATGCGGCCTACTCGCCAAGCTTGGCTTATTTGCATCGATGAGACACGCACTTGCTGAGCAGCGCTTCACTTCTTACAAAAATGCACAAAAATGGCTCAATGATTGGTTTGCCTTAAACGATCAACAATTTTTTTGGCGTGACATCCACAAATTGGCAGAGAGATGGGAAATGTGTAGCTAGCGATGGGAAATACTTTGAATAAATTATTTTGTACCATTTTCATACAATAAACGTGTATTTTCTATTAAAAAAATCCGGTTTCATATTTACAGACCTGGTAGATGTTTAAAATCCATATTATCTATACGCAGAGAGACAACTTATTCGTGTATAATTTATTATTCTTGGTACAAAGCTAAATAATAAAAATAATAAATTTATTTTTTATTTCAGGTGGCTGGTATGATCCTGCTGGTTGCAGGAATTATGTACCAGCTCAACATCAACGACATGAAATCTGGACTTAACTCCACCATCATCGGATCTGCTCCAATGGGTATCATTGCTATCGGTGCTATAATCTTCATCATCTCGTTCTTTGGCTGCTGTGGTGCTATCAAGGAGAGCACTTGCATGTTAACTACTGTAAGTTTTGAAAAAGCATGTTATTTGTATAAGTTATCTCATTCAGAATATACCATATTGTACAGATGATGGAGTGCTCCAAAGGTTTTGTAACAGTTGCACAGGACGAATCTAATTCAATGATTGGTATTTATTGTAGATTTTCTGATAGATTTATGATTTAATTGATAAAAAAATTAGTAATTATTTAAACGTTCAATACATAAAACTCCACTAAAAAAGACTGTTATTCCTTACCTAACTTTTTATTTGTATCGTTAGATATACATGTCGAGACAACGATACCAATAAAAAGTGATGTAAGGAATAACAGCCTCTTTTAGTGTAATAATCACTTTACGTAAACTCAAAAACATACAGACATTAAACTCCTATTATGGTTTATCAATTTTGCAATGAATTAGTTTTTGATCGAAGCATGATCTAGTATCTTTAGAGCTAGAAGTAAATGCGATAACTTTGTTTACGATAATCTTATAATATGTGCATTATTTAATTGTGTCGGCAGCATAAATTTTGTGCATTTAACACTCAAGTACATTAAACGCGTAATAAATGTGGTTTTTTAACACGAATATAAATAATTGCCTAGTTAGTTTTTTTGCCGCTATACAGTAACAGCGCTGTGCAAGTCAAATCAGCTTCTTTTGTCTTAAATTTGACCATGGTGGTGATGACGTCGTCGACGCCATTTCGTTAAAGTACGAAGTAACGGGTCAACATCTCCGCCGTTCTCACTAGTTTAACCCGCGTAAAACGTATTTGTAAACATAAATCATTCTCAAATTGGTTAACAAATTGTGCTTTTATCCGTCGCGAGTGTTTTCTTAAAGCGGAACAAACGTTAATACCGTGAAAACTCCATCCAAACGGATGCGTTTGTTTTTTTGTGTAAAGAGCGTGTTTCTATGTAACTTAGGCGAAAGGGTAGACAGTGTGAGTATTATTTATTGTTGAATGATTGTTCATATTTGTGTTAAAGTGGATTTTTTTTTTAATTTATTTATTTATTCTCTCACGGGAAACCCCTTTTACAAAGAATATGTACAAAATAATAATTAACCCTATTACACATTTAAATTATAGTACCGCAATCTGGCATCATTTATCTGTCAAATTATTATAAAACAAAACCCACCATTAAGACTGACGCGTATTTAATAAATATATATAATAATTGTGTTGTATATTGTTGTTGTAGTGAACAAAGTATACAGGGTGTTTCACCTAAAACTCCCCAGACTAATTAACAAGAAACTAAAAATTTTATTAAAGTTTCGTTTGTTGTAATCAATAGATGCCATTCGAGGCTTCAAATTAAGATAGAATTGGTATCACTCATAATTACGATGATCATCGAATGATATTTTCTCACGCCTCTGACAGCGAAACCGTAATTATGAGTGATACCAATTCTATCTTAATTCAAAGCCTTGAATGACATCTATTGATTACAACAAACGAAACTTTAATAACATTTTTAGTTTTTTGTTCATTAGTCCGGGGAGTTTTAGGTGAAATACCCTGTAGTGTATAACTTGCATATCACTCGAACGACTTGCTCCACTCGGCTCATTCCGCAACCTCTGATTATATATTTTAATACTTACTTTTAAGCTTCAAACATGTAATGACAAGTGTAAGGCTTAGGCTCATAACACAATAAATGAGTTGAATTGAAACCTCGTTCTCGTGATTAATAGCTATCATTATATGCTCGTTATACAATATACTATTTAGTATACATTGCAAATTGGAAAAAAAGCAAAGAAAACTGTTTATCATCATCTTGCTTTTTAAATGATTACAATTTTGAAAATATCAACAGCTTATACAAAATTTTTATTGTTGTTTTCAGTATGCAAAGCATATTTTTCTGCTGTGCGAAATTGAATAAAATAACAAACGAAAGTACCCATCATCATCGTGTTGATAACTTATTTTTTATTGATTTCAGTATGCAATTGCTTTGTTGGTGATTTTCATCCTTCAATTGGCCATCGGCATCTTCTATTTCTTGCAAATCAACGATAACGGCTTACAAGGAACGATCACCAAAGATTTGGACAAGACCTTCCAACGCGCCCAAGGTGACGACCATGTTGCCAAAGACTCCTTCTTCCTTCTGCAACAATCGGTAAGATAAAGGAAATTAACACGAAATGTAATATCATAAAAGTTAGAATTCTAACGATTTTGTACATTTACTAACAATCAGTAAGATGATCATCTAATAAAGAAAAAAAGGAATTTATAAAAGTTGTCTTGGACGATATTTGTTTCTAGAAACAATCAGTACAATTATTATAGTTTTAAAAATATCTCTGAAATTGAATAATTCATATTTTTGGTTTGTTTAGATTTTTGTAAATTGTGCAAAGAATCCCACTTTTAATGTTACATATAGATTTTGTTGAAATGCTGTTTTGCAACAGATCTAAAAAATATATTCCTACACCCAGGGGTCGCGGGTTCGAGTCCCGCCGGGTGGGGTAATTTTAAAGTATCGTATGATCAATAAAAAAAAAAAATCTCTAGAGTGCCATGATATTATTTTTTTTTAAATTTACGTTGGCTACACGCTTTAGAAATTGACATATAAAATGTCAGACATAATATTTATAATACGAGGGGGTCCGATATTAACCCCTTAAGCGCCATTGGTGCATACACGCAACATTATACATTTTTTGTTAACCAAGTTACTAAATGAGTTAATTTTGTATATTATATTATTTGTCCTGAGTTGAAAATGTATGAAGAAAAATGTAAATATTTAGTTATTTAATTTTTTCGATTATTACTCGTAAAAAAATACATCCGTGTGTTTATAAGTTCACAATATTTCAGTGTTTTATGCGCATGGCGCATGAAGTAAAATTTCGAGTTTAGAAAAGCCCCGTGAAAATTTGTCTCGGGTCCCTCGACAAATTTTCTACGCGGGGCTTTTCTAAACTCGAAATTTTACTTCATGCTTAGTCTGGGAGTGGAAACACTCATTCTAAACTTTATATCGCATGTTTTTATAAAGAATCGATTAATGCCTGAAAATTTACAGTTTATACATTTTGCATATTTAAAAGAAAAATTCTACATACTGTGAATTTTTTCTTTTAAATATGCAAAATGTTTACACTGTAAATTTTCAGTCATTAATCGATTTTTTATAAAAACGTGCAATGTGAAGTTTTGAATGAGTGTTTCCACTCCCAGACTAAGCATGAAGTAAAATTTCGAGTTTCGAAAAGCCCCGCGTAAATATTTAGTTATTTAATTTTTTCGATTATTACTCGTAAAAAAATACATCCGTGTGTTTATAAGTTCACAATAGTTCAGTGTTTTATGCGCATGGCGCATGAAGTAAAATTTCGAGTTTAGAAAAGCCCCGTGAAAATTTGTCTCGGGTCGCTGGCGCGACCCTCGACAAATTTTCTACGCGGGGCTTTTCTAAACTCGAAATTTTACTTCATGCGCCACGCGTATAAAACACTGAAATATTGTGAAGTTAGAAATACACTGATGTATTTTTTTTAATGAGTAATAATCGAAAAAGTTAATAATAAGTTATTCATAGAAATCATAAAATGAACTGCCGAATTTTACCAAAAATCAACTTTTAAAGTCAACTCTATAATTGCTTGGCCGTTAATGGGTTAAAAGTACAGGCTAAAATCTACTAACATATATTTTTAAAGAAAATATTTAATACATTCTACAAAAAAACTACATACTTTTGAAAAACTGTTAACTGTTGAGGCTTCTACTTCGTTATACATCATTATTAACATAAATAAGACACTTAAACTTTGTTTGTATAACTGAGGTTTTTTTATTGTGACTATAGTATTTTTAAAGCCATTTTGTAACCGTAATTTCTGTATATATACCTGCTAAATTGTTATTTTTAAATTACTTGTAGTCTGATAATGACAAGTTAAAGTTGTCGAAACTATAGTCACAATAAAAAAACCTCAGTTATACAAACAAAGTTTAAGTGTCTTATTTATGTTAATAATGATGTATAACGAAGTAGAAGCCTCAACAGTTAAAGCTTTCTGGACCTGAAGAACTTCCTGGATCTGGACAATATCTTGGACAATCTTCGGTACACCATGAAAGGACTTGATCCTGAGATTAACTTCTCCATTGTCTCGTCGGCTTTTCAGTTCGCCCCGAACTAATTTTTCGTGTTCCAATTGCCGTAGAGTTTTGTCGCTCTTCATCGCTTCGGTATCACGTAATTTTTCAGAACTTCTTAGTAAATTCCTTACATCATTTCCATTTTTATAAGTTACTCTAACAGGCCCCGTGTGATTATGAACTTCAGAGCCTAGTCAATTATTTTTTTGGCTATTTGGCAAATTTTTGGCTAACCGTTTCCCCGCAAAAAAAATTGGCGGCGAAACGCTTTGCAAATCAACAGGAATTGCAAGACAAAGTTGTGGACTACTTTAATCGACTTGACAGGCAACACTACTATGAAGGAATGTTCAAACTACTGTCACGCTGGGATGAATGTCTAAATCTTTATGGAGAACATGTCGAGAAATAAACGAAAGTATATAGTTTTTTGTAGAATGTATTAAATATTTTCTTTAAAAATATATGTTAGTAAATTTTGGCCTGTACCTTTAATATCAGACTCCCCTTCGTATATTATTTTAGACTTGCCTACAATATTTTCCATGGCACTCTAGAGGTTTTTTTTTATTGAACATATGATACAAAATGATTCCTGGGTCCATGGATATGTGTGAATGTGTTTGTGGCGTGTAAATATAGTCAAAATACAAACAAAATATGAAGGTGAAATAGTGAAATGGTCTGGACCAATATCCAGTAAATGTATATTTAAAACAATAAATTATGAGTTTTTTTTCCTTTTATTTAGCTCAAATGCTGTGGTGTAAATGGACCAAGAGACTGGCAATCCAACAGTTTGCCCCCAAGCTGCTGCGAAAACAACAAAGATCCTTGCTACAATGGCCAGAGCTTCCACGATGGTTGCGCCAAGAAATTGTACTACAGTGTCAAAGATAACATTTCAAATATTGGATATATTGCTATTGGACTTTGTGCAACAGAGGTGAGTAAAACTAAAATAAAATAAACAAGAGTTTACCTTCAACAAGAATGCAAGAAAAATACCAACTTTCAAAGATCCGATTGTTTCCATGTACAGTCGGCGCAACCAAAATCTGAACGCCAAAATTTAATGGTGTAATTTACACTTTGCATCATAGTCGTTCGTCGCAACAAAATTTGACAGCTTTCAAAAATTATTGTCAAAAATTGCCGATGACAATTTGTAATACGTATAAATGTAATTGCCAATTCTTGGTTGCAGAATACTTCAAACATTAAAAGTGCGATTCTTTTCGCAATCTACAACAAGTTAGTCTTACAAAGACTATATCAAACACTCATTGAATCAACTACTAATAATAATTTGACCCAAATTGTTACATTTGCAGTAGGTTACTGTATGTAACAGCAAACACTTGTTGTATAATTCAATGTCCGTCGGGGTATTAGCCCGGGAAGTAGTTGTTTCAATGAGTGTTTGATATAGTCTTTGTAAGACTAACTTGTTGTAGATTGCGAAAAGAATCGCACTTTTAAAATTTGTAATACCACTGACCAAAGCCAGAATTACAGGAATGAATTTCAGTAACAAATACCAATACTGAAATTCATTCCTGGCTTTGGCCAGTGGTATTACAAATAGAGGCGTCATCGGCAATTTTTGACAATAATTTTTGAAATCTGTCAATGACAACCAAAAAAGCGTTCACATTTGGGTTGCGTCGACTGTATTATCGGTGGAAATAAAATGTTTAGACACGTAAAATTTGTTTATTGTGTGTCAAACTTTGGACTTCCCAGATAATTGTTATTTGATGTGTCAAAACTGAAAACCCCTTTCTTTTTGTCTCATTTATATATTTTTAAGGTCACTCCATATTATAACCTTTCTTTAAAAAACCTAACTTGTCCTTTATAAACTTGGTTATATTTGACATTACCCAAATTTCCATTTGTCCCAACATTTTATGTCCAGCGATGGTACAATCATAATATAAGCACAGCATTATTGCTTTTGCCTATAAACAATTTAAATGTTCGCACTCATTTTTTAAGATTTTATCTACGCCTAGAATACAATTACAAATATTAACAATTTTTCAACGAGACTCATTCACAAACTACAACTTCTAAGCTTCCATGCTTTTGTTTTATCTACAGTCAGACTATTGGCAACAAAATCATATCACTGATAATACATACTGAAATTTTTAAATAAATTTACATATTGTTGATAATCTTAAAATATCTTTTGCGTAAATAAATAAAGGTAAGTATACTGACGACTTTTCCTTGAATATGAATCACGAAAATGACTCAGAAAACATGCTCTGATCGGACGGATCGCTAAATAAATTACCACGTTTTAAAGTTATCTCACACGAGAGCAATTAAAAGCGAGGGCTTCACAAGTTGTTAACCCAGTTAAATTTCTTCAGCAAAATAAAGAAAAAATGAGAAAAGGCAACATTAATATTTACAGGGAATTTTACTTTTAAGTATACATATTCCGATGTATATGCTGTATTTGTTCAGGAGTTCGTTGTTTTTGAAAATCGTTCAATTTGAAGCTTCTAACGAGTGTTTCCACTCCCAGACTAAGCATGAAGTAAAATTTCGAGTTTAGAAAAGCCTGAAAATTTGGTTTGGTCGCGTAGCGCGAAGCGCGGAGCGGCCACACCAAATTTTCAGGCTTTTCTAAACTCGAAATTTTACTTCATGCGCCACGCGTATTAAACACTAATCTATTGTGAAGTTTAAAATACACTTCTTAATCAGCATGCTGAAGCAGTATATTCTGAACTTCAGAATATTTCAGTGTTTTATACGCGTGGCGTATAAATATAATGTATATATTTTATTTCAAGCTTAATCTGGGAGTGGAAAACACGGGTTTATGCTTCAAATTGAACACTTTCAATAAAGCAACGAATGCCAGAACATTTCTCTGTATATAACTTATTTTATATGGTTTTACAATGATTTAATAAAGAGAAAACACTTGGTCAAATTTCACTAATTTTAGTGAAATTTAACCAAGTGTTTTCTCTTTTTTAAATCATAGTTAAATATGTTTCACCGCGTGAAATATGAGAAACTTGTTCAAGATATATGGTTTTACAACCTTTTATGTTATATTCATGACTAGGAATTTGTAAAAAAAAAACTGTCATCAAGAAGAAAACTCTCAGGAATTTATTTCTATGTGCGAAAAGAAGACAAAATTCTAATTTAATTACATTTTATTGCTTATTGTACGGTGACTATTTATTAATTGATGTTAATTTTTGCGAGATTATTTTTATATTTTGATCGATTTTTGTTTTTGTTTCAGTTAATCGCTGCTATTTTCTCCTTATGCCTCTCTGGAGCGATCAGAAACGAAAGGAGGAGAGGAGGTTTCGCCTAAGTTAAACAATAAGCAACCAAGCCCGTTCCGTACGAGTTTTATATTTTTATAAATCATAACAAAAACCATAAGTACTTTTGTATGTGATACTTGTTATAAAAAAGAATACGTATTTATTACTGTTAGAAGTTACAAAAGGATATTTTGCCTTGTTGAAATTGTATATTTTTAAAATGAAAATCACAAAGAAAAGCTACAGTTTTGAAATTAGAACAGAGTCATCTGACTCTGTTCTAATTTTCAGAATTTCATATTTATAAAGAATTTCATATTTATAAAGAATTTCATATTTATAAAGCCACAGTTTTTAACATAAAGGATAAGTACATTAATTCTCGAATATTATTTATTAAATTGTGAAAAAGGTTACAATTCAACTATCGCTTTTTTTCGTATGAGCATTATTTGATTAACTAATGAAAAAAATTATTTTGTTGAACATAATGATTTAAACAGCGAAGGCTCGCAGCCTAACTTCAGGGTAGGCCGCGGCGACAAGGCACACAAAATGCAAGGTTGAAATTGCGCTTTATAGTTACATACATTTGTTAATATGAATATTTTAAGAAGTAGAACTGTGGCCTTTAAAGGATTTTAATTTTAAAAAGAATAACAAATATTAAAAAATAAAAACAACCAACAGCTACTAAAAATAACTAGTTAAGTCTATACATGAATATAAAATACATATATTTTCTGAATCTTGTAATTAATGAAATTCTCTACTTTTGATACAATTATTATTATTATATTTCTCATTCATATGCATGTTTTAGTGTTGTACAAGTTTTATATTTAAGATTGTTCATTGCGTTCTTCACATCACGATTTATCTTTCTACCAACTATTGAATAGCGTATTGAATTTCCAAAGGTGGAGATTTTTACGAGAATTCTGCACGTTATTGCTGGTTTGTATTGAAGAGGAGGAGAGAAAACGCACAAAGCCGACTTGCCGTAATGTGTTTTTTTTTTCTTTCTTTCTTTTGTATGTTCAAGATGAGTTTTTAATTAAAGATTGTCGATTGAATTTTTTGTTCGTTTTGTTTTGATACATTTTTTTACATTGTATAACATGGTGAGGAATCGCAGGCTCCCTTTTTATTTTAATAAACAATCATATACAGGATGTTTTTCTTTTAGGTATACATATCTTGAAGTATACTTACGCTCTAAAATTTTAGTCATCCTTCACGTGCAGAGATTTTTTTTATTTAAGTATACATATCCTGATAATTACAGCATTTCAATTTATAGCTTGTAACCAAATAATCTAAATTAAATGAAACTATTACTATGTTTTTTACCACTTTTATTAATTTATATACAGAGAGTTTTATGTAACACCGAACGTTTTCATAACGAGAAGTTTTCTTTTAAATATACATAAGCATACGTTGTATATTCGCCGACGCTAGGTTTATTAAAAGAATTTAATTTGAAGTTTTAACGAGTGTTTTCCACTCCCAGGCTAAGCATGAAGTAAAATTTCGAGTTTAGAAAAGCCTGAAAATTTGGTTTGGTCGCGTAGCGCGAAGCGCGGAGCGGCCAAACCAAATTTTCAGGCTTTTCTAAACTCGAAATTTTACTTCATGCGCCACCGGTACAAAACACTGACGCAATGTAAAGTTTAGGGGTGTGTTTTAAACTTTGTAATATGTTAGTGTTTTGTACCGGTGGCGCATGAAGTAAAATTTCGAGTTTAGAAAAGCCTGAAAATTTGGTGTGGCCGCTCCGCGCTTCGCGCTACGCGACCAAACCAAATTTTCAGGCTTTTCTAAACTCGAAATTTTACTTCATGCTTAGTCTGGGAGTAGAAGACACTCATTTCAAGTTTCAAATTGATTTTTTTTAACAACGAGTATTTAAAGATTTACGACATATACGGTGTAATTGGGACATGTATACTTGAAAGAAAAACTCCCTGAGTGTACAAGTTGAGGCATTAATTGCGATTGATTGGCTACAATTTTTAATGGTCATATAGGCAACTCAATTTACACATAACTTAAATAATAAAGGTGTAAAATTGTATTGGATGAACATGTTCAGTGTTACATAAAACTCTCTGTATACTGGGTGTTTGATTAAGGGTGGCCATCGGCTGTATCTCAGAAACTATGCATCGTAGAATTTTGCGGCAAAAAATGTCTTAGTAAAAGTGGCCAAGAGAAATTGCTGGAAATATTTTTAAAGTTTCTAGCGTTGCCACTAGAGGGCGCAATCTCGTTCGTACAAGATAAAAACAAGTTTTTATCAAATAAATGCCCAATTAAGCTACGTCGAAAATATTAATCAAAATTTTACTCAATTTCAACTATCTTCTCGTTTATTTTGCTTTCAAATAAGACGGAGGGAAGTTTCCATTCTTCCCTCCGTCTTATTTGAAAGCAAAATCAAGTCAACTCATTTAAATGGCTGTAACCTTAGTTAGGTTTAGCCAAATTTAATAAACTTGGGCTCATTATATTTATAATTGAATGCACGTTAAGACGCTATTGACTCTACTTGACTTGTTTTGGTATGAAGCGCCAAATGGCGCGATTAAGACAATCACCATCTTTTTTTGATTTTCCTAAAATTTTCAAATAGAAAGGTACACTTTTGTTACATTAGTTAATATAAAAAAATACTATGAAAAGTAGTGAAAACCGCATCCCGGTATCTTTATCCTAGTGTGTATAGTGAAAATTTGACAGAATGAAGCTATTCTACACCACTTAGAAAAAATAGTATAAAATCTAGTAGGCTGTTGGGTTAATAAACAATGTATTATTGTTTTATTTGCAAAAGGTATATCGCATTCTTTCAGTAATGGGGCCTCGTCGGAACGTTTATATTTTATTAAGAAAATATGTGAGTAATTCAATGAATATAAAAAACATAAAGACAATTTATCATAAAGAAAAGTTGAGTTTGTCAATAGTTTGCAGAAAAGTTGAGTTTGTCAATAGTTTGCAGAATATTTACAAAATATAAAAACGAATTAAAATTAATATCGACTTTCTGCAAAAATTTTAATTCGTTTTTATATTTTGTAAATATTCTGCAAACTATTGACAAACTCAATTTTTCCTTATGATAAATTGTCTTTATGTGAAACTGTACCGTTAAAGGCGGTATGTCACTCTCTCTCAGGTATCAAATTGTTCGCACCTACTAATGACTTAATCCTTTACCTATAAATAACATTCCTTCATTTTCACTCGCCCCAGTTTTATGTACCTGTTTCGACGACACACTTCGACATTCCTGTAAGTTTCCTGTTTATTTTATTTTAATATTTTTTGTATTGAAAGTCTAGAGCAAAGCTATACTGATGAGGGATAAATCTCGAAACGCGTCTATAGATGGCTTAAATATTTATTTGTTTTATCAACGACATAATAATAATAATAATAATTTATTGTGCCATAACATTAAGTTTTACACTTGTCAAATACAAATGGAATGATAATGATATACCTTAAATCTAACAATTTCTAAATATAAACAAATACATACATATTAAAACATCAATGCACAACCAGAGTTGTACAGAGAAGGGAATAATCATAAAACGCATTTCAACATTTAATCTCCGATATGCTGCTATTAAGAAAATCTTTTACACTGTAGAAGGCTTTACTCTCTAGGTATTCCTTCATACGCCTCCTAAATGCAGGTACACTTAATGACTTCACATCCCCAGCCAATTTATTGTAAAATTTAGGTCCATAGTAATTAACGCCCCTTTGTGACTTGGTTAGCCTAAGCTTCGGTATGTCAATTTCAGATGCCGATCTAGTATTGTGGGTGTGTGTTTCATTACGCTGACTGTAAGATGCCAGATGTTCACGTACATAAGTTAGGCATTCAAGTATAAAGATGCACGGCAAAGTTAATATTTTTAGATGTAGGAATATATGCCTACAGTCATCGCGATAGCTAAGAGAACCTAGAGTTCTTATTGCTCTTCTTTGTAGCTTAAAAAGCCTGGTGGTAATGCTACTATGACCCCATATGATTACTGCATAATTAAGATGACTTTGAAATAACGCATGATATATTTGTACCAGGGCACTTCTGGGAAGCCAACATTTCACCTGCCGCAGCAGGTATGTCGTTGTACATAGCTTTTTTGCTGTTTCTTCTTGATGCTTTTGGAAGCTAAGTTTGCTGTCTAGGTGTACTCCAAGAAATTTTACACAAGTTATACTAGCAGTGTTAGTGAAAAATTAATGTTAACGGACTTGTCTACATTAAGGCATAATCTGTTTGTGTCAAACCAACGAGACACCTGATTGACCGACTCTTCATGTATTAATACTGCATCATTTGCTGATTTTCCTGAGGTCTTAACCGTCGTATCGTCAGCAAATAATATAACTAATGAGTTATCCGGTTGATAAGAGAGGTCGTTGATGTATAGTAAAAACAGAAGTGGTCCTAAAATAGAGCCTTGGGGAACACCAAATGATAATTGCAGTTCCTTTGATCGGTTGTTATTAATTAGGACTTGTTGGCGCCTTGAGCCTAAGTAAGAGTTAAGTAGCCTACAACTTGTGGGATCAAAATTATAATAATACAGCTTCCGCAGAAGAACATCATGTGAAATGCAATCAAAAGCCTTGCTCAGGTCTAAAAAGGTAGCTACTGAGTGAGATTTATTTTCGAAGTCATTGTATATTTCTTCTACAAGTGCAATGATTGCATCCCTAGTAGATCGACCTCTGCGAAAGCCATACTGTCTACAATTAATGATTTTGTGCTCACCAAGGAAATCTATCATTTGTTCGAACATAATTTTTTCAAATATCTTGGATAATGCGGGAAGTAGAGATATAGGCCTATAATTATTACAAATAGTACGGTCACCTTTTTTAAAAACTGGAATTACTACCGCATGCTGTAAACAGCTGGGGAAGACACATGAGTCAATACAATTGTTTAGTAATTTAGTTAATGGTAAGACTAGAACATCCGTCATACTTTTGATTAAAGTTGTATTAATGCCATATATATCCTTGCATTTTGTGTTTTTCAGTTTACTGATGGTATTTCTGACGATAATTGAACTGACGTTCTTGAATTTGAAATAAGTCTTGATGTTTAGGTCTATTTTGTACATCAATGATATTGGTGAAGCGTTAGTTGGTTTAATATCATTTATGAGCTTATGAATAATATTTGAAAAGAAAACATTAAAAGTATCTGGATCAATTTCCGGGAGTTTTCTACAAGTGTTATTTTTTTGTACCGATTTCATTAGTGACCAGGTAGCACTAGACGTATTTTTCGATTCTTTGATGAATCTATCATTCGCACTTACCCTAGCATGCTTAAGTTCCATATTATAAAATCTTTTATACGAGTTATAGTAAGGTAGTAACGTTGGATCTCTAGTGCTAGCATCTCTCATTAAAAACAATGTTTCCCGCATTTGTCTTAGATTATCGTTATACCAACTTATTTGATGTCGAGGGTTGGATGGTAATATTTTTTCAGGGAAAGATTCATTGACCAGTGTTTCGATAGTACTTATAAACATGTTAAATTGATCTTCATAGTGGATGGCATTGAATCAAATATCTTGTTGTACGCTGATGATATTAAAATATATCGAGAGATCAATACGGTGGCTGACAGTATCGCCTTAACTAATGACCTTGATCGCATTCAGGATTGGTGTACTTCCAATGACTTATGCCTTAACTCTAATAAATGCAATTTCGTGAGCTTCAACAGAAAATTAAATCCAATACCCTTTGACTACTTTATCTCTGGTCATGGAATAACGGGCAGTCGAACGGTGAAGGATCTTGGAGTTCTGCTGGACAGCAAATTAACATTCCAGGAGCACATTAGCAAGATGTGTAATGCCAGCTATAGAATGTTAGGATTCATTGCTCGTAATTCTAAGGACTTGAAGAGCACCGAAGCATTAACAAAAATGTATAACACGTTTGTGCGAACCAAACTTGAATACTGAACTATAATCTGGGAACCGCATGGCCACTGTTATATTGCTCAAATTGAAAACGTCCAGCGAAAATTCTTAAAGATACTGTATTTTAAAAAACACCGTATTTATCCCATTCGAAATTACTACCACAGCAAGCTGCTTCAAGAGTTTGATATGCCAACTTTAGAATCGCGCAGGCAACTATCTTCTTTATTATTTCTATTTAAATTATTACATAATCGTATTGATGATATAAGCTTACTTTCTAAACTTAACTTCTATGTCCCTAGGTTAAACTCTAGGTGTTCCCACACCTTTGCGTATCCTACATCTAGAACAAATGCTCTTTATTACTCTCCTTTAGTTCGAATCATTCGAAATTGCAATAATAACCCAAATATTGATATATTCAATGTAACGCCCCAGCTAATCAGGAATGCATTTTTATAAGTAATTATCTATAGCGCACAACCTTATATATATATCCGTACTTCAAGATTTATACACTCCAAATTTTCCATGTTTTCTTTATATGTATTATTATTAGCAATAGTTACGCGATATTTTAGATATCATTATACATTTCTCTGTAATTGGAAGTAATTCTGTTGAGAAATAAAGCATTATTATTATTATTATAATTATTAAGACAATTAAAATTCATTCCCTGTAATTTTTTCAATTTATTTCAATTTCCTTTTCATTTAGTTTGGTTAGAGAATAGTTTGATCTGATGTTGCATTTTGTATATAAATTATGCATAGAACAGCAGTGCTGTCGTGTAACGCAAATATTCATTGTATAATTCAATATCTGTCGGGGTATTAGCTCGAGAAGTAGTTGTTTCAAAGAATATTTGGAGACAAACTTTTTGCAGAAAGTCGATATTAATTTTAATTCTTTTTTATATTTTGAATATAAAAAATATTAAATTAGAGTAGGCTATGCTTAATATTGACAGGTATATATTTAACTGATTTTTAACTGAAATTATAAAAAAAAAAACAATAAATCAGTAACAAAACAAAACTAATTCAAAAGTTAAACTACCTATACTTAATGATTTTTCTTGTTTTCTATACAAATGTAATCAAAACCACAGCAGGTGTTACGATAATAATAAAAAAAAAACAATACAATCCATTTATAAAAATCTTGACTTGGCCAACACGGTTAAGTAGTTTTCTTTTCTGTAAATAGAAAGAGAAGCAGACTTTTTAATACTAAAACAACTTTAAAAAAAATGCAAATTACATCAATGACTATTCTATTTATTTTTTGTATAAGCAAAAACGAAAATCATTATGTGTAGCTAATAATAATTTTAAATTTATTTAATTTATTTTTTGTATATGCACCAACAAAAATCATTGAGTATAGGTAATATTTATTTTATATTATTATTTATTATTATTATTATTTGAATTTATTATTTTAATTGTAGTTATAACAAATATACCTGCAACAAAAGAAAAAAAACAAAAGCAATTATGTTGAAGACAAAAAAACAATACTACGAGAATAAATTTCTAGAAAATAAAAATAATAAAACCGAAGTATGGAACCTTATAAACCATCAATTAGGACAAAAAACAGAATATAAAAACCACGTACATGAAATAATGAAATCTAATGGATCAATAACCAAAGATGAACTGGAAATTGCAGAAGAAATCAACGATTACTTCTGCAACATAGGAGAAAAATTGGCTATTCAACAATTCACACACTATAGAATGACACCACAAACAACAACTTCACAAAGAACAACTGAACAATTCATCATGGAGCCAACAAATGAAGAAGAACTCGATAATATAATATCTGAACTAAAAGACAAATAAAACAACCGGATTTGACAAAATATCAGCAAGAATAATCAAAGAAAATAAACATATGTTAATACCTATAATTAAGAGATTGACGAACACCGTAATACAACAGGGAAACTATCCAAGTTACTTAAAAAACACATAAATAGTCCCTATCTATAAAAAGTGCGACAGGATGAACCCTGGTAATTATCGACCTATTTCATTACTGTCCACCCTAAACAAGATACTGGAAAAAATAATACAGATACGCCTTATGGAACACGTGGAAAAAAACAACACCATCCACAAGCAACAGTACGCATATCAAAAGCACTCTGGAACCACATCAGCAACGTATGATTTGGTTGACTATATTAAAAATAAATTAAGTAAAAAGGAAGCTGCAGTCGCTATTTTCATAGATATGAAGAAAGCGTTTGGCACGATATGCAGAACTAAATTATTAGAAAAATTGAAGGCAATAGAAATCACTGACACATAACTAAACTTAATTGCAAGTTATCTCTCGGATAGGCTCCAAGTAACAAGAATAGGAAACTCAAAAAGCAAACCAACATATGCTAACTATGGACTACCCCAAGGAGGGAACTTACCGCCTCTTGTGTATATACTATACACCAACGATCTAGCGGAACTTAACATAAATGGAAACATATTCATGTATGCTGACGATACTTGCATTGTATATTCGGGTAATAATAATATGGACATCCAAAGAAAAATTGACGAAGATTCCAAGAAACTAGAATTATGGTTCTTCAGCAATTTACTCACAATCAATGAAAACAAAACTTATTACATGCAATTTAACATAAAATCAAATACACCCAGTGATTAAAATAAAAGGACATGAAATAAATAAAACTAGCGAGATAGATTATCTAGGTCTAAGATAACGTAAAATGGGATGCACATATAAATAAATTAATAGGCAGAAATGCACAAACCATAGCAGCGGTAACAAAAATACGGAATTTTATACCACATGAATATAAAAATGACATATATCACGCACTTTTTACGTCTACCAACAACTACCTAATAAGTGTATGGGGAAATACCTCAAAGAAAAATTTATCTACACTGCTAATACAACAAAATAAAATTCTTAAAATATTATACTCGATGGACAGAAGAACTCTCACACACAGCATATACCAAGAACTACAACAATTAAATATTAGTAACATTACAAAATAAAGTATTGAAGAAAGGTTCTAAGTGTTTTTTAATCAAAGTATAATTATCTTCAAGTAACTCAATCAATCCAAATATTAGTAAGATGTTTACACTAAACAATATACTCACCTTATATAAAATTAAAAATAACCTAATAAAAACAAATACAACTCTAAGGCTAAACAAGGAAATACATAACTACAAAACAAGAAGAAAGTCACAATTAAGAACAGAAACATCAACTATAGAAATGTATAATCAGGCACTAACAACAGAAGCCATAAAAATATATAACAAATTACCGAGTATAATACAAAATTTAAAACTCGTAAAATTTAAATTGAAAATAAAGGATTTATTGATAAATGATAAGATGGCGTAGGTACAACCACAACAGTATTATAAATAAATCCCCAAACAAGCTCTCAATACCGATAGCCCGAGATGGAGATCATATCCACCAATCCCGAGGCGAGGACGGAGAGATGAAAACGTGTTTTTATTTTTTTTTTGTGTATTCATTATAATGTAAATTAAATGTATTACACTGAGAAAGAATATATAAATAAAAATAAAAAAAAACACTTAGTTGAAATATACTCCTAAATAAACAATAAACTTATGCGTTAATTTTGACAAATCATAGTCTTCTCGATATCAATATTTGTAATATAATTTATTTACTCACGTCTTTGATTAATAAAATGTAAGAGTTTTCACAAAGCCCATTATTTAAAAAAAATGGGCGTTAACTTTTACTTTTATATAAATAAAACAATTTAAACACTTTCAAATGTATATTATGCATTCGCTACAATTGTTTCGCCACACTGTGGCTTCTTCAGGCGAAGAAAAAAATATATACATTGGCGAAAGAAATTAACGCATCATTTGTGATTTTTTTGATATCTTGGAATCGAGTTTTCTTTGAACACAAACATATTTTTACAATAAGAAATCTTATCAAGCATGCTGTTTTACATGTTGTGTTTTGTCTTTTGTTCTCATGGTTTTCTGTCAATAAATAAAATGAAGCACTTTTCATTATTCTGACTGTAAGAAAGGTTCATATAAAATTTCTTTTTGAGTTTGTTTTCAAGTAATTGTTCAAATTAAGTGCTAAATAGTGAAGAATGAATATGGATAGACGTCCGAATCTTAATTTAAGCAGTGAAGAAGCTGTGATTGTGGTTACACTTGCAGAAGAAGGTAGGAGTCAGCGTTACATCAGTCAGCGTCTTGGTGTTAATCAATCGACCGTATCCCGTGTCTTGAAGAGACATCGGGAAACTCAGGCATACTCAAGAAGGCCAGGACAAGGGAGAACGGGCTGTTCAAGACCGTTTTTTAATGATGCAGACGTTACGCGAACGGTTTATTACGGCTCCTAGGCTACAAAATATGCTCGCAGAGATCCACAATGTTCATGTAAGTTCCGTTACCATCAGAAAAAGGTTACGTGGTTTTAATTTAACTCCGAAAACAGCGGCAAAAAGACCACAATTAACCGCAGACCATCGCAGAGCCAGGCTAACATTTGCGCAAGAACATGTAAACTGGTTACAGGCCGATTGAGCTAATGTTATGTTTAGCGACGAGTCCAGATTTTGTCTTCACGGCAGTGACAGACGAAAGCATGTGTACAGACGGCCAGGTGAACGTTATGCGCAGTGTAACATTGTTCCGACTGTTATGTTTGGTGGAGGCTCTGTTATGGTGTGGGGTGGTATCACTTTAGAGGCTCGTACGGAGTTGGTGGTCATACCAAGAGGAAGCATCACGGCAGCGTCTTATATTGCAAACATTTTAGAACCATCCGTAATGCCTTTTGCTCCCTTTGGAGGAAACGATTTCCTGTTTATGCATGACAATGCAAAACCACACAGTGCCCGAATTGTACAACAGTATCTTGACCTAGTGGGTATTAACACAATGCAATGGCCAGCCAGGAATCCCGATCTTAATCCGATCGAATACCTATGGGACGCGATGGGCAGACGCCTTAGAGCACTTCCTCGGCGTCCAAGCAATCAACAAGAGCTTGGACAAAGCTTGCAGGAAATTTGGGAAGATATTAACCAGGATGAAATTGGATCATTAATTAACAGTATGAGCCGTCGCTGTCAGGCAGTTATTCGAGCAAGAGGAGGAAACACTAGATATTAAGTCTTATAATCACATGTTAACTTTTTTCCTCTTTTTATTTATGACATTATTTTAGTCATTAATGAAAGAAAATGTGTTGAAAATCATTATTATAGTTCAGTTGGTTTTGTTGTTATTTCTTTTGTTTTTAAACATCAAAACTTTATTTTTAAATTAAAAAAATTAATGTGATGCGTTAATTTCTTTCGCCAGTGTATATTTGAAAGTGTTTAAATTGTTTTATTTATATAAAAGTGAAGTTGAACATTCAACATTTATCAGCCTTATCAATCAATTTTTTGTTAACTTTTACAACATAAAATACGAATAAAATGTTGGTCGACCCAGCAGCCTACTAGATTTTATATTATTTTTATAGAGTGCGTGGTGTAAAATAGTTAAGATAAAGATATAACGACGCGGTTTTAACTTGTTGTCACAGTATTACTTATTTTAAATAACTAACATAACCAAAGTATACCTTCCAATTTTTTTCTTTTAAGAAAATCAAAAAAATATGGTGATTGTCTCAGTAGCGTCCCCTAGCGCTTAACATCAAAACTACAGTAAATCAAACTAAGTAACATTTTAAAATGCATTTATTTTTCAATCAAATGTGCCTAAGTTTATTAAATTCCATTAAACCTAACTAAAGTTACAGGCATCTAAATTAGTAGACGTTTCCGTTCTCTCCTACGTCTTATATGAAAGAGAATGAAACAAGAAGATAGTTGAAATTGAGCAAAATTTAGCAAAAATTAGGATTTTCAAATTTTCAATATAGCTTGATTTTGTAATTATTTGTTAAAACGTGATTTAACTTTTATGATAGTGATTGATAGTGATTTACGACATATACGGTGTAATTGGGACATGTATACTTGAAAG
Source organism: Philonthus cognatus (assembly GCA_932526585.2). NCBI lineage: Eukaryota > Metazoa > Arthropoda > Insecta > Coleoptera > Staphylinidae > Philonthus > Philonthus cognatus. Next base: position 172,732,021 of record OW052241.1, read on the forward strand.
AAAAACTCCCTGTATGTACAAGTTGAGGCATTAATTGCGATTGATTGGCTACAATTTTTAATGGTCATATAGGCAACCCAATTTACACATAACTTAAAAAATAAAGGTAAATAAATAGCTGCAAAGCCAGAAACTAAAAACATATTTCCAGCGATTTCTCTTGATCCCTTTTACTGTGATATTTTTTACCGCAACATTCTACGATGTATAGTTTCTGAGATACAGCCCGTGGCCATCCTTAATAAAACACCCGGTATATACAGGTGTTACATCTACATATTTTTAAAACTTAAGTTTCGAGAGTGTGAGTGTCATTATCAAGTGGATTACCACGTAGTAACGGTCAAAACCATCGTGATGTTTAAATAATCTGAATTTTCGGGCTTTTCTAAACTTTAAATTCAGCTTCATGTTTAAACAAGGAATGGAAGGCGCTCGTTAAAAAGTGATGATGAAGTTTCTAACGAGGGTTTCCACTCCCAGATTAAGCATGAAGTAAAATTTCGAGTTTAGAAAAGCCTGAAAATTTGGTTTGGTCGCGTAGCGCGAAGCGCGGAGCGGCCAAACCAAATTTTCAGGCTTTTCTAAACTCGAAATTTTACTTCATGCGCCACGCGTACACAACACTGATTTAAAGTGAAGTTAAAAATATACTGCTTGAGTTTAATCTCACGTTAATAACTATTACAAATGTTTATTTCGTGTGGCCAAATCTTTCAAAATTTAAACGCCTAGAGAAATTTGCTTTCCGGTTTTTTTCTTTTAATTACAAACTTAAATTTCGTCTAATCAAATGTTGTGCTTTTTGGTCACAATTTACCTTTACCGATTAACCTAAATTTTCGGGCTTATCTTAACTTTGAATTCAGCTTCATGTTTAAACAAGGAATGGAAGGCGCTCGTTAGAAAGTGATGATGAAGTTTCTAACGAGGGTTTCCACTCCCAGATTAAGCATGAAGTAAAATTTCGAGTTTAGAAAGGCCTGAAAATTTGGTTTGGTCGCGTAGCGCGAAGCGCGGAGCGGCCAAACCAAATTTTCAGGCTTTTCTAAACTCGAAATTTTACTTCATGTGCCACGCGTACACGACACTGATTTATAGTGAAGTTCTAAATATACTGCTTAAGTTTAATCTCACGTTAATAACTATTACAAATGTTTATTTCGTGTGGCCAAATCTTTCAAAATTTAAACGCCCAGAGAAATTTGCTTTCGGGTTTTTTCTTTTAATTACAAACTTAAATTTCGTCTAATCAAATGTTGTGCTTTTTGGTCATAATTTACCTTTACCGATTAACCTAAATTTTCGGGCTTATCTTAACTTTGAATTCAGCTTCATGTTTAAACAAGGAATGGAAGGCGCTCGTTAAAATGTGATGATGAAGTTTCTAACGAGGGTTTCCACTCCCAGATTAAGCATGAAGTAAAATTTCGAGTTTAGAAAAGCCTGAAAATTTGGTTTGGTAGCGTAGCGCGAAGCGCGGAGCGGCCAAACCAAATTTTCAGGCTTTTCTAAACTCGAAATTTTACTTCATGTGCCACGCGTACACGACACTGATTTATAGTGAAGTTCTAAATATACTGCTTAAGTTTAATCTCACGTTAATAACTATTACAACTGTTTATTTCGTGTGGCCAAATCTTTCAAAATTTAAACGCCTAGAGAAATTTGCTTTCGGGTTTTTTTCTTTTATTTACAAACTCAAATTTCGTCTAATCAAATGGTGTGCTTTTTGGTCATAATTTACCTTTACCGAATAATCAAAATTTTCGGGCTTTTCTAAACTTTGAATTTAGCATCATGTTTAATCAAGGAATAGAAGACGCTCGTTAGAAAGTGATGATGAAGTTTCTGACGAGGGTTACCACTCCCAGATTAAGCATGAAGTAAAATTTCGAGTTTAGAAAAGCCTGAAAATTTGGTTTGGTCGCGTGGCGCGAAGCGCGGAGCGGCCAAACCAAATTTTCAGGCTTTTCTAAACTCGAAATTTTACTTCATGCGCCACGCGTACACAACACTGATTTAAAGTAAGGTTTAAAATATACTGCTTAAATTTAATCTCGCGTTTAAAACTATTACAAATGTTTATTTCGTGTGGCCAAATCTTTCAAAATTTAAACGCTGAGAGAAATTTGCTTTCGGGTTTTTTCTTTTAATTACAAACTTGAATTTCGTCTAACCAAATGTTGTGCTTTGAAAATTGAAGCAATTTTTTTAAGAATATGTAAATAATTCCCTAAAAAATTGCTGGAATTTTAAAAGCCCAATATTTAGTTCAAAAAATTCATGTTTGTTAAGTTAATTAACGTGAATTGAAACTTAAGCAGTATATTTTAAACATCACAATAAATCAGTGTTTTGTACGCGTGGCGCATGAAGTAAAATTTCGAGTTTAGAAAAGCCCCGTGAAAATTTGTCTCGGGTCGCTGCGCGACCCTCGACAAATTTTCTACGCGGGGCTTTTCTAAACTCGAAATTTTACTTCATGCTTAGTCTGGGTGTGGAAACACTCGTAAGAAGCTTCAAATTGAACGAACGAAAACAAATAATGGTATTTCATTATAAAACTAAATAATCAGAAATTTATTCAAACTTGGTTTATGGTGAAATTTTTGATATTTTAAAAAGAAATAATTTATGTGAGCTTAAGGAAAAATTCTCATATGGGATATAAATTACAGTAAGCTTCAAATTGAACGAACAAAAACAAAAAATGGTATTTCATTATTAAACAAAATAATCAGAAATTTATTCAAAATCGGTTTATGGTGACATTTTTATAAGTTTTAAAAAGAATTAATTTATGTGAGCTCAAGGATAATTTCTTATATGGGAAATATATTACAGTAACTCAAAGTTAACTAGAATTATTTAAAAATTAGTAAATTCGTGGCATAAATAAAAAAAAATCAATAGAAAGTATAATTGGTTGTCAAACACAGTTTGTAAATATTAAATAAAGTTCTTCACCTGAAGAAACAACAAGGCTGCGAAACAATTGTAATATACACAAAAAAATAGTTGAAAACCATTAAGTTTTTATTTAAGTAAACACAGTTTTGATTCATTTCTAGCTTGTCCAGCTACGCGACCAAACCAAATTGTCAGGCTTTTCTAAACTCAAAATTTTATTTTATGCGCTACGCGTATAAAACACTGATTTACAGTGAAGTTTAAAGTATAACAAATTCGCCCCTCTTAAATATTAATCTTTTGAAAAAACCCACCCCCCATACAGATTGTATAAATATAGTTTTTGTTTTGTTTTGGGTTTTACGTCATCTATTTCCGCTGCTATGGCCTATCATGACGCCGGAGATTAGGTCTACAGCTATCCGGGGATTTTGCCGAACCCGGTGGGAGTTCCAACCCACCGGTAGGGATCTTTAACGTGCACGCAACATCCAGGCAGTACACGGGTCCTACATGCATTTAACGTCATATCCGAGAAGACGGAGTGTTTGGCATTTTTATCCTAACCTATATAAATGCAGACAACTTGTTAGGCCGGTATTTGAACCCCGGCCCGTGGCGTGGCAGTCCAACACTCTAACCACTACACCACCAAGCTGCCCTATAAATATAGTATGTTCAATAAAATAAAATCTCTAAAGTGCCATGGAAAATATTTTAGGTTGGCAACTATAAAATTATACATTATAATTATTATGTTTGACGTTTTATATGTCAATTCCTAAAGCATGTAGCCAACTTAAATTTTAAAAAAGATAAAATCATGGCACTCTAGAGGTTTTTTTTTATTGAACATACAATACCTGACCCGACAAATTTTATTTATCATTTCTTAGCCTGAAGAAGCCACAGTGTGACGAAACAATTGTAGCGAATACACAATATATATTTGAAAGTGTTTAAATTGTTTTATTTATATAAAAGTAAAGTATACTGATTGAGTTTAATTTCACGTTAATACATTTTACAAATTTCAATTTCTTGGGAATTATTAACATATTCCCAAGAAAATGGCTCGAATTTTAAAAGCACAACATATATGGTAAGACAAAATTCAAGTTTGTAATTAAATCAAAAAGCCGGAAAGCAAATGTCTCTAGGAGCTTAGATTTTAAAAGATTTAGTTACACGAAATAAATATTTGTAATAGTTATTAACGTGAGATTAAACTTAAGCAGTATATTTTAAACTTCACAGTAAATCAGTGTTTTATACGCGTGGCGCATGAAGTAAAATTTCGAGTTTAGAAAAGCCAAAAAATTTAAATTTGCTGGGGCGCGACTAAATATGTATTTACATTATACAGAGTTTTTTTTTTTAAATATACGTATACCAAATTCAGCCTATTTTCTGTAAATCTTGAGATATTCCCTGTTTTTTTTTAAGTTTATTTTAAAGCTTTAAACAAGTGATTTCCACTACCAGACTAAGCATGAAGTAAAATTTCGAGTTTAGAAAAGCCCTGTGAAAATTTGTCGAGGGTCGCGCAGCGACCCGAGACAAATTTTCTGGGCTTTTCTAAACTCGAAATTTTACTTCATGCGCCACGCGTATAAAACCCTATAATATTGTCAAATTTATGTATATTCGAATTTTACTTAAAATCTGTGTTTTATACGCGTGGCGCATGAAGTAAAATTTCGAGTTTAGAAAAGCCTGAAAATTTGGTTTGGCCGCTCCGCGCTTCGCGCTACGCGACCAAACCAAATTTTCAGGCTTTTCTAAACTCGAAATTTTACTTCATGCTTAACCTGGGAGTGGAAACCCTCGTTAGAAACTTCATCATCACTCCCTAACGAGCGTCTTCCATTCCTTGTTTAAACATGAAGCTAAATCCAAAGTTTAGAAAAGCCAGAAAATTTAAATTATTCGGTAAAGGAAAATTGTAACCAAAAACTAAATATTACCAATTTGAATTTAGTCGGTTCGCAAATGTAAATTTATTATAACGCATGTCTCCATTATAGGAATTAACAATTTTGAGTTTCATTTATTAGCGAGCGTGAAAAACGTATTGCATTGTTAATGCAGTACCGAATGGAAAGCATGAATGTTGTAAATTTTAATATTCGCTACAACGGCCGTGTTTCCCCGAAAACATAATATTCGAACATTAAATTTGCAACGTTACACAATTTATTAGCACAGCTCTTCCGAATATTGCTTTTTCAGTAATCAATTCCATGTGAAATGTAGGCATTTTATTGAAAGCAATTGGATATTCTGATGAAATATACAAAGATAATATCCAACAGATTTCTCAGAAAAAGGTTTTCAATAAATTTAGTAGGTGTAAAACAATTTATTTGATAACTGTATGTTTTCGAGTTTCCGTAAAGTGATTATTACACTAAAAAAGACTGTTATTCCTTACTTCACTTTTTATTTGTATCGTCAGATGTACATTTCGAGACACAAGGTGCTCATTATTAATAACAAACTTGAGTTTGTTATTGATGAGCATCCTGTGTTTCGAAAGTAAGGAATAACAGTCTTTTTTAGAGTGATTTATTTGATATTCAATGCTTTTATACACTTATATTTAATGCTTTTATACACTTTTAAATATATATTGTGCATTCGCTACAATTGTTTTGCCACACTGATGATTTATCATTTCATCATTTCTTCGTCTAAAGAAGCCACCTTCTTTAGACGAAGAAATGATGAAATGATAAATCATTTCTTCACCTGAAGAAACCACAGTGTAGCGAAACAATTGTAGCGAATGCACAATATATATTTGAAAGTGTTTAAATTGTTTTAAACAACAACAATAGCAATGAAAGCACACTTAACCAAGGGGTATTTTACAATCTGTTTATCAGTGTAATCATTAAATAATAAATAAATTGATTGATAAGGCTGATAAATGTTGAAAATTCATCTTCACTTTTATATAAAAAGTGAAGATGAAATTTCAACATTTATCAGCCTTATCAATCAATTTATTTATTATTTAATGTATAAATGAAATTGCCAATTCTTGGTTGCAGAATACTTAAAAGTGCGATTCTTTTCGCAATCTACAACAATGTTTGAAGTATTCTGCAACCAAGAATTGGCAATTTCATTTATACTTATGTTTGAACGGTAACGTGACCGCCTGTCTAAGGTGTCAAATTGTTTAGAGGGAATGGCAAAGCTATACTGATGAGAGATAAATCTCGAAACGCGTCTATAGATGGCCTGAATAATTTGACCCAAATTGTTACATTTGCAGTAGGTTACTGTATGTAACAGCAAACACTTGTTGTATAATTCAATGTCCGTCGGGGTATTAGCCCGTTGTTTAGTTGTTTCAATGAGTGTTTGATATAGTCTTTGTAAGACTAACTTGTTGTAGATTGCGAAAAGAATCGCATTTTTAATGTAATTGTTTAATGATTACACTGATAAACAGATTGTAAAATACCCCTTGGTTAAGTGTGTTTTCATTGTTGTTCTTTACTAATTTGGGTACGCTTAATCCGAATCCGAGGCCTTAAGTCGCCAGATTTTGAGATATCTTATCTCAAAGTGGGCCATTTGTGTTATTTTTGGATCCCCAGTAACTAAACGTTCCGATTTACAACAACAATATGATTAAGTGGGTTTTTATCCGATGCTCATTTGGGCCCAAAGTCGCCAGATTTTAAGATATCTTATCTCAAAGTGGTCAAAATGGGCCATTTGTGGCATTTTTGGGTCCCCTAGTAACTAAACTTCCCGATTTACAACAACAATATGATTAAGTGGGGTTTCATTGTTGTTCTTTACTAATTTGGGTACGCTGAATTCGAATCCGATGCTGATATGGGCCCAAAGTTATCAGATTTTATGATATCTTATCTCAAAGTGGTCAAAATGGGCCATTTGTGGCATTTTTAGGTCCCCAGTAACTAAAATTCCCGATTTCCAACAACAATATGATTACGTTGATTTTCATTGTTGTTCATTACTAATTTGGGTACGATGAATTCGAATCCGATGCTCATTTGGGTCCAAAGTTGCCAGAATTTAAGATATCTTATCTCAATGGGGTGAAAATGGGCCATTTGTGGCATTTTTGTGTCCCCAGTAACTGAACTTCCCAATTTACAACAACAATATGAACAAGTAGGTTTTCATTGTTGTTTTTTTTTATAATTTGGGTACGCTGAATTCGAATTCGATGCTCATTTGGGCCCAAAGTCGCCAGATTTTGAGATATCTTAATATATAGGTATTTGATTGAAATTCACATGGTTTGTTTTACTAATAAATTGTATTATTTTCAACTAGTTTCGGCTTAATGCCATTTTCAAGAATGGTGTACAAAAGAGCAAAATTGATTATATATACTAGATGTCGGCATTTCAGGTAATAAGCGCTCTAATTATCGGGGAATTCCAAAGGTCCTCGTTGTCATTGACCACGTTTTTTCCGCCTTTATGGCTTTACTTATTTCTAAACCCTCCCGATAATTCAAAACTAATCTCTTATTACCCGAATGCAACATTTTACAGTCGTTTGAGCTGAAAAAGTGATTAGCCGCGATGCAATGTTTTGCGAACCCCGTGGTCTGTTTATTATTTAGAATATCTTTCCTATGTTCTTTTAATCGCGTTTCAAAAGACCTGCCCGTTTGTCCTATATATATTGCATCGCAGTCATCACATTTCAGCTCATATACTCCGCTTTTTTTAATATGACTATTGTCTGTTTTAATTTTATTATTCACTAATATTTTCCCTAAGTTAACAGAATTAATCAAAATTATGTTATTGTCCTTTCCCTTAACTGTTTGTTTAATTTTCTGTGAGAGGTTATTGACGTATTCTAATCTATTCCAGTAGGTTTTCTCTATTTTTGTCACACTATAAAAATACTTCCGCAATTGTTTTTGTTTTTTCTTTTTAATCATTTGATCAACTAATGCCTGTTTATAACCGTTATTTTTTGCTATTGTTTTAATTGTGTTTAGTTCGATTTGATAATCTATTTTACTAAGTGGAATATTAATTAATCTGTGTATAAATGAATGAAAAGTACTATATTTAATTTGGTTGTGTGTGTTTGAGTTTATAGGTATTATTGTATCCGTACATGTTTCTTTTCTAAATATTTTATATGTTAGTGTATTGTTGGGTGATTTCGTAATCGTTAAATATAAAAAGTTAAGACTATTGTTAAGTTCCTTTTCTATAGTAAATTGAATTTGACTATTTAATGAATTTAAATAATTTGTAAACATTTCTAACTGTCTAATTGACCCTGTCCATATGCAGAAAATATCATCTACATATCTCTTCCAAAATTGAATATGTTTGTTTTCTGGTTGTTTTAGTAAATTACTTTCTAAATCATTCATAAAGATTTCTGACATTAAAGGGGACAACGGTGATCCCATTGGTAGTCCATCTGATTGAATATATTCCCCGATAATTAGAGCGCTTATTACCTGAAATGCCGACATCTAGTATATATAATAAATTTTGCTCTTTTGTACACCATTCTTGAAAATGGCATTAAGCCGAAACTAGTTGAAAATAATACAATTTATTAGTAAAACAAACCAAGTGAATTTCAATCAAATACCTATATATTAATAGAAATGTTTTACCAAGTGATCAATGAGAAACAAGTTAACGATATATTGAGATATCTTATCTGAAAGTGGTCAAAATGGGCGATTTGGGGCATTTTTGGGTCCCTAGTAACTAAACTTCCCGATTTACAACAACAATATGGGTTTTCATTGTTGTTCATTACTAATTTGGGTACGCTGAATTCGAATTCGATGCTCATTTGGGCCCAAAGTTACCAGATTTTGAGATACCTTATCTCAAGGTGGTCAAAATGGGCCATTTGTGGCATTTTTGGGTCCCCAGTAACTGAATTTCAGGTAACTTCTGGCCGGCGAGTAATGACGCATTTTAAAGGCACAAATCTATACTTTTAGAATCAAATAAGAGAATTTAATTAACCTACTTAAAATATAAAAATCACTTTTTTTTAGTTGTGCTACTATCAAAATAAAGCAGCGATTTCATTTAACTAGACGAGAAACTAGAACACATTTGTGCTCATAACACTAACAGTTACGAATTGCGACTTGTTTAACTTATCAAATGCGAATTGCGGTATAAAAATTGCATTATTTTTAAGCAAATTACTAAATTAGTTGCACAGATAATCTTCACAGGCATATAGAGCTGCACGCATTTCTTCGAATTTCTCACCTAGTTAAATGAAACGAGCTCTATCAGTTAATCGTTTTCATGATTCACAATTAAAGTTTTCCAATAAAATAAGTCAACAGTATATTCACTATTCGACTCATTTGGGCCCAAAGTTACCAGATTTTGAGATATCTTATTTCAAAGTGGTAAAAATAGGCCATTTGTGGCATTTTTGGGTCCCCAGTAACTAAATTTCAGGTAACTTCTGGCCGGCGAGTAATGGCACAAATCTATACTTTTAGAATCAAAAAAGAGAATTTAATTAACCTACTTAGTTTTTGAGCAATCACAAAAACCGTGAGCCATGTTTTTGTTTGGTTTTGTTTTTGTTTGGAAGGACAGAGTCTCGAAGAGTTTCCCCTGTTTTAGCCGTTCCCATCTTATTTATATTATTTATAAATTAATGTATTATTACTGTATTTTGTGTTTGTAATTTGTTAATACGATAATCAGGAAAGAGGATCCCTGCAATAATAATGACTGCTTGTATTATCGGAAATTGAGATTCGCAATCAAAATTCAATCGTCGATTGACAATTTTAAATATCTCGTCTGAAGACGTCTATTTTGACTTTAGAAACACTTTTTTTTTAATAAATCAATTCTTTAAAGTATTGGGATGTTCGCATAATAAATCCTAGCATTTTACAGGCGGAAGAGCTAATTTTTTGAATGTGGACTTTAAAAGTGGGACGTGAATCAAACAGCACACCCAGGTCTTTTATCTTGGTATCTCTCTTCAAAGAAGTACTAGCGATTGTGTAATTAAAATTAATTTGTTGTATAGTATGTTCAATAAAAAAAAAGTCTCTAGAGTGCCATGATTTTAATTATTTTTAAGTTTAAGTTGGCTTAGGAATTGACATATAAAACGTCAAACATGATTAATATAGTATAAAATTTCAGAGTTGCCAACTTACAATATTTCCCATGACACTCTAAAGGTTTTTTTTTTTAATGAACATACGATACTTTTCTAGTATATGAGACTACAACACACTTATTGATGTTTATTGGCAGTCTATTTATTGTACACCAATCAACTATTTGATGCAAGTTTTTTCGTAGTACTTTACAATTTTTTACACTATACTGCTGTAGATTTTTAGGTCGTCAGCATAAGCTAGTACCGGACACGATAATAAACTGATCAGATCATCTATAAACATAATAAAAAGAAGGGGGCCCAAGTTGGAACCTTGAAGGACACCAGATAAAGTTTGAAAACTAGTAGACTTAAAACCATTTAACCCATTAACGGAAACGCAGTGATAGAGTTAACTCTAAAAGTTAAATTTAGGTCCAATTCCGCACTTTTTTATGATTTCTATGAATGACTTATTGTATTACATACTGTGAATTTTTCTTGTAAATTTACATAATGTATACGCTGTAAAATTTCAGGCATTCGTCGATTTTATATAAAAATGTGCAATATGAAGTTAAGAACGAGTGTCTTCCACTCCCAGACTAAGCATGAAGTAAAATTTCGAGTTTAGAAAAGCCCCGCGTAGAAAATTTGTCGAGGGTCGCGCAGCGACCCGAGACAAATTTTCACGGGGCTTTTCTAAACTCGAAATTTTACTTCATGCGCCACGCGTACAAAACACTAAAATATTGTGAAATTTATTTATATTCGAACTTCACTTGAAATAAGCGAAATTGTACTCAGAAATGTTCATCAAAAGAGCAGAGTGTGCAAACAAAATCATGTCAGTTATTTGATGGTTGTTTTGTTTCATACTCGAAACAAAATATTTATACAATAGTCAAATAGAGTTCAGTTTTGAAAACGAGTGTTTTCCATTCCCAGGTTATGCATGAAGTAAAATTTCGAGTTTAGAAAAGCCCCGCGTAGAAAATTTGTCGAGGGTCGCGCGGCGACCCGAGACAAATTTTCACGGGGCTTTTCTAAACTCGAAATTTTACTTCATGCGCCACGCGTACAACACACGGATTTCAAGTAAAGTTTGAATGTACATGAATTTCACAATATTTTAGTGTTCTATACGCGTGGCGCATGAAGTAAAATTTCGAGTTTAGAAAAGCCCAGAAAATTTGTCTCGGGTCGCTGCGCGACCCTCGACAAATTTTCACGGGGCTTTTCTAAACTCGAAATTTTACATCATGCTTAGTCTGGGAGAGGACAACACTTGTATAAAGCTACAAATTGAACTTTAAAAAAAAACAAGTAATATCTAATGATTTACAGAAATTAGGCTGAATTTATACATGTACTTTAAAGCCAATCAACGTCAACAAGTGTTTTTATTTTAATTACACGTGACACAAACTAATATTTTAATTACACTTAACACAAAAGTTTATGTTAATAACACTTATTTTTAACACAAAATATTAAAAACTCTATGAATGTACAGCGAACTCGGAAAGAGAGGTTATGATAGACTCAAAAACGTAACCAAATACAACGTCATTGTTCTCTCTCTCATGTACTAGACCCTGTAGGAAAAGGGGTAGGGGAAATAGTGGAAAGATTCAATTCTGTCATACCTTGTAACACATATGTGTTACGCCCATCGATGTACCTTGGATTAATATAGCCTCATCATGGCGGATGACAGGTTGTTGTCGCCACTGTATTTAATTAAGTCACTGTACCTTTTATTGTAGAGGACTGCTCTTTAGTGGCTATCCAGAGGAAATAAGGATGTGCCGTTCTCTACAATACAAGTTCACTGACTTGAATAGAATCAATGCTAAACATAAAAATCATGTTTTTTTAGTTGTGCCACTATCAAAGTAAAGCAGCAATTTCATTTAACTAGGCGAGAAACTAGAACACATTTGTGCTCATAACACCAACACTTATAAATTGCGACTTGTTCAACTAATCAAATGTGGATTGCGGTATCAAAATTGCATTGTTTTCATGCAAAGTACTGAATTAATTGCACAGGTAATCTTCACGGGCATATAGAGATGTCCGTATTTCTTAAAATTTGTCGCCTAGTTAAATGAAACGAGCTCTATCAGGTAATCGTTTTTAGATCATTAAAAATGAAAATTCACAATGAAAAAAGACGAGACAAATAGAAAAATAATAATATCTTAAATAAATATTTATATAGCGCCCTTTTAATCATTTTCAAATCACTAAAAATGAAAATTAGGAATGAAAAAAGACGAGACAAATAGAAAAATAATAATATCTCAACGAAATATTTATATAGTGCCCTTTTAATCGTTTTTAGATCACTAAAAATGAAAATTAATAATTAAAATAGACAAAACAAATAGAAAAATAATAATATCTCAAAGAAATATTTATATAGCGCCCTTTTAATCGTTTTCAGATCACTAAAAATGAAAATAAGGAATGAAAAAAGACGAGACAAATAGAAAAATTATAATATCTCAAAGAAATATTTATATAGTGCCCTTTTAATCGTTTTCAGATCACTAAAAATGAAAATTAATAATTAAAAAAGACAAGACAAATAGAGAAATAATAATATCTCAAAGAAATATTTATATAGCGCCCTTTTAATCGTTTTCAGATCACTAAAAATGAAAATTAGGAATGAAAATAGACGAGACAAATAGAAAAATAATAATATCTCAAAGAAATATTTATATAGCGCCCTTTTAATCGTTTTCAGATCACTAAAAATGAAAATTAATAATTAAAAAAGACAAGACAAATAGAGAAATAATAATATCTCAAAGAAATATTTATATAGCGCCCTTTTTATCGTTTTCAGATCACTAAAAATGAAAATTAATAATTAAAAAAGACAAGACAAATAGAAACATAATAATATCTCAAAGAAATATTTATATAGCGCCCTTTTAATAATAATAATAATAATAATAATATTCTTTATTTTCTACAATAAAAAATTACAATATCCCAATATAATTACAAACAATAGACATTGTAGAAAACCCATGGGCGGAGTACAGAAAATAGCTTATACAAGCAAATCTGCTTATAACTCAACCCAAATTAAACTAAGAATAATATTATGGCTTAAACTTAAATATATATATGTAATATCATAACAATAGCAGTAAAATTGAAAAATTCGCAATTACAATAAAAATAACGTATATAATAACAATATCATTATTAATAATAATAATAATAATAATAATTGCAGCAGTAACTAACAATACAATCACTATGAGTCACGTGAAAACATTAAGAATTTTACAGATCTTTTGAATGCTGACAGTGATTGAGTTTTATACTCAATAGGAATACTGTTGTACACTTTTACTACATTATAAGTAAAACTGCGCTCAAAATAGGTTGTTCGGTGAATTGGTGGTGTTAAGAGGCCTTTATTTCTTATATTAATGTTATGTACATCAGTGCGAAATGATATTTTTTTGTAAAGGTACTGTGGGCATTTCAAATGGATTATTTTATTGAACAAACATGTCATATGTAAGTATCTCCTTCCTTCCATGTTGATCCAGTTCGTAATTTTTAATGTGTGTGATATTCTATCATATTTCCGTATGCCGTGGATCAATCTGAGACATGAGTTCTGCACTAGCTGAATTCTTTTTTGTGTAGCTGCAGTCAAACACGGCCCATACACTGCATCACAAAAATTGAAATGCGAAAGAACTAAACTATTGCATAGCAGCGTTTTTAATTCTCGTGATAAAAAAGATCTAGCCGCATAAATCAACTTAAGGTTACAGTAAGCAATTCGGATACACTTTGAAATTTGTGAGGAAAACCTTAATTTATTATCAATAATTAACCCAAGATTCTTGGCTTCCTCAACAAAAATTAAAGGTATATTGTTTAAAGATATATGTATGTCTTTTTCACTTAGTTTTTTACTGAACAGTATTGCTACGGATTTATTAGGGTTAATTTGTAAACCATGTTGAGTACATGCATCAGTAAATGTTTGTAGATCGAAATGTATTTCATTTACAGCATTTATAAGATCGCAGCTTTTGAATGAGTGTAGCAACTGAGTGTCATCTGCGTACATATGAAATTTTAAATATTTAAAGTATTGTGCGAAGCTGCACGTATACACCGCATACAAGAGAGGTCCTAGAATTGATCCCTGAGGTACACCTCTAGTCGTTTTATAAGGCTTAGACGATACATTTTCTATGACAACTAATTGATCACGATTTGAGAGGTACGAATGAAAGAAAGATAGTGCACTATTAGATAATCCAATATAGTGAAATATTGACATTAAAATATTATGATCTATAGTGTCAAAAGCTTTGCTAAAATCAAGCAAGATTAGCACACTGTCTTCACCACGGTCTCCAGCTCTTAATATGTTATCTGTGATATCGAGTAATGCAGTGGTACAGCTGTGGTGAGGCCTAAAACCTGATTGCTGCTCAGGCAAAATATTATATTCTGCTAAATGTACCCTTAATTGTGTATCAACTATTTTTTCAAGAATCTTAGAAACAGTGGGCAGTATACTAATTGGTCTAAAATCGGATATAACAGTTGGCGATGAAATTTTAGCAAGTGGTTTAATTAATGCATGTTTCCAATGAGTAGGGAAATAATTTGAAAGCAGACATGAGTTAATTATATGTGTTAATAAAGGTATAATATATGGACAGCAAAGTTTTAGCATACATGCATTAATGTCATCAATACCAGTGGCATTAGTTTTGATATTATTTAATATTTTAAGCACCTCGAAAGTGTCTACTAATTTAAACTCAAACAATTCACTGAAATTACATTTTCTGTTAGTGTTATAAAATTTAATCACATCTTGATCAATTATCGGAGTATTAGGTAAAGAGGAAATGAAATAATTATTAAAAGATTCTGGATCTTGAAGTGATATGGGAACTGATATTTTAGGTTTATTAGAAATATTTAATTCTATTAATGCCTTCCATAACTGCTTTGGAGCTGTGCGAAATTTAAAATCAAAGTATGCTTTCTTTTCTCTTTGAATCGTATTTGTTGTTAAATTTCTAAGAGATTTATAATAGTTCCAGTGTTCAGGATTTTTTGTTTTCTTGTACTTACTGAGGGCATTATTTCTTAACTGTATCATTAATTTGATATTATCAGTTTCAGATCACTAAAAATAAAAATTAATAAATAAAAAAGACAAGACAAATAGAGAAATAATAATATCTCAAAGAAATATTTATATAGCGCCCTTTTAATCGTTTTCAGATCACTAAAAATGAAAATTAGGAATGAAAATAGACGAGACAAATAGAAAAATAATAATATCTCAAAGAAATATTTATATAGCGCCCTTTTAATCGTTTTCAGATCACTAAAATTGAAAATTAATAAATAAAAAAGACAAGACAAATAGAGAAATAATAATATCTCAAAGAAATATTTATATAGTGCCCTTTTAATCGTTTTCAGATCACTAAAAATGAAAATTAATAATTAAATAAGACAAGACAAATAGAGAAATAATAACATCCCAAAGAAATATTTATATAGCGCCCTTTTAATCGTTTTTAGATCACTAAAAATGAAAATTAGGAATGAAAAAAGACGAGAAAAATAGAAAAATAATAATATCTCAAAGAAATATTTATATAGTGCCCTTTTAATCGTTTTCAGATCACTAAAAATGAAAATTAATAAATAAAAAAGACAAGACAAATAGAGAAATAATAACATCCCAAAGAAATATTTATATAGCGCCCTTTTAATCGTTTTTAGATCACTAAAAATGAAAATTAGGAATGAAAAAAGACGAGAAAAATAGAAAAATAATAATATCTCAAAGAAATATTTATATAGTGCCCTTTTAATCGTTTTCAGATCACTAAAAATGAAAATTAATAAATAAAAAAGACAAGACAAATAGAGAAATAATAACATCCCAAAGAAATATTTATATAGCGCCCTTTTAATCGTTTTTAGATCAATAAAAATGAAAATTAGGAATGAAAAAAGACGAGAAAAATAGAAAAATAATAATATCTCAAAGAAATATTTATATAGTGCCCTTTTAATCGTTTTCAGATCACTAAAAATGAAAATTAATAATTAAATAAGACAAGACAAATAGAGAAATAATAATATCTCAAAGAAATATTTATATAGCGCCCTTTTAATCGTTTTCAGATCACTAAAAGTGAAAATTAATAATTAAATAAGACAAGACAAATAGAGAAATAATAATATCTCAAAGAAATATTTATATAGCGCCCTTTTTTTATCGTTTTCAGATCACTAAAAATGAAAATTAATAATTTTAAAAAGACAAGACAAATAGAAAAATAATAATATCTCAAAGAAATATTTATATAGCGCCCTTTTAATCGTTTTCAGATCACTAAAAATGAAAATTAATAATTAAATAAGACAAGACAAATAGAGAAATAATAAGTCAACACGACCGACCCCGTGTTGTGAAGATTGTGTCCACGTCTGTTCACTTAATTGTACTATATCCTATGTTTGATCCCTTTACACCCTCGGGTTATTTAAGGTTGATTTTTTGTTGCTAGTTTTACCATGGGTTGTTATAAATGCAAATCCTCAGTAACATCCGGTATTACTTGTACGTACTGCGGTTCTACATTTCACAAGAGCTGTTTTAAGTACTATAAAGGGCATGAAACTCTCGATCCTGCACAGGATTCTGTACCGAGCTGCCCTGGCTGTAAGTCATCTAGTAGCGATATTCGAAATGACAAGACTAGCAAATGTAACTGTCAATGCGCCTTCGATTCACAGATGGCGGAACTGCATAAAACAATAGATAGCTTAAAAGTAGAGCTGTTTGAAATTAGGCAACTTATTGATCTATCCTCTCTCAAGGAACTAATTACGCTGAATCACACTGAATTAAAAAACAACATCATATCTTTGAAAGCTGCTGGTAGTGATAACAATTCTAGCAAATCGACTAGCACTAAATGTGATGAATCTAGTCTTGTGATTGAAGTTGCAACTAACAATATCACTAAAAATAAAAACATCATTAGTGATATTAGTAATAAAAATAATAAAAATAACATTGAGAGTAATTCATGTGCTGCCTCTCCATTAGTTTCTAATCAGAATAAATCTACTGCTGAAATTAAGTCAACTGATTCCGATCGGCCAAAATCTACTGGTACTGAAAACACACTTAGCAAGTCCAAAACAGTTTCAACCAAACAATCCTCGACGTACCTCACTGGCAGTAATAACAACACATTTCCGGACCATACTATAGCTACGGTGTCCTCATTGGATACTGCAAAGTCAAATTCTATCATAAATCGTAAAAAAACGTCGAATATTCTAATTCGCGGAACTGCTGAACACACGACCTTTAAAGTTGCTAGCAAACGTGTGTATTATCACATTCACAATTGCGCTCCTGGAACAACAGTTACTGAACTTAACAACTTTATTACTAATTGTATCGGCATATCAAACGTTAACTGCTGGCCTTTAGCAGATAATAGCCTATACACTTCTTTCAAGGTCGGGATTAACGAATGTGATGTCTCATCCTTCTTGCAAGCTGATAAATGGCCTATAAGTCTTTCGATTAGTTTATTTACCAACCGTAGACGTCGCAAATCTGCTGGTAATAACAATTCTAAAATAGATAATTTTTTATCCAAAAAGAAGATATAGATAAGGTTAATCCTTATTCTACGTCTGATGTAAACAATTCACTGAAAGTTTATTACCAGAATGTGAGGGGCCTTCGAACGAAACTGGATGAACTACGTGCGTCAGTATCTCTGGCAGAATTTGATATTTATATTTTCACCGAATCGTGGTTGAGTGCCGATATTTCTGATGCTGAACTGGGATTCTGCGGCTACAACATCTATTGGTGTGACAGGGATCCTTTAGTGTCTGGTAAATCACGCGGAGGCGGTGTATTGATTGCTGTATCTGCGAAATTCATTTCTCATTTTGTACGGAGTGTTGCGAACTTACAAGAGGAATTATACGTTTCCATCACCGCGCAAAGTTTGAAAATACTGATTGGAGGAATCTACATCCCACCGAATGCCCCTGATTCCTGCTATGATGATCATGCGCATCTAGTCGAAGATCTTAGTGACATATTAACTGATCACTATACTTGCATTTTGGGTGACTATAATCTCCCAAATGTAACATGGAATTATATTGACATGATTATAACAACGAATTCAACTCTTACCGCAGCTCAAATAATTGCCAGCACATTTAGTACATTAAACTCCCAGCAAGTAAATAATATTACAAATGTTAATTCCGTGATTTTAGATCTCATATTTCTTGACGCTTTTTTTGCTAGCGACCATACTGTTTCAAGAGCTACTTTTGATATAATTCCATGTGATCATCATCATCCCCCAATTGTTCTTGATATTGATTATTTAAATTCATCTCAGCAAAACGTAAATTGGAACTCTAAGTTTGTATACAACTTTTCTCGTGCTGACTACTGTTCTATTGCCAGTGTAATTCTAAATACGCCTTGGGACAGTATGTTTTTAAACAACGATATAAACACAAATGTAAATATATTTTATAGTGAGTTATACTCGATTATTGATTTATATACTCCTAGAGTATTAGAAAAACAATCTGCCTGTCGGAAGCATTCGTATCCCAAGTGGTTTAGCTCGGAACTAATCGATCTTATTTCTCTTAAGAAAACTCACCACCGTAACTTCAAGGTTTCAGGCTTGGAATCGGACTATGACATTTTTAAAGTTACGCGCGCACGGTGTAAAGAATTGTCTCAGATCTGCTATAGGAACCATGTACAATGTGTTGAAGAATCTCTGCTAAGCAACCCTAAACTATTTTGGAATCATGTAAACTTAAATAGAACAAGCTCCTCTATTCCAGGAACGCTTGAGCACGATGGTGTCTTAGTGGATAATACGCTTCATATTGTAGAGTTGTTTGCTAATCACTTTGGTTCAGTATATAATAGACCTATACACAATGATACTTCACCTTCGCCTTTAATATATTCTTACAATCATATAAATTATTGCAATGCAGACAAAATAAAAATTACTGATGTCCTTAACGAATTGGAAAACTTGAAGGATTCACACTGTACTGGCCCTGATGGTTTACCACCGATTCTGCTGAAGCAATGTTCTTTTGGCCTGAGTCGTCCTTTATGGCTACTATTCAATCAATCCCTAAGTACTGGCAAGTTTCCTTTACTCTGGAAAAGTGCCTTAGTTACACCCATTTTTAAAAGTGGCAAAAAGAACGTTGTTTCAAACTATCGCCCGATATCTATCCTATCCCTTAGTCCAAAAATGTTTGAGAAGTTAATCACGGCACCCCTATCAGAATGTGTATCTAGTATCCTGTCCGATAAGCAACATGGTTTCAGAAGTGGGTGTTCTACTTCCTCCAACTTACTGTCGTATAGTGATTATATCGTTACAGCCTTAGAAGCGGGGTATGAAGTCGACTCAATATACACCGATTACTCTAAGGCTTTTGACTCAGTCGATCATAGCATCCTTCTTTTGAAACTTAAGCTTATCGGATTCGGAGGGATCATGTTAGATTGGATTCACTCTTATTTGTCCGGAAGGACACAGGCCGTGCGTATTGGCAGTGTAATATCGTCTGAAATACTTGTAACTTCAGGGGTCCCCCAGGGATCACACCTTGGCCCTCTTTTATTTAATATCTTTATTAATGATGTGGTAGACTGTTTCCATCATTCTCAATGTTTGTTATTTGCAGACGATATAAAAATATTTTTAAAAATATCGGACGATATATCTCCTTTGTTGTTGCAGGAAGATTTAAACAGATTCTCGGTTTGGTGTACTGATAATAATATGAGTCTTAACCTCAATAAATGCAACAGCATAACCTTCACTAAAAAAAGGGCCAGCACAGTGAGGAATTACTACATATCCAACGCCCTTTTATCCCGCGTTCTTAATATTAAAGACTTGGGTGTATCATTGTCTCATAACTGGAATTTTCAAAGCCACTTATGCAATATAACTGCTAAGGCATTTCGTGTTCTTGGTTTCATAAAACGTAATAGCCGAGACTTCCTAAACATCAGTACAATTACGAGGTTGTACGTATCCCTTGTCCGGCCCCACCTTGAATACTGTTGCACTATTTGGAATCCCTATAGCAGATCTGACGTGAATATCATCGAGAGGGTCCAAGTTAAATTCACAAAATTTATCGCCTACAAGTTTGGGATTATCGGCGATTACATTGAGGTGTTGCATGTTTTGAATATAGGTACGTTGGAGCAGAGAAGAAGGAATGCAGATGTAATGGTAGGATACAATTTAATGAACGGGGCGATTGATTGCCCCTATTTACTTAGCCATCTGAGTATCAACGTGCCTGCCAGAAGTCTGCGTTCTTTCGATCTGTTCCACGTGAGGTATTGTAGAACTGATTATTCCAGAAATGTTGGCATGGCCAGAATCGCCAGAAACTGCAATGCCATCAATGCCGATTTTGGTGTAATTAGCCGGAATGCATTACAGCATATTCTCCGACAGAGCAGGTAGTTGTTCTTTTTAATCTGTTGTTTGTACTTTATTCTGTTGATCGTTTGTATTTTAATTTATTGTTCGTATTTTAATCAATGTTTGTATTTTAATTTATTGGTTGTATTTTAATCTATGTTTGTGTTTTAATCTATTGTTTGTTTTTTACTATTCTTAATTGTATATTTTAACTTAAGACTGTATATTAAATGGACTTCCGTATAAATAAATAAATAAATAAATATCTCAAAGAAATATTTATATAGCGCCCTTTTTATCGTTTTCAGATCACTAAAAATGAAAATTAATAATTTAAAAAAGACAAGACAAATAGAAAAATAATAATATCTCAAAGAAATATTTATATAGCGCCCTTTTAATCGTTTTCAGATCACTAAAAATGAAAATTAGGAACGAAAAAAGACGAGACGAATAGAAAAATAATAATATCTCAAAGAAATATTTATATAGCGCCCTTTTAATCGTTTTCAGATCACTAAATATGAAAATTAGGAATGAAAAAAGAAGAGACAAATAGAAAAATAATGATATCTCAAAGAAATATTTATATAGCACCCTTTTATGGGGATAATAGACATATTTGGGTTAAGGCAATGTAGTTTTTATGGTTATTCTTAAAGAGAGAAAATATTTAATGAATCCAAAGAAAATAAACTATTGTAGTAAAATCCTTCTTTCCCATAAACAACAAAATACCTAAACTTTATGAAATTTCATTAAATGCGTTGATTCATTGAAGCCGAATCCTCGGGGTTTCACTTAATTAAAATCCCGACCCCCTCCATGCCCACAGCAAACTCGTATAAATTCCAATTTTTACTATCTCCAATCGTAAATCTGAAAATAAACATGAATTATTAATGCCCTGGATAGTGTACCCACATACATACAATAGTGCATACCTGATCGCGATGGTTTTTAATAAAGGTGATGTATAATTGAATTTATTTCACGGTTCATAGCATAATTTATGATTGGTTTTGAATAAACCCGGTCTAGTTTAATTATTGATTGATTTTAATATTGACTGCGCGTAATTAGTTAATTTTATAGGTCTCGCGGGGTTTGTTGATTTGTTTTTGATGGAGTTGGATTAAAATTGATTAATTAATTTATGTTGAATTTATAATAAATTAATCAATTTATATATCTAGCAAATTCATAAATTGAACCACAACAAATTAATCATTTAATATATCTATCAGTTTTTCATCCACAAAAATGTATTAGCTTGTGATAGATATATGTAGTGTTGTCAAGTTTGCGAATAGACGCGAACGCGATGCGAACGAACATTTCCAAATATTTGGTTGCCAAGACAGAGCGAATAAATATTGGAAATTCGTTGCGAACATATTTTTTGAACTCGCTGCATCGAAAGTGAGGTATTGAACACCGTTTTGACAACTCGAAAGTCGCATTACCAGTATTTTAATACGACACGAGTTCAGGAAGTTAAATCCACGCACGCAAAATTTGACAGCTGAACTCTTATTTCAGTTGAATTATCATTTAATTACGGAATGTAGAAGTTGTAGATTTTAAAGAATGACAAAAAATAATGTATTTGAAGAAGTTTGCGAAAAGGGTTGTTGGTTTGAAGATAAGTAAAGTATAATAAGTGCTGAATAAGTTGAGTGAGTGAGCTACAAGTGTAAGCTACGATACAGAGAGACAACTGTAACGGATTGAAAGAATATTTTCCCGAAGGTGTCTACGTAGGAAAGTGTGCATGAGAAAGGAGAACATAATGTAAAATGGCGACTATAACAAAAACAAGAGTTGGCTATCCCACTGAGCAAACACAATTATGTAATGTTTCATCAACCTTGAAACAACGTTTAATGTTGCTACAATGTTGGTACAACATTATTTGTTTGTTTTTCGCTCAGTGGGATGGTTCCTGCGTACATTTTAGAGTTAAGGTACGATTTACAAGAGGTGTCCCATGGTATTAAAGAAAACCATGGGACACCTCTCGTGAATCGTAACAAAAATAAATATTAATCATTGAAAATCGCTTTATTGTTTTTCAAAATATTCTCCATTAAGATCTATTCACTTTTACATGCGTTTGAACCAATTGTCGAAGCACTTTTGCCACTCTGATTGAGGTATCTCCAAAACATGCATTCTGAACGCATCAACCGCTTCTTCAGGTGTCGAATAACGTTGACCTCTCATTTTATTTTTTATGGATGGGAATAAAAAGAAGTCATTCGGTGCCAAGTCAGGACTATATGGCGGATGACTCATCAAATCGATGTTTTGCGTGCTCAAAAATGCAGTTGTTTGAGCCGATGTGTGAGAGCTCGCATTGTCGTGGTGAAGAGTGATCCGTTTTCGGCGGTTGGTTTTCCTGATTTCTTGGATGACAACTGGCAAACAAATGGTTGTGTACCACTCAGAATTGACTGTTCTGTGTTGTTCTAGTGGTACGGTTGCGACATGTCCAGTTTTTTCCGAAAAAACAGGCGACCATTTGCTTGGAAGTGCTTCGTGCGCGAACAACTTTTGTTGGATTTGGCTCATCATGAAACACCCATACGGTCGACTGCTGTTTACTTTCGGGCTCATACGCGTAAATCCATGATTCATCACCTGTCACGATGTCATAGACGTGTTTCGAAGCACCGCAATCGTATTTTTTGAGCATTTCTTTGCACCAATCGACACTAGCCTTTTTTGAGCGATTGACGAATTGTGTGGGATCCAACGCGAACAAATTTTTTTGACAGTCAAATGTTCATGCAATATTGAATGTATGCTGGTCCCACTAATGCCTAAGGTTGTCTCAATCTCACGATAGGTCACATGACGATCTTGCAATATTTGTTTGCGCACAGCATCAATGGTTTCCGGAACAACAACTGATTTTGGACGACCTCCACGAAATTCGTCTTGGAGTGAACTACGACCTCGGTTGAATTCACCATACCATCGATAAACACTGGTCCTTAATGGAGCTTCATCGCCAAAAATTGAATTAAGTTCATCCATGCACTGTTGTTGAGTTAATCCACGTCGAAAGTTGTAAAAAATAATCGCACGAAAATGTTCACGATTTAATTCCATTCTTTGGCCGAGATAAATCTTTTAAGTTAGTGTAAACGACACAAATAACGCTCATATGTCAAAACTTTCTGAGTACGTATAACCTCAAAAATGTCAAACTTTACGATAGAGCTCTCAGTTGCCAGATTGCAACACTAGGGTTGCCCAATCCCGAAATATAAAAGGCAACCCTCGTACTATTCACGAGAGGTGTCCCATGGTATTAAAGGAAACATCTCTCGTACCTTTACTCTAAAATGTACCCAGGAACCCTCTCACTGAGCAAAAAACAAACAAATAACGTTATACTAACATTGTAGCAACATTAAACGTAGTTTTAAGGTTGATGAAACATTATTGGAAGTAGAGGACAGACTTCAACGTGCAAATAATGTCATAATTTTTAATGTTCCCGAGTCTGACAAGACCAATCATACTGAAAAACAGAACGAAGACATGGCCTATCTTCAACGTGCCTTAGAGAGCAGTACTACCGCCGTTGCTGCTCTCTCAGATGCTGCCCTGTTTCCAGTTGGCAAACCCGGAGGTAAGCCGAGGCCGATTAAGTTGTGATTCGCCGAAAAATCAAAAGCATTTACTTTTACTAAACTCTGCAAAAATCTGAAATTGGACGTTATCAGAATAGGCCCTGACCGTACTCCCACGCAACATAAAATGCTGCTGAACGCTCGTGATGAATTAGAAGATAGGAAGACTAAAGGTGAAGCCAACTTGACCATAAAGTTTATAAAAGGTACACCGCGAGTAGTTTCCACTACCCAATGAGACGTATTGCCCACTGGAAATTTAACAGCATACTACCAAAACGTTCGTGGCTTAAATACTAAAACTGAATTATTTTACAACAACGTAAGTGTATGTGATTACGACTTAATACTTCTAACAGAGACCTGGCTAACTTCTAGTGTAAATGATTGTGAATTATTTAGTAGTAAATATATAGTGCACAGAACCGACCGAGATGCTCTATTATCCGGAAAATCAAGAGGGGGTGGAGTTTTAATTGCGACTCATAAAAATATCAAAACTGAACTTATATCTACAGCCAATATAAGTATCCAACTACCTCTTATTGATGTATTAATTTGTAAATGTAAGCTAAACTCATTTTGGTTATGCGTCATACTTGCTTATATCCCACCGAAAACTTCAGCGGAGGACTTGAGACTGTTTTTTGAACTTATAATGGATATTAATTTTGAAAATAATAAGATTCTGTTGATTGGTGATTTTAACTGCCCTACATTGTACCCCAATTAGAAGAACTCATCGACACCTACATCATGTATTATTAATAACTCTTGCAGTTTTCTTAATCTGCATCAGTTTGATGATATAAAAAATAAATCCAATAACATTTTAGATCTAATTTATTCTAATATCGATTGCTCTGTTGCCAGGGATTTATTGCCGTTTGTCGTTGAAGATGCATATCATCCTGCGCTAACCATTTCATTAAAGTGTACAATCGATACATATAAAATTAATGACGATCTATCTAATTTTAATTTTAAAAAAGGTAATTATTGCGCTATATATTCGTATTTATCACAATTCAATTGGTCTATCCTTACACGATTTACTGATGTAGATTTAGCATTTCAGGAATTTTATAGTATTTTGATGAATTCACTATTGCAATATATTCCTAGATATAAACTGAAAAAACGCGAATAAATACCCTGCATGGTTTACATCGGAAATTATTAGTCTTATCAAAGAGAAGAATTGTATCAGAATAAGAATGATATCTAAGTCCCCACCCCTAAGTCTTCAATTTAGAAGAATACGCTCTTTAATTAAAAGCAAAATTAATATATGAAATATATATCTACACTTGAAAATCAGTTACAACTAACCCGAAACAATTCTGGGCTTTTGTTAACTCTAAAAAATCAACCAAATCAAGAATTCCTACAACTTTGCTTCATGATAATATTCTTCTTGATGATCCCTGTGCTATAGCAAATAGTTTCCGTAATTTCGCATCAGTACATAGGCCCCCCTTCTAATATTAATACTGACACTAAACACAGTCTTGTTCCTAATTTCCAATTCAACACTGCATCAGTAGAACATGTCTTTAAACTTCTCAGAAAGCTTCCGAACAATTACTCATCAGGTAACGATAAATTGCCAGCCTTTCTTTTAAAGGATTATGCTGCTGTACTATGCGAACCACTAACCACCTTATTCAACTTATCGATAAAATCTTCTGTATTTCCTAGCTGCTTAAAAATTGCATCAATCTGCCCTGTTCCGAAAACTTCAAGCAAACAACAATCAATTGACAACTTTCGACCAATTGCAATATTGCCACATATTGCAAAAATATTTGAACGTATACTTTTTGATCAAATATATATGCATGTAAAACCATACCTATCAAATATGCAACATGGATTTATGCCGTGCCGTTCCACAGTAACTAATCTTTGTCTCATCACCCACGACATTGCTGAAGTTTTGGACTCCAAGGGGCAACTTGACGTAATTTATACAGATCTGTCAAAGGCGTTTGACTTAGTTCCCCATAACATCCTTTTATCGAAACTTCAAAGATTTGGCTTCTGTGATTCCTCTATGGGATTAATTCACTCTTACCTTAATGAACGTAGTGCTTATATTTCCTTTAACACTTTTCAGTCGTCACCCTATTCTCGAACCTCTGGTGTTCCACAGGGTTCTATATTAGGACCCCTACTATTTAATGTATTCATTAATGATCTGTCGGAAATATTAACATGTAGTCATCTGCTGTATGCAGATGACCTCAAGCTTTATTCCACTATCAAAAGCATACATGACAGCCTACAACTGCAAGATGAATTGAATTTAGTTGCTCTCTGGTGTGAAAATAATGGACTCAAACTAAATATGAACAAATGTAAATATTTAACGTTCACTAGATTATCCAACCCTGTCAAATTTAATTATTCAATTAACAATTGTTACTTATAAAATGTTACTCTCATTAAGGATCTTGGAGTTTATTTCGACTCCAATCTTAATTTTAATCATGTTGAGTCAGTGGTAAAAAATTCGTTTAAAGCACTAGGTTTTATTTATCGCAGTACATCAGACTTCTGTAATATTAATGTATTAAAAAAACTATGCGCGCTCTAAGCTCGAATATGCTGCTTTAGTGTGGTATCCACAATCACAAAATCAAATTAAAATGATAGAAAGTGTACAGCGAAAATTCCTAAAAATGCTATCTTATAAGCGTAATGGTCTATATCTGGTTAGAGGATTTGATCATGATACATTGTTAAACACATTTAATTTTGAATCACTTGAATGACGTCGTCAAAAGACTCATTTTCTTGTATAAATTACTACACAATTAAATCGACTCCCCTGAACTTCTTTACAAAGTGCGGTTGCGCATACAAACTTTTGGCAGCAGACAAAAGTTTACGTTTAGTATACCACCATCTAGAACCAATTATAAACTTAAATCGCCAATACTTATTATGTGTAGTGTTTATAATGCGTTACCTTATTTCTGTGACATATTTTATGACAACATTAAATCTCTATTATCACATTTGAAAGAGCAAATAACTTAACATAATATTTTACCTATCTGTATTTTTCGTTTTTTGTTTAATTGTATATGTATACACGCATACGGCCATGTAATTAATCTATTTTACATATTGTCTTGTAATTGGGATGTAATTTTCCTGTTGGGAAATGTTTGCTCAGTGTGATAGCCACTTTTGTTTTTGTTATGGTCGCCATTTTGCATTTTCATGTGTATTGAAAAGGTATTCTGTCCCAAATTTGTAACTCATCCTTATCCAAAATTACTCCGATATGTTGAGGTGTGAGTTATTTTTCTTATTTTTATACGAATTTAATGGCCTTGGCAGGAGTTTAAATAGCAAAACAAATATAAATGTTAATAATTTACCTACAATGTAAAAAATCCGTTTGCTTTGTTTTGTTCTAAGCTAGATAATTCAATATAGGAAACGCATATCTTTAAAAAATTTAAATTCTTAAAGCAACTAGAAATAAATGCAAATTTTAAGGACGCTCAAGATATTTCCACTAGTTATCCACACACATACACATAATTTATTATTCAAATATTAACATAAAACCATAAAAGAAAAACAAAGAATGACTCACACACTCACACACGACCTTACAAAACCGACGACAATCTTATCTACTCCTAAACTATTCCATTGTTAGAAGTCTAATTCTGGATTTTTAATTAAAACACTTGGTTTGTTTCCCTAATTTATATTTGCATTCTTCCAACTTAAGGATCACTTGCTGTTAATCTTTCTTCATAGCAAGAAAACGCCTTTTTCTTCTAAAAATAAAAATTGTATGAAAAACGCATTATTAATTTAAATTTGAAAATATTTTTAGCAAGTGTTTCCACTCCCAGACTAAGCATGAAGTAAAATTTCGAGTTTAGAAAAGCCCCGTGAAAATTTTTCGAGGGTCGCGCAGCGACCCGAGACAAATTTTCTGGGCTTTTCTAAACTCGAAATTTTACTTCATGCGCCACGCGTATAAAACACTGATTTCAAGTGAGGTTCAAATATACATAAAGTTCACAATATTTTGTGTTTTATACGTGTGGCGCATGCAGTAAAATTTCGAGTTTAGAAAAGCCCAGAAAATTTGTCGAGCGTCGCTGCACGATGCTCGACAAATTTTCACGGGGCTTTTCTAAACTAGAAATTTTACTTCATGCTTTGTCTGGGAGTGGAAAACACTCATTCAAAGCTTCAAATTGGGCTCTTTTGAAAGACAACGGGTCTCGGAAAATTTACAGCTTATGCATATGTTTATCTAAACAAAAGAAAATGTTCATGATTTTTTTTCAGAAGAGTTCAATTTAAAGATGTTGTTTCTTAAGATTCGACACGTTAACGTCGGCTCTTATATTAACACTTTCTTTTGTGGCTAGTGCATCTCTTAATTAATAGTGTTAAACACCATTCTGTGCAAAACGAAGTATACTGTATAATGGCGTAAGTCAATTACAAATATATATGCTCTACGAGGAGATATTGGATTTTAAATTGATTGTTTTCTATACAAATACAAGCCGTCTCAGTGTTGCACTTTTTTGCCTTGTTTGTTTTTGTGCCATATCTTGCTCGACCCTGGCAGATTTATTTTGCAGCAATTAAATGTTTTTTTGCACCGGTCAGTGTGATTTACTGATGATGTGTTTAATTTATCACTAATTCCTTTTTATTATTTTATTCCTTCCTTCACTATTTGTTATTACCTTTGTTCTCGCGCCCTTTTCCTGACCGTTGCCTAGTTGACCTGTTTACGTTTGTTTATTAAGTCGCCGCTAAGGGCACAGCTGGCGTGAAGTGTGTGTCCTCGTTATAACCACCTAACACTCTTTTTTTTCCTTCTTTTCGTTGTGGTATAAACAACAATCATGGATAAAACAAATTGCAGCAAATGTAAAACGCCTGTCGTAAAATCTAAAGTTGAAGGTGCGCAATATAATAAGGTTTATCATTTGAGTTGCTCAGTCAAAATAAAAATAGCGGTATTTTTAAACGATGATTATTACTGCTGCAATGATAGTTTACAATCTCAATCCCCTAATACGCTAGAGCCGATTTCACTTTCTTCGTCGTTTGCTTTGAATGAGATTAAAAATTCGATAGCGGACTTGCTCACTCAATTTGAAAACCTGCGCTCCGACATAATTGACATCAAGGTCGCAGTTGAAAGCATTGATAGCCTAAAATTAGAAAATCAGCAATTAAAATTAACTGTTACTTCTTTGGAACAAAGCATTGATATGTTAGAACAAAATGCGACCAAAAGCAACAATTCGATTATAAATGAGATAAGTGATCGTCGAGCTCGCGAAAAAAAACCTAATTTTACATTCATTACCTGAACCGGAGGAAACTAGTGAAACTACAGATACTGATCATATTAAATCATTAATACTCACAATAAATAGTGATGTTAGCATTATTGCTGCAGTGCGTCTCGGGTCCAAACTTGAATCACCACGTCCATTAAAGGTGATCTTAGATAATCCAGTCCATGTAAACGACGTTATAAGGAACTCAAATAAACTACCACCGCAATTAAAAGTACAGCCAGATCGAACGCCCTTACAAAGAAAAGAACTAAGTGAAGTACTTAAGCAACTGAAACAAAGAAAAGACAATGGAGAAAATGATTTAATACTAAAATATATTAATTCCCAACCAACAATCGTCAAGAAACAGAGCCCAAAAAACATGTAAACAGCCAACGGATTAATACAAGTGAATTCTTAAACTGTTATTACCAAAATACCCGTAGCATACGTAATAAATTAGCGGACCTACATGATAATATATTTTGCAACACCTATGATTTCATATTTTTTACTAAGACCTGGCTGGATGATTCGTTTAATGATACTGAAATAATGCCTATTGATTATAATTTATACCGCCGTGATCGGATTAATAAAAGAGGTGGTGGGGTACTTATAGGAGTTAAAACCAAATTTATTTCAAAGCGACGCAATCTTGAATTTTCTAATGATAATCCTGTTGAATGTGTTGCTGTTGAAGTTATAAACCAGGTATGGGCAACCTTTGACATGTTGAGGGCCAAACTTTAGCGTGCAAATACGTTCGCGGGCCGCGTTTAAAAGTACTTAGTGCATTTTAAAGTAGTGATCATATTTTTTGCGATAGATATTCGATATGAAATAATACGACAATGTTATTATAGTACATATCTTTAATTAATTTCTCACTTAACCCGTGGTGAAACATTTTTGAATATAATACTGGATATTTAATTAAAACACTTGGTTTGTTTCACTAATTATTTTATTAGTGAAACAAACCAAGTGTTTTAATTAAATATCCAGTATTATTATAGTACAATTTATTAAAATAACAAAATGAAATTTAAAAAAATGGGACATTATAATTAAATCGTTAAATTTGCAATTGTTACAAACTACGAAAGTTAAATACACCGAAATCAATGAGACACTTGAGCTTGAAATTTCCCAAATTCATCGATATTTGGATTAATTCCACTGACACAAAGACGTAAAGAATTTTCCAAATTATCGTCAGTCAGTCTTGTACGATGTGTTGATTTATTAACTTTCATCAATGAAAAGAACTGTTCGCATTTATAAGTACTGCCAAACGCACAAATCAATCTTCTTGCGAATTTTCTAAGCTGCGGAAAATTGTCTTCTTCTAGGTATTTTTTTGTAGAAATCGCACAACTCTACGTCTTCAAATTTGGATTTTAGGAGTGAGTTTTCTTGAATCTCGATCAACTCCATTTGTAAGTGTATTGGAGCATTTTGTACAATATATGTTGTAGGAGTAGCAAATAAACTGAAATAGTCTTCCATGTTTTTGAAGTCGCAAAATCTGTTCGAAAATTGTTCCGACAGTAACTTGAGTTCTTCAGCATATTGAGCATAAGCAATATTTTCATACGCAGAGAGCGTGTTGAAATGGTAACTGTTACCAGACAGCATCTGTGACTCCTACAAGCGTAGTTTGATCTGAAACGCTTTTAAATGGCTGTACAAATCATTTACTAACTGTCCTTGTTTTTGAAGTTTCAAATTTAAATCATTTAAATAGCCTGTAAGATCGACCAGAAATGCTAAGTCACATATCCATTTTAGGTCACTTGATTCAGATAGTGGTTTATCTTTTATTTTCATAAAGTCTGCTATCTCATTTCTAAGCTCGTAAAACCGTTTCAACATTTTTCCTTTGCTCAGCCATCTGACTTCACAATAGTATGTTACGTCGTTATATTCAGCTGATATTTCATCCAAAAACGCCCTGAACTGACGATGGTTAAGCCCTCGGGATCGAATAAAGTTGATGGTTTTTACTACCACATTCATAACATTCTGGAGTCGAATGGACTTAGAACACAAGTTCTATTGGTGGATAATGCAATGAAGGACTATCAAATCATCTTTTTGCACATTTAATTCTGTTGCTTTTTCATTCAAAATTCCGATGAAACCTTTACGTAAGCCGACCATAGAACGTGCACCATCAGTGCATACTCCAATTAATTTTGACCATGGCAAGCCAAAACTTGTGAATACCTTTTGAACTTCAATAAAAATATCCTCTCCTGTAGTGGTTCCTTTTAGCGGCTGTAAAGCAAGCAATTCCTCAGTAACAGTGAACTCCTTATCAACACCTCGAATAAATATAGCCAGTTGAGCTGTGTCAGACAAATCGGTGCCGGTGCTCTCGTCTAATGCTATGGAAAATGATTCAAAACCAGCATTGCAGCCATACGATCAGTTAATGTTGTTTTTATATCATTAGCCATCATTTCTATACGTCGAACAACAGTTCGTCTTGACAAACTAATTTTTTCAAATTCTTTTTTCTTATCAGGACACACAATACCGCAAACTTCTAACATACACTCCTTGATAAATTCTCCTTTGGCAAATGGTTTTAATGCCTTTGCCAATTTCGAGCTAACTATAAAACTAGCTTTCACAACATTATCAAGTTGTGTTCTTTGTTTATGAAACATTTGTTGCTGTTTTTCCAAATTTGCGGTAAGCTTCTGGATTTTGTCTGTTCTTAATTGTCCTGTCAGTGAGTGCAGCGTAGCATGCTTAGTTGAGTAATGCCTCTTTATATTGAATTCTTTCATTACTGAAATGGATTCAATACACAGCAAACAAATAGGCTTACCATTGTGGAAGATTAAAAAGAATTCTTCAGTCCATTTTTCTTGAAAATAACGACCCTCTGTATCTACTTTTCGTTTCTTTCCACCAGACATCATTTTTGTTTACTTTTCGTTCAATAAACTTAATAACAAACTATAGTCAGTAACCACTCAAGATGCACACATAGTCACAAAGCAAGTTGACGGCTCGAGCAGTTCGCTAGGATATCGCTTGTCCAAGTTATCACCTCGGTAGCTCAAATAGAACTGAACTAACGTTCGGGCCATCCACCCGCTTATATAGGCAAAATGAACGAATAATCTGGAATAAACTAGTTTAGAATAATTGAGAAGCAATAAATCTTTTGATGTGTCGCCCGTGAGGCGGCAAACCTCAAAGAATTTGATCGAGCAAGTCGAGTGGCGGCGATTATCAAAGAGTGAGGCGGCAAACATCAAAGAATTTCATGTTTGCCGCCTCACCGTCACTCCCGTGAGTATAAGTACCTAATGTAATATTTTTTTAATTGGGTTTTTTCAAAATGTCTCGCGGGCCGGATCATATCTTACAGCGGGCCGGGGGTTGCCCATATGTGTTATAAACAATACCAAGACTTTAAATCTTATTTGTATATATATACCCCCTAATCTCAATGCTGATATATATGATGAAACGCTTGATGATCTAATAAAACAGATTGATACTTCAAACCCAACTATACTATTTGGCGATTTTAATATACCTGAATACTATAAAGCAACAGGAACTGCGACAACAAATTAGAAATACTCAACAACTTTATTAATTATTGCGATTTCGGTCAACACAAGTACGTCCTAAATCATAACGGGGTTATTCTTGACTTAATTTTGACCTCTAATAATATTGAATGTACCGTACGAAAATCAAATGACGCATTAGTTAATCAAGATGTACATCATCCAGCGATATCATTTGATATTGTACTCTCAGAAATTGTAACATGTAAGTTCGATGGTGACATTTCTGGCAATTATAATTTTAAAAAAGCAAATTATCCCGCCCTCTACTCACACATTGCGAATATAAACTGGGATTCACTGCTGCAAAACAACAATGTAGATGATGCTTGCAATGTTTTATATACAAATGTGTACGAAGCTCTGGATCTGTGTGTACCGAAATTTAGAATCAAAACTAAAACTACAAAGTATCCCCCATACTTCAATAAGTTAATAATTTATACGTTAAAAAAAAAGAACAAGTTGCGTCTTATTTATAACAAATCCAGGTTGATTAATGATAAAAACAATTTTAATTCCGCAAGAAACGAGCTGAAAAAGTTAATTAAAAAAGCCAAAATGAAACATATCGAAGAAGCAGAGATGAGAGTAAATTCAGATCCATCTAAATTTTGGTCTTATATAAATTCGTCAAGAGGAAACTCAAGAATCCCTGGGATTATAACCTATAAAAGCTTCCGTGCTTTTATAGGTTATAATCCCAGGGATTCTTGAGTTTCCTCTTGACGAATTTATATGAGACCAAAATTTAGATGGATCTGAATTTACTCTCATCTCTGCTTCTTCGATATGTTTCATTTTGGCTTTTATGATTAACTTTTTCAGCTCGTTTCTTACGGAATTAAAATTGTTTTTATCATTAATCAACCTGGATACACTACTGCGTCAGACATAGTAGACTGCTTTGCCGATCACTTTAATTCGGTTCATATCAGTGAGGGCAGTAACATCAACATTCCGGAAAATTTTACTCATATGGGAGATCTACAAATTTCAGAAGGCTTAGTTATTAAACACCTAAAGAAATTAAGCTCTAAAATAACAATGGGCCTTGATAAAATTCCGTCGTTTTTGCTGAAAGACTGTGCGAATGCTCTCGGACCTGCAGTCACACACATATATAATTTAATCCTTAGATATGGCTGCTTCCCGGACATCTGGAAAAAAGTGCGCGTATGCCCGATTTTTAAATCTGGAAACAAAAGCGACGCTGAAAACTATCGACCTATTGCCATCGTAAGCAATTTTTCTAAAACTTTGGAGTCAATTCTCAGCAAGCATATAAGTTTCTTAGTGCAAAGTGAAATTGTTAGTGAACAACATGGTTTTCTGCGGCGTAGATCAACTACTACCAATTTATTTAATTTCTCACAATTTGTTTCGTCATCATCAGATAATAAATCTCAGATTGATGTGATTTACACTGACTTCAGTAATGCATTTGACACGGTGTCACACCGCATTCTCACTGAAAAGTTAAAAACGTTTAATATAAACGCAAATGTAGTCAGTGTGATTCATTCATATCTGTCAAATCGGCAACACTTTGTTTACTATCAAGGATCTATATCAAAACAGTATACACCAACTAGTGGTATTCAACAGGGCTCGAGTCTTGGACCCTTGATATTTACTTTATTTATTAACGATCTAGTTGGTTCTATCAAATCACATTGTCTACTTTATGCAGACGACCTCAAGATCTTTAACTCCATAACTGATTTAAATGACTGTATCAACCTACAGAAAGATCTGGATAGTCTGTGTGTATGGTGTGAAAATAATAAACTGTACTTAAACTATAAGAAGTGTTCTGTTATGACATTCTCTCGTAAATCAATTGTAACAAATTTCCCCTACGTGCTGGGTGACCATGTTCTGGAAAGAATAAACGAGTCAAAGGACCTAGGTGTAATTTTTGACAATAAACTTACATTTAATTCACATATTGTTAATCTAGTTAAAAAGTGTTATCAGATGTTGGGATTTATTATAAGGAACAGCAAACATTTCAATAACATGGGTACTATTATTAAACTCTTCGTATCATTTATAATGAGCAAATTAAATTATTGTGCTCCGATTTGGTCGCCAATGTATGATACATACGTGAACTATTTAGAGACGATCCAAAAAAAAATCTTAAAATATTTGTTCTTTTCAGCGCATGGCACATATCCCGATAGAGGGAGTTATCCTACTTTAATTAAGCATTTCAACTTTATTTCGGTTCATTCTAATCATAAAATTTGCTCCACACTTTACCTATATAAATTGCTAAATAATTACGTAGATGGCTCATCTACTGTAAACAGTATCCACTTTAATGTACCCAGATCGTCTATGAGAAACTGCCATACCTTCAGGTACACTGTTCCTAACACGCGCCAAATTCTCCACTCATTAAAATGTGTACAATATACAATGAACTCCAAAGAGATTGCGATATTTTTGGTAAGTCATTGGATGATTTTAAACAAAGTGTTGTGCAATATTTTTCAGTTTAATTTACATTTATTATTATTATTATATTATTATTATTATTTTTATTTTAATTAGGTTTTTAATTTTTTTTTGTGCATTTGTATTTATGTTTATATATATATGTATATATATATATATATATGTATATATATATATATATATATATATATATATAAATATATATTATGTATGATATGGTATTTTAAGTTTGTAATTTAGATTTAGTATTTTGCTCTGTTATTGGACTGTACTTAGTCTGTTGGGCAATAAAGTATTATTATTATTATTATAAAGCTATAAACGAGTGTTTTCCACTCCCAGACTAAGCATGAAGTAAAATTTCGAGTTTAGAAAAGCCCCGTGAAAATTTGTCGAGGGTCGCGCAGCGACCCGAGACAAATTTTCTGGGCTTTTCTAAACTCGAAATTTTACTTCATGCGCCACGCGTATAAAACACTGATTTCAATTGAGGTTCAAATATACATAAAGTTCACAATATTTTTGTGTTTTATACGCGTGGCGCATGAAGTAAAATTTCTAGTTTAGAAAAGCCTAGAAAATTTGTCTCGCGTCGCTACGCGACGCTCGACAAATTTTCACGGGGCTTTTCTAAACTAGAAATTTTACTTCATGCTTTGTCTGGGAGTGGAAAACATTCATTCACAGTTTCAAATTGAGCTCTTTTGAAAGACAACGGGTCTCGGAAAATTTACAGCTTATGCATATGTTTATCTAAATAAAAGAAATGTTCACGATTTTTTTTCAGAAGAATTCAATTTAAAGCTTTAAACGAGTGTTTTCCACTCCCAGACTAAGCATGAAGTAAAATTTCGAGTTTAGAAAAGCCCCGTGAAAATTTGTCGAGGGTCGCGCAGCGACCAGAGACAAATTTTTTGGGCTTTTCTAAACTCGAAATTTTACTTCATGCGCCACGCGTATACACCACTGATTTAATGTGAAGTTTAAAATATACTGCTTAGATTTGTATATTTATCAATTAGTTTCGACCATTGGGCATCTTCAAGGAGGAATGTACAAGAAATCTAATTAGAAGTCTAGGTTTATCCTCTGGGGGAGGTCTTGATTGAGCCGCAGCTCCTTTTTCATTGTATTTTTCCTTTTCAAAACAATCCGGTTTTTCAATTTTTATCCCGATTTTATATCCACCTGTTGGGCTAGTGGGGGCAACTCCAACTCTAACTCGAACTCGTATACGCTGCCAGTTGTGTCCTTCGGAAGTAAAACCGGAGTCGGAGCGGAGCGAGTCCAGTCAGTTTTATTCGAACAGTTTGAAAGGACGCGCAGTTGAAATACGCAAAAAGAAAAATAAACGCGCGCTCTGCGCATCGTATTGAAAATAATTGTTTTTTAAAATAAAGTTGTGGTTTTAATTTGTGCAAAAATGGGGTGTGGAATCGCGATTATCAAGTATTTGGTGTTTATATTTAATCTTGTTTTTGGGGTAAGTACTATTTTTCAATAATTATTTAAAACATATTCTTTATTACCTTTTTAACGTAAGTTTTCAACATTCAGTGAAGATTCAAAAAACATTTTTTTTTGTTACTTTCTTAATCTAGGATTTCAATATTCAGTCATGATTAAAATCGCATGTTTTATATAAGGAAAAATTTAATTTGTCAATAGTTTGCAGAATATTTACAAACTATAAAAACGATTTAAAATGAATATCGAATTTCTGTTTATGTTTCGTTGTTTCCTAACTTAAGTTTTCAGTATTCAGTCATAATTAAAATGAATATCGAATTTTTGTTTATGTTTTGTTGCTTTCTTAACTTAAGTTTTCAGTATTCAGTCATAATTAAAATAAATATCGAATTTTTGTTTATGTTTTGTTGCTTTTGTAACTTAAGTTTTCAGTATTCAGTCATAATTAAAATGAATATCGAATTTTTCTTTATGTTTTGTTGCTTTCTTAACTTAAGTTTTCAGTATTCAGTCATAATTAAAATAAATATCGAATTTTTGTTTATGTTTTGTTGCTTTTGTAACTTAAGTTTTCAGTATTCAGTCATAATTAAAATGAATATTGAATTTTTCTTTATGTTTTGTTGCTTTCTTAACTTAAGTTTTCAGTATTCAGTCATAATTAAAATGAATACCGAATTGTTGTTTATGTTTTGTTGCTTTTTTAACTTAAGTTTTCAGTATTCAGTCATAATTAAAATAAATATCGAATTTTTGTTTATGTTTTGTTGCTTTTTTAACTCAAGTTTTCAGTATTCAGTCATAATTAAAATGAATATCGAATTTTTGTTTATGTTTTGTTGCTTTCTTAACTTAAGTTTTCAGTAATCAGTCATAATTCAAAACACATTTTTTGTCGCTTTAATAAAACACTTAATTTGTTTAGGTTTCAAAATTATATTTATTGTACTATAATTGTTTCACCACACTGTGGCTTCAGCAGGTAGATTAGTCATTTTTTTAAGAGGATTCGTATTCGAATCTAAAATCGGGTGATTCGAGTCCTCATAATTATTCGAATAGGATTCGAATATTTATAAAAGGATTCGAATATTTATAAAAAGATTCGAATACTTACAAAATAATTCGAATACTTACAAAAAATAATTCGAATTAATTGTGAGGATTAACAAGAAAAAATTGTTTTGTGTTTTTAAATTTCTCGTTAAATCACTGTTTTATAAGCGTGGCGCATGAAGTAAAATTTCGAGTTTAGAAAAGCCCCGCGAAAATTTGTCGAGGGTCGCTGCGCGACCCTCGACAAATTTTCTACGCGGGGCTTTTCTAAACTCGAAATTTTACTTCATGCTTAGTCTGGGAGTGGAAACGCTCGTTCGAAACTTAAAACTGATGAAGCCACAGTGTAGTTGTAGTACAATAAATATAATTTTGAAACCTAAACAAATTAGGTGTTGTGATATTCTGGAGTTTCATCAACTAACAGCTTCAACTTCACAGCACATATTTTGTTAACATAAATAAGACACTTAAACTTTGTTTGTATAACTGAGGTTTTTTTTATTGTGACTATAGTTTTGACAACTTTAACTTGTCATTATCAGACTACAAGTAATTTAAAAATAACAATTTAGCAGGTATATATACAGAAATTACGGTTACAAAATGGCTTTAAAAATACTATAGTCACAATAAAGAAACCTCAGTTATACAAACAAAGTTTAAGTGTCTTATTTATGTTAATAATGATGTATAACGAAGTAGAAGCCTCAAGAGTTAACATTTTTTGTTACTTTTACTTATGTTTTTACCATTTAGGCGTGATTTAAAACACATGTTTTGATATTTTTTTAACGTAGGTTTTTCAACATTCAGCCATGACTGACTTTTAGTAATAAGCACAGTTTTATGTTGGCTTCCTTATTATTTGCATAGTCGTTTGAATGAAATGAATAATTATTTTGTAAAGACTATTAATAATAAAGGTCTGTTGTTTAATTGTAATTGTAAACATAGTTTCAATAACTGTGATTTGTTTGTGATTCAAATTAGTTATATTTATGTGTTTAGAAATTATTCTTACAAAGAATACATCAAACGAAGTAATTTTTTATATGAGTGTTTGATGTAGTCTTTGTAAGACTAATTAGTTGTAGATTGCAAATAGAATCTCGCACTTTTAATGTTTACAGTATTCTGCAACCAAGTATTGGCAATTTCATTTATAATAAGTATATATAAAAACGAAATTGCCAATACTTGGTTGCAGAATAGATTGCGAAAAAAATTTGGGCACTTTTAATGTTTAAAGTATTCTGCAACCAAGTATTAGCGATTTCATTTATAACAAGTATATAAAAAAAACGAAATTGCCAATACTTGGTTGCAGAATAGATTGCGAAAAAAATTTGGGCACTTTTAATGTTTAAAGTATTCTGCAACCAAGTATTGGCGATTTCATTTATAATAAGTATATATAAAAACGAAATAGCCAATACTTGGTTGCAGAATAGATTGCGAAAAAAATCTGGGCACTTTTAATGTTTAAAGTATTCTGCAACCAAGTATTGGCGATTTCATTTATAACAAGTATATAAAAAAACGAAATTGCCAATACTTGGTTGCAGAATAGATTGCGAAAAAAATCTGGGCACTTTTAATGTTTAAAGTATTCTGCAACCAAGTATTGGCGATTTCATTTATAACAAGTATATAAAAAAACGAAATTGCCAATACTTGGTTGCAGAATAGATTGCGAAAAAAATCTGGGCACTTTTTATGTTTAAAGTATTCTGCAACCAAGTATTGGCGATTTCATTTATAACAAGTATATATAAAAACGAAATTGCCAATACTTGGTTGCAGAATAGATTGCGAAAAAAATCTGGGCACTTTTAATGTTTAAAGTATTCTACAACCAAGTATTGGCGATTTCATTTATAATAAGTATATATAAAAACGAAATGGCCAATACTTGGTTGCAGAATAGATTGCGAAAAAAATCTGGGCACTTTTAATGTTTAAAGTATTCTGCAACCAAGTATTGGCGATTTCATTTATATCAAGTATATAAAAAAATGAAATTGCCAATACTTGGTTGCAGAATACTTAGTCTCAAACATAAAAAGTGCGAGTCTTTTCGCAATCTACAACTAATTAGTTTTACAAAGACTAGATCAAACACTTCTTGAAACAACTACTTCGTTTGATGTAGTCTATGTAAGACTAATTTCTAAACACATAAGTATGAATAATTTGAAGTACAAACAAATCAGAGTTATTTAAACTATATTTACAATTATGCTGTTCTGTGAGTTGACCTAAAAAGAAAAATCGAGAGTTCTTTCTGTTTTGTCATTTCCCACTGAGCAAATCCATTTAAATAATGTTTCAACAACATTAAAACAACGTTTAATAATGCTACAATGTTGATATACAATATCCAAAGATCTTTCCCAATAAAATTATTTCGGACGAACACACATTCTAATATTCAATGGTTTAATGAAGACCTAAAAGCTATGCGTGAGAATATGTCGTTTTTAAGAGAATTTAGTGTAAGAAACGTCGAAGTTAAACCATTGTATAACGAATTCAAACAGGAATACAAATATGCGCTGAGGGTAGCAAAACAATTATCACACGAGAAGTACATTGCAAACAATATAAATAAACAGAAAGCGTTATTTAGTGTGGTAAAAAACGGCAAGAACCAAAATAGAAACCACCCTATTAACATAAATCACGACAGTTTTAATGACCATTTTGTAAACATTGCGGAAACTCTTTAAAATAAAACTGCCGAAACCAGATATACTCGTCGACCCAATACAAGGTATGTTGTGCCTTCCAAGTAGCAATAGCTCTTACTTCCATTTTAGTGATGTAACATATCTGGAAGTAAGAAACGTTGTAAATAGTTTATCATCCTCCCGAAGTAGTGATATTTGTGGGATGACTACGGGTCTCCTGAAATCCATTATTAACATTATCCTGGTACCATTAACTAACCTCATAAATCACTGCATTCAATCACAGTGCATGAAACAAGCGCGTATTGTTCCAATATACAAAATAGGAGGTGCAGATGATGTTAATAATTATAGGCCCATATCAATATTACCTACAATTTCAAAAATTATAGAGAGAATAATGTTTAGCCAAATTCTCTGTTACTTGGAGGCAAACAACATCTTGTCCGATAAACAATATGGTTTTCGCAAGGGACGTTCAACGAGTGACGCGGTCAGGGCGCTTGTAGACGGAATCCTAGAGGGTTTTGAGCAAAGAGAGCACACAGTTGCCTCATTTCTAGACCTCAGCAAAGCCTTTGACTGCGTCCCGCATGACGTATTTTTGCGAAAACTTTATTTCTACAATTTTCACCCCACCAGCTGCAAATTCTTATGCTCATATTTATCTGGAAGGCAGCAACAAGTTATATTGAACTCTAAGTCATCCAAAAAAGTAATGGTGAAGCATGGGGTTCCACAGGGTTCTATCTTGGGTCCCTTGCTATTCTTGATCTTTATTAATGACCTTCCGTCACACCTAAAGAGTTCAACTATTCTTCATGCAGATGATACATCTTCATATTGCAAAGGTAAACATTTACCAATTGCAATGATTAAATGTCAAACATCACAGAAAATCCTGTCTGAATGGTTTCTATGCAATAAATTAACATTGAACGAGGAGAAAACTGTTGAAATGGTATTTACCTTAAAAACCATTTCATCAGATCTCTACCAGGCTACTAGATTCCTAGGAATCTATGTTGATACAAAGCTTACGTGGAGGGATCATGGGGAATACATAGCTAAGAAATTGTGCCTCGTCACATACTTATTAAGATGTCTTTCAGACATGCTATATACAAGAAACATAAGATCGATTTATATGCCGCTTTTTCAGGCGCATACTTCTTATGGCTTAACCCTGTAGGGACATTCACCAATAATGTCTAGATTATTCGGTATTCAAAGACGTGCTATACGTGTAATTGCAGGGATAAAATACCGAGAAAACTGCCAGGAACATTTTGTCAAGCTACGTATTCTTACATTACCTTCCATGTATATACTGCAGATTAATCCGAGAAAACATCGATGATTACCAGACACACAATTGTATTCATCAGTACAATACAAGGAACGCTTTTGATATATATCTGAGTAAGCTACGCCTTCATAAATCAGAGACCGCATCACATTTTTATGGACCGAAATTCTTTAATCATCTTCCCGAATAAAATAAGATTGCTACCTTTAAATAAATTTAAAACTACCATAAAAAACTACCTAATGAAAAAGGCATTTTATAACATAAACGAATTTCTGGACAGTAATTTGGTTGATGAGTTTGTATAATTTTTATAATGTGTAATTGTGTCTATTGTCTATTTTATGATAAGACTATGTATGTATGTACCTCATTTTAATATGGTTTTTAATTTTTTTATTCATGTACACGTCGTTGTAGTACAAATTTTAATATGTCTCCATCTTAAAATTGTTCTATGTATCACAACGCTTATTTCTTTGTATTAATATTAAGTTTCTTGACCTGTGTAAACTGTATTGCATGGCACCAATAAATTATGATATTATGATATTAAATTATAACATTATTTGTTTGTTTTTTGCTTAGTGGGTTATTATTATTAAAAATTATTCTTCATACCACACATTTTAAATTCCAAAATAAATGGCCATTTAATGACTTTATTTAAAACTAATTATTAAGCAATTCTGTGAGTTGACCTAAAAAGAAAATTCGACATTTAGTTACGTTTTGTAATTTATTATTATTGTATTTTTTTAATTCTTCATACCACACAATTTAAATTCCCAAACTAAATGGTCATTTAATGAGTTTAAAACTAATTAGTATGCTGTTCTATGAGTTGACCTAAAAAGAAAAGTCAGGATTTATTTTTGTTTCGTGTTATTATTATTTTATCGAATAGCGTCGTAAATTGTTTTTTAAAATAAAGTTGTGGTTTTTATTTGTGCAAAAAAGGGTATGGAATCATTTAATGACTTTATTTAAAAGAAATTATTAGGCAATTCTGTGAGTTGACCTGAAAAAAATATTCGACATTTACTTCTGTTTTGTCATTTATTATTATTGTATTTAATTATTCTTCATACCACGCATTTTAAATTCCCAAACTAAATGGTAATTTAATGAGTTTAAAACTAAAACTAATTAGTATGCTGTTTTGTGAGTTGACCCAAAAAGAAAAATCAGGATTTATTTTTGTTTCGTGTTTATCGTTATTATTATTTTATCGAGTAGCGTCGTAATTTACTTACATTCATGTTATCAATGTCAGTTGGCATTATTTACTGTTGCGCCCGAAATGTATCGTGCGCCAGAGAAATTTGGCTGCGTTCTGACAGTGGTTCAACGACCAAAATGCATAGATGGTAAATACGTTTAGTTATTTGTTTCAAACGTATTATTTACAAAATGCTTTTAAAGCAGAAAACAACATTATTTCATAAATAAACATGATACGGAAAATGTTCAGACGAAAACAACATTTATTTTAGTAGAAGACAAAATAGAATACATTTGAGTCGCCCAGATGCAACACCAGCTATACACTATTATTTTTTAAAATTTTTGGTTTTGACATCCCTGGATTATACTCGTCTCAGGCTACAGTTTTAAAAATAAAATTTCCATTAAATCCCATTTTAAACTTTTTAAAATTAAGTTTGGAA
This sequence comes from Philonthus cognatus, assembly GCA_932526585.2. Taxonomy (NCBI): domain Eukaryota; kingdom Metazoa; phylum Arthropoda; class Insecta; order Coleoptera; family Staphylinidae; genus Philonthus; species Philonthus cognatus. The sequence continues at coordinate 172,775,873 of OW052241.1, forward strand.
AACCCTGCCTGATGCAAAACTTAATAGACCTCTCGGTTATAAAAGCTTACATATTTTTTAAGTTGTAAAACCCGTATTTACTTAATTTTACACCATTTTTCTTGTCCCAATTCGATACAAATAAATTTATCTCTTATAAATTAAGTTTGAAATACCCTGTCTGATGCAAAACTTAATATACTTCTAGGTTGTAAAAGCTTACATATTTTTTAAGTTGCAAAAAACTCGTATATATATGAACATCTTTATTCAGACAATTACAATAAAGTTAAATTCAAATTCAAAACTATTTGAATTCGAGAAAATAAGCTTACGCTTCTTATAGTTTGCACACTTTAAACATAATATATAAAATTACGAAAAAACTATTCGTGAAAATGCAAACAATGTCTTAATTAATAAGACAACTTAAGACGATAAATATCCATTGAAACAACTACTTCCCGTGCAAATACACCTCCGGATATTGAATTATACAATGAAATATTTAACATCTTATTTAATTTGATTTGTTACAACGCTCTATTAAAGTATATGTAACGTTTAGGTCAAATTCTCTTCAAACCAACTAACAACACAAATTTAAAATACAGGAGAGATAGCAACAAATTAGAAGTGAAAGGACTTGGATTAAAACTGATGTCTTAGGCCATCTATAGACGCGTTTCGAGATTTATCTCTCTTCATAATAAAACTATATAATACATATATATTTATTTATCTATTTACACTATGGGGTTAGTCTGTCTAGGCTATCGACCAGAGGTCTTTCTGCCCTGTCTTGAATTTACTTTATTTGAAACAATGTGATAGAATGTTAGGCTTGTGAACTGTCTTGATGAACCGTACAAATGAATTGATGTATAGTGAGAGTAGGATGTTTGTATTTGGGATGGATATTTAGGTTTCTAGCAATACAGAATTTGTTTAGGAGTTCTAGGTTATAGGTATTGGCAGCGAATTTTTCGCTGAGGGTTAATATGCGTTGGGAGATTGGTGTTACTTGAGTAGTTTCACAGAGGATGATGTTTGATGGATTATAGAGAGGATTCGTTGGGTGTCTAAGTTTTGTGAGGATTCGTAGGGCTGATCTTTCGGCGACTTGGATATGGTGTGAAATTGAAGAGCGGATGTAAAGGAATAAAATTGCACCGTAATCTAACAAGGGCCGTCATATTGATTTGTATATTTTAACTGCTGTTTTTGTGGAAATTCCTTCTTGTTTATACGTTAAAAATCGAAAATGCCTAGCCCTTGTTTTCATTTTGGTTTTAATGGATTTGGTATGTAGGAGGAAAGACAGTTTTGAATCAGATTCGATGCCTAGGTATTTACAGTAATAGGATGGAAGAATAGTGGTGTGCAAAACTCGTATATACTTAATTTTATATAATTTTTCTTGTCCCTATTCAATACAATGCTAATATGTATGAAATATTAACATTCTGAGTACAATGTGAAAATGCAGCAACATAAAATAATACGTTTCATCAAATTGTCCCCGGTATTTATATCAACGCACACAAAGGAGGCAATTTGGTGTACAAATGTAAGATACGTTTCTCTTTTGTTTGTGACAGTTGAGAAAAGATAAATGCTCGCTGAATAAAATATTACACACTCCTAAATTAAACTTCACTGACAACAAACAATATTACACTAAACTAAAATGTTTAACAATAAGAATTCACACTCGTTTACAAAAATGCAGTAAACATTAGATAAAATATAGTGAATTTTTATGAGATAGCAGAAATATTATGTATAGTGGAATTCGGAAGAGATGTCCTATGAATCATTAATGTGGAATGTGTGGTTCAAATTTTTTAGAGAGTATGTCGACAGTTGTATCTGCAACGATTTTTCCTAATTGTGTCAAATTTTGACCTTACACGACAATGTCATACTGTTTAGGTCGCGAGTATATTAGTGTTCTTTCTTTTAGAAAATCTTTAAATCATAATTTTTTATGATTTTTTTTCTTTTGTGTAGATATATCTCAATTACGTGTTGTAGATTTTTAAATATACGTTGTTTTCTTAAAAGAGGTCAGATTAAAGTTTAAACGAGTGTTTTCCACTCCCAGGTTAAGCATGAAGTAAAATTTCGAGTTTAGAAAAGCCTGAAAATTTGGTTTGGTTGCGTAGCGCGAAGCGCGGAGCGACCAAACCAAATTTTCAGGCTTTTCAAAACTCGAAATTTTACTTCATGCGCCACGCGTATAAGACACTGATTTCAAGCAAAGTCTACTGATGCACAATATTTCAGTGCTTTCAGTTTTTAATACGCGTGGCGCATGAAGTATAATTTCGAGTTTAGAAAAGCCCAGAAAATTTGTCTCGGGTCACTACGTGATCCTCGACAAATTTTCACAGGGCTTTTCTAAACTCGAAATTTTACTTCATGCTTAGTCTGGGAGTGGAAAACATACGTTTTAAGCTTAAAATTGAACTCTTTAAAAAAAAGCGTATGCATACGTATACCTAATAGAAAATTCCCTGTATATATACCTAATGAAAAGAAAAATGCCCTGTACGAACAGATTAATCCGATGACTATTTGCCAAATCAACTGAAAAGCGTTGAATTCGATTCAACTAACATTTTCGTTTGAGCTTACATAAAATCAACATAAATGCATTATTTATTTCTGTAAATACCTCAACTATTTAATAGATGTGGACATTGAAATTATTCCACTTAAACTTATATTTAAAACGATTGTGCACAATAATTAAAATGATTTGTGGCTAGGTTTTTGCAGATTTAGTTTTACAAAGACATTGTCAAAATGTGGCGTTTAATCTTAAAATTTTAAAGCTGCATATCGGAACATACGTTTTCGCATGTTCCATGTAAAAACCATACAAGACATATTATGAAGTTTTCTGTCTCTTTTTACACACGTAATCTGATGACATCAAACTATTTTCGTATTACATGTATTGGTGCAGAGAGCACTACAAATTAAGGAAACCATGGGACACCTCTCGTGAATCGTAGCTTAAAAGGTATTTAATTATCCAGAAAAGAAAAAAATTATAGTTCAAAAATGTTTCACAAAATTAAATCGAAATAAAAATCACTTGATTTTTATTACTTTATTTGTCATATATAATTTTTAGCCTTTTCTGATTTTAATTAAGGTTAAAAATACACTGCTTATGTTTGATCTCACATTAATAAAGTGTACAAATGTTTTTTTAATTCGAGCTATTTGCTCTTACACCCACTTAAACTTGAAAGAATATATATTATTATTATTATTAATAATATCTTTATTTTTTAAAATAAGTATACAAAATATGGAACATACTTATTAATAAAATAGTGTCAAAAATAAACATTTACTTATAACTAGAGTACTGATAAAGTAAAACAAAATACATATGTATTAGGGTGGTCCATATTTTTCAATGTCGGACTTTTGGGTGCAGGACCCCCTGAAACTGTTCTTTTTACTGAAAAAATAGTATTCGTCAAGTTTCAAGTCGAAAAATAAATATTAACCCGTGCCGCAAAGCGATTGAAAAAGTTGAAAACGCACAATTAGGAAGGAAATTTGTGTTTTTTTTTTTTAATTTTTAAATCAATAATGATGATACACTACTGAATGATTATATATAAGTGAAATAAAGTAAAATTCAATAAATATTGGTAATTGTTATATTTCTATATTTAAAAAATAATTGTATAAAACATTTTCACCATTACTCGTCAAATAGTGCATTCATTGCTTTTTTCGTGCACTGGGGATATTTCTTCCTATATTTCTGTACAACCTACAACAAAACAATCGAATGTTAAATCCTGAATTCGAGGTACCCCTTCTTAAGTTTCACTTACTTGAAGAATACACTGTTGTTGGAATTCGTTTTTGGTAAAAGATTTGTTGAATTCTTCCATCAATTTGACTCCCCTTTCAGCAGAATCGTTAACTACATCAATGGAACTTATTATTTGTTTCCCTTTCATATAACCGTCGTTATGAAACCACTGGGTGGCATCAGTTAGGAGAAATGAAGTATCCATATTAAAACGTTTAAATAAATTCAAGGAAGTTTTAGTTATTAAATAATTTTTTTCTTAAAAAAAATAGATAGGTCTGTATAAGATAATAAATATTTTTTCGAAGAAGAAATTTCGTCTTCGATGTCTTTTATTTGATCATCATTCAAGTATTCGCGAATTTTTTCAGCCATTCTCTGTTTTTCTTCGAGTGGTACGTTTTCATCAAACAGAGCAAAGAGGATCGGTTCATCTGTCAGATACCAAAGATGATTTATTATATTTTTTAAACAAGCTTCTGCAATATCAGCATCCTTTTCTATGTATTTCTTCAGTGTCTTGAGTAGTTAAATGTCATTCCATGGGGCTTCTGTTGTTTTATTTGCAGTAAACCAAAGCTTAATATAATTTACTACAATGAAACCGCATATCCTAATTAAGGCCTTTTCTTCATGTTGTGTTAAGGTGAATTCACCTCGCAATAAAAATATTTTCAATGAATATACCGCTTTGCTCATCCACCTTGCCTGATGATATGCGCCTGGTGGACGTATTCTATTTTCGTTAGAAAGAGTTCCTCCCAAAAGGATTACGGTGAGTTCTAAGAACTCTTTATAGTCATCGCGAGGCTGTTGTTTATCCTTGAGTTTTGTGATGCAGAAATGGAGAATTTCATCGCGTTTTTTCATCAATAAGTTTTACCAGCTCCATGCAGGAGTCGCAGTTCGATATATTACTGGAATTGATTTTTGGAAAACATGCTCTGAATTTCTTGAATAATGGAATATCGAAGCCAGTTGAAGAAAATAATTTCGTTGTCGAAATAGCCGCCTGTAAAATCAATTCAAAAATATGATGACGGCAGGCTAAAAACAGTATATCACGTCCCAATTTAATTTCCAACAGTGCACAAGCTCCATTAATTCTGTCAGTATTAGAAGCTGTGGTATCGAACACAAATGCCTGGACTTTTTCTTGTAATGACCAGCTTTCCAATGTATCAAAAACTGCTCTAGCAATTTCTTGACCAGTTCCTGAAGGAATCTGCGGAACTCCCAATAGCTGCTCCATTATTGGTGTTTTTACTATAACAGGTAGCCGGTCGACTTTTTTAATCCCAGTGACATTTGGAAGTAATTTTGTATCCCAATGCACTATAGCATAATCGACTTTCAATTCTAAGAAATCTGCTTGAATTTTGTTCGCAGTCTCTTCGCGAATTCGCTGGCGTTCTCTTCTTATTGATGCTCGATTTATAATGTAATCCATCGGGTTTAACGACAAACTTTCCACGCATGCACTTAATATATGAACCGCATCTCGATCACTTACTTTGCATTTATCCAAGGCTGCTGATAGTCTTTCAGTCATAATTGATATTTTCGCTCTTTGAACAACAGTCCTAGGAGAAACTTGGGAGAGATTATAATGTTTGTTGGATACACTAGGACCAGGAAAATTGGTGACGCCAGAAATTCCCATCCGGAGATCTTCTTTATTCGAAACACTTTCTGGATCGGTATTTTCTGAATCTGAACTCAAAAATGTGGAAGTCTGAACTGAAATGTGATACAATTTTAATGAAGATTATTTAGATCAAACACATTAAACGTAATTTTGTTTAACTCACCTAATGTTAGTTTTTCCATTTCCGCTTTACCTTTCCGCTTTTTTAGCTCTTCCCTTTCTTCTCTTTCGGCTTTTCTTTTTTCTGATGTCGTTACTTTTAAATCAATCCCAAGCATACTACCTTCTCTGTTCGGTTTTCGTTGTGCAAGCAAAAACGCTTTGTCCTCTATAATAATTATCAAGTCCAAAGCATTTGCATGGGCAATATCAAACAAATTATTCAAATTTTCTTCAAACGTTTTTACATTGTTTTTATGTGTTTCACTGATTCGTTTGCAGCTTTTTTCTAAATTTCTCCAAGTTTCATATAATTTCTTCAATTTTTGAACACAATCACTTCGATCTTTTGTTGGAATCCGAGCTTTCTTCCAAAAAATTAAACACTCATCGATAACTAAATTCGCAGAATCCGATATATTTAATTTCACTACTCGCATGTTATAAAATAAAACACTCAAACAATCTTTCTGTGAAGGGAGTTTGCTACCAAGAATTTGATTTTTCACTGTAACGATTAAATATATTTTAGATCGCGGCATTTTGAAGAAATACGAAACACGTTACCGAATTTTAGAAAAGTAAAACAATTACAACACAAACGTATTAAACAGCTGGTATGTTTACAGTGCGGGAAAATCTAGAACTACATTCCAACAGCTGATTACTTTTTGGCAGCTATTTTGCATTTTAATTATTTATACATACATTTATTTATTATTTATACATCTTCCTTCAATATATGTTATGTATAAAATGATATTTTCCTGTATAAATCTGACTAAAAACGTGAGTTAGCTGTACACTTCCACGGAGTATTAGTCTCCTTAATTATACTCTGTGGAAAAATCATAAGCAAATTTAATCGCTTTGCGGCACGGGTTAAACTTATTTTATTGACAAAAGACTTTGGGAACACCGTTTTTTCATTAAAAAGAACAATTTCAGCCGGTCCTGCAAAAAAAAAATCGACATTTTTTTTTCACAATAGTAACTAAGGACCACCCTCATATGTATACAATAACCTAGCAGTAGAAACCAAAATTATATATTTGTTTGCATTAGGACGTAAAATTAAATGAAGTGATAATTATATTTCGAATAGAGAATACGGTTTCTTTACACAGAGATACTCATACAGGCGAGCTTTACAACTTGTTCGATTATGTATAGCTTTAATTTTTTTCATAATAAATAGACGTTAATATAATTGCAATAACATCATAATGATGTACTTATATTTATTATAAATTTATAAAACAATTTTTGAATTGTAAACAGTCTCCGTATGCACGAATTATTTTATCTCACTAATAAACAACGTCAAGTTCGTTAGGTTATCAATCAGGTCGTGCCATTATGTACAATTTTCGTTTGAAAGACTGTACGTACGAGTATACAAAAACTATTTTCACTAATTGTAATTACTGACAATGCTTCCTGTTATTACGGCCAATTACTGCCTAACAATCGTGCGCATTTTTTTTGGACACATTTCGCAATGTTTACTGTTTCTTTGCCATTTGCGCATGCAGAAGTCGCCGCGAAAATATTCTATATTTAGTTGCAAAAGTAATTAATCATCGCGTGATTAAATAAACGAGGGCGCGTTTCATTAAGCAGATTGTGGGACAACAATTTTTATAGATTATTATAAGAAGAAAAAAAAAAAAAAGAAAACGGGAAGGAACAAGTAAGCTAATATGTTCATAAAAGTTTGCAGATCTTAGAGCGATTTATTTAAATTTTAGGTGGTGATTTCAGAGAAAAATAGTTTTATAAGAGTTTGCAGATTTTAAAGCGATTTATTTAAATTTTCGGTGGTGATTTCACACAAAAATATACACACATACGTTATAAAAGAAATTAAACAACACACATTTATAAATAATATAAAAAATACAAAATGTATCTTTCACTATGTTCTCATTAATCACTTGGTGAAACATGAATAAATATATATTTTTCTACTCCTATTTGTGAAATACAATTTTACACATCGATAAAAATGTGTGAAATTTGATTTTTCATACCGATGCGTGAAGTACAATGCAATTGTTATGGGATTTATTTCACGCACCGCTGCCATAAGAGCCAATACACTTTTCAGCATCGGTGAACAATTTTTAGATGGCGGTGATTTTTTAAATGACACATGTCATTTAGTTAAGTTTGTGCTGTTTTGTGTGTTGGTGAACATTAGTGAACGTTAAAATGCAGACATCACTATCTCCAGAGAGGCCTAATACCCCACCAAGGATTATTGCGGCAGCAAACGCTGCTAGTTCGTCGCTGTTGCTGAAAAAATCTCTTGATATTTATGAAAATATTTATAAAAAATTCATGAAATGGCGCACTGAACATGAAATTAATTCATTTTCGGAAAACGTAATTTTAACATATCTCGCAGAACTGGCGACAAAATTCCAGCCCTCAACACTTTGGAGTCACTATTCACTGTAACAATGTTAAAGAGTACAATATATGTCAACCATAACATAAAGATTGGTAATTATACTAAAGTAATATCATTTTTAAAGAGAAAAAGTGAAAGATATACTCCAAAGAAATCTCGAGTTTTGGATAAAGAACATATCCTTTAATTTAAAAATGAAGCACCCGATAATATATATTTATTAAATAAGGTAAGTGGAATGCAGCATAGTTTTCAAAATTCTTATTTATATTCCTACTATAGGTCGTTTTAATTTTTGGACTTGCTGGTGCCCTGAGAAGAGACGAATTATTATATAAATTGAATGTAGAGGATATTCAAGATTTTGGATCATCTCTTCTCATAGTTGTACCAGACACTAAAACTAAAATTTCAAGAAAATTTGCTGTAACACTACATTTAGAATACTACAGAAAATACTTAGCTCTACGCCCTAAAAATTACGCTGAAAAGAAATTTTTCATTAATTATCAAAAAGAAAAATGTACCTGTCAAGTTATCGGCATTAATAAAATTGGATTGCAGATGTTGCAAAATTTTTAAAATTGCCAAATCCTGAGCAATATACCGGCCATTGCTTTAGGCGTTCTTCTGCAACTCTGTTAGTTGAAGCTGGTGCCGATCTGTTAACTTTAAAAAAGCACGGAGGCTGGAAAAGTTCTGCTGTTGCAGAAAGTTACGTTAAAAATTCGATAACAAAGAAGCAAGATGTTTCAAACAAAATTTTGAATATTAGCAATAATAATAACAATAGTTGTCTAAATACTACATCCAACGAAAGTTCTGGTGTAATGTACCTAACCAACTGGACTGTAACAATTAATAATAATTATTATAAAGATAAATAAATACTTTACGTTAATAGTTTGTTTGTGTTTTGGAATTTAATAAATCGTGTAGTCGTAGAAAAAGTATAGTGTGTAACACGTGCGTGAAGACTTTTTTACACTCGCGTGATTGCTTCACTCGCTTCGCTCGTTTCGCAATCTTCACGCTTGTGTAAAATAGTCCACTTCACGCACTAGATACACAATATACTATTTTTAATAATAATAGTAATATGTTTATCAACAGAAATCCATTTTTACAGATAAAATCGCAAAAATTTGAAATATAATAAATTTAAGCAAAAATAGTTTTTTGATACAATTTTTTTCCAAAATATAAATTTGTATGGATATATTCTTTATTTTTTTGATAATTTCGTTAGCCACTCAAATTTGTTATTTCTTTCTTTAGTTGCATTCAAGATTAAGATTGAAAGGGTATTTAAATTTGCTTTCACAGCTTGTGTTCCTTTGAATTACTTGATATATAAATAAACTGATTAACTTAATCAGTTATTTAATTCTCTTTCAAATTATTATAATTTAAAAGTTCCATCAGTTTTTTGATACCATTTTTTTTCAAGATAGAAATTTGTATGGATATATTCTTTATTTATTTCATAATTTCCTAAGCTACTCAAAATTATTATTTCTTTCTTTAGTTGCATTCAAGATTAAGACTGAAAGGGTATTTAAATTTGCTTTCACAGCTCGTGTTTCTTTAAATTACTTGATAGTTAAGTAGATTAGTTAAGTTTCCTGCGGTTTTACGCTTTCCGGTGATTTGCGTGTGTGTGTCTTCAGTGTTAAACTAAGTAGTTAGATTGTAATGGTAATTACTTTTGATTTAGAATTATTATAAAAAATCATGAAAATACCAACTAAATAAACATTTGCTTGAATTTAATTTATTTTAAATTTTTGCTTTTATGCTTGTAAAAATGGATTAATAAATATATTATGTTACATACGTTTTATTTGCTCATTTAATCGGTCTTTTTGAAAATCGAAATATAATAGGCACTTACCTATTTTATTAAATAATCTAAAGACATTAGATAAACATTTAATTACATTTGTGCGCGACTTAATATGCATATGGAGTGTAAATGGCATTATGCTTTTAGACGTGAAATTACATTCAGTGCCGACTTTATATTTTCAGCTCGTTAATAGCTAACAAAACTTGGAAATGTCAACATTAATGTGCTTTCATAGTTCCTAAATATTTTTATGCACATGCACAAATTATCTGCTCTTTGATAACATACCAGAGCTGGGACGAATCCTCTTAAAATGGATTCAAATCACGAATCCGAATCACGTAATATGATTCGAATCACGAATACTCGAATAAAGGATTCGTAAGAGATAAATATGATTCGAATCAAAGATTCGAATCCTGTTATTTCGAATCACGAGTATAAATCCTTTAAGAATAAATTAGATTTTATTCTTTTTTTACAAGTATCAACATATAAATATCGGTACCAGTTGTTTTAGCAAAAATATTCAAAATCTAGTTATTTATTATTAACATTGAGCATCGTTGATAACAAACTAAATACCTAATGTACTGTTACTCTGATTAAAGATGTATTTGTGTGTTTCTGAACTTCACTTCAAATCAGTGTTTTGTACGCGTGGCGCATGAAGTAAAATTTCGAGTTTAGAAAAGCCCCGTGAAAATTTGTCTCGGGTCGCTGCGCGACCCTCGACAAATTTTCACGGGGCTTTTCTAAACTCGAAATTTTACTTCATGCTTAGTCTGGGAGTGGAAAACACTCGTTTAAAATTTTAAATTGAACTTTTATAAAAAACAACAAATAGTTAAATATTTAAAGGAAATAATCTGAATTTAGAATACGTATACTTTAAAGAAAAACCCTGTAAAACTGGGATAGTTAGAGAAAAGTCATGGAATTATATTCAAATTGACCAAAACACTAACACTAACAAAAAAGCCACATGATATTATTAAATTTGTCACACATTTTCATTTTCTCGCAGTGTGAGACGAAAGTGAAAATGAGTTGCTCTGTGTTTGAAAGTGATTAGAGTGGATAAAAGTGAAATATAAATCCCAATTTTTGAACTACATACTACGCTGAGTACGTTATAAACACAGTCTAAATTTTGACTGAATGCATCCAGTAATTTGTGAGTAGATTGAAAATTCTAATATAAACCGAGAGCCGCTGTACGGCATCAAAATCGCATCCATTGTTTTTCTTTTTTTTTGCGATCGCGGTCGTTCGGACTTATTTAATTTTTTTTGCCGATTAACCTATCGACTCAAAAGTCAATGAACTTAATTATAAATATAATCTAATAAAAATATATACTAGACAATTGAAAGTGCATATTAAAATTAATACAAATAAATTAACATAATAATATAAATTTATGTATTGTTAACTCCCCTGTCTTAACACATAAACCCTAATCCGTGGCCCGATTTGTGTGTTTTTTTCAAATCACCTTGACAGGCCCCTAGATAAATATCCCTGTCTTTCTTTGTGCGTTAGTGTAAAAATTTAACTACATACACAATGGGAGGACCTGGAAAGAAAAAGGACTCAAATGATAGCGACGCGGAAAACGATATAAAAAACATGACAGATTTAATAAAAGAATTCAGCAAATTAAAAGAGAGCGTGGAGTATATGTCAAATAAATTTGATGAAAATTCAAAACAGAACGAAGAATTGAAAGAATTACTAAAAGAATTTAAATCCGAAAATGAAAAATTAAGAAGAAAGGTAACCGAGTTAGAAGGTTGATGTGGCGAACTTGAGCAAGCACATCTAAGCAAAAGTATCACTTTAAATGGAATACCAAACCAAGGTAATAAAGAAGAAGTTGAGGATGTCGAGGAAATAACAAAAAAAAGTTATGAAAGCCATAAACTACAGAATTGGAAACACTGACATAGAAGAAATTTATAGAAAAGGAAAAGACGATAGTCCTATTGTTATTAAATTCAAATCTCAGCAAATAAGAGATAATGTTCTTGAAAAAAGAAAACAAATTAAATCCATTAAAGTAGCAGAATGTAAGCTAAATGGTCAATACAATGTGATATACTTTAATGAACTACTAACAAGCTATATAAGCAAGCTCTTTTATGAAGCACGTGGATTGAAAGATAAGGGTTATAGGTTTGTTTGAATAAAAAATGGGAACATTTTTGTAAGAGAAGATGAACAAACTAACATCATACAAATTAGGAAAATTTCTGATATTGAAAACATTAAAAAACAAGGTTAAGCGGCTAATAAAATGTATAATTTCTCGTATTAAAAAAAATGTTATCAAGATGGCGGTCCATAGTTTATATTTACTAAATATTAGAAGTTTAAAAAACAAATTCGATCATATCAAAACTTTACCTTTACTATATAAAAACTTAGATATTATTGCTATTACAGAAACCTGGCTTCACGATGAAGAGACTGCGTACTTTAATTTAACCGACTACAACGCTGTTTTCAATTGTAGAGAATCAAGGGGTGGTGGTCTTGTATTATATATAAAAAACAATATTCAATTCAAAATCACAATAAAAGCCGCAATATTAGGCATAGAAATTATAAAAATATTTTTAAGTTCATGCAACTCACATATAACACTTATATATAAACCACCTATTATAAATTGCAATAATTTGTGGAATCTACTAGAGCAACATATCTTAATAGAAAAAAGTAATCATATAATAATGGGCGACTTTAACATAAACCTGCTGCAAAACAATAATGTCACCAAAACATATCAACAAATAATACAAGAACAAGGGTACACTGTAGTAAACACCATTAATTCACAAAACCAAACTAGGGAAAATGCAATACTAGATCACATATTAACTACAAAAAACAATCAACATATTAAATGTAACATACAAAACACATCAATATTTATTTATTTATTTATTTATTATCCAACAGTTTACAATAAACTCATTACAGTATAACATGTTAACAGTAACATAAGCAAATTCGAGTGCGCTGTGACTTAAAATTATATTATAATTCTAAATAATAATAATAACATATCTGATCATAATCATCTGCGAATGGATAACAAATACACCAAAACCTCTATATGAAAAAGTGAATAAAATTAAAATAAACTATGATAAAATAAAATTCAAATTTAAAAATATCAACAAAAAATCAATACTCACATTTAAAGACTTAATAAACTGTTTAACAACGTTAATCAGAAACGAAACCAAAATATCTACTTTTAAAAGAAGACCTAATAATGAATGGGTAAATAAAGAAATTGTAGTATCCATTCGAGAAAGAGAAAAGTTGTACAAAAGACACAAAAATAACCCTGATAATGAAGTGCTGAAGACATCTTACATACAACAAAAAATGCTACTTTTGCTTTAATTAAGCATAGCAAAAGAACATACTATGAGAACAAAATAAAAACTGCAGAAGGAAATCAAAAGAAAACATGGTATGAAATCAATAAAATTTTGAATAAATCAAACAAAACTAAAGGCAATAGTATATCTGAAATAGCAGACTCTAGTGGAACAATACTAAAAGACGACAAAGATATAGCAAACGAAATTAACACATACTTCGCTACAATTTGAAAAAATCTCGCAAAACAGTTTCACTTACAGCAAAATACTCTGCAAAAACACATATTAACAAACGCCAAATTCAAAGACAGTACTGAAGAGGAGATACTAGGAATTATTAACAACCTTAAAACATACTCAGCGCCCGGTAAAGACGGAATTACAAATGTTTTGATAAAACACCTCGCAGATGAAATTGCTCCCATACTATGCAAACTAATAAACACAATATTATCATCAGGTTTATATCCAAATGAATTGAAAAAAGTAGTCATTACACCAATCCACAAAAAAGGCAACCTATCCAACCCTGAAAACTACCGACCGATTGCACTATCATCAGCTATAGCAAAAATAACAGAAAACGTAATACTGACGCGACTACAAAATCATATCTACCGTCACAAAATCATAAGCCCAAAGCAATATGCTTATCAAAAAAAAAAACGCGGAACTATAACAGCATGCATAGACATAACATATAAAATACAAACTGAACTCGACCAACATAACTACGTGCTTATAATTTTTATTGATTTAAAAAAAGCCTTCGATACTATCGCACCAACACTTCTAGTAGATAAATTAAATCAACTTGGGATCCGAGGAAAAGAACTCAACATTATAAATACCTACTTAAAAGGAAGAAGACAGCAAACAAAAGTAAACAACACTCTCAGTGACTCACAAACCCCAGAATATGGACTACCACAAGGTGCAGTGCTACCGCCGACATTGTATATCACGTACATCAATGATATATTCGAGTTGAACATTACTGGCAACATATATGTTTACGCTGATGATACAGGCACCCTCTTTAATGGAAAAGACCTAAATCAATTAGAACGTAAGGCCAATGAGGAATTAGATGTTGTAACAAAATGGTTCTCAGATAATAACTTGACAATAAATAGTACCAAAACAACATACATGCTTCTTGCACAAAAAAACAAAGCTAAACGAGACTTAAGCATCAAAGTACAAAACACCACCATTAACAAAACAACAGAAGTTAAATATTTAGGACTAACAATAACAGACGATTTCAAATGGGACAAACACATAGAACTCTTAACAAAAAAGACAAGGGCAGCGACTGGTGTTATATATAGAGCACACAATCTTATACCATTGCACTCAAAAAAGAGCATATATAACACTCTATTTACATCCAGAGTAAATTATTTATGTTGCATATGGGGTGGGACAAGTGCTTATAACATCAATACAATTCAAAGACAGCAGAATAAAATGTTAAAAGTTAAATACAACCTCGATAGATACACGCCTACAATACAACTGTATGAAATTATACCTGAATTGACTATAACCGACAGAATTATCTTAGAAAGATGCATAGCTATACATAAAATCATAAATAGCGAGAATTTAAACATTGAGATAAAAAAAAACAAAGAAATACATGACCACAATACACGCAGGAAAAGTGATCTTATCATCCAACAAAATTCAACCGATATCTTAAATAATAGTATGTTTGTTTCGGGAATAAAGTATTATAACAACTTACCTACCACAATAAAGCAATTAAAGGACACAAACAAGTTCAAGGATAAAGCTAAGATTCATTTTATAAAAAAAAATCATTACATATCGATCAGCCATCATCATCATAATCACTCCAACATCATAAACCGTATGTGTATATATGTATAATTTTACTAATCTAGAGAAATTCTCCAGTACCAGAATTGTTTTATTTTAAATCAATTTCTGTTGGAGATAAATTCTAATAATAAAAATGGGGTATTTGAAATAAAACAACGCAGTTGGGAGGGTTTCACTTTTATTGTTGAACACTGCAACATGTTTCATCACACAGTGGCTTCATCAGGCAGATGAAATAAATATTCATTATTTCATCTGCCTGATGAAGCCACTGTATGGTGAAACATGTTGCAGTGTTCAACAATAAAAGTGAAACCCTCCCAACTGCGTTGTTTTATTTCAAATAGTATTATGGAGTTTCATCATGTATCCGCCTCATCAATTAAATATAAAAATGGGGGTTTAAATGCTGGATGAGATATTATCTCACCTTGCATCTATTCCACCAAACAAACAAACAAAAAAAAAAAAATCAGCAGGCAAATTACAAAACACGTAAAAATTTATAAAATTAACTTAAATATTGACAACAACAATGGAAACAATTTAACAAAATGAGGGTTTCCCACAAAAGAATGTTATATTAAAAAGCTCGGGAAACAAATCTTGAATCAGGGAAATGTCGGAAAACTTTAATATTTCAGATTGTGGCTACCATGTCAGTTTTACTTCTAATAATGTTCAACAAAATTTTGAAAACTAGATAATTATCTTTAAAAACATTTTCATTCATTTAATGTTCTTATCAAAGCAATTAGTTTGAAGTTTCGAACGAGCGTTTCCACTCCCAGACTAAGCATGAAGTAAAATTTCGAGTTTAGAAAAGCCCCGCGTAGAAAATTTGTCGAGGGTCGCGCAGCGACCCGAGACAAATTTTCACGGGGCTTTTCTAAACTCGAAATTTTACTTCATGCGCCACGCGTATAAAACCGTGATTTAACGAGAAATTTAAAAACACAAAAGACATTTTTCATGCTAATCCTCACAATTAATTAGAATTATTTTTGACGATTCAAATCCCTTTGTAAGGATTCGAATCCTTTTATAAATATTCGAATCCTTTTATAAATATTCGAATCCTTTTATAAGGATTCGAATCACCCGCATTTGGATTCGAATACGAATCCTCTTATAAAAATGTAACGAATCCGGATCACGAATCCAGTTGAGCTAAAGTATTCGTATGCCTCTATGAATCCTCTAATAGGATTCGAATCCTGAATGATTCGAATCCTGCCCAGCTCTGTAACATAGATATATTTAAGTAAAATTTTTGCAAAAAGTCGATATTAAATTTATTTCCTTTTTTTATTTTATAAATATTTTGCAAACAACAATTTTTTGCAATACAAACCTCAGTTATTTGTGTTAATTATATTAATCTTTAAATTTCACTTCTTAAAATTTTAATATTTACATCCTGGTTTTAATAACATTTTATACAATTCAAATAAAACAAACTTTATTTAGTCTACACGTTAAATATTTCAATAACATGGTAACAGTGTTTAAAATTAAACTTAGGTTTATATTCTTTCTTTAAAAAATTGATAACAGCCGTTAATTTTTTTACAACACTTATATAATTGTATTTTCCACATATTGACAGTATTTCAAACTGAATTTAGGTTAATATTATTTCTTTAAAAATTTACAACAGCCTTTAATTCTTTAACGAAACTCATTTAATGATCCTTATAATTTTCCATCTATTAAGAAATTAGACAATTAAAATATTATTGTAATTAAGTTTGTTTTATTTAAATCGTATGAAATGTTATTCAAAACAGGATGTATACAGTCTGTTTGATTTATTGTGACACAGCACATATGTCCGTTATTAGTACAGATAGAAAGAAAAGTTAAAGACAAAAGTTTTAGTATTTTTTATGATCTATTCAATCATAATATCAGAAAAACAGTTGAAAATCAAATAAACACGTGAAAGCTATTAGTTTCATTTTCTTTAATGGAACACCCTGTATATTTTATTTATTTCAAATAGGCATTAATATTAGCCTTATAATGATACCACATAAGTACCCCTTTATTATAGAAATAACACGACAATTGCCAATAAATGAAATTTATCAGTTGACATGAATAACTATTTAAAGTGTCTGTTCAAAGTGACGTCCGTTGTTTGCAATACATTCTTCACATCTCTTTATTAAATTTCGTCGTGCTTTTTGCAACATCCGTGGTGTTATTTGGCCACATGCCATACGAATACGATTTTTCAGATCGTATAGATTTTCTGGACGAGGAACATAAACTTTTTGCTTTAAAAATCCCCAAATAAAAAAATCTAAAATAGACAGATCTGGCGATCTTGCTGCCCAGTTTATGGGGCCACCATTTGCAATCAATTTCAAATCAAACTTTCTTTCCAAAATATCTTTGACATTTCTTGCGTTATGTTGAGGAGCTCCATCTTGTTGGAACCACATATCTCGACGTATTTCTAGGGGGATATCATCTAAATAATCTTCAAATTCTATCGTAAGAAAGTTGACATATCGCTCCGCATTCAACGTTCCTTGATAAAAAATGGTCCTATTATGGTATCACCTAACACACCAAGCCACACATTAACTGCAAATTTTTGCTGGAATCTGCATTCTCGAATTTGACGTGGATTCTCAGTATCCCAGTAATGGTCGTTTTTTCGGTTGGAGATTCCGTTGTTGTTGAAATTTGATTCATCACTCCAAAGAATTAAATTTAATAAATGTTGATTGTTGCTAAGCCAATTACAGAATACTATCCTCCTGTCAGCATCACCATCTCTTAAACCTTGTACTAACTTAATTTTATATGGTCTCATTTTATGTTTTCTCAGAATAGAAAATATTTTATGCATACTTATTCCTAAGTCAGCCGCTGCTTCGCGTATTGAATTACGTGGATGTGCTCTAAAATAGGCCAATATCAATACTTCATTATTATCTTCTCTTTCTTGTCTTCTCCTTTGTAATTTATTATTAAAACACCCATTTCTCCGTAAATTTTGTTCAAGTCTTGCAAAAGTGCAATAATGTGGTTGTCTTCTTTCTGGATACATGTTTCCATAAGTGATACTAGCTTCTCTAGAATTATCGTTGCATCTTACGAAGACCTTTAGCATATCCATTTTTTCATCATTAGAATAGTAATTATCACCCATCTCTAAAGATTTGAATCAACAACACGCAAGACGGGAAGTTACTACACCACTTTGACATTAAAGCGTTAACAAATTGTTTTATGTCAATTGTTATCCATGGCAACTGATAAATTTCATTTATTTGCAATTGTCGCGTTATTTGTATAATGAAGGGGTACTTATGTGGTATCATTATAAAGCTAAGGTTATTACCTATTTGAAATATACAAAATATACAGGGTGTTCCATTAAAGAAAATGAAGCTAATAGCTTTCACGTGTTTATTTGATTTTCAATTGTTTTTCTGACAATGCTACTGAATAGATCATGAAAAATACTAAAACTATTGTCTTTAACTTTTTTCTATCTGTACTAATAACGGACATATGTGCTGTGTCACAATTAATCAAACAGACTGTATATTTAAATTTTAAGAAATAGTAAAATTATACAATAATATTTTAATTGTCTAAATTCTTAATATATGGAAAATTATAAGGAACATTAAATGAGTGTCGTTGGAGAATTAAAGGCTGTTGTCAATTTTTAAAGAAATAATATAAACCTATATTTAGTTTATATTATTTCTTAGAAAATTGACAACAGCCTTTAATTCTTTAACGACACTCATTTAATGTTCCTTATAATTTTCCATATATTAAGAATTTAGACAACTAAAATATTATTGTATAATTTTATTATTTCTTAAAATTTAAATATATACATCCTGTTTTTAATAACATTTCATACGATTTAAATAAAACAAACTTTATTTAGTCTACACGTTAAATATTTCAATAACATGTTGGCAGTGTTTCAAATTTAAGATTATATTCTTTCTTTAAAAAAATTGACAACAGCCGTTAATTTTTTACGACACTCATATAATTGTAATTATGATTTTCCACATGTTGACAGTGTTTCAAACTAAATTTAGGTTTATATTATTTCTTTAAAAATTGACAACAGCCTTTAATTCTTTATCGACACTTATTTAATGTTCTTTATAATTTTCCATAGATTAAGAATTTAGACAATTAAAATATTATTGAATAATTTTATTATTTCTTAAAATTTAAATATTTACATCCTGTTTTGTAAAACATTTCATACGATTTAAATAAAACAAACTTTATTTAGTCTACGCATTAAATATTTCTATAAAATCCGAACAGATTTACATCCGAAAGTGTTTACAATGAATAAAACGATTATCGTCCGAGATTTATGTTTTTTCTGCATTCACGAAAATAACGCAAATATTTATAGATCTCAATAAACTTGTCTTTCGGAATGCCAAACAGAAAACCCGGTTGCGTTCGGCCGTTACGAAATCGAAAACGCGAAACCGCTCTGGTCCGATAATAAAATATTAACAGTCTGTTTATGTACCCGCGTGAATTGGTTTATTGCGCGAAATTTATTATGCGCAAAAAATCGTTTGCAGTACGATTTTTTACAATATTTTTTTATTGCTGAAAATTTACAGTGAAAAATCGTAGTATGTATACGTAAAAGAAACATTCCCTGGATGTATATTTTAGCCAATTTGTTGAAACTAATTTCGTTAGGTTAAGTTTACAGTTTATGTATTATATATAAGTAAATCTTTATTATTTGAGAAATTGTACATTACATGTAATATAATGATAATAAAACATAATATTTTCTGATGTATTCTCAAATAAGGGCTATCGACCGTAGGTCTTTCTGCCATTTATGAAAAATGGATTTTCCGTTGATAAATAAAAGAATTGTCATATATATTGCACAAAATTTATCATACGCAAACAAATCGTTTTGAATACCTTTTTTTTTCAAGATTTTGTCCTGTCTGAAAATATGCAGTGAAAAATCGTGATATTAAATAATACTTATGTGTACCTAAAAGAAACATTCAATATATCGTTATTTAAGCCAATTTTGTGAAATTGTAATTTCATTAACCTATTAACGGCCGAACAATTGTAGAGTTAATTCTAAAAGTTGATTTTAGGTAAAATTCTACACTTCTTTTTATGACTTCTACGAATGACTTATTCTATTACATACTGTGAATTTTCCTTTTAAATAAACATAATGTATACGCTGTAAATGTAAGACATTCGTCAATTTTGTATAAAAACGTGCAATATAAAGTTTAGAACGAGTATTTCCACTCCCAGACTAAGCATGAAGTAAAATTTCGAGTTTAGAAAAGCCCCGCTTAGAAAATTTGTCGAGGGTCGCGCAGCGACCTGAGACAAATTTTCACGGGGCTTTTCTAAACTCGAAATTTTACTTCATGCGCCACGCGTATAAAACACTGAAATATTGTGAAGTTAGAAATACACTGAAAACATTTTATTTTAAATGAGTAATAATTGAAATATTTAAATAACAAAATATTTTTTAACATACATTTTCAAGTCAAGTCAAATAATATAATATATCAAATTAACTTATTTAGTAATTTAATTAACATAAAATTATTAATGTTGCGTACATGCATCAATGGCGCCTAATGGGTTAATTGTCAATCAATTTTAAATCTTTAATTTGGTTGGCGTTCACTTTGTGGTACATCTTCATAACAATTTAATTAAAACACTTAACTTTGTTTTACCACTTTATTTAAATAAAAGTGGTAAAACGAAGTTAAGTGTTTTAAATATTTAATTGATGAGGCGGATACATGATGAAACTCCATAATACTATTTGAAATAAAACAACACAGTTGGGAGGGTTTCAACAATAAAAGTGAAACCCTCCCAACTGTGTTGTTTTATTTTAAGTGTTTTAATTAAATTGCAATCAATTTTAGTTTTCTTCGACGTTACAACAAAGTCTAATAATTTTTCCACAACCTCTGAATTTTATTAAAATCCCGAAATAATATAAAATAACATATGATTTCATTAAAATCTTGCCAAACATCTACTATCGTAATATTCGTACATGTGAATGAGGGATATTATAAAATGCAACATTGCGCATAATATATAAAATTACGAAATATTCATGCAAAATGCCAACAATATGTCTTATTTTATAGGACAACTTAGAACAATAAATATACATTGAAACAACTACTTCCCGTGCAAAAACGTATTATATTTCTTCACCTGAAGAAGCTACAGTGTAGTGAAACAATTGTAGTGAGTTAAATAAAAAGTTGAAAATCATAAATAGTCTGCTATTATACACTGGCGAAAGAAATTAACGCATCACATTAATTTTTTTAATTTAAAAATAAAGTTTTGATGTTTAAAAACAACAAAAATAACAACAAAACCAACTGAACTATAATAATGATTTTCAACACATTTTCTTTCATTAATGACTAAAATAATGTCATAAATAAAAAGAGGAAAAAAGTTAACATGTGATTATAAGACTTAATATCTAGTGTTTCCTCCTCTTGCTCGAATAACTGCCTGACAACGACGGCTCATACTGTTAATTAATGATCCAATTTCATCCTGGTTAATATCTTCCCAAATTTCCTGCAATCTTTGTCCAAGCTCTTGTTGATTGCTTGGACGCCGAGGAAGTGCTCTAAGGCGTCTGCCCATCGCGTCCCATAGGTGTTCGATCGGATTAAGATCGGGACTCCTGGCTGGCCATTGCATTGTGTTAATACCCACTAGGTCAAGATACTGTTGTACAATTCGGGCACTGTGTGGTTTTGCATTGTCATGCATAAGCAGGAAATCGTTTCCTCCAAAGGGAGCAAAAGGCATTACGGATGGTTGCAATATAAGACGCTGCCGTGATGCTTCCTCTTGGTATGACCACCAACTCCGTACGAGCCTCTAAAGTGATACCACCCCACACCATAACAGAGCCTCCACCAAACATAACAGTCGGAACAAAGTTACACTGCGCATAACGTTCACCTGGCCGTCTGTACACATGCATTCGTCTGTCACTGCCGTGAAGACAAAATCTGGACTCGTCGCTAAACATAACATTAGCTCAATCGGCCTGTAACCAGTTTACATGTTCTTGCGCAAATGTTAGCCTGGCTCTGCGATGGTCTGCGGTTAATTGCGGTCTTTTTGCCGCTGTTTTCGGAGTTAAATTAAAACCACGTAACCTTTTTCTGATGGTAACGGAACTTACATGAACATTGTGGATCTCTGCGAGCATATTTTGTAGCCTAGGAGCCGTAATAAACCGTTCGCGTAACGTCTGCATCATTAAAAAACGGTCTTGAACAGCCCGTTCTCCCTTGTCCTGGCCTTCTTGAGTATGCCTGAGTTTCCCGATGTCTCTTCAAGACACGGGATACGGTCGATTGATTAACACCAAGACGTTGACTGATGTAACGCTGACTCCTACCTTCTTCTGCAAGTGTAACCACAATCACAGCTTCTTCACTGCTTAAATTAAGATTCGGACGTCTATCCATATTCATTCTTCACTATTTACCACTTAATTTTAACAATTACTTGAAAACAAACTCAAAAAGAAATTTTATATGAACCTTTCTTACAGTCAGAATAATGAAAAGTGCTTCATTTTATTTATTAAAAGAAAACCATGAGAACAAAAGACAAAACAAAACATGTAAAACAGCATGCTTGATAAGATTTCTTATTGTAAATATATGTTTGTGTTCAAAGAAAACTCGATTCCAAGATATCAACAAAATCACAAATGATGCGTTAATTTCTTTCGTCAGTGTATTAAGTAAAAACGTATTGTTTGCATTTTACACGAAAAGTTAGTAATTTTATATATTCTGTATAAAATGTGTAAACCATAAGAAGCGTAAGCTTATTTTCTCGAATTCAAATAGTTTTGAATTTGAATTATTCTTGCAACATTGCAACTCACATAACCAAAAAAATGTAATGACAACTAAATCGTTAGTAACTTGTTTTTACAACCGAGCCTACTGTGGTGAGAATAAAATGTGGACAGAGTTTAAGTATTATTGAAATAACGTTTTATGTTTCAAGCATTATATTAATAAATTTTGTTCAAATGAAATCTTTAGTCATGGTAAATTTAATGGCAAAGATTGTTGAAATGAAACGCTTAAACTAGATTTTATTTCAGTAAACCTACATATGAAACATAAGCAGTATATTTTGGACTTCACATGAAATCAGTGTTTTATACGCGTGGCGCATGAAGTAAAATTTCGAGTTTAGAAAAGCCCAGAAAATTTGTCTCGGGTCGCTGCGCGACCCTCGACAAATTTTCACGGGGCTTTTCTAAACTCGAAATTTTACTTCATGCTTAGTCTGGGAGTGGAAAATTCATGTTACACAACTATTAGAACCTATAATAATAACCACCGATTTCTTAAAGAAAATGTAAATCAAGCACAAACCGAAGTTATTTTCACAATCTTTCGTTAATTTTCTTGTTGTTATTTATTTATGAGTCTAGTGATGTTAATGGTTTTAATAGTTATTTAACAAGGATCTTCCAATCCTTGGTTAAGCAAGAAGCAAAATTTTGAGTTTAGAAAAGCCTAAACGTTGAATGTATAAAATAATACTCAAATTTGTTAAGTTCTTAAAATTATAAGAATATTTTAAACTTCGCTTGAAAACAGTGTTTTATACGCGTGGCGCATGAAGTAAAATTTCGAGTTTAGAAAAGAAAATTTAGAAAATTCACGAAAGTTGTTCCTTTACTTCTGCTATCCCTTGACCTAAGTTTTGATTCTTATCATAAATATTCGTACCCAACGCCTCAAGGGGTGGGGCATCGGGTACGAAAATTGTTAAGATTTAAAAAAAAAATGCGAACATTTATGAAAAGAATCAAAATTTAGGTCAACTAAACTCAAAACTGTTGGCATTTCATCATAATCATAATCAACATCTATTATATGCTGACGATTTAAAAATTTACTCAACAATTGGTACCCTTGATGATTGCCTCCACTTGCAGAACTCACTGGATAGTATCTCGAACTGGTGCACTGTTAATAAACTGAACTTAAATAGTGATAAATGTAAATTCATGTCTTTCACAAAAAAATCCAAACCCATTGTATTTTCGTATCTAGTTAGTAATAAAACCCTCGAGCAAGTCAAATTCTTTAAAGATTTAGGTGTTATCTTCGATAACAATTTCACATTCAATCCCCATGTACAGTCCCTTACAAAGAGCGCATTTAGAGCAATAGGTTTTATACATCGGAACTCAGCCAACTTACGTGATCTTAGTGCTTTAAAGGCGTTATTTAACGCTTACGTTCGGTCCAAGTTGGAATATGCGTCCTTAATATGGTTTCCGCAGAATCAACAGCAGATACGGCTTGTTGAAGGGGTTCAACGAAAATTTCTCAAATTTCTCTACTTTAAAAGTGAAGGTTGCTACCCTATTAGAGGGTATAATCATATGTTGTTGATTGAGAAATTTAACGTTGAATTACTTCACTGCCGACGCCTCAATGCAGGCATTGTTTTTTTGCACAAGCTAATGCGCCACAAGATAGACTGTTCTTGCCTATTGCAACTGGTGGGACTGCATATTCCAACTTTTAACAGTAGGCAAAAACCTACATTTAGCATTACCTCATTTCGAAATAACTTTGGATCAAAATCACCCGTACACATTAGCTGTAATATATTCAATAGTTTGCCTGTCACTTGTGACATATTTCATGACTCATTAGAATCAATTTTGCTCTATGTTTAATTGTTAATTTAATATGTAACATAAAAGTTAACAGTAGTATAAATGAAATTGCCAATTCTTGGTTGCAGAACACTTCAAACACCAAAAGTGCGATTCTTTTCGCAATCTACAACAAGTTAGTCTTACAAAGACTATATCAAACACTCATTGAAACAACTACTTCCCGGGCTAATACCCCGACGGACATTGAATTATACAACAAGTGTTTGCTGTTACATACAGTAACCTACTGCAAATGTAACAATTTGGGTCAAATTATTCAGGCCATCTATAGACGCGTTTCGAGTTGTTGTAGATTGCGAAAAGAATCGCACTTTTGGTGTTTGAAGTGTTCTGCAACCAAGAATTGGCAATTTCATTTATACTAATGTTTGAACGGTAACGTGACCGCCAGTCTAAGGTGTCAAATTGTTTAGAGGGAATGGCAAAGCTATACTGAGGAGAGATAAATCTCGAAACGCGTCTATAGATGGCCTGAATAATTTGACCCAAATTGTTATATTTGCAGTAGGTTACTGTATGTAACAGCAAACACTTGTTGTATAATTCAATGTCCGTCGGGGTATTAGCCCGGGAAGTAGTTGTTTCAATGAGTGTTTGATATAGTTTTTGTAAGACTAACTTGTTGTAGATTGCGAAAAGAATCGCACTTTTGGTGTATAAAAGTTAACATTTTATTGATTAGGCATACCATTTATTTTGTTTATTATTATTTGTTAAGTATCATATTATTCTACTATATTATTGTACATATTGCCTTGTAATTAGGATTTTTCCTGTTGGGTAATAAATAAATATTATTATTATTATAATTATTATTATTATTATTATTATAATCACGACAAATCGTCGAGAATTTAAAAATTAGCGAAAATCGCGAAGAATTTATGAAAAGTGTTAATATTTTTGAATGTTTCTTCTGCACGGATTTCATATCGTGCAATCGGCGTTTCAAAATTCTGACAGTTTTCCAATTTTTTCTTTTAATTTTAACAATTACGACACTTTTTATGAGTTTTCGTTAATTTAAAAAATCTTGGCAATTTTCGTGTATTTCGAAAATATTCGGGTCATTTACGAAATCCACGAAAATTGCCAAGATTTTTTAAATTGACGAAAACTCATAAAAAGTGTCCACATTTTAAAATTAAAAAAAAATAGATAACTGTCAGAATTTTGAAACGCCGATTGCACGATAAGAAATAAATAAATGTAAATCCGTGCAGAAGAAAAAATTCATGAAGATAAGGGCTAGGAAAAATGATTCAAATTCAACACCGGCAAAAACAGTGAAATAAGAAAAATGTCTTGCTAAAATAAACTATCATATTTTTGATAGGTAATTTTAGTAAGACATTTTTACTTTTTTCACTGTTTTTGCCTGTGTTGAATTTGATTAACTTTTCCTAGTCAGAGTTGTAAAAATTCAACAAATTACAATAGTTTAGGTATAAAACTTAATACTAGCTTTAATCTAATAACTAAGGGTTGAATAGAATCCAAAAAGTTGTTAGAATTAAAACTACTTATACAAAAAAAAAATCAAGAGAACTTATTCTTTACAAAATAGAAAGACTGTTATTCCTTACTTCACTTTTTATTTTTATGTTAGATGTACATTTCGAGACACAAGGTGCTCATTATCAATAACAAACTAATCTTAAAACTATGTGCGCGGTATATATAGTTGACGGGTTATCGGAAAAACCAAAAAGTAATTAAACCTATTGTTAGCGGCTAAAGATTCGAGATGGGTGTCGGTGTCATTATATTATCTGCGGGGTGGGACGGCGCGGGCGGCTTATGGATCGGGAAGTTGGTCGGTAGGATTACATTCACTGCAAGATTATTTTTGGGTAACAAATCTAATAATGGATTAACTAAGGGACTAAGATCGAAATTCAGCAAAACATTTTTATTTTTATACATTTCAATGGATTCAAGCATATTTAATCTACGATGACTTGATTGCTTTAAAAGTTTAATATTGTTTACCGAGAATGTGTGTCCTGTTTCAATTAAATGGTGTGCAACTGCTGATTTGTCCGGGTTTTGAATTTTAAAATAATACTGGTGTTCTTTAAATCTTTTTAATATGTTACGTTGTGTTTGACCTACGTATATTTTATTGCAATTGTTGCAGTTTATTGAGTAAATTCCGGATTTTTCTAGGTGGTTTGTTTTAGTGAATGTGTTGCCAAGTAAACATTTTAATTTTGTGTTGACATAAAATGCAGGAGAAAGGTTGAATTTATTCAATAAACCACCAATTTTCATACAAGTTGCTGGGTGGTACACGAATCTAGCATACTTTTTTGGGGCGGCTTCCTTTGAGTTGGTTAGTGTGGTATTTGAAATAATTTTATGATTCCTAATTTGTTTGTTAATTAATCTATTGATTGTGTCAATGCTGTAATTTAATGAAATGCCTATGTTCTTGATTAAACTAAATTCCTTTTCCCTATTTTCTTTGGATAATGGTATGTTTATTGCTCTAAAAATCATGCTGTTAAAAGCTGCTAATTTGTGTTTAAAAGGAGAAGACGAAGATGAGTGGATGTAATTAAATGTGTGTGTGTTTTTTCTGTAAATGTTGAATTCTATTTTTGTATTATTGTTTTTTATCAAAAGTAAATCTAAAAGGGGGATTTGATTGTTTTCTTCTATTTCGTGAGTAAAGTTAATACTAGGGAAAAGTTTATTTAAATTTAATGTTATGTCTTTCATATCTGTGTCTGTTTTAACTATTGCAATAATATCATCTACGTATCTATACCAAACCCTCGGAAAGTTAGGGATTGTTGCCTTACTTATTCTTGAATTCCTTTCATTTTTGAATTTTCTTTTATGTTTAGTTGTAAACATTTTAAATCACGGATTGTCCTTTCTGTGTTTAAATATTGTAATTAACCCAACATCACAAACCAACTTTAAACAATTCATAAAAAAACTGACGATCATCCACAGGATTAAGTATTGTTTAATCCCATGGCGAACGCAAATGATACATTGCATAACAAATTCAGTGATGTGAATATAAAGTAACCTTGCATGCACCAAACTAAAGTTTCCAATTGAGTCATATTTACTTCAATGTTGCGAATTTCACGTTTCATTAAACCTTATGCTGCATGTATACTGAAACAATTCAAATTTACTAATTTTTAAATAAAGTATTTAACAGAGCTGGGACGAATCCTCGTAAAAAGGATTCGAATCACGAATCCGAATCACCTAATATGATTCGAATCACGAATACTCGAATAAAGGATTCGTAAGAGATAAATATGATTCGAATCAAAGATTCGAATCCTGCTTTTTTTAATCACGAATACAAATCCTTTAAGAATAAATTTGATTTTATTATTTTTTTGCAACCATTAATATTTAAATATCGTTACCAGTTGTTTTAACAAAAATATTCAAAACCTAATTATTTATTATATACACTGAACATCGCTGATAACAGAATAAATATCTGATTCCCTGTTACTCTGATTTAAGATGTATTTGTGTGTTTCTGAACTTCACTTTAAATCAATGTTTTGTACGCGTGGCGCATGAAGTAAAATTTCGAGTTTAGAAAAGCCCGAAAATTTGTCTCGGGTCGCTGCGCGACCCTCGACAAATTTTCACGGGGCTTTTCTAAACTCGAAATTTTACTTCATGCTTAGCCTGGGAGTGGAAACACCCGTTCAAAACTTCAAATTGAACTCTATTATAAAATCGACGAATGCCTGAAATTTACGTAAATAATAAATTTATCGAATATCATTAAAACCGGGAAAGTCATAGAATTATATTCAAATTGACCAAAACACTAACAAAAAAGCCATATGATATTATTAAATTTGTCAAAATCAGCAGGTAAATTACAAAATACGTAAAAATTTGTAAAATTAAATTAAATATTGACAAAAACAATGAAAACAAATTAAAAAAATAGGGGTTTTATTTTGTTAATTTTTTTTTTCATTGTTTTTGTCAATATTTAATTTAATTTTACAAATTTTTACGTATTTTGTAATTTACCTGCTGATTTTGACAAATTTAATAATATCATATGGCTTTTTTGTTAGTGTTTTGGTCAATTTGAATATAATTCCATGACTTTCCCGGTTTTAATGATATTCGGTAAATTTTTTTTTATTTACGTAATTTTCAGGCATTCGTCGATTTTATAATAGAGTTCAATTTGAAGTTTTGAACGGGTGTTTCCACTCCCACGCTAAGCATGAAGTAAAATTTCGAGTTTAGAAAAGCCCCGTGAAAATTTGTCGAGGGTCGCGCAGCGACCCGAGACAAATTTTTGGGCTTTTCTAAACTCGAAATTTTACTTCATGCGCCACGCGTACAAAACATTGATTTAAAGTGAAGTTCAGAAGAAAGTTATGTTAAAAGGTGAGGGAAAAAAATCTTGAAACGGGGAAATGCCTGAAAAATTTAACATTTCAGATTGTGGCTGGCTACTTTAAAAACATTTTCAGTCATTTAATGTTCTTATTAAAGCATTCAGTTTGAAGTTTCGAATGAGCGTTTCCACTCCCAGACTAAGCATGAAGTAAAATTTCGAGTTTAGAAAAGCCCCGTGAAAATTTGTCGAGGGTTGCGCAGCGACCCGAGACAAATTTTCTGGGCTTTTCTAAACTCGAAATTTTACTTCATGCGCCACGCGTACAAAACAGTGATTTAACGAGAAATTTAAAAACACACAAAAGACATTTTTCAAGGTAATCCTCACAATTAATACGAATTATTTTTGACAATTTAAAACCTTTTGTAAGTATTCGAATCCTTTTATAAATATTCGAATGCTTGTATAAGGATTCGAATCACCTACATTTGGATTCGAATACGAATCTTCTTGAGAAAATGTAACGAATCCGGATCACGAATCTAGTTGAACTAAAGTATTCGAATGCCTCTTTTGAATCCTTTAAAAGGATTCGAATCCAGTATTTAAATCCTGAATGATTCGAATCCTGCCCAGCTCTGGTATTTAAACACACGTATTAAAAGAGCGATTCATTTCGCAATCTTTAACGAATTTGTGTTACAAAGACTAATTCAAACACTTATTGAAGTAGTTTTAATAAGTGTTTGAATAAGTCGATAGAGAGATTCTGCTCTTTGAATATTTTTAAAATATTCTACACCCAAGCATAAGCAATTTCACTCCAATTTTATGTTATAGTTTAGTCATAAGTGTGAACAAAATTGCCAATATTTGGTTGTAGAATACTTCCAAATATTAAAAGTGCGATTCTTCGCGCAATCTTTCAATTAGTGTTCGATTTTTTTTTCTTTTTTAGAAAATAATTTTATTTATTTCAGTGTTTCAATTACACGTATATATATGTATATTATTTGTATGATATTTATTTGTTTGATGTATCGTCTGTAGTTGTCGCTGTTGGAGTTCCTTCCTTCTGTCCTCGCCTCGTGATTCTCGGTTGTAGGACCAGATCTCGGGCTAGCGGTATTGAAGGATGTTTGCATGTTTTCATTCTGTTTTATTGTAATTCGTTGTTTAGTAGTTTATTCTTTAATTTCAATTTGTAGGGTACATATTTTTATGATTTTATGTATTGTGGTATGTTATTGTATATTTTGATTATGTCTGTTTTAAGGTGTTGGGTGTATTTTTTTGTTCTATATTTTTCTGTTCGGAGGTCTGACTTTCTTCTTGTTTTATATTTGTGTGTATTCTTGTACTAATCACGTCTTGTTCGGGTGTATTCTGATTCGCGTTTTAATTAAATTATTGTTTTGTATTTTGTATAAGAATAGTAAGTTGTTATATGTTATCATTTTCTTTATGTTTAGTTCTTGTGTAATTTCATATATCTTTTTAGTGCTTGTTCTTTTTTCCAGTATGTACAATATTTTCAGGATTTTGTTTTGTTGTCTTTGTAGCTTAATGATGTTTTTGCTAGTAGTATCTCCCCAAATTATTATAAGATAATTGATGGTCGAAGTGAACCATGCGTGGTAGATACATTTCTTTTTATTGTTTGGGATGAATCTCCTGATTTTCCACATGGCACCGATTAGTTTGGAGTTCTTCTGTGTTAATTTATTTATGTGGTCGTCCCATTTCAAAGTGTTGGTTATTTTTAATCCTAGGTATTCTGTTTGTTTTACTTCTTTTATGAGTTTTCCATTGATTTTTATTTGGAGGTTGATGTGATGTTTGTGTCTATTGAATATTATATAGGTCGTTTTTTCTTCATTGATGGTCAATAAATTGTTGTAATACCACTTTTCTAAAAGTTTTGTATCTGCGCAGATTTGTTGTTTTATTTCTTGTTGGTTTATCCCAGAATATACTAAACAAGTATCGTCTGCATATATAAAGGGGGTTCCATTTAGTTTTAGTTCCATGATGTCGTTGGTGTACAGAATGTATATGATTGGTGGTAGGTTTCCTCCCTGGGGTATTCCATATTCTGCGTAGTTGGTTTTGCTCGTATTCTCTCCTATTTTCGTTTTTTGTGGTCTGTTCGTTAGGTATGTGTGTATTAAATTTTACTCGTTCCCTTTTATTCCTATGGCGTTTAGTTCTTCGACTAGCATTGATTTAGATATTGTATCGAATGCCTTCTTCATGTCAACAAAGATGGTTACTACTATTTTCTTATTGTCCAGGTTTGATTTTATGGTGTCGATTAATTCGTATGCTGTTGATAGTGTTCCTGAATTTTATTGGAATGCGTATTGCTGGTGGTAAATGATTTTATTTCTAGTATTTTATTTAATGTTTATAGGAGAGATATTGGTCTATAACTATCAGGTTTTGTTCTGACTCCTTTTTTATATATTGGTATTATAACAGTGTTCTTCATATAGTCCGGGTATGTTCCTTGGTTTAGTACAATATTTGTTATTTTTGTTATGATTGGTGTTAGAGTATCTTTGTTTTGTTTGATAATGTCGTTTGTGATGTTGTCGAATCCGGGTGCTTTTCTGTCTTTTAAATTATTTATTATTTGGTTTATTTCGTTGCATGTTATTGGTGTGAATTTCATTTGTTGGACTTTTGGTAATGTTGTTGTGGTTGTTTCTGGTTTTGTGTTTGCTTGGTTTATTTGTTTTTCAGCCAGAGTTTTACCTATTTCTGCAAAGTATGTATTTATAATATCAGCCATTTCTATCTCGTTATCTGTAATAATCCCATTGTGGTCGACAATTTCCTTGATTGTATTTTTTTGTTTTTCTTTTTTATTTGTTTGTTCGTTTATATTTTTTCAGAGTTTGTATGGATTGTTGCTGTGTTTTTGGAATATGTTCTTGAAATACTGTAGTTTGGTGGTTTTTATTAATTTATTTGTGTTTTAGTAAGACACATTTGTTGTAGATTGCATAGAGAATCGCACTTTTTATAATTTATTATTTTGATTATTTATGAATACTGAAATTTATTGGAATATTTAAAAAAAAATCACTTAATACATTTCACTTTCTGTTTTATTTATTTTTTACTTTTCCCCATATGTAAAACAAAAGGAATTTGTTACGATATTCACTACCACTCCCACCCCATTCCCTAAACAACACCACCTCCCCTACGTGATTAGTATTTAAGCGTTAGTTTAAGTTTGTAAATACATCATTCATCTGCCTAATGAAGCCACTGTGTGGCGAAACAATTGCTGCAGTCAACCAATACATAGTGAAATCTAAACGAAGTGTGTTATTTATTCCAAGTGTTCAAAAGAAATGTATTGAAGATAAATTCAAATTCAAAACTATTTGTATTCGAGAAAATAAGCTTACGCTTCTTATAGTTTGCACACTTTAAACATAATATATAAAATTACGAAAAAAACTATTCTTGAAAATGCAAACAATGTCTTAATTAAGAAATGCATTGTTTTTAAATTCTTAATCAGGTTTCAACAAAGTGATCAATTAGAAACAAGTTAAACAGTTTCTGTATAGTTGAGGCTGTTAGTTATTGAAACTCCAGAATATCACTTTAATTATTTATTTATTTATTTAACGGAAAATCCATTTTACAAATTAATATTTAACTAAATATAATTACTACAACAACAACAACAAAAATTTAATACAAATAATACAATAATAAAATATAAATATAATATAATATAATATCATATAAATTTGACTTATTAAACTAAGAAAAATTACAAATATTTATTCGCTTAAATCTTGCCATGAATTGTGAGGGTGAGAAAGAGTTGAAAATGTCAAAGTTTGGATGTACAGATAATGTATTGGCTGTTCGTATAAACCTTGAAAGTGGGCTATTATATCCGTAATTTGTCTTATGAAGTTGAAGACGAAATATAGGTAAATGTCTAGTTGGGCGAGTGGTTAAATTAATACTAAAATTAATTTGTGATAAAAGATATGGACAATTAACAGCATTACAAATTAATTTATGAAAAAACAACAAGTCGGCATACACCCGGCGACAACATAGTTTATCAACACATTGTTCCGATGATAATATCTCTAAATTTGTGCTAGAATCGAACCCTATCTTGTACGCAAGCACCTTTAAAAATTTGTTTTGTACGTTTTCCAAAGCACTGATATAAACGCGTTGTGATGGTGCCCATACACAAGATCCATACTCTAGATGAGAACGTACAAAACGTACAATAATACACTTAATTTGTTTAGGTTTCACCATTCATCTACCTGATGAAGCCACAGTGTGGTGAAACAATTGATGTAGTACAATAAATATAATTTTAAAACCTAAACAAATTAAATGTTTTATTAAAGTGAAGTTAATCAGTTATTGGAATGTATTGATCGTTTACGTCTAAGAATAATTTAATGTTGCAAATGTACTTATTGGGATCTTTTGGTTATGTATGTATAGTAGGAAGTTACTAATAAGCAATATTAATTTGTTTCGATCCATATGCATCGAGGAAGTTCAAATAAAGATTGCTATTCATTTGATATGCATGTGGTGTTATTATTGGATGTGACTGGTTTTACATTATCGATAATGATTATAATTTTACTATTCTGGGATTTTTTTTTAATATGCACACTTTAGTTACAGCGTATACATTGTAAATCTTTAGATATTCGTTGTTTTTTTGAAAGAGTTTAATTTTAAGCTTAAAACGAGTGTTTTCCACTCCCAGACTAAGCATGAAGTAAAATTTCGAGTTTAGAAAAGCCTGAAAATTTGGTTTGGTCGCGTAGCGCGAAGCGCGGAGCGGCCAAACCAAATTTTCAGGCTTTTCTAAACTCGAAATTTTACTTCATGCGCCACGCGTACACAACACTGATTTCAAGTGAAGTTTACAACTTGCTATTAAAGCAGTATGCTAAAGACGGATGTTTTGAACTTCAATTAAAACCGGTGTGTTATACGCGTGGCGCATGAAGTAAAATTTCGAGTTTAGAAAAGCCCCGTAAAAATTTGTCTCGGGTCGCTGCGCGACCCTCGACAAATTTTCACGGTTCTTTTCTAAACTCGAAATTTTACTTCATGCTTAGTCTGGGAGTGGAAAACACTCGTTTTAAGCTTCAAATTAAACTCTTTACAAAAAACAGCGAATATCTAAAGATTTACAATATACACTGTTCACTAATTAAGTGAACAAACCAAGTATTTTTATTCAATTTTGAAACCTTTAATACTTCAAAAATGTTTCACCAAGAGATAAGTGAGAAATTAATTAAATATAATACACACTTTGTTTTATTTAAATATGGCCTTTACATGGTAAAAAATAGGGTACATTTTTTACCATGTAAAGGCCATATTTAAATAAAACAAAGTGTGTATTATATTTAATTAATTTCTCACTTATCTCTTGGTGAAACATTTTTGAAGTATTAAAGGCTAACTTTTTTGTCGTACATATTTGAAACAATTTTTTGGTTTTATTGATAAATCAACATTTTTTCTAGGAAATGTACACTTCTGTGCAATAAAATTAAGTACACAAAATATGTTATAGTTTAAAGCTGACATGATTAGTTTACTAGTTACGTAAATATGTCAATTTTTAAATGTCAAAATACCGCGTCATTTAGACAACAATTCAAAAAGTCGATTTCTAACTATAATTGAAGATGGTTTTTATATTACACAAATTGCTCGATTGGTGAACATCAGTAAAGACACTGTTTTTAGAGTTAAGAAACGTTGGGAGCAGGAAAGAAGTGGTATAGTGTTTTATTATTTATTGAAACTACTGCTAGGCAATTAAAACAAATGCGAATTATACAACTAAAATATTGTGAAAAATAGGCATAAGACTTGTACCTAATTTTATTGCACAGAAGTGTACAATGCCAGAAGGACCTAAACATGTTATATTTCTTTATTTTCGCTTTTAAAATTAAAGTTAATAATACCAATAATTAAGCCAAAAATCAACTTGGGGGTAAATGTCATAATGTAATTGTTTAGCTTAATTTGAAAGCTAAAATATTATAAAGAATTCTGTTTATGTCCTCACAATGGACAGTTCGTAGAAAAGTGTTTAATTTATTATTAAAAATAAAAAACTGTTTAAATTTGGACGACAACAATAGTTGACATGGATTACAATTTGTACCATGTAAATCCCTATGGCCATACCTAAATAAAACGCAGTGTATATACAATTCTTAGATATTCGCTGTTTTTTATAAATAGTTGAATTTGAAGCTTTAAACGAGTGTTTTTCACTCCCAGACTAAGCATTGGTTTGGTCGCGTAGCGCGAAGCGCGGAGCGACCAAACCAAATTTTCAGGCTTTTCTAAACTCGAAATTTTACTTCATGCGCCACGCGTATAAAACATCGGTTTTAGTTGAAGTTCAAAACATTCCTCTTTAGCATACTGCTTTAGTAGTATATCGTGAACTTAACTTGAAATCAGTGTTGTGAACGCGTGGCGCATAAAGTAAAATTTCGAGTTTAGAAAAGCCTGAAAATTTGGTTTGGTCGCGTAGCGCTACGCGCTACACGACCAAACCAAATTTTCAGGCTTTTCTAAACTCGAAATTTTACTTCATGCTTAGTCTGGGAGTGGAAAACACTCGTTTATAGCTTCAAATTAAACTCTTTTAAAAATCAGCGAATATCTAAAGGTGTACAATATATACGCTGTAGCGCTACGCGTCCAAACCAAATTTTCAGACTTTTATATACTCGAAATTTTATTTCATCCGCCACAAGTATAAAATATTGGTTTTTGTTGAAATTCAAAACATACCTCTTTAGCCTACTGCTTTAGCAGCAATTTAATTAAAGTATGTATTAAAACAAAATCCCTGAATAGTAAAATTATTACTTTACGCTTAATCATGGTGCGAAAAACCATCTTTTAAGCAACTATTTAATTATCTTATAAATAAAAAAATACTGAAAAAACAGAAAACAATATCCGTGATTTTAGAATATATTCAATAATTTATGCTTGACGATTTGTGTTAGACTTTGTGTTGATTTAAAAAAAAAAATAATAGAGGAAATGTAAGAAATACTAACTAACATTACATAACTTTTAATTTACGTAAAATGACAGGAAAATAAGAAATTTTGTATTTTAATTGAACACATCACTTTCGGTTAATTACATAACTATTTTCCACATTTTCAACAGAAACTCTTTAGCTAAAATGTCAAATGACCCTCTGCTTCTAAACAAACATTTAGGGAATGCAAACTTTAGCTAAAATGTCAAATGACCCTCTGCTTCTAAACAAACATTTAGGGAATGCAAACTGTAAGTGTATGTATGTGTGTATCTAATATTTATGCTTGACGATTTGCGTTAGACTTTGTTTTGATTTAAAAGGCAAATAATAGAGAAAATCTAAGGAATACTAACCAAACAAGATAAATTCAAATTCAAAACTCTTTGAATTCGAGAAAATAAGCTTACGCTTCTTATAGTTTGCACACTTTAAACATAATATATAAAATTACGAAAAAACTATTCGTGAAAATGCAAACAGTGTCTTAATTAATAAGACAATTTAAGACGATAAATATCCATTGAAACAACTACTTCCCGTGCAAATACACCTCCGGATATTGAATTATACGATGAAATATTTAAAATCTTATTTAATTTGATTTGTTACAACGCTCTATTAAAGTATATGTAACGTTTAGGTCAAATTCTCTTCAAACCAACTAACAATACAATTTTTTTCCTTTCATTTTAAATTGTATTGTTAGTTGGTTTGAAGAGAATTTGACCTAAACGTTACATATACTTTAATAGAGCGTTGTAACAAATCAAATTAAATAAGATTTTAAATAATTCATCGTATAATTCAATATCCGGAGGTGTATTTGCACGGGAAGTAGTTGTTTCAATGGATATTTATCGTCTTAAATTGTCTTATTAATTAAGACCCTGTTTGCATTTTCACGAATAGTTTTTTCGTAATTTTATATATTAATACTAACCAACATTACAGAACTTTAAATTTACCTAAAATTACAGGAAAACAAGAATTTTTTTATTTTATTTGAACACATCACTTTCGCTTAATTACATAAATATTTTCCACATTGCCAACAGACACTCTTCAACAGAAATGTTAAATGACTCTCTGCTTCTAAATAAACATTCAGAGAATGCAACCTGGGATATGTGAGTGTATGTATGTTTGTATCTAATATTTATGCTTGCGTTAGACTTTGTTTTGATTTAAAAGAAAAATAATAGAGAAAATGTAAGAAATACTAACCAACATCACAGAAAAAATAATAGAGAAAATGTAAGAAATACTAACAAATATTTCAGAACTTTAAATTTACCTAAAATCACAGAAGAGAAAATCTAAGGAATACTAACCAACATTACAGAACTTTAAAGTTACCTAAAATTACAGAAAAACAAGAAATTTCGTATTTTATTTGAATACATCACTTTCGCTTAATTACATAAATATTTTCCACATTTCCGACAGAAACTCTTCAACTGAAATGTTAAATGACCCTCTGCTTCTAAATAAACATTCAGGGAATGCAACCTGGGATATGTGAGTGTATATGTGTGTGTATCTAATAAAGTAGTCGCCTTGGGGCGGAAATATTCCACTTTAAATATTCCCTCCAGCGAAATATTTATAAACTCGGCCACGCTGATTTACTGGGCTGAGTGTCTTAAATTTGATGTGCGAATATTTATTCAATCGTCTCACCGTCCGAAAATAAATCCCCCGCGTATTTATTCTAAACAGCTTTTTATTGTTATTATCATCCCGAACACAAATACGTACGCAATTTTCTATAAATATGCATCGCCAAAACGAATTTATTTTGATGAGTAAATATCGGCATGGTGGATTAAATTAAATATTAATGTTCTTAAAATAAGATTTTTCTGGATTTATTTCTTATTAGCAGAAAATGTGTATTTATACATGACTTATTATATTATATATAGTATTTTTAATACCCATTTGGAATAACCCCATCCTTATTTATCAATCATGAATCAGATGAAACAAGAAATTACCAACAAAAATGAACGTCGATTACTAAATAGATGTTACGTCAGAAGTTTGATGTCTGTTAATGTCATTAAATAACGCAAAAATACACTACTAAAATACGATATTCCGATGAATCCAAAAAGCTTATGCTTAATGTAGTAAGTTATTTTCAAAATGAATCAGGATCTTGATTTGAGGCAATTCAAAAATCGTTCGAAGTCCTAAAAATTCCACAAAGCACGTTATACAACCTACAAGATAAAAACAGAACAACGGATTTCGAATTTAGAAGGAATGTGTCTGCAAACGTTTCCCTGAGCAAAACTTGAATTACGAAGAATACTCTGCATTTTTTAAGCGTAATGTTTTACAAAATGTATTCCCGAAAGAAACATATTGCTTTAGAAACTATTGACTGGCAATTTATGGAAGAATCATCAGAAATTGAGATCTCGAAAAGTTCTTCACATTTGGGAATTAAGAAAATAGGCTTTATCTTCAAAAAGCAGAACGGAAGAAAACATTTATTGAAAATGCCTGGAATTAGGTTGAAAAGAATTTTATTTTAAACAAAGATCATGTTGCTAAAAAGGAGAACATTTATATAATTTTTTGTGGAACTTTTAGTTGTAATATAATAACATAACAGCATAACGTCCATGTGAATTATTATATTCCATATCTTTCACAATGTTCTCATTAATCACTTGGTGAAACATGATTAAAATAAAATTTGAAATAAAAACACTTGGTTTGTTTCACTAACGTTTTACTTATTATTCCGACTAGTTTCAGCTTCTAGCCATTATCAAGGAATGTACAGAGAATACTTTTTTACACGATATTTATATACAAAATCAGGTTAAGGGCGTACCTGATTTTGTATATAAATATCGTGTAAGAAAGTATTCT
The DNA here is from genome assembly GCA_932526585.2 of Philonthus cognatus. Lineage (NCBI taxonomy): Eukaryota > Metazoa > Arthropoda > Insecta > Coleoptera > Staphylinidae > Philonthus > Philonthus cognatus. Next base: position 172,815,164 of record OW052241.1, read on the forward strand.
CTGTACATTCCTTGATAATGGCTAGAAGCCGAAACTAGTCGGAATAATAAGTAAAACGTTAGTGAAACAAACCAAGTGTTTTTATTTCAAATTTTATATTATATTCCATATTATGAAATTAATTAATATGTGTGACCCTACGCCGGCACTGGTTGTATTAAATATCAAGTTACTCCACCAATGCACTAAGAATAATGGTTTAGATGTCGGCCATTTGACATGACAAGTTCCTCACCTAATTCTGTGTGTGTGTTCAAGAAGGCGCATACGTTTAGTCACTAAAACAACTGGTACTACTAAATAAGTATTAAAAATACTATACTTTGTTTTTTGTTATTGGGCAGCCAAACCTGGTGATTTTTTTATGTTGGATATTTGGTTGGGTAATATGGTTGTAATTTTGACTTTTGCCTTCAACATAAATCTGAGGTTATGTTTCCACATGGTTGCCATGTGCTTATTTACCGTATCATAAAGATTAAGTTACTTTCGACATGTTATTACCACTTTTCTGTCATATAGTTAATAAATTGCAACATGGCATTCATATATCAATGTCATTACATGACAAACAGTAGGGACACCTAAATCATCGAAGAAACTAAGAAAAATAAATCCCAAATCTGGTTGGCCAATAACAAAAAACGAATATATTTGTTTTTTTTTATTGATCTTCTTCTTACGTAATTAATGGCCTTAGCTTTGCAACTCTCGACCAGATAAATAATACTTAGCCCAATAATGATTTAAGGTAACATTCTGCACATACAGGCAATTTTTTCTTTTTAAGTATACTTTCACAAATTCCGTACAATCAGTTGTAAAATTAATGATCATATGATCAAACCTAAGCGTATATTTTGAACGTCACTTTAAGTTTTATACACGTGGTGTAAGTAAAATTTCTAGTTTAGAAAAGCCTGAAAATTTGAAATTTTATTTAAATAAAACAGTACAATATGTTCACTATTTGTTTTGAGTTATATGAAGTAATAAATCACTAATAAAACACGATTTAATTTCCTTCCTTCACTTATTTATTTTTATTGTTAGATGTACATTTCGAGTACCATGTACTCATTTTCAATAACTGAATTCAATTCAGTTATTGAAAATGAGTACATGGTACTCGAAATGTACATCTAACAATAAAAATAAATAAGTGAAGGAAGGAAATTAAATCGTGTTTTATTAGTACAATATGTCACAAAGTAACATAACATAAATTCTCGTTGTGTAGCATAAAACGTTGAATGTGTTGAATACGTCAAAAAGGGACATAAAAAGTAGAATAGTTGGATTAGAAGTCCTATCGTCAAGTTAGGTTAGAAATCATTTCGGCAAATTAGGTTAGAAGTTATATCGGAAAGTTAGGTTAGATGTCATATCATCATGTTATGTTAGGTTAGATGTCGTTGTGTCAAGTTAAGTTAAATTAGATGTCACATCATCAAGTTAGGTTACATTTTACTTTTTAGTAAAACTTAAATTCAAATAACATAACTTTTTTTTTAAACTAATAAAATGATATTAAAGGATAAATTAAAAACACTTGTTTTATTTGTTTTACTATTTGTTTCTATTTACTCTTGATAATGCCGTAAAAAGCGAAACTAGTCGAGTGACAATTTAATATAGGAATGGAGTCCCGAGTATAGTCAGTACTCGGTCATCAGGAGTTGCAGTTAATAAGCCAAAAAACTAGTTGTGTATTTCCAGAACATCGAAGGCCTTAAATCAAAAATTCGTGATTTACATCTTAAGGTTAGCTGTTGTGTTTATGACGTCATAATTCTTATTGAAACGTGGTTCGATGATTCCGTGTTAAATTCTGAATTAAACTTATCGAACTATAATATTCACAGACAGGATAGAACAATCTTAACTAGTGCTAAAAGTAGAGGTGGGGAGTCCTTATTGCCGTTAAGTCTGATCTAAATAGCATTAAATTGGATTCATCAGTAAATATTGTAGAACACTTATTTGTTAAAATTAATGATGAATTAATACTTGGTGCTTCTTATATTCCACCTATGTCCCCCTGTAATATATATGAACAACATGCATTAGCTATTGATCAAATCTGTTTGGATAATCCTAGTTCTGATTATATTTTCTGTGGGGATTTTAACTTACCGACTGCAGTTTGGGACTTTTCGGGTTATAGCTTATTGTCTTACTCAAATACATCCCAGTGTGCCCGTGCATTTAATGATTCTTTTAATTTTAATGATTTGCGTCAAAAGAACCACATTCCAAATGAACGTGGCATATTTCTTGATTTAATATTTTCTAATTTACTTAATATTAATATTAAAACATCCAGTGATCCATTACTCAATAATAGTTATCATCACATATCCTATGATATTACTGTAAACTTATCAAAGACATTTAGTCCTTTATACACTGATTATATTTATTATGATTTCAAATCAGCTAATTACAGCGCCATGAATGATTATCTTTGCAATGTTGATTGGAGTCTAGCATTTCAGGAACCAAATATTGATTTAAACTTAAATAATTTCTATAACATCATTAATCATGCCCTCTCATTATATGTGCCTTCTAAATATTATAAATCATCAAATTATCCAAAATGGTTTAATCGTAAACTCATTGATTTAATTATATCTAAGAAAAAAGCCCATGTCGCTTTTAAAAAAGTGGTCGTGTTACTGATTATGAAACATTAAAAAATCTTAGATCTCCTTGTTGCAATTTAAGTGAAACACTTTATGAATCCTATATTCGGAAAACTGAGGATACCATAAAAGTTAATTCTAAAGTATTTTGGTCTTTTGTTAATGAGTGCAAAAACATAAAAGGTTTTCCAAATAAAATGAATTTTAATGATACACAATGCAATGCTGGAAGTTCTTGTGTTGATTTATTTGCTGACTATTTCTGCACTGTTTACAATGAGGATGTAATTGATGCTCCATTATTCAATTATGATCATAAAATATCTTGCTCAAGGTTTAGTCTAAAAACTTCCGATATATTTAATTCAATCAATGAGTTAAGTGACTCACTTAGCTCTGGGCCGGATGGTTTACCCCCTTATTTTGTAAAACAATGTATTTATTCACTGACTACCCCGATTGAAACATTATTCAATAAATCTATTAATACCGGGGTGTTTCCTACTTTTTGGAAACATTCTTACATCAACCCTATTTTCAAAGAGGGCTCGAGGGAAGTCATACAAAATTATAGGGGAGTTTCTATCCAGTCCGCAATTCCTAAAATGCTAGATAAACTAATATCCGATCAACTCATTTGGTGCTGCAGGAATATTATTTGTGACGAACAACATGGATTTTTAAAGGGCAGGTCTACAACGTCTAATTTGCTTTCCTACCAGATGTATCTGATGAGTGCTTTGGAAAGGGGTCGTCAGGTTGATTCTGTTTACACTGATTTTTCCAAAGCCTTCGATCGTGTTAGTCACTCTGTTCTCTTAAATAAACTTGAAGGCTTGGGATTTAGTGATTTTGTGACAAAATGGTTCGCAAGCTATTTACGGGAACGTAAACAGTTTGTTAAGATTGATAACTTCGTCTCCAGAGCAATCAACGTTACATCTGGGGTCCCCCAGGGCTCACACTGTGGGCCAATTCTGTTCTTGATCTTTATAAATGATTGGGAGTTATATTAAAAATAGTCAATTTCTGATGTTTGCTGATGATGTTAAAATATTCAAAGTAATTGAGAGAAGTTCGGATCATGCGCTTTTACAATCTGATTTATATAACTTGGCTAATTGGTGCGCATGCAATCATCTTCATCTCAATTTGAAAAAATGTATGTCAATTTCTTTTTGTCGCCATAGCAATAATAGCAAGTTTGAGTATTCAATTAATGATAATAAATTGCCCCTGGTCGAGACAGTGCGTGATTTGGGTATTATATTTGATTCTCGCTTAGATTTTGTTACCCATTTGAATAAGATCTCTAGTAAAGCTCTTTCTATGCTCGGTTTCATTAATAGATGTTCGAAACACTTTGGCGTGGATACGTTCAAAACCCTTTACGTCAGTTTGGTAAGGCCACATTTGGAATATTGTTCTGCAATTTGGTCTCCTTACCACAACTGTAACATTGAAATCATTGAAAAAGTTCAGAATAGGTTCTTACTACTAGTATCTTTTAAAATGGGGATCGCACGCATTGACTATAGTCGGTCACACATATTGAATTGTCTTAATTTAAAATCTTTAGAATATAGAAGAATATCATTTGACTTATGCTATGGGTTCAAACTGATTAATGGACATGTCAATTGCAGTTTTTTATTATCATTGTTGAACTTTAATTTTTTTTAACAACTCCAGTTCGTTGTAGGCCCTTATTTCGTTTAAACTTCCATCGAACATTGTATGGTTCCCATAATCCTGTGGCACGTATAATGCGGTATTGTAATGTCCTTATGTTGTATCCCAACCTTTTACATTTTTAGTAATTCATACAGTGTATTCAAACGCCATTTACAGTTTATTAATCTGGATATTGTTAATTAGTGTATTTTTGTTTGTTGTATTATATTTCTCACTCTATTTATATGTTTTTCAAAGTAATATTATGTTTATCTTATATCACTATTTTTAATTGTGTATTGATGTATAAAGGAGATTTCCGTTGATAAATAAAATAAAATAAAAAAATAGAAACAAATAGTGAAACAAACCAAGTGTTTTTAATTTATTCTTTAATATTATTCCAAAATGTTTACCTAAGTGATAAATAAGAAAGTTTAATTACCTTTTTGAATTTTAGAATATAAAATAAAACTACCTCATTTAAACAGAAGTTAATTATCTGATAACATCATAAATTATTATAACATAAATAAGTATTGTAAATTTCTAAAAAAAAAAACCTCAATCATTGAAAATCGTTGTTCATTAATTAATGTAATTTTTTTGTATATAAAATGAAATTTTTATTTAATAAATGTATTTTTTATATTTATATAAATTACATGATTGTTATCCTTGCCATTAAATGGTATTTTATTTATTATTAATTGACTAAATAATAATTAAAGATATTATTTTTACTTCAAATAATATGAAACAAAACTTGATTTTTTTGATAATGAATCACTTTCACTTCAAATTATGAAAAGTAGATGTTTATACAGGTATAATCGTTATTGTTGCAAGTATATTTTTTGCATTTGTTATTTTTATATGTTCAGTTTAAAGTTTCGACGAGTGTTTCCACTCCCAGATTAAGCATGAAGTAAAATTTCGAGTTTAGAAAAGCCTGAAAATTTGGCTCGGGCGCGTAGCGAAGCGGAGCGACCGAGCCAAATTAGGCTTTTCTAAACTCGAAATTTTACTTCATGCGCCACGCGTATAAAACACTGAAATATTGTGAAGTTAAAAATACACTTAAAAATCCTTTATTAAAATAAGTAATAATCAAAATATTTAAATAACAAAATAATTCTATATTTCTCCACGCATTCTCAAGTCAAGTCAAATAATATCGTATGTTCAATAAAATAAAACCTCTAGAGTGCCAGAGTGGCAACTCTGAAATTATACATTATAATTATTATGTCTGACGTTTTATATGACAATTCCTAAAGCGTGTAGTCAACTTAAATTTAAAAAAGATGAAATCATGGCACTCTAGAGGTTTTTTTTATTAAACATACGATATTATTTGACTTGACTTGAGAATGTGTGGAGAAAAATAGAATTATTTTGTTATTTAAATATTTTGATTATTACTTATTTTAATAAAGGATTTTTAAGTGTTATTATAACTTCACAATATTTCAGTGTTTTATACGCGTGGCGCATGAAGTAAAATTTCGAGTTTAGAATAGCCTAATTTGGCTCGGTCGCTCCGCTTCGCTACGCGCCCGAGCCAAATTTTCAGGCTTTTCTAAACTCGAAATTTTACTTCATGCTTACTCTGGGAGTGGAAACACTCGTTTGAAACTTTAAACTGGACATATAAAAATAACAAATGCCAAATAAATGTACTTGCAATAATAATGATTATACCTGTATAAACATCTACTTTTCAATTAATCTATTTAGTAATTTAATTAACAAGAAGAATTAATAATGTTGCTTCATGGGTTAAATTAGAGTATGTGTGATGCTGTGGTGAAAATGACATTTACAGCTTTCAAAGAGATTTTACTAAAATTAGATTGAATGCATTTCATCCCGATTTAAATGGACATAAGCTTTTGTCTCTTTTGTTCAAATCTCTGCTTATTGTTCGTGTTATGGAACAAAGAGTAAACTGTGTTAAATCAGAGAAAGGTGGTTTTATTTTCTATAAATATGTTATTTATTTACAAACGCAATTCAGATAGGAGTTCAATATTTATAAATTTGAAGTTTTTATCATCATTGTTCTAAATTATACATCTGAATAAATATACTGAATAGATAACGAATATTACATACAGAGAATTTTTCTTTTAGGTATGCATATCACGATTTTTCGATGTAAATTTCAAGATATTTGTGGTTTATTAAGTACCGTCAAATGGGGTAAAACGGATCATACAGGGTAAAGCGGATCACTTGTACACTATTTTACTAATAATTATGCATCCTCAAAGTCACGCCGCTGGAGAGTGCGCGCGCATGTGGCCACTGATCAGCCGATGTCTATTGTGATTTTGTTACCAGTTGTTGAATTGTAACCTAGTTCGAACGTCCGGAATTAATTGAAAACAATTGTTGTTAGATTTCGAGTTTTCCACAAGTGGTGAAAACAAACGGTTGTACAAGGTGAGTGGAAACAGCTGAGAATTTGTTGCAAGACATGTTTATGTAATGAACTTTCCGCAATCTAGTCATAATCTTAGTTTTTCTACAGACTGGAAACTGTTATTACAGATTTTTTATTGAAAAATTGTATTTTATTGGGGTAAAGGGGATCAGGGTTTATAGACTAAGTAAACAGCTGTTCGCGCCGTGGCACCCGCCACCTAGCGGATTTCTGTATAAGCAGCATCGGTGTCGGTTGCGTATGAGTTGCATGGTGTCAGTTGGTTTTTTATTGTGTAACGTCATAATTTAATGCTGTTCGTGGTATTTGTTCGTACAAAACCGATGTAAATATGCATGTCATAATAAGTTGCGGCTTTGAAACGGTTGACACAACCATTTTCCGACGGAAAAGCCTGTCGAAAGGTAGGAAGCTTTGTAAAAGTTCGCACGTAACCGACGTATCCGAAGAAATAAGAGGAGACGAGAATAATATCTTGCGCGGGGTTGTTTTACGAGAAACACCCGGGGCAATGAACTCCAAAGCAGACACCCTGTACTACAAACCATCGGTAGAGGTAACCTATACAAAATTGTAATGTTTCTGTGTCATAATGAGATTTCATTTTCAACAAGTTCATTGTAGCACGTAGAATTGTTTGGAAATGTTAAATTATTAATTTACTTATTATTTACAATTACAAATAGAACGCATAATAAGAAATATACGCATTTCATTTAAGCTTTTTAAGTTTCTGCTTATACAATTTGATATACAATTTCAAACAATGTTATTTTCCTTACTCGTAACAGAAGTGCCACTTTCTCCTACTGTTTCAGTTAGTGAGAGTGAACATCTTCAACTTGTAAGACGAAATGTTGTATTTAACGGAGGTGGAAATAGTAATTTTACAGTCGTTTGAAAACTCGCTAAAAATTACTTTTCCCCCCTCGTTAAGTATTAGGGTATTTCAGATTAACGAGAAGCGGGTTGTTATTGACTCGCTTTGCACCTGTAAAGGTGGCAAAAACTTCTATAAGCATGCGGCTGCTGTGTGCTTATTTATAAACGAAGAGAATCTACAATCTAAGACTGATGCTCCTATGGTTTGGAACCGTCCTTTGGAGCGACAACTGGAGAAGTACAAGAAGGGTGCTTTGCTCGAGTCGATGTTCCCAAAGAAATCAGGGAACATCCAGTTGGAGGAACGTTGATTCGAAGATGTGGCCAACGTTCTTGATAATGAGCACCACATGTCCGAAGTCAGTGGCATGATCCAAATGTTGAAAGCCGAAATCGCAAGTTGGGAGGCAGTAGGGAAAAGGGCAGAAGTAGAACAACATCGTCTTCTCGTGCTTCAGAAAGTCGTTCAAGGATTGTACGACTTATAACTGAAGAGGTCTTCCGATGTATTCCCCGCGTATTATTCCCAAGATACCAGCGACGACATATCGAAGTCTGTATCCTTAAAGTTCGTACCCGTCAAGTGTCCGGTCGCGTACGAACCATTTTATTTCGAGAACGTGGTTGTTAATGCAGATAAGTGGCAGGATATATGTATCGATTCAGTTGGTCAATCCGACACCCAGGTATGGTACAGAGAGCGTTTCGTGAGGGTGACTGCGAGTAGCAAAACTCATCGTATTAAAACGAAGGATATGGAAGGATTTGACAAGTTGGCGGCGCAGTTTAGAAACGAGCAATATAAGGGCTTTTTGTCAAAAGAGATGCAGTACGGCTTAGATATGGAAGGAAAAGCTCGAGCTTGGTTTGAGGGACACGTCAATGCGGTAGTACATGAAGTAGGGTTGGTGGTTTCTTTGGAAGAACCGTTTCTCGCTTGTAGCCCTGACGGTATCGTTTCAAATGATGGTACCTGGGAACTTGTTGAGATCAAATGTCCGTTCACCTGTCGTGATAAGGCAATTGTAAATGAACATGTATCGAACGTCCCCTACTTAGTGTTAAATCATGAGGGAGAACTAGAATTGAAGAAGAACGACAAGAATTACACGCAAATTCAGTTTTCCATGTATGTTGTCGGCGTAAACGTGTGCAATTTCGTGGTGTATTCGAGATTCGGAGCGCAATGATGCAATAGAATTTCATTTCAAGTAGTTGAATTTGTTTAATTTGAAATATTCGCTATGCAATCCCTCTATACAATTGTATTAATTTATAATAATTTTTAAAAATTACTGCAAACTTCAATCAAACATGGCACAAGTATATACTTCTTTTAATTATCTCAGTGAAGCAATGAGTTTCGAGCATCTTCATATTTGTATTAATGACCCTAACCTTCCTTTCAACACTGACATTTCAATCGTTTGCAGAACTTCGCGTACAATCATTTTTAAGAATGGCGAACTTGTTGTAAAGTAACAATTACAATGTCAACGGATATGTGCTGAAATATTAACTTTGACTAATAACAATATACTTACTCGTCACGTCGTACAGCGGCAATCCACCTCGCTTTCCGCTCCGTTTCCCATGGTTTGTATGGGAATGAATAAAAAGAGACGGAGCCATCACTTTTATATTTACTGGTGCATCCGACGACACAATAACTTTGATTGCATTTAGCTCGCTTCGGCTCAGAACTCATACTTCTGCTCAGAACTCCCGTATGACGAAATGACAACCGGCACCGATGCTGCTTAGGCTTAAAACCGCGTGGCGGCGCTGCAATCGCCGCTTACTTAGCCTACCAGAATTTATCTTTCAGACGTAAGGACGCCTCGAAATTATCGGAAGAAGATTGGACCGCGTGGAAATCGGAATTACGATATAGAATATCTCAAAAGGGCAGTTACAGCGGTACGTCGAGGAACTTTTAGCTTGAGACAAGCATCCGAACAGTTTGCAGTTCCATATACAACATTGAATCGATGGGTGAATGACAAAAACAATGAACTTTCGGCTTATGGTAGGCCGCCAGCGCTTAACACTTTGGAGGAGGAGAAATTGGTTAACATTATTTTGATTTGCGCCGAATGGGGATTTCCGATGAAAAGTTACGATGTGAGGTATATGGTGCAGCAATATTTAAATCGCAATGGAAAGCGGGAGGCAAGGTTCCGTGAAAACTTACCCGGTTTAGACTGGTTCAAAACTTTCATGCCGAGGCATCCAAATTTAACAATTAAATTAGCTGAGAATACAAAACGAGTTCGAGCAGCTGTTTCTTATGAAATTATAGAATCATATTTCAGTGAATTGAAAAACACTTTGAAAGATGTATTGCCGTCTAACATAATCAACTATGATGAGACGAACTTCTCTGATAATCCGGGTTCTGTGAAAGTTGTAGTTAAGCGTGGGGTAAAACATGCCCATAGAATAATAGACACTTCCAAATCTAGCACCAGTGTAATGTTTGCCATATCAGGAGATGGAAAGTTACTACCACCCTATATTGTATATAAAGCCAAGCATTTATATCCTGGGTGGACAGAAGGCGGGTTTCCAGGTTCAAGATATAACCGTACCCCAAGTGGATGGTCGATTCATGCACATTTGAAGATTGGTTTACAAAAACTGCTTTACCTTTCATGCGTAATCTAGATGGTCCCAAGGTCAATATTGGTGACAATTTATGTAGTCATTTGACTATCAGCGTTATTGAGCAATGCGAAAATAATAACATTAGATTTGTTCTCTTGCCACTTAATTCTACACACCTCCTTCAACCTTTAGATGTCGCATTCTTCCGCCCATTCAAAGGCGCATGGCGCGATGTCTTAGAAAAATCGAGGAGTGTTGCCGAAGACAGTGTTTCCAAAATTGTTGAATGAATCAATTGAAAAAGTTGGAGGCAGAACAACGGCTAATGTTGAGGCAGGATTCAAGGCTTGTGGCATCATTCCATTTAATCCAGATGCAGTTTTGAGAAAAATTGTTCGCATAAGACCACAGGAAGAACAACAAGATGTTGAAAGAGCAATGGAAACAACGTGGTCCGATACTATTGTGACACATCTCAATCAGATGCGATCTGGAGGTGAGCAGGCTCCAAAAAGTTAATGTTTCAGCAGGAAAGAGCATTGGAGCAGCTGATCTTCTACCAACATTAATTGAATCGGAGCCAGACGAACTCGAGTATGACAACCACTCGGAACAAGACATAGAAATAAACGACGACGAAGGGCTGAACGGAATATCTGAAGAAAATATTTCCGAAGGAGAGGAAGATAATATCATAGAAAAAGAAAATTCACCCTCAACGTCAAAAGAAGATGAGCCCCAAGATATAACCAAAACTATAAGCGTAGGGGATTTCGTCATCACCAAATTCGAAACAAATAAGAGGGATAGGCTGTATATTGGTAAAATAGAATCGGAAAATCGCAATAATGAATACACAGTCAATGTGCTAAGAAAAAAGAAAGGGACCAAACAAATAATGTTTGTCTACCCAAAAGTTGAAGATGTTCTTCACTATGAAGTGTTAAATATATAAGAAAGTGGTTGGACATGCTGAGAGGAGGGGAGCATTCTCATTCAGAAATATTTCCGATGCACTTTCATTATAGTAGTCTGAAGTTCTTCAGTCATTTATATAAGAGAAAACTATTTTATTTTCATTAAAATGTTTGTGAATAACCGACTCTACATTTATTTCACATGGTTTTGTCTCTCTCTCTCTCTCTCTCCCTCCTGCGGTTTCCATGAAAACCTCGATGGAAACATTTAAAAAAAAAATGTCAGTGACCCGCTTTACCCGCGATGCGTTCAAAGTGGTTTTGCAAGCAAATATTATGGGTGATCCGCTTTACCCCCCACTATCGGGTAAAGCGGATCACCCTAAAAAAATAAATTTGAGGTGGTACGTGCATCGCAAAAAAAACGAATGGGTGTATCAGAGAGTAGAAGAATGCACAATTAATATATATTTTTTTCAGAATTTAAGTAGGTACCTAACAATGCAAAAATGTTTAAAAACGTTAAATTTTGATCCGCTTTACCCCGTTCGACGGTACTTACTTATAGTACTTATAGGAGGTGCGGCAGGGAAATTTGCTGATTTGAAAGGTCAATAAAAGAAAAAGTATATCACATATCGATTTAATTCTTTTTTTATCGTATTGCATACATCCTGAATTTAAATGTTTTAAATGGTTTTGAAAATAACATCGGACAAATGGCGGCCCTCATTAGCAATACACTGATCCACAAGCTTTTTGAAGTTTCGCTTCACTCTTTCGAGCATATCGATGGGAATGTTGGCGATGGCTTGGCGAATGTTATCCTTCAGGAGTCCGTGGTTTGTCATTGTAAACAATGGATTTGGAATATCTTCATAAAAAGAAGTCACAGGGAGCCAAATCGGGGAAGCGCGCCGGCCACAGTACGTCACCCCTCAAGGAGATTAGGCGCTCATGGAAGTGTTTCCTCAAAAGTTCCATTGATGTTCTCGTTTTGTGTGCCGTGGCTCCTCCCTGCTAGAACCATACGTGACCAAGTTCAATTTCTTCAAGTTTTAGGAGAAAAAATGCCTCAATCATTTCTCTGTAGCGAACTGCATTCACAGTAACGACAGCCTCACTCTCTCGACGTTTTCTGGTGTTCTGGAAGTGCGTTGACCTCCAGGCCCTTTTTTTGCCACACTGCCACTTTCCCTGAATGCGAAACGATTGACTGCCAGCCAGGAAAGGGACCTGTGGGATAAATATTGAACCGAGTTCGCAAGGCACGTTGGGTGACAATTGGAAAAGTAGGCCTCGACGGCGAACGCACGCTCCTCCTTTGTCCAACGCATGACGATAACTGGCTTGAGCGGTAACAAAACTTCAAGAGCCCCTCTATCGAATGAGACCCTCCCTACCCTTTTCTGACCACGTCTCGCTCATTGGCGTCTAATTCAAATCAGGGAGAGATGTCCTATGACTCATTGATGTGGAATGTGTGGTTCAAATTGTTTAGAGAATATGTCGACAGTTGTATCTGCAACGATTTTTCCTAGTTCTGTCAAATTTTGACGTTACATGACAATGTCATACTGTTTAGGTCGCGAGTATATTAGTGTTCTTTCTTTTAGAAAAGCTTTAAATCACAATTTCTTGTGATTTTTTTCTTCTGAGTATACACATCCCAATTACGTGTTGTAGATTTTTGAATATTCGTTGTTTTCTTACAAGAAGTCAATATGAAGTTTAAACGAGTGTTTTCCACTCCCAGACTAAGCATGAAGTAAAATTTCGAGTTTAGAAAAGCCTGAAAATTTGGTTTGGTCGCGTAGCGCGAAGCGCGGAGCGGCCAAACCAAATTTTCAGGCTTTTCTAAACTCGAAATTTTACTTCATGCGCCACGCGTATTAGACACTGATTTCAAGCGAAGTTTACACGTTTACAATATTTCAGTGCTTTCAGTGTCTAATACGCGTGGCGCATGAAGTAAAATTTCGAGTTTAGAAAAGCCTCGTGAAAATTTGTCTCGGGTCGCTGCGCGACCCTCGACAAATTTTCACGGGGCTTTTCTAAACTCGAAATTTTACTTCATGCTTAGTCTGGGAGTGGAAAACACTCGTTTTAAGCTTCAAATTAAACTCTTTAAAAAAAGCGTATGCATATGTATACCTAATAGAAAATTCCCAAATTTTCAGGCTTATCTAAACTCGAAATTTTACTTCATGCGCCACGCGCATAAGACACTGATTTCAAGCGAAGTTTACTCGTTTACAATATTTCAGTGCTTTCATTGTTTAATACGCGTGGCGCATGAAGTAAAATTTCGAGTTTAGAAAAGCCCAGAAAATTTGTCTCGGGTCGCTGCGCGACTCTCGACAAATTTTCACGGGGCTTTTCTAAACTCGAAATTTTACCTCATGCTTAATAATAAAAATAATATTTATTAGTCGAAAATGTACATACATACATATGAGACGCGTCAATATACATATAGTAATCTTAACAATTAATTATTAAAATATTCGCTTATATTATATATAGATTTATTTACCAGAAAGGCGTGTAATTTATTACAAAAAGTTTTCATACTGCTATTTGATTTTATGTCGACTGGCAGTCGGTTGAACAGTAACGCACCGAGTACATTGGGGGAGTTCTTAAAAATATTTTATTTGTACTGTTTTATGTAAAGATTATCAGCTGTCCTCGTAGGGTAGTTATGTATTTGTTTGTTTAATACAAATGCAGGATCATTTTTGTTTTTATAGACGTACAGACATAGTTCGTAAATAATTAGAGATGGTAGTGTTAGTATACCAAGCTTCTTGAAATAGTCTTTACAGGAATCTGTTCTACCGATACCAGCCATCGCTCGAAGGGCTCTCTTTTGGGCAATGAACACTTCTCGCCATGAACTAGACATCCCCCAAAAGCAGACTCCGTATCTCAATCAAGACTGAATGACGGCATGAAAGAAATGTTTAAGCTGACATAAAGTAAGATAATTTTTGAGAATACGTATGTTATAACAATATTTGTTAATTGTTGAAGCTAATTTTCCGCAGTGTATATTCCAGTCGAGATTTTGATCAATATATACTCCTAGAAACTTTGTATTATCAACTGGCGCCAGCTGGTGGGTATCTAGTGTAATATTTAGTGTCAAGTCTTTCTTAGTTTGTTTGGTACTAAATCTAATGTACGCAGTTTTTGATAAATTTATAGAAAGTTTGTTGAAGGCAAACCAATGGGATAAATTATTTAATGTTGCATTACAAGAGTTCTCTAAAATAGGAGATTCATGATGGCTTACAATAGCTGAGGTATCATCAGCATACATGAGAATCGAAGCGTCGGAAATGTGATTGACAATATCATTGATATAGATTAAAAATAATAGAGGTCCGAGGATGGATCCTTGAGGAACACCTATATTGGTTATTACGTAGTGTGAATTTATGTTATAGGGGGTATCATGTTCATAGTCAGTTATTTTTACTCGTTGTCGTCTATTAGAGAGATATGAATTGAAACAGTTGTATGCTGTACCTCGTATACCGTATGTATACAGTTTGTCTAGTAAAAGATCAATATCTAAGCAATCGAAAGCACGGCTGAGGTCGATGAAGATACCAACGAGTTGATTACCTGCTTCAAGAAGTTCTGTAATTATTGAATAAAAGGAATTGAGTGCAGTGGTGGTCGAAAATGTTCTTCGAAACCCGTGCTGTGCTGGTGTGATGATGTTGAATTTGTTTAAGTATTCTGTTAATCTATTGTGCATGCATAATTCAAACAGTTTAAAAAAGTAGATACCAAGGCTATTGGTCTATAGTTTTGGATGTGCTCGTTGTTGTTTTTTTATAAATTGGAATAATTATTGATTCTTTCAGTTTATCTGGGAAAATTCCGTATTCAAGCGATATATTTACTAAATGTGTTATTGGTTTTAATATCTGTAATGCTGATGTTTTTATTATGAAGTCAGGAATGTTGTCAAATCCTTGCGATTTTTTGTTTTTTAATTTATTTATCATGATAAAAATTTCATTTTCTTCATAAGGTCTCAAAAATATGGATTGCCTTTGTGTGTTGTACTGTTGTGTTATCGGTGGAGTTGTTCTGATATTGCTCATTAGATTTAAAGGTTCGTTGCTGAAGAAATCGTTGAATAGTGTTGCTATTGTTTCAGGATTTTTTACGTGAATGTTTTCGTATTTAAGATTGATATTTTTCCGCGGTGTTATTTTATTTGTGATTTCGTTGGTTATTTGCCAAACAGATCGCACTATGTTATCGGATTGTCTTATTCTATTTTGATAAAATGTTTTTTTTGTTGTAGATACTAATCTGTAATGTTGTTTTCTTAAATTGTTGTATGCTGGAGTTAACTGAGGATGGTGTGATTTGAGAATAAATAAATCGCGTAGTTTTTGACTTGATGATGTGACTACAGAATTCACCCATGGTTTGTTTTTTGAGACCTTCTTTTTCTGTAGTGGTTGACTGAAGGAAAAATGAAAGTTATTAAATTTAGTATTGAAGTCATTTACTTCATACATATTTGACCATGATTCAGAAGATAAATCTTTGAGAAAGTTATATATGTTGTGATCATTATAATTGCGAGTGATAGTTATATTTTTGTCTACAATGTGACAAATAATAAATTTGTATAATACCGATTTATGATCAGATATGGTGTTTGTTATTGTGAGTGTATCTGTGGAAGACAAGTCTGTATATATATGATCTATACACGATATGCTTAGTCTGGGAGTGGAAAACACTCGTTTAAAACTTCAACTTAAACTCTTAAAAAAAGCGTATGCATATGTATACCTAATAGAAAATTCCCTGTATGTATACTCAAAAGAAAAATTCCCTGTATTAACAGATTAATCCGATGACTATTTGCCAAATCAACTGAAATGCGTAGAATTCGATTCAACTAACATTTTCGTTTGAGCTTACACAAAATCAACATATACGCATTATTTATTTCTGTAAATACCTAAACTATTTAGTTGATGCGGAAATTGAAATTATACCACTTAAACTCACTTTTAAAACGATTGTGCACATTAATTAAAATTATTTGTGGCCGGGTTATTGCAGATTTACTTTTACTAAGCCATTCTCAAAAGATGACGTTTAACCTTAAAATTTTAAAGCTGCATACCGGAACACACGTTTTCGCATGTTCCATCTAAAAACCATAGCAGACGTATTATGAAGTTTTCTGTCTTTTTTCACACACGCAATCTGATGACATCAATCTATTTTCGTATTACATGTATTGGTGTAGAAAGCACTACAAATCAACTAAACCATGGGACACCTCTCGTGAATCGTATCTTATATACTTTTTATATTTCATTACTGAAAGCATGCCAGATTGATTATGCACATCTACACACGTCTCCCTTTGACTGCAACCATCCATCAAACTGTCTTTGATTCAGGAGTTTGAAGAGCGAAACCGGAATAGAAAAAAAAATCTAGTCCGGCGTTTCGAGTTGGCAATTTGGAAAATGAGCTCGTAAAAGTTTGCGGAGAGAGGTAATTCGGCGGAAAATAAGCGGGAGCCTGTCCCACGGAATTAGTCATGAGTGCGGCACAGCTGTAAATTCAGCGGGCAAACGTAACTACTGACTACTGTAGCAGCCGCAAACGGTGGGACAATAACGAAACTTTTGCGATGTGTTTCCTTTCTTTACACTCTCGATTTCCAGCACCAGACATGACCACCTTAATTGTTCCATCGCACGGACTCTCTGCGATCTTATAAATAAAGTTGGCGCTATTTATAAACTGGTCTATTTGCAGGCCCCAGTGCATACGAAGCCATCAAAACATTTTATCAATGCGCTGCTTGCGATAAGAATTTCAATTGTCAGGGTTTTGGAACCCAGCCATTGGCTTTTATAGTCTTCGTATAGATTATACAGTTTTTTTAACGCTTCAGTTTCATGAAAACCACACAACATTACAATATATCCCTGACCATTTAATGAAACTTAAACTTTTCATTACATGTTTATTACAATTTAAAGTGTATTTCTCAACATTACCTTAAATCAGTGTTTTATACGCGTAGCACATGAAGTAAAATTTCGAAGTGCGGAGCGACCAAACCGAATGTTCAGGCTTTTCTAAACTCAAAATTTTACTTCATTTTATTCAACGAGTGTCTTCCACTACCAGGTTAAGCATGAAGTAAAATTTCGAGTTTAGAAAAGCCTGAAAATTTGGTTTGGTCGCGTAGCGCGAAGCGCGGAGCGGCCAAACCAAATTTTCAGGCTTTTCTAAACTCGAAATTTTACTTCATGCGCCACGCGTATTAAACACTGATTTCAAGCGAAGTTTACTCGTTTACAATATTTCAGTGCTTTCAGTGTTTAATACGCGTGGCGCATGAAGTAAAATTTCGAGTTTAGAAAAGCCCAGAAAATTTGTCTCGGGTCGCTGCGCGACCCTCGACAAATTTTCACGGGGCTTTTCTAAACTCGAAATTTTACTTCATGCTTAGTTTGGGAGTGGAAAACACTCGTTTTAATCTTCAAATTCAACTCTTAAAGAAAATCGTATGCATATGTATACCTAATAGAAAATCCTCAAATTTTCTGGGCTTTTCTAAACTCGAAATTTTACTTCATGCGCCACGCGTATTAGGCACTGATTTCACGGGAAGTTTACTCGCAATATTTCAGTGCTTTCAGTGTTTAATACGCGTGGCGCATGAAGTAAAATTTCGAGTTTAGAAAAGCCCAGAAAATTTGTCTCGGGTCGCTGCGCGACCCTCGACAAATTTTCACGGGGCTTTTCTAAACTCGAAATTTTACTTCATGCTTAGTTTGGGAGTGGAAAACACTCGTTTTAAGCTTCAAATTCAACTCTTTAAAAAAAAAACCGTATGCATATGTATACCTAATAGAAAATTCTCAAATTTTCTGGGCTTTTCTAAACTCGAAATTTTACTTCATGCGCCACGTGTATTAGGCACTGATTTCATGGGAAGTTTACTCGCAATATTTCAGTGCTTTCAGTGTTTAATACGCGTGGCGCATGAAGTAAAATTTCGAGTTTAGAAAAGCCCAGAAAATTTGTCTTGGGTCGCTGCGCGACCCTCGACAAATTTTCACGGGGCTTTTCTAAACTCGAAATTTTACTTCATGCTTAGTCTGGGAGTGGAAAACACTCGTTTTAAACTTTGGATTAAACTCTTTAAAAAAAAAGCGTATGCTATACCCAATAGAAATTTCCCTGTATGTATACTTAAAAGAAAAATTCCCTGTATTAACATATTAATCCGATGACTATTTGCCAAATCAACTGAATTCGATTCAACTAACATTTTTGTTTGATCGATATATGTTTTTGAGTTTCGTGAAGAGTATAATCAATAAATAATGAACACTGTTGTATCCTTTCTTCACACTTTAAAATGAAGTGTGAAGAAAGGATACAACAGTGTTAATTATTTATTTTTGTTTGAGCTTACACGAAATCAACATAAATACATTATTTATTTCTCTAAATACCTGAACCATTTAGTAGATGTAGAAATTTGAATTATACCACTTAAACTCACATTTAAAACGATTGTGCACATTAAGCTTTTCCAACGTCCTTACCCCGCTCCCATCCTCCCTCATCCACTCCACTACCCTTCTATTCCCTTTCGCTCCCAGCCACTCCTCTTTCACCCCCTCACATTCCTCCGCCAAGTATCCTTTCCCTGTCCACACAACACACACCTTCCATATTCTTCCCCCATCCATACTTTCCTTCCTCTCTCCTCCGATCCCCACCTCGCCCTTGCCACAATCACCATATCCTCTCTACCCCATCCCTTCTCTATCAAATACTTCGGCACCCTCCCATACATCTGCCACCTCCCATACATATCATTATACTGGCTTCTGTCAATACACCGTTGCCTTTCCTGCCCTTCCATGTCCTTCCCTTTCCCCCTCACCCACTCATCCACCTTCACCCCATTTCCTAGCCATTCTATTACCTTCGCCTCCGACAGCCCTACCCTCTCATACATTTTCCTCCTCTCCCCCCTCCATCATGTGCACATTAATTAAAACGATTTGTGGCTTTATTTTTGCAGATTTCTTTTTACTAAGACATTGTCAAAATGTGACGTTTAACCATAAAAATTTAAAAACTGAATACCGGAACATACGTTTTCGCATGTTCGATCTAAAAACCATAGCAGACATATTATGAAATTTTCTGTCTCTTTACGCACACGCAATCTGATGACATCAAACTATTTTCGAATTACATGTATTGGTGTAGCAATCACTACAAATCAAGGAAACCATGGGACATGGTCGTGAATCGTACCTTAGAGTTATATTCTGTTATACTCAAATAAGTTTTGGAATTTCTATTTTTAAAATAGGAAGATATTACAATTTAAACAGCTATTTATTAACAGAAGATAAATTTAAATTCAAAACTACTTGAGTTCGAGAAAATAAGCTTACGCTTCTTATAGTTTGCACACTTTAAACATAATATACAGGATGGAAACTTAAACTGGAATAAAATTCATAACTTCGATATAGGCGATTTTTGCAAAAAATCCCGAAACACGCTAAGTATTGTTTTTTCTTGCCCTCATTTCTATGTATATGCTGCTTGTTTATCTGTTCCCGGAAGAGCGCAGCCACCTCTGACTTTTTTTTTTCAAATGGAAAGGTATGTCAAGTGACACCTCGTTTGAAAGGTCTCTGCGCAAGTAATACAACACACTATTTATTTCTTGAATATTTACAAATCCCACGTGATAAAAAAAAAACACTTTTATAACTTGAATACTATTTAATGCAACAAATGTTCAAAATGGGCACCGTTTCCTTCTTGGCAAAGTGCAAATCGATGATAACATGCATCTCTAATGTTTTGTAACATTTCTGGTGTGACTTGCCGTATTTCATGCCTAATACGTTGCTTAAGGTCCTCAATGTCGTTTGGTTTGGTTACATAGATCTTACTCTTGAGATATCCCCACAAAAAAAAGTCAAGGGGACTAAGATCCGGAGATCTCGCCGGCCATTCAATGTGACCTCTTCTTCCAATCCATCTATTGGGAAAAACTTCGTCTAAATATCTACGAACGATCACAGCATAATGGGGTGGAGCTCCGTCCTGTTGATACCATATTCGTTCATCAGGTAAATCTGGATCTAATGGATTTAGAAATAAAGTGGCTAACGCTGGCATGAGGTCGTCTTGAAGAAACGTAAGATATGTTGCTACTGGTCCTACAATCTGATCACCTATTATTCCAACCCATACATTGACTTTTTGCGGGAACTGAGTATGAGTTTCTCGCATCCAATGAGGGTTATGATCAGCCCAATAACGACAATTTTGATGATTAACGTCACCATGTAAGGTAAAAGTACTTTCGTCGGAAAAAAGAATTGATGCTAATGAAATCTGGTTATTGTCGATCATGTTCATCATTTGCTCGCAAAATTCGATTCGGCGGTCCGGGTCATCCTCCGTTAATTCTTGGAGTGCCTGCATCTTGTAAGGATACAGCTTGGCTGATCTAAGAATTTTCAGGACAGTAGTATGACTAATCTCGTTGTCACGGGCCAGTTGCCTGGCTGGAGTCACTGGATTTTCTTGAAGAGTTAATAATATGTTTAGCCTGGTATCTGCTTGAATAGTGGGATTTCGCTGTCTGGGCACAACCCTGACATGACCCAAATTGTTGTATTGTGTCTCAATTTTGCTTATGGTACCTTGGCTAATGGGTGATAAATCCGGATGCTCTTCTCGAAATAACTGAGCAACCTCAAGCTGACTTCGTCTTCTGTTACCATAACCGATCATCATCAGAATCTCGATTCGGAGATTTTCGGTTAAATACTGCATTTTAGAAATCACTTCGACAACTTGACGAGCGTATGTGACTGCTTTGGTGACTATTATTATCACTAGTAACTAAGCAACGCAGTTCCATAGCATCGAAACACATGTCAAAAACATACAACTTTACGCCGACTCATGTTCAATGTAAATGTGGTTTTCTTTTTTTTATCACGTGGGCTTTGTAAATATTCAAGAAATAAATAGTGTGTTGTATTACTTGCGAAGAGACCTTTCAAACGAGGTGTCACTTGACATACCTTTCCATTTGAAAAAAAAGTCAGAGGTGGCTGCGCTCTTCCGGGAACAGATAAACAAGCAGCATATACATAGAAATGAGGGCAAGAAAAAACAATACTTAGCGTGTTTCGGGATTTTTTGCAAAAATCGCCTATATCGAAGTTATGAATTTTATTCCAGTTAAAGTTTCCACACTGTATAAAATTACTGTTTCCAAGTAAGTTTATTTTAATTTTATTCCTAATTTTTTTTAAAACCTCATAAGCAAAGCTATACAGAAGATAGATAAATCTCGAAACGCGTCTATAGATGGCCTAAGACATTAGTTTTAATCCAAGTCCTTTTACTTCTGATTTTTTGATATTTCTTTTTTCATTTTAAATTTGTATTTGTTAGTTGGTTTGAAGAGAATTTGACCTAAACGTTACATATACTTTAATAGAGCGTTGTAACAAATCAAATTAAATAAGATTTTAAATATTTCATTGTATAATTCAACATGCGAAGGTGTATTTGCACGAGAAGTAGTGGTTTCAATGGATATTTATCGTCTTAAGTTGTCTTATTAATTAAGACATTGTTTACATTTTCACGAACAACATTTAGTAATTTTATATATTATGTTAACAGAAGATGTTTACGGCTTTCGTAAGAATAAAGCAATGTAATGTACCCATCTATATATTTATTTCGTACATTACAGCAATATATTTAAAAATAAACTTCAACTAACCTTTGCTAACCGATTCTAAATTAAGCAAACTTGAATCAACGTAATACTGGCTTAAAACAAGACATTTTGAAAACAAAAATGTAATGTGTATTTTTATAACCAATTTAATGTAATTTTTTTAAATAAACTAGTCCATTTAACATGGACATGATCACCTTGGACTAAATTCCATCTCAAATTTTCCATTGATCATTTTTGCGAACTTTTTCTTATATCGTCTCGTTGCGCAATTGTATTTTTGTTATTAGGGCAAAGGTTTGTTTTCGGATTTCAACAATAACAAACATTGCGAATGCAAATTTGCCAACTTAATGCGCTTTGTATGTAAATAGCGCTCATAATATTATCCAGAACGGTGTCAATGATGCTGAGCCAAGTTATCTATATACACTATTGTTTGTTCCCACAGATTAATATTGTTTTTGTGCTGCAAGCAATTTTATTAAGAAATAGTTTGTTTTAATTTTAGGTCATGTTATAATTACTTCTTATTATTACTATACAGGAATTTATTCTTTTAGGTATATTCTTGAACAAGTTTCTCATCTTTCACGTGGTGAATCATATTTAACTATGATTTAATAAAGAAAACACTTGGTTAAATTTCACTAATATATTAGTGAATAGTAACCAAGTGTTTTCTTTATTGAATCTTAGGTATATTCATAAATCGACAAATATTTGAGTATACACATCCCAATTACGTGCTGTAGATTTTTAAATATTCGTTGTTTTCCTAAAAAAAGGTCAATTTGAAGTTTTAACGAGTGTTTTCCACTCCCAGGCTAAGCATGAAGTAAAATTTCGAGTTTAGAAAAGCCTGAAAATTTGGTTTGGACGCGTAGCGCGAAGCGCGGAGCGACCAAACCAAATTTTCAGGCTTATCTAAACTCGAAATTTTACTTCATGCGCCACGCGTATTAGCCACTGATTTCAAGCAAAGTTTACTCGTTTACAATATTTCAGTGCTTTCATTGTTTAATACGCGTGGCGCATGAAGTAAAATTTCGAGTTTAGAAAAGCCCAGAAAATTTGTCTCAATTTTTTTTATGCGGGGCATAAACATAATATATAATATATAAAACATAATATATAAAAATACGAAAATGTTATTCGTGAAAATGCAAACAATGTCTTAATTAATAAGACAACTCAAGACAATAAATATCAATTGAAAGAAGAAGCAAAGAAATTATTATCGAACTTCTTTATTAACAGAAAGCAAATAGTAAGTGTAGAAAACATAAGATCGACGTTCCTTAACACAAACTGTGGTGTTGGTCAAGGTACCATACGAGGCTCTCTGATATACGCTCTTTACACTGTGTCGCTACCTTCTATTATCAAATATTCATCATATAACGTATATGTTGACGATACGCAGCTGTACATTTCATTCAACCTAGAAGAGATGTAAAATGCTCAAAAAATGTTAAATAAAGACATCGATAGTATTATTAAATATTCCTTTCAACATGCTTTGCACATAAACAATACCAAGACAAAATTAATCTTTTTCGGTTCAGTAAAAGCAAGAAAAGTTGCTGAGGCCAACTTCAATGTAACAATCAACGGAACTAGAATACCTGTCAGTGACTGTGTAGAAAACTTAGGACTTTACCTCGATTCAGAATTAAAATTTATAGAGAATACCAATAGTATCCTAAAAAGGGCATATATTACACTCAAGACATTATACATAAACCATCAACTAATGGACACTCGGACAAAAATGACTTTGTTTGATGCGCTGGTGCTATCCATAATTATTGCGACACAATTTATAATTACTTTATCGATAAAAGCGATTCCGATAGGATACAGAGGATGCAAAAGTCATGTCTTAGACCAGTGGTGGGAAAACTTTTTTTAAGACGGGCCATTTGTAATAACCAGACAATCGTAGCGGGCCAAAGAATAATGCTTAATCGTAGGTAGGTAGTTTTTATGCGGGTCGTCACATTACGAAGTAAGAACGCGTTCAAACATTCTCACGACGGCACTCTTAAACGGGCCGGATTAAACCTTTCCGCGGGCCGGACTTGGCCCGCGGCCCGTAGTTTCCCCATCACTGTCTTAGACTAATATATGGAATCCGCAGGCGCAACAGGATATCGCACAACTTGCATGAATGCAAGTGGCTTAACATGACAAATAGGCGGAAATTACATAGCGCTTGTTTTTATTACAAAATTTTACTTACAAAATGCCCACCATATGTCTATAATAAAATTCGGTTTCGAAGCGATATCCACAATATCAATATTAGGAACAAAGGACAACTATCAACGCCAAAACATTTAATTTAATTTATTTACGGAATTTCCATTTTACAATCTATATTTTCATTTACAAAGAATAGTAATACTAATAGTAACAACATAACATAATTGGTGCGTTAAATTTAAACATGTTACTTCACGTCCCAAAATGGTTCAATAAATCCTTAAAATTATAAATTTATTACTGCTCAACTTTACTGTTGAATGACAAGACAAACAATCGTTAATAAACGTAAAAAAATACATCATTAATTTACTAAATATTTCATGACATTGTATATATAAAAATATAAATAAAATGTATTATAATGTATAAACGTTTGTATCACAGAATAACTCAGTGTCTTCGCTAAAGCAAATTATCACAGATGGAATATCACGTTAAGATATATAAAAAAACATAAACTACAGTTATTCAAAAGATGTTTTTCTTATACGATGAACTCGGTACCATTCGCACACAATAATTTATCAGGTTTTAAATTAAAATATAAATATATGTTATTAAATTCTCAGCAACCATAAGCTTATTCATTTACAAATAAAATAAATAGAACATAAATTAGTATAGAATGTCACTGTTTTTGTATTTAAACCACGCACGTTTTGATAATATGCAGTTATGCTAGTATTTCCTGTGGGCGTTGGACATCATTCAGATGATACTACTCAAGGGTAACCTTTGATATATTTGATGGTAAGGTTTTCTTCTCCTTGTCCTTGTCTGGCTTTAAGTTCGTCACGAGCCTCATTGAGCCTCTTGCTTTGCAACGGTGTTCTGTCGGGGGCTACATGGATCTCTTCGAGCTTCAAGAGTCGACAACATTTCATGAAACCAATAGCCTTATAATTGTTCTTAAATTGAAGTTTAATGGGTCTGGGTTTGTTTCCAATTTTCCCAACGCGAAATAAGGAAACTTCAGACAGATTATCAGTTGCTTCCTTAACTTTCCCTCAAGACATTCGTAAGGTATGCTAAATCAGCTTGTTTACTGTTAGGGTCATTGGTTGTTTCTGGGGCATTGAAGACCATCACATTATTGGCACGTTGTAATCTGTCCTCCACTTCACGTACTACATCTTCAGCTGCATGGAAGTTGTAGTAGCTATAGTAGCTATTTCACTCTTCAGGCGAGTGATGGGGAAACTACGGCGCGCGGGCTAAGTCCGGCCCGCGAAAAGGTTTAATCCGGCCCGTTTAAGAGTGCCGTCGTGAGGATGTTTGAACGCGTTCTTACTTCGTAATGTGACGACCCGCATAAAAACTATCTACCTACGATTAAGCATTATTCTTTGGCCCGCTACGATTGTCTGGTTATTACAAATGGCCCGTCTTAAAAAAAGTTTCCCCACCACTGGCTTAGAGGAAGACCATTCACAGCAATAGGTTTACACCGAATGCTGTAAATGATCTAAGTCCATTTGACAAATGCATCAGATATACAGAGAGTTTTGGTAACACCGAACATTTTCTTAACGAGAATTTTTCTTTTAAGTATCCATTCGCTTCGCGCTATGCGACCAAACCAAATTTTCAGGCTTCTCTAAACTCGAAATTTTACTTCATGCTCAGCCTGGGAGTGGAAAACACTCGCTTAGAGCCTCAAATTGAATTCTTTTAATAAACCGAGCATCGGAAAATATGCAACGGATGCATATGGTATTATAGATCTTTTGAATAATATTAATTAAGTAGGAAAGGAAGAGTTAAGACGGGGGCTTAACTCTTCCTTTCCTATTTAATTAATATTATTCAAAAGATCTATAATGACTGTCTGTGCTATGTGTGGCCAATTCATTCCCCCAAATAAAATAAAAAGCTGTTCTAAATCTACTGACGGGAAATGGATGTGTGCAAACTGTATGGCTATGGAATTTTTCACCAACTGATACTTCTAGTCAACAGGATGTAATTGCTACACCAGAAATGCTGTCAGCTATCAAGGATATATTCCAGAGTCAGTTTCAACCGTTTTCAGATAATATAAAACAGCAAATATGCGCCTGTATGGAAGCAGTTACTTCAATAACGAAAGAAGTTGCCGCTTTGAGAGAGGAAAATACTCGCCTGAAGAGTGAAATAGCTACTATAGCTACTACAACTACCAGCAATAACAACCATGAAGCTGAAGATGTAGTACGTGAAGTGGAGGACAGATTACAACGTGCCAATAATGTGATGAGTAGTAGAGGGTTACAGCCGATTCTAGAACCTCCTCCTCATTTGAGAGGAAACTCCTCAAAATGATTAAAAGAGTTAAAACCTCCTAGTAGGGAGGAGGTGTCTTTTTAGAATCTCCAAAGAACCTTCTTTCCTCCTCCTCATAAAATGAAGATTAGGAGGAGGAGGAGGAGGTTACTTTACGTTTTTATTGATTCTAAAGAGGCAATATACTCTTAGTAATTTTAAGATAGTTTTCACCAAATAGAAGAGGTAGGGTTCATAGAATCGGCTAAAAATATCACCCTTGAGTGCTTACAGTCCACGGTCTAACGTATTGTCTAGCATCCATTAAAGACAAATAATGTGTCTAATCAAAATCCAAAGGGGCCCTTACCCCCTTAAGATTTTCACCCGATACATTACAGCTTTTATGCGCTGTATCGCTATAGGCGGACCATGCACAAGACAAGATGTGTTCATCTCGATGGTTCAAGGGCGACTGATGAATAATACATAAAATGTCATATATGAATCTATTAATAAATATTGTCAATGCGGTTAAAGTGTTGTTAGCAACATCGATGATTGAAGGTATTGAATGCCTTCAATTGGATTCTAATGAGTGGGTAAACGACCTCCTTTAGGCGGGAAAATCATAAAGTAGTTAGTCCTTTTCAGAGGAGAAGTATGTGAGGTCGTTGTGATGTAAAAATATATACAGAACCTCCCCCCAACATAATATTATGGGACTATATAAGATCTGCCGGATGGGTGTAACTTATTACAGTACACGTGTTGTTGTCAAGAATACATCTGCCAGAACTGTGTCACTAATTAGTGTTGTTGTCAATAATAAATTGAATAATAAGTAAGTATTTGTAATTATTTTGAAAATAAATTAATTTATTGATTGAAGTGAAATTTTAGTGAAACGACAAAACCCGAGTAATAAACAAATTATTAGAGCACATATTCAAAATAATGGGCCAATTGATAATGCGAATTCAGCAAATGACTCGGGATTTTTTGAAGAGGGCGAAGAATCTTTTTCGAATATAAATCTACCGAATCATGCTGAGACTACTACTGTTGATGTTCCATGGAATATTAACGATACCAACGATGATGCCAACCACAACAATCAACTTGTAAAACAAAAGAAGAACGCTATGAAAAATTTGCTGTCGTCGAATACGTATTTTTTAAATAAAAGTAATTCTAAATGGGTGTCGGTAGGTTTGGACATAGCTCTTAATCTTGAACCAGTTATTAGAATATTGGGTAAGAGTGGGCAAGGAATTTCTTTGAATGAACAGATGTGGACAGTATTTTTAGAACAAAAAGTGAATATCAACCAAACATTTTTTTATGTAGATACGGATCAAACAATCAGCTTTAATGGAGTAAACATTTCATTTAGTTTAATGAATAATTGTCGTAAAGTTGCAAGAATTGATATCGGTGGAAATCACGTATTTTTATCGTATGAAGGTCTTCGTGAATTGTGGAAACTGGTTGATGTTGTTTCGTCTCGTTTGGATTATTTAAAAAATCTTAAGTTTAGTGAATATTACTATTCTTGCGTGGGTTTATTAAATGAACTGGATGGGGATATGAAAACTCGTTTTTCGAAAATAATGCAAGGCGAATGTAATGAATATGCTTGTATGATTGATGAATTGTTACTTTATGGTAATGATAAGTTATTGTTCGATTTTGATATGCAACATATAATGTTAGATTCTTATAATAATGGGAAGTAAAAAGAAAGTAGTAATGTGTGAAAGTAAAAATATTATTCATGATATGAATGTATGGAAATTTGCGTATAAAGAAGCTAGGAAAGGTGCATGGCATATATATTATTATGATTCTTTAAGATTCAAAGAAAAAATGAAAAGAATCGAATTAGCGATAAGTTTTTGTTTACAAAGTAGTTTTAGGGAGAATGTATATAACTCAAGGTTTAAGTAGAACTTCAATGCCCCAGAAACAACCAATAACTCTAACAGTTAACAAGCTGATTTAGCATACCTTACGAATGTCTTGAGGGAAAGTTAAGAAAGCAACTGATAATCTGTCTGAAGTTTCCTTATTTCGCGTTGGGAAAACTGGAAACAAACCCAGACCCATTAAACTTCAATTTAAGAACAAATATAAGGCTATTGGTTTCATGAAATGTTGTCGACTCTTGAAGCTCGAAGAGATCCATGTAGCCCCCGACAGAACACCGTTGCAAAGCAAGAGGCTCAATGAGGCTCGTGACGAACTTAAAGCCAGACAAGGACAAGGAGAAGAAAACCTTACCATAAAATATATCAAAGGTTACCCTCGAGTAGTAACATCTGAATGATGTCCAACGCCCACAGGAAATACTAGCATACCTGCATATTATCAAGACGTGCGTGGTTTAAATACAAAAACAGTGACATTCTATACTAATTTATGTTCGTGTTACTATGCGGTGATACTTTTAACAGAAACCTGGCTAAATCCTAGTGTAAATAGCAGTGAATTGTTTAGTGATACATATGTCGTTCACAGAACTGATCGGGATCCCAAGATAACTGGTCGATCTCGTAGTGGTGGTGTACTGATTTCCATTCGTGATAATATTAAACATGACATCATTTCTACAGATAATATTCCCACACAACTACCCATTATTGATTTATTAATATGCAGATGTAGAATGAAAACTTATTCGCTTTATTTTATACTTGTATATATTCCACCAGATACATCGGCTGATGACCTTAATCGATTCTTTGATCTGCTTATGGAATTAAATTTTGGGGATGATATACTAGTTCTAGCCGGCGATTTCAACTGCCCTGCATTGGGTACTAATTTAACAACAAGAAAATCATCAATTATTACAAACTTTTGTAATTTTTTGGGTGTAAGACAGTATAACGCCATAACAAATAGCTCCAATAATATTCTAGATTTAATCTATTCCAACATTGAATGTCACGTGGATAGAGAGATGATGCCATTAGTCCTTGAGGATACATATCACCCCGCTCTTTTGTGCTCTCTACAATGTACACCTGATATATGTAAAATCAATGATGCTCTACTAAAATTTAACTTCAAAAAAGGCAATTATCCTGTTCTATATGCTTACTTATGCGACATCGACTGGAGCTACTTGTCTGGGTTTACTGATATCGACGTTGCTTTTGATGAGTTTTATAATACGTTAATGAACGCACTGATGAAATTTATTCCAAAATATGAACCTAAAAGTGCTACAAAATATCCGCCCTGGTATAGCTCGGAGATTATTAATCTTATAAAAGAGAAGAACATAATTAGGAAAAAATGTAAATCGAACTTAAATCTAAAAGTGGAATTTAAAAAAATCCGTTCTTTAATAAAAACTAAAATCAAGTCAGCTTATCGTGATTACATAACTACAGTTGAAAATCAGCTCGTCGGTAATCCCAAACAATTCTGGTCCTTTGTAAATTCTAAAAAATCAAGTAAATCATCAAGACTTCCTTCTTCAGTACTTCACGAAAATATTCTTCTTGAGAAACCTAGCCTTATTGCTAACACTTTTCGCGATTACTCTGCTTCAGTCCATAACCCTTCATCAAATAGTTTGACAAATATTCATATAACCTTCAATCCCAATTTTCTATTTTGTACCATATCAGCCCAGGATATCCTGACACATCTCAAAAGACTGCCTAAAATTTATTCAACTGGTCCGGATAACTTACCAGCGTTCCTTTTAAAAGACTGTGCAACTTTACTATGTGACCCGCTTGCATCTTTATTTAATTTATCAATTCGTACTGCAGTCTTTCCTCATCGATTAAAAATTGCATCAATTTGCCCAATACCAAAATCACCAGTAAAACCACAAACCGTTGATAATTTCCGCCCTATAGCACTTTTACCACACATTGCCAAAATTTTTGAGAGAATATTATTCGATCAAATATATCAACATATTAAACCATACCTATCAACTGTGCAGCATGGTTTTATTCCGCGACGGTCGACGGTTACAAAGCTTTGTTTAATGACACATAACATTGCGGAAGTTATAGATTCTAAAGGGCAACTTGATGTCATTTACACCGATCTGTCAAAGGCTTTTGAAAAAGTTCCTCATAACATCCTTCTGGCCAAATTAAGCAGATTCGGGTTCTGCGAGTCATCAATATCACTAATGAACTCTTATCTCACTGAACGTAGAGCGGTAATTAGATATAACACATTTGAATCAACTGCATATACACCTTCGTCAGGGGTACCCCAAGGTTCGATCTTAGGACCATTATTCTTTAACATGTTCATAAATGACCTCTCAGAATTGTTAACCTGTCGTCATCTACTTTATGCAGATGATTTAAAATTATATACTTCGATCAAAGACATAAACGATTGTCTAATGCTCCAAAATGAGTTAAAATTGATTGCTTCATGGTGTGAGAATAATGGACTTACTTTAAACATTAACAAGTGCAAATATATGTCGTTCACTAAAAAATCTAGCCCTATCACGTATAATTATTCAATTAATGATATGTATTTAGAGAAAGTCACGGTATTTAAAGATCTGGGTGTCTATTTTGACAGTAATCTGACATTCGGTCGTCACATTGAGGCAATCGTTAATAATTCATTGAAGTCATTGGGTTTTATTCAGCTCAACTCGTCTAGTCTTAAGAACATCAATGCATTAAAAACCCTGTACAACTCGTATGTACGCTCAAAGCTGGAATATGCAGCCTTAGTTTTGTTTCCTCAAACTCAGAACCAAATAAAGATGATTGAAAGCGTACAACGCAGGTTTTTAAAATTTTTATTTCATAAAACTGAAGGATACTATCCAGTAAGAGGATTTGATCATGACATACTACTCAATAAATTTAGTTTAGACTCTCTTGAATGTCGTAGGCATAAGGCATCTATCTTATTTATGCATAAATTATTACACAATGAAATAGAGTCAGCAGAATTATTAAATCAGATTGGGCTGCATATTCCAATTTTTTGCAGCAGGCAAAAACCTATGTTTAGCATCCCAAACCATAGGACTAACGTGAGATTAAAATCTCCTATTGTTATCATGTCATGCATGTGTAATAAATTACCACCCTGTTGTGATATGCTGCACGACTCTGTTAAATCGTTGATGAACAATCTGTCAAATAGCTGTCACACTCACGAGTGCCTTCATATTGTTTAGATTTAAATTTATTTATGTACATACATACATTGTTTATTGTATTATCATTGTCTTGTAATTGGGAAGTTTCCTGTTGGGCAATAAATACTTATTATTATTATTATTATATGGATAATTCAAAGAAAAATTCTCGTTATGAAAATGTTCGGTGTTATATAAAACTCTCTGTATATTGTAAGTCAGTTTTTCTTTGTAGTTATGTTTATATCATATATACATGCAATTTGTCAATAAATGATTTATTATTATTATTATTAAATAACTTCTTCCCGTGGAAATACACCTCCAGATTGAATTATACAATGAAATATTTAAAATATTTAAAATCTTATTTGATTTGATTTAATTTGAAATAATTTGGTAAACAATTAAGCATGCCGACTTTTAGTGAGAAATTATTAGTTCAAGAATTATACCTTTTAAAATCAGAATATATTTTTTGAAATACTTCAATTACAAACGAGTGTAATATACTGCGCTATAAAACCGTGATAGTAAATGTGTACTAAAAGATGAATAAGTCGTATTTTATTTCATATTGGAATATACATTTATATTGAACTGATTCCATTTTTCCCTCAAATGCTACAGTAATAGCCAATAACGCAAAATCGCTTTTATTATTGGATATACGAGGGTAGTTTAATAAGTCAGTGATTTTTTGAAGAAAAGAATTTTCGGCAAAAAAACGTTTTATTTCTCTACATAATCTCCTTTTAGCTCAATACATTGAGTCCAGCGTTTTTCCAATTGTTTTATCCTTTCCAAATAATAGATTCGCCCAAAGGCTTTAAAATAGGTGTGGGTTTCAGTGATGACCTCTGTTTTCGAACCAAATCTCTTACCACCGAGCCATTTCTTCAGGTTTGGGAGCAGGAAATAGTTGCAGGGGGCTAAATCGGGAGAATATGCTGAATGGGGTAGCAGTTTGTAGCCCAGAATTTTCGGCTATCTCTCTAAATAATCTCCCTTTAGCTCAATACATTTAGTCCAGCGTTTTTACAATTGTTTTATCCCTTCCAAATAATAGGTTCCCCCAAAGGCTTCAAAATAGGTGTGGGTTTCAGTGATGGCCTCTGTTTTCGAACCAAATCTCTTACCACCGAGCCATTTCTTCAGGTTTGGGAACAGGAAATAGTTGCAGGGGGCTAAACCGGGAGAATATACTAGATATGGTAGCAGTTTGTAGCCCAGGTTATAGATTTTTGACATGGAGACTACACACGTGTGCACCTCTGCATTGTCCTGGTGAAGCAACACTTTTTCTTTACAAAATGCGGTCGTTTTTGCTTAAAGTTAATGTCAAATCTGTCCAACAGCTCTGAATAGTATTTACCAGTAATTGTTTTACCCTTATTAAGGTAATTGATGTGAATGACACCGCGGGCATCCCAGAAAACTGTCGCCATAACCTTGTCGGCCGACAGACCCACCTTGGTATTCTTTGGTGCGCGTAACAAATAAATGTATTTCTTCATTTCAATTCATTTCTTCGCCTGAAGAAGCCCTAAACAATTGTAGAGTTATACAATACAATACAATACAATACAATACAATACAATACAATACAATACAATACAATACAATACAATACAATACAATACAATACAATACAATACAATACAATACAATACAATACAATACAATACAATACAATACAATACAATACAATACAATACAATACAATACAATACAATACAATACAATACAATACAATACAATACAATACAATACAATACAATACAATACAATACAATACAATATTCTTTATTTTACATATACAAAATTTATACATTACAAATCTGTGTATGCAAAAAACGTCACACCAAAATAGACTATT
Organism: Philonthus cognatus; assembly: GCA_932526585.2. Taxonomy (NCBI): domain Eukaryota; kingdom Metazoa; phylum Arthropoda; class Insecta; order Coleoptera; family Staphylinidae; genus Philonthus; species Philonthus cognatus. The sequence goes on from OW052241.1 coordinate 172,848,694, forward strand.
GAAGCTATTACTTAATGAAAATTAATTAGTCGAACCCATAAGAGAAGTAATCCGCTAAGCAGTATGGCTCAATCTTACATAATACATCATAGAGATGTCGCTTCATCTTGCCATAGTTGGTAATGCTTTTTATGTTTATTGGTAGATGATTAAATATTTTTATGCAGTTGTAGTAACACCCGGTTTCGAATTTATTGAGTCTATGTTGAGGTAGCATGTATTGAGCACCTCTTCTCATACTGTACTGCGAAACATAGAAAGCACTATCAAAATATGTTTTATGCCGCCACAAGAATTTTACACATTCGTACACATAGAGACCAAACATCGTAAGTATATTTACTTTTCGAAAGTATCCTCTACAAATGTTGAGTCACGCCTAAGATATGGACTCATATTTTGGGGTGGCTCTGTTAATTTTAGTAAGGTTTTCGTTAAGCAAAAAACAGCAATAAGAATTTTATGTAAATTAAAATATAATAGCAGCTATATTTTAATTTACATAAAATTCTTATTGCTGTTTTTTGCTTAACGAAAACTTTATTAAAATTAACAGAGTCACCCCAAAATATGAGTTCATATCTTAGGCGTGACTCAACATTTGCGAAGTAAAATAGTTTTGCTCTGTCAAAGTTAGTATATCGCATTAATATGCGCATTCCATACGTAGCACTGCTTACTTTGTTACACACATGGTTTACTTGTTGGGAAAAGCTTAGCGTATCGTCAACTATAATACCCAGGAATTTGGCATTGTCTGTGAAATTGTAGCTGATTTGATTAAATTTTATTGACTCTGGTGTTGTTAGTCCTTGATTAGATTTGAATAAAATACATGATGTATATTCTTTATTTAAATTGAGTCTATTCTCATCGAACCATGATTCTATAGCATTCATACCCAAAGATCCAACATTCTTAATATCTACGAATGTATTTCCTTCTATGAGAATATTTGTATCATCGGCAGAGTTCAGAATTTTGCAGTTTCTTGGTATGTTATTCGCAATATCGTTGATAACGTTGATACTAACAAGCTTAAACTAAATATCAAAAAATGTGTAGTTGTTACATATTCCCGCAAGAAGCATGTAACTACATATAACTATATGTGCAAAGACACCATTCTCCAACGTGACATCAAAATTAAAGATCTTGAGGTTATATTTGATTCGAACGTAACATTTGTTGACCATATTAATACCATTAGTTCTTCAGCCTTTAGAATGCTTGGTTTTATAATGCGCTCATCAAAGTACTTTCACGACATACATTTATAAAAAGTTTTATATTTTGCTTTTGTTAGGAGCAAGCTAGAATATGCCTCCATAATCTGGTACCCATATTATGTGTCTCATTCTTTAACAATCGAACGTGTGCAAAAAAGGTTTATGAAGTATTTACATTTTAAATCGACTGGTATCTATTCCGATGTAACTGTCAACTATGAGGACTTACTTGTAAAATATGTATGTATTTTTTCACCCGATTTGTTATCAAAAGTAAACTTCCATATTCCACGTCTTTCGTCTCGTCAACCACCAACGTTTTTAATACCAACTGCGACCTCTATTAAGAGCACCTATTGTTCACATGAGCAAGAACACGAATTCCATTTATAGTGACATTTTTATTGGCATTAAAAATATTTAAATTTTGTTTTAATAATAAGTATTTAGTTCATAATTTAGTGTTATCTCCTATTATTATTTTTATATATTTGTTATGTTATATTTAGTTATTGTAAGAATTATATTATGTATTTGATAATTGTCCGTTTTGGATTTTTTCCGTTGGATAATAAATGGTCTTATTATTATTATTATTATTATTATTATAAAAATAATAAACAACAAAGGCCCCAGTACACTTCCCTGAGGTATACCTTTAGTTACTATTAAGGGTTGAGAGAGGATACTTGAACTGCTATGATGGGGGTCTTTAATCTTTGTGCAATGTCTTCTATTATTTAAGTACGAGTTTATTAGGTTGTGCACAACTCCCCTAACTCCATAATTGAATAATTTTGATAGGAGTGCGGAATGGCCGATAGTGTCGAATGCTTTCGACAAGTCCAAAAATATTCCGCAAGCTAAATTTTTGGATTTTATGTTTGATAATATCCAATTTATATACTCAAAAAGAGCTGTATTAGTGTCTCTCCCTTTCAAGAAACCATATTGTGAACAAGAAAATAAATCGTTCTTTTTGAAGAATTCATACAAACGTGTATAAATAACTCTCTCAAAAATGTTTGAGAAGGAGTTTAAGAGACTTATAGGCCTGTAATTTGGAAGCTCATTGCGATTTCCTTTTTTACTTTCCCCCGTATGTAATACAAAGGGAAAGTATTGTTTTCGTGAAAATTTTCGAATCAAAAATTTTAGCGGAAATATCCGTTTTGAGGTCCCCTGAGTCGAATAAGACCATTTTTGAAAAATGTCTGTCTGTCTGTCTGTGTGTCTGTGTGCGCTGTACCGCAAAAACCGCTAAAGATATCGAGATGAAACTTGAAACTTAAGCTTTTTGTTACAATCGGAAGAACTGAAAAGCTTTTGGTAAAAATCGGAAAACCGGAAGTGGTACTTTACTCGTAGCGTTTTTCAGTTTTTTCAGATTTTTTCAATAAATGTTCATCAAACAAAAAATTCTTTCAAATAAAAGTTGTAGATAATAACAAAATGAAGATGTATTGCTCACTTACTTTTTGTCATAGCACTCTTAGTTTTTGAGATATTTCAAAAGTTGTGTGTTTTATATAGTTATTGGTGTGTGACAGTGTATGTGTCAATACAATTGAAAAATGTTTCAAATAAAAGTTGTAGGAAATGAAAAACTAAAGATTTTTTGTGGACTTACTTTTTGTCATAGCACTCTTAGTTTTTGAGATATTTAATAAATAGTGTTTTTTATCTAGTCATTGATTTGTGTCAGTGTGTGTGTTGATACATTTGGAAAATGTTTCAAATAAAAGTCGTAGGTAATAGAATATTAAAGATTTTTTGTATCTTCACTTTTTGTCATAGCACTCTTAGTTTTTGAGATATTCAATAAATAGTGTTTTTTATCTAATCATTGGTTTGTGTCAGTGTGTGTTGATCCAATTGAAAAATGTTTCAAATAAAAGTTGTAGTTATCAAAAAGTTGAAGACATTTTGAAAATAATAATGCTACAAATATTTTAAAAGTGATTTATTACGCAATTTACGGGGGAAAGTACTATGATGGACACATCACCATTTTTATATATTGGTGTTAATACAGCAAGTTTTAATTTTGTAGGATAAATGCCTGATTCAAATGAGGTATTTATTATATCACATAAAGGAAGTGCAATAAATTCGATACATCTCTTTATAATATGCATTGGTATTTCGTCTATTCCAGAGCTGCTATCATTATTAAAGTTGTTAGTTATAGTAATGATTTCAGATGGGGTTGTAGGTTGCAAAAACATAGAGTCTTCGTTAATAGGGATATCGTTTAATAATGAACTGTTGTTAGAAGAATTGGATTTGGTTATTTCATTTCCTATTTTGTTGAAGAAAGAGTTAAAATCATTCACTAAATGTTGAAAATTATTATGTTCAGGTATTGTGATAGTCTTGGCACTACCTACTATTTTCTTGATCATGTTCCAGCAGGCCTTTGATTTATTTTGTGTATTGCTTAATGTTGAATTTATATGTTTATGTTTTTCAGCTATTAGTAAATTGTTGTATATTTTTTGTTCTTGAAAGTGTTTAAATTGTTTTATTTATATAAAAGTGAAAGTGAATGTAATTTTAATTACACATTAACCCATTAATGGCCGAGCAATTATAGAGATAACTCTAAAAGTTGATTTTAGGTAAAATTCCGCACTTCTTTTTATGATATCTATAAATGACTTATTGTATTAAATACTGTGAATTTTTCTTTTGAATACACATAGTGTATATGCTGTAAAAATTCAGGCATTCGTCGATTTCATATAAAAACGTGCAGTATGAAGTTTAGAATGAGTGATTCCACTCCCAGACTAAGCATGAAGTAAAATTTCGAGTTTAGAAAAGCCTGAAAATTTGGTTTGGTCGCGTAGCGCGAAGCGCGGAGCGGCCAAACCAAATTTTCAGGCTTTTCTAAACTCGAAATTTTACTTCATGCGCCACGCGCATAAAACGCTGAAATATTGTGAAGTTAGAAATACATTCACATTATGTTTTTTTTTTTAAATGTGTAACAATCGAAATATTTAAATAACAAAATATTTACATTCTTCTTCATACATTTTCAAGTCAGGTCAAACTGACTATAAAGATAAATTAACATTTTTGCATCCCGTTTTTGACTTTAGATCTGCTGACTATAATATAATTAATGATTACTTTTCCGCTATTAACTGGAATGAATACCTTCTATTCTATTGAAAGTGAGTGGGTAGTTATGCTACCCTCCACTGCGACCGCAAGGATCACAATTAAGGTCGAACATCCGACCTTACAGCTCACCTTTCAAGTTCATCTTCTTGATGAAGTCAAGGATCTTGTCAGGTGAAGATAATGATGTTAATGTTATAGTGGATAAATTCTATGCAGTTTGTACCTATGTTTTGTCTAATTTTGTGCCGGTAAAATTCATCAGATCGTCAAAGTACCCGAAATGGTTCAACTCTGAATTGATCAGACTAATAAAAACGAAAAAGGAAACTCATTATAAGCATAAAGCATCTGGTTCATTACTCCACTATGAGCGTTTTCAAGTATTAAGAGCAAAATGTTGTCAACTAAGTGAAACTTTATATAGAGATTATATTAGCAATGTTGAGAGGAAGATAAAATTTAATTCTAGGGCGTTCTGGAGTCATGTCAATGAATCGCGTAAAACGGACGGTTTTCCGAAATCTATGTTTTATAATAACAAAGTGAGTAACAATATCTATGAATGTGTTGATCTATTTGCAGATTACTTTTCCACTGTTTACGCAGTAAGTCCTGACATTAATCTATCTTCCCATTTTGGCTCAGCAATTAATCTTAATGCTTTCACAATTAGTATCTCGGATGTTTTTAAATCTATATTAGAATTGAGTGATTCATGTACAGTAGGATATGATGGCCTCTCTCAATATTTTATCAAGAAATGTATCTATCCTCTTTGTACCCCTTTGCATAAAATTTTTAAGTTATCTCTAGAGTCGGGTACGTTTCCCTGCTATTGGAAAAATAGTTTTATACTGCCATTCTTTAAAAGTGGTTCGCGGGAAGATATTTCAAACTATAGAGGTATATCGATCCAATCTGTGATTCCGAAGATGTTTGACAAACTTATTACACAATAATTAATTTGGTCTTGTAAATATTTGGTGTGTGAGGAACAACATGGATTTTCTAAAGATAAATCTACCATGACTAATTTATTATGCTTTCAATCATATATAGGGAATGCGTGGCAAAGTGGAAGCCAGGTTGATGCAATGTACGCCGACTTCGCTAAGGCATTTGACAGAGTTTGTCATAAAAGATTAATTAATAAATTAGCTCACCTTGGCTTCGGACCTACAATAACGGATTTTTGGTTATTTAAGCGGGAGACAACAATTTGCAAAAATCAATGATGTTGTATCCAAACCAATTAGCGTTCTATCTGGTGTTCCGCGGGGTTCTCACTGCGGCCCGATTCTATTATTTTAAAGAAGTTATCGTTTTGTTTTTAATGAATGAAGATAATTCTCTGTGGTGATTTCTGTTTGACTGGTTCGGAAATCGCCACTGTTTCCGATACCAATTAGCGTTATATCTGATGTTCCGCGGGGTTCTCACTGCGGCCCGATTCTATTGTTTTAAAGAAGTTATCGTCTTGTTTTTAATGAATGAAGATAATTCTCTGTGGTGATTTCTGTTTGACTGGTTCGGAAATCGCCACTGTTTCCGATGCGGGTGAATAAGTGAAGTAATAAAATTCGTAGCACTTAACGTTATATATTCACCGTAAATAATATATACACAATATATACAGAATAAAGTTTAACTAAATTTGAATGCGTTTTAAGTATTTTTATGAGTTGAATGTAGTGTAAGTTAACAAGGCGCGATGTGTTTAGTTTGAGATTTTTGAAGCAAGTGCTTTACATTTTGAAATTCTAAATTTGAGAAATATGCAAAGAGTGGGGGTGCGTTGTGCCGTATATTTCCAAGTTACCAATTAGATAAAAGAAGGGAGGTGCCTTCGTTTACCTAAACTTGTAATTTTCCGTTAAGGGATGCATTTCTGAGAATTGGCCACATGGCCATGTACATATCTGAACGCAGACTTTCTCCGAAATACGCCATGACCAAAACAACACCCCCTCGTCATAAAAAGGGTCCGTGCAAATTTACAAAAGCCCATTAACCGAGAAGAAATTCGACACGTCCTTGTTAGCTTACATTCCTTAAAATATTAAATAGACTAATAGAGCAATAAAATGTCACAGCAAGCAGAACTAATATATAGAAAGCAATTCAGCACAATAGTATAAAAATAAGGTTGAAACATGTTTAGGAATAGAGTTATACGTGGAAAAGTATTTAGAAATAAAAACGTATTTACAAATTCACATTTCAAGAAACACACAATTTCACAAATAATAATTGTCGCGAGATATTCGCAACACTATTTTCATTGTTTATTAATGACATAGTTAATTGTATAAAACATTGTGAAGTATTATTGTTTGCGGATGACTTAAAATTATTCAGATCAGTTTCAAATACCCAAGACATTGAATTAATCCAAAAAGATCTTCAAAGCTTAAACTACTGGTGTGCGAATAATTGTTTATTTTTAAACATTAGCAAATGCTATTATATACAATTTTATAGAAATAAGAGTACACACTCCCAGTATGTATTAAATGGCCAAGTATTAACACAAGTTAGGGTAATACATGATCTTGGGGTTATATTTGATAGTAAACTCTCATTTGCTAATCACAGAGACAGTATTTGCCGTAAGTCACTTCAAACTCTAGGATTTATCAATAGATTCGGCAAAGCATTTTCTACAGACACTATTAAGATGTTATATTGCTCCTTGGTAAATTAGAGTATGCTACCTGTATCTGGTCGCCGCCCTTTGATAATTCTATTTACCAGATTGAACGTATGCAAAATAAATTCTTACAACATATGTTTTATCGCACCAGATCACATGGCGAAATCTATAGTCGCAGTAGTATGCTTCCTCGTATTAACTTAAAATCATTGGAAGAGCGACGCATTATAAGGGATCTATGTTTCTTGTACAAATTAGCTAATGGTTTGATAAACTGTGGTCATTTATTAGCACGCCTAAATTTTATTATACCATGTAATACACGTAGTAAGTTACTGTTTCGCGAGAATTTCTACCGTACAAAGTATGGTAGAAATAAACCCATTAATAGAATGATGTGTCACTACAATAATATATATAAATAAAACACTGTTTATCACTTTGTTTGTATAACAATTGGTTTATTTGGTGACTATAGTTTCGATACTACACGTATCATTATCAAACCGTTAGTCTAACGGTTTGATAATGATACGTGTAGTATCGAAACTATAGTCACCAAATAAACCAATTGTTATACAAACAAAGTGATAAACAGTGTTTTATTTATGTTCAAAAATGTATAACGAAGTAGAAGCCTCTATAATCAGTGAATAATATATATAAAGTTAATCCGAATCTTGATATGTTTAATATTCCAAATTCAACATTTAAAAATAAATTAAATTGTATGACTCTTATTTAGCTCTGTTGTATTAAATTATACTAAGTGTACTGCAATTTAAGTTTACTTGTTATCAATTTGTATATATTTTTTTTTCTTTCTTGTTATATTTTGTTAAATAGGTGTACCGTTTGAATAAATAAATAAAATAAATAAATAATATAATATATCAAATTAATTTATTTAGTAATTTAATATCCAAAAATTAATAATGTTGTGTGTATGTATCAATAGCTTTTAATGGGTTAATATCATATGTTCAAAAAAAAACCTCTAGAATGCCTTGATTCAATCTTCTTTTTAAATTTAAGTTGGCTACACACTTCAGGAATTGACATATAAAACGTCAAACATAATTATTATAATATATATTTTCAGAGTTGCCAATCTAGAATATTTTCCATGGCACTCTAGAGATTTTTTTTAATTGAACATACGATATTTATTTAAGTGTGCAATGATATTATAATGAGTGTATTTCACTCCCAGATTAACAATGAAGTAAATATTTCGAGGTTAGAAAAGCCTGAAGATTTGGATTTGCCGGGCGGAACCAAGCGAAAATGACAGAAAAAGCAATGTTGCCGACACGAGCGACTAATGTTAGACCCTACTAACAAGCATGTATTAAAACACTACTGTGAATAAGTTGTACTTAGTAACACCTTAGTCGCGATTAGTTTATCACAAATAGTAACAGTTTAATCATAGGGCTAAGAAAAATTACTGATTAATTGTAAAATAAAGAGATTAACGTTAAATGGTTATTCACGGAAAGTCAATTTAAAAGTTTTGTATTGTGCCAAAACTGCAGGCACATAAAAAAAATTGCGTTATACAAACAAAGTAAAACCGTTTTTTATTAATAATCCATTTAAAAGTGAAATTAGATGTAAGTTTGAGGTTAATTTCTGCAAGATTAATTAGCTTTCAAAGCCTTGCTGATGGGATATTTCGGGTTAATTTCACAGTTGTATTAAGATATAAGTTTGAGGTTAATTACTTAGATTTGAATAAAATACATGATGTATATTCTTTATTTAAATTGAGTTTATTCTCATTGAACCATGATTCTATAGCATTCATACCCAAAGATCCAACATTCTTAATATCTACGAATGTATTTCCTTCTATGAGAATATTTGTATCATCGGCATAGTTCAGAATTTTGCAGTTTCTTGGTATGTTATTCGCAATATCGTTGATAAAAATAATAAACAACAAAGGCCCCAGTACACTTCCCTGAGGTATACCTTTAGTTACTATTAAGGGTCGAGAGAGGATACTTGAACTACTATGATGGGGGTCTTTAATCTTTGTGCAATGTCTTCTATTATTTAAGTACGAGTTTATTAGGTTGTGCACAACACCCCTAACTCCATAATTGAATCATATTGGGATATTTAGGGTTAATTTCACAGCTGTATTAAGATATAAGTTTGAGGTTAATTACTGCAAAATTAATAAACTTATAATTGAAATAATTTCGTAGGCTTTTAAAAGATTTCAATTTAAAAGATTCAAATTGAAACGAGGGTTTTCCACTCCCAGACTAAGCATGAAGTAAAATTTCGAGTTTAGAAAAGCCTAAAAATTTGGATTGGACGCGTAGCGAAGCGGAGCGGCCAATCCAAATTAGGCTTTTCTAAACTCGAAATTTTACTTCATGCGCCACACGTATAAAACACTGAAATATCGCAAAGTTTAAAATATACGGCTTTGCTAATCCAATATGTAAAAGTGGATAAAACGTGAGTTAAATTCTGCGCTGAACAAATTATTTAAAACAGTGATTATAGGCAACCTCAAAACTAACGTATATTAGGTTGCCTATAATCGTTGTCGTATGTGTGTATTTTTTTAACTTCACTGTAAATCAGTGTTTTCAAGCGTGGCGCATGAAGTAAAATTTCGAGTTTAGAAAAGCCTAATTTGGTTTGGCCGCTCCGCTTCGCTACGCGGCCAATCCAAATTCTTAGGCTTTTCTAAACTCGAAATTTTACTTCATGCTTAGTCTGGGAGTGGAAAACACTCGTTAGAAGCCTCAAATTAAATTTTGCACGTGCAAATTTTGACAGATGTCTATTGACAGATGGTAGTTGACATGAACATTTAATGTTACTAGGCGGGAATTTCAAAAAGTGACTGACTTATCAAACTACCCTCGTATATTTGTTTGGAAACAATTTTTTTTAAACACAAACCTTACCAAAAAATTAGGATTTATTATCTCTTGGGAAATTCAAAAAGTCACTGACTTATCAAACTACCCCGAATATACGAGGGTGATTATAGGCAACCCAATACCTCAAACGTATATTAGGTTGCCTATAATCGTTGTCGTATGTGTGTATTTTTTAACTTCACTGTAAATCAGTGTTTTCAAGCGTGGCGCATGAAGTAAAATTTTGAGTTTAGAAAAGCCTAAATTGGATTAGCCGCTCCGCTTCGCTACGCGGCCAATCCAAATTCTTAGGCTTTTCTAAACTCGAAATTTTACTTCATGTTTAGTCTGGGAGTGGAAAACACTCGTTAGAAGCCTCAAATTAAATTCTGCACGTGCAAATTTTGACAGAAGTCTATTGACAGATGGTAGTTGACATGAACATTTAATGTTACTAGGCGGGAAATTCAAAAAGTGACTGACTTATTAAACTACCCTCGTATATTTGTTTGTAAACAATTTATTTTAAACACAAACCTTACCAAAAAATTAAGATTTATTATCACTTGGGAAATTCAAAAAGTCACTGACTTATCAAACTACCCCGAATATACGAGGGTGATTATAGGCAACCCAATACCTCAAACGTATATTAGGTTGCCTATAATCGTTGTCGTATGTGTGTATTTTTTTAACTTCTCTGTAAATCAGTGTTTTCAAGCGTGGCGCATGAAGTAAAATTTCGAGATTAGAAAAGCCTAATTTGGATTGGCCGCTCCGCTTCGCTACGCGGCCAATCCAAATTCTTAGGCTTTTCTAAACTCGAAATTTTACTTCATGCTTAGTCTGGGAGTGGAAAACATTCGTTAGAAGCCTCAAATTAAATTTTGCACGTGCAAATTTTGACAGATGTCTATTGACAGATGGTAGTTGACATGAACATTTAATGTTACTAGGCGGGAAATTCAAAAAGTGACTGACTTATCAAACTACCCTCGTATATTTGTTTGGAAACAATTTTTTTTAAACACAAACCTTACCAAAAAATTAAGATTTATTATCTCTTGGGAAATTCAAAAAGGCACTGACTACCCCGAATATACGAGGGTGATTATAGGCAACCCAATACCTCAAACGTATATCAGGTTGCCTATAATCGTTGTCGTATGTGTGTATTTTTTTAACTTCTCTGTAAATCAATGTTTATAAGCGTGGCGCATGAAGTAAAATTTCGAGTTTAGAAAAGCCTAATTTGGTTTGGCCGCTCCGCTTCGCTACGCGGCCAATCCAAATTCTTAGGCTTTTCTAAACTCGAAATTTTACTTCATGCTTAGTCTGGGAGTGGAAAACACTCGTTAGAAGCCTCAAATTAAATTTTGCACGTGCAAATTTTGACAGAAGTCTATTGACAGATGATAGTTGACATGAACATTTAATGTTACTAGGCGGGAAATTCAAAAAGTGACTGACTTATCAAACTACGCTCGTATATTTGTTTGTAAACAATTTATTTTAAACACAAACCTTACCAAAAAATTAAGATTTATTATCTCTTGGGAAATTCAAAAAGTCACTGACTTATCAAACTACCCCGAATATACGAGGGTGATTATAGGCAACCCAATACCTCAAACGTATATTAGGTTGCCTATAATCGTTGTCGTATGTGTGTATTTTCTTAACTTCACTGTAAATCAGTGTTTTCAAGCGTGGCGCATGAAGTAAAATTTCGAGTTTAGAAAAGCCTAATTTGGATTGGCCGCTCCGCTTCGCTACGCGGCCAATCCAAATTCTTAGGCTTTTCTAAACTCGAAATTTTACTTCATGCTTAGTCTGGGAGTGGAAAACACTCGTTAGAAGCCTCAAATTAAATTTTGCACGTGCAAATTTTGACAGATGTCTATTGACAGATGGTAGTTGACATAAACATTTATAATAATAATAATAATTTATTTCTCAACAGATAAATCCATTTACAGAGAAACTTAATATTAACTTAAACTAAAAATTTAAATTAAAAATGTGTAAACTTAAACAAACGATAAAGAGGACAAGTACAAAGAATGAATTTATACAAAAAGAAATAAAAAACAATCGCTTGCTATATTATTGAAGAAGCCGTTTTTCAAGAGAGGAAAGTGATATATTAAATAGGTCGACATCGTCTATGTCGTTACGTAACATCAGCATGCGATATAGAGGAGAGTATTGTAAAGCATTTGTATTTGCAGTTGGGTATTGGAAAGAGATCGAACATCTAGCATTTAGCCGAGGTGTGTGAAAGTTTAGCTTTGAAAGTAAAAAGGGGTCATGAATTTGGCCGTTTATTAGGTTAAACATAAATAATGTCGATGCCACTTTCCTTCGCAACTCCAAAGGGGGTATATCAAACTCAGCCAGTAGTTTACCGTAGTCATAATTCTGTATTGGGTACATTCTATGGCGTTTGAAATACAGAGTTTTAAGGAATTTTCGTTGTATTGTTTCCAGTTATAATTTACGACGTGCAACAAAAGGCGACCAGATTAGTGAACAATATTCAAGTTTGGATCTAACAAAAGTAAAATATATATTCTTCAGAGTTGCAATATTATTAAAATCCTTGGAATTTCTAATGACAAAGCCAAGTCATTTATAACTTGATTTACAAATTGCATCGATATGATCTACAAATGTTAGCTTATTATCGATCAAAACTCCTAAGTCCCTAATAACTCTGTGCTCCGTAAGCTGGTGATTCGCAACGGCATAGTTATACTGTATCGCATTATGTTTCCTACTGAATTTTATAAAATTACATTTACTGATATTCAAATGAAGGTCGTTTAATATGCACCATTCCTCAATTTTCCGCAAATCATTAGTCATGGTTAGGCAATCCTCCTGAGATCTGATCTCGGAATACAATTTAATATCATCAGCGAAAAGAATGATGTTTGACGTTATATCTGACACAATATCATTTATAAAACAGATAAATAATAAAGGTCCAAGAATGGACCCTTGGGGCACACCACTTGTTGGAGAAAATTTAGGGGATTTGAAGCCACTTAGCTCAACATATTGGGTTCTGTCTTTCAGATAGGACTCCATCAGCGAACATAGTATTGGAGAAAACCCGAGGAATGATAATATACTTAATATGATGTCATGACTAATGCTGTCAAAAGCTTTTTTGAAGTCCAGATAAATCGCGTCCACTTGGCCACGACGGTCCAAAACTTCTGCTACGAATTGGGTGAAGTTTACTAGGTTTGTGGTTGTTGAACGTTTGCGTACGAACCCATGCTGGTGGGGTGTGATATAATTCGAAATATGGCAAGAAATTCTTTTCGATATAATTATTTCAAATAATTTTGCAAAATTGTTAATTAGCGCTATTGGTCTGTAATTTGTGACAAGGCTTTTATCTCCTGACTTAAAAAAATGGACATATGCGCGCGTTTTTCAAATTTGTGGAAATGATCCTGATGACAACATTAAGTTAATAATATGTTTAATTGGAGTGACCAGAGATACAATTGTATCCTTAATAATGAATGAGGGAATACCGTCTGGCCCCTGTGTGAAGCTAGCTTTCAGACGTTTTCCAGCGTCAATAATATCATCATCAGATATTTCACAAATTTGCAAATTTACATTAATGCACGAGGACGTCGGCGAATTACAATTTATCTTGGAAGTAAGCCTATATGCGCTGTTAAAGAAAGTTCCAAAACAGTTAACAATTTCTTGTTCCGTATCTACGATCTGTTCACAATAGGACATTATTCCTTAGATGATTTTTTACTACGGATATAGTTCCAGAACTCCTTAGGATTACTTTTGATATTAAGTTCTTGTTGCTGAATGTACTCTGTGTAATCTTTTTCAATTTCAATTTTTATTGTACGTCGCAGGTCTTTAATACAATATCGGTGGTAGTTCAATCTATGCTTATTACGTAATTTTAGGTATCTAGTTTTTTTGTTAATAAGGCCCTTTGTATGCTGAGAGAACCATATTGGAAATTTAGATTCGATACTATGTTTGATTGTAGGAACGCAGTCAGTGAACATTTTATTCAGCTTAGAATATAGATTACAGCACGCACTAGTAGCATCACAAGAGGAAACATCATCCCAGTTACACTCAAAAAAATTTTGATACAGCAGTGGAAAATTAGCTTTCCGAAAATTACATTTTTTATGCAATAATTGCTTTTTGAATAGGGGCGTACGATCCTCCATTATATGGACTTCAAATGTAATTGGAGGACGATACGTGTCAATTTTAACTACTTGGTTCGTTGATTCGTGAGTTCTACAATTAAGGCTATTTGTGTGCAGTATTGGATCAAGGAGTCTGTTTTTGATATTCGTTATAGTATTGGATTGGAATAATTTATTGAAATTCATAAAATCAATAAGGGTTTGTGTTTGTGGAGTTATATTGATATTGTGCAATGTGCTCTCATAATATTGAGGTAAATTGAAGTCACCAACAATGACGGTTGGTGTAGAATAATCAGTATGTTCTTCAATTAATTCCAGTATATGATGGTAATAAATAATTAACACTGTTGTATCCTTTCTTCACACTTTATTTTCTAATGGTTAGATATATATTTCAAGTGCTAAGCACTCATTTTCAATAACAACTAATTCTTACAACTGTTGCGCGGTTTCTTTATACCTACAGTGGATTAAAGGGAAAAACCCCAGATTAAGGGAAGACCTTTGGGTGGGTTAACAAATTTTATTGCGTGTTGTTTATGGAGATAACAAATTTAGAAGCGGGTTATTTAAGGGACTAACATCGAATTTCAATAAATTATTTTTATTTTTACGCATTTCTATGGCTTCCAACATGTTTAATTGATACTTATTGGACTCTTTTAGGAGTTTCATATTGTTGATGTTGAATTTATGACCTGTTGTAAAGTTATGGTGTGCAATTGCAGATTTTTCTGGATTCTGGTTTTTTATGTGATAACTGGGTTCTTTGAATCTAATATTTAAATTGCGGGTTGTTTGGCCGATATACACTTTCTCACAGTTATCACATTTTATTGAATAAATTCCAGATTTTTCAATGAATTCTCTTTTACTAAATGTGTTTCCTAAAAGTATACCACTTTTTGAATTTGTGTATTGTGCTGCCGTGAGGTTGAATTTTTTAAATCACTTATTTATATGATTATTTAGTCTAGGTACGTAAATGACTCTAGCATTATAGATTATAAGTTAGAAATCCAATACTACCTAGATTATACTGTTTACCTAAAGTACACAAACCAGGTAATAAATATAGACCCATAGTTTCCAACATAAATTCACCCACCTACAAAATAGCAAAATGGCTAGTAAAAGAATTTCAAACATTACAAATCCATAAACAACACGCAATAAAATTTGTTAACCCACCCAAAGGTTTCCCTTAATCTGGGGTTTTTCCCTTTAATCCACTGTAGGTATAAAGAAACCGCGCAACAGTTGTAAGAATTAGTTGTTATTGAAAATGAGTGCTTAGCACTTGAAATATATATCTAACCATTAGAAAATAAAGTGTGAAGAAAGGATACAACAGTGTTAATTATTTATGATTATACTCTTCACGAAACTCAAAAACAAATATCGATATGATGGTAAGTTTGCATGTTTGAATCTGGAGGAATATAGAGACAAGTAACATTGATAATTTTTGAATGGACTTGTAGTCTGACTGCCACAATATCTGCGGTACTATCCGGAGAAGTGATATTGATAACTTGTTGAGCGTTATATTTTAGATCAACAGCAATTAGACATCCACCACCCTTTTTTTCAACTCTGTCAGCTCGAAATATAGAGAAATTTGACGGAAACAGTTCAGCATCAAAAACGCCATTATGCAACCACGTTTCAGTAAATGCATATATGCCATTGATAGAATATTGTTGAACAAGACTCATGTTTTTGTTGCTAAACCACGAACATTTTGATAATAAAATTGCGGACATAGAGCATTTATTGTTGCGTTGTGGCGTTTTTTGGGGCTGCCTGCTGTGTTATAGTAGATATGATAGGAATATCATTTATAAATTTGATTTTAATATTTTCTTCACCATTTTTCTTGCGATCATTTAACTCCGCGTACAATAATTTAAGGTGATTCCGTTGCATAACTGGTAAGTCTCTTTTGAATGATACCTTGTTGGTAGTTGTTTGTTGTGCTTTCAAGATATTCATTGGAGTCACAATATCATCATAAATTATTTTTAGTGGCCTTGGAGATCCTGACTTCTTGCCCCGTCTGAAAATTTTGTATGGAGCTGGAAAGTTACCTAGTGGTTGAATGATGGCGGCAATTGCAGGTAAATCTTGCTCTGTTTCGGTCCCATCAGATTCTGGTAGGTCATGCGCGATCAAGTTTTTCTTTCTGGAATTTCTTTCGGTAATCTCGGCAAAGGCTTCATTCACAGCAGTATCCGAGATCGCTGATAGAGTTATATTATTGATACCTTGGTTGGCCACTTCAGAAACTTGCGTCTCTAAATTGTCAACGTCATCAAAAACTTTTTTTAGTTTTTCTTCTAACTGAGAGAATTTACCCTCGAGAGCGCTTATTATACTTTGGAATTTTGCTGTAAATGGTTCTAGATGTTTCATCAGAAGTTTATCGAAGATAGTTTCCATTTGGGCTATTTGTTTATTAAGTATAAATGAAATTGCCAATTCTTGGTTGCAGAATACTTCAAACATTAAAAGTGCGATTCTTTTCGCAATCTACAACAAGTTAGTCTTACAAAGACTATATCAAACACTTATTGACCGCCAGTCTAAGGTGTCAAATTGTTTAGAGGGAATGGTAAAGCTATACTGATGAGAGATAAATCTCGAAACGCGTCTATAGATGGCCTGAATAATTTGACCCAAATTGTTACATTTGCAGTAGGTTACTGTATGTAACAGCAAACACTTGTTGTATGATTCAATGTCCGTCGTGGTATTAGCCCGGGAAGTAGTTGTTTCAATGAGTGTTTGGTATAGTCTTTGTAAGACTAACTTGTTGTAGATTGCGAAAAGAATCGCACTTTTAATGTTTTAATATTTGTTTATTATTAAAATGATCTAGATTTGGATTTGTAATAGACGGCCCGCCCAAAGATAGCCTTGGGGTTAACTTGCTACATTTAGCGCATATAATGTCATTACTTTTGTCTTTCTTCAGTTGAGTTACTTCTTCTGTGGACAAATCCGTACATCTCGAGTGAAACCATTTTTGGCAAGGTCCAATACATTTAAGATAGAATGAGTTTGGACTGATGTTGTTGGAGCAATGTTCGCATTTATAAAATCCCATTTTAGCAATATATTCGTATTATTCTCGTATTATGAATGTATATGAATAATGTGTTTATTTGTGGATATTAGGGTATAAGGTGAGAATGTAACACAGGGTATATAAGGTGAGAGTGTAACACAAGACAACACTTTGCGCTATTTATTTTATTGCGTACTGCAGTTATTCATTATCATTTAATTTCAATCAGTATAAAGTGCATTATTATTAAATTATGAATGGGAATTCGAAGGAGGGAAAAAACAATATACAAATCTTCACACTACGCGACCCGTCGTAGTGACTCACTATATAGACAAAACACCTGATTTAGATAGGCCACGGATGGGGTCACACGAGAGATACAGAGGTCAAGAAGGAACTATTAATCGGAATTTAATTTACCTTTTTTGTTGTTGTAGAAATCATATTCAGACACTATTGTAAATAGTAAAACACAGGATTTTTACACTTTGAGCACTCTGTTATGGAATGCAATTAATGTGAATGTGCATTCCATTACTATTTGGGAATATTTTGGGAATTGTCTCGAAGACTTTCTAATATACTTCCTCGAGCAGTTTTCCTTAATACTTAATTACATACTTTCATTTGTTTTACGTTATAAATATTAAACTTTAGAAATTAAGAGTCAGTTTTGTACAAGTACGCTAAGACGGTAAGACTAACATTGTATTGATACTGTACACAGATGTAATAAAATACGAGTAGTAACTTATCATCGTGGTATCATTGAAGATACAAAACCCTTACCTAGTGGAAGTCATCTCCGGGGAGTGCGTTTGGCAAGTGGTATCCTCGTCAACATAAAATACCACGGGAGTAAGGTTGCGAAAGTACCAACTCCACAACAACTCAGATTTAAGTATGATTAGGTTTATTGCATACGTTGTCTAAGTTGTCAAAGCTTATGATTTAATGTTACTAGGCGGAAAATTCAAAAAGTCACTGACTTATCGAACTACCCTCCTATATTCGTATGTACACAATATTTTATAAACACAAACCTTACAAAAAACTAATATATATTATCTCTTGGCTAATAATTTACTCTTGGGTACGCAAATTATATAAACTAATCAATAAATTTTAACAAGTTTTAAAAATTTGGTCAAAATCTAAGTTTTCGTAGATTTGTTAAGATAATTTTTAAATGTGCAGACGAAAATGTAATATTAAAAAAATATATATACAGGGATTTTATTCTTATAAATATACATATCTCGATTACAATACATTAATGTATCGTATGTTCAATAAAATACAACCTCTAGAGTGCCATGGAAAATATTGTGGGTTGGCAAATATGAAATTTTACATTATAATTATTATATCTAACGTTTTATATGTTAATACCTAAAGCGTGCATCCAATTTAAATGTAAAAAAAGATTCAATCATGGTACTTTGGAGGTTTCTTTTTATTGAACATACTATATATTGTATTGTAATCGAAATATGTGTATTTAAAAAATAAAATCTCTGTATGTATTTTATCTTTCCCCCGTATGTAATACAAAGGGAAAGTATTGTTTTCGTGAAAATTTTCGAATCAAAAATTTTAGCGGAAATATCCGTTTTGAGGTCCCCTGAGTCGAATAAGACCATTTTTGAAAAATGTCTGTCTGTCTGTCTGTCTGTGTGTCTGTGTGTCTGTGTGTGTGACTGTGTGCGCTGTACCGCAAAAACCGCTAAAGATATCGAGATGAAACTTGAAACTTAAGCTTTTTGTTACAATCGGAAGAACTGAAAAGCTTTTGGTGAAAATCGGAAAACTGGAAGTGGTACTTTACTCCTAGCGTTTTTCAGTTTTTTCCGATTTTTTCAATAAATGTTCATTAAACAAAAAATTCTTTCAAATAAAAGTTGTAGATAATAACAAAATAAAGATGTATTGTTAACTTACTTTTTATCATAGCACTCTTAGTTTTTAGGATATTTCAAAAGTTGTGTGTTTTATCTAGTTATTGGTGTGTGACAGTGTATGTGTCGATACAATTGAAAAATGTTTCAAATAAAAGTTGTAGGAAATGAAAAACTAAAGATTTTTTGTAGATTTACTTTTTGTCATAGCACTCTTAGTTTTTTATATATTTAATAAATAGTGTTTTTAAGCTAGTCATTGATTTGCGTCAGTGTATGTGTTGATACAATTGAAAAATGTTTCAAATAAAAGTTGTAGGTAATAAAATATTTAAGATTTTTTGTATTTTCACTTTTTGTCATAGCACTCTTAGATTTTGAGATAATTAATAAATAGTGTTTTTTATCTAGTCATTGGTTTGTGTCAGTATCTGTTGATCCAATTGAAAAATATTTTAAATAAAAGTTGTAGTTATCAAAAAGTTGAAGACATTTTGAAAATAATAATGCTACAAATATTTTAAAAGTGATTTAATACGCAATATTGTAGCATTATTATTTTTAAAATGTTTTCAACTTTTTGATAACTACAACTTTTATTTGAAATATTTTTCAATTGGATCAACACATACTGACACAAACCAATGACTAGATAAAAAACACTATTTATTAATTATCTTAAAAACTAAGAGTGCTATGACAAAAAGTGAAGATACAAAAAATCTTTAATATTTTATTACCTACAACTTTTATTTGAAACATTTTTCAACGCAATTTACGAAGGAAAGTACTATGATGGACACATCATCATTTTTTTAAAATAACATTTTCGTCTGCACATTCAGACATTTGTTGTTTTTATAGAAGCGATCAATTTAAAATTTCCGACGTATGATTCCATTCCCTGATTAAGCATGAAGTAAAATTTCAAGTTTAGAAAAGCCTGCGAATCTAAATATGTAGGATTTTCTAAACTCGAAATTTTACTTCATGCGCCCCGCGTATAAAACACTGATTTAATGTGAAGTTTAAAATATACTGCTTATGTTAGATGTCCAGCTATTACATTTTAAAATGTAAATTTCGCCTAACTGCAGATTACTGTGTGTCTGTTGTTTAACCAAACCTGCATATCTAAATAAACATTAAATAATAATACTGTGCGATCATTTAAATTAAGATTTAGAGTGGGCGGCATTTTTTTCGTGCGGTTGCCCAGACTGCTAATTAAATTATGGAATAAATTTTAGGTTATGCTAAACTATGTGTTTACAATTTTTTTTTTCTTGAATTAATTTCTTATCTGGCACTTGGTGAAACATATTAAAATATGTAAAGTTATTTAAATAAAAAACACTTGGTATTGTTTCACAAATTAAAACTTTATTCCGACTAGTTTCGGTTTGTTAGACCATTTTCAAAGGAATGTGTGTGATTCCTTTAAAAATGGTCTAACGAACCGAAACTAGTCGGAATAAAGTTTTAATTTGTGAAACAATATCAAGTGTTTTTTATTTAAATAACTTTACATATGTGTTAACAGTCAGTAGTGCCAATCTAATTTAAAACTCAAATATAATATATAAAATTACGAAAAAACTATTCGTGAAAATGCAAACAGTGTCTTAATTAATAAGACAATTTAAGACGATAAATATCCATTGAAACAACTACTTCCCGTGCAAATACACCTCCGGATATTGAATTATACAATGAAATATTTAAAATCTTATTTAATTTGATTTGTTACAACGCTCTATTAAAGTATATGTAACGTGTATTTGCACGGGAAGTAGTTGTTTCAATGGATATTTATCGTCTTAAATTGTCTTATTAATTAAGACACTGTTTGCATTTTCACGAATAGTTTTTTCGTAATTTTATATATTATGTTTAAAGTGTGCAAACTATAAGAAGCGTAAGCTTATTTTCTCGAATTCAAATAGTTTTGAATTTGAATTTATCTTGTTAAAACTCAAAGCCTACTCTAAATCAAATTTTAATGGATCGCACTGTACAAGCATCTTTCGTAATGATTTTAAAATATTAAAAACATTTATGGAGTTATTTATCGGGTCCCAGCGAATGAAAGAGCGCGGAGCTCGTTCTTGTTTTACGGCTGAGTTTAAAGACTTTGCCCAGGGATTGTATTTTTCAAGCAATCCCGCGGTAGTCTATTGTAAACAGAACCGTATAAAAAGTCATAAATTTTAAGCCCGCGCAACATTCTTGGCAAATCTCTTTGACAGCCGGTGAGCCCACGTTTGCCTCACCTTATTTACGATGCACTAAACTAAAATTACCAGCGTTTAAAAATAATTGTTAATCTAGGTCCGCGACAAATATCAATCAACCGCCAACTGTCAACAAACACTAAAAAAATAATCTTGAACGTGAGTAATTTTAGTTACGGAACTGAAAGAGAGCAGTCTGAATCATGAATATGCCTATTTAAATTATTTATACATACAGGCAATTATTTTTAAGCGCACAAATTTTGATGTGACATTTTAGGCGTTCATTACTTTTTATAAAAGCGTTTAATTTGAGTTTCGAACGTGTGTTTCCAATCCCAGGTTGAGCATGAAGTAAAATTTCGAGTTTAGAAAAGCCTGAAAATTTGGTTTGGTCGCGTAGCGCGAAGCGCGGAGCGACTAAACCAAATTTTCAGGCTTTTCTAAACTCGAAATTTTACTTCATGCGCCACGCGTATAAAACACTGAAATATTGTGAAATTCAAAATAATCTCGATTACACGTGTTTTTTTAATTCTGCTTAAGCTATTCATTTTTAATACTGATTCGGCAGTATATTGTTAATTTGTCTAAATCGTGTCTTGGTCGTTCATTTTTTAATTTTAATTTTTTAATTTATTTATTTACGGAATCTCCAGTTTACAATGCTGATATAGATGTATATTTTTAATTTCACAATATTTCAGTGTTTTATACGCGTGCGGCATGAAGTAAAATTTCGAGTTTAGAAAAGCCTGAAAATTTTGTTTGGTCGCGTAGCGTGAAGCGCGGAGCGACCAAACCAAATTTTCAGGCTTTTCTAAACTCGAAATTTTACTTCATGCTTAGCCTGGGAGTGGAAAACACTCGTTTAAGCCTTTTATAATTTCGTATAATTATGGAGAAAACCTGTGGAATGGGACAGAATTACACAGAACAAGAAAAAGAAAGCTTATTTGAAATTATATAAGAACGAGTGTGTTCAGATCATTTAATTTGAGTTTCAAACGAGTGTTTCCACTCCCAGATTAAGCATGAAGTAAAATTTCGAGTTTAGATAAGCCTGAAAATTTGGTTTGGTCGCGTAGCGCGAAGCGCGGAGCGACCAAACCAAATTTTCAGGCTTTTCTAAACTCGAAATTTTACTTCATGCGCCACGCGTATAAGACACTGATTTCAAGTGAAGTTCACTTGTTCACAATATTTCAGCGTTTTCAGTGTTTGATACGCGGGGCGCATGAAGTAAAATTTCGAGTTTAGAAAAGCCTGAAAATTTGGTTTGGTCGCTCCGCGCTTCGCGCTACGCGACCAAACCAAATTTTCAGGCTTTTCTAAACTCGAAATTTTACTTCATGCTTGATCTGGGAGTGGAAACACTCGTTTGAAACTCAAATTAAATGATCTGAACACACTTGTTCTTATATAATTTCAAATAAGCTTTCTTTTTCTTGTTCTGTGTAATTCTATCCCATTCCACAGGTTTTCTCCATAATTTTAAGGCTTTTCTAAATTGGAAATTTTACTTCATGCTTAATCTGGGAGTGGAAACACTCGTTTGAAACTCAAATTTAACGATCTAAACGCACTCGTTAGTAGCTTCAAATTGAAATCATTAAAAAAACAACGAATGTCCTTAAAGTCATACACGTCGGGTTGTGTATACTTAAAAGAACAATTTCCTGTGTGTCTATCTCGGCAGCCACCACTGAAATTTAGACAACTTTATATGCATGAGTGAAATTACAATGTGAACAACTCAAAACACACAAGTGAGATAACTGTAAACAAGTAAAATACATAAGTGACAACAAAATGTAGACAACTAAAAATACACGAGTAATATTACAATGTAAATAACTTTAAATACACAAGTGACATTAATAAGTAATACACCTGAAGAAGATTCTGATTTTCAACTTTTGTATTTATTTTCACTACCATTGTTTCGCTACGCTGCAGAATGGTAGTGAAAATAAATACAAAAGTTGAAAATCAGAAATATTTTATCAATTAATTTGTTATTGTAATACATGACTTATACTACTCAATATACACCCCTGCACAGAGAGTTTTATGTAACACCGAACATTTTCATAACGAGAATTTTTCTTTAAAGTATCCATATGCATACGTTGCACATTTTCTGATGCTCGGTTCATTAAAAGAATTCAGTTTGAAGCTTTAAGCGAGTGTTTGTCACTCCCAGGCTAAGCATGAAGTAAAATTTCGAGTTTAGAAAAGCCTGAAAATTTGGTTGGGTCGCGTAGCGCGAAGCGCGGAGCGGCCAAACGAAATTTTCAGGCTTTTCTAAACTCGAAATTTTACTTCATGCGCCACCGGCACAAAACACTGATTCAATGTAAGTTTAGCGGTGTGTTTTAAACTTCGTAATATGTCAGTGTTTTGTACCGGTGGCGCATGAAGTAAAATTTCGAGTTTAGAAAAGCCTGAAAATTTGGTTTGGCCGCTCCGCGCTTCGCGCTACGCGACCAAACCAAATTTTCAGGCTTTTCTAAACTCGAAATTTTACTTCATGCTTAGCCTGGGAGTGGAAAACGCTCGCATAAAGCTTCAAATTAAACTTTTCTAATAAACCGAGTATCGAAAAATGCGCAACGTAAGCATATGGATACTTACAAAAAATATTCTCGTTCAGAAAATGTTCGGTGTTTTATAAAACTCTCTGTATATTGAGTGGTTTAAGTCATTTATTACTTATTAACCAAAATCTAGACAACCAAAGATACACGTGTTGTTCTAATAAAAATAACATAAATGCCTAGATGAATAGAAAAAAAAATATGGCGTCTGCCAAGTGTACAATTAAATGTAAATTCTGTGAAATAAATATTGGCGAAAGAGAAAAGTGCTTAACATGTTTCATTTGTGATACAAAACAACACTTTTCCTGTGGACCAAAAAGAAATGCGGCTACAGCCCCCGAATATAAGAATTTCAAGTGGATTTGTGATTACTGTATTGAGGATTTTCCGAACCGTAAGTTGATGAACACTCAATCAGATACCTCAGTAAATCCAAATCCTACCTCCGATGTTGAAATTAGGATAGGGAGGCTGTTCGAAATAGTCAATATATTACAACAAGAAATCATAACCCTTAAATCGAATGCTTCAAAACAATAACAATAGAATAACTGAAATCGAACAGTTTTCTGTAATAAATAGAAAATTATCTACGAATTCTAATAACAAGGAACAACAACACAGACCCAAAATCAAATTAAAATACAAAACTCTGAACCTCGCGAACGCACACAAAAAACAATAAACACAAACAGCGATAGTTCATTGACCTGTCCCCAATCTAATACAATCGATAAAGATGGATTTCAAACAGTAACCTATCCTAAACGAAGAAGGCAGAAAACCCCACGGATTTATGGGACATCTGAAAACACCAATATTACAGTAGTTAAAAAATATGAATACGTCCATATCAATCGCTTCAATCCCAAAACAACAGTAGATGATGTAAAAAATGTTCTACAACTTAAACAATTCTCACAAACAACATGTGAACAGGTTCAATCAAAAAACCCGGAAGAATACTCCTCATTTAAGGTTGGAGTTCCCATTGATGATTTTCCAAGACTGAAAGAACCTGACACCTGGCCTAAAGGAGTTTGTGTGACCCCTTTTTTATACTGGATCCACAGAAACCGCGAGGCGGAAAACAAAAAAAACCAACAAAAATGAACATTAATTCAAACTTTGATATGCTATTATTAAATATTAGGTCAATTAATTATAAGAAACTAAACCAAATTGAAATAGATTGTAATCATTTAAATCTTAAATTTATTTGCTTAACAGAAACTTGGATGAATTCAGATACCATAAATGAAGTACATTTAAATAATTTTGTTTTAGGTGCTAATTATTCTAGACAGGGACGTGGTGGAGGAGTCGTAATATGGCATAAATCTGACTTGTTAACAGCAGATCTTAATATTAATATTTACGGCATAGACAACGTAGTTGAAGTCTGTGGCTTAACTTGGATCTCTAAAAATAATAAAAACAACATCCGGATAATAATTTGTTACCGCCCCCCAGGCAGCAATTTTGAACTATTTCTAATGAAACTGCAACATATATTAGACGTAATATGTACAATAGACACTCCCCTGGTGCTTTGTGGAGATTTCAATCTAAACTCAAACCTACCATTGCAAGATTATGAGTCACTACAAAATTTGTTATTAACATACAATTTACCTAAAGTCAATATGGAAGATACTAGATGTTCAGGTACCTCTTCAACGTGTATTGACCACATATACAGCAACCTAAATTCCCGAAATACGTTGACAATAGACAACGTAATATCGGATCACAAATCCATATATTACAATTTTGAATTAAAATGCAATACTACCGAACCACGAGAACAAAGCAGAAATTTTAATGATCACAATGTATATAATTTCATCTCAGATTTGCAATGCGAATCATGGAACGATGTCTATATTGGTAACAATCTGAACTCTAATTTTAAAACATTTCATAACATCTACACTTATTACTTTAATAAACATTTCCCTATATGTGCAAGAAAAGGGCGATCTGAGCAAACATGGATCAATTCTGAAATTAGAAATTCTAGTAAGAAAATGCATGATCTCTATTTATTACAAAAACAATATCCAGTATTAAAATCAAGCTATAAAGCTGACCATAAAAGGCATAATAAACTAATCACGAGAACCAAAAAATCCTTTTATCAAATCAAAATTATTAACTCAAAAAATTTGTCTAAAGATTCATGGCACATAATAAATGAAGTCTCGAATAGAAATTGTCACAAAAGTAGGAATAATATTATACTTAATCACAACAATCAACAGATCAAAGACCCCAACTCACTTGCCCACATGTTCAACTCATTTTTTAAAGACGAACCCCTAAAGATAGTTAAGGACCTCTCACAAACAAATAATGCGTTACATATTAAAACACAAGCTCATTTAATTTTCCTAAACCCATTCAATGAACAAGAACTTTTGCTTATTATAAATAAATTAAAAAACAAAAAAACGTGTGGATTTGATGAAATATCAAATATTCTATTAAAAAAATCATCTATGTTTATATTAGAACCTTTGGCATATTTAATTAACTTATCCCTGGAGCAAGGAGTTTTTCCTGAAATATTAAAACAAACAGTTATCTGCCCTATTTATAAAAAGGGGGATCATAGAAATATTAATAACTATAGGCCTATAGCTCTAGTGTCACCGTTCTACAAGGTATTTGAACTGTGTATGTTGAACAGACTTAATCAGTACTTAAACATATCCATGACTCTGACAAACTCACAACATGGTTTCAGAAAATCATTTTCCACACAAACCGCACTACTGTCGTTTTACAATAACATCATAAGATATATTGAAAAAGGAGAATACCCCGTGGGACTATTCATTGATCTGAGTCGAGCGTTTGATTGTATAAACATTAATTTGCTTCTAGATAAACTAAATAGCTATGGTATTAGAGGTGTTGCCAGCAACTGGTTTAGGTCATATTTGGAAAGCAGAAAACAATCCGTAAAAATAACACATACAACTGAAAAAAATAGAACTGCATTCGTGTCATCGGCCGAAGTAATTAATATGAGTGTCCCACAGGGATCCATCTTGGGCCCCATATTGTTTATTCTCTATATGAATGACATAGTGGCCAATGTTCCCAACCCAGTTCACATGTATGCTGACGATACCTCAACCATAATAAGCGCAAAGGCAAACTGGAACCTGGAAAGCATTTCCGATAATATAATCAGTCAATTGTGCAACTGGTTTCAGAACAATCAACTTCAAATTAATAATTCAAAAACTGTATATATTAGATTCCATACGAAACAATGCAAACAAAATCTTAAACTAAATATTATGATGGACCAACATCAAGTATCTTCAGCCCGGAGTACTAAATTTTTGGGATTAACTATTGATGAAAATCTAGACTGGTCAGATCACTGTTCAAAACTAGCAACATCAATTTCGAAATCATGCTACAGCTTAAAAGTACTTAAAGAGTATCTCACTAAACGACAATTAAAAATGTTCTACATAGGTATAATCGAGTCCCGATTGCGATATGGTCTGTGTCTTTGGGGAGCGTCCTCATCGTGGAAGAAGGTATTCATATCACAGAAACGATGTATACGATCCATGGCTGGTATAGATCGCAAAACATCATGTAGACCATTTTATATTAAATATGCTTTACTAACTTTACCATGTTTATTCATATACGAATTGAGTATATACATTTTTAAAAATAAGTCACATTTTGCCATAGCGAAACACATCCATTCATATGAAACCCGATATAATGAAAGAATATATATACCACCATACAAATTAAATGTCACAAAACGATCACCTCCGGTGCTCGGTGCTACGGTATTTAATCACCTCCCAAAATCTGTTAGAGATGCACCATCGATAACTTTGTTTAAAAAAATGCTCATGCAATTTCTTACCGAGAAAGCGTTTTACGATTTAAATGAATATTTCATCTATGTTAGTAATTAGCTGTAAATATTTGTTATCTGTGACTATGTCTTATATGTGCCTGTTACTGATTGTACATCAATGGACAATAAATTTTATTATTATATTATTATTATTATAAACAATCCTATATATACAAACAAGCAGTTTTCTTAAAAGTAGAGATCTATTTGTGTGTGGGAGATAAAGCTAAACAAACTAAAACCGTGCATGAGTTTTGTGGGATTGGATTCGTCATGTGGGAGTATGTGTGATCTGGCGATATTTTTATTGCGGAATTCGGCTTATTTCGGCAATGTGGCCCAAGTGAGCCGCCATCTGGACTCCGAAACGCAATATGTCCGATCGATGCTGCAAAAAATCCTACGCGTTTTAATAATAAACATGTTTTTCACTCAAAAATATCGCCGATTATTGCACGATTTGGGATTGCACGCTGGCTACGCGGAAATAACAAACTGCTGTAATCCTGTTTTGTGATAAGAGTTGATGATGCACAGGAGTTTTTTTTAATTTTTAGAAATTCGTATGTGTAAACAAGCACACAAATTTAAAATGCCAAAGTTACTACGACTATCCAAATTTAATAACAATTTTCATATCTTCAATTTGAAATTTTTGATTGTTGACTCATCTAACAATTGGTGAAACATCTTTACACTTTTTATATAAGGTTGATAGAATAAAACACTTGGTTTTTGTTTCACAAATTCAATATTTTATTTCCACGACTAGTTTCGATCAGACGACCATTATCAATGTGGTTTACAAGGATTACTATAGTATAGTAGTAATCCTTGTAAACCACATTGATAATGGTCGTCTGACCGAAACTAGTCGTGGAAATAAAATATTGAATTTGTGAAACAAAAACCAAGTGTTTTATTCTATCAACCTTATATAAAAAGTCTTCAATTTGGTTCTCATTAATCACTTAATGAAACATGATTACAATATTAATAATTAAATAAAAGTCACTTGGTTTGTTTCACTACTATTTTTTTATTCTCTCCGACTATTTTCGACTTATCGTCATTCTCAAGGAGTACTACTTACTCCTTGAGAATGACGATAAGTCGAAATAGTCGGAGAGAATAAAAAATAGTAGTGAAACAAACCAAGTGACTTTTATTTAATTATTTATCAATACAATTTTCATATTTGTAGAATTGAGACAAGTCTCCAAATATTTATCGAAACAACTACTTCTCGAGCTATTACCCCGACAGATATTGAATTATACAAAAAATATTTGAGTTAGACGACACATATCAATATCTGTCGGGGTATTAGCTCGATAAGTAGTTGTTTCAATGATGGTAAACTGGAAATCCCGTAAATAAATTAAATTAAATTAAATATTTGGAGTCTTGTCTCAATGAGACTAAATTTTTGCAGAAAGTTGATATTAATTTTAATTCGTTTTTAAATATTGAAAATATTCTGCAAACTATTGACAAACTCAATTTTTCTTTTTGTTAAATTTTCTTTATGTAAATCTATAAGAAAATATTTAATTAATTTAATTTATTGGCAAAATATTCAAAACAAATAAATTTCGCACACATTTCTCAACACGTCGCAAAATATCACTTTCTCCGACGAATTTTTCTTCGATTACATCACGCCCATGCTAATTCGGCGAATACATTACCAAATATTATTACACCAAACGTACCATAATTCGTGTGCGAATTTAAAATATCCGGTGACAGAGACTTGTGTGTAAACGTTCGCATGCTGATGGAGTGAATAGAATTAATTGTCCCCAATTGGGTGCATCTGATCGACCCAGGCTATTCCCAAATGGAGAGCGTGATGTAAGAGTCGAGGCCGTTCAGCGTAAACTGGTTTCCATTAAAAAACCATGACCATCCAACCTTTATGTCATTTGATTGTACCATACTGGATACAGAAATCCGAAGGTGTCCCTTTTATGTAATTATAAATTATATTAATTTTAGTTCACTAGCTGCAATTGTATGCATTTTGTTTTCTATTCAACGTTAAAACGTGCGAGCATGCTTGATTGTTTTCGATTAGCTCTTTTCCTTTAATTGCTTTCGAATTTTTTTGTTAGTGAACAGACCAGATACAAAGATAACCACAAAACCACATTCAATTGCTTGACCTAGTTGCTATGAAAGATAATAAAAAAAAACATTTTTCATCATCATTAGTACTGGTTCTGGTTCTTTGAAGAGTGCGCATTTCTGCACTGCACTTAGGCTTCATTAGGCTTATTGTGCATCATCAGTACTATTATTATAGTGGGATATAGAACAACACGTGTATCTTGGATTTGCATCTGTAACTCCGTGAATATATAATCCTATGACTCATTGATGTGTAATGTGTGGTTTAAATTTATACCTATTAATTAACAATTTGTGCAATAATTAGAATAATAATAATAATAATAATAAACAAACTTTATTTCAGATAAATGGTCACAAAATTAATACAAAACTGGAACATAAATGAAATTCTGTCACAACTAAATTAATTACATAAAAAATAAGAAATTCTTTAGGAATCATCTGTTTTGAATAGCAAAGTATTCATTTAAATTATATAATTCTGCTTAGAGCAGAAAATCGTAAATGGCTGCCTTATATTTTTTACAAAGAAATGTTATAGGCTCAACAAACTTTCAGAATGATCAATAAATGTTTTATTATTTTGGCGTTATTTTCGTGATATCAATAAAATCCTATTTGGTGGTGGTAATTTTGGGCCCTGTACAAATCATTGCCAACCTAATAAAACAGAACCATGTTTTACTAGGTTCGCGTTATCTTCGTGACATCAATAAAATCCTCTTTGGTGGTACAGTTTTAATTAGAGATGCACCGAATATCGGTTTTGCCGAATAACCGAATATCTAATATTCGGCGGATTTAACGTGCCGAATGCCGAATATTCGGCAACTATTCGGCAGATCAGCGAAGTGGCCACGTGGCGTTAGCCGTCGCGTTGCGCTCGGCATTTTAGTCAGTCTTCCGCTCGGCGTTACAGTCAGACACCGCACTCGCCATTCACCGCGTGTTGTTTCGTTGTATAATATTGCGCAATGTCTTCTGCAAAGTGTAAATAATCGCCTGTATGGAAGTATTTTGTGGAGTGCACGGAGAGTACTAGGCTGGTCCAATGTAGATTGTGCGATGTAAAGATTTCGCGTGGAGGAGAAGGTAGAAAAGCCACAGCAACTGGATTGATGAATCACGTAAGAAATAAACATAACCACAAATGTCTAAAACTACAAGAATGCTCATCAGTTGCTGTAGCAACCAATCAAAATTTTTAAAATTTAAGCAACCATGTTTATCAGAATGCCTAGAGAAGTCCAAATTGTAGGACATAAATGATGTGAGGGATAAAGACTACCACTACTTAATAGGGGAAATGATAGCAGTAGATAACGAAGCTATAGCATTGGTTGAGAGACTAGGATTTATGGGATTGATGAAGAAGGCTCTACCTCGGTATAACATACCTAGCAGAACATACTTTATTGAAAACATAATACCTGATATATATAAAAAAAAACTGTTGATAAAATTAAATATAACATAACAAGAACTTATGCAATATCGATTACATCTGACATGTGGACGTGTACCCATACTGGCGCCAGTTTTTTGAGTTTTACGGGCCATTGGCTCAATGATCAGTTTGAATTAAACCATGCAGTTCTCAACATGAAGCATTTCGCAGGACCACATACTGGAGAAAATATTGCCTCTGCTTTGATGGAAATTTCATCTATGTGGGATATTCCACGATCCAAAATACATGTTGTTATACATGATAATGGTGCCAATATGGTTAAAGGTGTGAGAGATACCGGATATGGATCTATTACCTGCTTCATACACACACTCCAACTAGTTATCGTAAATTCATTAAAAATCCAGAGTGAAGTTACTGAAACGATTAGTGCAGGAAGAAGAATCGTAACCCATTTTAATCACTCGAATTCAGCGTAAGAAAAACTGCAAACTATTCAACGAGAGTTAAGCCTTCCGCAACATAAGTTGGTTCAAGATGTTATCACGCGCTGGAACTCAAGCTATTATATGTTAGCAAGACTGCTCGAGCAAAAGCGTTCTATTTCATTGTATCTAACGGATAATTCAAATATTCCCAATTTGTCTTCATCGCAATGGGAGCTTCTACAACAGATATTGAGACTGTTACAACCGTTTGAGGAGATCACAAAAATCATAAGTTTAGGCTTATCCTGTGTGTCAGAGACCATACCACATGCAGAAACGCTTATGTGCTATGTAAATAAAGAAGAAACTGCACGAGCCACCAACAAATTGCAGAGTACAAGACTTGCTATTAAAGCGGAGCTGGAAAACCGATTCGCCAAGCTCAAAACAGAAAAGTTGTATTTGCTGTCTACTCTACTCGATCCAAGGTTTGAGACGAGTTTTTTCATGGGCCAGAATCAAGCTGAAAAGGCTCGGCAGTTAATAATGCTAGAAGCTTTAAAAAACAGTTGTGACGAATCAAGTACTGACAGCGATACTGATATTGACGCTGTGACACCTGCGAATAAAAATAATATTAGGACTGATAACAAATCTAGCCTTGAGTCTGACACTCATTTAAGTTTTTGGGGCTGCTATAATGAAGTGGAGAAGATCGCAGCACAGCAAAATAATAGTGAATCTCCTAAAAAGAGAAACAATATTGCAACTGAACTTGACAGTTATTTGGAAACTGCACGCATAGCAAGAAATGACAATCCTTATACTTGGTGGGCATCCAATCGAAATCAATACCCATATTTAACACAATTTGCTGCCATTTATCTGTCTGCTCCTGCGAGCAGTGTTTATAGTGAAAGACTTTTCTCAGAAGCTGGGAATGTATATGAAAATAAAAGAAACCGACTATTGCCATTAAATGCAGAAAAACTAGTATTTCTGCACCACAATTTACCACTAATAAATTTTGAATATAATATTTGATTAATAATAGATGTATTAAAAATAAGAATAATATTATCATTTATAAGTTTATATATTTCATTATTATTTATAATTATACACGAGTTTGTTTTCTTTTGCAAAATTTGTTTTAAATGATTCATTTTTACCTTTTAAATTGTATAATTTATTAATAAATAATACACGAGTTTGTTTTCTTTTGCCAAATTTGTTTTAAATGATTCATTTTTACCTTTTAAATTGTATAATTAGAAAAAAAAAAAATAACGCGTCACTATTCGGCAAATGCCGAATAGTGACGCCAACTATTCGGTATTCGGCCGAATAGTGAAAAACGTGCCGAATATACCGAATACCGAATAGTTGCCGAATATTCGGTGCATCTCTAGTATTAATATAAAAATAATGTAAGACATATTTTTTATTTCCTCATTAACAATTGATTTTATTTTGTAAAGGAATTTAAACGTGACAATAACTTAACAATTTCAAGGATCCTCCAATCAACCTCAATAATTTAAACTTAATCCAACAACAAACGCAATTTCCATCTGTAACTCCTCAAACCTCGTGCACACCAATTACCAAACCAATCCAACTTAATGCGCTACGCTGAACTCTATATTTATTATCCAACCTCTATTTTTACTTGATTTATCTCTGTTTACCCAAAATTCCTGCCAGGTTCATCTCTGGATCGTTTCACTACTATCAACTATTAAAATAAAATCCTGAATCCGGATTCGATTGAATATTAATTCCTTTACAGCAATGTAGCCGGAATGCTAAATAAAAAAAAGGTCGCAATCTTTTATACGAGATCGATATTCCTCTCTCTTTGGCTTTGTGGCGAAATTGTGTGGCATTCCTCCAAGTTGCAAGTCCCTTTGTGCGGGCTTTGTTGATATTGCTCCGTGAATATATAATCGGACAAAGAGAGACGGAGGGAGTAATGCTGGGCGGGATCTGGACTGAATGTTTAATTCTGATGGTATAAGTATTATTTGGAGTTTTATTTCCTTCGGGAGTCTCCTGATTTACAGGTGTGATCAATTTAGAAAAGAAAATAGAAAACGGTTATGTTAATTGTAAAACTCGTGTTTTAGAACTCCTTCAAAATAGCTTGTAATACTAATTATATGATAATTATTTATCTCACAATAAATGGTGTATTTACAATTGAAATACGATTTTAACTTTGCTTGTATAACTGAGACTTTATTAAGTGACTATAGAAACTATAACTTGTCATTTTCAAACTCAAAGTGATTTAAACTAACAATTGTGTGTATAATAAAGTAGAAGCCTCCACAATCCGGAATTTATTTATCTCTTCTATTCAGGGGCACAGACAAGGGGATACAAAAAGTAAATATAGGAAGTTATGCTTGTATTACAAACAGAAAATAATTTATCCCTAAATAATAGTAGTAAATATACAATAAAAATAACTTAAATATTTTTTTGTTTTATACGCGTGGCGCATGAAGTAAAATTTCGAGTTTAGAAAAGCCTGAAAATTTGGTTTGGACGCTCCGCGCTTCGCGCTACGCGCCCAAACCAAATTTTCAGGCTTTTCTAAACTCGAAATTTTACTTCATGCTTAGTCTGGGAGTGGAAACACTTGTAAGAAGTTTCAAATTAATCGCTGTTTAAAAACAACGGATGCCCGAAAACTTACTGAGTACATATCGAGATATGTATACTTAAAATGAAAAATTCTTGTATAAATAACTTAACATTTATAAGCGTATTTAACACTTATTGGATTTTGTACTTTAATTATTCCAATTTAATGACCGTTTTTTTTATTACAGATTATTGGAGTAGCTTTATTAGCAGTTGGAATAATCTACAAACTGAATCTGAAAATTCTGATAGATTCAGTCGATGATTCTATTTTCATAGCACCGGCAGCCTTGATAGCAGTCGGTTCTCTCATCTTCATAATCTCCTTCTTCGGATGCTGCGGTGCCATTAAGGAGAGCAAGTGCATGCTAATAACGGTGAGTATGACATAAATGTATAAGGAATAGTAATTGTAGACAATAAGAAAGGAATGGAAGAATGATTAGCAAAAGACTTAAAAAGGATTACTCGCTTAAATTGCACAAAAAAATGCAGAATTTCGCAACTGATTTGAAAGAAGATGGAGACAAAATAATGGAGAGACGTTTAAATTACGCAAGTGATTTGATAGAGGATGGAGGTGAAGTAAATTGAAATAATAGTTGTGTGAAATAGATGGCGACACACGTCGTTAAATAATTATGATTGCACACAGACTTAAATAGTCTTAAAGAAAAGTGTATTCCTAATGATACTAATGATCACTAACGCAAGTAACTCGTGTTAAATTACACAGCGTTTCTATTTTTTGTGAAGTAAGAGATAACTGAAGTTTAATATTAGCGCAAACTACAGGGTGTCACAGAATAACTATTTCTAATCCTGGAAACAATCACAATTACAAAAGAAAAGAGTAATTACTTACTAAATTGATGCAGGTAAGTTAACCCATTAGCCGCCATTGATGCATATACGCAACATTATTAATTTTACGTTAATTAAATTACCAAATAAGTTAATTTGATATATTATATTATTTGACTTGACTTGAGAATATATAAACAAAAACGTAAATAGTTATTCAAATATCTCGATTATTACCCATTAAAAAAAATGTTTTCAGTGTATTTCTAACTTCACGACATTTCAGTGTTTATACGCGTGGCGCATGAAGTAAAATTTCGAGTTTAGAAAAGCCCCTTGAAAATTTGTCTCGGGTCGCTGCGCGACCCTCGACAAATTTTCTACGCGGGGCTTTTCTAAACTCGAAATTTTACTTCATGCTTAGTCTGGGAGTGGAAATACTCGTTCTAAACTTCATATGGCACGTTTTTATACAAAATCAACGAATGCCTAACATTTACAGCGTATAATAATAATAATAATAATAATATAATAATAATACTGCTTTATTTCATACAAATACACAGAAATAGATACATGGGTATAATGTATAAAATAGTGTCCTATAACAATATACAATCATCTTACGAAGATTTAAAATTAAGATACTCATCTAGGGTGTATGGTTCTATTTCACAGAGAAGACGAAAAGTCTTTTCTTTGTATGTCTTTAGTTTTTGTTCTTTTTTAATTTCATTTGGTAGCTGATTATATAAACGCAGACATATATAATGAACACTTTTCTGTGTATGAACTAAGTTTACTTGCGGGTATACCATATTTTGTCTGTTACGTGTGTTATATTCATGAACAATCTCGTTGTCTGAAAAATTTGAATTATGATATCGCATGAAGAGTAGGCATTCATATATATATAAAGCTACTATTGTTAGCATATTTGACAATCTAAATTTATTACGGCATGACTCCCTAGGTCCTACCTTACAAATAATTCTAATAGCGCGTTTCTGCAATATTAGGACTCTGTTAATATCTGAACAGCCTCCCCAGTGTATGACTCCATATCTCAGCAGTGATTCAAAATTTGCATGGTATGCAATTTCTGCTATGTTGGTATCAACATTTCTTGTTAATACCCG
Source organism: Philonthus cognatus (assembly GCA_932526585.2). Classification (NCBI taxonomy): domain Eukaryota; kingdom Metazoa; phylum Arthropoda; class Insecta; order Coleoptera; family Staphylinidae; genus Philonthus; species Philonthus cognatus. The sequence continues at coordinate 172,885,089 of OW052241.1, forward strand.
TAGCATATAACATAGCTTGTTACATAAGTCTTGTATGTGGTGCCTCCATTTTAAAGATGTATCTATCGTTATACCGAGCACTTTTGTTGAGCTGACAATATTGTAATTACTACTGTTAAAGCAAGCGGTACTTGGTAGGTCTTGTACATTGTTTATTTTGAATAATATGCATTTAGTTTTATCTTTGCTCAGCAGTAAATCGTTTTGTAAATACCATTTGTCCACGTACTGTAATATGGATGTCGAATTTTCTTTAAGTTCTATAAAGTCCCTAACCTTGACTGCAATATTGGTATCATCGGCATAGTTTATCATCGAGTAATTTTCTGAAGTTTCATAATTAAAGATGTCACTGAGATATAGATTAAAAAGCAAAGGCCTCATCACACTGCCCTGGGGAAGTCCGGATTTTACTGTCTGTGGATTTGAGATGTACTCGTTGTTTAAGTGTGTTATTTTAACTATTTGCTGTCTGGAACTTAAATATGATCTGATCCATTGATTTGCTGGGCCACGTATGCCATACAAATGCAATTTGTCCAATAAACGATTAGGCGGGACACTATCAAATGCTTTTGACAGGTCGAGAAATATGCCGCAAGCTAGTTCTCCTTTATCTAAAGCGTTGTATATTAATTTTGTGTAGTTAAATATTGCTGTGTTTATGTTTCTTTTTTTTATGAAACCATGTTGGTTATCATTCAATATAAAATGATTATTAATGAACTCAATTATACGTTTTGTCATGGCGTGTTCGAAGATTTTTGAAAATGATGGTAACACGCTTACTGGCCTATAGTTAGCAAAGTCATTAGAATCCCCTTTTTTGTATATGGATCTAACTACGCCTGTTTTTAAGTTATTAGGGAAGGTGCCCGTTGCAAATGAGTTGTTTGTGATATGAATTATTGGTTTTGCTACATGTTGTATACTTCGTTTTAGTATGAATAAAGGTATGTCATCGAACCCACTACTCCTTTTGCTTTTAAGGTTCATTACAATATTTATTACTTCCTGTTCATCGGTAGGTTTTAAAAATATTGAATGTTGATTATTTAATATATTTATTCGCTCCGCAGAATTTGAATTTTTAGAGACCATGTTTTGTGCATTATTTATAAATAGAGTATTAAAGCTGTTTAATACATTATGTATATTTAAAAGAAAAATTCACAGTATGTAAAACAATAAGTCATTAGAAATCATTAAATGAAGTGTAGAATTGTACCTACAATCAACCTTTTGAGTTAACTCTATAATTGCACGGCCGTTACTGGGTTAAGGAACATTTATATATATATTATTATTGAAACATGTTAATTTCAGTGTCCTCTAGTATTTCTGAAAATTAGGAACAGTTATTCTGTGACACCCAGTACAAACTAAAGATCTATATTGGAAACTTGAATTTAAATTCAATTGATTATAATGATAAGTAGTTATTTTAAAAGCCCATTATATATATATATATCGGAACTACAGGCCCTAGAGGCCCTTGTCTTTTATTTTTCCTGCGACATTTCTCCACTTTTTACGGTCCTTTGCTATTTCTTTCCAATCCATGGTTCCAGTCTCTTCTATGTCTTTTGTTACATTGTCCAGCCATTTTTTCCTTGGTCGTCCCCTTCGCCTTTTTCCACCTTCTCCTGCATACAGGACTTTCTTTACCACTCTATGTTCTGGCATTCGGATGATGTGTCCCAGCCATCTTACTCTTTGTGATCGGATTATTTGTGTAATTCCCGGTTTCTTATACATATCCCATAGCTCATCATTTGTTCGTCTTCGCCAGGTACCGTCTTGCATCTTAACTCCTCCAAATATTTTTCTCAGCAATTTTCTCTCCCATATCTCTAGTTTTTTTTTCATCTCGTTTGGTTAGTGTCCAGGTTTCGCTGCCATACAGAACTACTGGTCGGATTATTGTTTCATATGTACGTATCTTTGCAGCTCTAGACACATTTTGTCCTCTTAAGATGTTACTTAGGGATCCTGCCGCTCTGTTCCCCTTTACGATTCGTTTATCGATTTCCTGCTCTTCTTGACCTTTGTTTGTCAATGTTATGCCTAGGTATTCGAAGTGGTCTACTCTTTCGAAAGTGTACACTCGTTCCGTCGTTGTGATGTGTATAAATTTATTTATCTCGCTTGTATCTGTTCGCATTTCCATATACTTTGTTTTTTCTTCATTTATTAGTAGTCCATATTTTTTTGCTTCGTCTGCAAATCTTTTGAAGGTCTTTTCAAGTTCGTTTTTCGATCTTGTTAATATTGCCACATCATCTGCGTAGGCAATACATTGTGCTTTATTTTGAAAAATAAGGCCGTTGGTTTGGATTTTGGCTTCTCTCATTATTGCTTCTAGTAGCAGGTTAAACAGATTGGTAGAGAGGGGATCCCCTTGTCTTAGTCCTCGTCTGACTTTGAAATACTCTGAGAAGCTTCCATCCACTAGAATTGTGTTCGTTGCGTCTGTCAGAGTCATTTTTACTAGTCTGATCAGTTTATTTGGCATTCCCAGTCTTACCAGTGCTTCATACAGCTTTTCTCTGGAGATAGCGTCGTATGCCTGTTTAAAATCTATGAAGAGGATGTGTAAGCCCAGGTTCTGCTCATAGGTGTTGTTCTGCAGCATCTTTACCGTGAAAATTTGGTCGGTTGTGGATCTGTTTGGTCTGAAACCTCCCTGGTAATCCCCAATTTTTCCCTCTTCGTACCTTTGCAACCTGTTTCTTATTATTTTGGCTATTACTTTGTAGGTCACGTCCAGTAAGGCTATCCCTCGGTAATTTTTACAGAGCGTTTTGTCTCCTTTTTTGAAGATTGGGCAAATAACAGCATTGTTCCATTTTCCTGGCATTTTTTCCTCCCTCCAGACTCTCAATATTACGTGATATATCCTTTTGCGTAGCTCATCTCCTCCATGTTTTAGAATTTCAGCTGGGATACCGTTTTCTCCTGCGCTTTTGTTGTTCCTGAGTTCCTTTATTATATTATTGACCTCTCTTTCCGTTGGTTCCTCTATTTCTTCTTGGTTATTATTTTCTTGTTGGTCTGGTGTTAGTTGTGCTGTTGCTTGTTGGTTGCTTTCGTCTTCTTCATTTAGCAGTTTTTCGAAATACTGGGCCCATCTTTGTAACTTGTCCTGTTTCTCTCCAAGAAGGAGCCCCTCTTCATCTCTACAAAATAACGTTTTAGTATTCTTGGTCTGTCTTGTTCTTTTTGCCTCTTGATAAAAGTTCTTTATCTCTCTGTTTGTGTAATAGTCCTCTATTCTTTTCAGTGTCTTTTCTACTTGCTGTCTTTTTTTCTGTCTGCAAATCCGCTTAGCTGTTTTTCTTTTTTCTTCATAGTTTCTTTTTGTTTCGTCTGTGCTGTTTTTATCTCTTTCTATTTTTGCTTTATTCCTGTCCTCTATAGCTTCTTTGCAATCTGTGTCAAACCATTCCTCTTTTCTTTTGGCTTCCACTTTTCCCAAACAGATACTTGTGGCTGTCATCATTGTAGATTGTATTTTATCCCATTCTTCTTCTATCGTCTGTTCCCGTCCGTTCCCTCCTGATAGCCTAGTTTCTATTTCTTCTTCTAGTCTTCTTGCGACGTTTTCATCCAGGAGTTTTTGTGTGTCACATCTTCGTCTTTCTCGTTTGGTTCCTCGCCATGTTGGTAGTTCTTGATTTACATTGGCTATTACTAGGTTGTGGTCACTATCAGCATCTGCTCCTCTGTAACTTCTGCAGTTTTGAATGGCTTTGAGGTGTTTTCCCTCTATGAGTACATGATCTATTTGGTTTTTAACTTTCGCACCTGGGGAGATCCATGTTATCTTGTGAATGTCTTTATGGTCGAAGTGTGTGCTTGCTATTTTCATTTGGTGTTCTGCTGCGAATTCTATTAGTTTTCTGCCATTCTCGTTGCTTTGTTTATGCAGACTCTTCCCACCTGTTATATTTTTGTATGGTATTTCCCTTCCCACTTTTGCATTATAGTCTCCTATTACGATTTTTACGTCGTACTTTGGGATATTTTCCAGTATTTCGCTTATTTTTTCGTAGAAATCATTTTTTGTTTCAAGGTCTTTCTCTTCCGTTGGGGCATGGCCATTGATAATGCTTATTTTCCTGTATTTTCCGCGTAGTCTCAAATAACAAATTCTATCGGATACTGCCTTGAAATCTATCACCGCCTTTTTGGCTCTTTTATTTACCATGAAACCAACTCCAAAGTATCTATTTCTTCCCCCACTTTTGAAAAGTGTGCTCGTTCCTATTTCGACAATGTCGTTTCCCACTTGTTTGGTCTCCTGCAACCCCAGCACATCTAGGTCATATTTTGTCATTATGTCAGCCAAGTTGTTCAGGGCTCCATCCTCGTATGTGCCTCGTACGTTCCATGTCCCAATTTTTTGTTGTCTATCTGGTTTAATTTTATTTATTTTCCCTTTTTCTCTTGTTTTACTAACTATTCTCCGTTCCGTTTTCGTCGCCTGGTCCTCTTCGGTAAATTTTATGTTTAATCCTTTTTTTGTAGCTTTTCTGTGCCTGGGGCTGCTTGGACCCCCCCTGCCTCTTTGTTCCACCTGAACTCTTCTTCATCGATGATTATCTTTTGGTACCCCACTTTTACCCGTTTCCCTTTGGATTTCTCTTCCTTTGCTATGCTCCTTATTTCCTTTTGGATGAACATTTCATTCTTAGTTAATTCATTGTCAATGTAGACGTCAGTTCCTTTTAAGCTAGCCTTTGCCTTCATTATTTGCTGTTTTATTTCCCATGACTCTATTTCTGCTAGTATCTTTTGCGGGTCCTTATTAATAATATATGCTTTCTCAATCCTGGTTTTAATTTCTAAATTATCCTTTAAGAACTGTTCCACTCCTTTCCCGATATCTATTCCGTTGCTTTTCAGTCCTGTAATTATGATATTTTTCTTTCTATTTTTTCTCTCTTCTTTTTCAAACTCGTGTTCTAGCTTTTCAATTCTATCTGTTAGTAGTTTCTTTTCCTGTTCCCATTTTTCTTCTTTTACTTTCATTTCTTGTTTTAGCTCTTTTATATCTTTTTTTAGTTCCCTTGTATTTTCATCCATTTTATTCATTATTTTCTCCATCATGTTCTTTAGTTCTTCCATAGTATTATCTTTTTCTTTCTTATTTTCTACTTTTGTGTTGCTATTTTGTTCCTTTTTTCTTTGCCCATTAGGCACCATTAATGAAAACGAAACATTATGACAAGGTCACTTTTCCGACTAATTCCCTTAATTGTCGTATTATTTTAAATTGTACTGTGGCCCCAGCATTATAAAAAATAATTTAAAATGACTAAAATATTGTTTAAATTAAGTATTATATTGTTGACATGTTTACATCACTGACGTTTACTGTTATAATCTAATTAATTTCTTTTGAAAAATATTAGGAATATAAAAAGTTGAAGGTAGCTGAAATGTACTTAATTATGCGTAATGTATATTTTTTATAGATGATTTATTAAAGTAAGCAATTAAAACTTTGTGCTATTTAAATCAAATGCAATTTCTATTTCAACGTGTGCATTCATAAAATATGCAAAATAAAATGATTATGGAAATTATAAGGTCAGGAATTAAACACGCAAAAGTGACATTGCCAGCGATGGCCAACCGCTGTAATTTACAGCGATGCTGACACACGCGTTTAAACAATTACAATCTCCATGTTGTAAAATATATGATTACATGTAATTATGCAATCTTATAATTATCTAATGTTTGCATTACTTTTTTTCAATATTTATAAAACAGAACGATTCATATATAACAAAAAAATATATTGTTCTTATATAGGGCGATTCAGAATTTCTGTAAAAAACTTTCAAATCTTCTTCAGAGGTTTATTTAAAAAAATTGATTAAATAAACATAGGTCTAATTTTTATTATTTAATGAATTGTACACTAAAAAGACTGTTATTCCTTACTTCACTTTTTATTTGTATCGTTAGATGTATATTTCGATACAAATAAAAAGTGAAGTAAGGAATAACAGTCTTTTTTAATGTAATAATCAAATTACGTAAACTCAAAAACATAGTTATTAATAAATTGTAGCTGATATAATATTTCCAAATAACGGAATTCTAATTATTTTTGGCTCCGCTCTCAGCAATTTAAACGCAAGTCGATTTTTAATCACTCAAAATGTAATCGACTCATATTTAAGTAAACTTTAAATTGATGTAACTCGCATTTTTATAAAATAAAAATTGTGTTCTTTGCGGATTCTAAAAGTTGGAATTTCTATTCTCCGAGAGTTTATATATTAAGTAAATCCTGCGCTTTTAAAATTCAATAGATATTTAAAACAAAAAATCCTTAAAAGGAAAAATCCCTGTGAATGAATTATCATAAAGCACCTGAGTTGTATGTTAAGATGATTTTAATATAATTTTGTTTATTTATATTTCAGTATGCAATTTTCCTAATACTTATCATTGTACTCCAAATCGCCATCGGCATCTTCGCTCTAATCGCAGTTAAAGATGTTCCGAGTATCAAAGATGACTGCAGGAAAGAAATTAAGGAGCAGTTCAACAAATACAATGCGACTGTAGAAGATAAAGAGAAATTCGACGACATGCAATCATCGGTAATTACATTTTCAACATTTAATTTACTAACATTTTAGATATACAGAGAGTTTTATGTACCACCGAACATTTACATAACGAGCATTTTTCTTTGAAGTATCCATATGCATACGTTGCACATTTTTCGATGCTTGGTTTATTAAAAGAATTTAATTTGAAGCTTTAAGCGAGTGTTTTCCACTCCCAGGCTAAGCATGAAGTAAAATTTCGAGTTTAGAAAAGCCTGAAAATTTGGTTTGGTCGCGTAGCGCGAAGCGCGGAGCGGCCAAACCAAATTTTCAGGCTTTTCTAAACTCGAAATTTTACTTCATGCGCCACCGGTACAAAACACTGACATATTACGAAGTTTAGAACACACCGCTAAACTTTTCATTGAATCAGTGTTTTGTACCGGTGGCGCATGAAGTAAAATTTCGAGTTTAGAAAAGCCTGAAAATTTGGTTTGGCCGCTCCGCGCTTCGCGCTACGCGACCAAACCAAATTTTCAGGCTTTTCTAAACTCGAAATTTTACTTCATGCTTAGCCTGGGAAAAGAAAACACTCGCTTAACTCTTTGCTGCACGAGATTTTACACATTTTAAAGGGCCTAGTTGCACGAAAAAAATAAAATAAAAAATATATATTTTTTTAAGTTTATTCCAAGAAATAACAACAAAACAAAGTATTTCAGATAAAAAAAAATAAAAAAATATTGCCAAAGTGTCACTTACAAGGTGGTCTATATTTTGCAGCATTGTGCAACTAGCAACAATACCTACAAATATTGTTTTCAACAAACAGGTAAATAATTAACATTAATTATTGTTATGATATTTTTGGATACAAGTTTTATTTTTTCCGAGGCATAACGCGACTTCACATACCGAACAAGCCCAATCAGATCGAACAGGATTTGCCTTTGTACTGCAAAGTGCACATCTTCTGCGGGTGGATCTAAGTGGTTGGTGGGATGATGAAGTGAATCTTACTTCAGGAGGCAACTTGCGACTCTTCTTCTGAATAGCTTCCCCACAAGTTTGTTCTTTTCTTTTAAGATCTACCAGTTTCTCCGCAAGTAAACCATCTATTACTCTTCGTCTAAATTCCTTTAGGGTTATAGGTGGCAATTTCTTTAGTTTATATAATATATAACTATTTACAACAGAGCAATCTAAAAAATGCCAAAAGATTCTCATCCACTATTTTTGCTTTTTTTGTCTATTTGGTAAGTTGATTTAAGTTGGTCGAATCTATCGACACAATTCATATTTTTATTATATTCTATTAGAGCGTTTGGGCATGGAACTTGTTTTGACGATCCGTCTTTTTCTCGCCTTTTCACTTCGTTTATGGCTTGTGGATCATGAAAGTTCGAAAGTATGTGTACGGCTCGCTTGTCTTTCCATTTCACAATACTAATACCATCATTGCTTATGTTATAGTCATATTCTCCTTGTTTCAGGTACTTATCTTCCTTTAGTTTAGGCAGGTTTTTTCGGTTTGCCACCACTGTGCCACAGGCATATATACATTTTTCTTTTAGTTCCTTCAATAAATTGTAACTAGTAAAATAGTTGTCAAAATATAAGCAATGGTGTTTCTGCTCCAAACCTTCCATTAGACGTAATACTACCGTTTCTCCTAGTCCATATTCTACATAGTCTTTTGTTTTTCCTGTGTAAACATCGGTCACACAAGTAGCCCTCACTGTCAGCTAAAGCCCAAACTTTATAGCCTCGTTTGATAGGTTTTTTGGGCATGTATTGTTTGAGTGCACTTCGTCCTTTAAATTTGATCATTGATTCGTCTATAGAGATGCAGCGATAGGGTTTGTAATATTTCTTAAAATTCTTCTTTAATTCAGATATAAATGGACGTATTTTGTATAGTCTGTCGTAGTTTGCATTGTTTTTGCTTGGCATTGATGAATTATCATTCAAGTGGATATGGTTTAGAAGCCAACTGAATCTATTGACAACCATGAATTGTGAAACGTATGAATCGTGCTAATCTCGCTTACCGACCAGTAATCACGGTAGCTAGGTAACCTTTTGATACCCATAAGTAGATTAAGCCCAATAAAGCTTTTTATTTCAGCAAGAGTTGTCTGTGAGTAGCGCTTATTCGTAAGTTGATGTTCTTGTTCAGCATAAAGATTAGTTTGAAAAGTAATATTATTTAATATTTCGTCTGTGACTAGTAGATGAAATAGCTTATATGGTGTACAATTAATGCTGTCAAGTTCCTCAACTTCGTCTGCTAAGCCACATTGTGACTGGAAATCACAAGGTGGTCTTATTAAGGAAATATTTCCAATTTCCCAAGAAACATTACCTCCTTTCTGTTGAGGTAACGAGTTTGTAGGTACAAATGCAGATAGGGGTATATCATCCTCAGAATCTTCTGACTCAAGTACAGCACCGATCTCATCAAAATTTTCATTTTCTTCAACTATCTCCGTCTTCCGATTCTGAACCACTCGGTATGTCGTCAGGTAGATCAGTACTATATATCAAAGTATATGCTTCATCAGAAGTTAATTCAGCTAAATTAATAAGTTTATTAGGGTCCATAATACAGTCTATCTGTAACAATAAATTTTAGAATAAATTGTACCTAGCGGCATAGAGGTTCATAATTGGGACTCACCAAAAATAAATAATTACAATTAATTGAATGTAAATTTTTATTACAATCATAATAAATACTAACTAGTGATATAAATAAACAATTCTATACAATGATATTATAATAAATAAACATACCTTAGTTTCTGTTCAATATTGAAATTAATATACACAATAACCTCACTTTCTCACAAAAACACTGCATGTGACGTTGAATGTTTGATAACTAAAGAGCGGGATCTCTTTCAGTTGGTAATGGAACTATGAAAAAGAGGTTAGGATAGGTGGTTCATAATTCCCGTCGCTGTTCAGCTTCCTACATACATATTTGTAAGTGGTCTATTCTGTGGACCGATGTGTCACAGACTGCTTGAATTTGGTGGTTCAAATTGCAATCCCATATGCAGCAAAGAGTTAATGTCTCAAATTGGAGTCTTTTAATAAACCGAGCATCAGAAAATGTGCCATGTATGCATATGGATACTTCGAATGAAAATTCTCGTTATGAAAATGTTCGGTGTTACATAAAACTCTCTGTATGTATCAAATATAACATTCATTCGTTTTCGAAATTAGCTCGCAATTATTTTCGATCAGTCTTTTAGAAAGATTATGTTCTATATAAATAAACATTGAGTATTATTAGTGTTTGAATTTCCCGTTACGTTGTACTCTCTTAGTGGCTTCTACCATAAAAATAATAATAAATTTGTTGAATTTTAAAGACGTTTATTTCGTGGTACATTTTCAATATAGAACTAAAGAAAACAAACAGTTTTATACTAAAAATTGTATTTTTGAAATTTTAGTTACATTGTTGTGGTGTTGATGGACCTTCTGACTGGCATGGCGCAATCCCACTTTCCTGCTGCCCAGGAACTCCAGAGAAATGCACCAATGGCCAAAGTGGATTGTATCAAAAAGGCTGTGCGGAAAAATCGTACGAATCGTTGAAGGTGATCGTTGAATCCATTGGATATGTCGCTTTCGGAATTTGTGTTGTTGAGGTAAACTAACAAGCAACCCGATATAAATCGAAAATATCTCACTTCTTTATTTTTGCAGATTCTGGGAATAGTGTTTGCTTTCTGTCTGACCAACTCGATGCGCAACCAATATCGGAGAGGAACCTACGCTTGATCCAACTTATAGACTTATTTAAGTAATATTATATCATGTAAATTATTACTAAGTAATCGACGTGACGATGATTGTAAAAGTTTTTTACTTGTTTTCTTTTTAATGTATCTAACAGAATATATCTATTTTTAATAAACATGTTTTTGTATAATTAATTTATCTTCACAAGATATTTTCATATGTTTGATCCAACAACTGAGGCTCTCGGACTCAGTAGAAACGACCTTAGAATGGTCACAGGATTAATAACTGGGCACTGCATCCTAATGAAACACCTGCATAATATGAAACTGTTAACAGATGATCCAATATGCAGACTATGTTATGAAGACGCTTCACTATTCGAGTGCGATTCACTTACCACCTGAAGGGAAGCAAACCTTGTCCAAGGGAATCCAATCTACTTCTCGCAGAAAAAGATTATCCAAAGGCTACCCGGACTAGCTCAAGAAACGGAATTTTCTATTAATCACGAAAGGGGAAATAGTACATAAAGCCCTCACTTCCGTTTTCTGAAATAAAAGTAACTGCAGCCGGCTGTTCTAGCCGGACACTGCGGGCTCAATAGACACATACAAGATGGGAATAGTTAATTCCCCATCTTGTAGAGGGTGTGATATGGAAGACGAGACTGCCAGGCACATCCTCAGCGAATGCCCGGCACTCTCGTCCACGAGAGGTTCCATACTGGGTGAAAGATGGCCGACGATGGACATTATCAGGGATTTGCCCACCTCAGTAATACTGAACTACTTAGACAAGGTGGGATGGTTGAGCTGAGGATGGGTGACCCATAGTAGGAGGCAGCACAATGCATAGATTAAATTAGATTGATAACTTCTAGAGGGCTCCACGTATCATGATTTTAGTTAACCGACCCACTCGATGGGACAGCGCTGCAGTCGCAAATGACGTCATTAGGCGCGGGGAGCGGGCGGGCTTCTTGCTAAGCGGGGTGTGCGGTACAGGGGGTCATAACATTGAATGGAGGGTGCGGTGCGGGGAATATGGCACGGTATTAAATTACCGTGCGATGCGAAAAATAACAAAGACCTAATGAACATGTTAAATGTATATTTTAAAAGTTATTACAAATATATTTCACTATATGTCAAAACCTAATTACATTTCACTTTTCAACAAAATGTCTGCAGTTCGTCAAAAAATGCATCTTAGAAATGAAATAAGAGGTCTCCTTATCCGGATAAGGATGTTGGCGTAAGTAGTGTTCCATACAGTGAATTTTTCTCTAAGGTAAACATATGCACAATCTGTAAATTTTCCGGCATTCGTTGTTTTTCAAAAGAGTTCAATATAAAGCTTTAAACGAGTGTTTTCCACTCCCAGACTAAGCATGAAGTAAAATTTCGAGTTTAGAAAAGCCCCGTGAAAATTTGTCGAGGGTCGCGCAGCGACCCGAGACAAATTTTCTGGGCTTTTCTAAACTCGAAATTTTACTTCATGCGCCACGCGTATAAAACACTAAAATATTGTGAAATTAATGTATATTCGAATTTCACTTGAAATCTGTGTTTTATACGCGTGGCGCATGAAGTAAAATTTCGAGTTTAGAAAAGCCCAGAAAATTTGTCTCGGGTCGCTGCGCGACCCTCGACAAATTTTCACGGGGCTTTTCTAAACTCGAAATTTTACTTCATGCTTAGTCTGGGAGTGGAAAACACTCATTTAAAGCTTTAAATTTACCTTTAAAAAAACAAAGAATATCTAAAGATTTACAGAAAATAGGTTGAATTTGAAATACGTATACTTAAAAGAAAACTCCCTGTATGTATAAATACAAATAAAATATTTCCAGAAGAAAGTTATTGTTACTGCAAAAATGGTCAGCAAAAATATTAAAGGGAAAAGTATTTGATATATAGTGAAACTCATTTCGTAAATCGGGAAATCTTTTGACTTATATTTGACAAGGTGAAAGATATTTGGGATATAGTGAATCTTATTTGAACAATAGTAAAATGCAATAGAAAAACCGTGTAATTGAATTTAAGGCATTATTTTATGTTCTGGGATCGTACTTTGTGACTAGATGGAATTTCAGAATTGCTTGATCCAACAGCAACAAGAACATTCTCCATGGAAGTATGCTCCTAGGCCGGTGTGAAGAAAATCTCCACGTCCGTGATTGTTTCATGAATGGTACTTGAAGTGCATTCACGAATGCTAGGAAGAAATAAAGAGAAATAATGTAGACATACTAAATGTGTTTGACTACAGATTTAATTAAGAGAATAAACAATGGCTTGAAAACTTAAGATATTAAATAAACTTACGGTTTTAATTAATAATGTTAACGCCCATCCCTAAAGATTCAGAATTGCTTAATCCAACAATAACGGGGATATGATGAAAATATCATGTATCATGTACTAGGAAGATATAAAGAGACATAATGTAGTAACACCCTGGTTTTAAATTTGTTTGACTGTAGACTTATTTAAAATAATACACAATAGGTTAAAATTTAAAAATATTATATATACTTACGGTTGTAATTATTTATATTTATTAATGCTCATCTCGAGACGATTTCGCCTTATTGGAATTTTTGTGCCTTCAGATCCGACGGATCTGACAGCTGTTTATTGAAAACGAGCCCACGCTAGAAATTGCGGGAAACTTGAAATTCCGACTATGCGCCCTCCCATTGAGTGGGTCGGTCAACTATATATGTGAACTTAGAGAATCATATGGAGTCGACTGGGTCTGGCACAATGGGCCTGATAAGGTCTATAGTCTGTTTAAAAACTAGGAGGAGTAAGTGCCAAAGCCCAATTTACACTATAAAAAGTTACCAGAAATATCACTAGATAAATTTGGCGGCAATTTTAAATAATTTTATAATTACTCTTTAAATAAAATCAAATATAATGTAAAATATTTAAAAATTAATAATAAATAATAATTTTTTTATACTATTTGTTTATTAATTTCAAAATAAACAAATAACTAAGTTATGGACTACATAATAATAATTAAAAAACTAAACATTTTTTAAGTTTTATTTATTATAAAAAATTAAATATAATACATGTAAGTCAAGATCATAGGATATTAGTCTATCTCAATGGGGCAGCAAAACGGGCAGGGTACCTGATAACAAACAAGACATTAATAAACCGCATATGTGCAAATAGAATCAGTAACCTCGTTAGCAAGTAAGGAGCACATGTCGGACTTTGTGGACCACTGAGTGGACAGGGGGTTGGGGCAAGGGAGCACAAATAAGCATCCGTAGATCGATTAAACAGTTTTGGACATTGCGCTTCTTACCTCAGCTCCAGCACCACGGCAAGGTGAGGCACTTAACGCTGGAGTCAACTAGTAATTCCGGGAATTACTGGAGGGGTACAAACCAAGTCAAGACACTTTAACACTGGGCACTAGGAGAGTGTTCCAGGGTTATATACGCGATACTATTCACTATTCCAAAATGTATGCACAAGGGTAAGATACCAGAATTATAAAAATATAATTTCAAAATGTGCTTAACTTTAGTCAGATGTGTCACTTTCATCTTGAAGGGAAATTAAAAATGGTTCTATTAAATTGTCTATGATATCTTGAACAAGTTTCTCATCTTTCACGTGGTGAAACATATTTAACTATGATTTAATAAAGAAAACACTTGGTTAAATTTCATATTAGTGAAATTTAACCAAGTGGTTTCTTTATTAAATCATAAAGGCTAGTATTTTTTAACTTTACAATATTTCAGTGTTTTACACGCGTGGCGCATGAAGTAAAATTTCGAGTTTAGAAAAGCCCCGTGAAAATTTGTCTCGGGTCGCTGCGCGACCCTCGACAAATTTTCTACGCGGGGCTTTTCTAAACTCGAAATTTTACTTCATGCTTAGTCTGGGATTGGACCGTCAATATTTTCAACAAGTCGAGATTTTTGATGTTTCTAGATTTTTTTCGATTTATTCACAGTTTGTTATTATATTAAATGCCGCAATCAAATCCCTATTGATGAACATTATGATATGGTCAGTCAACTAAAGGACACAATATCAGAAATGTTTGGAATGATGAAAATGATGCAACAGGATATTATAACCTGGAAAACTAGGAAATAAACAGAACACATTGCCGAAGGAATCTATAATATTAAATTCTAACACCAATGAATTCCGAAAGATGTCACAGGAATTCACAAACACTGCAAATCTCGGCGAGAGCCAGGTATCGAACAAAAAAGAATTCACAAAAACCGCATATCTCCGCGAGAGCCAGGCATCGAACAAAAAAGAATCTACAAAAACAGTAAATAACAACGAAGAAACCAAAACAGTTTACGTTTTTCGACCAAACGGTTGGTTTTTTAAAAAAACGATTTTATTTAATTATATATTTTTTATTACACATAAGTACTGAATTTCAACAGCAATACGAGCAAATACTAATTAATTACAGGCTGGAACTCTATCAGGAACTGACTACAATAGCATGCATTAGATTATATATAAGAGTAAATGCGAATAATGCAAAGATAACATTAAATAGAATAAGCATAATTATCTATCATAAGGAATGCATTGAGAGAGATACGTAACTAACAGATTTAATAAAGAAAACACTTGGTTACATTTCACTAATATTTTGGTTTTTTATTCCAACTAGTTTCGACTTTGAGTCATTCTCAAGGAGTACAGGAAATTACATTTTTACAAACATTATATACAAGAGAGGTTAATTTAAATTTTATGGTTAAGCAATAAGGGCTGTCATGATGGGTGAGCTCCACAGATCTTCGATGTCATTAACAATTGGTTTTCCCTGTTTTATTGCTTTCTGGATTTCCAGTCCTTCGCGATAGTTGAGATGACGACCTTTATTGCCTGTGTATAAAATCTTTAGCGTTTGATTATTAAAAAAGTGATTATTGTCGTCATCTCAACTATCGCGAAGGACTGGAAATCCAGAAAGCAATAAAACAGGGAAAACCAATTGTTAATGACATCGAAGATCTGTGGAGCTCACCCATCATGACAGCCCTTATTGCTTAACCATAAAATTTAAATTAACCTCTCTTGTATATAATGTTTGTAAAAATGTAATTTCCTGTACTCCTTGAGAATGACTCAAAGTCGAAACTAGTTGGAATAAAAAACCAAAATATTAGTGAAATTTAACCAAGTGTTTTCTTTATTAAATCATTGTCTATGATACTATCTAATTTGGACATTTTTAATTCCTCTTTGATGATATGCTCAACACAATTTTTCCAATGCATACTTGTTACATTATGTATTGCTTGAAATGATAGATTTTTTAGATCTGCCAATTTAAACGTTTTATGGTTGGTTCATTTTTGATTTGAGCCCTTATTAGTTCAAGTGGGTTCAATTCGCAATGATACGGTGGTAACCTTAATACCGTTTTCTTATGAATCTTGGCCTTTTCATCAGTTACGTACAAATTATATTGTTCTTTGTGCAAACTGATGACATTTGAAAGTTCAGACCAAACCATATCTTCATCAAATTGGATATTTTTTAATTGTAACCAATCCTGCATATCCTTTTTCTTTGAAGATTTTGTTAGAATCTTTTCTAATTTGCGACTATGGTATGATGCATTGTCCATTACAATGACAGCATTATCTGGCAATGTGTTTAATAAATTAGAAAACCATTCTTCAAATATCTCTGCGTTCACTTCCTCATTGTAATCGGCAGTTTTTTACCCTCAAATAGCAACAATGCTTCATCAACAAAACCCAGCTTAGATCCAATGTGCATAATTATGCTATAAGGCGCTTGCCTTTTCCCGATGGATTTTTGAGTCCCATTGATAGCCCTTCAGTGAATGCCTGACGCCGATTTGTTACACTATTGTCCACCCACACTTTAGATTTTGTGTGGCCTTCATTGACCCATGTTTCATCTAGATAAAAAATTGGCCGACCTTCCATTCTGTACTTCTTGATTCTTAAGTATGTTCTTCTCCATCCTGCGATATCGTCACGTTTAATTAAAATACTTCTACGGTTTCTCGCCATATATCTGTAAAATAAAACATATTTACATGATGTTCATAATATAATATGGAATTTATATAATAATGTATTTCTATCTTATTTAAAACTGATTTGTTTCATAAAACTATACAAAGTAGAACGACTCATCTTCGGTATTTAAATAATTAACACTGATTACTTTTTTGTATTAACTTTTTATTTTGTACTGTGACTAGTTTCGACTCAACAGCGAGTCATTCTCAAACTAACTACTTAAAACTAACATTGCAATCTTATATATACTTAAAATTATTTATCAGGTAGAAAAGCGTCAAATAAAGGCGTATACATAAGTTCCGTCTGGTCGTTTATTAGCGGGATTCCCGGATTCAGTTTTGCTTTATGAATCTCTAATGACTCCAGAAGGTTCATTTTACGGCCTTTTTCTACACAATGCAAAACTGAAAGTACATCTTTATCAAGAACAAGAATGCGTAAAACTAATAAAAGAGTCTTTTGATATTAACAATATAAATTCAATAATACAAAATGAATTCCTCCTACTATTAGAATCCTTATTTAAATTTAATTATTTCACATTTGACAATACATTTTTCGATCAAAAAGAGGGGCTAGCAATGGGGTCACCACTTAGTCCATTACTTGCAGAAATTTTTATGAAAAACATCACATCAGTTATTTTAAATTCCCCTCTCATACAGAAACATATTGTTAAGTGGTACAGATATGTGGATGACATATTAGCGTGTTTTGTAGGCTCCAATAGACAATTGGATCAGTTTTTAAATTTTATTAATTCCTTACACCCCAATATAAAGTTTACACTAGAAACAAAACAAAATAATCAAATACATTTCTTAGACCTAAAAATCTCAAAAGTCAACTCTAAATTAGAATTCGAAATTTATAGGAAACCAACATTTACAGACACAATAATTCCTCAATCATCTAGACATCCTATGAAACACAAATTAGCGGCATTCAATTCAATGCGTTTGAGAAAGAAATCGAAATAATTAAGAACATTGCGAACAATAATGGATACAACACAGGCTAATAGATAATTTAATAGAAAAACATAAATTTAAACAAATGAAAAAATACTTGTATGCAACCATTAAAACTAATAAAAATGAACAAAAATACGCCCCACTGACCTATTTCGGCATTTCAAGCCTTAAAATTAAAAATATATTAAAAAAAGAGAATATAACAGTCGCATTTAAACCATATTCGAAACTAAAATATGAAATTTTCAATTCAAAAACAAAAACCAACATTCACAATAAATCCGGGATATATAAGTTAACATGTCAGTCTTGTAAAGGGGTATATATAGGCCAGTCTGGTAGAAATTTCAATATTAGGCTGAAAGAACATCTTAGAGCGTATAAATTAAAACAGGATAAATCCACGTTTTCTAATCACCTCATGGAAGAAGGACATACTTTTGATAAAGATGTACTTTCAGTTTTGCATTGTGTAGAAAAAGGCCGTAAAATGAACCTTCTGGAGTCATTAGAGATTCATAAAGCAAAACTGAATCCGGGAATCCCGCTAATAAACGACCAGACGGAACTTATGTATACGCCTCTATTTGACGCTTTTCTACCTGATAAATAATTTTAAGTATATATAAGATTGCAATGTTAGTTTTAAGTAGTTAGTTTGAGAATGACTCGCTGTTGAGTCGAAACTAGTCACAGTACAAAATAAAAAGTGAATACAAAAAAGTAATCAGTGTTAATTATTTAAATATTTACAATGTATCACAAAGTAACCGCCTCCACCACAAGATATATTTCATCTTCGGTATGCCTGCATGATTGTTCACTTCTTTTAAAGCTTTGTTGAAAGTTGGTAGTTCATTTTTGTAGTAGAAACTATGCACTATTTGGCGCACTGATCTCTTTACTACATCATCAAAACTTGTGAATATTGTGGGTCGTCCTCCAAGCTGTTTAGGGCTACAAATCTTTCCGGATTTCCTATATTCTCTAATGGTACGATAGACAATGGAGGTAACAACTCCTAAAAATTAAATATTTTATTATTTGATGCATATTCTTATGCCATTTAATATCTCACCTACTGCACCGACAATGTTTGATACAACAGCAGTCATTTTCATATGTGGATCATCTTTTATCATCTGCTTATACATATTTATTATGCACTGTTTTTCGGGCAGAGATAAACGACACAAATCCAACCTCTTACGCTTTTTTGGAGGTGAGTGTGATATTATCACTGAGCTTGTACTGTGTCCATAATCCATCATAACAATATAAACAAAACTAACTTTTAACAATACGAAAGAAACACCACACAGAAGGTTATTATGAAACAACAAAGTTGCAACTCGGTAACGCTTCGAATTAAGGTTATGTCAGCTGTTACGTCTAATAATTACGTAATTAGCATAGTGTAAAATGGGCGTGCTCTCAGCCAATCAGAGTTATAGGTTTTGGCGCGTGAAATTTAAAACGCTCCTCCTAGTTTTTAAACCGATCATAAGTGTAGTGCAGCACTCCCCTTATACAAGGGGACATTGAATTATATAGCAAGATACCAGATACCAGAGTAACTGCAGCAATTAGCAAATAATAAAACACAAAGAAGTAGTAATATTTATATATTATAATTTTATTTGAAGCTAGATAAATTTGATATAAAACGAATATAATCAGTTATTAAGGAATTTCGATGATGAAAACGTTTACAACTTTAATCCCCATCATCCCCCACAAACCCCACGTTAGATAAATCACAATGTAATTCATATATCATATATTATTTATAAGTATTTTCTCTGATATTAGCGTTAATTTTTAATTAGTGCTCAAGTATCACATAAACGTTCTTAAAAAGAAGGAATGACGCCACCCGTCGAACTCGATGCAACATCAGACAAATTCGATTTTGTTTCTTATAGTATTAGTACATTAAGAGATTTATTGCTGACATATATAAGTAATGGTTAGAAGAATGTTTATGTTTTAAATCTATTAAGTATTTGATTATTTATGTGTAAGTGTTGGGGTTATCATCAGGGTTCCGATGCCATCCTGATCCTTGCTGATTCCCTGGAACGGTTGTGAACCTCGGCTGTGCGTAAGGTGATCCCGAAGATATCTTCATGATATCTACATTCATCCTACATACACAAAAAAAACGTAACTTATAGAATGAGTGCTTTTTATAAACATGGGATTGAGTTAAACATTGTCGGAATTATTAGGAGAAATGTTACGTTTTTTTAAAGTTAATGCTTGTTGCGCTACACTCTTGATGGAACCGGATATTCAAATTTGGTGAAGAAAAACACTTGCTATTTTCCATTATTTTATTTTCAGTTTCCTGACACGTGTGTCGATCTTTACAGATCATTATCAAAGGTTATACTGCTCAATTATAACCTTTGATACTGATCTGTAAAGATCGAAACTCGTGTCAGGAAACTGAAAATAAAATAATGGAACATAACAAGTGTTTTTCTTCACCAAATTTGAATATCCGGTTCCATCAAGAGTGTAGCGCAACAAGCATTAACTTTAAAAAATGTAATTTTTCACTAGCAAAATCGTTCGCCATGGACAGGAACAGATGGTAATACTTGGTGCCAGGTCCGGGCTATAAGGTGGATGCGTAAAAACCTCCCAACCAAGCTCCAGGAATTTCTAGCGAATCACTATCGAAGTGTGTGGCCTAACATTGTCCGGATGGAACACAATTCCTCTTCTTCAGACGGTCCGATTGTTGACAGTGACAGTATTGACGTTATCGTAAGTGATCCACTTTTCATCTCCAGTCATCTTCTGAAATGGGTCGATTTCTTTCTCTTAATAATTCCGACAATGTTTAACTCAATCCCATGTTTAAAAAAAGCACTAATTCTAATAGCTTAAATACGACTTAAATCCAAGAATCAATTTTTTATTGTTGAAAGAGTAAATAATAATTCGGTTTACCCTAATCCTAAGCAGTAATTTCTCAACAGTTCCTTCAGTCATGTTTCCCTGTTTTTGGATGAGAGTTTTCAGCATTTGGTAAACGTGCTCGGCCATCGTGCAATCGCCGCACACATAAAAATGCCCTCCTTCTTGCACCAGTATTTTGTAAATTTCTTCAGCTTCGTCCATCGCCAAATCTTGCACATATGTCTGCAAAGAAAATTAATTAATTGGAGAGCACAAAGGTAATCAAAGTTCAAAAATGAATTTGTGTTCAGTATTCCGGCACCAGATACCCATAGACGCGTTTCGGACTTCAAGGTCCTCTTCAGTGTGGTCCCGACCCAGTGCTGATGAATACTGAACATTTCTGGCTATTTCAAGCCAATTATGTGAAAACTATTAATGGATTTTGATAGCTAACGCCATCTAATGCTACATAGAAAACAAATGGTTTCTGGTTTCACAAACAGAGTTTAGCTCGTTCGTGGACGAAACAGTGACATTCGTGTCATTGACGATTTGTCATTGACGATGCCACTATGAAGCATTAGATGGCGTTAGCTATCGAAATCCATTAATAGTAATCAAAGTTGTTAAAGACCATTTATTATTAATATCATGGATGTGATTGATAATCTAGAAATCTTCTAATACAGAATTTCACTAACTTTTTTGATATTGCACTCTCTCGATAATGCCAAAAACACCCTATCTATGACTCCCTCTTTCATCATCTCTTGTTTTTCTTCCTTATAAAGATCCAACTCTTTCTGTCTGCAACCGAAGAAAAGCCAGCATCTTCCTAGTTTTATCTTGTTCTTCTTTTGGGCCAGCCTTTGTTGCCAGAATGCTCTGAAAGGCGCTATTCCCGTTCCAGGGCCAACTAAGATGATCGGTTTGGTCGAATCCGAAGGAAGATAAAAATTTGGTGCCCTGATAATCCGAAACAAAATCAAATCATTCAAGTTCAATTGCTCTAATCCGTCAAAATATAAGTAAGTCGTAATAAATTCTATCTATAACAAATGTATTTTCCTTATAAAAATTTAAGCAAATATTTTATACGAGGGTTGTTAAAAAAAACTTTTTTTTTCATTTTAATTAAAACAAACAGTTTTTTTTACAAAACGTGTTTTTTTCAATGAAACAGTGTTTAAAACATTAAAAATTAAAAACATGTTTAAACCGTGTTTCAAACACGTTTAAAACGTGTTTAAAACATGTTAAATCGTGTTTTAAACATAACCAGCCTTATGAATAATCCTTAGCATACAGCCTTAACACAATTCTAAGGATGATATTTATATTTTCAGATTAATAAAAGGTTTTAGTAGATTACTATTGTTAGTCTACAACTAAAAATTTAATAGCACTAATTTAAGTCTTATACATAACCTCAACTGTCATAACAAAATAGGATTATTTAGAATCTATGTAAAACATGTTTAAAACGTGCTTTACACATAACCAGCCTTAATAATAGACCTTAGCATACAGCTTTAACACAATTCTAAGGATGATATTGACATTTTCAGATTAATAAAACTAATTAATAGTAGATTTCTATTGTTAGTTTACAACTAATAATTTTATAGCCCTAATTTAAGTCTTATACATAACCTCAACTGTCATAACAAAAAAGGGTTATTTAGAATTTATGTAATAATGCAATAAATCATAAATGTATAAATCTCATCAGTATGTTTTGAACTTCACTTGAAATCAGTGTTTTGTACGCGTGGCGCATGAAGTAAAATTTCGAGTTTAGAAAAGCCCAGAAAATTTGTCTCGGGTCGCTGCGCGACCCTCGACAAATTTTCATGGGGCTTTTCTAAACTCGAAATTTTACTTCATGCTTAGTCTGGGAGTGGAGACACTCATTAGAAGTACTTTTCAATCTAATAATATATTAGAGGAAATATATTTTCACAAACATAAAAAAAGCAGTGTAACATACCTTACCTTCTAAATTACTTGATTATAATGAAGTTAGAACACATGAAAATGTAATGTTGCTGCATCCATTCTGTCATTGATTTAAAATTAACTAATAACACTGGTCTGCAAAAAAAATGTTTTTTTCGAGCCCTGACACCATTCCTGCTGATTCTTATGTAAAATGACCTCCTGAATCCGAATATGACCTCCGTTTTCCCCCATTACCCACCGTTTTCGGGGGAGGCCCCCCACCTATTTTTATCACTGTTCGATAATTTGGAGGGATGAAAAGGATTATTTTAGCCTTTACATTTCTTCTGAGGGGCTAGAGAGGTGAAAAGTTCCAAAACATGAACATTTGTAGCAAGGAGGTAGATTTGGGGGGGGATTTGCCCCCTTAAATTGTAAAAAAATCATTAAAAATGATCAATTTTTTCCGTTTTTTTCGCAGTTTTTTCACTTATTTTCTACATATTCCAGCTTCCATTCCCCCTCATCCTCCCCCAAACACCCCCAAATAATAAAAATATATTGCAACAATATATAGCAACAATAATAAAAATATATAGCAACAGTTCGGAAGATTCACTGTACCACGCTGGCGCTCTCAATACTCCCCCCCTTTTCCCCATCCATTGGAGGGGTGAAAAGGATTATTTTAGCTGTAAAGAAAAAGAAATAAAAAGTAAAATAATAAATGTAAAATAATAAATGTAAAGAATGCTTTCCTTTTGTACCCTGAGGTAGAAGTTTCTCGTATCAGAAACCAGCAGTACTCTGCTAACATGCTCGCATTCCACTTCCCCGTAAATCTCCTCTCGAACTTAGAGATGTCTTGATGAAACCGTTCCCCGTGTTCACCTGTCAAAGCATGAAAATTCCTGGGCAAACCTGTGCGCGCGAGGTATTGAGAGCGCCAGCGTGGTACAGTGAATCTTCCGAACTGTTGCTATATATTTTTATTATTGTTGCTATATATTTTTATTATTGTTACTATATATTGTTGCTATATATTTTTATTGTTTGGAGGAGGATGAGGGGGGATGGAAGCTGGAGTATGTAGAAAATAAGTGAAAAAACTGCGAAAAAAACGGAAAAATCGATCATTTTTAAGGATTTTTTTACAATGTAAGGGGGCAAATCCCCCCTCCAAATCTACCTCCTTGCTACAAATGTTCATGTTTTGGAACTTTTCACCTCTCTAGCCCCTCAGAAGAAACGTCAAGGCTAAAATAATCCTTTTCATCCCTCCAAATTATCGAAAAGTGATAAAAATAGATGGGGGGCCTCCCCTGAAAACGGTGGGTGATGGGGGAAAACGGGGGTCATATTCGGATTCAGGAGGTCATTTTACATAAGAATCAGCAGGAATGGTGTCAGGGCCGATTTCAATGCCGACCAGTGTAACATGTAGATTTTGCTCTAATAATACGAATTAGAGCATACATCTAGTAGAGATAAGTTAGCATTAAACTATAATGAAATTATAGTATTTTTAATACCCATTTAGAATAACCCTATCCTTATTTATCAATCATGAATCAGATGGAACAAAAAATTACTAACAAAAATAAACGTCGATTACTAAATAGATGTTACGTCAAAAGTTTGATGTCTGTTAATGTCATCAAATAACGCAAAAATACACTACTAAAACACGATATTCCGATGAATCCAAAAAGCTAATACTTAAAGCAATTCAAAAAGCGTCCGAAGTCCTAAAAGTTCCACAAAGCACATTATACAACCTACAAGATAAAAACAGATCAATGGATTTCGAATTTAGAAGGAATGTCTGCAAACGTTTCCCTGGGCAAAACTCGAATTACGAAGAATACTCTATATTTTTTAAGAGAAGTGATTTACAAAATGTATGGACGAAAGAATCATATTTTTTTAGAAACTATTCACTGACAATTTATGGAAGAATTAACAGAAATTGAAATCTCGAAAAGTTCTTTATATTTGGGAATTAAGAAAACAGGCTTTAGCTTAACATAGCAGGACGGAAGAAAACATTTATTGGAAATGCTTGCAATCAGGTTGAAAATAATTTTATTTTTAAATAAATATCAAGTTCCTAAATAAGAGAACATTTGTATAATGTTTTGTGGAACTTTTAGTTGTATTAAAATAACATAACAGCATAACGTCCATATAAATTATATTTCATATTATGTAATTAATTAATATGTGTGATTCTATGCCGCCACTGGTTGTTTTGAATATTAAGTTACTCCACCAATGCCCTAAGAATAATGGTTTAGATGTCGGCCATTTGACATAACTTGTCAACCTAATTTTGTGTGTGTGTTTAAGAAGCCGCATACGTTAAGTCACTAAAACAACTGTTACTTCTAAATAGGTATTAAAAATACTACACCGGCAATTTTATTAATAAGGCTGAAAATGTTTAATACATCGTTGTAAATCTCATTTATGCACCCATAATTATGAAATTTTGTTATGATACATTTTTTTTTGATCTGCTGATCCTGGCATAGGTTCTCATCACAGTATTTTATTATTACTAATGCAATTTGAAATATCTTTAACAATTAAACTAATATTTAAAACGTAAACAACAAATGTTTAATAAAGTAGTAAAAAATATAGTTTAACTAATTTAAAACAATAAAAATAAGTTTTTAAACAAAATTTACGTTTAAAACATGTTTTAAACGAATTTAGCATTTAAAACATGTTTAAAACAAAACCATTTAAAACACGACGGCTGTTTTTAAACATGTTTAAAACACTGTTTTAAAACAAAGTGAAACATAACAACTCCGATTATCAGTAGTAAACCAACAGATTCGATACAATGTGTAATAAATGATTACTAAGATACAGGGAATTTTTCTTTTGAGTTCTAAACTCGAAATTTTAGTTCATGCGCCACACACGCCAACAGGGTTGTTTAATTTGAAACTTCTAACGGGTGTCTTCCACTCCCAGACTAAGCATGAAGTAAAATTTCGAGTTTAGAAAAGCCTGAAAATTTGGCTCGGGCGCGTAGCGAAGCGAAGCGACCGAGCCAAATTAGGCTTTTCTAAACTCGAAATTTTACTTCATGCGCCACGCGTATAAAACACTGATTTCAAGTGAATTTCACTTGTTCACAATATTTCAGTGTTTTTAGTGAACTTATTAAACTAAATTAACATTTTAAACTAATTTAACATTTAACACATGTCTAAAACAAAACCATTTAAAACACGACGGCTGTTTTTAAACAAGTTTGAAACACTGTTTTAAAACAGAATGTTTTAAACATAACAACCCCGATTATCAGCAGGAAACCGACAGAATCAATAGAATGTGTAATTAATGAATAGTAAGATACAAGGAATTTTTCTTTTGAGTTCTAAACTCGAAATTTTAGTTCATGCGCCACACGCGCCAGCAGGGATGTTCAGTTTGGAACTTCTAAAACGAGTGTCTTCCACTCCCAGACTAAGCATGAAGTAACATTTCGAGTTTAGAAAAGCCTGAAAATTTGGCTCGGGCGCGTAGCGAAGCGGAGCGACCGAGCCAAATTAGGCGCCATTAGGCGCCACGCGTATAAAACACTGATTTCAAGTGAAGTTCAATTGTTTACAATATTTCAGTGTTTTTAGTGAAATATTGTGAACAAATGAACTTCACTTGAAATCAGTGTTTTATACGCGTGGCGCATGAAGTAAAATTTCGAGTTTAGAAAAGCCTAATTTGGCTCGGTCGCTTCGCTTCGCTACGCGCCCGAGCCAAATTTTCAGGCTTTTCTAAACTCGAAATTTTACTTCATGCTTAGTCTGGGAGTGGAAGACACTCGTTAGATGTTTCAAATTAAACAACACTGCTGGCGCGTGTGGCGCAAGAACTAAAATATCGAGTTTAGAACTCAAAAGAAAAATTCCCTGTATCTTAGTATTCATTTATTACACATTCTATTGATTCTGTCAGTTTACTACTGATAATCGGGGTTATCAGGCTTTTCTAAACTCGAAATGTTACTTCATGCTTAGTATGGGAGTGGAAGACCCTCGTAATAAGTTTCAAATTAAACAATCCTGCGTTATACAAGTTAACAATGAAAACCTAACAATATTCAACAATTCATACATGGAATTTTAGATTCATCAATAAATGAAGCTCCTTTACTTTGAGATAGACTTACAAAAATAATATCATTTGAGGAAAACTATTGAAATACGCACCTTCTCACAAATAAATTAATTTGGTCGCCCACTTCAATATCTTGCAGATAGTTTGAACAAATTCCGTAGTGTACAGGACCGTCCCCATCTGCAATAATCATGAAAATTAAACAAAGCACGTGATATATCAAGTGATTTTTCTATGACTAAAGATTAATTACAAACAAATCGCTTGATAATTCTTAAAATCATACAAAACATGTTACTAAATAGAGTTGTATATTCAGCTGTAATATAACAAGTGGTATGGTTATCATCGATAATATTCATGAGTGTAATCGAGCTGCAGATTCAACGAGCCTGAAAGGCGAGTTGAATGTGCTGCTCTGGTTCCACGAATTAATATTATCGATTATTAATCATACCACGAGTTATATTCGATGAGAGAATATAACGAATTTCACTACATTTCCGTCTTGGAAACCTCACCCCATCGCCCGGTTGACATTTTTAATTATCGATTGCCAGATTTGACAAATAATTTTCGTAGCAACGACTAAAACAAGGTAATAGATTCCTATCACCGCTGTGATAACATGTATCTATGGAAATAAGCGATTCTGATTGGAGGGAATGTAGTCATGTGACGCTTGAGTTATATTCTCAGCCGTAATATAACGAGTGGTATGATTATTATCGATGATATTTTGGAGTTGAAACCGAGCTGCAGATTCAACGAGTGCGCAGCACGAGTTGAATGTGCTGCTTCGGTTTCAACGATAAAATATCATCGATAATTAATCATATCACGAGTTATATTTAGTGAGAGAATATAACGAATAAAATAATGTGGATCCCTTAACATTACCGACAGCTTAGATATTGTTGTTTCCCTATTGATTGAGAATTTTTTAACTGCACAAAAGTTCGTAAACTGCCGCCACTGTGATTCTTTATTCATGACGGTGTTTTTTGGCCTCGCACTTTTCACTTTTCTATTAATATCACTGCACGAAACTTTACCTATTTTGACGTTTCGAATGACAGGACAACTTATCACCCACCGCTTCTTTTGTTTTTTATCATCACGGTGATAGACATGTACCTACGGCATTCCTTGCATCTCATTGGTTTAAAATTCGTTCTAGTAGGCTATGAGTTGTATTCTCAATTAATGACTTTAAATTGTATTCTCTATCGATGGCAAAATAGTACATAGTTACTATCCAAAATTAATTTTGATGTTATTTTAAAGCTTCACATCTATCATTTACAATGTATTGTATCATTGCATTATGTGGCATACGTGAATAAAGCTATTATTATTATTAAGCTGACATACCTTCAGTTCTATACACCACAACAGCAACTGTAAGATGTATCTGTCCGGGATGTATCGCTCTGCTGGAAGATATCGAATAGAATCTGGGCTGCAAAAGACTTAGTTGTGCAATTAAAAGCGGTGCGAATGGATTCACCGATGGAAATTCTTCTAAAACTTCTAGAAGATTGGGGAATTTCCAGTGTCTCCAATCTTCATAGGCAGCAGGTTCCTAATAAAACGAGTTTTTTTTAAATTGAATAACACCGACATAGACAAATAATTTTTTTTTGTATCTGTTTTTTTTAAACTTACAGTAGCTAATATATTTAGCCTCTTTTGGTCCTCTTCTTCCGTAGCAATCGCAGCAAAGTGTTGAAGTAAATTTGGCGTTGGGGGAGTCGTGATGTCCAAAAAATCTGAGAACATTTCTCTGACTGTGCAGGCTGGAAGCTTTTCGTGAGGAATCCACGACTTAACAACTCCTGTAAAAAACATAAATATAAGAATAATACACATTTAATAATTTTTTTTAGGACAGTGCAGATTCATAGATTACTTTCAGTTATTTATTAGAATGCCACAAAAAAAATCACACATTTTTTTATGATTTCTATAAATAATTTTCTTAGAACAGTGCAGATTCATAGATTACTTTCAGTCATTTATTAGAATGCCACAAAAAAAGCACACATTTTTTTATAATTTCTATAAATAACTTATGTGAAGTTTTCTT
The DNA here is from genome assembly GCA_932526585.2 of Philonthus cognatus. Taxonomy (NCBI): domain Eukaryota; kingdom Metazoa; phylum Arthropoda; class Insecta; order Coleoptera; family Staphylinidae; genus Philonthus; species Philonthus cognatus. Next base: position 172,913,553 of record OW052241.1, read on the forward strand.
TTAATCATACATAATCTATACGCTGTAAATTTTCATGCATTCGTAGATTTTATAAAAGCGTTCAATTTGAAGCTTCAAACGAGTGTTTCCACTCCCAGACTAAGCATGAAGTAAAATTTCGAGTTTAGAAAATCCTGAAAATTTGGTTTGGTCGCTCCGCGAAGCGGAGCGGCCAAACCAAATTTTCAGGATTTTCTAAACTCGAAATTTTACTTCATGCGCCACGCGTATAAAACATTGAAATATTGTGAAGTTAGAAATACACTTACAAATACTTTTATAAAATGAGTAATAATAAAAATATTTAAATAACAAAACATTTACTTCTTCACACATTCACAAGTCAGGTCGAATGATACAATGTATCAAATTAACTTATTTAGTAATTTAATTAATATGCACAAAATTAATAATGTTGCGTAATTACATCAACGGCCCTTAATGGGTTAAACAGAGCTGCAAATACGTACAATCGCAAGAAGTTATACAGAGAATAGTTCTTTTAAGCATACAACTTATCCCGATGCAAACACTGTAAACGTTCAAGCATTCGTTGTTTTTATAAATGTGTTTAATTTCAATCTTTAACGAGTATTTCCACCTAATATATAAAATTACTAAAAAACTATTCGTGAAAATGCAAACAGTGTCTTAATTAATAAGACAATTTAAGACGATAAATATCCATTGAAACAACTACTTCCCGTGCAAATACACCTCCGGATATTGTATTTGCACGGGAAGTAGTTGTTTCAATGGATATTTATCGTCTTAAATTGTCTTATTAATTAAGACACTGTTTGCATTTTCACGAATAGTTTTTTCGTAATTGTATATATTATGTTTAAAGTGTGCAAACTATAAGAAGCGTAAGCTTATTTTCTCGAATTCAAATAGTTTTGAATTTGAATTTATCTTGTTTATTTCCACCTATCTTTTTTTTTGGCTTTTGCCTGGCCTTAGTTTCACGACTATTAGCCAACATCATTTAATTTTTAATTTATTAATTTATTAACTAACTTTTTAGTTATTTATCTATATCTATATTTGGACGTCACAATACATTCACACACATCCATGGAACCGGAGACGAGTATTTTTCGTTAGAAAAATTACTCGCCCCCGCCGGAAATCGAACCCAGATCACGTATTTCCACCTAATTCTGGATATTTAATTAAAACACTTAGTTTGTTTCACTAATTAATATTTTCTAAGACAAGTTTCTACCATTGGTCATCTTTAAAAACAAATGTTACATTCCTCCTTGAAGATAACTAATTGTCGAAACTAGTCAGAGAAAATATAAATTAGTGAAACAAACCAAGTGTTTTAATTATATATCCAGAATTAGTATAAAAATGGTTACCATGGGTAAAGTGAGAAATTAATTAAACATAGAGTATTTCCACTCCTTGATTAAGCATGAAGTAAAATGTTAAGGCTTGGATGAAAGAACTGTTATCATTTTCATTCTTATGCTTACCATTGGATGTATGATTTGTTTTGATTACTTGAAGTTCAACCACTTCATCCGGATCCGTGATTCCTTTCAGTTTTTGTAGAATGTTATCAACGACGTCCGGTCTGTTTTTGGCAAAAACTCCCACGTGATCTCCTGGGTTGTAGACTAAATTGCTTTCTATCACTAAATTAAGGGTCGTCCTTTCCGATTTTTCTCCATGTAGGTTAGTTCTTTGCAGAAGTTTTGATGATGTGACCTAAACAACAGAAAAACAATAAAAATATGTTATAGAAATTGAATGAACATAATAAATAAGGTCACTGTTTCGTCTACAAACGAGGTAAACTTTGTTTGTGAAACTAGAAAACAAATATCAAAATTATTCTTGTGATGTTTTTATTTTAAATATGTTTGTTCTTAGAGTTTAGGGCCAAAGTTACTTTTGACGTTAGTAAACCTACAAAGTAACTTTTTAAGAAATTTAAAAAAAAAACTAATGAAATGAATAAATAGAAAAAGCGAATAAACTCACATTCTTGTTGTGCATTTTGGATAAAGCCACGGTTTTATTGATAGGCTTCGCTTCCACAAACCTGACCGTGCTTTGTGTTAAGGTTTCTGTCTGTAAAGTCATTGTGGCTTCCAAGAATGTAGTGCTGTCTTCCAAACAGAATGCTTCACAAGCAAGCTAAAACATTGGTTATTAAATAAAACTGTTCTTTATACATACAAGTATGTACAGTTGCGAGAGAAAAAAACTAGTACAGCAGGGAGCTTTAGCCACTTCTAAATTTTCGTATTTTTTTCTTGTAACACAAACTTGTCGACCTATATATGACAAGTTTGTATTACAACAACAATTTTTTTTAGCTAACAAGACGGTGCTTTTGTTGACATGCATTTCATTAGTAATGTCTCTAATGCTAATACCGTCTCTAAACGGGTCGTTATTATCGCTTTTTTGTGTTTCAGTCAGTTGAGGCATGTCGACGTTAATTAAATTTCGTTTGAAATTTACGCAGAGTTGTCAATTTGAATGACAATTTGAAAAATTAACCCATTAACGGCCGAGCATTTATAGAGTTAACTCTAATAGTTGGTTTTAGGTAAACATTTTTCACTTATTTTTTTGATTTCTAAGAATGAGTTTTTGGATGACATACTGTGAATTTTCTTTTAAATATACATAAAGTATACGATGTAAATTTTTTGGAATTTGTCGATTTTATATAAAAACGTGCTGTATGAAGTTTAGAACGGTTGTTTCCACTCCCAGACTAAGCATGAAGTAAAATTTCGAGTTTAGAAAAGCCCCGCGTAGAAAATTTGTCGAGGGTCGCGCCAGCGACCCGAGACAAATTTTCACGGGGCTTTTCTAAACTCGAAATTTTACTTCATGCGCCACGCGTATAAAACGCTGAAATATTGAGAAGTTAGAAAAGACACATACATCGTCTTAAGAAGATGGCGGCCGTGTGTGGGTGATGTAAAAGTGCTATCACTAAATATCAAGATCGAATACAGTGTAAAATGAAATGTAACACGACCTATCACTTAGACTGTATCAAAATGTCCCTAGCTACTCATAGTGAATTAAACAAAAGTGGAAAAATTGATTGTTGGAGCTGCAAATCCTGCCAAGCAGCAAACATAACCTCAATGAAAACCAAAATCAAGTCCCAGCAGGTACAAACAGCCGAGTTAGAATCAGCCTATGCATTAGGTACACCAAATTATAAAGAGACCACCACTAAAACAAATCACCGTGAACAGAACAATCAAGAGGGAAATAATAACAAAAAAACTAACCTCACTCAACAGATTTTTCATAAAAGCATGTTTCAACCAAGGCCCCAAGCCAACTTTTGCAGTGAAATAGAAACTGTTGCCAAGGATGGGCACTGCACTGCCGACCCAATTCAACGACAACGCCCTACTACCCCTACAGAAAAGGAATGGAATGTTACAAAACGAAAACGCGACAGCCCAACAACATCAACAACACATCGAGTAATACGACAAAAGACTGACAAGGATTACTGGTTACCAACGAAAACGATGAAGTCGAGATACCAACAAAAAAAGCCCACGTAACACGCAGCCAGGCACCAGAGCCTAAGAAACCAAAACCACCACCAATATTTGTGCATGAGATAGCCAACATAAAGCCACTAAGTGAAATGCTTGCAGCAAATGCCAAAGATAAGTTCACTCAAAAACTCATAAGCGGCTCCCAGGCCAAAATTCAACTAGATGATCCAAAAACTTATAACACCGTCATCAAAATCCTGAAGGAAAAAAATACTGAGTTCCACCACTATCAAAGCAAGGAAGATAGAACCTTCAAAGTAGTTATACGTAACCTACATCACTCAACAGACATAAACGATCTAAAAAATGAAATCAACTCCCTTGGACACACCACTGTAAATATCACTAATATTCGAGATCGAATCAATAAAAACCCCTCCCAATATTTCTCCTAGAAGTCAAGCAAAAGGAGAATAACAAGGAAATATACAACATTGAGTTCCTATCTAGCTCCAAAATCAAAATAGAGCCTCCCCGCCGAAAGAGAGAGGTCCCCCAGTGTACGCGCTGTCAGAGGTATGACCATACCAAGTCCTTCTGCAATAGAAGTCCTAGGTGCGTGAAATGTGCAGGAAATCACCTTACCGTAGATTGTACTTGGAAACAAAAGACAAACAAAGAAGTAAAATGCGCCCTGTGCGAAGGCAACCACCCTGCAAACTATAAAGGCTGCACCATATATAAAGACATGCTAAATAAGAAATATCCAACACTTAGACCAAAAATTCCTAACCAAACATGGGCGAGAGAAACCAATAAACAAATTACTTACGCACAAGTATCGGCCAACCAACAACCACAACCTCAACCAGAAAACAACTCAGTAACAATCGATCTTCAACCCCAAACGAAAAATAACACAGCAACAAATGATCTACAGGAGCTAAAACTTATGATGAAAAACCTAATGCAGCAGATGAGCACTATACTCAACCTGCTCACAACCTTCGTCACAAAAATAAACTAATGGCTAAGCCTATGTTCCTTCGCGTAACCCAGCTCAATATCAATGGACTTCTACGGCACATTGATGAATTAAAATCATTTCTAATCAACCAAAACATTGATGTTATGTTAATTGCTGAAACGCATTGCACTTCAAAAAGTTTTATAAAAATACCTAAGTACACGATTTACCACACCAACCATCCCAGTGGAAACGCACATGGTGGAACTGCGATCATCATCAAAAGTTCTATAAAACATCATGAACTAGAGAAACACCAAAACAAATATATACAAGCAACCAATATCCAGGTAGAGGAATTGAACAGAAAGATAACAATTTTGGCCGTCTATTGCCCACCAAACAAGAAAAACCACACTATCAAGAAAGACCAGTTCACAAAGTTCTTCAAAACTCTAGGGGATCGTTTCATCGCCGGTGGCGATTACAATGCCTCACATACCAACTGGGGCTCAAGCATAATATTACCTCGTGGCAGAGAATTACTAAAGGCAACAGACAGCCTAAACTGCCAATACGTATCATCCAGGGAGCCCACATACTGGCTCAGTAACATTAATAAAACACCTGATTGCATCGATATATTTGTTACTAAAGGCATCAGTACAAACTACCTAAAAGCCGAATCCTGTTATGACTCATCCTCTGATCACTCTCCTGTAATCTTAACCTACAGTACTCAAGTTCTAACTAAGAAGAAACCTCCATCACTATGTAACAACAAAACTAACTGGGTCATCTTCCGAGAACTCTTAGAAGAAAGATAAGATTTCAATATTCTATTAAAATCAGAGCATGATTTAAATGAAGCTATAGAAAAACTTAACCTAGTAATTCAAACCTCAGCTTAGGACTCTACCCCAGACAACGCCCAACAAGAAACTATTGAAAACTGTCCCCAGATAGTCAAACAAAAAATCGAAGAAAAAAGAAGGCTTCGTAAATTATGGCACCACGCAAGATACCCCCAAGACAAAACAAAACTGAATCAGGCTACCAAAGAATTAAAAGAACTGTTTAAAGACATTAAAAACCAATACACCCAAGAATATCTCGGACGTCTATCTCCCACTGCATCCAACTACAACTCACTCTGGAAGGCAACCAAGAAGCTAAAGCAACCACAAGCCCCATACCTCCTATCAAATTTAATGGAAACTGGGCAAAAAGCCCAAAGGAAAAGGCTAATGCATTCGCCGAACATCTCTGCAACGTATTTAAACCTTGCCCATCAACTAGCACTGCAAACGAAGACCACTCCATTAAATAGCTCTTAGAAACTGTTGAATGCCCAACAAACGCATCGCCAATAAAACGCGTAAAAATATCAGAGATTAATAATGCCATTCAAAACTTAAACTCCAAAAAGTGCCCAGGTTACGAACTCATAACCGGAAAAATATTAAAAGAACTGCCACTAAGTGGTATTCGAATGCTGACAATCCTTTTCAACAGCGCTGCTATAAGACTTGGAATCTATCCAGCTCAGTGGAAAGTGGCGCAATTTTTAATGATTCATAAACCCGGCAAAAAACCAGAACAGGTACAATCATACCGACCAATAAACTTACATCCAATCATATCTAAACTCTTTGAAAAAATCCTACTCGAAAGAATCAAGCCGATCCTGGTAGATCGAAACCTTATCCCGAATTACCAATTTGGATTCAGGCAACAGCATGGAACTGTTGAACAAATACATCGTGTAGTTCAAAAAATAAATCAAGGCTTCCAAACGAAACAATATTGCTCAGCTGCCTTCTTGGACATCAGCCAAGCGTTCGATAAGGTATGGCACCCAGGACTACTATTCAAATTTAAAAGAGATCTTCCACAAAACCTGTACAACATCTTAAGATCATACCTAAGCGAACGCCTATTTCAAGTAATGTACCAGGATGAATACACTACTCTACATCCCATTCACGCTGTCGTACCTCAAGGAAGCGTACTCGGTCCGGTACTCTACCTTATCTACACTGCAGATCTTCCAACAATGAGAGAATCAACGGTCTGCACATTTGCTGATGATACAGCCATCATAGCACACCACGCGAAACCAGATATGGCTTCCAATATCCTAAAAAAAAACTAAACCAAATTGAAAACTGGCTAAGAGTTTAGCGTATAAAAGCCAATGAGAGTAAATCTACTCACATAACGTTCACGTTCAGAAGACAAACATGTCCCCCTGTAACACTAAATAATCAACAACTTGTTCAAGAAAAAGTCGTTAAATACCTTGGAATGCATCTGGACAGCAGATTAACCTGGCATACACACATATGGAAAAAAAGACTGCAACTCGGTGAGAAGCTTCGACAAATGTATTGGTTGTTAGGGCCCAAATCACAACTATCCACCACAAACAAATTACTTATCTACAAGACCATTTTAAAACCCATATGGACGTATGGTATTGAACTGTGGGGTACTGCAAGTAACTCGAACATTGAGATCCTGGAGAGATATCAAAACAAAGTCTTACGAGTTATTCTTAAACTGCCACAGTATGTACCAAACTGGCTCGTACTACACAAATCAAGTATTCCCTCAGTCAAACAGGAAATAAAACCCAGAAGCGGAAAGTACAAGACCCGACTAAGACAACATCCAAACCACCTTGCAGTAGGACTACTGACTAACAATAATGTCAGGCGACTAAAGCGTATAGACCCTTTGGACCTAATACACAGATTCTAACATCAACAAGTTGCCAAGAAATTAATATGGAAAAAGTAGAAGAAATTGTCAATCAGAACCATACTCCACCTGCCAAACAAATTTGCTGAATGTCTACAATTGTAAATGCGAAGATTGCAAAATAAATGGGGATTAAAAAAAAGAAATACACTGCCATTTTTTTGTTATGAGGAATAATCAAATTATTTAAATAACAAAATATTTACAGGTTTCCTCATACATTTTCAAGTCAGGTCAAATAATATAATATATCAAATTAACATATTTAGAAATTTAATTAACAAAAAAATGAAAATGTTGCGTGTATGCATTAATGGCGCTTAATGGGTTAAAGTGGGCCCAATTGACATAGCCAAATATTTTACTGTAATAGTTTTTTTCTCTCGCAACTGTACATATCTCGATGCATACGCTGTACATTTTCAGGAATACGTTGTTTTAAAAAAAAAACTATAACGAATTCTTGAAAATTAGGTGCAAACTGGATATTGGTGTATTAAAGGTCACAACTTTTATTTAGGAATCAATAAAGTAGAAATATAGATTCTTGACACTGTCAAATTACTCTTTATAGTGCAATTACTTACCCTGAAGGCTTCTGGAGCCCATTTTCTGAAAGCTTGCTCTTGCCCGCACATTTCATCTCCTTGCGCCATTTTCAGCAAACGTTCTCCTCCCAATTCCCCAAGTAAATTGTCGACGTATTGACCAAAAGCGCAGAAGTTTGGATATGCACTGGATCCGAGTGCAAAAACTGCAAATCTAAAACAATTCGCAGCAGAATAAGGCAAAAAATGTTTAATACATCGTGTTAAATCTCATTTATGCACATAATTGTGATATTCTATTATGATAAATTATTATTTTTTTGGATCTGCTGATCCTGGCATAGGTTCTCATCACAGTATTATATTATTAATAATGCAATTTGAAATATCTTGAACAATTTAACTAAATTTTAAAACGTTTAATAAAGTGGTAAAAAATATAGTTTAACTAATACTAAGATACAGGGAATTTTTCTTTTGAGTTCTAAACTTGAAATTTCAGTTCATGCGCCACACGCGCAAGGTTGTTTAATTTGAAACTTCTAACGAGTGTCTTCCACTCCCAGACTAAGCATGAAGTAAAATTTCGAGTTTAGAAAAGCCTGAAAATTTGGCTCGGGCGCGTAGCGAAGCGAAGCGACCGAGCCAAATTAGGCTTTTCTAAACTCGAAATTTTACTTCATGCGCCACGCGTATAAAACACTGATTTCAAGTGAAATTCACTTGTTTACAATATTTCAGTGTTTTTAGTGAAATATTGTGAACAAATGAACTTTATAGTGCAATCACTTGTTCACAATATTTCAGTGTTTTTAGTGAATTATTGTGAACAAATGAACTTCACTTAAAATCAGTGTTTTAAACGCGTGGCGCATGAAGTAAAATTTCGAGTTTAGAAAAGCCTAATTTGGCTCGGTCGCTTCGCTTCGCTACGCGCCCGAGCCAAATTTTCAGGCTTTTCTAAACTCGAAATTTTACTTCATGCTTAGTCTGGGAGAGGAAGACACTCGTTCGAAACTTCAAACTGAATGCTTTGATAAGAACATTAAATGACTGAAAATGTTTATAAAGATAATAATCTAGTTTTCAAAATTTTTTTTCAAATTAAACAACCCTGCTTTATACAAGTTAACAATGAAAACCTAATAATATTCAACTCCTTGCGCCATTTTTAGCAAACGTTCTCCCCCTAATTCCCCAAGTAAATTGTCGACGTATTGACCAAAAGCGCAGAAATTTGGATAAGCGCTGGACCCGAGTGCAAAAACTGCAAATCTAAAAGAATTCACAGCAGAAAATAAAATTAGTAATCAAATTTTATTTTCTGCTGTGGATTGTTTTAGATTTGCAGTTTTTCAACGTTTTTCAGAATCGACAAAGCTTTAACATGCTACTATTTAATCAATACGATAAGTAATATTATCAGTAGGTTTTATTTATTCAATTTTGTTTCTTACCTGACATTACTTAATGGACCAAACGTATCTTCCAATAATGGCTCACTTAACGACACTCTAACCGAATCATTTCGTTCCAGACTTTTGTGAAATTGTATATCGAGTTGGCTATTTACTTTTATAAAAGACTTCGATGTCATTGGTATACTAAAAATGCAATCATTTGTTGAGTAATACATACAGTGATGATTAGTGTTAACAGAAAGTACCTTCTGTCGTCAGAATTGGTTCCATTCATCTCACTTAGCTTTAATGCATATAAATTCTTGGCAAATTCCTAAATAGACAAGAGAAGTATTCAATTAATATGTTAACGATACAAATAAAAAGTGAAGTGAGGAATAACAGTCTTTTTTAGTGTAATAATCACTTCACGTAAACTCAAAACCATACAGTTATTAATGTGTTAATTCTATCTATCTGCTCTATACTTAATGTTTTTTTTTATTTTTAAACCACCAATTTTATTTGTATGTAGTTCTCTATATTTTGTTCACTTACTTCGCCATTTTCTGGAGGATCTCCATTACCGAAAGTTGACGTCACAACCAGGAGCAGAGCTTCGTGTTCGATGTTGCCAATATCGTAATCGGCCATGCAGAAAACTTGCGCGTTGAAGGCGTGCCCAAGGAGTTCTCCGAGTTTTTTCGCGTATCCTTCAGATTTTCCGGTTTCCGTCGCGTAGAGTACCGTCGCCTTTATCCTCCTCGACAGAGCTTTTCCGAAAAGTTTTGAAGTAAATTTAACAGCACTAGAAAACAAAAAATATGGATACCTAGGATTTAGTAACAAAAACTAGCAAGTATATGAATTTTCCTTAAAACTCAATGATTGTATCCTATTTTAGGATTCAGATTAAATGTTTCCTGTCAATTAGGAAACATTTAAAATTACTCTTGTGATGTTTTTGTTGTAATTATGTTTGTTCTTAGAGCTGTTAATCAAAGTTACTTTGAACGAGAACACCAAAAGTTACGTTACAAAACCTCCAAAGTAAAGTTGTAAATCTAATATTCCCGCAAATAATTGTTCAGGGGTATAGTATTTTTCAAGCTCTAGTGATGAGCAATAAAAATTATCTCGAGTACCCGCAATAAAAATACAATTGCTATACAACATTGTAAATTTGTAACTAACTACTGCGCACAGTGCGTGATTTATGGGTATCGCCCAAGAAAAATTTTCTACCTGCGGCTGTGCATCGAATATTGGAAACATCGATCTTCCTAGTTTCTACGAATACAGCACGGCGCGGCGCGGTGCACAGTGTGATCGCACAGCTCTTGGTTTAATGAAATACATTTTTTTTTTTTTAAAAACTGTACTTAGGTAGGCTTGATGCTTGTACTAATCTGTAAATCCCTGTAATTAGAGATCTAGTTCGCCTTGCCTCGCGAGCAAATTGTCACTTTATCAATAGTTGCCTTAGTGTATACTTCGCTAGTGTTTTTCTTTTTGGTACTTTTTTGTTTACGACGACTTCGATACTCTTACGGACTTTGATTTTTAATACTGAATTTGGGATTTTTTTGCATATAACGACCTTGCTTCTACTACGGATTTTGATTTTGATTTTTGCAACGTCTTCGCTAACTGTACGGATTTTGATTTGTGAATTGTGTGATAACTACAGCTCTGTTTTTTTTACTTCGCTCCTACTACGGCTTCTGATTAGAAATTTGTGTGATATTGCAGTGACTTTTGATTTGTGACTTGGGTGATATTAAAGTGTTTAAGTAAATAGTTCGGTGATACTACGGAGTTGGACGTTTGAGATACTAGGATATACTACAGACTTTATAGATTAATCAGAAAAAAATGTGGCGACCTTGGGACCTGAACCAACACCCAAACCAACATATTGATGAGCAAATGAATGCAGTCAATATTACAAAGAAAATTTCAGTAAAAACTCAAGGAAGTTATTTAGTTAACGAAAAAGCCTATTAGATCGAGACCGTAAGGTCGAAATCCTGAAAGGCGCTTCTAAATGAACTAAAAACATATTCACGCACCTAATATAAACAATTTTTCATCTACAATTGTAATTGGAAATGGTGAATAGAAATGAATGTCAAGAAGACAACGGAAAATGTCAGTCAGAAACAATGCGTAAAGTACGTGCTTCACCAGTAGCGGTCTCGGGGGGGGGGGGGGGGGGGGGAGGCAAGACAGTAATTATGTGGAGGGGGAAATTTCTGATAAAATTAAATTTAATTAAAAGCTATTAGAAAACTTAATTCTTAATTGTAGATTAATTATACGTTTTATCTTATTACTTTTTAGAATTAAAAATACGCACGAAAATCTGTGCGAAAATGTTTGCTTTTTGATCAAGTTGTAGACAAATAAATTTAGATAGCACAAAAAACATTTAATATAATTACTTTTACTTTAGTTATAGAATTACCTACTTGCCGTCCTCTTCGACGGAACAACGGAGTAAAACGTCAAATATTTACGTCTGATGCTAAACAAATAATAAAAGACGTATATCGAGGTGTTAAAGACATACTCGGAGTTGCCAATTTTTTGGAGGTGACATAAGCTTTAGCTAATACATCCACGAGATCAATACCGGCAAGAGAAAAAGTCGCAAGGATAAAGGTGTAAAAAAAATTACACCAAACATTTTTCATAAAATAAGAAAAATAACGTATGAATCTATTAAACAACAAATGGCTCCTACACTAGCAACTATCAATAATATTTTAAAGGAGAGAGAGATCATATCATGCAGTCCAACAACGTTGTGGAGATCACTAAAATGCAATGGTTTCAAGTTCACTCTTATCGATAAAAGGAAACATCTAATGGAGAAAGAAGAAGTAAGGAAATGGCGGTATGAATATTTACCGAAGATTCAAGATTACAGAAACTCTGGAAGAAGTATTTATTATTTGGACGAAACGTGGTTCGATACCCACGATACATCGAAAAAAATGTGGTCTGACCAGACAGAAAACTGCGTGATGAAAGTTCGCCCATCAAGGGGAAAAAGAATAACCATATTACACTGCGGGAATGAAATGAATGATTGTTTACTGCTATCGGGGAAACAAATCTCAAAATGTCATATGATGACATGACAGCATCATTATTTGAAAATTGGTTCATAAATAATTTAATACCAAACTTAGCTGCAAAATCAGTAATAGTTTTAGATAACGCTTCTTATCATAGTCGCCAAATTGACAAAGCACCCACAGCGGCAAATAAAAAAGATGAAATAGCTAAATATTTATATGAAAATAATTTGTTTTTTGAAGAACATTATACCAAATCCCAATTGATTGAAGTTCTAAATAGTCGTAGTAAAAAAAGAAAAACATATTATATCGATCAATTGGCAGAAGAACACGGACATACAGTGGTACGTTTACCTCCGTACCACTGTATTTTTAATCCAATTGAGTTAATATGGGCTCAATTAAAAGGAAATGTGCGGAAGAATAATGTAACTCCAAATTTAAATAAATTAGTAATAGATTTAGTCAAAAAAGAAATAAAAAATATATCTGCCGACCAGTGGTCAAGATGTGTTAAACATACAATACGTATTGAAAAAGAGTATAATACGTTTGATTCAAATTATCAATTTATTATAAATACACAAGACTCTGACAGTGATGACTCAGATATAGATATAGACAATTAAAATATTATTATACACAATTTTTAAAAATGTTATAAGACAACGTTGTAAACAACGTTGTAGACAATAATAAAGTAATGTTTTTCGTTATTTGACATATAATATTTTTTAACCCTTTGTCTCTGTGATCTAGTTATTTTGTTTAAATTTAAAATGAGATGAACTAAAAAGCGTTGGAAAGAAGTTACACGCAAACATCCTTGAATAGCTAATTGTAAAGATGAATTTACTTATTAAATATTAGGGAAAATGCTGTGACGGACACATTGCCATTTTTAGAATTATATTTTGTTTAAATTACTTAAGATATTTCCTGTCAGAATACCGAAAATATGGAAACATTTTTCGCAGGTAGAAACCCTCTGAAACCAACCCCCTATAAATCATGCCTAGTGCAGTAGCGGCTACAATTTTAAAGAGGCATTGTATTTTTTATTGGCGGTACTCGAGATTATTTTTTATTTATTTATTTCAAGCACTAGAGCTTGAAAAATACTATACACTTATTTACGGAAATCAAATGTATTTTATGAAGATAATCTAACTAACTCCTAATATTACATTCAAAGAGAGAGAAAGAGTAATGACACGTTTGATTATACGCAAGGAAATTAATTTTCAGGATCCTTTTAAGCATTAAATGAATTAAAATTATTTAATTTATTCTCAGCAGAATAAGTTATAATAATAACAATGTTGAATTTATCACGTAACGAGAAAATTATCGTGAAAATGATTAATTATTAAAAAAAACAAATTAATTATTAGTGGAAATTAATGCTTACCGCGCGATTTGTTTGAAGTGGAATTTGCGATTCTGCTTTTTAGGCCCTGCCGCCGATTCTCTCATCTTTTTCCAGATGTGAGTTTTCCATGCCGGATCCTAAAAGAAAGGAGAAATTGAAAACTAAAAAGTATAGGAAAATCGCCTAAATTATTCCAGTAACATTTCATATTTAAACAGAATATACATTAGTAAAATTAATAAAAACGGTTTAACTTTGTTTGTATAACACAATTTATTTTTATGTGACTGCAGTTTCGGCAAATTTAGCTTGCCATTATCAAACATGTAGTGACTTAAACTACTTACAAAACAGGTAGATATACAAAATGGTTAAAGAAGAATATACATATTTTTTGAATTTTTAGACACAATAATATTACAATTCTAAAATATGCCCTTATAAAATGTTCATGTAATTGAAACTTAAGATCTTTAATAACATCATTCGGCAAAAACTTCGAAGATACTTAAGGTATAATTAAATCCATACAAAGTATTATATTTGTTAACAGGGCTTTTATTTATACATTTCATGGCTCGTTGCTTAAAATACATTAACGTAATTATCAATTAAATGTTTGTTGTAATATTAAGATTTCAAAGAAAATTATAATCATAAATTAGCCTAAAAAATAAGATGTCTAGACGAACTCTTTACATTAGTATGTTGTTCCTAATTATTAATTTATGAGCTGGCTATGAAACATTAAACGTTTTAAATATACTTATAAAACTGACTTTTAAAGTATATTAAAAATAGTTGTTTGTAAGATCGTTTATCCACCCGTGTTAAAATACTGAACTACAATTGACAACAACATTATTTTAATTTCTTTTGAATAATACCTGATATTCGTAATATGGTCTCAACGTATACAGTGCCATCTCTTGGTGGAACACAGGTGTGGCAGAACCGGACATCGGAGGCACGATCCAAATCCAATCGGCTGGACAGCCTCTCCTCAGCCTGACTTCGTTTTCCAAATGTTTCATGAAGGATTCTGACGCTGTATGATGATCAACAATTGTAACCAGTTTCGCTTGAAAACTATGCAATACGGCCACGTTACACTCCACCATAGCTTTATCTTTCCATAAGGATATAGGCGATCTGGTATCTAAACCCATCTTTTGTGCAACAGGCTGAAAATCCAACAGAATAAATAATCAACATATCGTCGGTGCACAAGAAAAGTAACACTTCTCAAAAATCCTTTTTTTCAGGAGATCTATTTGAAAATAATATCGCTGTGCATTTTGAAGTTATAAAACGAACATTTTCTGGAATGTAACAATATTTCTTGATTGTGATCGTTTCATAATACTATGGCATTTAAAATAAATTTGACCAACAGTGACGTTTATCCAGAGATTGGGTTATAAATTCCCTCGCAGAGGCAAAGTGCCAGTATTTTATGTGTATGTGTTTTTTTTTCTGATAAAAGTCGACCTTTATATGAACATATAAACAATTTTTATTATTCCACTTAATAAGGAGAATAACTGTATGTTTTTAAGTTTACCTGAAGTGATTATTACATTAAAAAAGACTGTTATTCCTTACTTCACTTTTTATTTGTATCGTTAGATGTACATTTCGAGACACAAGGTGCTGATTATCAATAACAAACTTGTTATTGATAATGAGCACTTTATGTCTCGAAATGTACATCTAACGATACAAATGAAAAGTGAAGTAAGGAATAACAGTATTTTTTTGTCAAAAATGAGGATTTGATTTGCATCGATAAACAGGGAGTTTTTCTTTTGAAAATACATATCCCAATAATGTGTTGTAGATTTTTGAATATTCGTCGTTTTCTTAAAACAGATTAATTTGAAGAATAAACGAGTATTTTCCACTCCCAGGTTAAGCATGAAGTAAAATTTCGAGTTTAGAAAAGCCTGAAAATTTGGTTTGGTCGCGTAGCGCGAAGCGCGGAGCGACCAAACCAAATTTTCAGGCTTTTCTAAACTCGAAATTTTACTTCATGCGCCACGCGTATAAGAGACTCATTCCAAGCGAAGTTTACTCGTTCACAATACTTCAGTGGTTTCAGTGTATAATACGCGTGGCGCATGAAGTAAAATTTCGAGTTTAGAAAAGCCTGAAAATTTGGTTTGGCCGCTCCGCGCTTCGCGCTACGCGACCAAACCAAATTTTCAGGCTTTTCTAAACTCGAAATTTTACTTCATGCTTAGTCTGGGAGTGGAGGCACTCGTTTTAAGTTTCAAATTGAACTCTTTAAAAAAAAAAGCGTATGCATACCCACTGAGCAAACACATTTAAGTAACGTTTTATCAACATTATAACAAAGTTTAATGTTTTTACAATGTTGATAAAACGTTATTTGTTTGTTTTTTGATCAATGGGTATGTATACTTAATAGAAAATTCACTATATGTATACTTAAAAGAAAAATTCGCTGTATGCATACTTATAAGAAAATTTTCTGTATATATGAAAAGCAAATTTCCTTTATGTTAAACACTTTGGAAAAAAACAAAACATTATAGCTTTATTCTGAAATGTAAATTACACTTTTTATAAAGTCAGTGTCCTGTAAGAGACTCTGTATTTTCAGTATTTCATTACTAGATGTCGCGTAAATGCTGAATTTCATCCAAATACACTCACTGTACTTTCTAAACATCTGCTCAGATCATATATTTTAAATTACTTGTAAATAAAATACGTTAAACATTGATTTATCACTTAATAATAGTATAAATAAGTCAAATAAAATTGTATATTTACAATGTAACTGTATGTTTTTCAGTTTACATGAAGTGAATATTACACTAAAAAAGACTGTTATTCCTTACTTCACTTTTTATTTGTATCGTTAGATGTACATATTAAGACACAATATGCTCATTATCAATAATAAACTGTTTGTTTCTGATAATGCGCACCTTTTGTCTCGAAATTTACACCTAACGATACAAATAGATAGTGATTAAGGAATAACAGTTTTTTTAGTATATTTACAATGTATTTAAACAAATTTGAAACATCTGATAAGTAGTGTTTTTTCGATTACATTAAACAATTCTGAAATAATATAAACAGTTGTATTGTTTGATATATTATATTTATCTTTGATTATATTATATTTTAATTATATATGAATGGAAAATAATACTTTTTATAAAAATTGAAAGTGATAATTCTTGATAATGGCATTAAGCCAAACTAGTAGAAATTAAAATACATATAAGTGAAACAAAACCAAGTGAATTTACTGTTTGGTGTTGTAGGCGTTCACTTTGTGGTACATCTTAAATACACTTGTAAATAAAACACTTTTTACTTTGTTTAACCACTGAATCTTACATTTAATTGTGTGACTAGTTTCGACTATCTAGTAGTCATTCTCAAGTTTGAGAATGACTACTAGATAGTCGAAACTACTCACACAATTAAATGTAAGATTCAGTGGTTAAACAAAGTAAAAAGTTGATTGATAAGTCTGATAAATGTTGAAAGTTCATATTCACATTTATATAAATAAAACAATTTAAACACTTTCAAATATATATTGTAATAACGCTACAATTGTTTCGCCACACTGTGGCTTCTTCAGGCGAAGAAATCATTTCTTCGCCTGAAGAAGCCACAGTGTGGCGAAACAATTGTAGCGTTATTACAATATATATTTGAAAGTGTTTAAATTGTTTTATTTATATAAAAGTAAAAAGTGTTTTATTTACAAGTGAATTTAATTTACAAACCAATATAAAACTATAGCAATAAATTATATTTCGTCACATAGGATTAGAATTAATTTTATACAAAATGTATGGTTTTCATTTACCTCCAGCATATTAAACCTGTGAGGGTCGCAGAGATTTCTACATCCAATTTCAGTACTCATGTACCATCCGTTGAAAGGGGCAGCAGTGAAATATAGCCCTCCACAATCGAAGACCATGTTACTAACAGCTGGAAGAACGTACCATTTCATCCCTAATTCTTCAAACCATTCATATCTGTGAAATTGTATATTGAAAAAAATTGAGTTGCATTATTTGTCTTTCATTTTCACTTATAACACGCAAATACTAGTCAATAAAACTTTAAATATGAATGAAAGGTTGAAGGGAAAAAGGGAAAAACCAAATGAGTACTGTACATTGTTTTTGACGGTATTGTATAGTTTTCTTGGTCTAAGCAACAGCAAATTTTTACGTAGGCAAACTTAATGGGAAGAAAACAAATGGGTCACCAGTTATTATAACCTTATATACGGTGAAGATTTTATTTCGCTAAACATAGGTTTTCTATGTTCAGTTTTTGAAAGTCCAATTTAATACATTGTTTGGATGGGACCTCTCTCTCTGTTCTCCTTATCCTTCTATTCCACAGGTATTGGTCACGTACAAATGAACATTTTCAAATTTTAACACACACTCAATACAATAGGAGAGTTATTGTTTGTGCTGGAATAGTTGACACTACCCTTATCAGTCCCTTTTTATATTGAGGTCAACCTAACTGCTGCTAAATTTTTGGAACTTTTTCGAAGAGACATTATACCACAGTCTTTGTTTGAGAACGCATGGTTTCAAATGGACGGCGCTCCACCACATTCCACAGGCCCTGTTACGCGTTTTCTGAAGGAAACCTTCCAGGATCGTTAGATTGGAAGTGTTCGCGCTAAGTCGCGAATTTCGAATTATTTTACATGTTAATAATTTTCTGTAATTTTATACATTTTAACTGAGAATTTCTATTTCTTTGTGTATATTTCTTTTGTGTTTATTCCTTTGTGTCAGTGAGGTAGGCTGTATTTTATGACGGTCAAACGCGCTCGAAGCCACCAATAAACCCTTTTGTAAAGAGTTTCTTGTTGGACACGGTTTCGAGCGCGGACGTGCCAAATTGGGCGCAATGCAAGATTGGCCGTCCACGGCGACTAAGACCCAAAGTCATAAAATGCAGGCCCTGGCAAAATATATACCTCTGTGTGTTTTCTTCTTCTTTCTCTGCTTATCTCGTGTCAAATTACTTTCTTTCCTTATTACGTTTCACCCTACTCCTTTTTACTTTAATTCCCTTGTGTATTTTTTCTAATACTCAAAGAGTTCTTTTTCGACCACGACACGAGTAAGTTCTAAATCTCTTCTTGCTAACGTGAAACTTTGTCTCTTATGTTTTTATCTTGTAACTTTGTGTGATCTTGTGTTTGTGTTTTACCTTTTTTTATCTGTGCTATTATTCATTTTATTTGCTGCTTTGCTCAATTGTTATTGTATCTATCTTTGTTCTAAATTCATTTGTATATATTTTTTTGATGCACGTTGTTATTAATGTCACAAATTTCCTGTGGATTCGCAGAGGTGTGAATAAAAGCCCCGGTGGTAAACTTAAGAAACTGTTTATTCACAGCTATAAAATACAAAATGTTAGAACGATTATCCGTCCGTGTTTTCTTGTTTTCTGACTTCTGTCAACTGCCCCTTATTTATTAATCCCCAAACCCCTTGATTTCCGAACTCCCTAATAAATTCGTTACACTGCCCCCTTCTTTAAGATCATTTCGTCCCGAAATTATGATTGTACTGCTCCAGTGTATGGGGTGAGGCGATTGAAATGGATTACTTTAGGTTTTCCTTTTGGCAACTTCTGGATCCTGAACAGTATGTCATTAATTTTGTCTATTACGGTGTACGGCCCCTCCCATGAGGTCTGCAGTTTCGGGGAATAACCTCGCCGCCTCTGTAGGTTGTATAACCAAACCAAGTCCCCAGGTTGATATCCATTTTTATCGGCTTTAATATCGTAAGCCTCTTTCATCCTGTCGCTTGCTCTCTGAATGCTTATCTGTACCTGTTCATGGATTTTGTTTATCCTTCGGCGCAATTCGCTTACATAATCATCTCCTGCCTCGTCCGTTCCAGGTGGACATCCAAACTTTAAATCGCAGGGTAATCGAAGTTCCCGTCCCATAACTATTTTTGCAGGTGTTTGTCCTGTGGTCTCATGGACTGACGATCTATACGCTAGGAGGAATAGATGAAGATACTTATCCCAGTCTCGCTGTTGATCGGACACCACCTTTGATAGATACCTATTAATAGTTCGATTCATCCGTTCCACCATTCCATCAGACTGCGGGTGTAGGGCGGTTGTCCTGGTTTTATGGATGCCCAAGATGTTGCAGATACTCTGAAATAAGGTGGACTCGAAATTTCTGCCTTGATCAGAATGAAGTTCTAATGGTATGCCAAACCGACAAATCCATTCATTTACAAGTACTTCGACAATGGTAGAAGCTTCTTGATTGGGTAACGCGTACGTGTCGACCCATTTGCTAAAATAATCCATTACTACAAGAATATATTTGTTTCCAGCGTCGGTCTGAGGAAATGGTCCCGAAACATCAACTGCAATCCTTTCAAAGGGGCTTCCCACATTGTACTGCCGCATAGGAGCCCTCCGCCGTTGTTGTG
Source organism: Philonthus cognatus (assembly GCA_932526585.2). Lineage (NCBI taxonomy): Eukaryota > Metazoa > Arthropoda > Insecta > Coleoptera > Staphylinidae > Philonthus > Philonthus cognatus. Next base: position 172,933,680 of record OW052241.1, read on the forward strand.
GTCCATTACTTGCTGCACAAACCATACATTGCTTGCACCACTTCTTGACATCTTCTTTGGATTTTGGCCAATAGAATCGTTCCCTTAATTTCTCAAGAGTCTTTGTCACTCCAAGGTGTCCGCCGCTTATTCCATTATGGATCTCCTTTAAAATTTCCGGTACCCTATTCCTCGGTATCACAACCTGTCTTCGTTCCTCCCGACCATAAGCATCGTCTAAAACGCGTTTCAATAAGCCATCTCTGATGACGATTTCCATTGTGCCCAGTAAGATTTCACATATGGTGAGTACCTTGCTACTTGTTCCCAAGTTGGTTTGTGGTTATCCTTCTTCCAATGGATAATTTGTTTTAAGTCGGGATCACTTTCTTGGTCTTTTTGGAGTTGGCGATACTGCCATCTATCGTCCACTATCGTTGTGCGACAGACCGAGATTTCTTTAAATTCGACACGGTTGCAATGTTTGCGGTCCTCTGGAAAGGGTCTGCGTGACAATGCATCCGCGTTTTTGTGAATGGACCCTGGACGGTGTTGCGTGTCGAAGTCAAATTCCTGCAATCTCTCAATCCATCTGGCAACCTGACCCTCAGGATTCTTGAATTGTAGAAGCCATTTTAATGCAGCATGGTCAGTTCTTAACAAGAATTTTCTGCAGTAAAGATATTTATAAAAATGCTCCACTGATTTTACCACCGTTAATAACTCTCTTCTGGTGACACAATAGTTCCGTTCCGGTTTCGACAGAGTTTTACTGAAATACCCGAGGACTCTCTCATGCCCATCCTGTACCTGTGACAGTACAGCTCCTATCCCCACGTCACTTGCATCTGTATCCAATATAAAATCTCCACTTAGAATCGGATAGCCCAGGATCGGTGCACCGATCAGGGAATCTTTCAGCTGCTTGAATGCTTTTTGACAATTTTCATCCCATTGAAATCTTCGTCCTTCTATAACACCATGTTTAAAATTTAATTCCACTCCTTTGGTTGTCATAATGTCCATTCCGACAATTAATTCATCCTCTACGTCGGCTACCAAAGCTTGATGTACAAAGGTAGTACCTCCAATGGTCAATTTGATCTCCACTTCTCCATGGATAGCGGCCGTTTCTCCAGTTGCTGTACGTAATCGCCATTTGGTGGCTTGTATCCTTGGCGGGTACTATAAAATATCAGGCCTGATAATTGTCTTCGTCGCACCAGTATCAATTAGTATACGACATAGATTTCCATTTACAGTACCATCTACATATACACTATCTAATTTATGTCGCAAAGATGCAATCAGGACTGTTTTTCTGGGGGCATGCTGTTTATAGGTCGACGGTCGCCCCTTCTTATCGACCCGTGCTAGTTTTCCGAACTTTTAACATTCTCTACATAATCCGATTGACTGCATTGGTATCGTACATGCCCGTACTTGCCAAATCTCCAACATTGGATCCTTTTCTTTTCATTAACTGCACCCTTCATGTTCGTTAGCCGTTGAAGAACTCGTTTCACCACCGCCTCGTCCATATCGTTAGAAGTGTCTTCCTCTATTCTGCAGATTCGGCTTAGAGTTCTGGAGGAATTCTTCGCGGCTTCGAATTCCAAAGCACGTGCTAATGCATCCACTAGCTTCGAAGGGCGTGCGAGTATTAGAGCTTGTCGGATCTCCTTGTCTCTAAGTCCGTCTAAGAAAGCTTGCACAGCTAATCGTTCGTTCCATTACATTTTCTGTAACATCGGAGTAGGCAAGGCGAATTAATCGAGCAATATCGGCCTCAAACTCTTGTAAGGTTTCACTGGATCTCTGAATGCGATTTTTAAGTTGGGCTTGATAGACGTGTTCGAGGTGGGATTGCCCAAATCGCATTTCCAAATGTCTTATTATCTGGTGGTAATTTCCGAGATCAGTTATAGAAAGGTTTTGTAAAATAACTGATGCATTCCCTCGTAGAGCCAGAGTCAATGCTGTGGCTTTCTCTTCTAATGTCCATCCATTGGATCTTGCAGCCGCCTCGAACTGTCGTTCATAAACGTCCCACGAGGATTTCCCATCATACGGTGGCGGTTTCATGTGAACCCTCGACACATCAGTTTAATTCACGAGAACGGTCTTCTCTAGTTTTTTAATTTTATCTTCAAAATGTTCTTCAATTATTTCTAGCCGTTCTTTAAATTCTTGTTGTAAATTGGACGAAGTTTCCAAAATCTTGTGTTCTAATTTACCTTCAATCAGTGCAGTATTCTCCAGAACTAAGAGCTTCAATTCATATTTCAACTTAGCAGAACTTTGCAGCATTTTACATTCAATGTTCTCGAATCCATCACGAAGCGATTCGAACTTTTCGCCTAATTTTTCAATCATCTTTATTGTGTCGGATCCAATATCAAATAAATATTTGTCAGGGTCCTCGCCTTCTTGCCGTAACACTTCCTGAAGTCTCTGCTGCAACACTGATTTCTTTCCGGTAACATCACAGTCTCGTTCTTCCAGATGGTACTTTAAGTCTGCCACCTTTAATTCGGAGAGCGTTAATCGTGAAACCATTCTCACGATTAATTTAAGTCCACTATTATTCACACCCCACACCTGACACCAATGTAACAAATTTCCCGTGGATTCGCAGAGGTGTGAATAAAAGCCCCGGTGGTAAACTTAAGAAACTGTTTATTCATAGCTATAAAATACAAAATGTTAGAACGATTATCCGTCCGTGTTTTCTTGTTTTCTGACTTCTGTCTACTGCCCCTTTTTTATTTATCCCCAAACTCCTTGATTTCCGTACTCCCTAATAAATTCCTTACATTAATAAATCTAATTTGTTGTAATATTACGTGTCTAAGTAATTTATTTAAAAAACCGCTGAAACGCGTAAGCAGGAAGATTTGGACCCATAGCGTGGCCACCCTGGTCCCCCGATTTATCACCAAACGATTTCTTTCATTTGGGTTATCTCCAATCCAAAATCTACAATAATATAGCAATAGAGAGTACAGAAGAACTATAAAACAGAATAAGTACCGCCTAGAATGAAATAAATCCAGTTTATTTTAAGAAACTGTACAAGGATTTTACAATCGCTTGGCATATTGCTTGGAGCAGTAAGGTGGTCACTCTAAACATTTGTACTAAACCTAAAATAAAATTTCAGTCGCTTCGAAAGTATAAATAAAATATCTGTAAGTTTGGTTGCCTAATCCGTAAAATTAATGAAATAATGTATTCACATGGACTTTCTAATATTTAACATAGGAAACGTATGTTCAGCGAAAAAAAAAAAAAAACCCTCACCGTATAATAAATAACCTGTAAAACATACACAGTTATGATTTTCATTTTGTTCCCTTGTAACAATTTAAAATTGGGACTCATTTGGTTTTTCCCTTTACCCCTTCAAATATTTTTTAGATACGTCTATGATACTAATCTTTGCAGAATATAAAGTGTAAATGAAATTACCAAGACTTTTGTAGAATTTTTTATAAAATGATTTGTGTTAGAAAGACAAATTGTTATATTACAGAGTATGTGACTGTATGCAACAGCATGTTAATAAAAAACATTTTTTAAGTATGTTTAAGTAAGTTATAGAATTTTGCGTTCTCGCTTTAACATCATGTATATGATCTGGATCACTTGCGTGATCTACTTTGATCAGCTTTAACTATAAACTTTAATAAAAGTTATATATTTCATTTTAATTAGCAGAATATTCACAAAAACTCATTTATTATCTTTATTTCAGTTAAGTTATTTTTATTAAATTCAATTTTCACTTGATTCTCCATACTTACGTGGGATGTGTTAGAGTAACTTCCATAACCAAATCACTAGGCACGTCGAAATAATCGGGATCGTGCCCGTTGGCGGAGAGGACCAACGGAAGTATATCGAATTTGGTGCCCGGTCCCTTCCAACCCAAGTTCATGCAGATCTCTGAAAAGCGAAGATAAAGATGAAATAACCGCCCCGAATTTTTATGATATAATCCGTTGAAGGTGTGGGAAACGTAAGCGGGCCACTTTCACGGCTTTTACCCCGCTTTCTCGCGGGCTTAAAGCCATTACTGTAAAGATGTTCGCGCCCAAGAACACGGTGGAAATACAAGGAGATTTGCACATCTAATATTACACAAAAGAGGATCTCGTTCATGCGGAACAGTTACTTTAACAGTATTTATTATTTACATACACTGTATCATCCATTCGGATTATGTTTGCATTTTTTACACGTATTTCCGCTACTCAAGATGATTATAATAATGTTTTTTTATTTTTTTTTATTTTTATAGAGACGCATGTTGAGAGAATGCATTAATTATTTTTGTTTAACAAAGAAGAATGAGACTAATGTATTTGAAGTAATGGAGTTTAAATACTAGTTTATAGTAATCTAAAAAAAGCGAGACAATTAATAGCATTTAATGATTTATTTAGAACGAGAGTTTCCACTCCCAGACTAAGCATGAAGTAAAATTTCGAGTTTAGAAAAGCCTGAAATTTGGTTTGGTCGCGTAGCGCGAAGCGCGGAGCGGCCAAACCAAATTTTCAGGCTTTTCTAAACTCGAAATTTTACTTCATGCGCCACGCGTATAAAATACTGAAATATAGTGAAAGTCAAAAATGTACTGCTAAATTAGTATTAATTATAAACTACTAACACAGGTTTAAAAATATACTGCCTACCAATAATATTATAAATGACTTATTATTTTAGGGTTTTACGCGACCAAACCAAATTTTCAGACTTTTCTAAACTCGAAATTTTACTTCATGCGCCACGCGTATAAGACACTGATTTCAAGTGAAGTTCAGTTGTTTACAATATTTCAGTGTCTGCAATTTTAATACGCGTGGCGCATGAAGTAAATAGAAAAGCCCAGAAAATTTGTCTCGGGTCGCTGCGCGACCCTCGACAAATTTTCACAGGGCTTTTCTAAACTCGAAATTTTACTTCATACTTAGTCTGGGAGTGGAAAACACTCGTTAAAAGCTTTAAATTGAACTTTTTTAACGAATATTTAAAGATTTAAGTATATACGCTGTAATTGGGATTTGTATACTTCGAAGAAAAATTAGGTGAGATAAAGAACTTTGCGTCCTCGCTGAAACATCCTGTATATGATCTGGATCATTTGTGTAATCTACTTTGATCAGTTTTAACCTTTAACTTCAAAAACACTTAAGCATTTTAACAAACATTTATTAAAAACAAAAAAGCAAATCGCAAACTCTTTTACATTAATTTCATTGATTCTTCTGTTTCTGTTTCGTTCTTTATTTTCAGTAAGAATATTTACATTCATCAGTGATTCAAAATAATTAACTTTTAATATTTAAAAAGCTCCTAACGGGTTAGATCTAAGGAAACTTAGACAAATTAGCTTGCCATTATTAAAAAAAAGTATTGATTGAAATCAATACTGATTTATCGTAACATAGCAAATAAATTCTATATTCAATTTATAAAACATCGAACAAATCTAACAAACATTTAATAAAAACAAAAAACAAGTCGCAAACTCTCTTTTCATAAATCATGACACGCTAATATAGCTGCCTGCCCTCTCTGTGAAAAAAGAACAATACGCTCATGTTTCCATTCCAATTTTCCGTCTGTCAGGGAACGCACAATTAACAATAAACATTTTATTTTAGCTTCGAATGTATTCATACGCATGACCCACCTGGTTAAAAAAAATCGGTTTGTCGGCATTCTCTGAAATTAGAAGAGTCCCAATCGATAGACTCCAGAAGATGTTCTTTTTTAATTCAGTTTTTAAATTAAAACGTGCTTAAGCACGATTTAGATTTAATCAAGGATTGTATTTAGTAATGCCGCAAGCGATTTAATCGCAATTTTTTTTAAATGGATTTCAGATATGGGTTATACAAGAGTTTTCTTAGAAGAGGGTAAATCTAAGCATAACATTCACAAACATTTAATATATTTATAGAAGAGTGCGTTGTTTCTAAATTATTCAATTTGACTTAATATAATAGCAGACTATTTATGATTTTCAACTTTTCATTTAACTCACTACAATTATTTCGCTACACTGTAGCTTCTTCAGGAGAAGTAGTGTAGTGAGTTAAATAAAAAGTTGAAAACCATAAATAGTCTGCTATTATATTAAGTGATAATGGATTTTCAAAAAATAAGTGCCTTAACAATCAACGAGATATTCAATTTCTCTTAAATATAAAATAAAACACGTTAGTAATCCTTTTTCATCACTGGTTTATTTAGATCGCTGATTGTACATTTCGTTCACCATGTGAACATTTTCAATAGCTGTACTAAAACAGTTTTAGTACAGCTATTGAAAATGTTCACATGGTGAACGAAATGTACATTTAGCGATCTAAATAAACCAGTGAAGAAAAAGGATTACTAACGTGTTTTATTTTATTAAAATCATCTTCACGTAACTCACAACGAAACATTCTCTTAAATATTACTGTACTAAGGCTTTCCTCTAGGGGTAGTAGAACATTTTAGGTAAATCTAAGCATAGCATTGATAAAGATTTAATAAATGTATAGCGGAGTGCGTTGTTTCTAAATTATTTAATTTGTGTCTGACAATGCCAACGTTTTAAACCTCTTAAATATTACTGTACTAAGGCTTTCCTCTAGGGGTAGTAGAACATTTTATTATGACAAACCGAATACAGCTCACCATTCCTGTTCTCCACTAATGAAAATGCTGACGTTGATATCGTGGAGTTTAATACGGTGTACATATTTTTAATAATAATAAGCGTAAATTTTTAAGTAAGCTTAAGTTGTGTTTATTTTAATTTAATATTATTGTTTACTATTTTTTGTATTACTAAGTTTTCCTTTGTAGTTAGGCTTAGGTCTGTTGAGAAAATAAAAAAATAGTGATTTTTACATGAATAATATAACTATCTGTGGCATTTTGTAAGCTTCAATTTGTCTGTTTTTACACCTTGTCGTGAAAGTGCGATTCGTCGATAAGCTAAATAATTTATTAGAGCACAGAAATAGTTCTCCAGGTTTATCGGAATCGGATCGCCGGCCGAGACGAGCGATAGACATCCAATTTCCCGAATCCCGAATCCGCATGCCTGGAACGCCTGACATCCTTCAACTTTCAACACAAAATTCGCACTGGATACATCTGCATTTCCACCTGTCCAAACGCCGATCGATTCGCAACTTTAGCTGAAGACACTTAACTTTGAAATAGTTGTTTATTGGAGAAGTTTTCAGTAGGTACACTACTCAAATACGATTTAATATAAGACCGGTTGATAATATTAATTTAAAAGCTGAGTAATACATAGCTTCCTTTAAACTACCCAGCATATTCAATGGTTTTGTGAGTTTTCATTAATTTCTGAATAATTATAACAAGGCTTTATTGCCAATCAGGAAACAACTCCTGATTACAAGTCTACAACATTTAAAATAATTAGAAAAATAATCTTACACCAAGTAAGTATAGGTATTCCAAATTCAGCCTATTTTCTGTAAATCTTCAGATAGTCCTTGTTTTTTTTTAAGTTTAATTTGAAGCTTTAAACGAGTATTTTCCACTCCCAGACTAAGCATGAAGTAAAATTTTGAGTTTAGAAAAGCCCCGTGAAAATTTGTCGAGGGTCGCGCAGCGACCCGAGACAAATTTTCTGGGCTTTTCTAAACTCGAAATTTTACTTCATGCGCCACGCGTACAAGTCAAAAATATTGTGAATTTATGTATATTTAAACCTCACTTGAAATCAGTGTTTTATACGCGTGGCGCATGAAGTAAAATTTCGAGTTTAGAAAAGCCCAGAAAATTTGTCTCGGGTCGCTACGCGACCCTCGACAAATTTTCACGGGGCTTTTCTAAACTCGAAATTTTACTTCATGCTTAGTCTGGGAGTGGAAAACACTAATTTACAGCTTCAGATTGAACTCTTTTAAAAAACAACGAATATCGGAATTTACAGCTTATGTATATGTTGCTTGTATTAGGATTTTGCCAAGGAAATTGAGGATACCATATTCATATTTTATATTTTTGTGCTAAAACCGTACAAGATATCAAACTTTATTAGGAGACAAAAAGGCTTTCAAATGAACCAATCTTTGTAGTAATATTTTTTAAATTTTTAAAAGGTACGCCAGTAAGAACATATTTTAGTTTTTATGTTGTGGTACTACTGTTTTTATACATCTTGTCAATCAATGATGATTATAATAACTTAAATGATAAATTCAAATTCAAAACTATTTGAATTCGAGAAAATAAGCTTACGCTTCTTATAGTTTGCACACTTTAAACATAATATATAAAAATACGAAAAAATTAAATAAGATTTTAAATATTTCATTGTATAATTCAATATCCGGAGGTGTATTTGCACGGGAAGTAGTTGTTTCAATGGATATTTATCGTCTAAAATTGTCTTATTAATTAAGACACTGTTTGCATTTTCACGAATAGTTTTTTCGTAATTTTATATATTATACTTAAATTATGTGTTATATTTTGATAATCAACCATAATAAATTTCAGTCAAATCGAATACAGCGCCCAATCCTTACAAATTAAATTAATAATATTTTTTTGAACTTTAAAGACTAATTCTTTTTTTTTTAACTGACCTGTAAACTCGACATTTTGTGGATCCCCTAAGATGGTCCCGTCTGGTTGTTTGTAGCCTGCGTAGCTCACCAGCTGAGGATTCCAAACTCTATAATCGTGCTTGCCGTCCGTTCTTTGGGGAAACACGGTGATTGCTGACCTGTGAAACAAGTACACAACAAAATAAATAGAAAAAATGCCTGTTTATTCAGGACGGGACTCATTTAAAACTCGACTCCCGACTCAACTTTTATTGCGATTCTTAAACACCGACTTGTTTGTGTAATCCTCAAAGAGAGTGAAAGAGGGAGCCGGAAGTCTACGGATAGGGATTTTCCGGGAAATCTAAGCAAACATGAATGTAATTGTTCGGGGATAGAATCAGCATTATCGCTAGTCATTTGTTTGACGAATCGAACATCTAAGAGTAATAAACATCAACACGATTAATCATAAAACGCTACAAACTTTGTTTGTATTTCAATTATTTAATAAATGCTGTATAAACAAAGTTTACATGAAAGTACTAATTGTACTAACATATACTTTCTAACTATGTATCGTATATTCAATTTAAAAAAAACCTCTAAAAAATATTGTAGGTTGGCAACTCTGAAATTATATATTACAATTATTATGTCTGACGTTTTATATGTCAATTACTAAAGCGTGTAGCCAACCTAAATTCAAAAAAAAGATTAAATTATGGCACTCTAGAGGTTTTTTGTATTGAACATACGATTTATCTGTGGCGGAGAAGAAAAACCATCTAAGTCCACTGGACGTTATTTCGAGTAAATTGCGTTCAAAGTTTCGATGGCTACTTTCCGTATTTCCGTTCAGAGTAACTTGTTTTGAGTTAGAAACGACTTTGTATATTACATAAATCACAAAAATTTATGTAGTCACACCACACGGATGTGTCATGTCGTAGAAATCAATTAAATGGACTTAGATGGTTTTTCCCCTCTCATGTCACTTAAATGGTTTTTTCCCCTCACATACATAAAATCATATCTATTATGAAACGAGTAGAAGAATCGACATGTTTAGTCATATTTGAACATCATGTTTTGAAGTAAGTTCAATATATTCAATATATATTAATTTAAATCGATAAATTGCAATAAATTCGGTATATTTCGATGTACTTGGACGACGTATATTCGTCAGAAAAACTAGCTACTTTTTATTTTTTTTTGAGTAGCTAGATTTCACTAGCAATTATAAAGTTCAATCAAAATGAATCAATTGAATGAAATCATTGATTTAATTAATTGATTGATTAACTTGCTATTTTTTATAGGGAGTGACAATTTCATTATATAAATGCAGATTTGATGAAATTCCCTTTCTTGTTGGAGAGATTATCGCCCAAAATTCTATGAAAATTATTATTAAATGTATTTAAAATTTATTTGTTTATTAGAAATTTATGAAAACTTATTGAAATGATATTCAGACCCACGGGATTTCATGTTCTAACCTCGTAAAATTGCGCCTAAAAATTAAGTCGCAGGTTGTTCACACCACCGCTCGGATTGAAGATCGTTTTCTCTACGAACACGTACCTTTTGAACTATATTATATTTGCAAACCGATCGAAAAATCTCATATCGCGCTATCGGACAATTTCAAAACATTCATTAGATGTGGCGCCATCTATTGGAGAGATATGGAACTCCATCATCAACATGTCAAAAAATGGTAGAAAATCAAACATAAACAACTTCGTTGCTGATGCGATGTAAGTAATTTGCAACAATGTAAGCCGTTGGTTTCCGTGCGTTTCTCAATCCTGAGGAATGGATTTAATTCAAGAATATTTAAGTTCATCGTCACTGGCTGGCGTTGCTGGAGCGGGACCACCAGTTCCGAGTCTGGGCCAACGTGGGGCGACCGAGCACCTTCTGGATGACGGGGTTCTCTCTGACCGCCTTCGGCTGAAGGTTCAACCCGCAAGGATTTTCCACTGCCATGAGACAGGTAGGCTAGACTTTTTACTCCAATATTTGCTCGAAAACACTATAAAATGTTTGTTTTCAGGATATGACCAGGGCGCACAAGGGTTCGGCCTTGGATTCCATGGTACTGGAGAACCTCATCACCAGGAACAACACGGACTACATCAAGAAGTAGCCGCTAGAGGGCGTCTACGTGAATGGGCTGTTCCTGGAGGGTGTCGTCCTGCACCGCAAGGGCAGCAAGCTCGTTAAGATCAAGACAAGGGTGCTCTAGGAGCAGATGCCGATACACATCACCTACTCGATCATCTACCGGGAACCACAGAGGACGGACCAAACGTAACAGATGGTAATTACTACTATGGAAACCATGAGCAATGCTTTTATCTGTAAATGTGTTTGAAACTTTACCATTTTCTCAGAAGGCTTATTTTGAAATATAAGTTTAACAAAGAACATTTTGTAATGTTTGTAATATTTGAACTTATTACTGAGAATTTGTGCAATTTATTAATATACACAGAGGAGTACCAACAGTTTCTTGAGGAACATTCACCAGAATGTAATATCAACCACGAAGGCTCGGCTGGTGCGATGGAAGTCAAATCGATGCTCAAAATATTCTCTCGGTCTGATGAATTGTTCAATGTAAAGTATGGTACATATATCGGGGACGGGGACACAAAAACTTTCAAAGCAATTCTAAAATCAAAACCATACGGCGACAAATTTAAAGTAACAAAAAGCGAATGCGTCGGTCACGTCCTGAAACGTATGGGTACCAGATTGCGAAAAATCAAAAAGACAGAAAAACTTGGGGGCCGAGGGAAATTAACGGATAATCTGATAAAGAAACTGACCACCTACTATGGCCTAGCAATAAGTGTCGAAGACATGAAGAATGCTATTATGGGGACATGTCTGCACCTCACTTCTAGGGATAAAGAGCCGCATCACGAACATTGTCCTCCCGGAGAGGATTCGTGGTATAAGTTTCAAGCAGCACAGGCCACGAATTCCACGTACAAACATCCAGAGCCTCTCCATCCAGACGTCGCCAAACACATCTTGCCAATTTACAAGGATTTGTCACGGCCGGATCTACTGGAAAGATGTCTTGGAGGTCACACGCAAAACGCCAACGAAAGTTTTAATGCCACCGTCTGGCGACTGATTCCAAAACACCTTAACTGCGGGGCAAATATCATGAAAATTGCCTGCATTTTAGCTGCTGGAACTTTTAACGAAGGTTGTTATTAATTTCTGCTCATACGGGTGACACAATGACACAATGTTAATAAATTACGAATTACAGGTTACAACTTCATTCTGAGAACAATGCAACAAGTTCATATCATCGTCGGAACCGGATGTAAGTCTTTTTGTGACACCTCCCAGCGTCAGCGCATCGACCGGCGCAGCCGATCACGAAGTCAATCAGCGAGCTCAGAGCCGGAACTACGCCCCCTAAAGGACTTCGAAGAAGAGGAAGAAATCACCTATGGCCCGGGAATAGCTGACTAAATTTGCATCCGATTTAAGTAAGTGTAACATACGGTTACATGAAGTTGAAACTTCAAATGCTTCTCCTGAAAAGTTGTGTTTTGGAAATCGCCGGAACATTTGGAGACCAGAGATTTGGTCGGAATTCATTGCGATTTCGTGGGCTGAATAGAGAATTCAATTCTCTACTTCGGTAACCTAATTATTTTCGTTTAATTTAACCAGAAGTAGTATTTTTTTTTTAAATAAGTTGAAAAAAAAAAAACGAAAATAAAGTGATTTTTGTTTCAACTCGAAAATTTTTTACGAAAAAAATGTTTTTTCAACATACAATGAGGTCTCTGAAATGCGCTGTCATGTCAACTGTAAGGCCCTATTCTTTTTTTCTGTTTTAGTCACGATCCTGAATCTCCACAGAGGCCGGCGCAAACCGCTACACACGAAACTCGAAATTTGCGCATGTAAATAAAACATGTAAAATAAAACATTTTCCAACAAATTTCTACACGGTTTTACACTTAAATATGTAATAGGTCAGTAGGGGTCATGTGCAAATATTAATTTTGACGAAATTAAATTAAAATATTAATACAAAAATCACCCAAGAAAATAATAAAGAAAAATCAACATCTAGTAAATACGAGAATAACATTAGTTGATCAAAATTTTTTATGTGAAAGAAATAACAAATGCAGCATCGCCTTAAAATAATAAACAAGTTCCGGCGCGTGGAGAAATGCTAAGACATACAGAAAGATTCAGTTCAGGGTTTAACGAACGCAAACACAACAACTGTGAAAAGTCAGGGAAATGAAGTTGACGTCAGAGAGGGAAGGGTTTTGTGACCATATATGGTAGTAGATAAAATTTAAGCAACAAAATTTGGGGAGTGGAGAACTTTGAGAGCAGCAAAGAAACGATTCTAAGAATCAGTTAGTTTTGGGACCGGGACGGGGACAGTCAGTATCTGAATGTGAATGGGTACAGTTGAGAATAGGAAGTTTCAGTGGGATGTGAGTTAGTGAAGTAATGTTGATAAAAATAGTTAAGTATTGAGAATGAAGTTAGAGAATGGAGAATGGAGTTAAGGATAACAACGTTGGAAAGACTATCACGTAAGAGTAAAATTAATTCTACATCAAACCGACTAAGTTGAAATCAAACAAACGAAACCGGCGAAATAATTTAAAGATCTGGGAAAAGGGGGGGGGGGGGGGGTGAGAATGAGGGATGTATGGTGGTTGATGTGTAAGGCCGAATTGAGCGAGAAAACGAGGTATGTCCTACTGACTAATCGAAATAGTCGATTGATGTGTTAGGCCAATCCGAGTTAGTATTGCGCTAAGTGTCCTACTAACTAACCACAAGAAAAAAATAACTCGATTTTGAGTGGAACGAGGTGAAAGGTCGTTCCGCTCATTAATCGAAAATGAATGGCGATTGATGTGTAGGGCCGATGTGAGAGATTGTCCCAGTAACTAATCGCAAGTGTGTCGAGTGTGTGATGCTAGCTCCGAGATGGTTTTTGTGGGTTTCCCATCTCGTAATGCAAATGCAGGGGCTAGTTAATTTTGCTCCCACAAGTAGAGTCATACATTTTTTTTGAGTTTAACCAAATGCACATGACTTCTAAGCATAAACGTTGGATAATATATTTTGTGAATATAATTAATACAAGACATACCAATTCATTAGAAATGTCATGAAAGGTCAATAAACTTTGCATACGTTAAGCTCATATCCTGTTTTATTTATTGTCCACACATCCTCCTAGTCAAATTAAAAGGAAAGAAAGACACAGTATTTACGATAATGCATATTGACACAATCAATGAACCTGGTAAATAAATAAAAGGGTTACTACATACACAACACAACGTAAACAATAATACAAATTATAAATTTGTATAATACCTAGGGTCAAATCATTACAAATACATGCCCAATAAGCTGCAAAAACAATGATATAGTTTCATTCATTTTCCTAGCCGCAATCCACTCCCAAAGTTACTCGAATTTTTCGGCTTCTAAATGAGTTTCCCCCCTTAATCATATAACAGCTCAAGATCGTGGAATCATTGAAGATGCTCTTGATGAAAGAAATGGCGCACCTGAGCCTGATTCTAGCCAGACATCTGAAGCAGGCAAATCGTCACAAGAAGAGATTCCTATGGAAGGTGAACAAGGTACTAACACAACATTATTATTTTTATAAATTAATTAATGTGATATTTTCGTATTTATTTGTTATATTAAATAGCCGACGCACGTAATAAATCTTCTTGTATTGTATCTAGATATGGAATCGAGTCAAGCGTCCACCAAGCATAGAAGGAAATGCAGGAAACAACGACGAAATGCTGGTAAATCGTACACTGCGAAGACTGGGAAAACTGTCAAGGAGAGATCCTGCTAGGTATTGACTGGCTGCAGAAGCGACTGCAACTTGAAGATCACAAGAGAAGACCAGTTACTGGTGTTCAACGACTACTGGGCACAAGGCAGTTATCCTAAACGTGTTGCGTACATTCAAAAACTGATTACAGTCAAGCCTAAACAAAGATGTAGAAAAAGGAAAGAGTCCCTGAGAATTCGACAGTGTACGGCAGAGTACTTCTTACTTTCCGAGGGTACTAACGTGAAAGTTTGCAGACAATGTTTCAGAAAGACTATAAGAGAAACCGAATCGTTCCTTCAGAATCATTTGGCAAAACGCTGGGTGAATGTCGGAGTTATTCCCAACAGCGAAAAAAGAGGCAAGAAACCCCCTCCAAATAAAACTACCGCACAGCAAACCGCAGAAATACAGAGTCACATCAGAAAGTTTCCGGCTTACAAAAGTCATTACTCGCAATCACATACTTCGAAAATGTACTTGCAAGTGGGGTTGACCATTCGACGCATGTACAACCTCTACAAAACTGAAGTGAAAAACCCAAAATCGCTTTGGGTGTATCGACAAGTTTCTAGTGCGACAGGTCTCAAGTTCAAACAGCCTGCACTTGACACTTGTCATATGTGTGATACGCGGCACAGTTAAAATACGAATCCGATGAAAATAAAAATCAACAGATTTTGGAGCGGCGAACTGTTCATCAGAACGCGGCAGACTGAGCATATAAGTGCAAGTCTAGTGATAAAAAGACTGCGAAAGCGTCAAATTCAACAAACCTCACCTGCACCTTTGATTTACAGCAGTGTTTACCGACACCGTTGCTGTACACATCCTTCTCTTTTTATAAGCGACCTCTTTGGACGTTCAATCTGACTGTAAATAATAACACGCTGGCGAAGACTGATTGTTTCATGTGGCACGAATCGATAGCTAGGAGAGGAGCCAATGAAATTGCATCATGTCTGAATACATACCTAAATAAAGTTGATCCCGAAGTTTCTAAGATTACATTTTACTCCGATTCGTGTGGAGGACAGAACAAAAATAAAATTGTCTCTGCCATGTTCTCTACCGTTGTAGCTAACCACCCACATATTCATACCATCGATCACAAATTTTTGAACCTGGCCATACGCACATGGAATTTGACTCTGACCATGCGATCATTGAACGTGCGAAGAATCAATCGTCCCCCCAAATTCACTTGCCTGCTGACTGGTATGATTTTGTTGCCACTTGCAAAGCTTCAAACCCAATGGAAGTTACTGTGATGACTCAAGACAGTTTTTACGATTTCCAGAAATTATATAAAACTGACTTAGTTGCCCGTCAAAAAAATGTTCAAGACGAACGCTTCCTTTGGCAAGAGGTAAAGTGGCTTCGATATCAGAAAGAGCAAGGAATCATTCTGTACAAAAAGAGACTTTCGGAAAATGAAACATTTTCTGTATTAGATTTAAGAAGGAACGTGAATTCCAATGTAAACGTGAGCGAAGTCACACTACTGTACAACGAACCGGTAGAGATAAGCGTTGAAAAGAAGAGAGATCTACTGTCTGTACTTAGTCTCATAAGGCCAGAGGCTCGCGATTTTTATAATCAGTTGCCTGTAAGCGTAGGCGGGGAAGAGAGGAATATCGATCCAGATTTAGATCTGATTAATGATGGAGGCGAGCAAACTAGTCAGAGTAGCAACTCGAAACGAAAGGACACCACTAAACGGAAATCGAAGTCCAAAGTACCTGAAACGGATGCGGCACCCAAAAATGTACAGAACGTTCGTCTGTCGAACCGTCTTAGTCACCTGAAAAGTGTCAATTACAGCTATTCTTAAATTATTGTAACTATTGAGTAATAACTAAACATTGTAAATATTTTAGTGGATTAGTGATAAAAACTTATAATATTCACGTATTTCGATTAATCACTTATACCTTAAATAGTACCATAAGCTGTCCCGTTAAAGTTTTTTTTATAGAATATACACTTAAAAGTATATCTAGAAGGACTGGGCAACAAATAACAAACATCCTCTCAATTTTACATGGGCTTAGATGGTTTTTCCCCTTCCACAAGGACTTAGATGGTTTTTCCCCTCCCATTGCACTTAAATGGTTAGCCACATTAGAATAACTTGAAAACTAAGCTGCATAATGCTTCGATACCTGTTTTATATGAAAGATAGAACAAAAATCTACCCCTCTCCATCAATAACTCAATTTCGAAAAAAAGTGGACTTAGATGGTTTTTCCTCTCCGCTACAGATATTATATCATTATATACAGGATTTTGGGGACTTTTGCTTTTTTTTGGGGGCTCAAGTATAGGGATCTCGGTTATTTTAAGAGATACAAGGTCGGTTAAATTAGGGCAAAGTTGCCCAATCTGAAGTATAACATAATGCCGTTTTGAAACATAAAATATTCTGAATACTTCCGGAGATATCGGAAAAAAATCGAAATTTTCGAAAAATGTTTTTATTTTTTTGCGAGACTTTTTGAAGAGATACATCAACACAATTTACACTTTATCATTGCCACTTTGTACGCTCTAGAAGAAACGTGGTGATATCATAATAAAAATTCGACGTTTCGATTTTCGGCAAACATCATCAACTTTGTGTTTCTTATAGGCGCCATTTTGGATTTTTACATTGTCAAATACAGCTTTTCTTTCTGAATACGGTGATGTGTCATATGTTGAGGTTTGGTCTAGCAGCTTAATAGAAATGCCAAAAATCCTGTTTTTGCAAAGAGTGCCTTGGATCATACATGTTAGTGTTAGTCTGTCCGTACTATCGACCAAAGGTCTTTCTGCCCTATATCATTATATTTTATTATATGATGTAATATTTTCATGTACATTTTCTTAAAAAAATCCAATTGATTTTATGTTCCTTTTTTTTTAGAAGCTTACTCTATAATTTTTATTCAGTGACTTCTATGTTTTCTCGGCGGTGAAAGAATATCCGGAGGGTAGTTTTTGAATTAGAAAACATCGATTGAACGAGTTTGCACACTTTTTCCGTTCGTTTTTTTTTTTCTTCGCCCCCCAGGTCCCGATCGTGATTGCTCCGCAGATTCGCGGAATTCGCGAATTTTATGCGGGTTTTATGGAGTGGCAAAGTGTGCGTGTGAGTATGTGTGCGCCAGAAAGAAGGAGTAATTTGCAAATTGAATTTTATTTGATTATTTCAAGTATTTCTGATGTAATCAGAAGATTTATTTCTGAAACTTGCGAGTAAAAGGAGAGCAATGAATTAATCTAATGGAAAAGAAAAAATAATGAATGCGTTCGAGGGTTTATTGAATATACAAATTATAGAATGCAAACTTTGTGTTTTCAAAAAATGTATTGATAAGACTGATCAATGTTTATTGTTTATTGTTTATTTACGGATATCCATTTAAAATAAATACATAATGCTTACACAATGAAACACTTTTAACTTTGTTTGTATAACACGTTTTATTTAATGTGACTGCAGTTTCGACAAATTTAGCTTGTCATTATCAAACATGGTGTGTCACATTAAAGTCACATTAAATAAAACGTGTTATACAAACAAAGTTAAAAGTGATTCATTGTGTAATTAACATGTATAACGAAGTAGAAGCCTCCACAATACAGAACATAATGCTTAGTCTAAAATAAGTTAAAAGTAATAATTAAGTTAAAATATATAAAATCACAAACAATATACACAACAGAAAGTTCATCATCTTCACTTTTATATAAATAAATCAATTAAAACACTTTAAAATATATATTGTATAACGGTACAATTGTTTCGCCACACAGTGGCTTGTTCAACAAGAAATGATAAATAAAATTTGTCGGTTCGGATATACAGAGAATTCGTCTTTTTGGTACACATATCCCAATTATATATTGTACATTAGTATATGCTTTGTTTTTTGTCAGTTCTCAATTGTGTTAAACGAGTGTTTTCCACTCCCAGGTTAAGCATGAAGTAAAATTTCGAGTTTAGAAAAGCCTAAAAATTTGGTTTGGTCGCGTAGCGCGTAGCGCGGAGCGACCAAACCAAATTTTTAGGCTTTTCTAAACTCGAAATTTTACTTCATGCGCCACGCGTACAAGACACTGACTTCAAGTGAAGTTCACTTGTTAACAATATTTCAGTGTTTTCAGTGTTTAATACGCGTAGCGCATAAAGTAAAATTTCGAGTTTAGAAAAGCCCAGAAAATTTGTCTCGGGTCGCTACGCGACCCTCGACAAATTTTCACGGGGCTTTTCTAAACTCGAAATTTTACTTCATGCTTAGTCTGGGAGTGGACAACACTCGTTTAAAACTATAAACTGAACTCTTTTAGAGAAAGCGTATGTATATACGTATACTTGAAAAAAATCCATGTATACGCAATTTTATAAAGATGTGGATTTAAAAAAAATGTGAATCTAAGAGGGGCGAATTAGTTAGGTTTGTGTTTTTTATGAATTTGTTGATTTTGCAAAGATAGAATTTACATTAGATTAGAATGTATTAATAGCTGAATGATATGCCAATGAACCAAACAAAAGTGAATGTGCGACAAAGTTCTGAACTTATGGGGCCTGAAGAAATACAGGTTAAAGCGCGGAAAGGATTATTATTACTATTATTTTATATTACAATTTTAATTGAAATTGGATTAATCGGAAAAACACGTACATTGATGCGACATTGATGCAATAACCTAACATTATTAATTTTTTAGTAATTAAATTACTATATCTTTAATTACTTGTTTTAATTTAAATTTAATTAAAATCTTCCACTATTAAATTACAAAATAAGTTAATTTGATACATTGTATTATTTGAGCTGACTTGAGAATGTGTGAAGAATTAAGTAAATATTTTCTTATTTAAATATTTCAATTATTACTTAGAATTTTTCAATGTATTTCTTACTTCACAATATGTCACTGTTTTATACGGGTGGTGCATGAAGTAAAATTTCGAGTTTAGAAAAGCCTGAAAATTTGGATTTGCCGGGGCGCGACTCGCTTCGCTCGCGCGCCCCAGCAAATCCAAATTTACAGGCTTTTCTAAACTCGAAATTTTACTTCATGCTTAACCTGGGAGTGGAAACACTCGTTCGAAATTTCAAATTTATCGCTTTTATAAAATCGAAGAATACCTCGAAATTTACAGCGTATAAATTGTGTTATAGGTGGATGCTAGAAGTTAAAATTTCATTCAAGTGTTTTAACAACAACAATAACATATTTATTGGCAAATTAATATAGTAAACAGTAACAGTATGACAATAATTGTAATAAGATTTAAGTTGACAACAGGCTAACGACCAGTAGTCTTGCTGTCCATATTTTTATAGTTTATTGATTCTTGATTTAAGAAATATTTTGTAAAATAATAATTAAGTGTTTTCTGGATTTTGGTTGGATATTTGGATTTCGAAGTTGGAAATTTAATCGAGACTTGCAACATTTTTCAATTAGGAATGGATAGCGGTCTTCTATAGGAGTGTTTGATTTAGTTAAAATGTCGGTGAAATGTTTTTTTTTATTTCTATTTTTCATTATTAAAGAAACCATTGAATTATGAGCCAAAATAATCTTTACAGGGCGTGGTCTATCATTGTTATTACCCAATCTAAAGCATTTCTTTATTTGTATTGAGCTATCAAGTGATTGTAATATAACATTTATTTTATCACAGAGAGAATTATTAGCATCATTATTTGCACTGGATTTGAATGATCATAATCCTCTGGTAATAATAATAATAATAATCTTTATTGTCCAACATTCACCAATTACAGGACAATGTAACTAAATATGATATAAATTAAAACACAAATAGGTATGTATATATAAGAAACAAACAAAAAATAAAAGAAAAAAAAACATATATAAAAAAAACTTAATTACAATACTTAAAGACTAGACGTGTGACTCACTTAACATTCACTCAACAAAAGACATCCTCAAAAACTTTATTTGCATTTCTGGACATATGAAATAGTGGCGATTTATGTAAAGTGTTCGATTTGGCCAATTTTGTGTAGAACGTATTATTATGACGTGATTGAATTCTTGGGACAGATAGGTTGACTTGCAATAATAATTGTGAACAATCTATATCATTATGTAGTAGCTTGTACATGAATTTCGCACTATGGAACTCTCTACGTACTGAAAAAGATTCTACTTCAAACCTATCCAATAACCGAGCATAAACAATGCCTTGTACAGGATATTCCCCATCTAGTTTGTAAGACAGGTATTTCAGAAACCGTCTTTGACTACCCTCAATTGCTATAGATAGGTAAGCATAGTGGGGATGCCATACTACAGAAGCATATTCCAATTTGCTACGCACAAATGAAAAATAAACTGATTTAAGCAATTCGACATTGTTAAAATATTTAGTTGTGCGTATAATGAAGCCTAGCATTTTAGAAGCACTTCTACATATGGTTTGTATATGTTTGGAAAATGTTATACGGTTGTCAAAAAATACACCGAGATCCTTTATTTCTGACATTTTCTGCAACGCTGTTCCCAAAATATTATAATAAAAATTGTTAATACGAATTACTCGACCAAAACTAACTACAGCACATTTCTTGACATTTAGTTTTAGTTGATTATTGGCACACCAGGTGGTTATCGAATCTAGATTATTTTGTAATAATTGACAGTCTTGTTGACATGTAATATTATTGTATATCTTAATATCATCTGCATAAGCTTGAACATGACAAGACATAGACATAATTAGGTCATTTATGAATATAATAAAGAGTAATGGACCAAGATTCGAACCCTGGGGCACACCAAATGTCGATATAAATTCATATGACTTGAAACCGTTATAATAGACATAATTAAGCCTGAAACTGAGATATGATCTTGTAAAGTTAACTGTATTAGCACCAAAACCAAGACTGGAAATTTTGTTTAAAAGTATACCATGGTTAATACTATCAAAAGCACGAGAAAAGTCTGTGTAAATCACATCTGTCTGAACCCTATTATCAATAGCCTCACTAACGTGCTGCGTGAAAGTTGCGAGATTTGTATTGATTGATCTGCCGACCATAAATCCATGCTGACAAGGTGAAATAGAAGTTTTGACATAAGAAAATAAGTCATTATGCAAAATATACTCAAATACTTTAGCAAAATTTGATAGGATTGTAATTGGTCTATAGTTTCAGAGCATGGATTTATCTTCTTTCTTATGAACAGGAATAATTCCTGCACGTTTTCATATATCCGGAAATGTACAGGTTTTAATAGCTAAGTTAAAAATATATTGTAAAGGCTTCAGAAGGATGTGTTTACAGTCTCGTACAACATAAGCTGGAATTTGATCATCTCCACTAGTGCTGTCATTTTTCAGATTGTTGATACCACGCATTATGTCACCCTCAGTAACAAATGAGATATTATGAGGAAGTGTATTTGAATATAACTCTATGTTTGCAGCATTAGATTGCGAGTAAACATTAGAGAATGCGTCCGCAAATGCATTTACAATATCATTGGGTTTGTTGTATTCTCTGTTATCATCCCGAAGTACACAAGGTATTCTAGAGCAACCAGATTTGGTTTGAACAAAATTCCAAAGTTCTTTAGGATTGCCTTTTATATCGCTCTCGATATTCGAAAGATACTCTGTATATTTTATCTTTGGTTAGTCGTCGTAAACGGTCAAACTCTTTATAGTAGTAATCATTATTGGTTACTTTCCACTTGTGACGATAATATTTTTTTAGTTTTAGTTCTCGTTTAATGTCACTTGTAAACCATGGAGGGAATGACGATTTGAAGTAGGAGCAAAGCGGAACAGATTCATTAAAAATGTCATATATTTTAGCATAAAATGCACTTACTGCTTCATTTGCGGTTTTATAATCTTCTAAAAACGACCAGTTTGTGTTAAGTAAAGAATTGTATAATAAAGGAAAGTTCGCTTTCTTAAAGTTGTAGAGTTTATTGTTATTTCTTGGAAATGAAGATATTTTGTTTTCAAAAAAGTTAAAGTCAATACTTAAGGCAGGATGGTATATATCTTCGGGGACTAATGGAAGTGAATCATGTACGATTGAATTGAAAAGTTCGAATTGAGATTAGAGAAAACCAAATCAAGAAGTCTACCATTATTATTAACTATTGTATTTAATTGTTTTAGGTTTACTGTATGCATCAAGTTAAGCATCGTCTCAAGTTTTGGGGATGATACATATGCACTAGTATTAAATTGTGGGAGATTAAAGTCGCCCAAAAATATTAACTCTTTATCTACCATCAAGATTTCAATCATTTCAAATACATTCGATAACATGTCAAGTGAAACATCCGAGGGTATATAAATAACAACAATGTACAATAAATGTGAATTAATTCTACATTTACAGCAGCTTATATCTATAAGAGGCACAGCATTAGTTATATGTGATACATCATATTTTTCGGCATAAATATGTTCATGTATTGTCAATAAAGTACCACCACCTTTCGAACGACCTTCTCTTTCAAATTTTCTGTCACATCGCAATATTTGATAGCTAGCTGGAAATAACTCAGAATCATTCACGGAAGTGTCAAGCCAAGTTTCCGTAAGCGCAACAATGTCAAAGTCTGTGTTGAATATGGATTTGTATATTGTGTGAGTTTTTGTACGGATTCCACGAGTATTTTGATAGCATTGGTGATGTTGGACTTGTTTATGTTGGACTTGTTTAGTTTTCCGCTATTTCAGATATAGTGGGTATTCCACGTACGTATTTTATTTTGAGATTCTTTTCTCCCTCAGATGTTCTGCTATCCAATTCACTTTTCACCGACCGGTAGAAATTGATTTGAGCGGGTGTTCTGTCTGACCTGATGCTCAACTTATTAAATGTTTTAGTTGACTTCAAAGTATGTTGATTTATGAGAGCTGTATATGCAGATTTGTCATCATCGAGCCGAATTTTGATTGGTCTATTCTTTCGCAAGCGTGTAGGATCATATTTGCCCAGTCGAATAGGATTGAGATTTTTCGCAGATACGTTCAGTGCAGTTAGGATAGTATTTATGGTAGACTTATCCGATTCTACAAGTTGATCTTTAGTATTATTGTCAGGCTCATCAAGACCATAAATAATAATATTCTGTTTACGCTTTTCTCTCTCTCCAATTTCCTGGATAATATGCTCAGTTAGTGCTAAGGAAGAAGATGGCACTGGAGTAGGCGTTGATTTAAGTTGCATAATTTCCTTTTGTAAGGCCACTATGGCCGCCTTTAGGCCATTAATATCATCACCTAGTCCTTTACAATGATCACAAGTCCAAGAGACTCCGGTCTTAGAGTTAATTTTTCTTGCCTCCGCCTTTGTTAAGCCAACACACTCAAATTTAGATTTATCTTTGCAAATGCAACAGAGGACAAATAAATAAATAAAAAAAATAAATCATTGGTAAGTTGTATAATATCACATTATTTTCTCTTTACCTGCGATTTTCTATTTCATTAATAATACAAACGTTTGTTTGTGAGCATGTGTCCTTAAATTTATATATTTTGGTAGATATTGTGTCTAAATCTTTTCGCATTGTTAGGTTATCATCTTTTAAATTCATTATATTTCTTCTTCTTCTTCTTTCTTGTTTAATGGCCTTGGCAACTGGGCCCTTTCGACCAGTCTCTGCTATTACATTTTAAGTGATTTATGTAGTTTATTAGATTAGGAAGGTCATTAGTTGGTTAACATATAACAAACACTAGAAGAGAAAAGAATCATAGATATATATTATTTTCTAACATAAACTTATGTAAGATTAGGAAAGCTTTTATTGAACAGGATTAAATAACATAGTAGACATTGATTGGTGATTTAGAAAGAGTTGAAGAGAGAGAGTGATATAGAGCAATACATTTAGCATAATATTTGTTACAATCAAAGAATAGATGGTTGAGGTCTCAAACCTCACCACATTCACACAAAGGAGATGTAATTTGTTTAATACGAAATAAATGTGATGGAGCTGAATGATGACCCAGTCTAATTCTTATCAAAGATGTTATAAATCTTCTACCCAGTACTTTACTGTCAAAAAACCAAGGACTAGCAGGTATAATTGGTTGTATATTATAATATTTTACATGAGATGAATTTGTAGTCCATTGATACTGCCATTGTGCCTTCATACTATCATTGAACACCTTATTATAGTCCTTATAAGGAGCAGGAATATTAGGATAAAAAGATAATCGACCCCTCTTTGCTGCCTTATCTGCTATTTCGTTACCAGAAATCCCTACGTGGCTCGGAATCCAACACAATATTATTTCTGAGTTTTGTTTTTCAGACAGAGTATAATACAAATGTCTGATTTGAGCTTCTACTTGTGATATATTTTGAGAGGGTCTGGACTGATCTAACAGTTCCAAGGCACTTTTTGAATCAGAGAATATGATTGCTCTATATATTTTATAATGTAAAAGTAGAAATAAACACACCTTAATCGCATATAATTCAGCTGTAAAAACTGAACATATATCAGGAATTCTTTTAGTCATTGTTATTGAATTTGTTATATGTACTGCATATGAACAGTATGGAGGATCATATGATTTAGAACCATCAGTGTAGCAAAAAGTGTAGTTTGGCCATTTTTCATTGATTGTTGCTAAGAACTGGAGATTAGTACTGGTGGTAGATAATGTAACGTTTTTGGTGAAACCTAGGTTAAATTTAATTTTGATTGGATAAAGATATTCTGGGTAAGGAAAACTATAACAAGGTAGATGATCATTTTTTTCCAAGTTAAGACAGGATCACAGAGTATGGAGTAACAGAGTATTCACGCTGGCTGTGCGGGGTCAGGGGGGCGGCTCTGTCAGGTGGCCCACCCAGCAGGCGTGTGATTTAAAGTAACTATTAGGTTTCCCCACTCTTCCCAATTCATTTGTATATCGTATCCGCAGAGGAATGTTTATATTTTTTCCTCTCTAACGGTAACGACAGAACGAAAAATGATGACGCTCGGTTTGTTTATTTTATCAAAATAAACAAATCGAGCGTGAATCTACACCATTCAATTTTTAATTCCACATATAATATTGAAATCTAGACTCACTCTCATGGTAAATCATATCAACATCATGTACATTTATTTCACATCTTTAACTATACTTCTGACAAAAATAGTAGATCGATTATGTGTTTTTGAACTTCATAATAAATCAGTGTTTGTACGCGTGGCGCACGAAGTAAAATTTCGAGTTTAGAAAAGCCTGAACTCGCTTCGCTCGTGCCGCCAAATCCAAATGTTCAGGGTTTTTTAAACTCGAAATTTTACTTCATGCTTAATCGGGGAGTGGAAAACACAAATCCATGTTTTATATTTATAGATTTTTTAAATAGGTTTTTCACTAATTTCCACAATTTCTTATTAATCCACTTCTTTTGATATGTTGTAACAGGTTTCAAGTTTTTGCCAAGATTTTATAAATAAAATTTAATATTCAATATAATTTGCCAATCAACCGAACAAAATAAAGGCTAGTATTTTTGAATTTTACAATATGTCAGTGTTTTATACGCGTGGCGCATGAAGTAAAATTTCGAGTTTAGAAAAGCCCCGTGAAAATTTGTCTCGGGTCGCTAGCGCGACCCTCGACAAATTTTCGTGAAAATTTTCGTGAAAATTTGTCTCGGGTCGCTAGCGCGACCCTCGACAAATTTTCTACGCGGGGCTTTTCTAAACTCGAAATTTTACTTCATGCTTAGCCTGGGATTGAAAACACTCGTTCGAATTTTAAATTAGACTCATTTATAGAATCAACGAATGTCCGGAAATGTACAGAGTATACGAATATATAAGGATATGATATATAAAAAAAAGTAAATTATTATGTCATATATTAAAATTTTTTGTTTATTTTTGGGGTTAAAAACCTTACTTCTTTGGATGTAGATGGCAAATCCTCTTCCAATTTTTGGGTGTACATGTGAATGGGCTTTAACACTTCTAAATCGGAATCCGA
Source organism: Philonthus cognatus (assembly GCA_932526585.2). Classification (NCBI taxonomy): domain Eukaryota; kingdom Metazoa; phylum Arthropoda; class Insecta; order Coleoptera; family Staphylinidae; genus Philonthus; species Philonthus cognatus. The sequence continues at coordinate 172,960,141 of OW052241.1, forward strand.
ATCACTTAATACTATGTCAAATGGTTTTGGAATTGCTGATTTTAACAGTCTATTTTGTTGGTAATTTGTAAAATCACTTGCTCGAAAATGTTTATTACACAGGCGCTTTAAAGAAAGTTTCTTTTCGGACAAAATAAAGAGATCCATATTACCACAATTTTTTAACCAATGATCACATCTTTGGCTATTATTTACAGGAAATGTAAAGAAGTGTACATCCTCGGTTTTCCTCGCGCCGCAATCACGATAGGCGCATTTTAAATAATTAGCCACATTTTTACAACTAAATATCACTAGAACTACAACTATTATGTAAAAACACTAAATGTTCACTATACTTAATTAATTTATAGTTTGTCCATATAAAATTAGATAAATCAGATAAGAAGGGTACGAATTTGGACTGTTTTTTTAGATCATCTGTGGGGCGAGTGAACACTTCAAAACGAACACTTTAAACCAAATTATCAGTAGATTTATGGGTTTCCAAACAGTCGTATGATGCATTATTTTTACTAAAAAATTTAACTATATTAAATAAATCGATAATAGTTGTGATAAAAATATAATTCATTGCTCTCTATAAAGAAAATACAGTATGTCCGTTTCAAGACGCATATATACTTACGATTGAAAAATAGTTTCAATATACAGGGTGTCCCGGTTAAGCAGTCCATGCATGTGTATCTTCTAAACGGCAAGAGATACAGATCTGTTAAATGGTAGAAAATATGCAAGACGATGAGTACTAACTATACCCGGTGTTAAATTAACAAAAAAGTTGAACCATCAGAGCACATTACGAAAAAACTGATTTTTGCGATTTTTGTATTTTCCTTTATAACTTGGTTATTATTGATGATAGAACGATATAGAGCAAAAACCGCTGGAGATATCGAGATGAAACTTAAAACTTAAGCTTTTTGAAAGGAAAACAGGAAGTGGTACTTTACTCTTAGCGTTTTTTAGTTTTTTCCAGATATTCACAAAACTAACAAATGTTTCAAATAAACATTGTATACAATAAAAAATGAATATATATTGTATATTCACTTTTTATCATAGCACTCTTAGTTTGGGAGTTATTTAAGAATAGTGTTTTTTTAGATAATTATTGTTGGTTATAACATCGATAGGCCATGAAGTGTCGTGGCGCAGGCGTTAACGCGCCGGACTCATAATCGAAAGGTCCCGGGTTGAAATGCAGTCGCCGGTTGCTTTTTCTTTTTTATTAATTTATATTTAATTACATTTAATTCAAAAATATTAAATCTAAGCGGGGAAAGTACTATGATGGACACATCACCATTTTTTTTATATGGGCGTCAAAGTTGGCCATGATATCATTTTGTAGACATTTCTTTTTTAATTTGATGTATCATATGGTAGGTTTGTTTTCATTAATAGAAAAACTGGACGATAATTTCATAGTATTTGAAGTTGACTATGAATATACCAAAATAAATGAAATAATAACAATAACAATACTAACATAAAGCGTTATTTGTTTTTGAAAAAATAAACATATCATATGATATACCAAATTAAAGAGAATTAAAAATCTATAAAATTAGCTCATGACCAACTTTGACGCCCATATAAAAAAAAATGAAGTTAGTATGCATATATTGTAAAATATTTGCTTTATGATAAATCTGACTACATATTATTAAAAAGCATAAAAAAGTGCCCTAATAATGTCAAAATATTATCCTTCTATCATCAATAATAAGTATGGTCTGAACTTTCAACTGTTTTGTCAATTATATAACGGATACTCATCGTCCTGCATATTTTCTCCCCTTTAACCAAATCTCTATCTCTTACCATTTAGAAGATACCTATGCATGGGCTGCTTAATCGGGACACCCTGTATAGATTATTTAACTTTTTTTTTAATTTACTAAACCTTCATGGAATTCGTTTAAATGTCAATTTTGAACTTGAAAATATTACAAAAAGCATTTCAGTGTTTGCCTCCCGGCAAATCCAAATTTTCACGCTTTTCTAAACTCGAAATTTTACTTCATGCTTAACCAGGTAGTGGAAAACACTTGTTTATAGCCTCAAATTAAACTTTTATAAACAATAGAAAGTCGGAAAATGTGTACTTAAATATTACGTACTTACTTAATTTTAATTTTTTCATTACAAGAATATTTATATAGGAACAATAAATTGTAGGCGTTAATTCCAAAGACAATATATGTATTAAATAATCATCAATTTTATTTATTAAATTTGATTATACAATAAACAAAATATCCAAATTTTCAGGCGTTTCTAAACTCGATTTTACTTCATGCGCCACGCGTATAAAACACTGATTTAATGAGATGTTTAAAAAACGTATTCTTTTTAATCACTCTTGTTCCCTCATGAACACCGATAATAATAAAATAAACCGTTCAAAATACACGTTTTTATTTTTCAAATATTATATTATAAGCTCCCCCAGTTAACCCCCTGGATCCGTGCCTGATTGAAATAATTAGTTCTCAGGTAATACCTCGGCGGTGGCGGAGAACTTTGCTTAATCGCAGAGGAAACAATATTATTGTTTACTCTGTGGCTATATATTAGTGGAGATATAAAAGATCAAATTATCTATAAACTGAACGCATTAAAACAATAATGTTTTTATTTCACATCTGTCAGTCAGCAGTAAATTGGTGTATGGGTCTATTGAAATATGAGTAAATTTATGTTTACATTAACATTCCAATGAACGAATCATCCTTTAACATATGTTTTTGTGCCTTAAATCGCCATCAAAATTACGGGAAACTGTTTTGGTTGAAGGTTTTAATAGGTGGATGTTTTGATAATTGCCTCAGAGATGGCTACACTATGCAAACTGTGGATTTCGAGTTACAGGCGTGATTACTCTGGTTATTCTTTCCTCTGTGGCAGGATATGAGTTGAAAATCTTGCATCATTAGTGACATTTTTTTACTCTTCCTTATTATATTTTTTTCCAAATCTTTAAATGATTTTAAAATAAATCTGTTGTTAACGGATATAGTTTTAGAAAAATATTTTCTTGCCATTAAAGATAGCCTTAGTGAAATCGGACGTATCCCGCTCTCAACTTCCACTCCTCGAGAGGGAGATGATCCCATTACTCCAGTTATAGTTTTTAAACATTTTAGTTGAAGTCTATCTATTTGTGTAAATAGCTTTTTTGAAATAGGGGACAAAGCAAATAAACTATACTCAATTTTAGATCTTATGAATGACTTATAGAATATCAAAAGTGTGTACGGATCCGAACCCCACCATGTATGCTAATGCTAATGATTTAATAATATTATGCAGTTTAAATACAGAAGAACCTAATTCTTTTATGTCAACCGAGGGTCAAAATGTATTCCTAGATATTTTATCGAGGGTACTTTAGGTATTTGTACCCCATTGTATATAAGATTTAGGTTTAACAATTTTCTTTTCCTTGTAAAAATTATGTTCTGTGATTTAGAGGGAGACAATGACAGTTGATTTTCATATAATATATATCATCTGATAATTCCATCAATGCATCATTCAGTTTATTATACAAGGCTTGTATATTTCCACCCGATGTATACATAATCAAGTCATCAGCATATTGTATTATATTGCAATATGGATAAAGTAAGTTTTGTAAGGAGTACGTATAAAGATTATATAAAATTGGACTTAGTATTGACCCTTGTGGCAATCCAATAAAAGAATATCTTGGGTTTGTATAAGATAAGTTTGACTTAAGGTACAGTATTTTGTGTTGTATTAGTTGCCATATGATCTTGATTATTTTAGTGTTTAAACCGAGATGAAATAGTTTTGAGATCAAGATTGATGGAACAACTGAGTCGGAAGCTGCTGATATATCAACAAGTAGAGCAGCTGTAGATTGTCCGAGTGTAACTGCAGATTGAATGTCTGTGGTTAATTTAGTTATACAATCCACTGTGCACTTTCCTCTTCGGAAGCCAAACTGTGAGTCCGGAAGTATATTATTTTTTTCAGCCCACCAGTCTAGTCTAGATTTAATAATTTTCTCAAAAGTTTTCCTGACACAGGAAGTCAAAGCAATTGGTCGAAAACTGGAAGGAGAGTTAGGAGGTTTGTTAGGTTTTGTAATAGGGCATATTATTTGTTCCTTCCATGATTTAGGTATTATTCCGGTATTAAATATATTATTAAATTCCTTCAACAAATGATATTTTCCAGATAAAGGGAGATTGGAAATCATAGAATATGACACTCTATCCTTTCCTGGAGATGAGTCTTTTGTATTTTTGAGGGCATAGTTAAGTTCTGCAAATGTAACATCTAAAGAAAGATAAGATACTAAGGGTTCATTAAATGTGAACTCATATTGTGGTTCAACAAAAGAGGGTGTTAAGTTACAAAAGAAGGAGTTTAACCAATCGGGATCATAAATTTTTGTTGAAGGAGGAACAAAGGATTTTCGATATATACGGATTGTTTTCCATACTGATGTTAAGGAAGATCTTCTTAATAAAGTTTCACAAAAAGCTTTAAAATAATCTTTTTTTTTATTGAATAATTTTTTTGCTGATGCTATTGCCTTTTTTGCTTCTATGTAGTAGTGCATTGTACCTATTTGATAATATTTCTTTATAGCATTTTTTCTAAGTATCTTTGCATTATAACAATCTGAATCCCACCATGGACATGGTGATCTATAATATGAGTTAGAGGAGAAGTTCGGAATCCATTTATCAGCAGAGTGATTCATTATATCGATCAGTTCTGAGTATGACAAAAAGTCATCAACAGAACTCTCAACTTCATTAGAGTAATTAGGCCAGTCTGCTTGCTTGAACTTTCTTTTTGAATTAACACTTATAGGATAATTTTGGTATTGATTATTTCCCGTGTATACGTTATTTATAATTGGAAAATGATCACTTCCATAAGTGTCGTCTAAGGTTGAGGAGTCCATCAGTGGTCCTAAAGTAGGGGAAGTTATAACCAAATCAATTATACTGTTTGTTATTGATATAGGGTTAAATCTTGTTGGCTTACCATCATTTAAGATTAAAATATTATTATTTTCTATGCAAGCGGCCAGGATTTTACCCCCGGAATTACTACATTTTCCATTTACCACTGATAGGTGGCAATTAAAGTCTCCCAACAAAATGAAGTCAGAGTCAATTGAAAATAGATATTGCCAACATGTGTCTGAAATTGTAGTGGATGGGAGTACATATCCAGAAATCAATGTGAATGATTGTAGTTTGACAGCGATGAATTGAACTTGCTCTGGAATGTTAGCATTATCAAGAGAAGTAATAGAAAATGATATAGTTGGTTTTATTAAACAAGCTACTCCTCCTTTACCATCAAAGCGAGAGGCTATAATTGGTATAAAATTTTTGATTTTAATACTATTGTTGGCTTCTAGCCAAGTCTCTGATAAACAGATTATATCTGGAGAAAAGTTTTCAAATAGGTCTAAAAGATTTGCACGATTGGCTTGATAACTTCTAAGGTTCCATTGCAAGATCCTCATCGCTATGCTGTCCATGAGATAAGTTTGTTATTTGTGTGGTTAAGGGACGATTATTACTCAGAGTGTCGACTTCAATAAATTTAGATATTATTTCTATGAAGGATGCTGGATTAATTTCATATAATTTTTCAATAAGTTCTTCTAGTTGACCTTGATCACAGTCAATTACTGATTGTTGTGAACAATTGCCAAGTTCCTTATAACATAATTTTTTTGGGATAGGAGAGAGGGTTTTTGGGTATAAAATTTCATGATGCATTTTTTGTCTCTGGATCTATGCCCTCACTTATACTTCTTTTATTTGTCTTAGCTACCTTTACAACCGATACATAAGAGGAACCAATAGATGATGTTTTTGAGAAAGTGAAGCCAGACGTAGTCGGTGCATTTGAATCTAAATAAGGAAAATTCCTGGGAAGAAGAGATGTTGGATTTTTTATTTCTGTTATTAAATTAGAAGCATAATTTTTATGAAAAATACTAGTTGCTTCTGTAAATGAGACATTATGTATAGACATGTATTCTTTGATTTTTTTTGTCTCGCATATTCTGGGCATATTCTATCTTTTGATAATGCGTTTGGTTCGGCTGAAAAATGTGCGCCTTTACAGTGCAAGCATATTGGGTCACTCCTTGGACAATGTTCTGTGTTATGTTCATTAGAAGCACATTTACTGCATTTAGTTTTTGTTGATTTGCATAAGTTTTTTGTATGGCCAAAGAGTAAACAACTATGGCACTGTGTAACAGAAAAAATGTATAATTCAGGTTTTTTGTTAGTACAGAACAATTTAACATTTGTCGGTAAATATGAGAGCCTGAATGTTACATTAATAGAATAAGTATTTATGTATGTAGGATTTCCATCAGTAATTATTTTTCTTTTCCACCTTTTAACCTGGATAGCCTTAAATTCATTAAGACCGTTTATACTAGACGAAATATCTTCTTCGGAAAAAGAGGGGTCAACATATCTTATTATCCCTTTTGTGGTTACTGTATGATTAGGTATGAAAGCCTTTAGACTATTTTTATCTAGGAAGTCGGTTGACTGGATCAATTTATTAGCCTCAATGTAATCCTACCCGATTACGACCTCTTCTTGATGCTGTGACTTTAAAACCTTTTTTATACAATAAGTTTCCAATTACCATCTCATGGATGGATGGAACACTATTTTCATCATTATTTATAGGTTTTTTTTCAATGTAAACCAGATATGGGCTTCTATCTGTTTTTGTAAAGAATTGTATTTCGTTTTGTTTAATATCGGGAGGTTTCGGGTCCGGGGGGGTGCTCCCACCGGAACATGTGCTCATGTTTTAAGATTAAATACTATTTAATTTGATGAGTATTGGATAATACTTATTATTAAATGAAATTAAACGATTATGTACTAATTAAACTAAATATTTGCTCTACTGTTAGTAACTAAAGTGAAAATTAATAAATTCTTACGCTCACAACAACACAGGGATACAGTCACGGTGAAGGATTCAGCACGACTCTCATTATATTTGATAAAGCCTTTAATTCAGTGTTTTCTGTTGAAAGTTTTTGACACTTATCAGTTAAGTTGTTTTATTGGCCAATATATAATCAATAATAAAAAGTAAAGTCGAATCGTTCTGCCTTTAATTTATAGGCGATTTATATTTATCGATAAAAACAATTTTAATTCTTTGTCGATAAAAAGCTTTTAATTATTTATCGATATCACCTAGTTTGGCGGTCACGAACGCGCGTGCAGGCGGATTTGTATCAAATTTCGATGATAGATTATGCTCTACTTACTATACTAAACCCTTTGTAATTGTCTCGATGTGTTAATAATATATGTCTTTAGGGAATATCCAAACTTTGTTAATTTACGTTTAGTATTTACCACGTTTTTCGGAGGAAAACTGGGAGCACAACCTTCACTCTTAACTCTTTTCACAATAATTTTAATGTTAATACAAAATGTATTCATCGACTTTTTCCACTTTTAAAAACTACTGAATACTAAATCCAGTATTATTGATTTTTAAGCGCTCATACAAAGCGCAATTTTGAAGTTTACTAAAATATTTATACACAAAAAAAATATTATATTAAAATTAAATTGAATTTGTGTTCAGTATTCCGGCACCAGGTACCCACAGACGCGTTTCGGACTTCAAGGTCCTCTTCAGTGTGGTCCCGACCCAGTGCTGAGGAATACTGAACATTTCTGACTATTTCAAGCCAATATGTGAAAACTATTATTAGATGGCGTTAGCTATCGAAATCTTTAATAGTTTAAAATTAAATATTTATTACAAATTAAAGCTCCTTTAGTTCATAATTGTCTGATTTTTGAATACATTAAATCAATCAAATAATTTAGAAAATAGAATCGTTTAAAGGCAACAAGGTAAAAAATCAAGAAATTTATCTATTCCCATAAAAAGTTGATTTAAAGTTTAATTTAAAGAGCATATGAAAATTGTTTCAAATCAATATATTTATAACTAAACAAGCTATAAATTAATGTCAATTGCGTATTTTTAACATTTAAATTGTGTTCGTGCTGGGTACTAGAAGTTAAAATTTTATTTTTGTAAACAGCTTTCAAGTGATTTTTATAGTCAAAATTTTGGTAAAATATTTTTTTTCTAATAAAAAATCTTACGCAAATCACTTTTAACGTCTAGGAGAATATCTGTGATTTTTTTCAGAATTATCTAAAAATAGTAATTTTCAACTCAAATTCTCAATTTTTATAAATATAGAAATAAGAAAAATTTTAAATATTTTTTAATTTTTTTTAAACTTCCCAAAATATTCACAGATTGCGGGAGAGGGAAAATAGAAGGGAGGGGATCTAGTTTTAGAATAGAATGTAAAGTTTTGTTTGTAATGAAGAATGCCAATAAAGGTCTTTTTTTATTTTTTTATTTACAGATACTTTTATCAACATGAAAAATATTGTTAGCTATTTATTTCCTCAATACAAAATTTATACATATAATTTTCAACTAAAATTCGTAATTGTATGGAAACAATAATTTTTTTTCTCGATTTTTAATTTTTTTTAACCCAAAAAAATTCACAGATACTTTTATGAACATCAGAAACAATGTTAACTATTTATTTAATTAATACAAAATGTATTCATCGATATTTTCCACTTTTAAAAATCACTGAATATCATTTATTCCAGGATTATTGATTTTTAAATGCTCGCACAAAGGGCAATTTTGAAGCTTTCTAAAATATTTATACATAAAATTAAAACTCGTTTAGTGCTAAATCGTTTGGTTTTTGAATAAATTGTATCAAATAAATAATTTAGAATATAAAGTAATTTAAAAGCAAATAGTAGAAAAATCGATAAATTCGTCTTTTCTCATAAAAATTAATGTGAAGTTCAATTTGAGCAGCGAATGAAAATTGTTTGAGGGGAATGTATTTAGAATTAAATAAGCTTTAAATTATTGTTGCTTCAAGATATTTCAGTGTTTTACAAGCGTGGCGCATGAAGTAAAATTTCTAGTTTAGACAAGGCCATAAAATTTGTCTCGGGTCCCCTCGACAAATTTTCACGGGGCTTTTCTAAACTAGAAATTTTACTTTATGCGCCAAGCGTATAAAACACTGATTTCAAGTGAGGTCCAAATATACCTAATGTTCACAATATTTTAGAGTTTCATACGCGTGACGCATGAAGTAAAATTTTGAGTTTAGAAAGCCCATCGTGATGTTAAATAATTAATAACTCGCATAACAAGTCCTTCATTTTGTTATGGGGAAAATTGGTGTTACTTCAGTACGTTATTTTTCAATTTTTTGTTGTATTGTATTAATATTAATTTTATGTTTGTAAAGATATTTTCCTTAATTAAATAAATAAATAAATAAACAAATTAAGAAAATAATTTCATTCACAAAAAGCAATGAACACCCCGCGTACAGCTTTAATTTGTTATAAAAACTGTTCACCATCCAGCATCCCTCTAATTACGAATGTGAAAACGGATGCACTCACCACCATTCATTACCGTATTAATTGAAAATTACAAGCCGACCGTCATTAACACTTTCAAAAAATGCATCCAAAGCTCACTTGAAATTCAGTACAAAATGCACTTTTCCATCTATTCAAAAAATTCCAAATCGATTGATGGAACAAATAAAAAATCTCTCACTTTGATCTTGTTGCGAATAATTGAGGAGCGCGAGACATAAATAAGGGGTTTGTTCGACCGGCATTTGTCCGTTCTGGGATTACCACCTGTTCGCCCTAGTACCTTTTTGAGTTACTGCCCATTGACTGATTTTATTTTATGTTTTTTTTGTTATTTTACTCTTTGCGGGAATGAGTTTCCTGTATAAATATTTAACGAATGCCGTTAATTAAATTCGAGCGCGGTGTAAATTTAGCAGTGAATTGCACAACTTGTTGAAACTTGGATTAATTATGCATTTAAGATTTTACATGGATTGGAAATTGGTTGCAGAACATGAGAGGAAGTGGAATTTTATTCATGTAATGGAGTAAGTAAAAATTAAGTAGGTAGTAAATGCTGGAAGTTTTAACTACATTATAAATATTAATTATATTAAGGAATTTTAAAATTGAAATTCTTTTCACAATCAAGAAACGATGTATATATATATATATATATATATATATATATATATATATATATATATATATATATATATATATATATGTATCACTGTTTCTTCGGGTTTGGTCCCGCGTATTTTCTTGGCTCTGGTCCATTATATTTTTAATTCGACGTTTCGATGACGTCGCAGTCATCATCGTCAGGAATAACTATCAAAATTCCATTGCTCTAGCAACCACTTGTTTGACTTTTACGTACTACTTGATGCGTGAATTTCTTGTTTGGCTTCGTGTTACTCTTCTGTTTTGTTCTTCTAATGATGTAGTAGTGACAATTTCAATATTATTTTCGGAAGGGGTTGGGTTTTAAATTTCTTGGTTGTTGTTCGGAGATAATATATTTTGACCAGAATTTATACAAGTTTTCCAAATTGGTGGTAGTCTTTTAGCATCATCTCTTTGATTTAGACTGTTCGGCCTCTTTTCAATTTCTATCGCTTCTCTAATAATCCTCGCGTGGAAGTAGTCTGTCTTTTTTAAAATTCTCGTTTTTTCGAAATAATAATGGACCAGAGCCAAAAAAATACGCGGGACCAAACCCGAAGAAACAGTGATACATGTTACGCCCGCGAAAATCTACGTTTTAACATATATATATATATATATATATATATATATATATATATATATATATATATACTAGGGGCTTTTCTAAAATCGAAATGTTACTTCATGCTTAGTCTGGGAGTGGAAAACACTCGTTTAAACCTTCAAATTAAACTCTTGAAAAAAACAACGAACAACTAAAGATTTAAAGAAAATAAGGTGAATTTGGAATACGTATACTTAAAAAAAAACTCCATTGTATATTGTTCCATATATATTGTTTAAATTTATAATAAAAAAAAAATCCCTGTCAAATAAAAGTTCATAACTGTAATACTATGATATGTATGTAATGTTTTAAGTGGCGGGATAAAAAAACAGGGTAACAAAACTTTGGTTTGTTGTATTTCACAATTGCGGTTTTCCGATAAACCTGCGTAATAAATCACGTGTTGTAACTGTAACTATCGAATATTACGCGACGAGTTAATTCAGGCAGGGCTTTTGAAAACGCACGGTCCCCGTTCAGAGTGATAAATTGTCCGGATAAGGCTGACGTTTTAATTAATATATATGGAAATTTTTGAATATGTGTTTGAGATGCGTGGCTTATCTTCATTAAAAAGTATGTAGTAAACACAGACGGCATTAATACGCGATTGCTGGTGAAATATTCCGAATGGAATTTCATTTAATTTACCGATGAATGAAAATATGAAAAATATCACTTAATACTTATAGAGTTAACCCAAAAAGTTGATTTTAGGTAAATTTCTACATTACTTTTTATGATTTCTATCAATGAATTGTTGTATTAAATACCAAATACCAAATTTTCAGGCTCATCTAAACTCGAAATTTTACTTCATGCGCCACGCGTATAAAACACTGAAATATCGTAAAGTAACAATAGTTTAAAGCTTATTTCACTCTAAACACATTTCCTTAAAACAAGTTTCATTCGCTGCTCAAATTAAACTTCGCATTCACTTTTTATGCGAAAGGACGAATTTGTCGATTATTCTAATTATTAAACTTGAATGAAAACACTAATACTTTCTTAACAATAAGTTTTTATTTTGTACATTTCGAATACTTAGTACTCATCATCAATAGCTTACTGACTAGTTTACAAAAGATGCGGCGTATTTATAACTAGAAATATTTCGGGAAATTAATTACGTAAGGGGATTATCGGGAAAAACCCTAGATAAGATTAGTCGGGGCTGTTCGAAGGAATTAAATCTAACTAAGGGTCACTTAATAGGCTTAAATCGTAATTAAGAAGTTTGTTTTGCTACTTTTTCATTTCTATTGCTTCCAACATATTTAATTTATTTTTTGATGAACATTTTAAAAGGCTTGTATTTTTTTATGATTTCTCGGGATTCTGATTTTTTTTTGTGATAAATATGTTTATTAAATCTGGTTCCTACATTTGTTTGTGTTTGTCCTGTATAAAGTTTATCACATCGATTGCAATTTATTGAATATATTCCTGATTTTAGCAAATTATCAGTTCTACTAAATGTGTTTCCAAATAATTGCCTTACTGACTAGTTTACAAAAGATGCGGCGTATTTTTTATACCTACAAATATTTCGAGAAATTACATGGGTAAGGGGATTATCGGGAAAAAACCCTAGATAAGGTTAGCAAATGTGTTAGTCGGGGCTGATTGAGGGTATAAAATCCAACACAGGGTTACTTAATGGGCTTAAATCGAAATTATGAAGTTTGTTTTGCTATTTTGTCATATCTATTGCCTCCAACATATTTAATTTATTTTTTGATGAACATTTTAGAAAGCTTGTACTTCTTATTGAAAATTCATGACCTGCCGTGTGCTACCGCTAATTTCTCGAGATTCTGATTTTTTATGTGATAAATATGTTCTTTAAATCTGGTTCCTACATTTCTTTGGGTTTGTCCTATATAAAGTTTATCACATTGATTGCAATTTATTAAAGATATTCCTGATTTTAGCAAGTTATCTGTTCTACTGAATGTGTTTCCTAATTATTGCCTTTAAACTACTCTATGATCTAAATTGTTTGACTGATTTAATTTATCCAAAAATCAAGCGATTAAAGACTAAACAAGCTTTAATTTAGTGTACAAATACTTTTGGAAGCTCTAAAACTGCACTTTGTACGAGCGCTTGAAAATGCTGGATTTAATAATATTCAGTCATTTTTAAAAGTGAAATATTTGATGAATAAATTTTGTATTAAGGAAATAAATAGCTAAAATTGTTTTCTATGTTGATAAAAGTATCTGTGATTTTTTTTTGGGATTTTAAAAAAAAATAAAAAAATAATGAAAAAACTGATTTTTTCCATACAACCCAACCCTTATGAAAATTACGAACTAAATTACTTTAGTTGAATATTTGTATTTTTTAGAAAAATTTGGCAAAAATCACAAATTTTCTCCTTGATGTTAGAACTGATTTGAGTAAAAATTTTTGTTAGAAAAAAATTATTTCCGCAACATTTTGACTCAATAAATCAGTTAGCTGTTAAAAAAAAATGAAATTTAAACTTCTAGCATCCACCATAAACACAAATATTCTCCTTGATGTTAGAACTGATTTGAGTGAGATTTTTTGTTAGAAAAAAATTAATTCAGCAAAATTTTGACTAAATAAATCAGATAAATTCAAATTCAAAACTATTTGAATTCGAGAAAATGAGCTTATGCTTCTTATAGTTTGCACACTTTAAACATAATATATAAAATTACGAAAAACTATTCGTGAAAATGCAAACAATGTCTTAATTAATAAGACAACTTAAGACGATAAATATCCATTGAAACAACTACTTCCCGTGCAAATACACCTCCGGATATTGAATTATACAATGAAATATTTAAAATCTTATTAAATTTAATTTGTTACAACGCTCTCTCTATTAAAATATATGTAAAGTTTAGGTCAAATTCTCTTCAATCCAACTAACAATACAAATTTAAAATGCCATATCTCCTTTCAAACACAAATATTCTCCTTGATGTTAGAACTGATTTGAGTGAGATTTTTTGTTACAAAAAAATTATTTCAGCAACATTTTGACCCAATAAATCAGTTAGCTGTTAAAAAGAAAATGAAATTTAAACTTCTAGCATCCACCATAAACAAAAATATTCTCCTTGATTTAGACTAAATAAATCAGTTAGCTGTTTAAAAATGAAATTTTAACTTCTAGCATTAATCATAAACACAATTTTCATGTTAAAAATACGCAACTACCATTAATTTATAGCTTATTTAATTCTAAATACAAAATCTTGAAAACATTTGTATTTACTCCTCAAATTAAACGTTACATCAACTTTTTATGTGAATACGCGATATATTCAATTTTTCAACTTGTTGCCTTTAAATTACTATGTTTTCTAAATTATTTGACTGATCTAATTTATTCAAACATCAAGCGATTTAGGACTAAAGAAACTTTAATTTGATGTATATTTATTTCAAGAAGATTTCAAATTGCGCTATTTGTAAACGCTTAAAAATCAATAATGCTGGATTTAAATTATTTTAGGAATTTTGAAAAGTGGAAATAGTTGATGAATAAATTTTTTATTGAAAAAATAAATAACTTACATTGTTTTTGGTGTTTATAAAAGTATCTGTATATTTTTTTAAATTCTAAAAAAAAAATCAAGAAACATTTAACTTTTACTTTTAGTTATAAAAATTATGAATTTCAGTTGAAAATTTGTACTTAAAAAAAAATCTGGAAAAAATCGCAAATAATTTTTTTTTATGTAAGAAGTAATTTGAGTTAGATTTTTTGTTAGAAAAAATATTATTGGCAATTTTCACGAAGTTCCCAAATAATCGCTAAATTAAAAAATGTTATTTTTTAATGAAATTCCAAGATTTCAGTTAGTTTTCAAAATTCCAAGGGTTTTCCTGAAAGTCCTATATTTTCGTTAATTTTCAAAATTTTGATAGTTAACATAAATTTTCAAACTTTCCTTTAATTTTCAAATTCTAGATAATTTTCGTGAATTTCTTAAATATTCGTTAACTTAAAAGATGTTGATCACGCTACCGTTCAAACATAAATATAAATAAAATTGCCTTAATTCACTTGTTAATTGGTTTAACACCATTTCATGTTAAATCGGCGTTATATACGCGTGGCGCATGAAGTAAAATTTCGAGTTTAGAAAAGCCTAATTTGGCTCGGTCGCTCCGCTTCGCTACGCGCCCGAGCCAAATTTTCAGGCTTTTCTAAACTCGAAATTTTACTTCATGCTTAGTCTGGGAGTGGAAGACACTCGTTTAGTTTTTTAAAAGTGTCGATGAATTTTCAAGATTTTAGGTAGATTTAGTTAATTTACAACAACGCTCAATTAATTTTTAAAATTTTTATGAATCGTATCAATATTTTTGAAATTAACAATAAATTATGAAACTCAGGAAAACTGTCAGATTTCTTTAAATTTAAGAACATTTTGGAAATGTGATTATTGTACCTTATTTATTTATTTATTTATTATAATTTAACTTATTACGAAATTTCCAAAATTCCCTTAAATTTTTTAAATTCTGACGGTTATCCAGAGTTTTCTAAATTTTCGTTAATCTTAAAAATTTTGATACTTTTCCAAAAAAATCTATAAATTATCGGAAATCTTGGAGTTTTATGAAAAACTTCAGCGTTTTTCAAGTTAACGAATATTTAAGAAATTTATGAATATTACCTAGAATTTGATAATTACAGAAAATTTTGAAAATTTATGTCAACTATCGAAATTTTTTAAAATAACAAAAATTTAGGAAACATTTTTAAAACTATATGAAATCTTGGAATTTCAAGAAAAATCAACATTATTTAAGTTAACAATTATTTGCGAACTTCGTGAAAATTACCAATAATTTGAAAATTGAAGGAAATTTAAAAAAATTAAGCAAAGTACTGAAACTTTTGAAATCAACGGAAATTCAGGAAATACGCCAGAATTAAAAAAAATAAAGGAATTCTTGTAAATTTACGAAAAGCCTTAACAATTGAGTAAAATTATGGAAATTTGAAGATTAGAAAATCTTGGAATTTCATGAAACGTTTACTTGAAAAACGAAGTTTTTTTTATAAAACTCCAAGATTTCTGTTAGTTTTTAAAAATGTTATGATAAGTCAAACCACTTTCCCCATCACCTAAACAATTGATAATTGACATAGTAAACTTACGTCACTTGTAAATTGGTTAAAGACCATTTCATATTAAATCAGCATTTTATACGCGTGGCGCATGAAGTAAAATTTCGAGTTTAGAAAAGCCTAATTTGGCTCGGTCGCTCCGCTTCGCTACGCGCCCGAGCCAAATTTTCAGGCTTTTCTAAACTCGAAATTTTACTTCATGCTTAGTCTGGGAGTGGAAGACACTCGTTTAGTTTTTTAAAAGTTTCGATGAGTTTTCAAGATTTTCAAGGAAGATTTAGTTAATTTACAACAACGCTTAATTAATTTTTAAAATTTTTATGAATCGTATCAATATTTTTGAAATTAACGATAAATTATGAAACTCAGGAAAACTGTCAGATTTCTTTAAATTTAAGAAAATCTTGGAAATGTGATTATTGTATCTTATCTAACTTATTACGAAATTTCCAAAATTCCCTTAAATTTTTAAAATTCTAACGGTTATCTAGAGTTTTCTAAATTTTCGTTAATCTTAAAAATTTTGATACTTTTAAAAAAATCTATAAATTATCGGAAATCTTGGAGTTTTATGAAAAATATCAACGTTTTTCAAGTTAACGAATATTTAAGAAATTCATGAAAATTACCAAGAATTTAATAATTAAAGGAAATTTTGAAAATGTATGTCAACTATCAAAATTTTTTAAAATAACAAAATTTTAGGAAACATTTTTAAAACTATATGAAATCTTGGAATTTCATGAAAAATCAACATTATTTAAGTCAACAATTATTTGGGAACTTCGTAAAAATTACCAATAATTTGAAAATTGAAGAAAATTTTAATCATTTAAGAAAAGTATTGAAACTTTTGAAATCAACGGAAATTCAGGAAATACGCCAGAATTTCAAAAAATAAAGGAATTCTTGTAAATTTACGAAAAGCCCTAACAATTAAGTAAAATTATGGAAATTTGAAGATTAGAAAATCTTGGAATTTCATGAAACGTTTACTTGAAAAACGTTGAAGTTTTTTTATAAAACTCCAAGATTTCAGTTAGTTTTTAAAAATGTTATGATAAGTCAAACCACTTTCCCCATCACCTAAACAATTGATAATTGACATAGTAAACTTACGTCACTTGTAAATTGGTTAAAGACCATTTCATATTAAATCAGCGTTTTATACGCGTGGCGCATGAAGTAAAATTTCGAGTTTAGAAAAGCCTAATTTGGCTCGGTCGCTCCGCTTCGCTGCGCGACCCTCGACAAATTTTCACGGGGCTTTTCTAAACTCGAAATTTTACTTCATGCTTAGTCTGGGAGTGGAAGACACTCGTTTAGTTTTTTAAAAGTGTCGATGAGTTTTCAAGATTTTCAAGGAAGATTTAGTTAATTTAGAACACCGCTTAATTAATTTTTAAAATTTTTATGAATCGTATCAATATTTTTTAAATTAACGATAAATTATGAAACTCAGGAAAACTGTCAGATTTCTTTAAATTTAAGAAAATCTTGGAAATGTGATTATTGTACCTTATCTAACTTATTACGAAATTTCCAAAATTCCCTTTAATTTTTAAAATTCTAACGGTTATCCAGAGTTTTCTAAATTTTCGTAAATATTAAAAATTTTGATACTTTTAAAAAAAATCTATAAATTATCGGAAATCTTGGAGTTTTATGAAAAATATCAACGTTTTTCAAGTTAACGAATATTTAAGAAATTCATGAAAATTACCAAGAATTTGATATTTAAAGGAAATTTTGAAAATTTATGTCAACTATCAAATTTTTTTAAAATAACAAAAATTTAGGAAACATTTTTAAAACTATATGAAATCTTGGAACTTCATGAAAAATCAACATTATTTAAGTTAACAATTATTTCGGAACTTCGTAAAAATTACCCATAATTTTAAAATTGAAGAAAATTTTAATCATTTAAGAAAAGTATTGAAACTTTTGAAATCAACGGAAATTCAGGAAATACGCCAGAATTTCAAAAAATAAAGGAATTCTTGTAAATTTACGAAAAGCCCTAACAATTGAGTAAAATTATGGAAATTTGAAGATTACAAAATCTTGGAATTTCATGAAACGTTTACTTGAAAAACGTTGAAGTTTTTTTTATAAAACTCCAAGATTTCTGTTAATTTTTAAAAATGTTATGATATGTCAAACCACTTTCCCCATCACCTAAACAATTGATAATTGACATAGTAAACTTACGTCGCTTGTAAATTGGTTAAAGACCAATTCATATTAAATCAGCGTTTTATACGCGTGGCGCATGAAGTAAAATTTCGAGTTTAGAAAAGCCTAATTTGGCTCGGTCGCTCCGCTTCGCTACGCGCCCGAGCCAAATTTTCAGGCTTTTCTAAACTCGAAATTTTACTTCATGCTTAACCTGGGAGTGGAAGACACTCGTTTAGTTTTTTAAAAGTGTCGATGAGTTTTCAAGATTTTCAAGGTAGATTTAGTTAATTTACAACAACGCTTAATTAATTTTTATGAAAAGTATGAACATTTTTAAGATTAGCGAAAATTTAAGAAATTCAGGAAAACCGTCAAAATTTTAAAAATTTAAGGAAATCTTGCAAATTTCGTAAATTGCGTAATGAGTTATATAAGTTACAATAATCAAATTTTCAAGATTTCCTTAAATTTTAAAAAATCTGACGGTTTTCCTGAGTTTCATAAAAATTCGTTAATGTTAAAAATGTTTATACTTTTCATAAAAATTTTAAAAATTAATTAAGCGTTGTTGAAAATTAACTAAATCTACCTAAACTCTTGAAAATTCATCGACACTTTAAAAAATACTAAACGAGTGTCTTCCACTCCCAGGTTAAGCATGAAGTAAAATTTCGAGTTTAGAAAAGCCTGAAAATTTGGCTCGGGCGCGTAGCGACCGAGTTAAATTAGGCTTTTCTAAACTCGAAATGTTACTTCATGCGCCACGCGTATAAAACGCTGATTTAATATGAAATGGTCTTTAACCAATTTACAAGTAAAGTAAGTTAATTATATCAAATATCAATTGTTTAGGTGATGGGAAAAGTGGAATAATAGGCACATTACTATTTTTATTTGTAATTACTTACAATAAACAATTGTTTAATTGTTCACTTAAATAAACTGTTACTAAGTTGTCTTTTTGCATATAAATTATGTCAAATATCAATTGTTTAGGTGATGGAAAAAGTGGAATAATAGGGTAATGTACCTACTTCATGCGCCACGCGTATAAAACGCTGATTTAATATGAAATGGTCTTTAACCAATTTACAAGTAAAGTAAGTTAATTATGTCAAATATCAATTGTTTAGGTCAGTGGTCTCCAAACTACGGCCCGCGGGCCAAATCAGGCCCGCGACTTGCATGAATCCGGCCCGCGATTGTTTGTAATTTTTTTTGTAAATGTCATATTTTGAAATATTGTAACAATTGTTCCTTAAATTTTTCATAATTTTATAAAATTAATCGGATCTTGGCCGACTTTATTATGTAGAATTGTATTTGTGGCCCGCGAAGTAGATAGTTTGGAGACCCAGGGTTTAGGTGATGGAAAAAGTGGAATAATAGGCACATTACTATTTTTATCTGTAATTACTTACAATAAACAATTGTTTAATTCTTCTCTTAAATAAACTGTTACTAAGTTGTATTTTTGCAACAGTAAATCTGTCGTGTAACTCAAATATTTATTGTATAATTCAATATCTGTCGGAGTATTAGCTCTAGAAGTAGTTGTTTCAATGAATATTTGGAGAAGTCTTAGCGAGTTGAAATTTTTGCAGAAGGTCGATATTAATTTAAATTCGTTTCTATATTTTGTTACTAAGTTTGTTTATTAATAATTTAATACAAGGGCAATCATATTTATAGTATTCCTATAATCCCGTGTAATAAATGTTCGTTGGGCAAATTAATTCGCATACTCTGGAAAGCACCTGTGCAGCCAGAAATTTCCTGGATTGTTGGGGATTTTTTGGGAGAAAAATAAGGGAGCGCTCTGAAGGGAGGAAGATGAATTGTTTAGTGATTACTATCAGAAGGGAAGTAATAAGGCTATTTATTACTCTATCAAACGTTTCAATTACAAAACTTAATCAGTTTTTAAGTAATAAATCGTCAAAACACAAAAATGACTCAGTTCACTTAATTAAATTATTTGTACTCTGCTTACATTTAAACGAAGGGAAAGTGTTTGGGGGGGTTTGTGCCCTATGAAATATTGTAACTCGCAGCGGAAGCTGCCGTGAATTTCATAGCGGTTTTTTGCGGCGGCCGACAACAAAGTCGGAGAATTGCTAGAGAACGGTAGCGAGAGGAAACTGACCTTTGGTGTGTCGGTATCCGGGTCCTCACAGCTTCTCCTGAGGGTGTAGTTCCGAGGTGATCGTTACTTCTTAACTAATCACCGGGGTGGCGCGAGATCGACCGACGCGTGTCGCTGTACATTTACGACTCTCCTCTCTCGGTCAGCGGACCGAACAAGGTTGGGGGAAGTGTTGTGCATAGCAAAAGAAGGGTAAAATAGGAAAAAGCGAGCATGTTGCCAACCGATTAGAAAAACCTCTTGTTTGTACCAAACAGAAAGTATTACATATTAATAAAAAACGATTTAACTTTGTTTGTATAACACAATTTATTTTTATGTGACTGCAGTTTCGGCAAATTTAGCTTGCATACTATATACACTATATGTTTGATAATGGCAAGCTAAATTTGCCGAAACTGCAGTCACATAAAAATAAATTGTGTTGTACAAACAAAGTTAAACCGTTTTTACTTTCCCCCATATGTAATACTAAGGGAAAGTATTGTTTTCGTGAAAATTTTCGAATCAAAAATTTTAGCGGAAATATCCGTTTTGAGGTCCCCTGAGTCGAATAAGACCATTTTTGAAAAATGTCTGTCTGTCTGTCTGTCTGTGTGTCTGTGTGCGTGACTGTGTGCGCTGTACCGCAAAAACCGCTAAAGATATCGAGATGAAACTTGAAACTTAAGCTTTTTGTTACAATCGGAAGAACTGAAAATCGGAAAACCGGAAGTGGTACTTTACTCTTAGCGTTTTTCAGTTTTTTCAGATTTTTTCAATAAATGTTCATCAAACAAAAAATTCTTTCAAATAAAAGTTGTAGATAATAACAAAATGAAGATGTATTGTTCACTTACTTTTTGTCATAGCACTCTTAGTTTTTAGATATTTCAAAAGTTGTGTGTTTTATCTAGTTATTGAGGACCACTTCGTAATATGTTATAAAAAGAAGAACGTTTTTCGGGAACTTTCAAACACAATTTTCTACAGGGTGATTCATTAGCCTCTTTACAAACTTTAAAAAGTGATTTAATACGCAATTTACGGGGGAAAGTACTATGATGGACACATCACCATTTTTTAATTATTAAATTACATGTATAACGAAGTAGAAGCCTCCACAATACAAAATTTCTTAAGTATTACATATGTTCGAAAGCGTAAACGCCATCTAACGCCCATTAGCTCAATTAGCATCGTCAATAGCTGGCAAACTAAACGTTTGTATACAGCAACTGCTTGTCCAAAACAGGGCTTTATTTTATGGAATACAAATATCAAGAATATGAATTTGTGTTCAGTATTCATTCACCGGATAACTATATACGCGTTTCAGGCTTCAACGCCATCATCAGTATAGTCCTGAACCAGTGCATTTTACATATGTTGGAAAGCGTAAACGCCATCTAATGCCTATTAGCTTAGGTAGGATAGTAAATAGTTGGCCAAATAAATAAATGCATGAATACTGAACACAAATTCATATTCTTGATATAGGGAAAGTATTGTTTTCACGAACAAAATTCATAGATAAAATTCCCTATATCTGGTTTCTCTTGGGACGAATATAACGATACATTTACGAAAGAAAGTCAGAATAAAAATAACGTGCTATTTTAAGCATCGATGCGTATTGAATAAAATTCGAAGCACACGTTTCAAAAAATATGTGTAACTTTTACACTCTTATAAAGTCGTTCCTTTTCTCAACGCACACATCACATTTACACCCCGTCAGCCCCTATATATATGCAAAGAATTTCACGGACAATGTAGACCTAATAAATCCCTTAATACGCAATAATCCATAAAACTGTCACATCCACGCTCAATACATCAACCTTTTTTTTCTTCTGTCAACGAAAAAAAATAAAGAAAAGAGAAAACTCTCACCTTATGTTCCCTTTATTCGTGCTATACTTGATGTGGTTGCAGAGTGCTTCAAACATACCGCTGGTAGTCGTCACATATCGACAGTCGAACACCTGAAAGGAGACCCTCGTTAAATATTTAACACGCACGCTCATAAAACATTTAAAAGAGGAGATGATCGAGTTATCCCGCGAAAATCCTTTTTTTTTCCTCTTCCCAATATCCACATATGGTGCATAAACGTGCATGCAAGGGTTATAAAGCATAGACCTATGATATCATGTATGAAAAACACGTATGAAGGAGATTCGAGTTTGAGGATGAAAAGAATGAAAAGACTTATCTGAAATTTAAATCATATAGTGGGTTTTGTTTCTTTAATGAAACGCCCGGCGACCCGTTTGTGATGAATAAATGAGGAGTGTGTGTTACCTAGTGTGAATTTCTAATTGGCGTTTAACGTTTGGATGTTAGGAGGGATTTTAATTGAGCTGAGTTATGTTGGCTCGTTTGGAAATTAATTATCCTATTTGTATTAAGAGGAAGGGTTGTAAAATTTAATTGTGTATAACTAGTGTACGTGAAGAAATTGGAGAGGTTTATGTATAAATTTGAAATTCTTACATTTTAATACTGGATGATTTAAATTAAATTTCAAAAACAATTGGTTTGTTTCACTTATTTATATTTTCTCCGACTAGTTTCGACCATTGGTCATCTTCAAGGAGGAATGTACACAAAATATCTAAACAACAATATACGAGGGCAATCCAGGTAGTGACAGACGTTTTGGCCTAGCGCGACTGTTGGCGCCACTGGCGCCACCATCTTGGATACAGATTTTTTCTACACCTAGTACGCAACCAGCCGTGGTGACTAGAGACTCGTGCATATTGTACATTTTATACAGTGGCGTTTTAAAATGAGCGGTGCAATTAAAAATCCCGCCAGTTGTGAAGTGCGTGGTGTGATAAGGTTTTTGTTTGTGAAAAATTACAAACTTATTGAAATTTATCGCCAGATTTGTGATGTGTACGGCAATGGAATAATGAGTAAAAGCCGAGTGAGGCAGTGGTGCATTGATTTTAAAAATGGACGAACCAATGTTCACGATGAGGATCGCAGTGGTAGGCCTAGTCTTGTGAGTGATGAATTGTTGGTAAAAATTGATGAAAAAATCCGTAAAAATCGATTACGGAACTCTCGGAACATTTTCCCCAAATTTCACGGAGTTTAGTTCATGAAATCGTAGTTGGTAAACTTGGATACCACAAATTTTGTGCCAGGTGGATTCCGAAAATCCTTACGGAAGACCACAAAACCAAAAGACTTGCTGCAGCACTGACATTTTTGGAAGAGTACGACAAAATTGGAAACCATGTTTTCGATCGTTTCGTAACTGGTGACGAGACTTGGGTACAGTACGTTACCTGCGAAACAAAACGGCAGTCGATGCAATGGGATCACACGCATTCGCCCCAGAAACCAAGGAAGTGTCAGACGCTGTCAGCAAGAAAAATCATGGCTTCTGTGTTTTGGATACTCAGGGAGTGATTTTGGTTGATTTTCTTGAACGTGGTCAAACAATAAATTCAGAGAGGTATTGCGAAACACTCCGAAAATTAAGACGCGCGATACAAAACAAGCGTCGAAAACTTAACGAGAAAATTTTGTTTCTCCATGACAACGCTCGTCCACACACAGCCAATCGTACTCAAAAGCTCTTGCTTGATTTTGGATGGGAAATTCTCAGTCATCCGCCATACAGCCCGGATTTGGCCCCGAGCGATTACCATCTGTTCCCAAAGATGAAGACGTGGCTCGGTAGGCAACGCTTTGACACTGACGCTCAAATCCATGCTGGTGTGAACCAGTGGTTGAACTCGCAGGCGGCAGATTTCTACAAAGAGGGCATTGGACATCTTGTAAAACGATTTGATAAATGCCTTAACTTATATGGCGATTACGTCGAAAAATAGCCTAAGAGTTTACCTTCAAAATGTATATAATAAAAATTAGTTTTTTCACTTTGTTTATCTTTTATTTAAAAACGTCTGTCACTTTGTGGATTGCCCTCGTATATACAAAATCAAACTATCATAAAACATCAGGTAATACATTTCTTACATTTTTGTGTTTGCAAGTAGTTAAAAAAATTGTTAAGTGTTCATCAGTAATATTCCTTTTTAAATTAAAACAAATAGTTCATACCTTAAAAATTAAACTTCGAATTCTTTGAAGAAATCACCAAATGCAATGTATGATGGTTTTAAGTAAAAAATATATTTCCGAATTTTCTTTAAACTGTTCATGATTTGCAAATAAGGTCATCGATCCATCGTACCTGCAACGTGTTTCAAGAATTATCTCTCATCAGCACAGCTTTATCGTTCACTCTAAACAATTCGCCATGGCAATGCAAAATTGCAAATTCTAAACTAGTATTATATTTAATTATAAATGATAAAAATATTTTCAGAATTTTCTAATAAACAACCGTAATACTATATTTAAGAACGTCTTTGCATATTTTTATATTAAACTATAATATTATAATGATTGTTGTAAATATGTCTGTAGATTAAATTGTAATTACGAAACGTGATGTATTTGGTGGTCATTTTCAGCTTTAACCGAAGCCCTTTTAGTATCAGGTGTTTCCGGGAAATAACTCGTTACTGCTTTAAGTGGGTGATATAAATAAAACCCAGCTGTACCTTTATTATTCTCCCCCATTTAGAAATAAAGAAAACACGCTTCGATTGTTGTTTAATAATATTTGTGTACCGAACAAAAAAAAAACAATCATATGCCCGAAAAAGCCTAATTTATTATAGGTACATACGAACGTTACAAACAACAAATTTTTAGGTTATTTCGCATTGATGAGAAACAACTTAAAGAGACTTGATAAAACATAATTAAATATTTAAAAAACTCGAATAAATCAAGTGGTTTCATTTTAATTTAAGCTCTACATTATGTTTAATTAAATTAAAATGAAACCACTTGATTTATTTCAGTTTTTTAAATATTTAATCATGTTTGAGCAAGTCTCTTTTATTTGTTAGCATTATTAAATGCTAAATGTTTTTATTTATTATGATTATTCAAGGGCATAACTGTAATTAAACATATTTTCCCGGCGCATTCACTATAAATGTAACGTGTCAAAATTTACTTTTACCTACGCCCTCTCTAGTAACCACATCATACCACACTGTCATCTTGACAAATATGATTGACATTACGTACACATGCACGTAATAGCTTTGACAAGTACATTACGTGCTGAGAGCTGAACAGATTGTTTACCGTACAACCAAATGACATTTCTTTGGTGTACACGGAGTTTTTCTTTAAAGTATACGTATTCCAAATTCAGCTTATTTTCTTCAAATTTTTAGTTATTCGTTGTTTTATTTCAAGAGTTCAATTTGAAGCTTTAAACGAGTGTTTTCCACTCCCAGACTAAGCATGAAGTAAAATTTCGAGTTTAGAAAAGCCCCGTGAAAATTTGTAGAGGGTCGCGCAGCGACCCGAGACACATTTTCAGGGCTTTTCTAAACTCGAAATTTTACTTCATGCGCTACGCGTATAAAACACTAAAATATTGTGAACTCTATGTATATTTGAACCTCACTTGAAATCAGTGTTTTATACGCGTGGCGCATGAAGTAAAATTTCGAGTTTAGAAAAGCCCAGAAAATTTGTCTCGGGTCGCTGCGTGACCCTCGACAAATTTTCACGGGGCTTTTCTAAACTCGAAATTTTACTTCATGCTTAGTCTGGGAGTGGAAAACACTTCCTTAGAACTTCAAATTGAACTATTTTAAAAAACTATGAATGTCGAAACATTTACAGCTTCTGCATTTGGTTTTTACATAAATTTCACAATATTTTAGAGTTTTATATGCGTAACGCATGAAGTAAAATTTCGAGTTTAGAAAAGCCCAGAAAATTGTTTTTTTAATATAGTTCAATTTTAAACTTTAAACGAGTGTTTTCTACTCCCAGACTAAGCATGAAGTAAAATTTCGAGTTTAGAAAAGCCCCGTGAAAATTTGTCGAGGGTCGCGCAGCGACCCGAGACAAATTTTCTGGGCTTTTCTAAACTCGAAATTTTACTTCATGCGCCACGCGTATAAAACACTAAAATATTGTGAACTCTATGTATATTTGAACCTCACTTGATATCAGTGTTTTATACGCGTGGCGCAAGAAGTAAAATTTCGAGTATAGAATAGCCCAGAAAATTTGTCTCGGGTCGCTGCGCGACTCTCGACAAATTTTCACGGGGCTTTTCTAAACTCGAAATTTTACTTCATGCTTAGTCTGGGAGTGGAAAACACTTGCATAGAACTTCAAATTGAACTATTTTAAAAACTATGAATGTCGAAACATTTACAGCTTATGCATTTGGTTGTTACATAAATTTCACATAATTTTAGTGTTTTATATGCGTGACGCATGAAGTAAAATTTAGAGTTTAGCAAAGCCCAGAAAATTGTTTTTTTTAATATAGTTCAATTTTAAACTTTAAACGAGTGTTTTTCACTCCCAGACTAAGCATGAAGTAAAATTTCGAGTTTAGAAAAGCCCCGTGAAAATTTGTCGAGGGTCGCGCAGCGACCCGAGACAAATTTTCACGGGGCTTTCTTAAACTCGAAATTTTACTTCATGCGCCACCCGTATAAAACACTAAAATATTGTGAACTCTATGTATATTTAAACCTTACTTGAAATCAGTGTTGTACACGCGTGGCGCATGAAGTAAAATTTCGAGTTTAGAAAAGCCCAGAAAATTTGTCTCGGGTCGCTGCGCGACCCTCGACAAATTTTCACGGGGCTTTTCTAAACTCGAAATTTTACTTCATACTTAGTCCGGCAGTGGAAAACAGTCGTTTAAGGCTTCAAATTAAATTAATTTAATAACCAACGAAGTTCGGAAAATGTACAGTTTTATTCCTTGTATATTGATCAAGTAGTAATTTGGTGTCATGGAACTATTAAAAATTATTACAATAGATAAGTTGTTCTTTCATGCTCATTGTTTATTTTGTTAGGGCGTAGGTAAAGTATCGTACGTTTCTCGAGTGGTATGGCAATAACATACTCGCGGAATACTGCACTCGCCGCTGCGCGGCTCGTGCGCAACATATCTGCTGGTATGTAATATGCTGCATCCCACTCTCGTTATGTAATATACTATTACACTAATGTTGCACAAGTATAATGATAATTAAAAACCATCAATACAAAAAATAATCTAAATAGATACACCTATTATTTTGAATGAAATAATATCATATTAATAAAATAAAGATAAACCTTAATGATAAATTAAAACGTTACATCATCTGCATAAATCTTTAATTTGGTTTGCGTTCACTTTGTGGTACATCCTTATAACAATTTAAATAAAACAGATAACTTTGTTTTACCACTTTTATTTTACTTAGTTCACTTAGTTTGATAATGACTAGCTTGTACTCAAAACTATAGTCAGTGAAAAGTAAAATAAAAGTGGTAAAACAAAGTGAAGTGTTTTATTTAAATCTGTATAAATATTTATCAGCGATTAATAGTAAAAACCATGGTAGCACAGGCAAAACAACAGACGTAGGAGGATTTTGGAACAAAAATGGAAAAAGACTGCAAAACTAACCAGAAACTGCTTTACAAAGTATTGAAGAATCTGAAAAAAAGCAAACAGCACGACTTAAAAACGATTAAAAGAAAAGACAGCCGAATACTAACAGAAGAATGGAAAGAATACTTTTCTGAATTACTAGATAATAAACAACAAGCTAAACACGTGAATACAGAATTGGTAGAGCAGACAGACGAAGAAAAAGAAGAAGGCATTAAAATCGAAGAAGTAATAGAAGAAATAAAATCAGCGAAGAGAGGAAAATCAGCAGGACACGATAAGACTACAGCAGAGATGGCAAAAGGACTTGGCAGAAATGGTACGGCTATACTAAAAGATATCTATAACAAATGCTGAGTCACAGGAAACGTGCCTGCCGATTGAAAGGTAGGAATCATAGTACCAATATTTAAGAAAGGTGACTCTAGAGACTGCAAAATCTACAGGGGAATTACCCTACTAAGTATTGTGTCAAAAATATACGAGCAAATACTGGAAAAAAGACTAAAGAAGACAATAGAAAGACAACTTGCAGAACAACAGAGCGGTTTTAGAAAAGGACGTAGTGCCCAGGATCACATTTTCCCAATAAAACAAATAATAGATGAAACGAAACTGAAAGAGGGAAAAGCATACATAGCATTCTTAGACCTAGAGAAAGCTTTCGACAAAGTAGCACAAGAACAAATATGGGACAGTTTAAGACAAAGGGGTATCAAGACAAAATTAAGAAGGGCAATTGAAAGTCTGTATGATAACAACAGCAGCTATGTAAGGAGAGATAACCGACAATCCAAAAAATTCCATATCAACGAAGGCCTTAGACAGGGAGGTGAAATGAGTCCAGCACTATTTATTATAATTATGGATGATATCCCACAAGAAACGAAAAATCATGTGAAAACAGTACATATAGGATTTAATAAACTAAACCCAGTAGGAATATCTGAATGCGCGTTTGCTGATGACGTGATGATATGCGCACCCAGAGAAGAAGACCTGAAGGCAAGTCTAATGATATGGGGAAAAGAACTTCGAAAAAGAAACCTAAACGTCAACATCAGTAAAACAAAGGTAATGGTTGTAGGACAGGACAACAGACAAATAAATTTAGATATAAACAACCAAGAACTAGAGCAAGTCGATCAATTCAAGTACCTCGAAGTGACAATAGAAAGAAACGGGAACATGGAACAAGAAATAGACGAAAGAATTAACTCCGCCACTAGAATTTTCTTTGCGTTAAGCAACTCATTCATCGGCAATAAAAACATCAGTAGAAAAACAAAAATAACAGTATACAAAACAGTATTCAGACTAATACTAACCTATGGGAGTGAATCATAGGTTCTCACAAACAGACAGAAGAGCAAGATACAGGCCGTTGATATGAAGTTAGTGAGAAGAGTGAAAGGTATAACCAAGAGAGACAGAATTAGAAATGAGGCAGTCCGAGAAGAATTAGGGGTACCATCTATAGCAGATAACATAGAATTGATCCAACTCAAATGGCAAAAGGACTTGGCAGAAATCTTGGACATTTATGCAGGATGAGTGATAGAAGACAGGTGAAAAACATCTGGCAGGCGAAGGAAGGAATAAAGAAAAAGAGAGGAACACCAACAAAAACCTGGAACGACCAAACGACAGCAATCCTGAAGAAAAGAAATGTAAAATGGAATGAAGTGGAGAAGATGGCAAGAAATAAAGGAGGGTGGTCCAAATTTGTGTACGCAGGAGATAAATAGAAAAGAGACTATTAAAATCACAATAATCACAATCCTGTATATAATATATATCAATGATATATTAGAACTAAATATAACAGGAATGCCATTTATATACGCCGATGACACGTGCATCATATATACCGGAAACGACGAAAAGAAAATAGAACGAAAAATAAATGAAGACTTAAAAATTTTAGAAAAATGGTTCTACAATAATCTGCTAACAATAAACGAAGAAAAAACCACGTTCATGATCTTCAATCCCAAAAAAACAACCTGTAAAAATAACGATTAGAATAAATGGAAAGTACATTAAACAAATCAATAACACTGAATACTTGAGCCTTAATATTAATATGAATTTAAAGTGGGATAATCACATAAATACAATTTTGAAAAAAAACTCGACAACAATATGGAAAATAAGAAAATATATACCCGAAAACAGAAAGAGAGCAGTATACCACGCCCTATTTACTTCCCACATTAATTACCTCTTCAATATATGGGGAAATACAACCGCCAAAAACATTCAGAAGCTACAACGTCAACAAAACAAAGCACTGAAAATACTGTACATACTAAATAAAAGAACAAGAACGCAAAAACTATTCGAAATCACGAAAGAACTAGATATAAAAAAACTAATAACTTACAATAACCTATTACTTATATACAAAATACTTAATAAAAACAAGGATCAAAATAAAACCCAACAAACAAATACACAGTTATAAAACCAGAAGAAAATCAGACCTCAGAACCGATAAATTCAACACCAAAAATACACGCAAAACTTGACGACAGACACGATAAACATTTTCAACAAACTTCCAAAATACGTAAAATCTCTAAAATTTATTCCATTCAAAATAAAAATAAAAAACCTACTAATAAATAACGAAATAAACTGAGATTTTCGCGGGCGTAACATGTATCACTGTTTCTTCGGGTTTGGTCTTGCGTATTTTCTTGGCTCTGGTCAATTTTGATAGGTATTCCTGACGATGATGACTGCGACGTCATCGAAACGTCGAATTAAAAATAAAATGGACCAGAGCCAAGAAAATACGCGGGACCAAACCCGAAGAAACAGTGATACATATATATATATATATATATATATATATATATATATATATATATATATATAACTGGCTGGAGTTTTTTTGGGCTGCTTTCTCGCGTTAATTGATTTATTTGCGCTCTTCGTGTCGGCAGCATCACTTCTGCCATCCTCAGGAGCTATTGTATACTGAGTGATAGATGTCACGTTCACTGTCAGTGATATATAAATATTTATTAATAAAAGATGTTAATGCATATATCTTGTAAACATTATTTTCATTATAAAACCATTGATAATGTCCGAAATGTATCTGGTAAACGATACATTTGTGAAGAAAGGTTAAAAGTGTTTTATATCAAATTCTTTTTAGAGTTGAATATAAAAGGATTTGCCGCAAGAAAATAATGCATTTCTAAAGAATTAAATTTCTATTCATATTTTTAAGTAATCAACAAAGATAAAAATAATCACAAAGATATATGTATCTGTTAAATTTCTCCTTAGAATTACCACATATTTCGACTGGCATAATGCAGCCAAAAGATTGACTTACCAGACAGATTCATTATCGGCGGGTTGTGTGACTTCTTGTTAATTTTGGCTTAATTGAGCATTCACCAATTAACATGTGCTCGAGTTGAGAGGAAGCCCCCACAGAAAATATGTCCACATATATCGCATATTAATGGCGCCAATCACGGTCACAGCACATATGTGCATCTATTATATAACAAGTGGCGAAACGTGCCGTTCCTCACCGTATATATTATAGAAATTGCGGAATGAATCGTTGAAACACCATCTGTTACAACAACCATATACTCTAATAATATACTGATAACTTGGAGAAACGTATTTAAATAATTTAAAAAGGAAGATATTTAGCAATATAATTCAATATCTGTCGGGGAATTAGATCGAGTAGTTGTTTCAATAAATATTTGGAGACTTGTCTCAATAAGACAAACATTTTGCAGAAAGCCGATATTAATTTTAATTCGTTTTTATATTTTGATATTTAACTTGTTACAGTTTTAAATTACATTACACAATTATTATCGATTGGTTGCATTTATTGTTTTGAAGAGTTTTGAATTTTGAACAAGTTATAATAAAGTTCCAAGAGAGGATAAAAGAACACCTAACTAGCATTTAACAAAATAAAACCAACTCCACATACTCTAACCACCTCATAGAAGAAAAACACCATTTCGATGAAAACTTCAAAGTCCTACATCAAGAAAGAAAAGGCCGGAAACTCAACATAATGGATTCCATGGAAATTAATAAAAGAAAAAACACGGGACATCTTCTTAACGACCAAACGGACTTAACAAATTCGCCCCTCTTAAATATTAATTTTTTTGAAAAAACCCACCCCCCATAAACACTGACCCGACAAATGTTATTGATCATTTCTTCTCCTGAAGAAGCCATAGTGTGGCAAAACAATTGTAGCGAATGCACAATATATATTTGAAAATGTTAAAATTGTTTTATTTATACAAAAGTGAATAATAAAGTATTTACTTTTTAGTTTTTATTTATAAATCCTTCTATCAAATCTTCATATTAATTTATGAGTTTATAAATGTAATTAATTGGGCAGCTTGGTGGTGTAGTGGTTAGAGTGTTGTACTGCCACGCCACGGACCGGGGTTCAAATACCGGCCTAACAAGTTGTCTGCATTTATATAGGTTAGGATAAAAATGTCTTCTAGGATATGACGTTAAATGCATGCAGGACCCGTGTACTGCCTGGATGTTGCGTGCACCTTAAACATCCCTACCGGTGGGTTGAAACTCCCACCGGGTTCGGTAAAATTCCCGGATAGCTGTAGACCTAATCTCCGGCGTCATGATTGGCCTTAGCAGCGGAAATAGATGACGTAAAACCCAAAATAAAAAAAATGTAATTAAACACAAAAATTAATATGAAGATGATTAAGCATAAAGTATATGTTTCGACAACACACTTCGACATTCCTGTAAGTTTACTGTTTATTTTATTTTAATATTTTTTGTATTGAAAGTCTAAAGCATAGCTATACTGTTGAGGGATAAATCTCGAAACGCTTCTATAGATGGCTTAAGACAATTAAAATTCATTCCCTATAATTTTCAAATTGTTTCAATTTCCTTTTGTTTCATTTAGTTTGGTTAGAGAATAATTTGACCTGATGTTGCATTTTGCATATAAATTATGCATAGAACAGCAGTGCTGTCGTGTAACTCGAATATTCATTGTATAATTCAATATCTGTCGGGGTATTAGCTCGAGAAGTAGTTGTTTCAATGAATATTTGGACAAACATTTTGCAGAAAGTCGATATTAATTTTAATTCGTTTTTATATTTTGTAAAGTATATATTATAAGCTTTTCTAAAATCGAAATATTTACTTCATGCGCCACGCGTATAATCAGTGATTTAATGTGATGTTAAAAATATACTGTTTAGATACGTAAACTGCAATTTATACTATACATTATAGCAAGTGTTCATTTAAAAACCCGATCGAGAAGGGGTGGTTTTTTTATAGAAAGAAATGGAACGAAAAAGTGAAGTCGCAGCTTAATTTACGTTTTGTAAAACCTGACATAAATATCAGATTGTGTTAATCAATAGCTCATTAATTTGCCTTGTTTTTATAGTTGTGTTGTTTCTTCTTTTTTCGTGTGAGTGGGCATTAAAATACCGAATAAAATAAAAAACGTTTATAAAACTAGACGAGCGAAGGAGCGACTGACAAATTTACGTACGACCTACTTTACAATGTTTTGAGAATTTCATAGCCAACTCGATCGGGTTTTTAACTGAACACCGGATATACAGAGAGTTTTATATAACACCGAACATTTTCATAACGAGAATATTTCTTTTAAGTATACACATGCATACGTTGTACATTTTCCGACGCTCGGTTTACTAAGAGAATTCAATTTGAAGCTTTAAGCAAGTGTTTTCCACTCCCAGGCTAAGCATGAAGTAAAATTTCGAGTTTAGAAAAGCCTGAAAATTTGGTTTGGTCGCGTAGCGCGAAGCGCGGAGCGGCCAAACCAAATTTTCAGGCTTTTCTAAACTCGAAATTTTACTTCATGTGCCAACGGTACAAAACACTGATTCAATGTAAAGTTTAGCGGTGTGTTTTTAGCTTCGTTATATGTGAGTGTTTTGTACCGGTGGGGCATGAAGTAAAATTTCGAGTTTAGAAAAGCCTGAAAATTTGGTTTGGCCGCTCCGCGCTTCGCGCTACGCGACCAAACCAAATTTTCAGGCTTTTCTAAACTCGAAATTTTACTTCATGCTTAGCCCGGGAGTAGAAAACACTCGTTTAAAGTTCTAATTGAATTCTCTTAATAAACCGAGCGTCGGTAAATGTACAACGAAATGCATATGTATACTTAAAATCTCGTTGATTGTTAAGACACTTATTTTTTGAAAATCCATTATCACCAAACGCGACCAAACCAAATTTTCAGGCTTTTCTAAACTCGAAATTTTACTTCATGCTAAGCCTGGGAATGGAAAACACTCGTTTAAAGTTCTAATTGAATTCTCTTAATAAACCGAGCGTAGATAAATGTACAACGAAATGCATATGTATACTTAAAATCTCGTTGATTGT
Organism: Philonthus cognatus; assembly: GCA_932526585.2. Taxonomy (NCBI): domain Eukaryota; kingdom Metazoa; phylum Arthropoda; class Insecta; order Coleoptera; family Staphylinidae; genus Philonthus; species Philonthus cognatus. The sequence continues at coordinate 172,994,305 of OW052241.1, forward strand.
TAAGGCATTAATTTTTTGAAAATCCATTATCACTTAATATAATAGCAGACTATTTATAGTCTGTATACTTGAAAGAAATATTCTCGTTATGAAAATGTTCGGTGTTACATAAAACTCCCCGTATGTGTTTTTGTATCGTATGTTTTACAAATAAAAAACTCTTGAGTGAGATGATTTGATCTTTTTTTTAAATTTAAGTTGGATACACGCTTTATGAATTGACATATAAAACGACAGACATAACAATTATAATATATAATCTCAGAGTTGCTAACTTAGAATATTTTCATTGGCAGTCTAGAGGTTATTTTTTATTGAACATACGATATAATATTATTACTATTATCTCACGTTAATAAATTATAAAAACGTTAATTTCGCCTAACAGAAGTTTACGTGTTTACATTTTTTGCAGTGAATAAATTCAACCCTTTCTTCGGATGATCCGTCTTAGCAAGCAATTGGTGAAGGACGTCTAGTTGGACGCACACATGCTTGTAAAGATTTATAGGCGCACAGAAAGAGAAATGCCGAGGGCGAATCTCCTTTCAGCTTTTGACTTTTTGCTGCAGCATTTGAATCTAAAGTAAACTCTGGCCCCCATTGACGTCCGGATTTTCTATCATTAACCTGAACGTTCCGACATGCGGTGTGCCCTCTAATGTGCATTCTCCTTCAAACTGTCGAATCACAAATCCTTTATTCGATTCGTGCCCTAGTCTCTTTTTTCCCAAAAGGTTCCTTCTTGCACATTTAGAATTAGAAAATAATGGAATAATTGGAAAATCTGTTATACAGGGTATTTCTTAATTAATGCGAAAGATTTTAAAAGGTGATTGTTAGGATTAGACGAGGAATTTTTATGACTTTAAAAATTCTCGTCCGTTTAACGAAATAGGATATTTCATTCACCCCCAGTGGAGGAGAAGTACGGACAATGGCGCAGTGGCTAATTTATGCTTAAACACGGATTTGCTTGACCAGTTCATAGAAAAATGTGCACCCTTGCACGCCTTGGGACGAACGGGATAGTTCCTGTTTTTCTACCTGACTGCAACGATGCCAAATCTCCACCCTGGAGGAAACGAAGACGTTTTTGCCCCCCACTTTTAAATACTCCCTCCATTTTTGTATATTTTCTTCTATATATTTTTCTTGTAAAAATTCATTATGTTTTTAGACCTGTAAGCGTTAGGTTGATTTTGAATACACGAGTTGTTTAGAAGTTATTATTTTATTCGGTGACATTCATTTATTTCGGTCGTTACAAACAGTTACCTTACAAGTAACATAAGTCGCGAAAGCTACAAAATTTACAGTGATTTTTTAGTAAAAATTAAGGGAAGTCTTATATTTAAGTATTTGTTTAAAACCCCTTTCTCTACAAGTTACAGAAAATGCCATTCTTCAATAAAGTTTTATTTAGTTGTGCAACATGTTTTCAGCCCATACGTAATTGACATCAGCCTCCTTGATTTTTTTTAACAAATAATAACCAATATCTGAGTTTACTTTTAACTTTGAGTCTTTTCATTTTTAAAATCACATAATCTTACACTAAATCAAAATATTTAATATATTGCTTTAGCATACTGCTTCAGCAGTGTCTTAATTGATGCGAAAGATTTTAAAGCGTGATTTTTCAACAATAGTTGCGGGAGCTCCGTCTTTGGTTTAATTTTGTGTTCAAAACTCCTTTCTCTACAAGTTACAGAAAATGCCATTCTTCAATAAAGTTTTATTTAAACTGTTCACTATGGAGGCTTCTACTTCGTTATACATCATTATTTATACAAATATATATATATATATCAGACTCAAGGAGCATCTTAGCTCTTTTCGGCTTAATTTGATTGATAAGTCGTCATTCGCTAGACATATGATTGAAAACAATCATACTTTTGGCAAGGATGTACCGTCAATAATACATTTAGCCGAGAAGGGTCGTAAGATGGACCTCCTGGAGTCTCTGGAAATTCACAGAGCACGCGCTAATCCGGAAATTTCCGTAATAAACGACCAGCTTGACCTAATATACACCCCCATTTTTAAAGCCGTTTCGTAATCGTAATTTTTTCGTATATATACCTGACGAATTGTTTGTTTTAAATTACTTTATGTTTGATAATGACAAGTTAAAGTTGTCGAAACTATAGTCACAATAAAATCCTCAGTTATACAAACAAAGTTAATTGTCTTATTTGTGTAAGTTTTATTTAGTTGTGCAACATGTTTTAAGCCCATGCGTATTTGACATCAGCCTCCTTGATTTTTTTAACAAATAATAACCAATATATGAGTTTACTTTTTACTTTGAGTCTTTTCATTTTTAAAATCGCATAATCTTACACTAAATCAAAATACTTAATATATTGCTTTAGCATACTGCTTCAGCAGTGTGTTAGTTGATGCGATAGATTTTAAAGCGTGATTTTTCAACAAAAGTTGCGGAAGGTCTTTGGTTTAATTTTGTGTTCAAAACTCCTTTCTCTACAAATAACAGAAAATGCCATTCTTCAATAAAGTCTTATTTAGTTGTGCAACATGTTTTCCGTCCATACGTATAAAACTCTCTAAAAATTTGAGAAAATAGTATGATTTCCTTTGAAATCAGCCTACTTGATTTTTCTTAACAAATAATAACTAATGTTCTGAGCTTACTTTTTACTATAATTTCGACAGGAAATACAAAGTGATGATCCCGCAGAGGGAAGATTGGGAAAAGGGCCCACCTACCAACGCGGAATCAAACTGATATACTGACGGCTCGAAGACAGAGGAAGGAGTCGGAGCCGGAATATACAGCACAAAATCGGAGACAAAGATTTCAGTCAGTCTGGCGAGGGACACCACCGTGTTCCAAACAGAGGCGATCGCGGTCCACCTCTGCATTGGAGAAATAGCAAAGCAAGACAACAAAAGTCAATCAGTAGCTATTTTCTCGGACAGGCAAGCGCTGCTAAGGGCACTAAGCACCACACAGGTCGACTCCAAGCTAGTGTGGGATTGTGTAAGCGCTCTCAACGAAATGGGCGGTAGCAAAAAAGTGACAAAGGTATGGGTCCCAGGACACAAGGGTCACCAAGGGAACAAAAAAGCAGACGAACTGGCCAAACAAGGCTCGTCAAGCACATTCATTGGCCCGGAACCCTCCTGCGGTATCGCAAAAACCACAGTCAGACAATCCATAAAAAAATGGACGGAGACACAAACTCAAACCTGGTGGACGAACACACCAGGGCAGAGGCAGGCGAAACAGTTCCTCAAAAAACAATCGCCGGGTTTCACGACCGATCTTCTCAACCAAGAGAGAAATACGGTTAAAGCTATAGTACGTCTACTGACAGGACACTGTAGGCTCAACAAACACATGAGCAAAATAGGCCTGGCAGAGGATACAATATGTAGATTCTGCCAGGAAGAAGAGGAGGAACCTCTCCACATCCTGTGCCAATGTGAAGACCTAGCGCGGGTTAGATACCTAAAGCTGGGCAACACTAAACCAAGCGCAGAGAGCTACACCAAAGGCTCACTGTCAGGGTTAATAGGGCTAATCAAAGAAGCGAAGCTCGAGCACGTCGTCTAGGATAATAGGGATCCACAATAGATCTGAAAAGGTCGCGGTGGTACAGGCCAATGAGGCCACCCCTACGAATATCTAATCTAATCTAATCTTACTTTTTACATTGAGTGTTTTCTCTTTTAAAATCGCATAATCTTACACTAAATCAAAATTCTTAATATACTGCTTCAGCAGTGTGTTTCAAACTTTACGATACTTCAGTGTTTTACACGCGTGGCGCATGAAGTAAAATTTCGAGTTTAGAAAAGCCTGAAAATTTGGTTTAGCCGCTCCGCGCTTCGCGCTACGCGACTAAACCAAATTTTCAGGCTTTTCTAAACTCGAAATTTTACTTCATGCTTACCCTGGGAGTGGAAAACACTTGTTTAAAGATTCAAATTAAACAATTTTATATAAACAACGAACGACTGAGAATTTACAAAGTACACTTCAGGATATGTAAAGTATACTTAATAAAAAAAAATCCCTGAACATCATTTCATTACAGCTGAAAAAATATAACTTCACTGAAATGTTTCTGCGGTATTGATGAATCAATCACAATGCACTAAGCTTAGAACCGTATCCAATTGTATTTGCACTTGTCTTGTAAAAACATCAGCTATAAATCAAAATCCTTTCCATGCGGAAATATCTATGAAAGGAATAATCTGCGATACATGTCAAAGACGAAAATAAAAAGAGAATGTTATTTCTGTTAAAACTTTAGATTGGGAATTTCTAGAATTAATTACAGTCGCTAACTTTTTTAAACTTGACATCTTTGAAAGAGAGACGTGTTTTATCTGATTTACTGACTGGTTTAAGGTTTCTAATCCCATCTAATACACGTTCACAATTATTTTTTAGAGAAACTTTTTTAAACTTGACATCTTTGAAAGAGAGACGTGTTTTATCTGATTTGGGAATTATTTTCAAAATAGTAAACGGCCTAATGTACTGCAATGAATTACTGACTGGTTTAAGGTTTCTAATCCCATCTAATACACGTTCACAATTATTTTTTAGAGAAACAGTTCATCGTAACAACTACACAAGCAATAATGCACTTTGTCGTATGACAAAATTATGCAATTTGGTTTGTGTATCACCACATTTGGAGCTGTACGGTATATGTTTTAAATCATTTATGAAACGATTAAAGCTGATTGATCCATCTTTATACAACCATGTTTAATTGTTTTTGTCTACAGGGCTTGGGAGTATATTGTATTAATTATATCGAATATGTATGTTTATGCAGGGTGTCCCCGAATGGTCTGCACAACGCTCTACCACATATTCTCTGAAACAAAATAAGACGATTTAACTAAACTTATCTCTACCCAAAAGTGGTTCCTAAGCCATCTACGAGGCCTCAAAATTTTATTTTTTTTCATTATTTTTCAAATATTTTTATTTTGGAATTAGGTAAGAAAACCTAATTTAGCACATTTAATTACATTGATACCATGCACTTTTTGCGATATGTTTCTTTATCCTACGTTTAAAGTAAGTGGTCAAACTAGGACCATCGACTTCTTAAGATACCTAAATCTTTTTATTCAACATCAAATCATAAGGAATACTTTTTTCTGCAAGAGCATTCAATTTTACGTATTTTTTGTCTCTTATAAAATTTTGCTATTTTCCCCACAAAAAAAATATTTTTATTTGTCAAAACAACAAAGAAATAAAATTCGAAAAAAAACTAATTCTTTATTTAGAAAAATAGAAATTGAGACACCTGTGAAATTCAGTTATCGGTGATTTTGTGACAACGTCAGTCATGTACTCAATTAATGAATTAACTGATATTGTTTTAGTTTTTGGGTTTTGTGAAGGTAATGGCCGCAAATGTGTAAGAGTGTACAGTGAAAGATTTCCAAATCGCCGAATACCAAACCATCAAACATTTGCTTCCGTAGAAAGGCGACTTCGAGAAACTGGCCGCTTAGAATACTCTGCGAGGGATTGTGGTAGAAGACGCACTGTACGAACTGTGGATGTTGAAGAAGAGATTTTAGAACGGATAGATGAAGATCCATCTAAAAGTACCCGACGTTTAGGTGCTGAACTAGGCGTATCTAAAAATGTTGTGCATAAGGTGTTTAAAGAGCAACTGCTATACCCATATCACATTCAAAAAGTTCAAGAGCTAATGCCTCAGGATCACGATAAGCGACTTCAGTTTTGCCAATTTATTGTTAATAACCAAATTGACAATTTGAATTTCGCCAAGACAATTTTGTTTACAGACGAAGCGTGTTTTACCCGAAGAGGTATAACAAATCTTAAAAATGAGCATGTTTATTCCGAAGATAATCCACATGCAACTAAAACCATGCATTTCCAACGGCAATTTAAAATAAATGTTTGGGCCGGTATAGTAATAGTATATTACATTACAAGTGTGGTAAACAGCATATTACGTGCGAGTGTAGAGTTAAACAGGAGCCGCGCAGCGGCGAGTGTGTTAACTCCATGAGCACGTAATATGCCTACCACACGCGTATTGTACATAGTTTTACCTGCAACCACCTATATAGTTTTCATGCGAACACCAAATATAGTAATGTAGATTTACCTGCAACCACATAAGAAAACAGTGTTTTCTTAACCACCTTACTGATCTAGAAAACACTGTCATAATCACGCGATTGTTGTAACAAAAAAATGACAAACGTCAGTTTTGAAAAGTCATCGTACAAGTGCGATACGTTATTCAGGTAATGTCTGATTCAAGCGACTGTGAATTAACGCCTCCGGATGTGGCCGCACGTGCCAAAGCGATTAATGATATGCAGTTACCCGAAAAATCGCGGGCGCGGTACATAAAATGTTATACCAAATTTATGGAATGGCTCAGCTCGAGAAAGATTAAATCCTTTACTGAAAATGTGCTTGTGGTATATTTTGATGATCTCAGCAAAACACTAGGACCAGCATCACTTTGGAGTTGTTACTCAATGCTAAAAACCACGATTAACAACAAAATCAAGTGGACATATCAAAATATTTGAATTTAAAAGCACTTTTGAAAAGAAAAATGCATCATCACAAACGAAAAACATCAAGTTTTTCAGAACCAGAACACATTAGAAATTTCATTGCTTATGCGCCGGATAGTAAATTTTTGTTAACAAAAGTAAGTATTTAGACCAATCTAGAAACTTTGAATAATTAGCTTAAAATTGTAGGTGCTACTAATTATGGGTATTAGCGGCGCTTGCCGAAAAATTGAATTGAGGAATTTATACCCTAAAGACGTAGAAGATACTGGAAACCACTTGATAGTAAAATTGTTGGACACAAAAACAAAAATTGATCGGACTTTTGTAGTGACCGGCAACCAATACTGTATAATTAAAAAGTATATGAGTCTTCGTCCTCCCCAAGCAAATTTAAAAAATTTGCCATTTTTTATCAATTACCAAAATGAAAAGTGTACCCTGCAACCCGTTGGAATCAATAAAATCGGGCTTGTACCTAGCTTAGTAGCGACATATCTAAATTTGCCAGATGCTAAGTCGTTCACAGGACACAGTTACAGACGCTCGTCAGCAACTATTTTTGCGAACGCCGGTGGTGACTTACTCCAACTAAAACAACACGGCGGATGGCAGTCCTCAAAGGTAGCTGAGTCTTACGTACATGAATCTATAAGCAGTAAATTGCAATTTCAAAAAAAAATTATGCAGCTATTGATCCCATTCTGCTTAGTGACGATCAACCTTCCACTTCACATGGCCCTAGAAGAACAACTGCGCAAACTCCTGAAATTGCAAGCAACAGAGAAAACTATGAAAACGAACACATGGAAACAGCTATTGAGCCTGCGGTAATTTGTGATAAACAACCTTACATTTCACAAGCACCTGAAGTCAGAAGCAATGCAGAAAGCAATGAAAACCAACATATTGCAGTTAATACACAAAACTCAATGCGAAATGGTAGCTTTTCTTTTAATAACTGTTCTGTAGTTATAAATAATCATTATCATTATAATAACTAGTTTGCACAAAATAATATGAAAATAGATAAAAATAAAACTTTTTGCCAGTTGCTACTTAAATCTACATTACTATATTTCGTGTTCGCATGAAAACTATATAGGTGGTTGCAGGTAAAACTATGTACAATACGCGTGTGGTATGCATATTACGTGCTCGTGGAGTTAACACACTTGCCGCTGCGCGGCTCGTGTTTAACTCTACACTCGCACGTAATATGCTGTTTACCACACTTGTAATGTAATATACTATATTGTAGGACCAGTCATTTTACCACAAAATTTAAACGGAGAACAGTACTTACAACGTCTTCAGGAATTGCCAGTCTTACTGGAGGATGTGCCGCTTTTACTTAGGCGTGATATGTGGTTTATGCATGATGGGGCTCCACCTCATTTCACTTTACCAGTGCGTACTTTTTTAAACCAAAAGTATCCCGGTAAATGGATTGGGAGAGGCAATGACGCATCAGTGCCTTGGCCTCCACGTTCCCCGGATATCACCCCAATGGATTTTTTTTGTGGGGAACTATTAAATCTATTGTTTATGGTAAGCCCATAAATACGCACGACAAATTATGGGCGCGAATACAGAATGCGTTTCAAACAGTTAAAAACAATGTTGGTGTTTTACAACGTGTCCATTTTAATTTTTTGCGACGTGTAAATTGTTGTATTGCTGAAAATGGCAATCAGTTTGAACATTTGTTGTGAAACTAATAAATTTGTGTTTATTGTTAGGTACCTATCTTTATTTCTACTTTCTTAATTGTTTTGAGAAGCAAAATATTGTTCATAATTTTATTACTATTTTATGACAAATAACAATATTTTTTTTGTGGGGAAAATAGCAAAATTTTATAAGAGACAAAAAATACGTAAAATTGAATGATCTTGCAGAAAAAAAAATCCTTATGATTTGACCTGTTGAATAAAAATATTTAGGTATCTTAAGAAGTCGATGGTCCTAGTTTGACCACTTACTTTAAACGTAGGATAAAGAAACATATCGCAAAAAGTGCATGGTATCAATGTAATTAAATGTGCCAAATTAGGTTTTCTTACCTAAGTCCAAAATAAAAGTATTTGAAAAATAATGAAAAAAAAAATAATATCTTTGAGGCCTCGTAGATGGCTTAGGAACCACTTTTGGATAGAGATAAGTTTAGTTAAATCGTCTTATTTTGTTTCAGAGAATATGTGGTAGAGCGTTGTACAGACCATTCGGGGACACCCTGTATATTAATTGTTTATTATATATTATAAGTGTGTAAAATTATAATTGAAATAATGTAAAATGGTATATTCCGTAAATAAAGTATTATTATTATTATTAAAACTAATGTCGTTTTATTTATAGACTATTTATCAATAATTGAAACTTTTATGAACGCACTAATTAATATTTCGCAAAATAAGAGATATTTGTTTCAAATAAACTAAGAAGTTTAACCCATTACTGCACAATTACTTTAATTTTGCAAAGGCATTATTTCATGATGTTAAAACTGTCAATGAATACGGGAAAAATAATTTAAAAAAATTTCCAAGTAACAAAACCTGTTTATAGATAAAACTTACTTACTTTTCCACGCTCTATCCAAACCAGTAATAAAAAATAAGGGTTCGCATTTAAAATTTCAAAGCTACCCCCTCCCTAGCCCCCTTGAGGTGAATTTTCTTACAGAATTGGATGTCCCCCTCCATATCGTTTCTCCCAACTGTGTTCTTCTTTTTCAATTAAATATATAAAAAAACTTAGTCTGTGAAGTTCTTTTTTCTTCATGAATAAAAAACTAATTACTATTAAAAAATTAAATGATTAATATTAACAAATAAAAAAACAAATATTGGGAAATGACTCAACATTGTTCATCTGCCTGATGAAGCCACTATGTGGCAAAAGAATTGTTGCAGTGTCAATCAATAAACAGTGAAATCTTAACCAAGTGTTAATGTAGTTGTATGAGTTACGTGAAGGTGTTAAGTCACTTAATTAAACACAGTTATATTCCTTTCTTACTGATGATAAACAAGATATGGAAGGAAGCTAAAATACCAAGCGAATGGACAAAAAACACTATAGTACCCATATTTAAAACAGGAGATAAATTATTGTGCTCCAACTACAGAGGCATAACTTTAATAAACACCATAATAAAGTTAATGGAACAATTAATAAGTAACCGTCTGAGAAACAAACTAGAAAACACATGGGCGGAACAACAATGCGGTTTTAGAGTTGGCCGCAGTATCCAAGACCATATATTCATCATACAGCAAATAACAGATAAGGCAAACAAAGAGAATAGAAAAATATACCTAGGGTTTATCGATCTAGAAAAAGCCTTTGATAAAGTTAATCGAAAGAAACTGTGGGAAATTCTTACCATGAGAGGTATAAACACAAATCTGATTAGACTTATAAAGAACATATATGAGACAAGCACAAGTGCAATTATATAGAATGGACAGTACTCAGAATATTTCAAAACATACACGGGTCTACGGCAAGGTGGTAGTCTGAGCCCCACTCTTTTTATCATTTATATGAATGAAATAATAAAAGAATGCGAAAGCAGAGAAAAAAAAAATATCATGTGGGATTCAGACATCTACAGAGAATACAAATATCAGAAGGTGCGTTTGCAGACGACGTTGTTGTTATTGCCGGTACAGAAAAAGATCTACAACAAAACCTACTGATATGGAACGAAATACATGAGAAATACAAAATGAAGATCAACAAAACTAAGACTAAAGTCATGACAATAGGAGACGAAGAAGAACAAATAAATATATACATAGAAGGCGACAAACTTGAACAAGTGAAATCATATAAATATCTCGGAGTACAGATAAGTAACAACGGAAAATATGACCTTGAACTGAACATAAGAATAGAAAAAACGACTAAACTATATTATAAAATGAAACAGAACTTTATAGACAATAAACAAATATCGAAATCGACTAAGCTTAAAGTATTCCAATCCATATACCGACCTATTCTCACATTTGGTTGTGAAACGTGGATACTGGACAATAAATTAAAAAGCAGAATACAAGCATTAAAGATGAAATATTTGAAAAGAGTTAAGGGAGTATCCAAACTTGACAGAATACGGAACGAAATAATCAGAAATTACTTGAATACCTTGCCAGTTTTAGAGTACATCGAGAGAAGACAGCTCGGATGGTGGGGCCATCTGCACCGACTAAATCCAGCAAGAGTAACTAGACAGATATGGGAAGCGCGAATATACAAAAACAGAAAAAGGGGAAGACCTAGACGATCATGGAACAGCGCTATAGAGAAGATCTTGGAAGACCGAGGAACATCATGGACAGAGGCCAAAGAATGGACAAAACACAGGAAAAATTGGACAAATTTTGTATGCAGAACATAACAACAGAATTATTACAAAGAATCACATAACTATTTATAATTAAGAAATGTTATTTTGTTATATACAACTTTATTTTTATAATTATTTTTAGAATTAATATGTTAATTTTCACATTTCACACTCTTTATGGGTAGACGGGGTTTTTGATAATAAATGTTAACAGTTAGCTATTGATAATGGGTACTTAGTGCCCGAAATGTACATCTAGCAAGAAAAATAAAAGTAAAGAAAGGAATATAACTGTGTTTAATTAAGTGACTTAACTAAGTGTGTTATTTAGTAAAAGTGTTGATAAGAAATTTTAGCAAGTAGCAGCCTCAACTATTAAATTATCGAATTTATAATGTTAATATTTTGTGAAAAATGTGTTATCCGTTAATAAATAAATAAAAAATGTAAATTTATATGAACCTTCTTAAAATCTCAGAAATTGGGATCAAATACAAAAAAAAACAGAAAAACACATTTAGATACTATTCCCAAATTTATTGAATCAATCATTAGAGTGAATTACAAATTAATCCAATCAAATCCACAGAAACAACAGTTTAGGCTGCTAAAAGGGATAGGGCTCTCGTTTTTGACGGACAAGGGATAATTAGACTCATCGTGTGGCGAAGAGGGGGAGGGGGAGGAGAGCTGAGGGTGCAAAATTAAGACCGGCCACGTGAGAAAGGATACCACCGAAGGCCATAATCTAATCTTTCTGCGCCTTTCTGTCGAATACAAATGGAGCGAATCGCGCTGAAGGGGATTATCTCTTCTTTTTTTTACTCCGGGGGCCAACTTTGGACCTGAGGCACGTACTTCCTTTGCCACTCGTGTCCGTACATACGAGTGCATCGCCGCTTATTTCATTTTAATTAAAGCAAAGGGGAAATTGTATAAATTGTATAGATACAAGGAATGTTCTGAATACTCGTATTCGATTTGGCGAATATTCGCTTACTTTTCTATGTTCGTATTTGTATTCTTGTTCGCTAAATAATCAGGCTTTCTATTTCTTGAACGTAAGTCAATAATGTTCAAGTTGTAGCTTTAAATGAGTGTTTTCCACTCCCAGACTAAGCATGAAGTAAAATTTCGAGTTTAGAAAAGCCCTGTGAAAATTTGTCGAGGGTCGCGCAGCGACCCGAGACAAATTTTCTACGCGGGGCTTTTCTAAACTCGAAATTTTACTTCATGCGCCACGCGTATTAAACACTGATTTCATTTGAAGTTCTCAATATGTTACGAAAGCAGTATGCTAAAGACGTTATTTTGAACTTCACTTAAAACTATTGTTTTATACGCGTGGCGCATGAAGTAAAATTTCGAGTTTAGAAAAGCCCCGTGAAAATTTGTCTCGGGCTTTTCTAAACTCGAAATTTTACTTCATGCTTAGTCTGGGAGTGGAAAACAATCGTTAAAAGCTTCAAAATGAACTCTTAAAAAAAACAATGATCTAATGATTTAAAGAAAATAATAAAATAATTTCTTTTAGGTACACATACGCCTAAGCTGTACATTTTCCGACATTCGTTGTTTTTTTAAATAAGTTCTATTTAAATGTTTAAACGAGTGTTTTGCACTCCCAGACTAAGCATGAAATAAAATTTCGAGTTTAGAAAAGCCCCGTGAAAATTTGTCGAGGGTCGCGCAGCGACCCGAGACAAATTTTCACGGGGCTTTTCTAAACTCGAAATTTTACTTCATGCGCCACGCGTATTAAACACTGATTTCATTTGAAGTTCTCAATATGTTACGAAAGCAGTATGCTAAAGACGTTATTTTGAACTTCACTTAAAACCATTGTTTTATACGCGTGGCGCATGAAGTAAAATTTCGAGTTTAGAAAAGCCCCGTAAAAATTTGTCTCGGGTCGCTGCGCGACCCTCGACAAATTTTCTACTCGGGGCTTTTCTAAACTCGAAATTTTACTTCATGCTTAGTCTGGGAGTAGAAAACACTCGTTAAAAGCTTCAAAATGAACTCTTAAAAAGAACAATGATCTAATGATTTAAAGAAAATAATAAAATAATTTCTTTTAGGTACACATACGCCTAAGCTGTACATTTTCCGATATTCGTTGTTTTTTAAATAAGTTCTATTTAAATGTTTAAACGAGTGATTTTCACTCCCAGACTAAGCATGAAGTAAAATTTCGAGTTTAGAAAAGCCCCGTGAAAATTTGTCGAGGGTCGCGCAGCGACCCGAGACAAATTTTCACGGGGCTTTTCTAAACTCGAAATTTTACTTCATGCGCCACGCGTATAAAACACTGGTTTTAAGTGAAGCTTAAAATATACGTCTTTAGCATACTGCTTTAGTAACATATTGTAAACTTCACATGAAATCAGTGTTTAATACGCGTGGCGCATAAAGTAAAATTTCGAGTTTAGAAAAGCCCCGTGAAAATTTGTCTCGGGTCGCTGCGCGACCCTCGACAAATTTTCTACTCGGGGCTTTTCTAAACTCGAAATTTTACTTCATGCTTAGTCTGGGAGTGGAAAATACTCGTTTAAAGCTTCAACTTAAACATTGTTGACTTATGTTTAAAAAATACAAAGTCTGATTATTCGGTGAAAACCAAACCAAATTTTCAGACCTTTCTAAACTCGAAATTTTACTTCATGCTTAGTTTGGGAATGGAAAACACTCGTTTAAAGCTTCAAATTAGACTCTTTTAAAAAACAACGAATATCTGAAGATTTGCAGCATAAATTTTAATTGCACATGTATACTTAAAACAAAAACATGTGCAGTTTTTGTCAATCATAGTTGTAGTAATTATTATTTCAATCAATTGTTCTAAAATAGAGATTCATTTATGTTTTAATTCTTGAATATTAGTTGAACATTATTTAGTGAAGTCTTCAAACTTTTCACTTGTGAAGAAATACGCAATATTTTTTTTTGCGAGATATAAACTAATTTTTCTGTTTTTTTTTTTGTACAGGGTGACCCATTTTGAATTATCCACTGGAATATCTCGACAAATATGCATCGAACAAAAATTTAATGGTTTCGAGGGGGCCATCCCATCTAATGAAATTTTCTTCACCCGCGCCCCTTGGAAAGTGGAGGTGAAAGAAAAAGGGAGGCAACTTTGATATCTTAAATAGGAACCCCTACTTCTATTTCAGATTCGGATTCTACACCAAAAATTATGTAGGTTTTATTAACGATTTTTTTTTAATTCTTGATAGATGGTGCTGTAATCGCAAAAATGAAAATACTTGAAAAAAACAGCCTTTACGGAGACCGTAAGTCCTTATATGAAAAAAAAGTATATAAATCTTGAAATGTGTGTGCGCAGAAGTGGTTTCAGTGATTATTTGTGGATGGGTAATTGTAAAGTACAGGACACGATATATCTTCTCACTTGGTTTTTATTATTCTATATGTTACTATGGTAATTACATGATATATTTATAACACATAAATAAAATCAGTCGGCGGTGACACTCATCGTCCATTTCCAACACCTCCTCTCGATGTTGTGTCTTCGCAATCACTATTAGTTAAATCATACAAGCCTAGTCCATCAATACAATTTCTATGAGCTGTTCCAGACAATGCTTTTGTCATAACGTCTGCGATCATATCTTTTGTTGGTAAATACTGAAGATGAATTTCTCCGTTTTCTACTGCTTCACGAACGAAATGATGCCTCACGTCAATATGTTTTGTTCTAGAATGAAAAATTTGATTCACCGCTAGCTTTTGACTTCCTTGGTTGTCATTGAAGATGACGACCGGTTCATTAGAAATGCCAATTTCTTTTAAAATGTTTTTCAGGTACATGGCTTCCTTTGTTCCTTCGCTAAGTGCCATGTATTTCGCTTCTGTGCTGGATAGTGCAACTGTACGTTGTTTCCTAGCCTCCCAGCTAATTGTGGTTCCTGCTAATTTAAAAACGTAACCAGTGTAAGATCTTCTATCGTTTAAGCACCCAGCCCAGTCTGCGTCGACGTACCCAGTCAGTTTGTTTTCATTTCGACTGAACTTTAATCCAAAATTCTTTGTTCCCTTTAAATAACGTAAGACTCGTTTACCTGCATTCCAATGCTGTCTGTCATGGTTTACAGTGTACTGACTTAATGAACTTACTGCGTATCCAATGTCAGGACGCGTTGACGTTGCTAGATACATCAGGGATCCAATAAGGTTCTGGTAGGGAACTTCACCATTTTTGTATTTATTTTTTGCATCTGATGCTTTCAACTTATTGTTTACATCTAATGGAGTAATCGCTGGTTTACAATAAGTCATACCGAATTTTTCAAGAATGACCTCAATGTACTTCCTTTGCGACATTGTAATGTATCCATTTTTCATATCTTGATTAAATTCAATTCCCAAACAATAATGAATAGGACCAAGATCTTTCATTTCAAACTTCTTAGACAGACCAGATTTAAGCTTATGCATCCATTTTTCGTCTCTAGTGGCGATTATTATGTCGTCTACGTAAATGCCTACTATGGTTGGATTTTCACCTCCTCTGCTCGTGTATATACATGGATCTGCATGTAATGGTGTCAGGCCTAATTCTTTTAATTCAAGATCCAATCTTTTATACCATTGACGTCCGGACTGTTTTAATCCATACAACGCCTTCTTAATCCTACACACAGTTTCTTTACCGCTATCCAACTGTTTTAACTATTTCATTGAAGTTTCCAATATTGTGTCATTTGACTTCATCTTATTTCGTTTATTTTGATTAACATAATCATTCAGCATTTCTTTGAGTCCATCTGGAACTTCCATGTAGATTTCCTCTTCAATTTCTCCTTTTAGATATGCAGTAACAACATCCATTTGATGAACCATGAGATTCCATTTCGCTGCCAATGCCATTAAGATTCGTATAGAACTCGCGCGCACGACTGGAGCGAACGTTTCGTGGAAATCAATTCCGGGTGTTTGTGCATATCCTTTTGCAACTAATCTTGCTTTCCTCTTTTCAATGCTTCCGTCAGCTTTATACTTAGTTCGCAAAACCATTCTACTTCCAATAATTTTTCCGTTTATAGGATGTTCGACGATATCCCAAGTTTTACTTTTAATTTGAGCTTCAAATTCGGTCTTCAGGGCATCTTTCCACTGCTTTGCATCTTCACCTTTTATCGCTTCATCCACACTCTTTGGATCAATCCTAATAGCCAAATTTTCTACTTGATTTACCTCGTTTGCCTTTGGAACATCTTCTTTTTTCTGATTCTCTTCTGCAATGTGATGTTGCTCCTTGTATTGCTTCTTTGGTCTTTCGCGCTCCCCTGTTCGGATAATTCTTCGTCTTCCCCTTCCTCTTTCGGGTTGATAATTTTCTGGTTCTATTTTTTCCTCAATTGTTTCTTCTCTATTTTCGAAGATTTCATGATTTTCTGGAATTGCTGATTTATTATTTGATTGTGTCAGTTGAAAATCGACGGTTTCAACATTTTCCTCACAGTCAGGTTTCCATTCCAGCAATAAATCACCGAAAAGTCTATCATTATTTCCATTTAATGTCTCATCATTTCCTAAAAATTTTACATCTCGACTTATCACTACTTTCTTTTCTTCAGGAACCCATACTCGATAAGCTTTAGAAATGTCCGAATAACCCAAGAAGATACCATTTTTTTATTTTGATTGAAATTTTCCACGTTTTGCATCTTTGTTTAATACAAGACCTCGTTCACCAAACGTTCTAAAGTACGAAACATTTGGTCGTGTTTTATTCCATATCCAATCAGGAGTCTCTCCCTCCAGAGTTCTTGACTGACATCGATTTCTTGTATAGTTAGCTGTGTTTACTGCTTCAGCCCAAAATCCCGGTGACACGTTCGACTGCAACATGCAACATCTCGCCATTTCTACCAGAGTTTCTGTTTTTCCGTTCCGCTATATCATTTTGTTGGGGAGTATGTGGAACTGTCAATCTTCGTTTTATTCCATTGTTTATCAAGAAATTGTCGAATTGAAAATTACAGTATTCCTTACTATTATCCGATTGAAGGGCTCTTATTTTCTTACCTGTGTGGTTTTCTGCCATCTGCTTATACTTTTTGAATGCTTCAAAAACTTCGCTCTTTTTCCTCAGCATGTACACTTCCGACCAACGAGATTTATCGTCAATAAACGTTACAAAATATTTAGCACCGCCAATGGATTCGGTTCGCATCGGCCCACATACATCCGTATGTACAATTTCTAAAAGTTCCATTGTTCTGTCTGTAAGTCTTTTTGGAAATGATTTTTGTGCCTGCTTCTCTTTGATACAAATTTCGCAAAATGGTAGGGTAAATCATTTCCTAACTTAAGACCATTTACTGTTTTCTTACGTGCCATTTCCTTTAAATCACCAATGTTGAGGCGATTAAACTTCTCGTGCCATTCCATGAGCTTTGTCTCTTTCGTCAATAGTGCAACTCCAGCTGATTGAGTGTTGGCTTTCATAAAATACAAATTACCTTCTCTCCTTCCTACAGCTACAGTTTTCTGATGTCTATTCTTTATGTACGCACGTGTTTTTGTGAACGTCACTTCATTACCCTTATCAGTTATTTTTGCTACTGACACAAGGTTTGTGCGAAGATCGTGTATAAATAGCACATTCTTCAAATCTGCGTTCCGTTCTTGATTTCCGTTATACAACTTCATTTTTACATCTCCGGTGGCTTCAATCTGAGTAGTTCCTCTATTCGCTAACCTGAGCTGACCAGATATTGTCGAAAAATTTTGAATTAAATTCTTATTGGATGTCATGTGTGATATAGCTCCGCTATCCAAACACCATCCACTGTCGTCTGGTGAATCAGTTTCGTTTGATTTCAGAGCCAGGCTCGTTTCTTCAGTTTTTGAATTTTCCTTCGATTTGTACTTCCTATCCATCTTTGTGCGGCATTCGAACTTCCTATGGCCAATCTTGTTACACCTATGGCATTTAAAAGGAAAAGGTTTAAAATCATTCGGTTGATTGATTTTGTATTTTCTATTTTCAGCAAACATTCCGGTTTCAAGATTCCCGTCTTTAACCTTTTTGGCGTCAAATTCCTCCAGTATCTTTAGGCGCAGCGCTTCTGGATTTGGCAACTCGTCGCGTGATTCGATTGCACAATGAAAATTTTCAAAACTGTCAGGCAAATTAAATAACATTAAAATTGTTACGAGATCTACATTTAACTCTACGTCCATATCTGATAACTTATCTATGGTATCGAAGAAAGTGTCGTAATACGCCTTAATGTCTTCGCCTTCCATCATCTTATTTGTCATTAGATTTTTCAGTAATGTAACCTTTCGGGCAGGACCTCTTGATTGGTAAACAGATCTTAACTTTAACCAAACTTCACGGGATGTATTACAATTTTTCACCTGCTTGAGCTCACTAGGACTTATTGCGAGGATAAGATCTGACATAGCTTTCCTGTCCGCTTTGTCCCATTCCTTTGCAGTAGTTGCACTTCTATCTTCCTCGGTGACACAACCGGTCGAGTTGATGATCCATCCACAAAGTCCCACGTGTCATTTTTGACAAGAAGACATTTTACTTGCAATTTCCACGTATCATAATTATTTTTGTTGAGGAGTTCAATTCTCGCATAATTTCCGCTCATGTTTTCTCTTTTGAGTATACTCCTGTTAGTACCCTGGGCCCATAACCTCTTGAAATGTGTGTGCGCAGAAGTGGTTTCAGTGATTATTTGTGGATGGGTAATTGTAAAGTACAGGACACGATATATCTTTTCACTTGGTTTTTATTATTCTATATGTTACTATGGTAATTACATAATATATTTATAACACATAAATAAAATCAGTCGGCGGTGACACTCATCGTCCATGTCCAACAATAAAGTTTATTTCTAGGGTTTTCTAACACCTGATAGATGGCAATTCGATTTTTCCTTCAAAAGAAAAATATTTTTTTTATTGCTACCAAAATATGCCTTACTCTTCCTTACTCCTTCTACACACCGTAGGAGTAAGGAAGAGTAAGCCAACACACACCGTGTGTTATTTTTTAGTCAACAGGAAGTTTGTTTTTTTTTAGCGGGAAAGTTGAAGAAAATCATTTTGCCAGTAGCATTTTAGTCGAGATATTCCAGTGGAAAAAAAAATTTAAAAAATTAACCAATAAATATAAAAAATAAGAGTAACTATTTTTCGTCTCGTAAAACAAAATTATGCACAAGAAATTAACCAACTAATTAAAAAACTAATTTCTAATACTCTAATAATTAATTTAATAAATTTGGGAATAATACCTTAATGTGTTTTTCTGTTTATTTTTGTATTTGCTCCCAATTTCTAAGATTTAGTATACAGGGTGACCCATTTTAGTCACCCTGTATATTGAATCTTAGAAATTACCATCAAATACAAAAAAAAAACAGAAAAACACATTTAGATATTATTCCCAAATTTATTAAATTAATTATTAGAGTAAATTAGAAATTAATTTTTTAATTATTGGTTTATTTCTTACGCATTATTTTGTTCTGCGAGATGAAAAATATAAATATATTTTTTAATATTTACTGGTTAATTGCGTTGCATGTTCAAATGTTATTATAATTATTATTGTTTGTGTAATAATTTTAAATGAATTGAATCAAAATAGCATTTCATTTATGTGCTAATTCTTAAATGTTTTTCAAAATACCGTTTTAGTTATTTGTATTTGTATTCGTGTTTGCCAAATAATCAGGCTTTTCTGAACTCAAAATTTTACATCATGCTTAATCTGGGAGTGAAACGTAAATTTTAATCAAATAATTTAGCAGAAGAAATACATTTTTACAAACATAAATAAAAACAATATAACTTATCGTATTACTAGTAGAATTAATTACCTAATTTTTATGTTATTTACTTTACTTTCTTTGTTATGATTTTTGTAAAAAAGGCATTGCGATAAATAATAATTATTATTATAACTTATACCTAACATTTTATTAATACTACCGGGTGCTCCAAGACGTTTCGAATTATCTAAAAAATACTTAAAAATATAAATAATTCCAATTCAAAAATATTTGAATTCGAAAAAATAAGCTTACGCTTCTTAAGTTGTTTTATTAACTAAGACAGATCGTTTGCATTTTATACAAAAAGCATTTTCGTAATTTTATATATTATTCTTAAAAATATACAGGGTGGGGCATTTAACGTGTTTTTCGCAAATATTTCGAAACCAAAGCATTTTACGAAGAAATGACCTAATTCAAAAATAATCGTACAGAAGGAGGCCATAATTATGTAATAATGGTTTTCTCACAGGTGGCGCTGTTGTCGCTAAAACAATGTCAACTCATTTTTTTTTTAACGGGAACCCGTATATTTGATTTAAATTGAGATATATTGGCGAAAAACAAAGAGTGTGTTTCGAAACAGGCAGAAGCCTCTCTCCAGGTCGATCAAATCAATGTCCGATCTTGTAGGAAGCTTGATTTTTATTCAGTTAAAGAAATTATCCATAAAACATACAATATTGGTTAAATTCCAGTATTTTTTTATAAAGTTAAACGATACAATTCTTAATCGTGAAAATGTAAATGCTTTATATCATTTCTACGTGCTAACATTCTAAAAACAAGCGTTTCATTCTGAGCGACCAGAACATCTTTAATGTTTCACCCGTCTCGATTATAGCGCCATCTATCAGGCTGACAAAAAAATAGGTTGAGTAAATTTGTCTTATTTTTTTACGAGGAATTCAAAACTGCAATAAAAAATATCGGTTCTTATTAAAAAAAAACGAATTGACCTTGTTTTAGCTACAACAGCACCACCTGCGAGAAAACCAATAATACATAAGTACTATCATTTTTCAATCAGGTCATTTCTGAGTAAAATGCTTCGATTTCGAAATATTTGCGAAAAACACGTTATATGCCCCACCCTGTATTGGAAATATATTTGTATTTGAAAACTTTACAAACAATAGATGAGAATTGATGGGCTAAATAAAATACGCTGCGCATTTCTGAAAGATATTGGGATCAAGCGAGCTCCATCTCGCCTCGAAATTTGCATAATGTGGAAATTTGAGAAAAGCGCGAGAATGAATTAAGCCCCTCGAAGAAAAGTTTCGCGAGAGAGAAGGCTGAGTTAATTGGTTAATTAGCGCGGTGTTAAATGTTTTAATTAAGCGCAAGAAGTTTTTACCTGTAGCTTAGACCACTGGATTCTTCCGATGCACCTGACGGCATTTCTCCACGCCAGTTTCGCCCCGTAGATGAGCTCCGTGTTTGTCAGCTGGTAAGTTCCTGTCGATTTAATTTCCAAGTCCACCTGTTGTAATCTAGCCACGTGCGATGGACTGTTTAAACTGCAAAGAAATTGTTTTTAATTAAAATACTGATGAACATGAAGAGAGTGAAAAAGAGACAGAAGAAAAAAGTAATCATAGTAATCCACTCGTAATAGCTAGAAAACTGTGTTTGTTGTTTAAGCAAATAATATTTATTTTAATGTTTATTTACTAATTTGTGAAATACGTTAAACTATTGCAAAAGGGCACATCGTACAAGAAATAAACATCTAAAATTAAAATAAAATAGTGAAGGTAACGGAATTTAACTAGTTATATATCTAGAAAACTGTATTTAATTAAAATATTACAAACCTTTTAGCGAATAATAACAGCATAAAACTTTATTTGTACTTTATTTTTAAAATACAAAACAAATAATAAAACAATATAATTAGTTAACTTCTTAATCTCCTTAAGTGTTTTATTTATTTTCTTTAAATAGAACATGAACTTATCACACGTGATCTTTATCTTTATTTTTGTAATTTTGTTTTATATTATATATATATATATATATATATATATATATATATATATATATCATTTTAAGAATTTTTACTTTTGTAATATTACTCTGTAATCGCGATGTCCTGTTGGGTAATAAATATTATTATTATTATTAACGCGCAGCTCTTTGTCTAGCACGGGCAAAGGCTACTAGCAAATTTTCGCAAATTTTAAACGGTAATTTTTTGTATGCGCGAGGAAAGCACGAGGCTCAGTCAACTTAGCCCTCCGAAGTTCGACTTTTTTTAAAAAAAAACTATTGCGCTAGACGGGCCTTAGCTCACGCCATAAAAATTAGAGCTAGCGCCATTTAGAAAAGAAAGTTAAGGAGGTTTGAACTTTCAGAGGGCTAGTTTGTTGCTAGCTCCCCGAGTTTGGATTTTTTAAGTATTTTTACACTATTCAGATTCCTCAGAGCTAGCGCCACTAATTTAAAAGTTAGCGCCACCCCCACAACCCCAAAAAATGATAAAACATTTTTAACCCCAGCCCCCCAAAATAAGATTTTTTTAATAAAATTGAGTGGAAAATTTGCAAGGAGTGAAAACACAATTGTCAGTTACGCTACTGTCTTCTAGGCATCATCTTTTAAATAGCCAGTATCTATGAACATAAATAATGTAATTACAACGCTGAAATATTTTTCGGAAGCGGTATTTTATATGTCACACATAATTTTGCATTGAAATTCAGCCAGTAAATGGTAATACGCAAACAGGATCTTAAAGCTCTATCATCAAAATTTAGATGTGAAAATTGTTGTATCTGATTTTTTTGAGAGAATATTTTTTTCATATTCTGCTGGTGCTAGCTCTAAGCTATCTTTTCCACCCAATTTTATTAAAAATATCTCATTTCAGGGGGCTAGGGTTAGATTAGATTAGATATTCGTAGGGGTGGCCTCATTGGCCTGTACCACCGCGACCTTTGCATATCTATTGTGGATCGGGGGGCTAGGGTTACAAATGTTTTATCATTTTTTGGGGTTGTGGGGATGGCGCTAGCTTTTAAATTGGTGGCGCTAGCTCTGAGAAATCCAAAGAGTGTAAAAAAACTTGAAAAATCCAAACTCGGGGGGTTAGCATTTCTTGTCTAAATGGCACTAGCTCTAATTTTTGTGGCGCTAGTTGGCGCTAGATAAGGCCCATCTAGCACAATAGTTTTTTTTCAAAAACATCGAACTTCGAGGGAGCTAAGTTGACTGAGCCAAGGCATGAAAATAATTTGAATAGATATTTAATAGTGTTAGAGTATACTAGGTATATAGTTGGTTATGGTACTCTAAATAATTACGTAAAAAAAAGATGTTTGTTTCGTCGAAAAATCTCAAATTTAATAATCCTATAGGGGTATAATATAATCATTCATTTTTGGTGGATGCGCCGGGTGTAATTTTGAATATCACAATAAGAAAGCAAAACAACATTCAATTCTCAAATTAATCCAATCCATAAAAGTGCGGAAAATTTCACACCTAACACGAACAGCTCTTTTCACCCTTTCTATATTCGAATACAATACATGCCATTTCATCACCGACGCCGCATTTCACGCCTCTTTTATTTTGTGTGTTTTTGTTTTCTGATGTCTCTTTTTTGTTTCAGAGGGAAAACGATGTCTCTCTGTGTGTGTGTGTATGACGGTGTGTATATATGCTGGATAGACATAACGTTCAACATGCAAATTGGACCCTTCCTCACTCATTCGATCAATTGAAACGCGATTCTTTCCACTCTTGGAAATAGCGCACCCTTGATGGAATAAGAGAGGCTCATTGTTGTCTGATAGCTGATAAAGCAGGAATCGTCCCCGTTTCAATTCCACGTGTATTACAAGAAAGAGAATGGTAATATCTTTTAAATCTATTGAAATTAAGAACATTTCAATACAGCTATTTGAATGCTTTAAATTGTAAATTTTAATATAGGATGTCTTTTTGCTTACAAAATAATAATTTTTTTCAAATTTTAAAATATTTAAATATGTCTTATAACTATTTTTCACAATATTTTAGTTCTATAATTCGGGTCTATGTTAATTGCCTAGCAGCAGTTTCAATAAATGATGAAACACCATAACTTGAAACTAACACCTTTATTAAAAAACCAAAACTATGACCTTTTAAAAAAAACCTTTGTAATAATTGAAATAGAAAAACCATCTTCTATTGTAGTTAGAATTCGAATTTTTGAATTGTTGTCTAAATGACGCAGCATTTTCACATTAAGGAAATTGACATATTTACATATTTTTGTAACCAGGAAACTCATCACGTCCGTTTTAAACTATTATATATTTTGTGTGCTTAATTTGATTGCACAGAAGTGTACATTGATTTTAAAATATACATAAACATAAAACATTTAAATCATACACGTTACGCGTGTAAAACACTGGTTTTAAGTAAAGTATACGTCTTTAGCATACTGCTTTAGTAACATATTGTTACCAAAACAAATTTTCAAGCTTTTCTAAACTCGAAATTTCAAATGAATATTTGGAGAAGTGTCAACGAGACTAAATTTTTGCAGAAAGTCGATATTAATTTTAATTCGTTTTTATATATTCTTTAATAAAATCCATTGATGTTTTCAAAAATTTTCAGCTGATACATTTTTTAAAATATCAATGTTTTTAATTAAAAAATATAAATTCTAATTGAAATTAATATCGACTTTCTACAAAAATTTAGTCTGTTATTTGGTAAAATTCCATATCAATATTTTTAGTAAATAACTCACTTGGTTAACATTTTACTATTTATTATTTGATGCTGCAACAATTGTCAATTGCCACACAGGCAGATAAATGGTTTATCATTCATCTGCCTGATGAAGCCACTGTGAGGCGAAACAATTGTTGCAGTATCCACTAATAAATAGTGAAATCTTAACAAAGTGTGTTATTTACTAAAAGTATTTACATTTTTTTTTTTGTACATTTCTGAAATAATCCTTAAACGATTTTCTCATTTATCTCTTGATGAAGCATTTTGATATAATTAGTGGTTCATTTCTCCACCCAATTTTTTAAACTTTGTTCTTATTTCGAGTTTAGACATCGCGCCGAGTAAGGGTCAGTCCATGTATAAAGTGTGTAAACAGTGTAATATTAACATTAATGATACAAACGAAGTAGTTCCGTGTTTTATATGCGATTATACATACCATGTGTCGTGTGTTTCCAAAAGAACGGATATAATACCGGATAATAAAAACTACAAGTGGGATTGTGACCACTGTGTTGAAAACTATCCAAAACAACGTAAGTCTTTCAAACCGTCTACTGCAGTGGATGAAGGCTACACTAATATTGAAAGGAAAATAGATGGATTATATAACATAATAACATCAATGCAAAACGGAATATTAACCTTAAAATTGCAAAACAACAACAATATTGATTTATCGAAATCTGTAAATGATAGTCTAATCGATTCTATTCCTCAATTATCTCGAGAGGTGTCGCAGGAAAGTCAAAATATACAAAATACGAATAAATCAAAGGTCAATCCAAACAAAAAACCTACTTACATTGAGATGGCAAAAACCCCGTTTAATACGGGTACAATAAAAAAGGTAAACAATACTAACTCCAACCCAAATATATTATACAAACAAATAAATACGGAAAATTCACAAACCGAGGATAAAACAATTAATGAAAATAATGTAGCAGATGATTTTCAATTAGTTAAAAGAAAACACAGGAGGTCCAATTTAACAGTGCGTGGAAATGCACAAAATGTTCCATTCAGAGGTGTTTTAAAACATAATTATTTACACGTCTCCAGACTCGACCCTAAACTAACCGCTGAAGAATTACAACAATACTTAAGAATTACATACCCGCAAGTAAAATGTGAAAAATTAATATCAAAATTCCCAAATGAGTATACTTCTTTTAAAATTTCCGATACTTTGGAGAACATAGAAAAATAAAAACAACCAGACTCTTTGGGATTCACAGAATTTTATTTTCCTTTCCATCACTGTATTTATTATATCAAATTACTTTTATAATGTTAAAAATGCATTCATATTTTTGGCTTACAGATATTTTAAGAAATTTATATTTTATGATTTTATTCATTAATTGGTACATTTCAGGAACTGAGATTATTTATTGTAAATTGCACTTAATTTTATTATTATTTGCGTACCAATTTCATTACAGGGTTTAGGATGGTTTACAACTCCGACCCTAACATTATTTCATAAATCGTAACGGTGGTCAAAATCGACCAAACAAATATTGCTTGTATATACTTTGTACTTTTCCATTTCATCCCCTCTTGTTTATATTATGTACATACCACCTCCACTTCCCCCCCCCCCTTAGATTAAGATTTCATATTTGTAAAAATATTTTTGAAAAACATTCCAACTTTGTACTTTGATGAATATACACAACTTTTAATTAAATGCAACGAGTTTTACTCAATGTCCGAAATAAAATACAAACAGATTGTTAAACGAAATAATCAAACATTTTGTATTTAAAGCAGAACAGTGATACATTTACAACTGCACACACTTAACACAGACGTTTGGTCTACTGGAGTCTGTATCAATCCTTTTTTTCCGTGGCTACAGAAAAAACCAGGAATGACTTAAATATTTTGCATCAAAACATTCAATCGATTGGAAACTGTATAAATGAACTCTACAGCTGCATACAAGAAAACAAATGCCAAGTACTTTGTGTGTCAGAACACTGGCAATCCCAGGATCAGTTAAATTCGATTGCATTACATAATTATCAATTAATAACCAGTTACTGTCCCGAAGAAAATAGACATGGAGGGGTGGCTATATACAGGGTGAGTCGGGAGGAGCGCACCAAACTCTAGGGGTGTATTATACACGTGAAAATAATGTAAAAAAACTCATTTGTTCTCATCCGATTTTTATTTGTTTTCAAGTTATAGCATATTAACAAATAAAACAAGTTATTATACAAAAAAATTTTCTTAATTATAGCGTTCTTTCAACAAATGTTCAAAAATACCGCCATTGACTTCTAAACATTTTCTGCTTCGTCTACGAAGAGCGTTTGTTGCTCTCCTAATTGATTCATTTCTTTCTTCTTTTATATGGGCTGCAGTATTCTCAATTCGTCTAATTAGTGATTCCCGTGTGTCCACTTTTATTTTGTAGACTTCATTTTTCATCCAGCCCCATAAACAAAAATCTAGTGGTGTGAGGTCTGGAGATCTTGCAGGCCAATTAATAGGACCTCCACGACCAATCCAACGCCCTGGAAAACGTTCGTCCAAATGTTGCTTGACTTGACGAGCGACATGTGCAGGAGCTCCATCGTGCTGATAGTACATCTGCATTCTAATATTTATAGGAACATCTTCTAGCAGGCCTTGTAATTCATTTTGTAAAAAATTGAGGTAGTTGCCTCCTGTGAGACGATTCTCCAAAATAAAAGGGCCGATTAAATAACTGTCAACCATACCACACCACACGTTTACAGAAAACCGATGTTGAAAATTGCTTTCGACTGTTGCATGGGGATTTTCATCAGACCATACATGAGAGTTACGAGTGTTGTTAATGCCATCACGGGTAAATGTAGCTTCATCCGTAAAGAGTATACTCGATACATTACGATGATTATTATTTATCCACCGACAAAATTCCGTACGGTTAGCGTAATCCCCTAGTTGTAGGTGCTGTACTCTCTAAACGTGATAAGGATATAAGCCTTGCTCGTGTAGCGTGTTCATCACTCTTTTTTGTGGAATTGCCAATTGAGTGGCAATTCTCCGTGAGCTAGTAGTTGCATCTTCTTCTACTAGATGCAGAATATTTTCTACTTCTACAAAACCTTGTCGAGCAGCGCGCTCATATGTTATGTTAGCACTGGGAAGCTTACCAGTCTCGCACAATTTGTTGAAAACTCTAATAAATATGTTTTTATCAGGATGTCTTTGGTGTAGAAAACGTTCACGATATTCTTCAACAGCAGCTGTAGCATTTCCATTACAGAAACCATATACAAACACCATATTTGCATATTCTAAATTTGAATAAGTATGTGGCATTTTGCAACACTAACAATCACATTATTTCGAACTTAAACGTTCAGTTACTGTTCACCGTACACTGACAGTTCATCAAAACGTCAGAATTATCAAATGTTTATAAGCCTTGAACATGGCATACTTTGATAATGTTAAAATTCAGATAGAAGTGGAAAGCTAGATGAACATTTTTTATTACGCCATAACTTGAAAACAAATGAAAATCGGATAAGAACAAATGAGTTTTTTTACATTATTTTCACGTGTATAATACACTCCTACAGTTTGGTGCGCTCCTCCCGACTCACCCTGTATATGTCAAGTGATATCAAAAGCAAAAGCAGAAGAATTGAAGACATCGAATCGATTGCAGAATGTGCTGTGTTTGAATGTGCGGCTGCTACAATATATATAAGCGAAACACTAAAAATAATCATATCTGTAGTGTATCGTGCGCCTGGTACCGATATTTTGACATTTTTCAACAAATTAGACACTTAATTGAATATGCTTTCAAGACAAAATGGCAAATTCTTAATATTTGGTGATTTTAATATTGCTATTTTATCAAATTCAAAAGATTGTATACACTTTAAAGACGTTGTGGACTCTTATAACTGTCACCTACTTATACAAGAACCCACACGTGTAACATCGCATTCATCAACATGTATAGATAATGTAATTTCAAATAATTCTAACACGTTAAGTAGAGTTTTAAAAACGGGTATTTCAGATCATTTCGGTCAACTTATTTCAATTTAGACTAATGGCGGTGACTGCAATGAATTCAAATTAAAAAGGAAATATAACGAAAATACGATTAAATGTTTTCGCGAGTCACTAAAAATAATATGTTGGGATGACGTCTATAATGCGACATCTGTTGATGATAAATTTGAAAATTTCATAAATAAAGTTAATTTGTGTCACAATTCATGTTTTCAATTATATAGATGTCCAACTAATGGAAAGGGATGTAAACTAAATTTCAATACGCCAGACTTGATAAAAGCTAAGCAAGACATCCTCTTGTATGAAACACTAGCGGTATATTTTCCAGAAGTAAGAATACATTTAAAAGCGGCAAAGCAGCATTACAACATGCTTTTAAAACGACATTCCTAAAATATTACCAAAATATTATAACCAAATCGGATAACAAAGGAAAAACATCTTCGTCCATTATTCGAAGTTTAACTGGCGCAAAAGAGAAATGCAATTTACCATTTAAAAATTTAACACAAGTAGCAAACAGATTCAATGATTTATTTGTAAATTTAATTCCAATTCCCAATAACAATATTTTGCCTACTAGAAACTCGGAGAATAAACCATACACCATGTTTCTTCCCCTTACTGATGAGTTTGAGTTATTGGAAATTACTAAATCTATTAAAAATAAAAGAAGTCACGGATATGATGAAATTTCTTCATATCTTTTAAAAAATATTGTTGAGGATATTGCATCTCCACTTTGTGACATAATTAATGAAAGCTTCTCTAAAGGTATATTTCCTTCTCAACTAAAAATTGCTGTAGTAAAACCTCTACACAAAAAAGGTAAGGCTACCGATATTAATGACTACAGTCCGATCAGCATGTTATCGTCATTTTCAAAATTATTTGAGAAGTTGATGGAGAAGCGAATACTATCATTTATAAATAAACACGGTATCTTTTCCAATTGCCAACATGGTTTCGTGAAAGGCAAAAATATTAACACAGCTATATTTGAATTTATTAATATTGTAATTAAAGGCTTCGAAAATGGTGAAACAACTTGTGGTATGTTTTTGGATCTATTGAAAGCATTTGATAGTATTTCTCACGATCAACTACTGGATAAATTATATTCCTTTGGTTTTCGAGGAGTGGCATATAGTTGGCTTAGGTCATATCTTAAGGGTAGAATCCAGTATGTAGAGATTATTCAAAACTCAAAAAGAGTCAAGTCTGATGTTCAAAATATTTCCAGAGGGGTACCGCAGGGAAGTGTTTTTGGTCCACTCCTATTTAATATTTATATAAATGATATGTTTTCACTTAATAATGGACCAAATTACAGTATAATTAATTTTGCTGATGATACGAATTTAATCATACGGGGATCTGATTTTGTAGAGTTGAAGAAAAATGCTTCCAATATAATTAATTTGGTAAAAATGTGGTTTCAAAGCAACCAGTTGCATTTGAATGTTGACAAAATAAAGTGTATTATTTTTAAATTAAATGTAAGTTTCATAACTCCAAAATCTGTTGAAATTAATCACACTGAATATGAATTAGTTCCGGCTTTGAAATTTCTTGGAATTACAATTGATCAAAACTTAAAATGGTACCAGCATATTGATCAATTGTGTACAAAACTAGGAAAAGCTGTGTACATTTTGAGTCTTTGCTTCGTTTTGGAATTTTATTTTGGGGAAATTCAAGACACATTGGTCGTATTTTCGTTATGAAAAAAAGAGCACTAAGAATTATGCTTAATTTAAAACGAATCGAATCATGTAGACGAAAATTTACAAATGCGGGAATCCTAACAGTTACTGCCATATATACAGGAATGTTTGTTTTTCATGTATAAACATCGTAATGAATTCAGTAAATATAGGTTTACTCATGATCATCAAACAAGACACAGGGGTGATTTGAGATATCCTATATATAAATTCACGCGATCCCAGAAACGACCATTATATGCATCCTCAATGTTTTATAACCGTTTACCGATAGATATTAAAAATGAATCAAAATTAACTATTACTATTACTATTACTACTATTACTATTACTATATATTATATTTTTCTTAAATGTATTGTAAAATCACACTGTGTGTCGGCTCTCGTTTAAATTATTCCTTTTGGAATTAGCGCATTATTTATATAATAGTGCTATACATCAATCTGTGCGTAACAAAGCAGGCTTTATAATGAAGTAAGTCAAATTGAAATTAATATATTCTATAATGAGATATTTGATTTGTATTAGTTAATTTTCAATGCAAATACAGCCCGTCGTCTCATTTATTGCAATTTTTTGCTATGATTGTTTTTGTGCCATATCATTTTCAATCCAGGCTGATTTATGAATTAATAATTTTTATGACTCACTCGTCTGCTTGGTCGCATTTTGTGCGATTCAAGGTGATTTATTGATAACAGTATATTTTTAATTTCATTCATCTAAGACTCCTAGTGCTGTCTTTTGAATTTGTTGTTCCTGTGTTCTCTATTGTTTTACCTTCCGTGGTCTATTTATTCCAATTGTGATTAAGTCGCTGCGGTGGGCCGCGCTAGCGTGAAGTACGTTTTTATCCCTTACCACTATTCATTTAATTTAATCCCAACTCCTCAAAATGATGAATTGCGCATGTTGTAATGCCTTGTGCGAGACACATATGGTAGTTCCTTGTTGCATTTGTAAGAAGCCCTATCAATTTTCATGCGTTAATATTACGAAATCTGAAGCTCGAAAAATTAATACCAATTGTGGGTTATCTTGGAATTGCAAAGATTGCAGTGTATTAGGTAATGATCTCAGTGGCTTAAAATCTGCTATAGTCGCACTGCAAGCTGAAGTTAAGGCACTGAAGACTTCACCCCCAGCCTCGTTCAATGATATTATATCAGCTGAGAACATAATTCAAGAAATTCAAGACAGAGACAAGAGAAAACAACACCTAATTATATATGGACTACATGAAACTTGCGTGACGAAGGACAGTCAATTGACACGTGATTTAGAAGTAACACATCAAATTCTTACAACTTTGGAAATCAACCAAGATGACATAAAGCCTCTTAGGCTCGGAAAATATGATTCCAGTCGTCCTGTGAATGCCCGCCCTGTTAGGCTAAAGCTCTCAAAGGAATCATTTTTGGGGCTTGCTTTCCGTAATGTTCGCAAATTAAAAGAATCACAGCAGTTTAAGAATTTGAGTATATCTCGAGATCAGACACCTATGCAAAGAGAACTATATAGGGAAACTAAAATAGAACTACTACGGCGTACATCCGCTGGTGAGGCTAATTTGAGTTTAAAATATGTGCGAGGTACTCCGACCATCATTAACATAAACTCTCAAATCAATTCTCAAAAGAATGCGGAAAACTGATCTCGCCCGGAAAAACTCAACATCTTTATCTGTATTATCAAAATACCAGAGGACTTCGTTCAAAAACTCATGATTTCTTCAACAGCGTGTGTAATTCCTCATTTGACATTATGTTTTTAACAGAAACATGGTTGAATGATTCGGTTATTAACTCAGAACTTTTTACTGAAGATTATAAAATAGTGCGCCGTGATCGTGACTTTTCGTCTACACAAAGATCTACTGGTGGTGGTGTACTAATAGCTTTTAGCAATACTATAACAGTCGAACATGTTGATGTATCACACATTTATAATCAAGTTCCTATAATCGATTTTATTCTTTGTAAATGTGATAGTAATTCATTTATACTTTTTACTCTTGTTATCTATGTACCGCCTGACATATCCTCTAAAACACTTGACACATTTTTTGGACTCATTGAGAGTATAATGTGCGATAAACCATTATTAATTGTAGGCGATTTTAATATTCCATCTTTCAGCTGTGGAGCTTCGTCATTGTCTATCAACTCAAAAGACTACATTTTATCTCACTTCATTGATATTATGAAATTAAAGCAATTCAATACAATTAAAAACTCCAACAATAAGCTTCTTGACTTAGTTTTATGCAATTTTGATGGAATATTAGATATTAGATATTGCAGTAATTACTCCTGTATTTAAGCGTGGCGAATCAAATAATATAAAAAATTATAGACCTATTGCTATTCTCTCCAACTTCGCCAAGATTTTTGAACAAATTATTTATGACGTCATATATAGACATTCGAAACCTTATATATCTCCACATCAGCACGGCTTCATGTCGGGCCGGTCAACAACGACAAACTTAGCTATTATAACACAACACCTAAGTGAAGCTCTTGATTGTCGTAAGCAAGTTGATGTTATATATACGGATTTCACTCGCGCATTTGATACAATTAATCATCATATTTTGCTTCGTAAATTAGACATCTTTGGACTCTCTAGAGATTTTATAGGTTTTATTTCATCCTACCTCGATATGCGAAAAAATTATGTCTATTTTAACGGGTTCAAATCCTATGAATTTAATTCCCTTTCAGGTGTACCGCAAGGCTTTAATTTAGGTCCATTGCTGTTTAACATATTTATCAATGACTTAATTGTATCAATATCGTGTCCAATATTAGCATATGCTGATGATATTAAAATATATAACGTCATTAATGGTGAACATGATTGCATTGCATTGCAGCAGAACCTGGATACAATTTGCGAATGGTGTGACAATATACAGGTTGTCTCTTAACGTTAAGAAATGTATTACCGTTACATATACTAGAATAATGAACCCAATTTGTTTTAACTATTCCATACAAGAAAATATGTTAGTTCATGAACGTACATTTAAAGATCTTGGTGTTTTGTTTGACAATCGGTTATCGTTTTCTGAGCATATTTGCAATATTTCGTCATCAGCATTTAGGATGCTTGGCTTCTTAATGCGCACATCTAAGTATTTTTATGATGTGGAGTTACTTAAGGTTTTATACTATGCGTTAGTCAGAAGTCGCCTGGAATATGCCTCCATAATCTTTTATCCCCATTACACTAATCAGTCGCTAATGTTGGAACGAGTACAAAAAAGATTTTTAAAATTCTTAAATTACAAAATGACTGGTACATATCCTGATCATACTGTGGATTATAAATCATTATTACAAACCCATAATGTGACATCACTATCTGATCGACGCGAGCTTTTCAGCGGCACATTTATGTTTAAGTTGGTTAATAATATTATTGATTCGCCACAGTTACTCGCAATGGTTAAATTCAACGTTCCACGCTTGTCATCACGTCAGGATATTACATTTAATACCCCTATAGCCAGAACTAACATGTTATTAAAAGCACCGATCTCTCACATTTGTATAAACGGCAATAAACCTTTCGACGACATTTTTTGTAATGTTAAGAAATCATAATTATTATTATTTTTTTTGTATGTATAGTTATTGCATTCATTACTAGATTGATGCTACGTTGCTTTGATTGTTGTTTTATTTTAATTTTTCAATTTTTGTTTTAAATATTAATATTATTTTTTTTATGCAATCAATTTATTGTTAAGTGCGTTTATTTTTTGATAATACATTATATTTTATTTTTTATTTTTATATTTCTTCTATTTGTAATATTATTACTGTAGTTTTTTTATGCTATTATATTATTTTGATTTTGTCCTGTATTGGGTTTTTCCGTTTGGGCAATAAAGGCTATTATTATTATTATTATTATTATTATTTTTAAAATATCTTTAGTATGTGTATACAGAGTAACTAGTAATTGTTGACTTATTGATATAAGCTCAATACGTGAGTGGTTTGTTATACGTTTAGATCTGGTGCAACACATATTGCAAGGGTTGAAACCAATTTTCTTCCTACACAAGATTCACCCTCAGTAGAACAACTGCAATAACCTTCATATTAAAAGAACGTAACTCAATAATGTTCATGTCCCAATTACAGCATTTATGCTGTAAATCTTCAGATATTCATTGTTTTTTTTTAAAGTTAAATTCGAAGCTTCAAACGAGTGTTTTCCACTCCCAGACTAAGCATTAAGTAAAATTTCGAGTTTAGAAAAGCCCTGCGTAGAAAATTTGTCGAGGGTCGCGCAGCGACCCGAGACAAATTTTCACGGGGCTTTTCTAAACTCGAAATTTTACTTCACGCGCCACCCGTATAAAACACTGATTTCAAGTGAGATTCAAATATACATAAGTTTCACAATATTTTAGTGATTTATATGCGTGGCGCATGAAGTAAAATTTCGAGTTTAGAAAAGCCCAGAAAATTTGTCTCGGGTCGCTGCGCGACCCTCGACAAATTTTCACGGGGCTTTTCTAAACTCGAAATTTTACTTCATGCTTAGTCTGGGAGTGGAAAACCCTCGTTCAAAGCTTCAAATTGAACTATATTTCAAAACAATTTTCTGGACTCGAAATTTTACTTCATGCGTCACGCGTATAAAACACTCAAACATTGTGAAATTTACGTAAAAAACACATGTACAAGCTGTACATTTTTGGACATTCGTTGTTTTTTAAAATAGTTTATTTTTAAGCTTTGAGCGAGTGTTTTCCACTCCCGGACTAAGCATGAAGTAAAATTTCGAGTTTAGAAAAGTCTGAAAATTTGGTTTGGTCGCTCCGCGAAGCGGAGCGGCCAAACCAAATTTTCAGGCTTTTCTAAACTCGAAATTTTACTTCATGCGCCACGCGTATAAAACACTCATTTTAAGTGAAGTTCAAAATATACGTCTTTAGCATACTGCTTGAGTAACATATTATGAATTTCACATGAAATCAATGTTTAATACGCGTAGCGCATGAAGTAAAATTTCGAGTTTAGAAAAGTCTGAAAATTTGGTTTAGCTTTCCTAAACCCGAAATTTTAAATCATGCGCCACGCGGATAAAATCCTGGTTTTAAGTGAAGTTCAAAATATACGTCTTTAGTAAACAGCTATAGTAACATATTGTGAACTTCAAATGAAATCAGTGTTTAATACGCGTGGCGCATGAAGTAAAATTTCGAGTTTAGAAAAGCCTGAAAATTTGGTTTGGCCGCTCCGCGCTTCGCGCTACGCGACCAAACCAAATTTTCAGGCTTTTCTAAACTCGAAATTTTACTTCATGCTTAGTCTGGGAGTGGAAAACACTCGTTTGAATCTTCAAATTGAACTCTCTTAAAAAAACAAGGAATATCTGAAGATTAACAGCACAAAAGTACAATTGAGACATGTATACTTGAAAAGAAAACACGCGGAGTTTTTGTCAATCATAGTTATAGTAATTATTATTCCAATTAATTATTCTAAAATAGCGATTCATTTATGTGCTAATTCTTGAATATTATCTTTAATTAATTTCTCACTTAACCCGTTGTGAATCATTTTGGAATCTAATACTGGATGATTTAAATTAAATTTAAATTAAAACACTTGGTCTGTTTCACTTGGTTTGGTTGGTTTGTTTCACAAATAAGTGAAACAAACCAAGTGTTTTAATTTAAATTTAAATTTAATTTAAATCATCCAGTATTAGATTCTTGAATATTGGCTATTCTTTTGAATAATATCATTATACATTTCTCTGTAATTGGAAGTAATTCTGTTGAGAAATAAAGCATTATTATTATTATTATTATTATTATTATTATTATTATTATTATTATTGGTTGAACATTACTTAGTAAAGTCTTACAACTTTTCACTTGTAAAGAAATACGCAATACGCAAATTTTCTTCTGCGAGATATAAACTAATTTTACTGTTTTTTTTGTATATTTACTAATTAATTTTCTACGCAAAATTTTGCTCTTCGGGATGAAAAATAAATACTCTATTTTTTTTAAATTTCACTGGTTAATTCCGTTGTGTATGTTTAAATGTTATTCGTGTAATAATTTTAAATGAATTACATTAAAATAGCATTTCATTTGTGTGCTAATTCTTGAATGTTGATTAAAATACCTTTTTAGTTTATAGCACGTGTAATAACGCATCAATTTGATGTGTTATTTAAATTATGCAAATTGGATGATTTCATGAGTTAAACAAGTTCATTTTAACGTAAACTGTATAAACAAATAATTTAAGCTAGATAATTGATTGAGTTTTGATTACGAATTATAATTTAATCGCACCAAATTGTTTGAAGTCTGGTTAATTAAAATATCAGAAAAAAAATTCTAATGGGAATTGACTTTAATATTTATTACCGATATTTATTGTCAATTGGTACCACCAATCTGTTTAACCTGCTACTAGAAGCAATAATGAGAGAAGCCAAAATCCAAACCAACGGCCTTATTTTTCAAAATAAAGCACAATGTATTGCCTACGCAGATGATGTGGCAATATTAACAAGATCGAAAAACGAACTTGAAAAGACCTTCAAAAGATTTGCAGACGAAGCAAAAAAATATGGACTACTAATAAATGAAGAAAAAACAAAGTATATGGAAATGCGAACAGATACAAGCGAGATAAATAAATTTATACACATCACAACGACGGAACGAGTGTACACTTTCGAAAGAGTAGACCACTTCGAATACCTGGGCATAACATTGACAAACAAAGGTCAAGAAGAGCAGGAAATCGATAAACGAATCGTAAAGGGGAACAGAGCGGCAGAATCCCTAAGTAACATCTTAAGAGGACAAAATGTGTCTAGAGCTGCAAAGATACGTACATATGAAACAATAATCCGACCAGTAGTTCTGTATGGCAGCGAAACCTGGACACTAACCAAACGAGATGAAAAAAAACTAGAGATATGGGAGAGAAAATTGCTGAGAAAAATATTTGGAGGAGTTAAGATGCAAGACGGTACCTGGCGAAGACGAACAAATGATGAGCTATGGGATATGTATAAGAAACCGGGAATTACACAAATAATCCGATCACAAAGAGTAAGATGGCTGGGACACATCATCCGAATGCCAGAACATAGAGTGGTAAAGAAAGTCCTGTATGCAGGAGAAGGTGGAAAAAGGCGAAGGGGACGACCAAGGAAAAAATGGCTGGACAATGTAACAAAAGACATAGAAGAGACTGGAACCATGGATTGGAAAGAAATAGCAAAGGACCGTAAAAAGTGGAGAAATGTCGCAGGAAAAATAAAAGACAAGGGCCTCTAGGGCCTGTAGTTCTGATATATATATATATATATATTTATTGTCAATAAATAAGATTATTATTATTATTTATAAAACCAGGAATGAAAATATTTTTGCGCAGGAAGTAGTTGTTTCAATGGAAATTTATTGTCTTAAGTTGTCTTATAATAATAATAATAATAATAATCTTTATTAATCCATATTAATCTAAAGATATTGGACAATTGTTTGCATTTTCACGAATAACATTTTCGTGATTTTATATATTAAAAATATATCTTTTAAGTAACATGTATAAATATGCAAATCACGCGAATTATCCAAAATTCAACTTGAAACACCAAATTGTCTGAAGTCTGGTTAATTGAAATTTCAGAAACATATTTCTAATGAGAATTGACTCTAATATTTTTTACTAATGTTTATTGTTAATAAATATTATTATTATTATTATTTATAAAACCAGCTATAAAAATGTATCTTTTGAGTAACGTGTGTAAACGTGCAAATCACACAAATTATACAAAATTCAATTTGAAACTTCTACTAAGCGTTACCATTCGTTGGCTAGACATAAAATAAAATTTAGTGTTTACAAATATTCAGGCCTTTCTAATCTCGAAATTTCACCTCATGTGCCAAGCGTATACAGGGTGATTCAGTTTGGTGTTCCACCCCCCCCTCTAACTTTTTTATTTTAATAGTAAAGTATAACAATTATAAGCTCGACTTTATAATATATAAAATTACGAAAAAAACTATTCGTAAAAATGCAAACAGTGTCTTAACTAATAAGACAATTTCAGACGATAAATATCCATTGAAACAACTACTTCCCGTGCAAATACACCTCCGGATATTTTCATGAATAGTTTTTTCGTAATTTTATATATTATGTTTAAAGTGTGCAAACTATAAGAAGCGTAAGCTTATTTTCTCGAATTCAAATAGTTTTGAATTTGAATTTATCTAGCTCGACTTTACTTTACACCCCGTAGAATAACATGCATTGTAATATAGATTCACACTGTATTGACATATATCACCAAAAAAAATCAATAAATTCACTACGGAAATGATAAAAGTTTACATTTTTCAACTTTAAAATTTTGAATAATAATAATATTTATTGAAACTTCTATAAAACCTCACTGATTACTGTTAACCATTGCAATATTTACTGGAGAGATTGGGAAAATCGAAAGAAATGTTTGTTAAAGACTTCAATATAACCTCAACTTAAAGTTAGATTTAACCGGATGACGATTATAGCACGTTAGCATATTACAGTTGGACCATTAATACACTCTTGGAAATTCATTTGGGCTAAATTCTAGTTTGTGTCAACGGCTATATTTCGCCGTTCTGTTTTCTCACGTTGAATATTCCTCATACTTTTAGGTTAGGTTAGGTTAGGTTAGGAGAAAGGTTTAGAATAAATTGCGTATGCACGATAGCTATTCTTTTGAATAATATCATTTTTATCTATAATACCCACGGGGTGTATATTAAATTCTTACCCAATTATGTATATTTGTAAACGGTAGGA
The DNA here is from genome assembly GCA_932526585.2 of Philonthus cognatus. Lineage (NCBI taxonomy): Eukaryota > Metazoa > Arthropoda > Insecta > Coleoptera > Staphylinidae > Philonthus > Philonthus cognatus. Next base: position 173,033,450 of record OW052241.1, read on the forward strand.
AACTCTCTTATTAATGCAGCCACCGAATTGACAATACGATGACATCTGTTAAGGTAGCGATAGTCAACTTTTTTTTTCTCAAATAACATCATAACTATTTTTTGTCTAATTCAGATAGAGGGCCCTTTCCCACATCCGCATATTTATCACGACAATACGCTTAGATAATATAAAAATTAATTAATCGGTTTATTTTATAAAAAAAATAATATGTCTTTACCAGCGGTTCTCAAAGGGGGTGCCGTGGCACCTTAGCGCGCCGCAAGTACACCCCAAGGGAGCGGCAAAATTTTTAAATAATAAAATTTAATAAAAAATAAAATTATTAAATTAAATAAATAATTACGAACTTAGAAAACAATTTTTTTTAAAGAATGTTTCAATTTCTTCAATGATCCACCTTCCAGAATTAAACACTTATCAAAATGTTATTGATAATGAGTGCTTAGCACTCGAAATGTACATCTAACACATAAAAATAAAAGTGAAGTAAGGAATAAAAACAGTTTTTTCATTGTGATTAAATACTCCACATAACTCAAATCAAACAATTAGTCAAAATGGTTCGTTTATCTTTCCATGATTTTGTAGCCATTTTTTTATAAATGGTTTCTGTTATCTAAACGTATAGTTGCTAAGAAATATATACGGATGCAGGTAAGTGCCCTCTATCTGAATTAAACAAAAAATAAGTAATAAGTTCACTTACGCTACGTCAGTTGTTATCGTATTATTAATTCGGTGACACCTTTGAAAAGAGAATTTCCTGCCGTTTACAAATATACAGGGTGGGCCACGAATAACGCTCATTAAAAGTTTTCGAGGTTCCTGACAGAGAAAAAATTTGAAAAAAAATCTACATTGCACGGTTGAATGCGATCACCTCGTGGAAAATATTTCGACTTTCTATCACTTCCGGTTGTACCGGAAATGGCTACCAACTTTGTTATTTTAAATGGAACATCCTATATATTATTTTTTTTTTAGATTCCCCGTTCAATTGTCTACCCTATCATATCAATTTATGTCTACTTAACTCTTACAGTTTTTGAGTTAAACATTTATTTGTCAAATATTGACCTCAAATAGACGTTTTAAAAAATGCCTATAACTTCTAGTAGGGACAAGATAGACAGACGAGCGGCATCTTGAATTGTTACTTATAGATCCCTCTAGAATTAAAAAAATTGACATCTGTCTATTTTGACAATAGGTATTTCAAAAATGTCAATATTTCAGTGCCCACTTAAAAACATCATAATTCAATGTTTTCAAATGGAATGACCAATATTTTATCTCATATGGTGATTGGCAAGACAATTTGCAACATAAAAGTATTATGTCTCCCTATATCCAGAGCAAGTAGTTTTTTAGATATTACGAAAATTCTTTCCTCCCAGAATGTTTGCACAATTGAATAATTCCTGTACAATTCACATATGCACCATACTAGGCTACTGTCAATATTCACTGAACCGAATCTAGAAAAATTCGTTTCCAACGTGTCAATATTTTTGAACACTTCGAGTAATATTATAATAAATAAGTGTAGCAATCGAGAAATAATGAATTTGTTCGTCATATATGGCTAGTGCGACAGAATTGTTGTTTCAACGAAACTTATCCACACTTACAACTTACAAACAAAACAAAAGCAAGAAGATTGAAATAAAGTAATTTTCAAACGAATAATTAAATGCAAGAACAGAAAAAAAATTATAAAAATTGGTCGAAATGATGACCATTAACGTATAAGCACTGTGCAGCACGTGTTGCGACACCCTCTGTTATAGGAAGACATAATACTTTTATGTTGCAAATTGTCTTGCCAATCACCATATGAGATAAAATATTGGTCATTCCATTTGAAAACATTGAATTATGATGTTTTTAAGTGGGCACTGAAATATTGATATTTTTGAAATACCTATTGTCAAAATTGACAGATGTCATTTTTTTAATTCTAGAAGGATCTATAAGTAACAATTCAAGATGCCGTTCGTCTGTCTATCTTGTCCCTACTAGAAGTTATAGGCATTTTTCAAAACGTCTATTTGAGGTCAATATTTGACAAATAAATTTTTTACTCAAAAACTGTAAGAGTTAAGTGGTCATAAATTCATATGAGAGGGTAGACAATTGAACGGGGAATCTAAAAAAAAATTAATATATAGGATGTTCCATTTCAAAAAACAAAGTTGGTAGCCATTTCCGGTACAACCGGAAGTGATAGAAAGTCGAAATATTTTCCATGAGGTGATCGCATTCAACCATGCAATGTAGAATTTTTTCAAATTTTTCCTCTGTCAGGAATCCCGAAAACTTTTAATGGGCGCTATTCGTGGCCCACCCTGTATATGGTTTGTTATACTCTCAAAATAAAAAAGTTAGAAGGGGGTGGAGCACCAAACTGTTTAACGTATATTTGTTTTATCGTGGGCCATAGGATTTTGCATGCTAAAAATTATACCTTGTGTTAATATACCATGCGATCATTTAAATCCTGGGTCTCCAAACTATTTTCTTCGCGGGCCACAAATACAATTCTACATTATAAAGTCGGCCAAGATCCGATTAATTTTATAAAATTATGAAAAATTTAGGGAACAATTCTTACAATATTTCAAAACATGACATTTACAAAAATAATTACAAACAATCGCGGGCCGGATTCATGCAAGTCGCGGGCCGGATTTGGCCCGCGGGCCGTAGTTTGGAGACCACTGATTTAAATGATGATTTAGAGTAATTGCATTTTTTTGTGCGGTTGCCTAGAATTCTAATTGAATGATGAAATACATTTAAGGTTATGGTAAACTATGTGTTGACAGTTAGTAGTGCCAATCTAATTTAAAATTCAAAGTCTAATCTCAATTATGTTTTAAACGATCGCACAGTACTTGTATATGATAAAATATAATAACAATTTAATAATGGTTTCAAAATTGAATACAAACACTTGGTTTGTTCACTTAATTTGTTTTATTACTTTCCGACTAGTTTCGGTCATGGAGCATTATCAAGGAATATCAATTGACCGAAACTAGTCGGAAAGTAATAAAACAAATTAAGTGAACAAACCAAGTGTTTTTATTCAATTTTGAAACCTTTAATACTTCAAAAATGTTTCACAAAGAGTTAAGTGAGAAATTAATTAAAAATATAATAACAATTTATGTAATAATGACTAAGTTATTAATATTTAGTAATAATTTAAGATATAATTTACGTGGATATACAATTTTAATATACTCTCAATTTTGATTTCTATATCTGTATTCTATATTGTTACAATATTAACTCGTGTTAACATTTAATTATTGTTACAAGATTGTTTTTCAACATTTAATTATTGTTACAAGATTGTTTTTCAATATTTATACAATTTGAAACGTCTGCAACGGTACGATTAAAATTTGTTGGTACATTAAGGATTTTTTTCATATGCTAATCTAATTAGACTTGTGGGTAAGTCTGGCTTAGATTAGCATATTAAAAAAAAATCCTTACTATTAAGAAATTGTGTTTTAAATACACACACAAAACGTTAACTCAAAGAATAGAGGTAACTGTTTAATTGTTTAAAAATGCATGTATTATCAAGTATACTTTGAAATAAAATGGTGATGTGTCCATCATAGTACTTTCCCCCGTAAATTGCGTATTAAATCACTTTTAAAATATTTGTAGCATTATTATTTTAAAAATGTCTTCAACTTTTTGATAACTACAACTTTTATTTGAAACATTTTTCAATTGGATCAACACATACTGACACAAACCAATGACTAGATAAAAAACACTATTTATTGAATATCTCAAAAACTAAGAGTTCTATGACAAAAAGTAAAGATACAAAAAACTTTAATATTTTATTACCTACAACTTTTATTTGAAACATTTTCCAATTGTATCAACACACACACACTGACACAAATCAATGACTAGATATAAAACACTATTTATTAAATATCTCAAAAACTAAGAGTGCTATGACAAAAAGTGAGTCCACAAAAAATCTTTAGTTTTTTATTTCCTACAACTTTTATTTAAAATATTTTTTAATTGTATCGACACATACACAGTCACACATCAATAACTAGATAAAACAAACAACTTTTAAAATATCTCAAAAACTAAGAGTGCTATGATAAAAAGTAAATAAACAATATATCTTCATTTTATTATTATCTACAACTTTTATTTGAAAGAATTTTTCGTTTGATGAACATTTATTGAAAAAATCTGAAAAAACTGAAAAACGCTAAGAGTAAAGTACCACTTCCGGTTTTCCGATTTTCACCAAAAGCTTTTCAGTTCTTCCGATTGTAACAAAAAGCTTAAGATTCAAGTTTCATCTTGATATCTTTAGCGGTTTTTGCGGTACAGCGCACACAGACACACACACAGACAGCCATTTTTAAAAAATGGTCTTATTCGACTCAGGGGACCTCAAAACGGATATTTCCGCTAAAATTTTTGATTCGAAAATTTTCACGAAAACAATACTTTCCCTTTGTATTACATACGGGGGAAAGTAAAAAGTGTCTACAGGGTGGCTGATTTCTTAGTGTCCAGCTTATATCTGCTAAATTATTAAAGATATAAAAAAATGGTTAATATAAAACTTATCATATGTAACGTGATTTGTAAGATGGAATAAATATGTTTTTCCATGGTCAACCTATTTTACAGAAAAAAAATCAACATTTATTTTTTTTTAAATGGGATGCCCTGAATATTTTTTTAAATCAGATTCTTAATGAAAGAATCTTTACAATGATGTATCACAAGTAAAATATTACTTAAAGAATTATTTAAAAAAAATGCAAACCTGTTGATAGCACAATACAGGGTGGCCCAAATTCGATGTTTTTATAGGGTATCTCAGTAATCTGAAGAGTTAGAAAAAAATTGTTATAAACGTAATGACCTCTTTTTCTGAGATACTAATAACGACGTAAACAGATCATGGTTAACTTGATTAGTTTGAAAGATATCAGGCGTTTTTCAATTGTTCGCTATTTTAAAATTTGTCTTTATCTCAATACCTATATGATATACAAAAAAAACAGTTTAATAAATATTTATGAAGTTTACACTATAGAATGCAATGGCGTACCTATTTTTTTATTCGGACTTATAATTTCCGAGTTATGGTATGAAATTTCATTTTTTAAATGAAACACCCTATATATTTGTATGTCATTGAATAGCATATTAAACTAGCATTACATTTTTATGGAATTTTTTTTTTTTTATTGAAAAATTGTGTTTCTAGCTATGAAGCTTTTAGATAATACATACTATTGTAATTACATAGTTGTTAGTATTATTTTTTAAAAATGAAGGGATCCGTAAACTCAGTAATTGATCGCAAAAGTCTTCAAAAATTATAAAATTAATATACTAACTTAGTTTTGAATATAATCGTTTTCTCTGCGTATTTTTACTAATTTTTGTTAAATATGTATATCAATGTAAAGCTAATTTGAAGTGCTGTTAAATAACGTACAAACATACAGAGTATCCCATTTAAAAAAATGTAACTTTGTGTCTGAAATTAATTAATTAAAAGTTAAAATAAAAAAAATGAGTACGCCACTAAATACTACGTTGAAAAGTGCACAAATAACTATTTAATTATTTATTTGTATATCTTATAGTTATTGAGAAAAAGACGTATTTTAAAAGAGCCAACAATTGAAAAACACCCGATATCTCCCAAACTAATCAAGCTAGCCATGATCTGTTACCACATAGTTATTTTCTCTGAAAAGTGGTCATGACATATATGTCAAATTTTGTCTAACTATTCGGGTTATTGAGATACCCTATAAAAACATCGAATTTAGGTCACCCTGTACTTCAAAGTATAAATCATTGTTTTTCTTTTTGTTAAATAAGTAGGTACAGTTACACCAATAAAAACCTATAACTGTGAAATGTGACAAGTGTTTGCTAATATGATTAAATTCGACAAGCAATTACAATAAATGAAACAATATCACATGACTACAATCATTCCGGTATTAAGCATAATTCAAAAGTAAATAAAACACTGTTTATCACTTTGTTTGTATAACAATTGGTTTATTTGGTGACTATAGTTTCGATACTACACGTATCATTATCAAACCGTTAGTAACAAAAAACTACAAAGGAACATTATTTATATTTGCAAATTTTCTAATAACAGCGTTAAAGAGGGGGGTGTATTTAAGGTCAAGCTGGTCGTCAATTACGGGAATTTCCCGATTAGCGCGGGCTCTGTGAATCTCCAAAGACTCCAGGAGGTCCATCTTTCTACCCTTCTCGGCAAAGTGAATAACTGAAAGTACATCCTCGCCAAAAAAATGGTTATTTTCAATCAAATGTTTGGCGAAAGATGACTTATCAATTAATCTATGCCGAAAAGAGTAAAGATGCTCACTAAGTCTGGTCTTAAAATTACGACCAGATTGACCTATATACACTCCCTTACAATTATTACAGGTTAATTTATATATTCCTGATTTGTAAATACTTGGTATCTGAGTCTTATGGTTAAAAATATGATTTTAAATTTTTGTAAATGGTTTCATCGCTATATTTAATTTGTGTTTTGCTAAAATATTTTTAATTTTGTGTTATATAACTGTTCCAACCATCCCTATAAACATAAACTAGCTGCCTTTAACTCCATGGTAAACCGAGCTTTTATTGTTCCGCTGTCAGAAACCTCTTTTAAAAAAGAAATATATATTATTAAAAGTATAGCCGTTTCAAATGGCTATACTACGTCAATAGTGGATAAAATAGTTAATCAATACAAAATTAAACTTATTAGAAAATACATATATGCCGGAATCGAACCTAAAACACATGCAACATATCGTTCCCTTACTTACTTTGGAAATATAACTCACAAAATTAAAAATATTTTAGCAAAACACAAATTAAATATAGCGATGAAACCATTTACAAAAATTAAAAATCATATTTTTAACCATAAAACTCAGATACCAAGTATTTACAAATCAGGAATATATAAATTAACCTGTAGTGATTGTAAGGGAGTGTATATAGGTCAATCTGGTCGTAATTTTAAGACCAGACTCAGTGATCATCTTTACTCTTTTCGGCATAGATTAATTGATAAGTCATCTTTCGCCAAACATTTGATTGAAAATAACCATTCTTTTGGCGAGGATGTACTTTCAGTTATTCACTTTGCCGAGAAGGGTAGAAAGATGGACCTCCTGGAGTCTTTGGAGATTCACAGAGCCCGCGCTAATCGGGAAATTCCCGTAATTAACGACCAGCTTGACCTTAAATACACCCCCCTCTTTAACGCTGTTATTAGAAAATTTGCAAATATAAATAATGTTCCTTTGTAGTTTTTTGTTACTAACGGTTTGATAATGATACGTGTAGTATCGAAACTATAGTCACCAAATAAACTAATTGTTATACAAACAAAGTGATAAACAGTGTTTTATTTATGTTCAACAATGTATAACGAAGTAGAAGCCTCTATAGTCAGTGAAATAATTCAAAAGCTCAGTAGTACTTGTGATAAATCGTTGTAAACAGAATTTATCTAAGAATCTGATCATTAAAACATATACAGGGCATTTCATATAAAATTGTGATAAATCGCCATCGCGCGTGTCGTGTCCTGGTTGAAAATCGAAAATAAGTGCAGTTAAAACCTAATATACAATACTCAAATTAAGGGATATTGCTTAAATCATCCTAGTGACCGTGTCGTGTAACAATTAATTTAGTGATTGTTAATTTTTGTTATAATTATTTCAATTGAAATAATAATTATTAATCATAACCTCAATTTATTCAATATTGAGTTCAATAGATTCGAGCAATCTAAACGACTGCAATGTAGACGAGGATCGAGAGGTAGTTGGTCTACTTGTCAAGTGTTCGTTAATGAACTCACGGACCCGTGTTCGAACCTCGGGAGATCCTGAAGTCGTATCCACTTTTATTAATTTCTTAATCCTTATTTACTTTTCCTACTTTGCCCGCGGCCTTCTTGTGTGTCTGAATTGTGAGTCACCACGATAGGCCCCGTTGGTGCGAAGAACTGTGACCCTGTTATCTCCTTTTCTACCCTTTTTGTTAATTCTCCTTATCTGGCGTTTAATTTTCTAACTTTTCTAATAGTTGCTTATCGGGTTTTTTTAGTTTAAAGTAATTTTATAATTTATATTGCTTTACGACATTATGCCTGAGTTTATGTGTGTTGGTCGATGTGGACAAGTAGTTGCTAACAAAACTACATGCATGAACTGTAAAAAATACTGCCACCCCAGTTGCCGCGACAAGCATAACTGTGAGGTAGATGGTAATAATGCTATTTATGAATTAACGAAATGCGTAAAGGAGCTACAGAAATCTGTAGCATCACTCACTTCAAAATGTGATAAGTTAGTGGACGACAATATTGCACTTAAATCTCTTTTAAATGATGTCCAAAACATTAAGTCGGAAAATATATTTCTGCGATCTGAAATTGAAAAGCTCAATGCAAAAATAGTTACATTTGAAGCTGGAGCTTCAAATGTTTCCACTGATAATAATTTATCAGTAATCAACGAATTAGAAGATAGAAAATCGCGAGAGAGCAATTTGTTTTTATTTAATTTACCCGAAAGTGATCCTGTAGATCCTATAAATACAGACTTTGTGAAAATTGATAGCATTCTCCAAACTATTGATAGAAATATTGTATTAAAGAAATGCATACGGTTGGGTAAAAAGGATGATCGACATCGTCCAGTTAAGATTATATTAGGGGATGCTGGTATGGTCTTGTCAATATTAAAAAATAAAAATAAACTAGATAATGACATGCGTATCAAGCGTGATCACACCGTGTTACAACGTAAAGAATTGGCAAATTTGCTTAATGAGATTAATGAACGGAAAGCTAGAGGTGAACACCGTATGATAAAGTATATCAATAATATACCCCGACTAGTAAATATGAATGGTAATAACAGAAAAAACTAAATGTAACCCAACATACTCATAATACAGGATTGGATTTTGTATACCAGAATGTACGCAGTCTGAAATCAAAAATTAATGAATTTTATGATTCTGTTCAAAGTAGTAATTGTGATGTATTTTTCATAACAGAAACATGGCTTAACTTTAATGATATTAATTCAGAATTTATTCCGCCCAATTATAATGTTTTCAGAGCAGATCGTTCAGTTGGAAGAGGGGGCGGTGCATTGATTGCAGTTAACTCCGCATTTAGCTCTGAAGTCATCACTTTTAATATGGATCAACTACAGTCAATGGAACTAATCGCAGTGAAAGCGAAAATTAATGAGATACTAATGATTTTATTGTGTGTTTACATAAAACCCTCTACTCCTGTACACGAATATACCATGCTATTTGAACGAATTGAAAAGCTGTTCTCAGGCCAAAACATAATTATTACTGGAGATTTTAATATACCTAACTATCTAACTGAAACCAATTCTCTTAAATTAAATGCACTAAATAATTTTCTAGACTATAGTGGATATAAACAGTATAACGTTATTAAGAATGATAACAACCGAATTCTTGACTTAGTTATATCGTCCATTGGTACTATTGTTAACATGGAGAAATGCATCCCTCCATTGGTTGTTGAAGATCCTCATCATCCTGACATAACGTTTTCCGCTGTAATTAATACTAAACCAACATTGACCACTAAGCCCATTGCATTTAAGTACAATTTTCGTAAGGCGAATTTTCCACTTTTGTATGACTGCCTATGTAAGACAGATTGGCATGAACTTTATAAATGCACTGATGTTAATACGGCCTGTGATATGTTTTATTCGATCATTTATAAAAATTTTGAGAAATGTGTTCCTCGATCTAAACAAATATTTGAGAATGGATGCTCCCCATGGATTAACTCGGCTATCAAAAGAAAAATCAAATTAAAAAATAAGTATCGCAAGAAATATTTAAAATGGCATAGAAGTGGTGATCGTGATAAATTTAGGGAGCTTCGTCGATCTTGTAAACACGATATTACCACTGCGCACTTAAAATATATTGATAAAATACAGCAACGGCTGTCACATTATCCAAATTTGGTATGGAGCTACATAAACAATAAAAGAAAAAGCTCTCGTCTTCCTGACGTTATGACACTGGATAATACATCGCTCAATAATCCGCATGATATTGCTAATGGATTTGCTGACCATTTTATGAAGTCATACAGTAATTCTTATATTCACGATAACGGATCTAATGAGATACTAAATAAAACTCATTTGGGCGATTACTTGATAGATTCTGCTGATGTTCTGAAAAAGTTTGAAACCTAATTTTACCATGGGGTTAGATTTGATACCAGCGCTACTATTAAAAGATACATCAACAATTCTATGTAATCCAGTAACACATCTATATCAACTAATTCTGAAGACAGGTGTTTTTCCTACTAAATGGAAACAAGTTCGAATATGCCCTGTATTTAAATCTGGTTCAAACAAGGCCATCGAGAATTATAGACCTATCGCCATCCTGAGTAATTTATCTAAGGTTTTCGAATCGCTATTAGCCGATTATATCTACAGTAAAGTTAATCCCTATATTTCCACTCAACAACATGGCTTTGTAAAATCTCGATCAACGACAACAAATCTTATGGGAATAACGCAGGACATACTCGATGCTATGAATGACGGACACCAAGTTGATGTTTTTTATGGTGACCTAACGAAAGCCTTCGATAAACTGGACCACAAGATTATGTTTCATAAGTTGATATCATTTGGCCTAAATAATAATATTTTGAATACTATCACTTCATATCTACATAATCGCAGGCAACTTGTTGAGATATACGGTCACAAATCCAAATGGTACGTAGCATCCAGCGGGATCCCCCAAGGATCGAATTTGGGACCTCTGCTGTTTTTATTGTTTATGGATGATGTGTGTGCAACTCTGAAATGTAATATAGTGCTATATGCGGATGATATTAAACTTTACAGTGTTGTTAGTAAAATTGATGATTGTATGCAATTGCAAAATTATATAGACGTTTTTACAGATTGGTGTTATGCCAATAAATTATCACTTAATACATCAAAGTGCTCCATAGTAACTTACACCAGAAAAATAAATTTAATTGCGTACCCATATAAAATTGATAGTATAGATTTATGTAGATTAACGGAAACAAGGGATCTTGGAGTAATTTTTGATACTAGATTGACATTTAATACTCATATCGAAATGTTAACTAAGAGTTGTTATCGGATATTGGGATTTATAATTCGCAATTGTAGAGAATTTACAAATATAAAACGCCTACTTTTGTTATTTAACACGTTTGTATTAAGCAAAGTATCTATCGTATTGTGTATTGATTTGGTCACCAATGTATTTGAAATATTTTGGTATGCTTGAAAATGTTCAAAAAAAATTTCTTAGGTATCGTCAGATTTGACATACCTTACAATGACCTACTTGCTGAATTTGATTTAATTTCTATCCACAACAGAATTTTACTTATAAATATTTGTTTTTTTTTATAAACTCATGAATAATATGATTGACGACATACAGTTTTTGAATCGTTTTAAATTTAACATTCCTAGGGTGTGTTCTAGATTTTGTAAAACTTTTGTGTATGCTACTCCAACTAATAATTATTATGCAAACTTACCTATTATAAGATTATCTCGACTTTATAATTATTACGCATACAATCTCGACATATTCACTTCAACATTCAAAGTGTTTAAGCATAATGTTAGTGATTCTATAAAATTATTATCTATGTTACCTTAGTTTATGAGTTAATTTTTAATATTGTTTATTTCTTTATGGTTTTATGTATTTCTGTTCTGCATGCATCTTTTGTTATATATTTATATAAGTTATATTGTATTTAATTTGTAATAATGATATAGCCCTGTTATTGGATTTTACAGTCTGTTGGGTTATTACCAAATAAATAAATAAATAAATAAAAAATAATTGCTGACATTATCCAGAAAATGTGTAGGCCATGGAAAATAATAATGTGTTCCATCTTGTAGATCACGTTGTATATAATTAGTTATGAACATACATTTTTTTCGTATCTTTGATATTTTAACAGATATAAGCTGGACACTAAAAAATCAGCCACCCTGTATAAAGGTTGTTTAAATATATGAAGAACAGAATAAGATCAAATTTAATAATTATATGTGGAGGATATCAAGCTCCTCTTGTAAATAAAATTTATACTTGAATTTTTTTAATGTTCAATAATTATATGTGGGAGATATCAAGCTCCTCTTGTAAATAAAATTTACACTTGAATTTTTTTAATGTTACAAAAATATCAATGAAAAAGTTATCGAATCCTCCAATGTCCGGCGCCTCCACCGAAAAAGTAAACTGACAAATCCACCCCCGCGCAAAATACACTCATATTTCCTTCACATCGAAAATTCCTCTCGAGGAAATTGAATATGTCAGCGTGTGCACAGAGTTATCTTCTGCATATGTTTTTTTTTTGCTCGGTGCACACAGGCTGTTGAATTATGCGAGTTTTAAACAAGCGTCCGCGATTGATCCGCCCGCGTTCCGCTCTTTTATGTAAACTAATAAATCCGGATGTTACCGTGCCGGATTCAGGGAGGCGGCGATGGATTTGCAGCTTTCGTTTGTCTTAATAAAGCGGATCGCTTTCCGCCTTATTTACGCGTTAATGAATTTATTGCGTGGCCAGCTCACATTGTTCATGGAATAAGCGAACATGAAAATCAGGATTTAGATTTAGATTTCGTAATGCGGAATAAATAAGGTTGTCTACATTTTGAAATAAAGAAAAAAATTATAAGTGTTCTTATAGTAAAAGTTACATATGAAAATAACTAGTGTTTCTAAACTGTTAGCATCCCAGTAGGTTCTGACTTCAGAAACATACGTCGGAATTAGACATACAGCTAGTTTTTCTTTATTTAGTTTAGTTTATTTTCTATAAATATTTATTTTAAAGAGTTTAATTTGAAGCTTGAAGCGAGTGTATTTCACTCCCAGACTAAGCATGAAGTAAAATTTCGAGTTTAGAAAAGCCCCGTGAAAATTTGTCGAGGGTCGCGCAGCGACCCGAGACAAATTTTCACGGGGCTTTTCTAAACTCGAAATTTTACTTCATGCGCCACGCGCATAAAACACAAAAATATTGTGAAATTTATGTATATTTGAACCTCACTTGAATTCAGTGTTTTACACGCGTGGCGCATGAAGTAAAATCTCGAGTTTAGAAATGCCCAGAAAATTTTCACGGGGCTTTTCTAAACTCAAAATTTTACTTCATGCTTAGTCTGGGAGTGGAAAACACTCGTTTAAGGCTTCAAATTAAACTATATTAAGATACAACGAATGTCGGAAAATGTACAGCTTATGCATATGTTTTTTACATAAATTTCACAATATTTTTGTGTTTTAGACGCATGAAGTAATATTTCGAATTTAGAAAAGCCCAGAAAATAGTTTTTAATTATAGTTTGAAGCTTTAAACGAGAGTTTTTCACTCCCAGACTAAGCATGAAGTAAAATTTCGAGTTTAGAAAAGCCCTGTGAAAATTTGTCTAGGGTCGCGCGGCGACTCGAGACACATTTTTATACTCGAAATGTTACTTCATGCACCACGCGTATAAAACACTAAAATATTGTGAAATTTATGTATATTTGAACCTCACTTAAATTCAGTGTCTTAAACGCGTGGCGCATGAAGTAAAATTTCGAGTTTAGAAAAGCCCAGAAAATTTGTCTCGGGTCGCTGCGCGACCCTCGACAAATTTTCACAGGGCTTTTCTAAACTCGAAATTTTACTTCATGCTTAGTCTGGGAGTGGAAAACACTCGTTTAAGGCTTTAAATTAAATTATATTAAAAAACAACAAATGTCGGAAAATTTACAGCTTATGCATATGTTTTTTTACAATAATTTCACAATATATATATATATATATATATATATATATATATATATATATATATATAAGCATCTTTATTTACAGAAACATATACAAAAATACATTAACAAATATTATAATACCTCGTATATATTTTACATATATCCGCAAATCGGCCATCGACCAGTGGTCTTTCGGCCTGTTATTATTTATTTAATGTATTTTATTTAGTCATAATATATATATATATATATATATATATATATATATATATATATATATATATATATATATATATATATACATACACATACACTTTTTTTATGATATAAGAAAGTGAATGATACAGGTTTGTGTATATTGAATGATTAATCGTCATGGTCATTCGTCATTGTCGATGAAATGAATTGATAAATGGTGATTTCTGGATATCTACATTTAAGGGTTATGTTGGGGTTGCGTGGAATGTATAGGTTGTGGATGATATTCTGAATAAATGGGTTTAGGGCGAATTTATTTGCCAGGAGTTTCAGACGGTTATCAATTGGGTTAATGTTGCATTTTTCATAGAGGAGTTGGTTTGACGAGTTGTGAAGTGGGTTTTGGGGGGTGTCAAATTTTGGTAAGCACTCTAAGGGCTGATCTTTCGGCAACTTGGAGGTTATTTAGTACAGCAGGACGGGGGTTAAAGAATAGGATGGCAGAATAGTCGAGTAGAGGACGGCATATCATTTTATAGATATGCACTGCAGTGTTTGTTGTGATACCGTGATTGCGGTAGGTTAAGATTCTGAAGTGCCGAGCCCTCGACCTGACTTTTGCCTTGAGGTTCTGGGAGTGGGTTTTAAAGGTGAATTTTGTATCGAATGAAATACCGAGATATTTACATGTAGAGGAGGGCGATATTGGGTTATTATTTATTGTGACGTTGTGGGTGCAAGGATGGTGGTGATGGTGAGGGATGCATAATTGTGATTTATGTGGATTTATTGTGATTCTCCATTTGGCGAAGCACAATTGTATTGTGTCGATCAAGCCCTGCAGAGTGGTTAGTGCTTTTAGGAGGGTTGGTGCATGGGAAATTAGGGCGGTGTCATCAGCATATAATAAGGGATAGGCAGATTTATTGAAGTAATTTGGGTTGGGATCATATAGGTCATAAACAAAGATATTGTATAGGAGTGGGGATAAAGGGGAACCTTGCGGCAGCCCCTGCTCTGGAGTGAAGGTATTAGAGAAGGAATTTTTGATTCTAACCTGAAGGGATCTCTTTGATAGGAGGTTGTCTATAAGTCTAATGAGGTGGGGTGGGATATTTAGGGAGTGACATTTAAACAGAAGCCCGCGGTGCCAGACGGAGTCGAAGGCTTTCTGAATGTCTAGAAAGACGATTGCGGACTTACGACCTTCGAGATTTGTGGTTTGAATATTTGATGTGAGTATTGAGAGAGGAATGGATGTGGATCAATGTTCAAGGAATCCGAATTGGTAAGGAGGGAGGCGGTCTGATATGTATTGGATAATTTTATGTTTTAATATGGACTCGAAGAGTTTTCCAATGACTGGAAGCAAGGTGATAGGGCGGTAGGCTGATACTGTTAGCGGATCATTATTTTGTTTGCGAATGCATGTTATTATACCTCGCTTCCATTTGCTTGGAATCTCCTGAGCAACATAAATGTGGTTAAAGATTCGTATTATATATTTGTGTATATGATCAGGAAGGGATTTTAGGATCATTCTAGGAACGTTATCATAACCGGGTGCTGTGTTTTTGCCTTTATATAACTGTTCAAAATAGTCTTCTTCTTTTAACTCATCACTAGCGGGGACATGGGTGGGGTTAATTTTAAATGCGTCATACCAAGAATTTATGTAGTTAAACCAGTCGGCGTCATAGGTGTCATTGTCTCTCATTGTATAGCATTCTTCAAAGTATTTAGAAAAAATATAAGCTATTTCTGAGTCACCTGTTGTGGTATTGTTAGTTATTGGGTCTTGTATTTTTTGAATTCCGTCATATTTTTTATATTTTGAAAGTTTTTTGATTTGCTGCCAATATTGTTTTTCTTTAAGTTCATTTATTTTGTTACAAGCTTTAATCCAGGTGTCGGTTTTATATTCTTGTATGAGTTTGTGAATGTCTTTGTTCAAACTATTGAATTTTTGTTTTAAGTTTTTATCGTCCGTCAGTCGTAAGTCTCTATATAATCGACGTTTATATTTTATGAGTCTCAGTATATAGTTGGGGAGTGGATATTTGTAGGGAGTTTTAGTGTATGTAGGAGTGTGATTTTCAACAGATTGGGATAGCTTTGAGAGAAATAAGGATATACAGGTCGCGTCTATTGTCTCGTGGCTATTTATAAAGTCAGAAATGTCATTTGTCACTTTATCTATGTCGCAGTCTTTATGTCGAAATATTATTTTGTGAGGGGAAGGGAGAGGGGGATTTTGTTTTAGTGAAAATTCTATAGATAGGTGATCGGAACCTAAGTCGGGTATTAAGGAAACGTTATGTATTAAGTGTCGGATGTTACTTGTTCATAGGAGGATATCTGGAGTCGAGGATTGATTATAGGACATAATAAATGTGGGTTCAGTGTTGATACGTTGGAAGTTTGAATTGTCGATAAAAGAAGATAGTTGTCTATTCTTGGCTTTATTTAGATTAAAATCTCCGATTATGATAACGTGGTCATATAAGGAGGCTTTTGTAAGGATGGTGTCTTTAATTGTAGAGGAGTGATGAATGTATACTAGGAATATATGAAGGGTGAAGGAGGGGAGGGTAATAGTGCAGTGCATACATTCGTTCATGTAATGGTTGATTTTGGGTGGGTTGGCTTTCCCTAATTTTATTTCAGGCCTCGCTGCAATTATTGATCCTCCACGATGATTTTGGTTAGGGACAGAAGAGGGGATTTGTATAAAGGACCAGTTTTGATATGAAAAGGGATTATTGGTTTTGGTCTCTACCATTAGATTCACATGTATGGGGTTTTGTGAAAGATAATGGAAAAGTAGGTGTGATTTTCTGGGAAAGGAGTTTATGTTGGTATATAGGAAATTTATATTAGACATTGGTAATTACTTGTGAATGGCCTGTGTGGATACCGGAGGAAGGGACTACGGGTGGGGTTATATTTGGGGAATCCAGGTCGAACATTACAATGAACATTTTGTTGCCGGAGAAATTAATATGGGTGTCGCTGCGGAATGAGTCAATGAAACGTCATTTTAGTTTTTTGATTAGAGCTTCTCTGTCTGTTGTTGACGGTGAATTTATTTTGGTTGTGAAAATGTCAATAATGTAATCGTGAATGGTGATTGGTGCATGAATACGAGAGTCTTTAGTCAAGTCCCTGTCTATGTCTGCCGATTTTTTATTCCGATTAATAATATTGACATTCGGAATTCCTTGTATTGGCTTGAGTGGTCTTCTGGGGCATTTTACTGACCATGCCCCGTGATCCGTACTTCCGCAGGTTTTGCATTTCATTGGTAAAATGGTAACGCAGGTAGATGTGGGGTGGTTACTTCCGCATTTCGCGCAGAAGATGTTTTCGTTGCAATTTGTAGTTGTATGGTCAAATTTAGTGCATCTTCCGCACGGCACTGGAAAAGGTGTTGGTGGTTTGCTTTCCACAACCGTGTAAACCATGCACATGAAATCGAATTGATGTTTGAGGAGTCTTGAGTAAGATTCATGAGATGGTGTGATAACCCGTATCATGTGTGTTGTGTAATTGTCTTTCTTCGCAATTATGCATTTCCAGTAACGGTGGGTTATTCCGTTTGCATTTAATTGATCGCTAATATTGCTGTCTGAAATTTCGGGCTCTACGCCTTTAATAATGCAGCAATACGATGGGAATTGTATCGCGCGTTGTCCAGGCAAGGTCGAATTTCCCCGTGCGTCTGCTCTGACCGCCGCGTCCCCGCCGGCCGGTGATAGTGCACGATATTCGTGAAGCGTTTTTTCGTATTTTAATGTGTTTAAATTGGCCTCTATTAATTGTTTTTCTTGGTTTGATTTTAAAATAAATCCATATTGTGTTTTAATTATTAACGCGTTTACATCATATTTATGAGCAAACCAAATTTGTACCAGTTGGATTCTTGTGATGTTATTTGTTGTTGTGAATGTGTAGGTGTGTTTATATTGTAAATTACGACGATAAGAATTTGAAATGGGAGTGTTGTTTTGTTGTTGTTGTGGTTGTTGTTGTTGTGATTGTGAGTGTGAGACGATTGTTTGATACTGTGAGCTGCTTGAAGGTTGTGATTGACTATGTTGTAATTGAGGTTGTGACTGTGTGGTTGATACGGGGTTTTGCGACTGTTGGTTTGTGTTCATTTGTTTTAATACTGATTGCAACAATTTATTTGTGGTTTTCGGTAAATTAAGGTTACCTGTGGCGTTCGGTTTTTTGGCTTTAGACGGACAAAACTTGGGGGGGCGGCCTCGCTTCCTAGTTTTGACTTCTTCAAACTCCATCTGATCGGAGGCCCAGCTGCTATCCTCCTCTGCTTCCATGTGGAAACCCACTCGCAAGTAGAATTCGATTGTTTTTCGAAAACTATTTATATAGAGAACTCGCTGTACACGTCCGTCTGCTACGGTGTCTCGCACTGTTATGAATTTCACAATATTTTAGTGTTTTAGACGCATGAAGTAATATTTCGAATTTAGAAAAGCCCAGAAAATTGTTTTTAAATATAGTTTGAACCTTTAAACGAGAGTTTTTCACTCCTAGACTAAGCATGAAGTAAAATTTCGAGTTAAGAAAAGCCCTGTGAAAATTTGTCTCGGGTCGCGCAGCGACCCGAGGCAAATTTTCTGGGCTTTTCTAAACTCGAAATTTTACTTCATGCGCCACGCGTTTAAAACACATATATTGTGAAATTTATGTATATTTGAACCTCACTTGAAATCAGTGTTTTATACGCGTGGCGCATGAAGTAAAATTTCGAGTTTAGAAAAGCCCAGAAAATTTGTCTCGGGTCGCTATGCGACCCTCGACAAATTTTCACGGGGCTTTTCTAAACTCGAAATTTTACTTCATGCTTAGTCTGGGAGTGGAAAACACTCGTTTAAGGCTTCAAATTAAATTATATTAAAAAACAACAAATGTCGGAAAATTTACAGCTTATGCATATGTTTTTTTACAATAATTTCACAATATTTTAGTGTTTTAGACGCATGAAGTAATATTTCGAATTTAGAAAAGCCCAGAAAATTGTTTTTAAATATAGTTTGAAGCTTTAAACGAGAGTTTTCCACTCCCAGACTAAGCGTGAAGTAAAATTTCGAGTTTAGAAAAGCCCTGTGAAAATTTGTCTCGGGTCGCGCAGCGACCCGAGACAAATTTTCTGGGCTTTTCTAAACTCGAAATTTTACTTCATGCGCCACGCGTATAAAACACTTATATATTGTGAAATTTATGTATATTTGAACCTCACTTGAAATCAGTGTTTTATACGCGTGGCGCATGAAGTAAAATTTCGAGTTTAGAAAAGCCCAGAAAATTTGTCTCGGGTCGCTGCGCGACCCTCGACAAATTTTCACGGGGCTTTTCTAAACTCAAAATTTTACTTCATGCTTAATCTGGGAGTGGAAAACACTCGTCTAAAGCTTCAAATTGAATTCTTGTAAAAAACAACGATTGTCAAAAAATTTACAGCTTGTGCATATGTTTACCTAAGAGAAAAAATCCCTGTATTTACTATAATTTGGACATGTATACTTTAATGAAAAACCCCTTATATAATTAAATTTATTTAAAGTTTCCAAGATTCACCAACTCGTATGACTTAATGTAATTTGATTTTCAAAGCAATCAAAATGCTGACAGTTTATAGACACTCGTTAGTATTTAATCAAAAATTAATTGGATTGTTTAAAAAGTAAACAATTATTTAAATATGCTGTTTAAAATTAAATTTGTATAAAGTTGACAAAAATATTTGACGTAAATAAATTCTTACGCATATAATCCACCAGGAAGAGAACAGCAAAGAAAAAAATATAATGCGATTCGAGAAAATCCTCTCTCTTTCTGATGATTTATACCTCCCCAAGAAACCTTCCATCACCGCATAATTTCATTTGCGCAAGAAACAACGCGAACCGTAACGAAAGAGGCAATTATTTGGAGATTTCCATCCCGACTGATTATTTCAAAAGCCCCATCTCGCTCCCCTCACCCACCCACAAACCAAAACACTCGACAAGACGACTTGTCTTCTATCTTTCTATCGTCGGTCGACGAAACGAAATCGAACCCCTCTGGTTCGATTAATTTCCACCCGATTGGATTGACTGGAATTTCATTACACCTAACGCAAGATAAACACTCCCAGAGGGTAAAACCTGTCGTGCGACCTGTAACGAGAAGACGGGTATAAACAAATAAATACACAGATTAAAGTAAATCTATTGTTGAAGTTTCTTGCGCGTAATTTCCGACTTGAAAATAATACTCTTCGAGTTACAATTACTCTGGGGGAGGGTTTGGCGCGAAAAAGTTTAAGCTGCGAATCTAAAAAGTTAAATTAAAAATTATTCAAATGATAAATCGGCGAAAGGAGGGAAGTTTATCAATCTGCTACTTGGATATTTAAGTGATGAATGCGTCTGCGCTTCGACAAAAAAATCTAAACCCCGAGTTTAATAGTATTAATCCTCAAATAAGCATCCATGACCAGTGCTATCGATTTTTGGGATTTTACCCCAATTTGGGGTATTTATAGTGGTGTGGATTTTTTGAGGGGAATTTATATCGTATGTTCAATTAAAAAAAATCTCTAGAGTGCCATGGAAAATATTCTAGGTTGGCAACTCTGAAAATATACATTATAATTATTATGTTTGACGTTTTACATGCCAATTCCTAAAGTGTGTAGCCAACTTAAATTTGAAAAAAAGATAAAATCACGTCACACTAGAGGTTTTTTTTTAATATATGTTAAGTTTGAGGGTGAAATGGCGTATTTTAGTGTAGACATGTTCTTTGTTTAAGCATACATACCCCAATATAACTGTATGTTTTTGAGTTTACGTGAAGTGATTATTACACTAAAAAAGACTGTTATTCTTTACTTCATTATTTATTTATATTGTTAGATGTACAGGGTGATGCATTTTGGAGGTGCCACATATTTATTTTATATATTTATTTATTTAAGGGCAAATCCATTCTACAAATTAATATTTAACTAAATATAATTACTACAACAACAACAAAAATTTAATACAAATAATACAATAATAAAATATAAATATAATATAATATAATATAAATTTGACTTATGAAACTAAGAAAAATTACAAATATTTATTCGCTTAAGTCTTGCCATGAATTGTGAGGGTGAGAAAGAGTTGAAAATGTCAAAGTTTGGATGTACAGATAATGTATTGGCTGTTATATCCGTAATTTGTCTTATGAAGTTGAAGACGAAATATAATTAAATGTCTAGTTGGGCGATTGGTTCAATTAATACTAAAATTAATTTGTGATAAAAGATATGGACAATTAGCAGCATTACAAATTAATTTATGAAAAAACAACAAGTCGGCATACACCCGGCGACAACATAGTTTATCAATAAATTGTTCCGATGATAATATCTCTAAATTTGTGCTCGAATCGAAACCTAACTTGTACGCAAGCACCTTTAAAAATTTGTTTTATACGTTTTCCAAAGCACTGATATAAACGCGTTGTGATGGTGCCCATACACAAGATCCATACTCTAGATGAGAACGTACAAAAGCGAAATAAACCCGTTTAAATGCTTCTGGCGACAAGTCCTTAGCCATTCTTTTTATATAACCCAACATTTTCAAAGCTCGATTACAAATTGCGTTAATATGACTGGCAAAACATAATTTCCTATCAAAGGTAATACCCAAATCTTTGGTAACATTTAGTTGTTCTAAGTGGTGACCATGAATTGCATAATCAAACCGTACAACAGTTGTTTTTCTGGTGAAAATCATTGTTTTGCATTTTTGAACATTAAAAAACAAATGATTTTGTAGACACCAATTAAAGACAGATGATAAATCATCTTGCAGCAATGAACAATCGTCAACCGATACAATTTCCTTATACAATTTCAGGTCATCGGCAAAGAGCAAACATGAGGAATGTTTTATAACCCGTGAAATGTCATTAACAAATAGTAAAAACAGCAATGGACCACAATGCGAGCCTTGGGGAACTGCTGAGGGCACTTGAATGGTGTTGGATATAAAATTCTTAATTTTTACGCACTGCACACGATTGATTAAAAAGCTATATACCCACTTGACAACATCGGCATGAAACCCTAACGCTAATAATTTCGCCACTAAAATTTCGTGATTAACGCGATCAAAAGCCTTGGCAAAATCGGTGAACACGGTATCTACTGAATGGCTAGATTCGAATGCATTAATAATAAATGAAGTATAAGTTAGAAGATTTGTTGATGTCGATCTGCCACTACGGAATCCATGCTGTTTTTTCTATAAGTATGTTTTTACACATCGAATTGAGTTTGACAGAAACAAGTTTATCAAACACCTTGGGAATGACGGATTGTATTGATATACTGCGGTAGGTAGCAATATTATCCCTTTTGCCAGACTTAAAGATTGGTGTTATATAGCTTTTCTTCCAGTATTCGGGAAATGTGTTTTGTGTGACAGATGCCTCAAATAAAATGAATAATGGCGATGTGATAGAAAAATACAATTCTTTGAAAAAGTTGAAGGAATTCCGTCAGGGCCTATGGCATTGCTATTTTTTAAATTATTAATACTTTCGAATATTTCACTTTTAAATAATCTGATTGGCATATAAGCTGCCTCAGATATACATGGAAAGGTCGGTATAAGTGTAGGTTTGTCCGTACTATATACGGTGGAGAAATAATCCGCAAATAAATTAACACATTCTGAACCATTGCTACTTCTATTGGCGTTAAAGTACATTATATTTGGATATTCAGGAACAGAATTAGTTACTTTTACAAAACTCCAGAATTTTTTAGGATTATTAGCAATGTCATTGTTAACTGAATTGACGTATTGTTCATACAGTTGATTTCTTAGATATACACATTTAATTCGTAGATTTTTAAAATTCTGGTAATTTGAAGAATTATTACATTCCTTAAACACTTTATGCGCAACAAGTTTTTGTTTAATTAAATTAATCAATTCAGAAGAAAACCAGACTGGGCACGTGGATGACTTTATACGTTTCATTGGTATGAATTGTTCAAAGACTTTATACAATATGGTGTAAAATGTATCGACCATATTATCAATATGACCCTTTAATATAATATGCCACTCAATACAATTTAAATAGATATTAATATCAGAATAATTAGCACGTGAAAAGTCATAAATGTATTCATTAAATTGAAGTGATTTAACGGGTATGTGTGAAGGCACTGTAATAAGATATGGCACATGGTGCTGTTTTACATCGAAAAGCAAGTCGGATGCTCTTGAGATTAAAAATCCGTCGTGCGCGAATATTAAATCTAGAAATACACTATTTTCGTTAGGTATAGTACAGATTTGAGAGAGATTATAAAAACTAAACGTCTCACTAAGTAATTGAGCCGGATATGAAGAAGTGTTATTATTAATAAGGCCGAAATCATCATTAGACCATTCAGCATCAGGTAGGTTATAATCGCCACAAATAAGCACTTTTGAGTTAGGGTATTTATCTAATATGGATTCAACAACAAAACAATGGTCGTTAATTTTGTCTGGTGGTGAACCCGGAGGAATATAAACAGCACCGACAATCAATTTTGATATCAAAATAAGAAATAGATACAAATAACTGTTCAACAGAACGACATTTTATATTAATATGATTACACGACAAACCGTTGTGAATCGCAATTAAAACACCACCACCACGACATTTATTGCTTGAATCAGAACAACGGTCCATTCTAAAAATATAGTAATTTTTTAATTTGAGCTCAACATTATCAATATTATTATCTAGCCAAGTTTCTGTAATTATAATAATATCATACATAGAGCAAATCACATTTAACATAAAAGTGTTTAACTTGGTTCGCATGCCGCCTACGTTATGATAGTATATATTTAGTTTTTTGCAACAGCATTTCTAATAGAACTGGCTTGATTTGCGCGGTTTCCTGCTGCCTTCACAATTTTTGGAACTCCTGATATAAATTTGATGATCAGGTCCTGTTCGCCGTTAATCTTTCTCCCCTCCATTTGTTCCCTCAGCTCGTTAAACTCTTTCCTTTGCATTAAGGTACGATCGTAGTTGAACTTTATAAGATTATCTTTTAATTTATGTTTTGGAAATAATATTTTTCACTAGATCCTTGGTTTCTAATATTACTTTAATTGGTCTTGGTTTAGAGCCATTACGGCCAACTCTGTAAACATGTGTTGGCTTGAATTCCAGTGATAAGGGATTTAAGGTATTTTGAATTGAACACAGATCTTCTTCACTTTGCAACTTTGGGTCCGCTTTAGTAGATTCAGGTACATTGTAAATCATTAAATTGTTACATCTTCTGCGACGATCTTCAATTTCGTATAATATGTCGGTATCCTTGGACATCGTAACACATGAATTTGAATTTGAGCTAATACGATTTGATCCTTCTGCCAAATTTGCGAAATCGGATTCTAATTTTTTTATTTTAGCATCCAATACGTTAAATTTATCATTAAAAGTATTGACAAGCTGATCAAATTCCATTTTAAAAGGCTGGAAATATTTTTGCAATAAATTATCAAAAACAGACTCAATTTGCGCTATCTGATTCTTATTAAAAGAAGCAAATGATTGACATCTGTTGCAAATCCAACTGAAATTACGGTTTTTTTAAATTTGGGATATTTCTTCGTCCGTTATGCCGGCGCATTTAGAATGAAACCACTTATCGCTTGAACCGGTGCATTTTAAATAAAATGAATTAGGACTTATGTTATTTGAGCAGTGATCACATGTGAACCCCATATTAAATAAATCAATGTAATATGTTATCAGTCAATACAACGGTGATGATTAACGTTGACACATTTGTTTTTTTTATAATAATTAAAAATACATGTATAGAATAAAAAAAATAAAGGAGTATGATAAACAAGGAAGACACTCTTCACACCAGTGAGGGTCTTCACGGTGACTAATTAAACAAACAGACTGACCCTATGGAAAGGTTAACATAAGAGAACACAGGATACAATTTCAAGGAGTAATATTGATTTTAAATGATAAAATTAAAAACATACACTAGTTTATCAATGACCGTCAATGACAGATAGATCCAGCAAATCGAATCGTTTTTATTGCCGGCTTGAGCGGCGAATCCACGATGGAAATTTACCCACGCAAACTGATTAATATTTAACGCGATATTGTATGTAATTTCATTTGAACTCACTCACCGTGTGGACAACTTATATGATTATGTACACACCAATTTTCACAGTTTTTCAACACTTAGTTACCACTGAATTAGATATAAATATAGGGAGCTCACGACTACACGTACGGAGCTCGCGATGTTAACTCTAGTATCTATTTCTATATATAGAAAACTTTTTTATTTGCAGAGATATTAATATATCGTTTTTGCGAGACTGAGTCACTTTTTCGTGTTTTACTTAATAGTGAAAAGAAAATTGATCAGTGTCTAACCTTTTCCGCTCTATAACCGGAAGTTGATAAAATGTCGTTTTTATGAAGTTACTGTAACTCTTGGTATTGTTTCACAAATTAAAACTTTATTCCGACTAGTTTCGGTTTGATAGACCATTTTCAAAGAAATGTCACATTCCTTTGAAAATGGTCTAACAAACCGATACAAGTCGGAATAAAGTTTTAATTTGTGAAACGATACCAAGTGTTTTTAATTTAAATAACTGCACATTCTAATATGTTTCATCAATTGCCAGATGAATAAAATAATTCAAGAAATTACTGAAACTCAGTTGTTTTTAAAGTTATAACCAAACTGTAAAAACTTTCCTATGGCAACTTTTTGCGCCCATTAAAATAACTTACTTGTTTAATTTAACGGTCGTTTCGTTTTTGATTTCTTATATTAAAATCAAATTTTTCTTACACTCGCATATAGAGATATGCATATTATTAAACAACATTTTTAACTCTGATTTCAATGATGTGCCACATGCCTACTTTTGTCGAAAAAAAGTCATTGACAAAGTTGCCATGACAACCGGTAAACAATTTCGTTACTAGGTGATGCTTGCAATTTGTTCAAAAATATGACAATTATCGATGTGATATATTTTGTTTTATATATAAGCTATGATTGACATAAACTGCTACTTTATCGATAATAGTCATATTTTTGAACAAATCGCAAGCATCACCTAGCAACGAAATTGTTTGCCGGTTGTCATGGCAACTTTGTCAATGACTCTTGATTGACATAAACTGCTGCTTTGTTTGTCGTTTATAACAAAAAAACATTTTTGTCGCAAAGGTACACAAGTATCACATCGTTGAAATCGGCATCAAAAATGCTGTTCAATGATATGCATATTCCTCTATATGTGCCCTTAAGAAAAAAGTGAGTTCAGTGTAGGAAAACAAAAATGAAACGTCCTTAAAATAAAACACGTAAGTGATTTTAATGGGCGTAAAAAGTTGCCATAAGAAAGTGTTTACAGTTTAGTTATAACTTTTAAAACAAATGAGTTACAGTAACTTCATAAAAATGACATTTTAATAATACTTATAATAACACTTATATTTCCCAACAGAAGTACAGGGTGGTCTAATTTCGATGTTGCTTATGGGCATCTCGGTAAATATAAGAGTTAGAAAAAAACCGATGGCGCAATCGCGATCTCTTTTTTTGAGACTAGCATAATGCCGAAAACAAAAATGCACCATCTTGTTTTTTTCAGAAGTTATAGGGCAAAATAGGGTTTTCTTGATTTTTAACTTTAATTCGTATTTTGCGTAATTTGTGAGATAGATAAAAACTATAAATACTTTCTTCAGACACTTTTTAAAGTAGAATCCAGTGGCGTAAGCATTCTTTTATTTTATGAACACATTTTCGAGTTATAGCCAAATTATTTTTTTATTTAAATGTAAATCATAGTTGGCTTTGACACAGTTAAAAAGAGTGTTTTTCACTGATTTCAAAAATATATACTTTTATGAATTTATCTTGAAAATAGTGTTCCTATAGAATAGAAACTAAATTTTAATCTGCTAAATAATATAATATGGAAGACAATAGCCATTATAAATCATTTGCATGCTCAATTTTAATTAATTATTCCATTGCAACAGCAATGAGTTCTGTTCTTCCAACAAGATGGAGCAGATTACTTTTGGATGCAAATTTAGGGAGCAATTGGTTGGGAACATTTAGACCAGTTAGGTGGCTTGCTAGATCTCCAGATCCAACACCGTTAGATTTTTTATGGGGATACCTGCAGGACAAAATTTACAAGCAGCCTAAATTAATTTAGACGTATTGGAACATTTTCATGATTTTTATAGGAACTGTTCCCAACATTCAAATTTGTATCGCCATTAAAGCTGTAAGAGGTAAATACCAAAGATGCATTAAAAATAATGGCCATCAGTTCGAATATTTAAAATAAGTTTTTTTTTCTTAATATATAAAAATTTCAATAAATATTAAAAATAATAAAATATTTATTACTTAAAAAAGGATTATTATTATTTAAAAAATCATTAGTTTATAATGTTTATCATAATTAAAACTGAGCATGCAAATGATCAAAAATGGCTATTGTCTTCCATAATATATTATTTAGCTGATTAAAAACTAGTTTTCACTCCATAGTAACACTGTTTTTTAAGATTAATTCACAAAAGTATATATTTTTGAAATCAGTGAAAAACACTCTCATCAACTATGTCAAAGCCAACTATGATTTACATTTAATCAAAAAATTAATTTAGCTATAACTCGAAAATGTGTGAATAAAAGAAAAAAATGCATACGCCACTGGATTCTACTCAAAAAAGTGTCTTAAGAAGGTATTTATAGTTTTTGTCGGTCTCACAAATTACGCAAGGTATTAATTAAAGTTAAAAATCAATAAAACCCGATGTTGCCCTATAACTTCTGAAAAAAACAAGATAGCGCATTTTTGTTTTCGGCATAGTCCTAGTCTCAAAAAAAGAGATCGCGACTGCGTCATCGATTTTTCTCTAACTCTTATATTTATCGAGATGCCCATAAGCAACATCGAAATTAGACCACCCTGTACATCCAATTACAGGGAACATTTCTAATTACAACACATGACACTCAACTAAAGTTTAAATTTACTAGTTTTGTAAAATTAACAAAAGTAGACAATACATACGAGGATTATAAGTGAGGCATAATATCTGTTATCAATTTTACAATACTGTGATCAAAAATATCGGCTGAGTTGCGAACAGTGTTGTATAATCGCATCATTTTATTTAGTGGTGAATTAAAATATAAATTCGTTCGACTGCGATTACAAAAGAACATTAATGCATTTTTATTATTATAACGCGGAACATAAATATTTATTAATTCAAGCAGATTTGGATCATTAATCTCGTTATGTAATAAGTTGTAAATAGTTTTAAGTAGTATTATGTTTCTTCTGATTGACAGATGTTGCAAATTAAACATTTCTAAAAGCATATTGTATTCTATGACATTACTATCCGAATATACTGAGGACTGCTTGAAATAAAGGTACTTTAATTTACTGATTATAGAGGCTTCTACTTCGTTATACATTGTTGAACATAAATAAAACACTGTTTATCACTTTGTTTGTATAACAATTGGTTTATTTGGTGACTATAGTTTCGATACTACACGTATCATTATCAAACCGTTAGTAACAAAAAACTACAAAGGAACATTATTTATATTTGCAAATTTTCTAATAACAGCGTTAAAGAGTAAAGGTACTTTACAAAAAATGTTTGTATTCTTTCAATTTTATTTATATGCGTGCTGAACGTAGGAGACCATACAGCGGCGCAATACTCTAATTTCGATCTCACATAAGATAGAAATAATTTGCGAAATGCCCATACAGATGTGAGTGATTCAGTCGCACGCCTAACAAAACCTAGCATCTTCAAGGCATGCTTACAGATTTTATTGATATGGGGCGTAAACGATAGTTCCTTATCAAACGTTACTCCCGAATCATTCACCTCAATAACGCACTCTAGGATATTACTATCTATTATGTACGGAAACACAATATGCTGCATTGTTTTATAAAACGTCATAACCTTACATTTTGAAATGTTGAGTTCAAGTTTATTTCGGATACTCCAAGCGCAAATCTGTTGTAAGTCATTTTGTAGTATTAAGCAGTCGTCTAAAGATCGAATACAATTAAAGATTTTAATGTCATCGGCATATATGAGAATACGCGACTGAATATTATAAACAATATCATTAATAAATAAAGTAAATTGAAGCGGCCCAAGGTTCGAGCCTTGAGGTACCCCGCTCAATGGAAAATAACTGTTCGACTTGTACATCATGTATTCAACTTGATTGGTTCTCTCAAGGAGGTAAGACCTTATTATAGCAAGAGTACGGTTGCTAAAACCCCACGTATACAACTTCCCCAATAGGACACCATGATCAATAGAGTCAAATACTTTCTGTCTGTATTTTATCAATTTCTGGTTATAAAGCGGAAACGGTTTAAGATAGATATTTTTTCACAAATATATACAATGGCACAAATATTGACTCTGGCTCGCGAAAACGGTTTTGCAATATCTCTTCAAATAATTTTTTTTTCGATATGTGGCACCTCCAAAATGCACCACTCTGTACAAGCTGAAAAATTTCAGATATTAGTCATATTTGAAAATGACTTAAATTGAAGCTTCAAACGAGTGTTTTCCACTCCCAGGTTAAGCATGAAGTAAAATTTCGAGTTTAGAAAAGCCTGAAAATTTGGTTTGGTCGCGTAGCGCGAAGCGCGGAGCGACCAAACCAAATTTTCAGGCTTTTCTAAACTCGAAATTTTACTTCATGCGCCACGCGTATAAAACACTGTTTACAAACGAAGCTCAAAATATACTCTTTAAAATATTTTTTGTTTGTTTTTAAAATTTAACATTTAATGAATGTTTTATTCAAACAAGCACATTTATAAATTTTTGCACTTGGTGTATTTAAAGTGAACTATTTTATGAAGAAGTAGACTGATTTAAGTTATTTGAAAAGCTTACTGTTAACAATTGAAAGGGCTTTAATTTGATGTACAAAACGTTTTTAAGACTTAAAAATTGTGCTTAGTACGGGCGCTCAAAGATCAAATTTAGTAGGTTGATAAAGATTCTGAAATTTTTAAATAGGCAAAATTTTTGCGAAAAATGTTCTTCTTTCAAAAACAAAGCGCACATTATTACTGATATAAGTCTGCGTTTTTTTTTTTGGAATTTTTCTAAAATAATATTTTTGTGAAATTTATTCATAAAACAAAACCTTACTAAAAATGCAATTATTCGATGAAAATTTTGATTTTTTTAAAAATCTGAAAAAAGTTACACTTAATCTAATTAATATTAGAAATAAGGTTATTTGTTTATTTTTTGGATGAAATGATTATTTCACCAATATTTCGGTCTTAGAAATCGTTTGAAAACTGTAGATAAAATAAAACTTCAACTTTAAGTATCCATTATGAATACATTTTTTATGATACATATTTGTAATGAACTGCAATTTAAAGGTTATACAATTATTAATAGATCTCTTGAAAATAGATTTGTTTAATTCGTAAATGAGCCCTTAATCGACGTTTTATTTAATAAAGCACATTTTTCAATGTTTACACTTGGTGTGATTAAAGTAATCCATTTCATGAAAAAGTAAACTGATTTTATTTATTCGAAAAGCTAACTATTAACAATTGAACGGGCCTTAACTTGATGTACAAAATGTTTTTGGGCCGTGAAAATTGTGCTTACTACAGACGTTCAAAGAACAAATATAGTAGGTTGATAAAGATTTTTCTTTTTTTTTTTTATTGGGTTTGGCTTTTCCCTGGCCTTGGGAACTTGCCCATTAGCCAACATCATTTTACTTATATTTGTATTTGTTTTATTTCTTTAACTTATTGCTAATTACCTATTACTATATATTTGGACGTCACAACACATTCACACACACCCATGGACTCCGGGACGAATATTTTTCGTTAGAAAAATTACTCGCCCCGGCTGGGAATCGAACCCAGATCACCGCCGTGAACGATTGACAAAACCAGCGGCTCAACCGCTCGGCCACGGCGGGCCCTGATAAAGATTCAGATATTTGTTAATGGGCAAAATGTTCGAAAAATATTTAATTCTCGCAAAAACAAATAGCGTACACTATTATGGTATAGGTATAAGTGTTTTTGTTTTTTTTTTTTAAATATATTGGTTGTGAAATTTTTGCATTTCTAAAAATGCGATTTTTCGATGAAAAATTTGATTTCTTTTTAAATCTGCTTAAGCCTCCACGGTTAACAGTGAGAAAAAAATATTGTATGTTGATAAATAAAGAAGGTTTATGTTTTATATATTGTCAATTCAATTAGTAATTAAGTAATTTCCCGTGCACGGGGAGACTTTATTTAAAAATAATTTCTCGTCGTGACCCTGGGTGTGGTATGAATGTGAGTATTTGTCGGTATGAAATAATAGCATACTACAAATTGTAATGTTATCAATTAAAAATACAAATATAAATAAATGATGTTGGCTAATGGGCAAGTTCCCAAGGCCAGGCAAAAGCCAAATACAATAAAAAAAAAAAAAAAAATTAAGTAATCTTTTTACTTTCCCCCGTATGTAATACAAAGGGAAAGTATTGTTTTCGTGAAAATTTTCGATTTAAAAATTTATGCGGAAATATCCGTTTTGAGGTCCCCTCAGTCGATTAAGACCATTTTTGAAAAATGTCTGTCTGTCTGTGTGTCTGTGTGTGTCTGTGTGTGTGTCTGTGTGTGTGTCTGTGTGCGCTGTACCGCAAAAACCGCTAAAGATATCGAGATGAAACTTGAAACTTAAGCTTTTTGTTAGAATCGGAAGAACTGAAAAGCTTTTGGTAAAAATCGGAAAACCGGAAGTGGTACTTTACTCTTAGCGTTTTTCAGTTTTTTCAGATTTTTTCAATAAATGTTCTCAAACAAAAAATTCTTTCAAATAAAAGTTGTTGAAAACAACAAAATGAAGACGTATTGTTCACTTACTTTTTGTCATAGCACCCTTAGTTTTTGAGATATTTCAAAAGTTGTGTGTTTTATCTAGTTATTGGTGTGTGACAGTGTATGTGTCGATACAATTGAAAAATGTTTCAAATAAAAGTTGTAGTTATCAAAAAGTTGAAGACATTTTGAAAATAATAATGCTACAAATATTTTAAAAGTGATTTAATACGCAATTTACGGAGGAAAGTATTATGATGGACACATCGCCATTTATTTAGTGTATAATAGAGAAAAGTTTTACACAAGTCAGAATAGAAAGAAAACATTCAAGCTCAATCAGAAATGCAATGTAACAAAATTTGTATTAAAGAACGAATACAGTGCTTCGTTTGCTCAAGGTATTACGATACAAAAGAGGCACTAACATTATTTATTAACCTATAGATAAATTACTAAAGCTAAAACAACTAAGTAACTGTATAACTAACATCAAAAGCTTTTAAAAATCTATCATGAATATAATATTAAAGAAAATAAAATTTCTTTGTTACCAACAAAATATAGTTTTTAGAAAGTAATAAAGAAATGCTTAATAAATTAAACATTTATTAAATATGATATTTTGCTCCAAATTTCACTCAAATTCCTAACTAATTACAATATTTTTGTATAAGCTCATTGGAGGTCTAGGGGCGACGTTGATTTAAAGTGTACCTTGCAAATTGTGGTGGAAAATTGATGCTACCTTGTTTTGTAAACACTAACCTCTCTCTTAATTGATGTACGCTGAGATCCTAACAAAAACAGAAACGAAAATAATTTTACAGCAATAATTATAAATCGAAAAACAAATCACACAATTAACAAAACTTATTAATGAACTTAAGTCTAAATTAACGCGATGATTAAACTTATTTAAAAAAAAAAATAAGATCTGCAGTAGAAAATAGACCTGGAATGCGGTTCCAGCAATATGATGCGATTTGCCATACAACTGAAGCTACACTGCAAGTTTTAAGGAGATTTTTGACGAACGAATAATTTTAAATATTAAAAGTGCGATTCTTTTCGCAATCTACAACAAGTTAGTCTTACAAACACTCATTGAAACAACTACTTCCCGAGCTAATACCCCGACGGACATTGAATTATACAACAAGTGTTTGCTGTTACATACAGTAACCTACTGCAAATGCAACAATTTGAGTCAAATTATTCAGGCCATCTATAGACGCGTTTCGAGATTTATCTCTCATCAGTATAGCTTTGCCATTCCCTCTAAGTAATTTGACACCTTAGACTGGCGGTCACGTTACCGTTCAAACATAAGTATAAATGAAATTGCCAATTCTTGGTTGCAGAATTGACTCAAATTGTTGCATTTGCATTAGTTGTTTCAATGAGTGTTTGATACAGTATTTGTAAGACTAACTTGTTGAAGATTGCGAAGAGAATCGCACTTTTAATGTTTGAAGTATTCTGCAACCAAGAATTGGCAATTTCATTTATACTTATGTTTGAATGGTAACGTAACCGCCAATCTAAGGTGTCAAATTACTTAGAGGGAATGGCAAAGCTGTACTGATGAGAGATAAATCTCGAAACGCGTCTATAGATGGCCTGAATAATTTTACTCAAATTGTTGCATTTGCAGTAGGTTACTGTATGTAACAGCAAACACTTGTTGTATAATTCAATGTCCGTCGGGGTATTAGCTCGGGAAGTAGTTGTTTCAATGAGTGTTTGATACAGTCTTTGTAAGACCAACTTGTTGTAGATTGCGAAGAGAATCGCACTTTTAATGTTTACTGCAAATTGTTACAATTTGGGTCAAATTATTCAGGCCATCTACAGACGCGTTTCGAGATTTATTTCTCATCAGTATAGCTTTGCCATTTTCTCTAAATAATTTGACACATTAGACTGGCTGTTACGTTACCGTGCGGCTTAAGCATAAGTATAAATGAAATGAAATAATTTTGAGAAGATATGCAGTGGGTTGGCCGCCGCAGTCTCCAGATCTTACGGCGCCTGATTTCTTTTTAGGGGGATAGAAAGAAGAAAGAGTGTTCGTGAATGAACCTCAGACAATTTAACAAGTGAAGAAAAACAGTCGTGCAGAAATTAGGGCACTAGAGCCACAGATACTAAGCGCTGTTATGTAACATGTCATCGAAAGAGCTCATCACTGCGAAGTCGAATACGGAAGGCATTTAAAAGATGCCATCTTTTATTCAAAATGTAAAATAATCTCCAAGATGTGTTCTTTTTATGTCATAAATGATTAAAAAATGTTAAGAATCAGAGAAATATTAACTAACTACGACCCCGTCGCGACTTAAGGGACACTTTGTATTTCAGTGTTAATATACAATTAAATGAAAGTTTTTTGTTATGGTAATTGGACTTACATATTTTAAAATGCATTTCCTTGTCAATAAATAGTTTATTAATAGTTTAATAGAATTCTATATTTGAGATAATAAACAACTTTTAATCCAACTCTAAAATTCTCAACTCTTTAAAATTATTACAAGCGTTATAAGGGTACAATTTCACGGTAATAAAACCCACAGCTTAAATGCATGGATATGTGTATTTGGAAACACCGCAAAAATTCACGAAGTTGGGCCAAGTGTGGATTTAGTCGTGGCTTTAATAATTCATTGTGTTTGCAACTAATAGCTTAACTTGTACAAAAAAAATGTGAGCTGAATTGTTCTTACCCGAATAAAAGTTTTAATAAAACACAACTTTTATTTTCACAATAATGAATATGTAATTTATTTATTTTGTTTTCATGCTATGTATTTCATTTGCAATGGATTTCTCTCTTTATAAAATAATAACAAAAGTATAAAAACGAATTAAAATCGACTTTCTGCAAAAATGTTGTCTCATTGAGACAAGTCTCTAAACATTCATTAAAAGAACTACTTCTCGAGCTAATACCCCGACAGATATTGAATTATACAATGAATATTTAAGTTACACGACAGCTTTACTATTCTATGCATAATTTATATTATATTAACAAAAGTGTTTTGTGTTGTAGGCGTTCACTTTGTAGTACATCTTAAATACACTTGTAAATAAATTTCTTGAGTTTGATAATGACTACTAAATGGTCGAAACTATAGTTCACTGATTATAGAGGCTTCTACTTCGTTATACATTGTTGAACATAAATAAAACACTGTTTATCACTTTGTTTGTATAACAATTGGTTTATTTGGTGACTATAGTTTCGATACTACACTTTGTTACTAACGGTTTGATAATGATACGTGTAGTATCGAAACTATAGTCACCAAATAAACCAATTGTTATACAAACAAAGTGATAAACAGTGTTTTATTTACGAAACTATAGTCACAAATTAAGTGCAAAATATAGTGGTTAAACAAAGTTAAAAGTGTTTAATTTACAAGGGTAATTCCGTGTCAAATTAACACAGTTATTTCACTTTACCATCTCAGATTTTAATAAAATTTGATGCACTTCTTGTCTTAACGTAGATTAAAAAAATGCTAATTTTTAGGATTAAAGGCGATCCCGCTTTAAGAATATGTGCATCGTATTTGATTTCTCCCTAAGACGAAATCCTGGCTGCGCCATGTGCGTGAACTTAGCAGATCAATTGCTAGCAGATCAATTTTTTCTTGGAGTTCTACTCGCATGCAGTCGAGTTCTATAGTTTCTGATAAGTTTTAGTCATAGTTCTGGCAAATTAAGCCCACAAAATTATATCAAAATTATGATCTGCTAACTTCGCGTAGCAGATCATTTTTGTAAAAAGTAATAAAAAATTATATACATCGATGGACAATAATATTCCAAAGAGTTTCCTTATAATAAAAAAAAATAGTTCTGGTCTCGGTAATTTGTTATAAATAATTTAAATATTAATTATGATATATTTCACAAATGCTCTTCCTACAAAAATAAAAGAGTTCTGGATTTAATTCATTGTGCATATCATTACTAATTAGTTATAAATACTATGTCCAAGGAGTAGGTACTTGCAACAATAACCAATTTGTTATAAACAATTATTTTGTAGTGTTTTTACCTTCATTTATCATTCAACTATGATCTGCTGATAGAAATATGAGAGTTCTGGACTAATTTCTTTCTGGATATCATTGCTAAGTAGGCCAAGATACTATATCCAAGGAGTTCCCATTCGCAACAATAACCAATTTTTTATAAACAATTATTTTGTCGCGTATTAACCCACATTTTCCATTCAACTATGATCTGCTGATATAAAAATAAGAGTTCTGGACTAATTTCTTACTGGATATCATTGCCAAGTAAGTCTAGATACTATATCCAAGGAGTTCCCATTTGCAACAATAACCAATTTTTTATAAACAATTATTTTGTCCAGTTTTAACCCACATTTTCCATTCAACTATGATCTGCTGATATAAAAATGAGAGTTCTGGACTAATTTCTTGCTGGATATCATTGCCAAGTAAGTCTAGATACTATATCCAAGGAGTTCTATTTTGCAACAATAACCAATTTTTTATAAACAATTATTTTGTCGCGTTTTAACCCACATTTTCCATTCAACTATGATCTGCTGATAGAAAAATGAGAGTTCTAGACTAATTTCTTTCTTGATATCATTGATAAGTAGGCTTAGATACTATATTCAAGGAGTTCCCATTTGCAACAATAACCAATTTTTTATAAACAATTATTTTGTCCCGTTTTAACCCACATTTTCCATTCAACTATGATCTGCTGATATAAAAATGAGAGTTCTGGACTAATTTTTTGCTGGATATCATTGCCAAGTAAGTCTAGATACTATATCCAAGGAATTCCCATTAGCAACAATAACCAATTTTTTATAAACAATTATTTTGTCGCGTCTTAACCCACATTTTCCATTCAACTATGATCTGCTGATAGAAAAATAAGAGTTCTGGACTAATTTCTTTTTGGATATCATTGCTAAGTAGGCCTAGATACTATATCCAAGGAGTTCTTATTTGCAACAATAACCAATTTTTTATAAACAATTATTTTGTCGCGTTTTAACCCACATTTTCCATTCAACTATGATCTGCTGATATAAAAATGAGAGTTCTGGACTAATTTCTTGCTGGATATCATTGCCAAGTTAGTCTAGATACTATATCCATGGAGTTCCCATTTGCAACAATAACCATTTTTTTATAAACAATTATTTTGTCCCGTTTTAACCCACATTTTCCATTCAACTATGATCTGCTGATATAAAAATGAGAGTTCTGGACTAATTTCTTGCTGGATATCATTTCCAAGTAAGTCTAGATACTATATCCAAGGAGTTCCCATTTGCAACAATAACCAATTTTTTATAAACAATTATTTTGTCCCGTATTAACCCACATTTTCCATTTAACTATGATCTGCTGATAGAAAAATAAGAGTTCTGGACTAATTTCTTTTTGGATATCATTGCTATGTAGGCCTAAATACTATATCCAAGGAGTTCTCATTTGCAACAATAACCAATTTTTTATAAACAATTATTTTGTCGCGTTTTAACCCACATTTTTCATTCAACTATGATCTGCTGATAGAAAAATGAGAGTTCTGGACTAATTTCTTTCTTAATATCATTGTTAAGTAGGCCTAGATATTATATCCAAGGAATTCTTATTTGCAACAATAACCAATTTGTTATAAACAACTATTTTGTCGCGTTTTAACCCACATTTTCCATTCAACTATGATCTGCTGATATAAAAATGAGAGTTCTGGACTAATTTTTTGCTGGATATCATTGCCAAGTTAGTCTAGATACTATATCCAAGGAATTCCCATTAGCAACAATAACCAATTTTTTATAAACAATTATTTTGTCGCGTCTTAACCCACATTTTCCATTCAACTATGATCTGCTGATAGAAAAATAAGAGTTCTGGACTAATTTCTTTTTGGATATCATTGCTAAGTAGGCCTAGATACTATATCCAAGGAGTTCTCATTTGCAACAATAACCAATTTTTTATAAACAATTATTTTGTCGCGTTTTAACCCACATTTTCCATTCAACTATGATCTGCTGATATAAAAATGAGAGTTCTGGACTAATTTCTTGCTGGATATCATTGCCAAGTTAGTCTAGATACTATATCCATGGAGTTCCCATTTGTAACAATAACCATTTTTTTATAAACAATTATTTTGTCCCGTTTTAACCCACATTTTCCATTCAACTATGATCTGCTGATATAAAAATGAGAGTTCTGGACTAATTTCTTGCTGGATATCATTTCCAAGTAAGTCTAGATACTATATCCAAGGAGTTCCCATTTGCAACAATAACCAATTTTTTATAAACAAATATTTTGTCCCGTTTTAACCCACATTTTCCATTTAACTATGATCTGCTGATAGAAAAATAAGAGTTCTGGACTAATTTCTTTTTGGATATCATTGCTATGTAGGCCTAGATACTATATCCAAGGAGTTCTCATTTGCAACAATAACCAATTTTTTATAAACAATTATTTTGTCGCGTTTTAACCCACATTTTTCATTCAACTATGATCTGCTGATAGAAAAATGAGAGTTCTGGACTAATTTCTTTCTTAATATCATTGTTAAGTAGGCCTAGATATTATATCCAAGGAATTCTTATTTGCAACAATAACCAATTTGTTATAAACAACTATTTTGTCGCGTTTTAACCCACATTTTCCATTCAACTATGATCTGCTGATAGAAAAATGAGGGTTCTGGACTAATTTCTTTCTTGATATCATTGCTAAGTAGGCCTTGATACTATATCCAAGGAGGTCTCATTTGCAACAATAACCAATTTGCTGCGCCACGGTAAGGTTTTAACCATTGAGTTATTTTAATAAATTACTTGATGACGTTATGAAATTCGAATTATAAAATTCGAAAATTAACTTCGGTTTTCCCATTAAATGGGCCACCGTAGCGTGTCGCCAATTCCTCTCCCCCCAATTAGACTCGGGTGAATTCAGAAACGATCTTCCAAATTGCGAAAGCAATCGATTAAGTCTTACCAAAGCTGCAATAACTGGAATATTAACGCGGGGACCAACGTCCACACTATGCAATAAGTTAATTGCATTAGGCAGATATGCAATATTGACTTATTCGATAAATTACACTTAACCATACGTTTAATTGATATTTCCTGTTTAACGACCG
This sequence comes from Philonthus cognatus, assembly GCA_932526585.2. Taxonomy (NCBI): domain Eukaryota; kingdom Metazoa; phylum Arthropoda; class Insecta; order Coleoptera; family Staphylinidae; genus Philonthus; species Philonthus cognatus. Next base: position 173,072,821 of record OW052241.1, read on the forward strand.
TTTAGATATCATTCGTCAGCAAAACGAACGTCAACGTAAATCAAATTTTATAAAACATAATATATAAGGACATGCCATTCAATTTGAAGCATTATACGAGTGTTTTCCACTCCCAGACTAAGCATAAAGTAAACTTTTCTGGGCTTTTCTAAACTCAAAATTTTACTTCATGCGCCACGCGTATAAAATACTAAAATATTGTACACTGTATGTATATTTTACCTCACTTGAAATCAGAGTTTTATACGCGTGGCGCATGAAGTAAAATTTCGAGTTTAGAAAAGCCCCGTGAAAATTTGTCTCGGGTCGCTGCGCGACCCTCGACAAATTTTCTACGCGGGGCTTTTCTAAACTCGAAATTTTACTTCATGCTTAGTCTGGGAGTGGAAAACACTCGTTTAATGCTTCAAATTGAACTCTTTAAAAAAACAACTAATGTCAGAAAATTTACAGCAGTGTTGAAGGAAATAAAGTTTTGTGGTTTTGGTAAAACGAATGAATGTTTCATGCAAATTAATTGTAAATTTTCTGAATACTTAAGGGCCGGTTTTAATTAAGAACGCGGAAGTTCGCAAAAGGATTATTTTTTCAAATTAATTCTGAAATGGCATTCTTTTCAGTTTTTGTATTTCAAGTTTAATCTTAAGTGGATATGGCTTATATCTCACTCGATCTTGTATATTTTAAATCGTTAGATATTGGCTGTTTTTTTTTAAGTTCAATTTCAAGCTTTAAACGAGTGTTTTCCACTCCCAGACTAAGCATGAAGTAAAATTTCGAGTTTAGAAAAGCCCCGTGAAAATTTGTCGAGGGTCGCGCAGCGACCCGAGACAAATTTTCTGGGCTTTTCTAAACTCGAAATTTTACTTCATGCGCCACGCGTATAAAACACTAAATTATTGTGAACTTTATGTATATTTGAACCTCACTTGAAATCAGAGTTGTATACGCGTGGCGCATGAAGTAAAAATTTTCACAGGGCTTTTCTTAACTCGAAATGTTACTTCATGCTTAGTCTGGGAGTGAAAAACACTTATTTTAAGCATCAAATTGAATAACCACGAAAGTCGGAAAATTTACAGCAATGTTGGTGAAAATAAAGTTTTCTGGTTTTGATAAAACGAATGAATGATTAATACAAATTAATTGTAAGTTTTCTGAATACTTAATGGCTGGTTTTAATTATGAACGCTGAAGTTCGCAGAATGATCCTTTTTTAAATTACTTTTGAAATGGCATTGTCTTCAAATTTTTGTTTTTCCGGTTTAATCTTTGCTGAGACAATTCTACAATATTTATTGGTTTTGCTTTAAGTTCAGGGAGTACTTAATAGTACTCCCTAAACTTAAAGCAAAACCAATAAATATTGTAGAATTTAAATAATTTTTTTTTTTTTTATATATATATTTAATTGATGAGGCGGATACATGATGAAACTCCATAATACTATTTGAAATAAAACAACACAGTTGGGAGGGTTTCACTTTAATTGTTGAACACTGCAACATGTTTCACCACACAGTGGCTTCATCAGGCAGATGAAATAATGATTATTTCATCTGCCTGATGAAGCCACTGTGTGGTGAAACATGTTGCAGTGTTCAACAATTAAAGTGAAACCCTCCCAACTGTGTTGTTTTATTTCAAATAGAATTTAAATAATATACATAACATGATCCAAAAGTGGTTTTACAGGACTTGCATTATACCAGAACTCGCGAACACTCGACCTGGAAATTTCCTACTCATCCCTTAAAATATCACTTTCGGAACTGGTTACGTAAATTACATTCTTCTAAAAAAGAGGGCTATCAACCCAAAGTGTTACAGCATAGAAATGTATATTTTGATTAAAACTTAAATTTAATTGTCGAATAAAATTGGAGAAACCGGACATTAGGCAAGTTTGTTTGATCGATATAATATCTACTTCATTGAACGGTTTAAAATTACTTAAATTTACAAAGAGCCTACAAAGCATACAAAATAACGTTCTTTCAATACACAATTGTGTATTGGATTACTTTTTTAAAATATTTACGTGATAGCGCCTATTCATTTCCTGATTTCCCGGCGCATTCACGAAAAAATAGATTTTAATTTTAATAATCTATTAGGGCCGGTATTTTAATTGATACTTAACTATTAGGTTTACAAACTAACGGTAAAGTTTTACCACTAGTTAACTCATAGTTAAATTATGTTTATGTATTTCAAGTATTTGTAAGTTTTGGTTTAGTAACTCTCATTTCATCAAAATTTCATTAGAGGGGCAATTCTGACTTCTGTCAAAATCACACTTAAATTGTCAATATCGTTTATCAGCCTTTGGTCGCCTGCTGTTGCTGGTGGTGATTTATTAAGCATAAAAATGAATAAAACCTCCCAGCAAGTAAATGAAACAAAAAGGACACCGAATTTCACTTATAAAGAAGAACATTTGCTGTTAGAGTTTGTTGAGAAATACAAGAATATTATAGAAAATTAGAAGAGTGGCAGTGTTTTATGGCAAGAAAAAGAAAAAGCGTGGACTCATATCGAAAACTCGTTCAATGCGGCAAACGATGGTGTATTCAGATCCAAACAAATATTAAAACAAAAATATGCCAATTTAAAGAAACTATCCTAAACCAAATTATCACACAACAAAAGGGAACTAAATAAAACCGGTGGTGGTGATTCTAAACTATATGCCATAACAGACGTAAATAATTTTATTGAAAGAATTTTAGGAGATCAAATTTGTGGTCTTAAGAACAACTTCGATTCTGACAGTAAGTATAAGGTTACTTTTTATGAAATTTATCATTATAAATGGTTTATTTTCATTAGGTGTACAAGCTCATCAAGCCGGACCATCTAATGCGAATTACATTGTTATTGGCTCACCTGATGAAAGTCTTTCTAACCCTAAAGAAAATGTTGTAGAAATTACTGAATGTAAGTGGTAGCGTAGTAATATCCTAGCTGTTGGTAAATTTTAAAAATGAAATATTCTTATTAATTGTGTTTTTTTTTTAGATGAATTGCCAGAGGAAACATTAACTCCTACTATTATCGGCTTGAGTGCATGTGTTGGACACTGGGTTTTTTTTTCGACGTTTTTGACCTTTTTGAGAACTTTTTTTAATGGAACTGTCTGCGTTTGTGTGTGACAATGAAGAATCTAATATATGTTTTCGTCTAAAACTTACCGTTTAGTCACAATTTGTGTTTTAGGTTAATGTTTTTATTAGAGGTCCTTTTTGCCTTTTCTTGCAATTTTATGCCACATTTCCACTGTAAAGTGAAAACACAGCATAACTTCCTTATAAATTGCTACATATCTGCACCAATTTTGATCTTTTACTTGTATTTTAACGTGAATACACTACACAAATTTAATGTTAACATCGTTAACATATAAACGGTAACATTTGAGATTTGTTTATCCAAAATTCAATTGTCACCGCTGATATCGCCATGATTAGGTGTGTAAAAACTAGGTGGCGCTAGTACATAATCAAATGCTTTTAATAATCAAATTATACAGGGCTTTCATTAATTCCCGAACCCCACGTGACTAAATTTAAAATTGCCGCGTAAATTATTGTATTTGTACGTTGGAGGCTTTGAAAAAAGTAACCAAACGTTACTAAAGTAAAATTTGACATAAACGTTTATGCGCGGTGCATCGTTAAACCAACTTTTGAGATCTTACAAGATTCGCCCGGAATTTTCAGGTAAGCAAAAATTGTTTAATTATTCTGAAACATTGAGTTTTATTTCTATTTATTTTGCAGAGTCAATTTGCTAGGACAAGCGAATACTGCGAAAATGGTATTTACAACGGAGCAAGACGCGTTTATTTTGATGGCACATTTTCGTAGTGCTTCACGTAATATTGACGGCAACTGGAGTTATTCTCTGCAGTCTTGCATTGAGCAGTTTCATGAAGAATTTCCAGATGCGGTAATTGCGTATGATACTTTTAAACATCATAAGCAAGTTCTTATTAAAAGATATGAAGACAAACATTGCATTTGCAAAGGAAAATCCACTGGTAGACCGACAGTCTTAACTAATGATGTTGTCGAAGATATTCGAGTGAGGATGGAACGAAGTCCTAAGAAATCCGTACCGAAATTGGTAGCCCAATCAGGTAAAACAAATCCTATTGTTTGGGGTTTTTATATTTAAAAATTCCAGTATAAATTAACCGTGAATTAATAATGTGCTTCTTTATAGGACTCTCTGTTGGAACCTGCCATAAAGCACTCACAAAATCACTAAATATGCATCCTTACAAAGTCTCAGTAGTGCATCAATTACATCCACCAGACTTTATTCAGCGAGTACGATACTGCCAGTGGTTTAATGAACAGTTAAATAATGATGACGTACTTGATCTTACGTTTTTTTCTGATGAAGCGTGGATACATTTATCTGGGTACGTGAACAGCCAAAATTACAGGACATGGGCGACAGAAAATCCCCATGTATTGGAGGAAACACCCCTGCATCCCCAAAAGCTAGGAATTTGGATAGCTATGTCTAGGAGAAGGATAATTGGCCCAATATTTTTTAGAGAAACTATCACTGTTGAACGGTATCGGTTAATTTTAGAAGAAGCTATTGGACAAATGCACGACGATGAGCTCCGATTGGGCTATTTTCAGCAAGATGGGGCCACAGCACATACTGCAAATGCAACCATTCGGTATTTAGCTGAATTTTATGAAAACAGAATAATTAGTAGAGGTGTGTGGCCTCCTCGCAGTCCAGACTTGACACCATTAGATTATTATCTATTTGGTCGAATAAAAAGTAATATCTTCAAAAATAGGATCCATACTCTCGAACATTTAGAAGTAGCAATTATACAAGAGGTACAAAATATCACCGAAAATGAACTCCATCATGTGTTTTATAATATGCGGCGTAGGATAAATTTATGTGTAAGAGAAGAAGGAGGACATATAGAACACTTATTATATATTTTTTTTTTAATTTTAAGCTATTAATCTTTTTAGTTATTAGGTTTAATATTTGTTGTTTCTTTATTTGTTGTTAACTTTGTATGTTCTGTTCGTGTTTAAGAAAAAAAATTAATAAAAATTAGTTACATTTTTGAAGATGAGCCTATTTTTTAATCATTTTAAATATAATATTTTCAGTCGTCATAAAAATAAGCCGGCGAATAAATATTTTTAAATCTAGGGAATTTTTGTGTGAGCCATACCACCTTGTACATTTGGTTGCCTATTATTTTTGGTCACGTGGGGTTCGTGAATTAATGAAAGCCCGGTATAACAAGTAATAATAATATTTTCTAATTATTTGATATAGAATAAAGCAATTACACTACATTTGAATGAATTCAGTAATTTATTCATAAGTGAAATCGGTACATCTGACTCGGCGGCCGATAAAGTAGATAGCGACATTATCGACCGGCGGGAGTCAATTGTTTTGAGATATTTATTGTAAAACAATTTTTATTGTGGTTTGTAATTGCTGTACATACTTTGTAATTTCTGTACATAATTTTACTGTAGTCAGTTTGTTAGTTAGTGTATTTGTGTCGTTTTTCGTGTCTTTTAGATTAACGGTAAGTGTTTGATTTGAAATGTTAATAACAGCAGTAACAATTATACATCCTAACTCGGGTCTCCCAATCCAGAAACTCTGGCGGGCCGCATTATACCGTATTTAATACTTGATCTTAGGCCCCATAGAACACTTTAGCGATTCCATGCACTTCTATGTTAGGTTAGGTTAGCAGAAAGATTTGCATACATTTAATACATAAGTGTCATTGCTCATTTTAGTGATTCTATACACTTCTAGGTTAGTAGAAAGATTCATGATAGAATAAATTGTTTAAGTCTCTTTCTAAACATTAGCGATTTCATATATATCTAGGTTAGGTTAGTATAAAGGTTTATGATAGAATTAATTACCTACGTTGCACGTTTGCACACGTTAGCAATTCCACATACTATTTGGTCAGGTTAGGTTAGCAGAAAGGTTTATGATATAATTAAACATGTGTCTTATTGCACACAATATACCTAATGAGTGTTTTAAGTGCAGCTAACTCAATTTCGACAAAAAATCGACTTAACTGGTTTTTGCGGTAAGCCACAGATTTACACATTCATCATAGTTGAATGAACAATATTTCGAAGCAGCTACTCATTTAGAAACATATTATGAAAGCTTTAGAAAGTGATTATTCTAAAGATAATTTCAATGGGCGTCCAAAAAAACTCTACTTCACCAATGGTATTAAATTTTAACCACGTCACCAGTTAAGGGTTGTCTCTTGAAAGTTGAGAATAAAATGGTTGGGTTAGTAGCAAAGTTTGCATTTGTATAATTTGCTTATGTCTCTTTACGCACATTGCCTATTTCATTTACTTCTAAATTAGGTTATGTTGGCATAAAAGTTTGTAACGTTATAAAACACGAAAAAAGTGAATGAACACTGAAACTGTAATCCAAACACAACTAAAAGAAATGTGCAGCAACAATGCGTTAATCCGAAAACACTATAAGAACTATAAGATAAATTAATAATGAAAAAAAATTGTGTATTCATATATAACATACATTAACCCATTAAGCGCCATTGGTGCATAAACGCAACATTATACATTTATTGTTAATCAAATTACTAAATGAGCTAATTTTATTTATTATATTAATTGACCTGACTTGAAAATGTATGGAGAAAAATGTAAGTATGTATTTTAAATTTCACAATATTTCAGTGTTTTGTACGCGTGGCGCATGAAGTAAAATTTCGAGTTTAGAAAAGCCCCGTGAAAATTTGCCTCGGGTCGCTGCGCGACCCTCGACAAATTTTCTACACGGGGCTTTTCTAAACTCGAAATTTTACTTAATGCTTAGTCTGGGAGTGGAAACACTTGTTCCAAACTTTATATCGCACGTTTTTATAAAAAAACCGATTAATGCCTGAAAATTTACGGAGTATACATTTTGCATATTTAAAAGAAACAGTCTACATACTGTGATTTTTTTCTTTTAAATATGCAAAATGTATACACTGTAAATTTTCAGTCATTAATCGATTTCTTTATAAAAACGTGCAATATGAGGTTTAGAACGAGTGTTTCCACTCCCAGACTAAGCATTAAGTAAAATTTCGAGTTTAGAAAAGCCCCGTGTAGAAAATTTGTCGAGGGTCGCGCAGCGACCCGAGACAAATTTTCACGGGGCTTTTCTAAACTCGAAATTTTACTTCATGCGCCACGCGTACAAAACACTGAAATATTGTGAAATTTGAAATACATACTTACATTTTTCTCCATACATTTTCAAAAAATGTATACACTGTAAATTTTCAGTCATTAATCGATTTCTTTATAAAAACGTGCAATATGAAGTTTTGAACGAGTGTTTCCACTCCCAGACTAAGCATGAAGTAAAATTTCGAGTTTAGAAAAGCCCCGGATAGAAAATTTGTAGAGGGTCGCGCAGCGACCCGAGACACATTTTCACGGGGCTTTTCTAAACTCGAAATTTCACTTCATGCGCCACGCGTATAAAACACTGAAATATTGGGAAGTTAGAAACACACTTATGTATTTTTTTCAATGAGTAATAATCCAAAAAGTTAATAATAAGTTATTCATAGAAATCATAAAGAGAATTGCAGAATTTTGCCAAAAATCAACTTTAAAAGTCAACTCTATAATTGCTCGGCCTTTAATGGGTTAAACATAATACATTTATTTTAACTAATCAACTATAAAATTATAGCGCATGTACATAAAGAACATACATTGATGAAATAAATCAAATAAATAATACACTAGCGCCACCTGTTCTTTTTTTCATGAAATTATATCAATCTGAGGCATTAGTCGGTATTACACATATTTCATATAAATAGTTGTCAACAAACGTCACTTTTATAGTGTAAAATTAAATCAGTGTATTCGCTTAAAATTTAAGACAAAGTAATAAATTGCAAAAAATACTTAAGAACTTGTGTCTAAGTTGTAATGTGGGTCTATTTTATTCAGGAAATGTGTATAAAATCACACATATGAGCGATAAATAATTTCTCAAAATCGACAACTTTAAAAATTAATCTCGCTAAAACGGTAAGTTTTCTAAAAAAATGGACTTCAGATTCGTTATTTTCTCATAAAAATACATATGTTTACAAAAAAAAAATTCAAAAATTGTACTGTCCTGCACATGCACCTTGACCCTATTATCAATCAGACAAAAAATGAAAATGTGGAAATGAGCAATAGTAAGAAACTGTACAATATATTATCTATGTAATTTTTCACACAATTTTTGTAGGAACAACAGAAACCGATGACGACTGGTCTACCTATAGCCCACAAATGCTGAAAAAACAACCAAATAAAAGATTAAAAATGGGAAAGAGAAAAATTGCTCACAAAAAATTAATTATAAATGAGTTGTTAATTAAGGAAAAACTGGAGTTTGTAAGACTTCAGAGAGAAAAGTTTTTAGAAGAACATGAGATAAAAATTAAAATATTAAAACTTAAACTGCAACTTAAAGAAGCAAAAATGAGTAATTTCATAAATAATTGAAAACAGTTAGGGCAAATAATAATAAATACATTTATTAATTTGTTTTTTGAATAAATTGTTGTATGTTGTATGTATTGCATGATAATAATTAAGTAATAATATTTATTTATTGTAAGTTAAAAAAATAATTTTGTATTAAATGTTGTCTGAAAGCATTGTTTCTTATTTGATTATTATTAACGATATTGTTTTGATCTGGTGGGTTATTATTTACTAAGTTTATTGCATAATTTTCTTCATCAGTTATGTCTGGTACTTTTTTCAATATTATGTAGTATTGCGGTAGCAACTATAACGGCTTGAGTAGTTTCTAAATTTGTTCTAAGTCCTGCAGCAAGTCCAGGAAATCTTCGTTTCCATACACCATAGCACCTTTCCACAGGATTTCTGGTACGTATTTGTGATTCGTTATATAGATTTTCTGCTGGTGTTCTTGTTTGCAATAAGGGTGTAAGAAGATAATTTTTACAAGGATATCCGCTGTCTCCTACTAGAACGGAGTTGTGACCAAATTCATTTTGTTCAAATCGATTCATAATACTTGCATTTCTAAAAATATGGGCGTCGTGCGTAGATCCTGGCTATCTAGCCACAATATCCATTATTTTCAGATTGGCATCAGATACTGTTTGCACGTATATGCTAAAATATTGTTTTCTATTTCTAAAAATCTCTGTTCTATTGCCTCCTGGTGATAAAATTTTAACATGACTGCAATCAATTGCTCCAATGCACATAGGAAATCTAGCTTTTAAATAAAAGTCTCTTTTACATTCTAATCTTTCTTCTTCTGTGCTTGGCATTTTTATTATTCGAGGACGTAAACTTGCCAAAGCAAAGCTAACTCTCTTAATTACTTTACTGGCCGTGCATTTATGCACACCACTTCCATCTCCGACAGTAGTGCAGAAAGCACCAGTTGCATAAAACCTGAGTGCTTGCAATAATTGATCAGTTGAAGACAGAGCATCATTTCTAAAATAATGGAATGGAGTTTTATGTGATATTTCTAACTATTGGTAATACCTTTGGGTTGGATATTTTATAAGGTCGTCAATTTCTTCGATGATGTTTTCTACAGTTCTTGGCGATAATTTGAACCTTTGAAAGAATTCCTTTTGATCCCATTTTTCAAAATGATTTACTCTATCTCTGACTACTCTCTGTTTTCTTAAAGGCACTTCTTCGTCGTCACTAAACACATGTATGTCATAATCATTCATTGTAATTGATAATTGATTTAATATTAACAAAATATTACACTGACGTCAAATGAAATGTCAGGTAACAAAGAGTTAACTGATACCTACATATTAGTAAAGATTACTTAAAGTTAACTGAAAGTAAGATATTAATCATAATTTGAAATACATGCAACACACTTTCAGCTCTGAGTTAACTCCCAATTGACAGTTACCTATCGATTGAAATACCGGGCCTTAATGGCTACGCAAGAGTTAACTCTAAAAGTTGGTCTCAGGTAAAATTCTGAAATTCTTTTCATGATTTCTGTGAATGACTTATTGCTTTACATCCTAGGAAATTTTCTATTAAATATACATAATGTATACGCTATAAATGTTCAGGCATTCGTCGGTTTTATATATAAGTTTAAATTAAAGCTAAACGAGTGTATTCCACTCCCAGATTAAGCATGAAGTAAAATTTCGAGTTTAGAAAAGCCTGAAAATTTGGTTTGGTCGCGTAGCGCGAAGCGCGGAGCGGCCAAACCAAATTTTCAGGCTTTTCTAAACTCGAAATTTTACTTCATGCGCCACGCGTACAAGACACTCATTTCAAGCGAAGATTACTCGCTTACAATATTTCAGTGCTTTCAGTGTTTAATATGCGTGGCGCATGAAGTAAAATTTCGAGTTTAGAAAAGCCCCGTGAAAATTTGTCTCGGGTCGCTTACAATTGTGTAAAAAATTTGTGAATAATAATACATTGTATTATTTGACCTGACTTGAGAAAGTGTAAAGAGAAATGTAAATATTTTGTTATTAAAATATTTCTATTATTACATATATAAAAAAAACATTTTCAGTGTATTTCGAACTTTATAATATTTCAGTGTTTTATACGCTTGGCGCATGAAGTAAAATTTCGAGTTTAGAAAAGCCCCGCGTAGAAAATATGTCGAGGGTCGCGCAGCGACCCGAGACAAATTTTCACGGGGCTTTTCTAAACTCGAAATTTTACTTCATGCGCCAAGCGTACAAGACACTCATTTCAAGCGGAGATTACTCGCTTACAATATTTCAGTGCTTTCAGTGTTTAATATGCGTGGCGCATGAAGTAAAATTTCGAGTTTAGAAAAGCCCCGTGAAAATTTGTCTCGGGTCGCTGCGCGACCCTCGACAAATTTTCTACGCGGGGCTTTTCTAAACTCGAAATTTTACTTCATGCGCCAAGCGTATAAAACACTGAAATATTATAAAGTTCGAAATACACTGAAAATGTTTTTTTTTTTTTATATATGTAATAATAGAAATATTTTAATAACAAAATATTTACATTTCTCTTTACACTTTCTCAAGTCAGGTCAAATAATACAATGTATTATTATTCACAAATTCTTTACACAATTGTAAGCGACCCGAGACAAATTTTCACGGGGCTTTTCTAAACTCGAAATTTTACTTCATGCGCCACGCATATTAAACACTGAAAGCACTGAGATATTGTAAGCGAGTAATCTTCGCTTGAAATGAGTGTCTTGTACGCGTGGCGCATGAAGTAAAATTTCGAGTTTAGAAAAGCCTGAAAATTTGGTTTGGCCGCTCCGCGCTTCGCGCTACGCGACCAAACCAAATTTTCAGGCTTTTCTAAACTCGAAATTTTACTTCATGCTTAATCTGGGAGTGGAATACACTCGTTTAGCTTTAATTTAAACTTATATATAAAATAAAACCTCTAGAGTGCCATGATTTAATCTTCTTTTGTACTTTAAGTTGGCTACACGCTTTAAGAACTGACATATCAAACGTCAGACATAATATTTATAATATATAATTTCAGAGTTGCCAACCCACAATATTTTCCATGGCACTCAAGAGGTTTTTTTTATTGAACATATAATATATTGATTCAATAGACATCTTTGGGACATTTTGCAAATTTAAAACGTTTTTATGTTTTTTACTTAATCAGAAATTTCAGCAATGATTAATGGATGATTATAGCTAATCAGTCATGGTGCAAACGAGCCTAAATATGTTAAAATTTAACTTCGTTCTTAACAATTAAAATCATTTTAGCTATTAAAAATAGACACTTTGTGTTTGAAATGCACACATGGCGTACAAAAAAATAAAGTTACGAAAGGAATAAAACATTACTGATTAAAATCAAAACAGATTATGACCCTATCAACTTCCCGAACATCCCTAAAATGTACATATGTTTGAAAGCGTAAACGCCATCTAATTCCCATTAGCTTAAGTAGCATCGTCGTAGCATCCTCATAGTATGGGCACTAGGTGGCGTTTACGCTTTCGAACATACGTAAATTGCACAGGCTATAATAAATGGTCAAAGATGTTCAGTATTCTTCAAATCATAGATTAAATTAGATTGGTAACTCCTAGGGGGCTCTCCGTGATTTTAGTTGACCGACCCACTTGATGGGGCGCAAATGACGTCATAGAGCGTGGGGAACTGACGGGCTTCTTACTGAGCGGGGTGCGCGGTGCACGGGGTCATAATATTGCAAGATGGGTGCGGTACGGGGAAAAATGCTCCTAGTCTCCTATTTCTTATTTATAAAGATCATCCACTTGTGCTACGAAGAAATGAGGAGAAATAATGTAGTGATAATCTAGCTTTACATTTGTTTGACTGTAGACTTGTTTAAAATAATACACAATAGCTCAAAATTTAAAAATATTAGATATATTTACACCCCTGTGAAGTTAGCCCCCTAACTTTCAAATTTCTTAAAAATTATTAGAGTTCTGATTGCCCCCCACATAGGTTTAGAATCCCCTATACATATAAAAAATAGTTCTGCCCTTTTAACCTCGCAAAAATCAAATTAAATTAGAGGGGGGGCAACTTCACGCTCATGTTATTTTAGAACGTTATAACTACTTTATTATTGATTGCACAGCAAAAATGCATGTGAATAATTGATAGAACTCTTTGGGGGGCAACTAGAACTCCAGTCCTAGACGTCCGAACCTTAATTTAAGCAGTGAAGAAGCTGTGATTGTGGTTACACTTACAGATGAAGGTAGGAGTCAGCATTACATCAGTCAGCGTCTTGGTGTTAATCAATCGACCGTATCCCGTGTCTTGAAGAGACATCGGGAAACTCAGGCATACTCAAGAAGGCCAGGACAAGGGAGAAAAAGGGCCACAACTGCTGTTCAAGACCGTTTTTTAATGATGCAGACGTTACGCGAACGGTTTATTACGGCTCCTAGGCTACAAAATATGCTCGCAGAGATCCACAATGTTCATGTAAGTTCCGTTACCATCAGAAAAAGGTTACGTGGTTTTAATTTAACTCCGAAAACAGCGGCAAAAGGACCACAATTAACCGCAGACCATCGCAGAGCCAGCTTAACATTTGCGCAAGAACATGTAAACTGGTTACAGGCCGATTGGGCTAATGTCATAGAAAACTCTAATGTTATGTTTAGCGACGAGTCCAGATTTTGTCTTTACGGCAGTGACACACGAATGCATGTGTACAGACGGCCAGGTGAACGTTATGCGCAGTGTAACATTGTTCCGACTGTTATGTTTGGTGGAGGCTCTGTTATGGTGTGGGGTGGTATCACTTTAGAGGCTCGTACGGAGTTGGTGGTCATACCAAGAGGAAGCATCACGGCAGTGTCTTATATTGCAAACATTTTAGAACCATCCGTAATGCCTTTTGTTCCCTTTGGAGGAAACGATTTCCTGTTTATGCATGACAATGCAAAACCACACAGTGCCCGAATTGTACAACAGTATCTTGACCTAGTGGGTATCAACACAATGCAATGGCCAGCCAGGAGTCCCGATCTTAATCCGATCGAACACCTATGGGACACGATGGGTAGACGCCTTAGAGCACTTCCTCGGCGTCCAAGCAATCAACAAGAGCTTGGACAAAGATTGCAGGAAATTTGGGAAGATATTAACCAGGATGAAATTGGATCATTAATTAACAGTATGAGCCGTCGCTGTCAGGCAGTTATTCGAGCAAGAGGAGGAAACACTAGATATTAAGTCTTATAATCACATGTTAACTTTTTTCCTCTTTTTATTTATGACATTATTTTAGTCATTAATGAAAGAAAATGTCTTGAAAATCATTATTATAGTTCAGTTGGTTTTGTTGTTATTTTTTTTGTTTTTAAACATCAAAACTTTATTTTTAAATTAAAAAAATTAATGTGATGCGTTAATTTCTTTCGCCAGTGTATTAATATTACAAAAGTTTAAGTAACCAGAACTTTTTTATTAATGATAATAGAGAATTAATTTATAAGAATAATTTGCAAAACTAGTTGGGGGGCAAGTAGAACTCTGATCAGATTTACAAAATTAAAAGAAAACATCCCCTTTGGACTTTATAATTTTAATATTGCAAAAGTTTAAGTAACCGGAACTTTTTTATTAATGATAATAGAGAATTAATTTATAACAATAATCTGCAGAACTCGTGTGGGGCAAGTAAAACTCTGGACAGATTTACAAAAATATAAAAAAATCATCCCCTTAGGACTATAATTTTAATATTTCAAAAGTTTAAGTAACCAGAACTTTTTTATTAATGATAATAGAGAATTAATTTATAGGAATAATTTGTTGAACTCGTTGGGGGGCAAGTAAAACTCTGCTCAGATTTACAAAAACAAAATAAAAATCATCCCCTTAGGACTTAATAATTTTCATATTACAAAAGTTTAAGTAACTAGAACTCTTTTATTAATGATAATAGAGAATTAATTTATAGAAATAATCTGCAGAACTCGGGGGGCAACTAGAACTCTAGTCAGATTTACAAACATTTACTCTTGCTGAAAAAGATTTGGATAATTTTATATTAGAAATTTAAGCGAGCAGGACTTAGATAAATTAAATATTACAAAAGTTTAAACGGTTTCAAATTGAGAATTTATTTATTACAATATTTTGCAAAATTTTTTTGGGGGCAACCAAAAAAGTTCTAACTTGAATATTACAAGAGTTTCAGTGCGGCCTCTTTGGAAGACAACTAGAACTCATATTTAGAAAAACTGTGAAAAAACAACAGTTATCAACATTCTGTTTTAAAAACTCTTATAGACCAGAACTTTCCTATTAATAACAACACAAAATTACGAGTACTATTAAAACCTACATTTTTGAGGAATAATGAATGCTATTAGTAAACGAAATATATTCTTACATTTTGGGCAGCATATTATAATATTATTAACGAGGAATCAATAATACAATAAAATTTGCAGGTATATTAAAGAATTTGCGAAAATAGTTGTAGTTATCATTGCTGTTAATTGTTTTTTATAATAAATGTTTAATATATTATATGACATGTGGATAAATCTCTTGCTGGGGCAATGCTATTGATCGTTTAGAAATTAAATCATCATATTTGTACCAAGTGTCGCCTGCATTTGTATATGTTCTACTTGACCCCCAACGAGTTCTGCAAATTATTCTAATAAATTAATTTTCTATTATCATTAATAAAGAAGTTCTGGTAACTTAAACTTTTGTAATATTAAAATTATTAAGTCCTAAGGGGATGATTTTTTTTTATTCTTGTAATTCTGGCCAGAGTTCTACTTGCCCCCCAACGAGTTCTGCAGATTATTCTTGTAAATTAATTCTCTATTACCATTAATAAAAAAGTTCTGGCTACTTAAACTTTTGTAATATTAAAATTATGAAGTCCTAAGGGGATGATTTTTTTTATTTTGGTAAATCTGGCCAGAGTTCTACTTGCCCCCCAACAAGTTCTGCAGATTATTCTTGTAAATTAATTCTCTATTATCATTAATAAAAAAGTTCCGGCTACTTAAACTTTTGTAATATTAAAATTATGAAGTTCCAAGGGGATGATTTTTTTTTTATTTTGTTAAATCTGGCCAGAGTTCTGCAGATTATTCTTGTAAATTAATTCTCTATTATCATTAATAAAAAAGTTCTGGCTACTTAAACTTTTGTAATATTAAAATTATGAAGTTCCAAGGGGATGATTTTTTTTTTATTTTGTTAAATCTGGCCAGAGTTCTGCAGATTATTCTTGTAAATTAATTCTCTATTATCATTAATAAAAAAGTTCTGGCTACTTAAACTTTTGTAATATTAAAATTATGAAGTTCCAAGGGGATGATTTTTTTTTTTATTTTGTTAAATCTGGCCAGAGTTCTGCAGATTATTCTTGTAAATTAATTCTCTATTATTATTAATAAAAAAGTTCTGGCTACTTAAACTTTTATAATATTAAAATTATGAAGTCCTAAGGGGATGATTTTTTTTATTTTAGTAAATCTGGCCAGAGTTCTACTTGCCCCCCAACGAGTTCTGCAGATTATCCTTGTAAATTAATTTTCTATTATCATTAATAAAAAAGTTCTGGCTACTTAAACTTTTGTAATATTAAAATTATGAAGTCCTAAGGGGATGATTTTTTTTACTTTGGTAAATCTAACCAGAGTTCTACTTGCCCCCCAACGAGTTCTGCAGATTATTCTTGTAAATTAATTCTCTATTATCATTAATAAAAAAGTTCTGGCTACTTAAACTTTTGTAATATTAAAATTATGAAGTCCTAAGGGCATGATTTTTTTTTATTTTGGTAAATCTAACCAGAGTTCTACTTGCCCCCAACGAGTTCTGCAGATTATTCTTGTAAATTAATTCTCTATTATCATTAATAAAACAGTTCTGGCTACTTAAACTTTTGTAATATTAAAATTATAAAGTCCTGAGGGGATGATTTTTTTTTATTTTTGTAAATCTGATCAGAGTTCTACTTGCCCCCCAACGAGTTCTGCAAATTACTTTTAGAAATTAATTCTGTATTATCATTAATAAAAACGTTCTGGTTACTTAAACTTTTGTAGTATTAAAATTATAAAGTTCAAAGGAGATGTTTTTTTTTTATTTTTGTAAATCTGACTAGAGTTCTACTTGCCCCCCAACGAGTTTTGCAAATTATTCTTATAAATTAGTTCTCTATTATCATTAATAAAAAAGTTCTGGTTACTTAAACTTTTGTAATATTAAAATTATAAAGTCCTAATAGGATGATTTTTTTTTATTTTTGTAAATCTGACCAGAGTTCTACTTGCCCCCCAATGAGTTCTGCAAATTATTCTTATAAATTAATTCTCTATTATCATTAATAATAAAGTTCTGGTTACTAAACTTGTGTAATATTAAAATTATAAAGTTCTAAGGGATGATTTTTTTTATTTTTGTAAATCTGACTAGAGTTCTATTTGCCCCCCAACGAGTTCTGCAGATTATTCTTATAAATTAATTCTCTATTATCATTAATAAAAAAGTTCTGGCTACTTAAACTTTTGTAATATTAAAATTACTAAGTCCTAAGAGGTTGACTTTTTTTAAGTTTTTGTAAAGTTGACTGGAGTTCTGGTTGCCCCCTAACGAGTTTTGTAGATTATTCTGATGAAATAATTATTTATTATTAATAACAGAAAAGTTCTGATTGCTTAAACTTTTATAATATTTAATTTTTACAAGTCCGAGAGGGGTGTTTCTTTTTGTATTTTTATTTCAAATTTGATTAGAGTTCTAGTTGCCCCCATAGAGTTCTATCAATTATTCAGATGCATTTTTGCTGTAAAATCAATAATAAAGTAGTTATAATGTTCTAAAATAACATGAGCGTGAAGTTGGCCCCCCTCTAATTTAATTTGAGTTTTGCGAGGTTAAACGGGCAGAACTATTTTTTATATGTATAGGGAACTCTAGAACTATGTGGGGGGCAATCAGAACTCTAATAATTTTTAGGAAATTTGAATGTTGGGGGGCCAACTTCACAGAGGTTATATTTACGGTTATAATTATTTATATTTATGAACGCTCATCGCGAGACGATTTCGTTTTATTAGCATTTTTGTGGCTATAGATCTGATAGCTGTTGATTTAAAACTTGAGCCCACATATTCGAAATTGCGGGAAATTTGAAATTCCGACATATGCGCCCTTCCATCGAGTGGGTCGGTCAACTATATATGTGAACTTACAGAATCATATGGAGTCGACGGGGTCTGCTTCAGGTACTGGTTCGGGACTATACTGATGATGGCGTTGAAGCCTGAAACGCGTACATAGTTATCCGGCGAATGAATGAGTACTGAACACAAATTGATATTCTTGATATCCTTAAAATGTCCCCTTTTTAATGAAGTATTTTTCGCGGAATTAATTGACATCTACTCCTGCATTGTTCTCGCGTTGACAATTACTAACCGTTGATTAACATTTTAATGCGGATCCATTGTCTGTTTCTTTTTATTCCTGCGATTTCCAAGAGTGAACAAATTAAAAGTACACCGGCCGAATAATAACCGGAGATATTATTGTGTAAGCCCTGGATCATTGCGCAAAAGTTTCGTATTATAGAGAGAAGAAAAAACAAACAGAAAAGAAAGGAGATATTGTGGATGTATTATACAGTTTCGTGGAGTTTTTATTTGTTTTATTTTTATGTGTTTGTTTGATAATTGGTGTAATAAGAGAGTTTATTGTAAATGTTATTTTTGATATTATTATTATTTCTGACTAAAAAGGCTTACAAATTAAAATTCATTTGTTTTGTGTTGTAGGCCTTCATTTTGTCTTAAATACACTTATAAATAAATAACACATTTGTTCACGACAATCTTATAATATGTGCAATTTTTAATTGTGTGCACAGCATAAATGGGGTGCTTTTAACACTCAAATACATTAAAAACGGGATTTGCGTGATAAATGTGTTTATTTAACACGAATATAGTTAGATTTTTTGCCGCTATGCAGTAACAGCGCTGTGCTAGTCAAATCAGCGTCTTTTGTCTTACATTTAAGAGGAAATCCAAAATCATATGTCTCTATCAATTTTGTTAATAATAAATCAAATGTAATCATCAACTCGCTGAACAAATTAAACATCAATTCTATTTGTGTTAATAAAACCAATTTAGGGAAAATATTAATTAATAACAAAGATCAAACAGAAAGGGGTGAAAAAAGCGGCGTATATCAATTGCACTGCAACGATTGCGAAGCCATTTATTTCGGCCAAACTGGACGAAATTTTAATACTCGTTTAAAAGAACACAAAAAATCTATCTTGGATAACCAGGCAAAAACAGGCTTCGCTAAGCATTGTATTGATAATGGCCATTTTTTCACTCCCTCGAAATTTAAAACATTAAAAATCATAAATAAATCGAGGAAACTTAATTACTGGGAATTTTTTTACATTAAGGATGCGATCAGAAAGGGCCTATATGTAACCAACGACAATTGAGACGCAATTAACACCCCGCTGATCGACACCTTTGTCAAATTACGCTCCAATAATCAGGTCTCCTCCCACCCTACTTAGTCTTAAGCCATTAGCCTTAATCCCCAATGTATAAAACGCGGTCCGCTCTTTTGTAAATCATAGTAATCCTTGTAAACCACATTGATAATGGTCGTCTGACCGAAACTAGTCGTGGAAATAAAATATTGAATTTGTGAAACAAAAACCAAGTGTTTTATTCTATCAACCTTATATAAAAAGTGTAAAGATGTTTCACCAAGTGTTAGATGAGTCAACAATCAAAAGTTTAGATGAGTCAACAATCAAAAATTTAAGAGGAAGTCGTC
Organism: Philonthus cognatus; assembly: GCA_932526585.2. Lineage (NCBI taxonomy): Eukaryota > Metazoa > Arthropoda > Insecta > Coleoptera > Staphylinidae > Philonthus > Philonthus cognatus. Next base: position 173,092,236 of record OW052241.1, read on the forward strand.
CGCTCTCTAAACGTATAAAACTAAGCATACTGCCGTCTTAATTACATCCTTCTTTAGGGATGAAATATTTTGAAAAAATAAGCATACTTTAAGGAAAGTGGAATCTGAATGCCTGTCTTAATAAAATATTTTCCACTTTGACCGTTCTTTTATAAAAAAATATCAAACATTGTTAAACTAGCGTAATCGCATCTTCAATATAATTTTTTTCTGCAACATTTACAAAAGATATTGGGTAACTAAATCAGTCACATTGTAGAAGAATTCTTTTCGAAGAATTTAAATTTGTGTATGTATTCAATACCGGTTTCGATGGCGATCCCATGTATTTATACGCGGTAATAATAGGAAATTCTGTAAAGTGTGTTTATTTGATGATCTGCGAAATATGCAACCCCCGCCATTAAAATGTAGTAAATAAAATATATGCGGATTAGACGGTCTGTTACTATTTTATACAGAGACTTTTATGTAATCACCGAACATTTTCATAAAGAGAATTTTTCTTTGAAGTATCTATCTGCATACGTTGCACACTTTCTGATGCTTGGTTTATTAAAAAAATCTAATTCGAAGCTTTAAGCGAGTGTTTTCCACTCCCAGGCTAAGCATGAATTAAAATTTCGAGTTTAGAAAAGCCTGAAAATTTGGTTTGGTCGCGTAGCGCGAAGCGCGGAGCGGCCAAACCAAATTTTCAGGCTTTTCTAAACTCGAAATTTTACTTCATGCGCCACCGGCACAAAGCACTGACATATTACGAAGTTTAAAACACACCGCTAAACTTTACATTGAATCAGTGCTTTGTACAGGTGGCGCATGAAGTAAAATTTCGAGTTTAGAAAAGCCTGAAAATTTGGTTTGGCCGCTCCGCCTTCGCGCTACGCGACCAAACCAAATTATCTGATGCTTGGTTTATTAAAAAAAATCTAATTCGAAGCTTTAAGCGAGTGTTTTCCACTTCCAGGCTAAGCATGAAGTAAAATTTCGAGTTAAGAAAAGCCTGAAAATTTGGTTTGGTCGCGTAGCGCGAAGCGCGGAGCGGCCAAACCAAATTTTCAGGCTTTTCTAAACTCGAAATTTTACTTCATGCGCCACCGGCACAAAGCACTGACATATTACGAAGTTTAAAACACACCGCTAAACTTTACATTGAATCAGTGCTCTGTACAGGTGGCGCATGAAGTAAAATTTCGAGTTTAGAAAAGCCTGAAAATTTGGTTTGGCCGCTCCGCGCTTCGCGCTACGCGACCAAACCAAATTTTCAGGCTTTTCTAAACTCGAAATTTTACTTCATGCTTAGCCTGGGAGTGGAAAACACTCGCCTAAAGCTTCAAATTGAATTCATTTAATAAACCGAGCATCAGAAAATGTGCAACGTATGCCGATAGATACTTCAGAGAAAAATTCTCGTTATGAAAATGTTCGATGTTACATAAAACTCTATGTATAAAATAATAACAGACCGTTTAATCCGCATATATTTTATTTCATACATTTTAATGGCGGGGGTTGCATATTTCGCAGATCATCAAATAAACACACTTTACAGAATTTCCTATTATTACCGCGTATAAATACATGGGATCGCCATCGAAACCGGTATGGAATACATTCCGATTTACTTTGAATAAACTCTGCGAAATTCCCCCAACAATATTACCGGAAAATTCGGTGCGCACACTACAAACATTTAATTTTCCTATTTTCATTGCAATGAAAAATTGAAATGAAAAAAAAAACGTGGCAATGAGACAGGCGAATATTTTTAATCTGGTATTAAGCGAGAAATATTTATGCTATAAACTGTTCATTTCCACAAATTTGTTCAAATTATATTACTTCAACATTGTGACATTATTTTGTAATTTCCTATACCGTTCATTTTTTTATCGTGCTCAGCATTGGGATCTCTTAAACCAGTGATGGGGAAACTACGGCCTGCGGGCCAAGTCCGGCCCGCGGAAAGGTTTAATCCGGCCCGTTTAAGAGTGCCGCACAGAGGACGATTTCCATCATTTAGGCGATCATTTCGTGAAAAATTAACTTCAAGGTTTAACCATGACGCATGTTTTTACAATGAGTTGTAAGTTCAATTGTTTACCAGGTAAAATTTGCAGCCTCTTAGACCCTTTCCACAAGGGTAGGGACCGTGATAAAGTAACGCATTACCATTTAGCTCGCGACCGTTGCATTGCAAGTGTCTTAAACGTTTAACTTGACTGTGTTTTATTTCATTCCTGTGTACGTTTTTTTTATTAAAAAAATATGGAAAATTTCTCCCCAAGTAAGTAGTTAATATATCTGTTTAAAGTTTGCATTTACATTAAATCACTTTTTATAAATAATTAATTGAAATTTGAGATGAATTGATGGTATAAATTACTGAAACGCGACAAATAAAAAGTAAAAAAGTATGCTTCGTCTTTCTTCGTTTACATTCATATTTTGCACATCTATAATCTAACTGTTATACTTAGTATCTAAAATAAAATTAGCTGCCTCGAAGTGCCTCACGCGTTTTTATATTATTTTTTAGATGTTTGGTCCATTTCACGCAAAACGTTATTTGAGGTTTGGCGGAGAGGAACAACTTTGCAACATAAAAATTCCGCTGTTAGGGAATTTGTTATGTAGAAATTTAATATAGATTACAATTATGAAAATATGGACATTTTAAAAGACCAAATTAGAAATTTTACTTCGAAAGTTTCTTTGAAATGGCAAAAGTCAAATCGGACAATTGTTCGTTTTGAAGAAAAATGTTCACAGTGGCTAGATAAACCTGAAAAATTTGACTTTCAATACAAAAGCCAGGAACCACAACTCGGCCCATCCAGAAGACCGCATAAATCATTTAATGATTTATCATCTGTTTCCAAAAGGCGTAAAACAAAATTGTTGCGAGAAAATTATTCGCAAGAGGAATTACTGTTTGCAACTAAATCAAGCTTTCATTCGTCAGGCCAACGAGATGCGGCAAATATTTTGCAAGAAATCAGTAATAAATGAACAGCTACCAAATTAAAGAAGGCTTACAAATCTCCATCAAAAGAACTTATTAAGTACTCCATTCAAGAAGTACTTTCATTATACATTGATGGGCATTTTACAAAACATTCGTATAAATTAATGTACAATGGCGCAAAAGCACGAAATGCCAATATTTATCCTAGTTATGATTTAATAGTAAGAGCTAAGAAAGAATGTTATCCAGAAGAAAACTGCATAAATATCGACGAAACATGTGCTGAAGTTAAAATTCAAGCTCTTGTGGATCACACTGTTAGAAGACTGTTTATGTTATTTGAGAACACACTATTAAAAAATAACGAATCATTGGGAAATAAATTCATCATAACATATAAATAGGGATGCGATGGAAGTGCAGGACATTCATTATACAAACAAGCATTCACAGTTTCATCACGAACTGATGAGTTTTTATTTACTGTTTGTATAGTTCCTCTACAAATAGTAAGTTCGAAAAACAAAAATATAATATGGATGAATCCTAGACCTTCTTCTAGAAGATTTTGTAGGCCACTTAAAATTATATTTGAGAAAGAAAATAAAGAATTAACAAAAACAACTGTAGCTTATATACAGCAACAAATGACAAATTTACTTCCAACTACAATATTTAGTAAGGAATCTAGTATTATCTTCCATCACGAATTTAAATTAACTATGATTAACGGCAAAACAGTAGCAATTATAACCTACACTTCCTGTCAAAGTTGTAGTATATGTGGTGCAACACCAAAGTTAATGAACGATTTAGAGAAGGTTGTAAAAATGCCTAAGACTGCCAGTGGGTGTGATTACGGAATTTCGTCACTCCATGCGTGGATACGATGTTTAGAATGCCTTCTTAATATATCTTACCGTATTGGAATAAATAAATGGCAACTCAGAGATGAAGCAGATAAATTACAAATGAAGAAGAGAAAAGAATCTATTCAATCCGGATTAAGGGAAAAATGAGGCCTGTTAGTTGATATTATAAAACAAGGATATGGTACAACAAACGACGGTAACACGGCAAGTAAGTTTTTTGAAAACTATAAAATATCTGCAGAAATTACGGGGTCGAATGAAAATTTAATAAAACGTCTGAAAATCATATTGCAAACTATTTCATGTGGGCAGGCAGTAAATGTAGAAGCGTTTCATAAATATGCGATAGATACAGCACGACTTTATATAAACTTATACCCATGGTTTTATATGCCTGCGAGTGTCCACAAAATTTTGATACACGGAGGAGACATAATAAGCAGCAACTTTACCAATTGGCATTTTTTCTGAGGAAGCGTTGGAAGCTCGTAATAAGGATTTGAGAAGATATCGACAGCACCATTCAAGGAAGTTTTCTCGCCTGCAAACAATAACCGACCTGTTTCACACCCTTTTGTACTCCTCCGATCCATATATATCAACAATTTCCAAAAACACGAATATTACTAAAACTTATAATATTAAGAGTTTGGATGAAGAAGTATTAAGTTTATTAGATGAGAATGTATCAGAGGAAGCAATAGATGAATTCGAAAAAAATAAACAATCCGACAGCGAGAGTGATTAAATATTAAATTTAGTGTCTAACTGTAATAATAATTGTTTTTTCATTAATATAATACTTTTAAACTTATGGCTTTTTTTTTATTCACAGTGGGCCAAAAAAACGGTACAAGTTTTGTTCTCTCTCATATATCTTCGTAAGTTATTAATATTTTTTAATAATTAATATAACAGTGAAAAGCCCAATTCTTATAGAAAAGATGAAGTACTTTTACTATAAAGAAGTAGTACTAACTGAAATATTCTGCGTCATACCATGAAGGCATGCAAAAATATTTTATTTAAGAAATTTATTGTTTCTAAATTATGAATACCTTATATTGTTCACTTAGGCGAACCATTTTTATTGCAAAACCAAAAATGACTGATGGAAGTAACAGCTAATGCCTGAAGTTCATTGGAAAACAAAAACAAACTATAGCCTACTAATTTGCATGCCTACAAATGCTGTGCATTATAAACTTAAGCATTTGCAGAGCTTTCATTAATGTGAAATATCGTCGATAAAAAAAGGACTTTTTAAAAATGCAATTAATTATTTTTGCATTCTACAAAGTGCAAACATTCTGTTCTTCAAAGAATTATTTAATGCGTCAATTATTATTGAAAATATGAATATTTCCAATTTGTACCGTTTTTTTCCCACTGTGTATAATCCATTATACAAATTCTTAAAGTAGTCTAACTAATAATTATTTATTATTTACACGTATTAGATGAAAAATACGAATAAAATTGAATCAATAATTACGTTCAAATATACATGATCGCCTAGAAAGCGTGAATCGTCCACTGTGATGCCGTCGTGAGAATGTTTGAACGCGTTCTTACTTCGTAATGTGACGACCCGCATAAAAACTACCTACCTACGATTAAGCATTATTCTTTGGCCCGCTACGATTGTCTGGTTATTACAAATGGCCCGTCTTAAAAAAAGTTTCCCACCACTGTCTTAAACCAATGATGATACGAAGTTGGTCAAATTAGACAAAACTTTCAATATTTGATACTGAGTAAGAATACGTCGACAAATTTCAGCTAACATAATTTATTTTTAAAATATGGCGAAAATTTTAAAATGGATTTAATTTATTTGCAGTTTCGACAAATTTAGCTTGCCATTATCAAACATAAAGTGTTCAATAATGGCAAACTAAACTTGCCGAAGCTGCAGTCACATAATAATAAATTTTGTTACACAAAGTTTAAACGTTTTTTATTGATACTATAATTGTAGATAACAGATTTAATATTAAAACCAGAGACCCAAAATCGTTATAAATGAATGGATGAACCTTCTGGTATATAATATTTATTGTACGTTTCGCGTTTGCATAAATCGCTCGTGAATACATACATATATACATATACACATAAACACAAAGCATAAACGCCCTCAGCAATAATAAGTCTTTCACGTCACTCGACGTCTCCTCATCAAATAATACTTTACCACGCATTGTCTGTCATGTTTACTCCTAGTCTGAATCTAAGAGCGAATGTAATTCCTGTTAACATAAAATGTTCACAAATAAACATAACTGAAACAAATAGATTGTGTGTATGCTGAGTTTAATGTATTAAAAGCTGTGATATACGAAATTTAATGAATTGAGATGATTGTGTAACAATGGTTTTAGAAATGACAAAAACTGTGTAATTTGGGTTTTGGGGAAACACAAGTGGCTGTTCTTGAAATTTGAATGCTGTCTGCAATATCCCCAGACATCATTGTTTAAGAATATTTAGATGACAAATATGATAGCAAAATGTTGAATTACGAATCGTTTACTCATTGTTTAAGAAGATTTAGATGACAATTATTACAAACATAATAGTAAAATGTTGCATTACGAATGCTTCACTCAATAATAACTAATTGAAACAAAATTACAGAAGTAACATATTAAAGGTATTCTCTAAAAATGATTTTTTATACAGTTGTAAAATGATGAAGTTAACAGTGTTAAATTTTATCTGGATATTATGATTGGTTCTTGAAACAATTAAAAGGTTAAAGACTGAAACTAAATTAGTTCCATTTCTGAAATTTTACAAGGGAACAAAATTAAATGTCAGAACTCTGTATGTCTCTGGGTTATTTATAATTTTCGTCGTGAATTATTTTAAAAAGATGTTTTATAAAACTACGAAATTAACAATGGTAAATTTTGTCCGTATTTTATGATTGGTTCTTGATACAATTGAAGGGTTAGGGGGAAAAACCAAATAAATCCCATTTCTCAAATTTTACAAGGGAACAAAATGAAATGTCAGAGCTGTGTATGTCTCATAGGTTATTTATTTTTTTCGTCGTGAAACATTTTATTATATTTTTTTCTTTTAAGAGGTATAACTCCTTAAAAGAAAAAATCCCTGTATAAAATTATGAACTGTGGAGGCTTCTACTTCGTTATACATGTTAATTCAATGAAATAAAACGCTTTAACTTTGTTTGTATAACACACTATTTTTATTTTCGTGACTGCAGTTTCGGCAATTCAACTTGCCATTATCAAACAGCCTGTTTGTTAATGGCAAGTTGAATTGCCGAAACTGCAGTCACGAAAATAAAAATAGTGTGTTATACAAACAAAGTTAAAGCGTTTTATTTCCTGTATAAAATGTTTCACGACGAAAAAAATAAATAACCATAAGTATAAATGAAATTGCCAATTCTTGGTTGCTGAATACTCCAAACATTAAAAGTGCGATTCTTTTCGCAATCTACAACAAGTTAGTCTTACAAAGACTATATCAAACACTCATTGAAACAACTACTTCCCGGGCTAATACCCCGACGGACATTGAATTATACAACAAGTGTTTGCTGTTACATACAGTAACCTACTGCAAATGTAACAATTTGGGTCAAATTATTCAGGCCATCTATAGACGCGTTTCGAGATTTATCTCTCATCAGTATAGCTTTGCCATTCCCTCTAAACAATTTGACACCTTAGACTGGCGGTCACGTTACCGTTCAAACATAAGTATAAATGAAATTGCCAATTCTTGGTTGCAGAATACTCCAAACATTAAAAGTGCGATTCTTTTCGCAATCTACAACAAGTTAGTCTTACAAAGACTATATCAAACACTCATTATTAGCCCGGGAAGTAGTTGTTTCAATGAGTGTTTGATATAGTCTTTGTAAGACTAACTTGTTGTAGATTGCGAAAAGAATCGCACTTTTAATGTTAAATAAATAACCTATGACATACAGAGTTCTGACATTTTAATATACCTACCTGCAAAGAGTGAAAAAATCGATTTTTCAATTTAATATTAGTCTTATAGTACATCTTTTAAAGATTTCGTAGACGAAATTTCAAGTCATTCCGATGAAAATTGACGAAGTTACAGAGTTTTTACCTGCCGGCCGTTCTCGCGGTTATAGCGGACTCGAGGCGGTTCGAGCGCGTCCGCTGTGTTACGGACACAGCAGGCCGAAATACATGTTTTATACTTGTGTTAGTGACTCTAAAGGAAGAATACGATCAGGAAATTAGTCTGTGCAACATAGATTCGCATTAATTTAATTTTTCCAACATCATCATCCACGCGTATGTGACACACGAGGACGCCGACCGACTTGCCATCGCGGAGCAGCACAAAAGAAAGCAGAATCTCTCGCCGACAGAACCAAATATAGGTTTTAGAGGCGTTTCTTCAAGAGAAGGATGTTGCCTTTAGCCCAGGAATTGATGATTTAGTGTAAGTTCTGACTTTTATTTGAGTTATCACACGAAAAATTAAATTTCAAACTTTGAACGCGATTATCTCGAAACTACTTTTTCAAAGTATGGTAGTCACCGACTTTGAAAAAGTAGTTTCGAGATAATCGCGTTCAAAGTTTGAAATTTAAATAATTTAATAACTTGAGAACCGATGATCCAATTAACTTAAATCTTTCGTAATTTGCACTAAAATAAATTCTGCAGTGATTAATAGTTCAGTTTAATTCTCCGATCAAAATTAACATTTTTTCGGAACCTTCAAAGTCAAATTTTAAGCCCCGAAAAATGCACTTTTTTTTCAAACAAGCGTCAATTTGTTAAAAACCCTCAAATCCTTCAGCCGAACGATTAATCTCTAGATTTAAATTTTCTGATTATTAAATCATTCGATTTTTTTTATTTCAGATAAATATTCTCGACGCAGGAGTGGTAATCGCAGACGGCCTCCCGAAAAAAACCTCTTCTGGGAGCGCGTATCCTAGACAACTGACTACACTTTTTAAAGTAAAGAAAATATTTTTTTATGATCCACAGGCAATATTTTCAAAATCTTTCTTAGTTTTTCTACAAAAAATTCCTAAATTTACCCATGAAAAACATGCTTGCAGGTAGGTATAACCCCTTAAGTGTACGTATTTTAAATTCAGCCTATTTTCAGAAAATCTTTAGATATTCCTTGTTTTTTGTTTTGTTTAATTTGAAGCTTTAAACGAGTGTTTTCCACTCCCAGACTAAGCATGAAGTAAAATTTCGAGTTTAGAAAAGCCCCGTGAAAATTTGTCGAGGGTCGCGCAGCGACCCGAGACAAATTTTCTGGGCTTTTCTAAACTCGAAATTTTACTTCATGCTCCACGCGTACAAAACAAAAATATTGTGAATTTATGTTTATTTAAACCTCACTTGCAATCAGTGTTTTATACGCGTGGCGCATGAAGTAAAATTTCGAGTTCAATTTGAAGCTATAGACGAGTGTCTTACACTCCCAGACTAAGCATGAAGTAAAATTTCGAGTTTAGAAAAGCCCCGTGAAAATTTGTCGAGGGTCGCGCAGCGACCCGAGACAAATTTTCTGGGCTTTTCTAAACTCGAAATTTTACTTCATGCGCCACGCCTATAAAACACTAAAATATTGTGAAATTTATGTATATTCGAACTTCAATTAAAATTTGTGTTTTATACCCGTGGCGTATGAAGTAAAATTTCGAGTTTAGAAAAGCCCAGAAAATTTGTCTCGGGTCGCTGCGCGACCCGAGACAAATTTTCTGGGCTTTTCTAAACCCATGAAAAACAGGCTTGCAGGTAGGTATAACCCCTTAAGTGTACGTATTTTAAATTCAGCCTATTTTCAGTAAATCATTAGATATTCCTTGTTTTTTTTTGTTTAATTTAAAGCGTTAAACGAGTGTTTTCCACTCCCAAACTAAGCATGAAGTAAAATTTCGAGTTTAGAAAAGACCCGTGAAAATTTGTCGAGGGTCGCGCAGCGACCCGAGACAAATTTTCTGGGCTTTTCTAAACTCGAAATTTTACTTCATGCGCCACGCCTATAAAATAATAAAATATTGTGAAATTTATGTATATTCGAACTTTAATTAAAATTTGTGTTCTATACACGTGGCGCATGAAGTAAAATTTCGAGTTTAGAAAAGCCCAGAAAATTTGTCTCGGGTCGCTACGCGACCCTCGACAAATTTTCACGGGGCTTTTCTAAACTCGAAATTTTACTTCATGCTTATTCTGGGAGTAGAAAAACTTGGGACTATCAACACAAATATGATAGTAAAGTGTTAATTTAAGAATAGTTTACTCAATAATAACTAATTAAAACAAAATTAACGAAGTATTGAAAGTGGTAAATGTATGAAGTTAACAATGTTAAATTTTGTCTGTATATTATGATTGGTTCTTGATACAATTGAAGGGCCAAGAGGTAAAACCAAATAAGTCCCATTTCTGAAAAAATTAAGAAATATCTAAAAATGTACAGAAAAAACTCTGAATATGAAACTCGTAAAAGGAAAAATCCCTGTATAAAATCCCTGTATAAAATAATTTGTTTGTCTCATAGGTTATTTATAATTTTCGTAGTAAATTATTTTATACAGGGATATTTTCTTTTACGTATTTCATATTCAGCCTTTTTTCTGTACATTTTTAGATATTTCTTAATTTTTTTATTTAAAGTTTAATTTGAAGCTTCAAAATGGTGTTTTCCACTCCCAGACTAAGCATGAAGTAAAATTTCGAGTTTAGAAAAGCCCCGTGAAAATTTGTCGAGGGTCGCGCAGCGACCCGAGACAAATTTTCTGGGCTTTTCTAAACTCGAAATTTTACTTCATGCGCCACGCGTATAAAACACAGATTTCAAGTGAAGTTAAAATATACATAAATTTTACAATATTTTAGTGTTTTATACGAAAATTTGTCGAAAATTTGTGTTTATTTACAAAATTCATTTAAAATTATATCGAATTGGTGTATTAATAATAGGCTCAACTTAAATAGTGATAAGTGTAAGTTCATATCATTCACCAAAAAGTCTAAAACTAAACCCAATGTCCTCAAGGACTTAGGAGTCATTTTTGACGCCCATTTTGCTTTAAATCCCTTTGGTTTCATTCACCGAAATTCGTCTAACTTCAACAATCTTGCAGCTTTGAAGGCATTATTTAACGCTTATGTACGTTGGAAGTTGGAATATGCATCACTGGTATAGTTCCCTCTGAGCCAGCAGTAAACAGCATTAATTGATAATGTCCAACCTAAATTTCTTAAATTTATAGGAAACCCGTGCAGAGAATTTAATAAAAAATTGTTGCTGCAAAAATTTTATGTTAAATCGCTGCAATTCCGTAGATAAGAAGCGTGTATTACTTTTTTATATAACATCATGCATCACAAAATTATTTGCTCCTGTTTGTTGCAATTCGTAGGATTACATATTCCAGCTTTCAACAGTCGGCATAAGCCTACCTTCAGCATTAGTTCTTTAAAGACGAATTTTGATTTGAAATCGTCCGTACATGTTATATGTAATTTAGGTGCATTTGACAACACCTCCTATGAATCCATCGACACGGCCACCAAATCAAGAGGAATTGATGCCTCCACATCCAACTGGATCCATGCTATGCTCAAAGGTCGTAGGATCACACTGTCCATTGGCGATGAGTCGGCTACTGTGTTCGCAGTAAAGAGGTGCCCACAAGGCGGGGGTTCTATCGCCCCTGCTGTGGTCACTAGTTGTCGATGAGCTAATATCGGTGTTATCTAACGACGGATTTGACGTACAAGGCTATGCTGACGACATCGTCATCATAGTTAGGGGAAAGCATGACGATACGGTGTCCAACCGCATGCAGTCAGCCCTTCGGGAAGTAAGTACATGGTGCGCGCAGAAGGGGCACACTATCAATCCCAGCAAGACTGTAATTGTCCCATTTACAGGTCGTAGAAAATTAAATCTTAAGGCACTAACCATGAATAGGACACTCATTGGGCTTTCCAACACAGTTAAATATCTCGGCCTCACCTTTGACCAGAGGCTAAACTGGAAAACCCATGTAGATAACATCACTGCCAAAGCAGTAAGGGCAACATGGGCTTGCCGCAGGCTATTTGGCAAAAGATGGGGTTTACACCCCAAGATGATATACTGGCTTTTCATTACGGTGATAAGACCAATAATCACCTATGGTTCTGTTGTCTGGTGGACAAAGACAACGGAGATCACAACCCAAGCATGGCTCAGCAAGGTTCAACGGCTGGCATGTTTGGGTATCACAGGGGCTATGAACACCTGCCCCACTGGAGCAATGGAGGCTATGCTAAATCTCACACCTCTGCATCTGCACGTGAAAACGGAAGCAGCACTAGACGCATTAAGAATAATCCAGACAGACATACCAAAATATGGATACTTTAACGGGCACCTAAAAATCCTCAACACTGTGTGTGAAAGAGCGATATACATGCCCAAAGACTACATGTCAACTGACTACGACTTCGACACAACGATTGAAGTGGCCATCCATGGCCGCCATGATGTTGGAGCGAAGGTCAAGCAGTTACAAGGCTCCTCGATAGTTTGGTTCACTGACGGATCCAAAACTGAGAACGGAGTCGGAATCGGTATCACTGGCCCTCGATTCGAGTTATCAAAGGCCTTGGGACGATCCCCATCGATATTTCAGGCAGAAATCGAGGCCCTGAACATATGCGCCCACATATGTTTAGAGAGGGAATACAACAAACAGAGGGTTTGCATCTGCTCAGAGAGTCAAGCTGCGTTAAAGGCAATAAAATCGCCTATATGCAAGTCTAAATCTGTCTGGGAGTGCACGCTATCCCTAAAGCAGCTGGCTAGGAACAACAGAGTCAAACTGGTCTGGGTTCCGGGACACGCAGGGATCAAAGGCAATGAAATTGCCGACAACCTTGCCAAGGAAGGGTCCAAAACTCCATTTGTCGGACCAGAACCTTACAGTGCAATAACTAAAGTCCGCATCAAGGGGATGATCCGGGAATGGGAAGATGCTGCCAAAAGTGCTCACCTGAGAAACACCTGGTCTGCGGCAGGCGAAAAGGTTCATCGCCTTCTCTGCCGTAAGAGCCAGACAGTTTCTCAGGTTAAGCAAGGCAACCTAAGGCTCATAACCGGCCTTCTAACTGGACACTGTCCTCTGAAGTCTCACCAAGATGGGTCAGACAACTGATGCCAACTGCAGGTTCTGCAACGAGGCACAAGAAACAGCAGAGCACCTACTTTGTGAATGCCCTGCCTTGTCCCTTCAAAGAGGGAACTACCTGTCATCGGCCACTTTAAACACCGAGGAATTGGTACACATTAACCCTCAAGTTATAGTAGATTTCATAAGAAGTCTAGACATTGAGGGACTCAAGTAGGTCAGGGATAGTTACAAAAGATCTTTTAGGTCGAGGTAACTTCGACCCACCGACCCTATAACATAACATAACATAACATATATGTAATTTATTTTATAGTTTACCCGAAAGTTGTGATTTGTTCAACAGCCCTCTGAAATCAATCAATGGTTTTATTTATTTGTAATGTATATTTTAAATTATTATTTTGTACAACGTGCTATAATTTTATTGTGTAATTTTGAGTTAGTGTTTTATCAATTTTTTATATTCTACATTTTGTATTTTTTATATGTTACCTTGTAATTAGCATAAGTTTCCTGTGGAGCAATAAATATATCAGAAAGTTGTGATTTGTTCAACAGCCCTCTGAAATCAATCAATTGTTATATTGATTTCTAATGTATATTTTAAACTATTATTTTGTACAGCGTGCTATATTTTTATTGTGCAATTTTAAGTTAGTGTTTTATCAATTTTTTATATTCTACATTTTGTATTTTTTATGTTACCTTGTAATTAGGATAAATTTCCTGTGGGGCAATAAATATATTATTATTATTATTAAAATATTAATTTTATATGGGAATATATCAGTACTGGATTTGTAAACAAATGCATTTCAATTTGGAAGCCTTTAATCAACATTTAAATAAAATACATAAATACGATACCGCTCTCATAACTCACGAACCCTCCCTTCCAAAAGCCCTACAAACCCTGCAGCAACTAATAGAGACACTCGAGACATGGTTTGCAAAATGGCGAATCAAAATTAACCCCAAAAAATCCCAACTATTAATTCCTTTCCACCGACTCTCCCCTAACTATCCGTATAACCAATTCATCTCACAAACTCCTATACTTCCTTCCCTTTATATTAAATACTTAGGTGTCACATTTGACACTAAGTTAAAATTTAAAAAACATGCGGCAAACATTAAAAACAAAATAATTTATAGAGCAAAGCATTTTAGATGCCTAACATTTAGAAATAAGGGTATTTCCACCCTAACCGCCACCCGCATCTACAAAATGATCTGTCGTCCACTCCTTGATTACGCATCCATACTCCTGTTCGAATCCTCCAATCCAATTATAAAATGCATTCAAATTAGTAAACGATCAGCTCTCCGTGCACTTACAAAAATACGCCATCCTAACAACCCTTTGTACAACCCATCCAACTATCTCCTCTATACCACAACCAATGTATCCCCAATCGAAAATTGGCTATAATACCTCGCAGACAAATTCGCAACAAACCCTTCAAATTAACAATTCCTTTCCCAATTCTGAAAACGTCTAAACCCTCATGTTACCCGAAAACACAAAAATCCCACCATTTTCGACTTAATTTCATCTCACCACCCGCACTAATTGTCAAAGAAAATAGTACCATCATCAATTCTCGGCGGAAAGACCTCTGGTCGATAGAAAGTTATCAAGAGGAAGTTTACATAAATACGCAATAACTGGCGAACCATTTAATCGTTTTCTGTTAAATTTGCCTACGTGAAATACTTGATCTATGCTACACAATGGTGCCAAAACGTATTTTCTAAACTTTTTGGACTTATTTGGTTTTTCCGCTTAACCCTTCAATTACTTTGTATAGTATATTGAAAATTACTAATAAGAATGAGCTCTTATCCTCTTTCGCTTTACAGATTTTTAAAAATTTCCGAAATAAAGAAAAAATCCCCAAACTCTGCATTAGGAATATCATTTGTTGTATTGAATTTTTTTTATTATTGTAAAGTAGTAGATTTTAGACAAGAATGCTTGAGGAAAATGCGTATAATGAAAAATAATTAAGGTGATGTCAGAAGTTTTCCGGGGTTCTTGTAAGTAATAAAGGGCTCTGTCGGATCAAAGGGGCCGTAAATTCGAGGAGCATAAAGGAGTTATGCGCGTTTTTAAATCGTGTTTCCCTTTTTCATGCCCTATTTGCATAATCGCGAATTAAGCCTGTAATGGAAATCACATGGAATAATCGTCATTTTCCTCTTCCTTCTCTCTTTGATTCAACGTAAGGTATACAAAGAAGATATAATTCAAAATAATAAAAGTGCCGAGATTTTTTACGCAATACTTTAAAGTATACGTATTTCAAATCCAGCCTATTTTCTGAAAATCTTTAGATATTCCTTGTTTTTTTTTTTAAGTTCAATTTGAAGCTTTGCGCGAGTGTTTTCCACTCCCAGACTAAGCATGGAGTAAAATTTCGAGTTTAGAAAAGCCCCGTGAAAATTTGTCAAGGGTCGCGCAGCGACCCGAGACAAATTTTCTGGGCTTTTCTAAACTCGAAATTTTACTTCATGCGCCACGCGTAAAAACACTGATTTCAAATGAGGTTCAAATATACATACATTTCACAATATTTTAGTGTTTTATGCCAATTTTCTATAAAGCTTTAGATATTCCTTGTTTTTTTTTTAAGTTTAATTTGAAACTTTAAACGAGTGTTTTCCACTCCCAGACTAAGCATGAAGTAAAATTTCGAGTTTAGAAAAGCCCTGTGAACATTTGTCGAGGGTCGCGCAGCGACCCGAGACAAATTTTCTGGGCTTTTCTAAACTCGAAATTTTACTTCATGCGCCACGCGTATAAAACACTAAAATATTATGAAATGTATGTATATTTGAACCTCATTTGAAATCAGTGTTTTTACGCGTGGCGCATGAAGTAAAATTTCGAGTTTAGAAAAGCCCAGAAAATTTGTCTCGGGTCGCTGCGCGACCCTCGACAAATTTTCACAGGGCTTTTCTAAACTCGAAATTTTACTTCATGCTTAGTCTGGGAGTGGAAAACACTCGTTTAAAGCTTCAAATTAAACTTAAAAAAAAAACAAAGAATATCTAAAGCTTTATAGAAAATTGGCTGAATATGAAATACGTATACTTAAAGTTTACCTAAAGGAAAAATTCACTGTATATGTTCATTTATCCCTGATTTATGTTTGTTCTTTGATAGATGTTTTAAAAGTTTCAAAATATTAAAAGTGCCGAGATTTATCACGCAAACTGCAATACATTTTATTTATTTGGTTAGAGTTACGTGAAGAGTTTAATATAATAAACTTAATAAAACAGTAACATTTTCTTCACTAAAACAATTATTTTCGCTAAATGAACATTTCAACACTACGTGCTCATTATCAATAGCTTACTGTAAGCTATTAATTTATTTAATTGATGAGGCGGATACATGATGAAACTCCATAATACGATTTGAAATAAAACAACGCAGTTGGGAGGGTTTCACTTTTATTAATATAATAATAATAAAAGTGAAACCCTCCCAACTGCGTTGTTTTATTTCAAATAGTATTAATTTATTTATTGAATTAACGGTATAACACCTTTTTACAGAATAATTAATTAATATATAGTATTATTATCTATGACATTAAAGTAATTAAAGTATCCACGCTCAGTTGCGACGTGCACAATGAAATATAAATTAAGCTTACAAATAATAAACCGAATCATTTATAGACTAAACATACTGGTTAGTTTACGCTTTAGTTGGTAACGTTCAATATTAAAAATATCGATTCTTTCATTAGAGAGATATTCGTTACCTAGGAACATTAATCGTGACATCGAGCTTTGTAAACCAAGAGATGTTTTATGTCTCTCTAGGTAAAATAGCTGATTTTGGCGAGTTCTCCTTTCAGGAACGGAAAATGATACAGTATCTAATAATAAGGGCGAATCCAAAGATCCATTTATAATTCCATGGAGAGTGCATAGGTCAGCCATTTTCCAACGATTTTCAAGAGATATAATATTAAGATATCATATTCAACACAGGCCAACAAATGTTACCTTTTTAAAAGTTGATTTCGATCTGACATCTGAGTTTGTATAATTTTTATCTGCTGAATTCAAATCCGAATGTCATTTTACCCTATCACGTAAGGCTTTTTTTATCAATTTTAAAAATAAATTTATAAAAAATATGGTCAAAATAAACGCTACTTTTATTGATACAGAGACAAGAACAAATTACAAATAGTAATGTTCGGTAATTGGATCACTTGACTTTACCGTGTTTTGTATTTTGTATTGCGCTGGTGCAGCCGATTAAGGGGCTATGCCCATGCGTGGCTTTTGCGAACCCTCGTATGGAGAAAAGTAAACCGACCCTCGTGTATATTACATCGTTTTTCGTCAAAGTATTGTAAATCCATAGTTTAGCATAGTTACATGTGAAGAAAAAGGGAGATACGCGTGTCCGACGTCCGAGTTCGCTACCCACAAAAAGGTAAGTCCCGACATTTGCTGCACCGCGGTCAAACGGTCAAATCAAAGTTTCGCATACAGTCCACTAAAACAATCTTTCCCACTGCGCAGGTGGGATTGCCGTCAACTAAAGTAAATTTCAAAAAGTCTTAAACAATCTTTAATTTATTTTCTTTCCAGAAGATCTTTCCCTCTTGGATGAAAAACGTTGTTTAGTGGATTTTCTTCCGTATTTCAGCCCCAGATTGTCCCTTTTTATTTACCAGCAGTAATCAGCCATCATTGAAACATTCCACCGGCCTTGATACCTGCGTTCCATTTCTTTCATGCCTTGGTGGAACCTCTCACCTTGCTCTCCACTCTCATTACCAAGATTTTCGGGGAAGTAATCAAGCGAGTGTAAAAAGTGAACTTTTATGCTCATATTACATCTCAATTCCATACATTTCTGTAGCGTTTTTCACAATTTCCTTGTAGTTACGATCCTTGTTGTTTCCCAAAAAACCTTCAATAACACTAGCTAATGAAATCCACGCATCTTTCTCAGTTTCAGTCATGGTATTAACAAATTCTTAATCTATCATTAATCTCCTTATTTTGAGGACCGACAAAAATTCTTTCATTTAATTTTGCATCTGAAATAGCGGGAAATTTTCTACAAAGGTATTTGAAACATTCTCCATTTTTTTTTAAAGCTTTAACGTATTGTTTCATTAATTCTAGTTTAATATGCAAGTAACAAGATTTTTTGTGGATCAACAAAACTTTCGTGCAGAACATTTTTTGATCCAGGAGTTAAATTATCTCTTCTTATCCAGTCCTTTTTCTTCCAATGTTAATGTCTACTTCGGCTGTTCCACTCACATAATAAACATGGGTACTTTATACATCCTGACTGCTGTCCTATTAGAAGTCCCACAATTTTTAAATCCCCACAAATTTTCCAACTACGATCATTGTATTTGACTTTTCAAAAAAAATCAGGGAATCCCAACAATTAAATTTTACTTTCGGGAATCCCCCTATGCTATTCTATTGATTTGTACACAATTTAATCTCAGTGGCGTAGCAATTTTTAGAATCAGTCATTTAATTTTTTTCACAAATATTTAAAAAACCATAAATATGGCACAAAGTGAATTTATTGAACAATTGTGCGTGATGGAAACAAAAAAATGTGGATTCTTTATTAGATTAGCCACCAACACTTAAAAAAAATGAATAAAGCCAAATCACAGTTTTTTTGTTGGCCTGTGTAATGAGCACGTCTTGTTCGAAATGTACATTTAGGAAGAATAAAAGTTTTAGTGAAGAAAGTTTTACTGTTTTATTAAGTTTATTGTACAATTAATTTGTCTTACAAAGGCTAAATCAAAAAAATAAAATTGTACGAAATTTGGGTCAATTAGACAATAGAAAATTGCACAGAGGATAATTAATTAATTTAGTAAATACAAATAATAAACACGGTTTATTTTTTTATAAATAATTTCATTCGAATTCAAAGAGTTTCACACATTCATCGTTAATATCTAAATATTCCCCAAGAGGACAGTTCATCCTAGGTAGACTAATCATTTTCGACCTTAAATTGTTTATGCAATTGCGAGTTTTTTCTACATTTAAATTAGATTTAGAACATTTATCAATTTCTTTCATTATTCCATTGATTTTTGAAGTAATCAAGAACTCCTCGTCGATTAAATCTAGAAAAAAAAATTATCAAAATTGTATAATTTTTTGCTCATGATTCTATTTCAAATAAATTTAATATTTTTAAGGCTAAATAGCATGATTTTCCGATTTCGGTGCTCATGTTTAAACATTACGACTTAACCGGAAAAAAAAATCGAGGGGGCGCACTTTTTTACTTTCAAAATTTCGAGTTTAAAAACGCCCCGTGAAAATTGTCGAGGGTCGCACAGCGACCCAATACAAATTTTCTGAGCTTTTCTAAACTCGAAATTTTACTTCATGCGCCACGCGTATAAAAGACAGATTTCAAGTGAAGTTCGATTATACATGAATTTCACAATATTATAGTGTTTTATACGCGTGGCGCATAAAGTAAAATTTCAAGTTTAGAAAAGGCCAGAAAATTTCTTTTTTAAACTCGAAATTTTACTTCATGCGCCACGCGTATAAAACACTTATATATAAAATTTATGTATATTCGAACTTCACTTGAAATCTGTGTTTTATACGCGTGGCGCATGAAGTAAAATTTCGAGTTTAGAAAAGCCCAGAAAATTTGTCTCGGGTCGCTGCGCGACCCTCGACAAATTTTCACTGGGCTTTTCTAAACTCGAAATTTTACTTCATGCTTAGTCTGGGAGTGGAAAACACCCGTATAAAGCTTCGAATTGAACTAAAAAAAAAAACAAAGAATATATAAAGATTCACAGAATCGTATTCAAAATTCAGAATATTTTCTGTGAATCATTAGACACTCCTTGTTTTTTTGAGTTCAGTTCGAAGCTTTAAACGAGTGTTTTACACTCCCAGACTAAGCATGAAGTAAAATTTCGAGTTTAGAAAAGCCCCGTGAAAATTTGTCTCGGGTCGCGCAGCGACCCGAGACAAATTTTCTGGGCTTTTCTAAACTCGAAATTTTACTTCATGCGCCACGCGTATAAAACACAGATTTAAAGTGAAGTTCGAATATACATAAATTTCACAATATTATAGTATTTTATACGCGTGGCGCATAAAGTAAAATTTCAAGTTTAGAAAAGGCCAGAAAATGTCTTTTTTAAACTCGAAATTTTACTTCATGCGCCACGCGTATAAAACACTAATATATAAAATTTATGTATATTCGAACTTCACTTGAAATCTGTGTTTTATACGCGTGGCGCATGAAGTAAAATTTCGAGTTTAGAAAAGCCCAGAAAATTTGCCTCGGGTCGCTGCGCGACCCTCGACAAATTTTCACTGGGCTTTTCTAAACTCGAAATTTTACTTCATGCTTAGTCTGGGAGTGGAAAACACTCGTTTAAAGCTGCGAATTGAACTAAAAAAAAAAAAAGAAGGAATATCTAAAGATTCACAGAATCGTATTCCAAATTCAGAATATTTTCTGTGAATCTTTAGATACTCCTTGTTTTTTTAAGCTCAATTCGAAGCTTTAAACGAGTGTTTTCCACTCCCAGACTAAGCATGAAGTAAAATTTCGAGTTTAGAAAAGCCCCGTGAAAATTTGTCGAGGGTCGCGCAGCGACCCGAGACAAATTTTCTGGGCTTTTCTAAACTCGAAATTTTACTTCATGCGCCACGCGTATAAAACACAGATTTAAAGTAAAGTTCGAATATACATAAATTTTATATTATTTTAGAAAAACTTCCTCTTTATATATATCGAGTTTGAAAAATATGAAAATTTAGATTAATCGCTACGCAATAAATAAATAAATCTAGAACATTAGATAAATCTTGCGGCAATATTTTAGAATTTTAACAATAATTTAATTGATTATTTGGAGAATCAACTATTTAGCTTTTCAAAAATAGATGTAGTTTTTTTTTGTTTAGTTAATAATAGTTAATAACAGTCAGTGTCAGACCTCCGTACGATACGGATGTGTATTTTGTTTGGTCGAGTGTGTAAAATTTAATGTCGCAACTCGTCCTAGTTATTTTACGGGCGCTGCAATTATAGTGGATCAAGTGCAACATTAAAAACAATAACAGTGAATGTGGAACAAATGCACTAATGTGTTTCACAATCATGATTAAATATCATGATCATAATAAATAAAGCGGGATAAACGAATTATAACGCAATTATGTCCAAGAAATTTATTCCAAATACTCCAAACGAGCAAGTACTATATAATACCTTGCAATCTGAAAGAAAAGAAAATAGCAAAACTATTGAGGACTTGACCAAAATAATTGAGGACTTGAAGCAACAAACGGCTGCTATTCAAGAAAAATATCAACAATTATTAAATACACAAAACCAACAACTACAGCAGCAGCAGCAAGAATTGACATAAGAATACCACGCCGATGAAGAAGAATTAGCTCGAGAGACAGGGTGGATTCGTGCAAAAAATACTAAGAAAAGAAAATTGAATACCTTACTGACCTTACCAAAACAAAGCACCAGCAGAGCCAATGTCGAAAAACCCAAAAAAAAATTCTTGCACCTCCACCTATCATAGTGGACATCAATAATAATTTTAATGAACTTTATGTTATGGTAAGCGAAATTCCTAACGCTCAGATTAAAGTCATTAATGATAAACACATTAAAATTAATGTCCAAGATGAGACAGAGTTTAAAAAGCTCTCAGCAGCATTGAACGAAAAATAATATCTTTTGCATTCTTACGAGAATAAGCAAAATAGGCCGATTAAAGTTATGGCCAACAAGCTGTATCATTCCATAAACCCAGATAATATTATCCAGGAAATGAAAAAACGTGGCTACAAACTCATTGCAGCCACCCCCAAACTAAAATACGGTACAACACAACCTCCAAATATGTTTATGCTCTCATTCAACCACGATGAGAGTGTTGATAAAATCTATGGAATAAAAGATATATTAGGAGTAGGAGTTGAAATCCTGCCCTTGAGAAAATCCAGACTTGTGCCGCAATGCAAGATATGTCAAGCATATGGTCATACGCAAAAATACTGCGCCATGGAACCGCGCTGTGTCAGATGTACCGGGAAGCACTTGACAATATACTGTGATAAACCTAAAAATGCTCAACCAAAATGTATTCACTGTGGTGGAGAACACCCGGCTAACTACAGAGGATGCATGGTTGCAAAAGAAATGCAAAAGTTAAAAGACAAACGCAATAAAAAAACAACCCTTCCTAAACAGCCACAGAGAAATAACCAACAAGTACCTGTAGCCAGCACAATTACAGAGGAAAAGTCATACAGACACGCAGTCATTAACAAGTCCGAAAATAATAATAAAAATAAATCCTAAAAGCAAGATCAAAACGCTTTTATTCAAAGCACTCTTCAGCAGATTATGGAGAAATTAACAAAAATGGATGAACGTATAAGCAGACTTGAACATAGCACTAAAGGAGCTATTCCCAAAAACTCCAATGTCAAGTAACCTTACGATTATGGAATGGAATGCCAATGGACTCTTGCAACACCAACAAGAATTGCAAGCAATCCTAGATATACAAAATATTGACATATGTCTTATTTCCGAGACTCATTTTACAAGAGAGACCTTTATCAAATTCAATGGATATAAGGTATATCATACCATACATCCTGGAAATTCAGCCAGAGGTGGTAGTGCTATCATAATCAAGGAAACAATTAAACATAACCA
Source organism: Philonthus cognatus (assembly GCA_932526585.2). Lineage (NCBI taxonomy): Eukaryota > Metazoa > Arthropoda > Insecta > Coleoptera > Staphylinidae > Philonthus > Philonthus cognatus. Next base: position 173,115,005 of record OW052241.1, read on the forward strand.
AGATATGGGATATAAAACAGATGAATTTCAAGCCGCTTCTGTAAATGTTAAACATACGATATCACTTTTTCTGCAGTCTACTGTCCGCCTAGACATGCTCTCAAAAAAGAACAATATTTAGACTTTCTAAATAAACAGGGATATAGATTTATCATTGGAGGCGACTTTAATGCTAAACACATTCAATGGGGATCTAGACTGACAACTACAAAAGGAAAGGAACTACTACAGGCAGTCAACCAACTAAAATGCGAAACAATTTCAAGTGGCAAACCAACATACTGGCCTACAGATCCTAATAAAATTCCAGATTTAATTGATTTTTTCATAACACGAAATGTGTCTGTTAACTACATGCACGTGGAAGAGGCTTGGGATATGAATTCTGACCATTCTCCGATTGTCCTTACTCTAAGCGATAGTATTATACAAAAGGAAATACCTGCTAGATTGACTAACAAATTTACCGATTGGCAGAGCTTTAAACTTCAACTTGAAGACACTATCAACTTGTCATCCTCAATAAGAAACGAAGACCAGCTAGACTATGAAGCGGAAAAGTTTGTTGATAATATCCAACAAGCTACTTACCCCTATTATTACCCCACGAACCAAACGTAATATTTACCCTAAAGAAATTCGAGCCCTTATTTTCGAAAAGAGAAGACTCAGAAGAATCTGGCACCAATCTAGATGCCCAGCAGATAAAACTAGAGTAAATTACGCAACACAACAACTCAAAAGAGAGATTAAAAAAATTCAAAATGACTCTATTAGAGAATATCTAAGTGGACTAACAAATGACGGTAAAACTGATTATTCACTCTGGAAAGCTACTAAGAGACTGAAGAGACCGATCTTGCAGAATTCTCCAATTAGAAGTGCAGATGGGACATATGCAAAAATCAATAATCAAAAGGCTAATAGGTTTGCCGAATATCTTGAATGGACTTTCCAACCGAATGAGGGTGTAGCCATTCTGGACTGGGAAAACATTACCCAGGAAGAAGATGAAATCAGACCCTCTACCCCAAGAGAAATTGAAATAATAATCAAAGATCACATTAACACTAAGACAGTTCCAGGATTTGACTTAATTACTGGCGAAATTCTGAAACAACTACATCGTAAAGCAATAGTAAAACTTACATATCTTATTAATGCATCGTTTAGATTAAAATATGTTCCTAAGATATGGAAAGTACCACAAGTGATAATGATTCCTAAACCTGGAAAACCACCAAATGAAGTTTCTTCGTACAGACCAATCTCTTTATTACCTGTAATCTCAAAAATGTTTGAAAAAATACTTTTTAAAAGATTAAAACCAATTATTGAAGGCAAAAACATAATACCAGAACATCAGTTTGGTTTCAGAGAATGTCATTCAACTATAGATCAAATCCACAGAATAACGAACGTAATTGAAAAGTCACTGGAAGAAAGAAAGGTTTGCTCTACTATCTTTCTTGATGTATCGCAAGCTTTTGACAAAGTGTGGCACGATGGACTTAAATACAAATTAAGAAAACTTCTACCCAGACTATATTCACAAATACTAGAATCATACATTTCAGATAGAGTTTTCAGAATTAAGCAGGAAGATGCTTACTCTGAACTAAAAGAAATAAAGGCAGGTGTGCCATAGGGCAGTGTGCTAGGACCAGTCCTCTACCTATTATACACCAGCGATATACCTGAATTAGACCATGATACGATAGCCACATTTGCCGACGACACTGCTACATTGGCTGTAGGCAAAGATCACGATGAAGCAACAGTAAATCTGCAAACCTCGATAAATAAAATTAACATCTGGACTAAGCGATGGCGAATCAAATTGAATGAGACTAAATCGGTCCACGTCAATTTCACAAATAAAAGAAATCAACATATCCCTGTTAGTATGAATGATATCCAGGTACCATATGCTGATACAGCAAAATATTTGGGTTTTACACTGGACGCTAAGCTACGCTGGAGAGCTCATGTCAAAAAGAAAAAAGAAGAACTGGACATCAAATTTCGAAAATGTATTGGCTGCTTAGTCGGAACTCCACCCTGTCAATCTACAATAAATTACTGCTGTATAAACAAATTCTTAAGCCCTATGGACATATGGCATCCAGCTGTGGGGTTGTGCCAAAAAGAGCAATATAGAAATAATCCAGCGATACCAAAATAAAGTACTGAGGAGTATTGTCAATGCTCCTTGGTATTTCCGAAATAGTGACCTCCACAGGGACTTGGAAATGGATACTGTTAATGAGACAATACACAAATTGGCCAAGAGTCATGAACAGCGACTTCTTCAACACGTCCACATCGAAGCCATCCAGCTCCTCGATAACACGAATTTGACCAGAAGACTACAGCGGACTAAACCGTTCGAGTTAGTTTAATATTGTGTTAGTGCAAAAGCAGAGCATAGTGCTAGTGTACACATCAATTAGTGTAATTAAGTTATTAAAATCTAAGGGATACTAATGAGTAAACCCTTAGTATTAAACCTTTAGTAAATTATGTTAGCTAAATATTACTCATTGATCCATTTGTGATCAGATTGTAATTACAGTAAAATACAACTAAGTGTTTTGCAAATAATAAAAAAAAAGTTAATAATATAAATTACCAGTTTCTGGAACTGATGTCCATGTATCTTCATTTATCACAAAATCATGGTTGAGAATATTTTTTATTTGTTCAAATTTAATCCATGAAATTATCACAGCAACTTTTTCTGAATTCAAATTTTCATCACCTTGAGAATATAACATTTGCTGCTTCTTGTCATTTAAGTATCTATCTAAGTATCTATTTCCTTGTCGATTCACAACATTTTCATTTAAAATAAAGGTATAACCAAAGTGTATATTTAGCACGAGTATTATTGATGATGTGAATATAATTGTAGATATCATCTTATGTGCTCTTGCTGTATAGTAATAAAATACATACAGCATTATATTAAAAAAAAAACAGATTACAACTTTTTACTAGAATAATTGCAATCTTGGCTGAATAATTACAGTTTATAATTATTGCTGAAATTTGCGTGAAATTTTTGGCTTATCACACTCGTAAAAAAATGTATAAGTACAGAGAAAATAAATAATAAACACTATATTTTTTATAGGGTAATAATAATTTTTTGATTATTCAAAGACAACTACACATTCTCCTCGAATATCGTGGTATTGTCCAGGAGGGCACTTTTTCTTAAGCACTCGTAAAAAAATGTATAAGTACAGAGAAAATAAATAATAAACACTATATTTTTTATAGGGTAATAATAATTTTTTGATTATTCAAAGACAACTACACATTCTCCTCGAATATCGTGGTATTGTCCAGGAGGGCACTTTTTTAGTTGTCTCGATCCTGAACTATTTTGATATTTATAAGTATATTCTTGATTTGCAAAATTTGAATCAGAGTCAAAAATTCTATCAATTCCTCCCATTTCACGAGTCTGCGGGTATCTGGTGCCGGAATACTGAACACAAATTCAATTTTAATTCAAAATTGAATTTGTGTTCAGTATTCCGGCACCAGATACCCACGGACGCGTTTCGGATTTCAGGGTCCTCTTCAGTGTGGTCCCGACTCAGTGCTGGGGAATACTGAACATATCTGACTAATTCAAGCCAATATGTGAAAACTATAATTGGATTCGATAGCTATCGCCATCTAATGCTCCATAGTGGCATCGTCAATGACACGAATGCACAAAGTGCATATACAAATCACTGTTTCGTCCACGAACGAGCTAAACTCTGTTTGTGAAACCAAAAAACAAATATCAACATTGAATTTGTGTTCAGTATTCCGGCACCAGATACCCACATTCACATTCTGTGGGTATCTGGTGCCGGAATACTGAACACAAATTCAATTTTGATATTTGTTTTCTGGGCCCTGTTTCTCAAAACACTATTAACTATTAATAATAGTAAATGTCATATTAATATGAGTGAAATGTATGAGTACTCGTTTCTCAAATATATTAGTCTATTTTAATAGTTAATAGTTTAATAGTGAAAATTAATGACATATTTTATTGACTAATATCTGTCAAATATTCAGTTCTGTTTCTTAAAATTGAAAACTATTATAATTGTTCTCATAATAATTGTTTATTTCCATAAGTAGTAATTGACTTGTAAGTTTTTAATTTGATAAAAATGTCTTCAAGTGAAAGTTCTGATGAAGAAGCTGTTATACATATACGAAATGCAAGAGTATATAGAACAAGCATTAATTATGAATTTATGGAATATTCATATCAATTTAACGAAAGATTTAGAATGCAGGTAGATAAGTTTTATAATTTGGTGGAGATATTACGTCCATATCTTATCAGAGTAACTGAAAGAAGTAGAGCACTTTCACCTAAAATTATTGTTGAGATAGGATTGCATTGGTTGGGTACAGGGGCACAATACCATGCAATTGCAGATATGCATGGCGTATCAAAGGCAAGTGTGTGTCGTGCTGTACACAGTGTCGTTAATTCTGTTGTAGCGACGATCTTTCGACAATATGTTAAATGACCAGAAAATGTACAAGAGATTGTTCAACGTTTCCATGCAATTGCTGGTATGCCTATGGTTTGCGGATGTGTTGATGGGACATTAATTAATATTGACGCTCCTTCAGATAATGAAGCTGCATATGTAGATCGACATGGTAAACATTCAATAAATACCATGGTAGTTTGTGGACCAAATTTTGAGTTTTTTTATTCATTTGCAAATTGGCCCGGTAGTGTGCATGATGCTCGTGTATTACGAACAAGTGGTTTATACGCTCGCATGGAAAATGGTTGGACACCAATCCCTAATGGGATTATACTTGGCGATAGTGCGTATCCCCTAAAACAATGGCTAATTCCACCAGTAATTAGGAATAACAATGAAGTAGAAGCTCGATTTTTAAGAAGCCACAAGAATACACGAAGGATAATTGAAAACTCTATAGGTATTTTAAAAGAAAAGTTTCCATGCTTAAATCATTTAAGAGTGAATCCAAGCTTTGCTTGTGATGTCTTCAACTGTTGTGTAACATTACACAATTTTCTAAAGGATAATTTATTTAATGAAATAAATAATTTGCAAGAAAATAACCAGGACGAGGAGCAAGGAGAAATAATTGATCCCGATCCCATCCAAATCCAAGCAGAAATTAGACTTCAAGATATTATTAGACACTTTAGAAGATAGTAAAATTGAGTTTTTATTTACTAATTATTCTTATATTTAACAAATAACAGGAAAATAAAAAAAATGGGTTCGAAGAATTTCATTAACAAATTTTGAAAATATAATTATTTTGGTAAAATTTCATTAACATATTTTGAATGACTTAGATCTAAATTTCTTTCTTTCTCGAAAATTTATAATTTAAGTTTATAATTTTGTAATTCCAATTGTTCAATTTTAAGTTCTAATTTTCTTTTGTTTAAACATTTCTCTTCCTCAACATTTTTTCTTTTTGAATTTGTATGAAAAGATTGTCCTAAAACAGTAGTAGTTTAATAAAATTAGTATATGAACTGCATTTATTACAACCTTTGGATGTTGATGGCATTTCTAATGATTTAAACGTTTCTGCTTCATTAGCATTATTAATGCTTTGCACATCATCAACACTTGAGTTATATTCTAATATCAATAACGAGGGATTGTTTTTTTCCGTTAAGGAATCTTCCTTTCCCAATCCAACTACGCCCGGTGATTCTTTTCCTATAATTTCCAAGACTAAGTTATCGATATCTGATAACTTAGCTTGGATTCCTCCTCCAGTGCCGGTATGTTTGGCGTTATCAATTTTTTTCTGAATAAAATAAATTGTAAATTGTTATTATTTGTAAAAATTAAGTGCTTACTACTCACCATAGTCGAATTTCTAATGTTTGGCCAAAAAGTGTCTCGAATGTACGTGTAAGGTTTATCACTTTCTATCATGTTTAAACTCTTCGCTATGTTGGCCACATTCTTCCATGTGGTTTGTTTTAATTCTTTTGTAACTTTATCAGAAAAGGCCGCAAACAGAATTGCCTTTTCTTTAAAAATTTCTCTTAAAATTTCAATTTTTGCGCCTTCGTTCTTTTTCATTATTATTTATAATGATTGACATATAAGTGACATCAGTAGACTATTAATAATAGTGGTCCATTTTAAGAGTATTACATTTTTTTTCGAGAAACATGTTTTATGAGTACTAATAGTTATTGAACTATTAACTATTAAACTATTAACTATTAACTATTATTTTCGAGAAACAGGGCCCTGGTTTCACAAACAGAGTTCTGCTCGCCCGTGGACGAACCAGTGACCTGTATATGCACTTTGTGCTTTCGTGTCAATTTTGATTATTGAAGTATTCGCATATTCATTCAAAAATACAGGGTGACTTGGTGACTTCCTTTTTGAAAATGCAATAAAAACAATTTGCACATTTCAAAACTACTAATTGTTATTTTTCTCTTATCATACAACACGGGAAATTTGGTTTTATACCGTTTACAAAAAAAAAACATTTTGTAAATGTCGCCTTCAATTCTCAATACACTGATTCAGTCGAATTCTGAAGTTTCGGTCTACTGTTTCAAGCATCCCGATTGTTATATTGACAATTTCGGCTCGGATTGTTTCTGTAGGTTTTCCAGGGTCTGTTAACAATTGTTATAAGCTCGGAATTTGAGATTATTCTACAGGAAATAATAACAAGAGGTTAAATTAGGCGAGTGTGTCCCTTAAGAGAGATCAGCCACACGGAAAGACTTCTTTCAACAAACGCATTGAAGTCTACCTAGTAAAAATGTGTCTTGTAGCAATATTGTGTCAATATTTATATCTTGTATATACTGGGTCGCTACAAAGTATGGAAACACGGCTCTCACGTGAAAACGGCTAAAAACAGAACCACCAAAATTGGGATTTCTAAACGGGATATTTTCTTGAATAATTTGGCGTGAAAAAATCAAAAATTATTCTCAGGATTTTCACATACGGGCGCCATCTTGAATTTTTTTAAATGGGATTCGATTTTTTTAATTTTACAACTTTTATAGACCTTATAATTCTGATTACAACCATATACCTTTTTTTAAAAATACTTGTCTTTTCAACGATAAACCGGACTTTGAAAAGTATGGAAACAGCCAAACGAGTACTTTTTCTAAATGCTGCAATACCACAAATGCATGTTCTATTTTTGATCAAAACTTAAAAAAATATTCAACAGTCAAATGAAAAATTAAAATATTAAACAATAAATGATTTTTTATTTTACAATATATGTTCAAAGTGCTCTCCATTAACTTCTTGGCAGTAATGAATACGCTGGACAAAGTGTTGTAATGAACTAGTTCAAATATTACGACGAATATTTGCAATTTCGGTTCTTATGCGTTCTTCTAATTCTTGTATATTGTGTGGCCTGTTGTTATAAACTCGATTTTTAAAATGTCCCCACAGGAAAAAATCAAGTGGAGTTAAATCGGGCGACCTAGCAAGCCATTCAATTGTTCCTCTCCTGCCTATCCATTTGCTCTGAAAAGTTACGTCTAAATATTCACGTACTATTAGTTCGAAATGAGCTGGTGCTCCGTCTTGAAACCATATGTTTTCAGCTGGATTAGCCTGAGTCTCATAATTTGGGACTATGCATTTGTGGTATTGCAGCATTTAGAAAAAGTACTCGTTTGGCTGTTTCCATACTTTTCAAAGTCCGGTTTATCGATGAAAAGACAAGTATTTTTAAAAAAAGGTATATGGTTGCAATCAGAATTATAAGGTCTAGAAAAGTTGTAAAATAAAAAAAATCGAATTCCATTTAAAAAAATTCAAGATGGCGTCCGTATGTGAAAATTCGGAGAATAATTTTTGATTTTTTCACGCCAAATTGTTCAAGAAAATATCCCATTTAGAAATCCCAATTTTGGTGGTTCTGTTTTTAGCTGTTTTCACGTGAGAGCCGTGTTTCCACACTTTGTAGCGACCCTGTATATTGAAACTAACTGTATGTTTTTGAGTTTACGTGAAGTAATTATTACACATTAAAAAGACTGTTATTCCTTACTTCACTTTTTATTTGTATCAATAGATGTATGTTTCGAGACACAAGGTGCTTAATATTAATAACAAACTGTTATTTGTTTGCTTACACTGTTATTTGTTATAAATAATGAGCACCTTGTGTGACGAAATATACATCTAACGATACAAATAAAAAGTGAAGTAAGTAATACAGTCTTTTTTATGTATATTGAAACTGGTTTTCAAAGTGCATACAATATAGACACAATATTGAATGCGAATATTGTTACAATAATAATATTCAATCTGGACACAATAATGTTGATTCCAGAATAAAAATTATGAATATTCAAGCTGGGTACAATAGAGACACAATATATATCGCAAATATTGACATATTATCTATAATTAATATAGACACAATATTGTTTATGCCCGGAATAACAATAATAGTTTGCGCATTTGTGACGGGAACTCGTTGATTCCTAACACTCTACACGGGCGTCAAGCCTAATAAACGCCTTGTATTGATAGATAAATCCCTTAAATATGCTACATACGCCACTACACAGCAACTCAAAAACATATGGATACTACAACCACAATTTGGATATTTGATGATTCGAGCGATTCGAGCATTGTCGGCATCAAACCTTATCGCTGTTTTCCGCTTTATCAGTCTTTTTACTTTCCCTCGTATGTAATACAAAGGGAAAGTATTATTGAATTAACTCTAAAATTGATATTAAGTAAATTTCTGCACTTTTTTATGATTTTAATGAACGACTTATTATATTGGATACTGGGAAGTTTTTTTTAAACACACATAATCTTTACGCTGTAAATGTTCAGGCAATCGTCGATTTTATAATAGCGTTCAATTTGAAGTTTCGAACGAGTGTTTCCGCTCCCAGACTAAGCATGAAGTAAAATTTCGAGTTTAGAAAAGCCTGAAAATTTGGTTTGGTCGCTCCGCGAAGCGGAGCGGCCAAACCAAATTTTCAGGCTTTTCTAAACTCGAAATTTTACTTCATGCGCCACGCGTATAAATCACCATAATATTATGATGTTAAAACTACATTTACAAATTATTTTTAAAATAGAGTAATAATCAAAATATTTACACATGTCTTCACAAAGTCTTAAGTCAGGTCAAATATTACAATGTATTAAATTAAGTTATTTATTAATTTACAAGCAAAAAAAGCGCTTAATGGGTTAAAACACAAAAAAGTGACCCTGGCTCGAGGAAACGCTTTTGTAAAATCTCTTCAGATAAAAAAGTTTTTCATATGTGGCACCTCCAAAATGCATATCCTTGTACAAATTGATTACGGCATTAAGTCGAAAATAGTAGAAAATAAAATACGTTTGAGTAAAACAATACCACGCAAATTTAATTTACAAACTAGTATATCACTTTAAATCAGTGTTTTGTACGAGTGGCGCATGAAGTAAAATTTCGAGTATAGAAAAGCCTGAAAATTTGGTTTGGTCGCGCTCCGCCTCAAGAATTTTTTCATATTTAGAATAATCAATATTTCCTCAATATCTGCACAAATTTTTGTTGTGTTGTATGGTCCCCAAAATTACAAAAACTATAACTTTTCGGAACTTGAATTAAAAATAATTAGAAAACTTTGGTTTAAACAAGAACAAAATTTCACTTTTTTTTAAGTTCATTTCAAAATATATCGAAGGAGATTATTAAAACCTTCACAGAATAATTAATTTAGTAAATACAAAAAATAAACACCGTCTATTTTTTTAGAAATAATTTTATTCAAATTAAAAATGTTCCACACATTTTTTATTAATATCCAAAGATTCCCCAAGGCAACATTTTATCATAGGTACATCAATAAGCATTTTCGGCTCTAAATCGCTTAGGCATTTGCGTGCTTTTTCTACATTTAAACTAGATTTAGAACTTTTATCAATTTCTTTCATTAGTCCATTGATTTTCGAAATAATCAATACCTCCTCGTCAAATAAATCTAGAAAAAAGAAGATTTGAAGCTTTACACGAGTGTTTTCCACTTCCAGACTAAGCATGAAGTAAAATTTCGAGTTTAGAAAAGCCCCGTGAAAATTTGTCGAGGGTCGCGCAGCGACCCGAGACAAATTTTCTGGGCTTTTCTAAACTCGAAATTTTACTTCATGCGCCACGCGTATAAAACACAGATTTCAAGTGAAGTTCGAATATACATGAATTCCACACTATTTAAGTGTTTTATACGCGTGGGGCATAAAGTAAAATTTCAAGTTTAGAAAAGCCCAGAAAATGTCTGTTTTAAACTCGAAATTTTACTTCATGCGCCACGCGTATAAAACACAAATTTCAAGTGAAGTTCAAATATACATGAATTCCACAATATTTAAGTGTTTTATACGCGTGGGGCATAAAGTAAAATTTCAAGTTTAGAAAAGCCCAGAAAATGTCTATTTTAAACTCGAAATTTTACTTCATGCGCCACGCGTATAAAACACAAATTTCAAGTGAAGTTCAAATATACATGAATTCCACAATATTTAAGTGTTTTATACGCGTGAGGCATAAAGTAAAATTTCAAGTTTACAAAAGCCCAGAAAATGTCTTTTATAAACTCGAAATTTTACTTCATGCGCCACGCGTATAAAACACAAATTTCAAGTGAAGTTCGAATATACATGAAATTCACAATATTCCAGCGTTTAATACGCGTGGCGCATGAAGTAAAATTTCGAGTTTAGAAAAGCCCAGAAAATTTGTCTCGGGTCGCTGCGCGACCCTCGACAAATTTTCACGGGGCTTTTCTAAACTCGAAATTTTACTTCATGCTTAGTCTGGGAGTGAAAAACACTCGTTTAAAACTTCAAATTGAACTTAAAAAAAACAAGGAATATCTAAAGATTCACAAAAATAGGCTGAATTTGCAATAAGTATACTTAAAGAAAAAATTCCCTGTATATATGTCGAGTTTGAAAAAGTATGAAAACTTGGATTAATCGCTATGCGATAAATTAATTAATCTGGAACATTAGATAAATCCCGCAGCAATATTTTAGAATTTTAACAATAATTTAATTGATTATTAGGAGAATCAAATTATTTAGCTGTTAAAAATACATGTAGTTTTTTTTTTTAGTTAATAACATAAATTACCAGTTTCTGGAAGTGATGTCCATGTATCTTCATTTATTACAAAATCATGGTTGAGAATATTTTTTATTTGTTCAAATTTAATCCATGAAATTATCGCAGCAACTTCTTCTGAATTCAAATTTTCATCACTTTGAGAATATAAAATTGGCTGCTTCTCGCCATTTAAGTATCTATTTCCTTGTCGATTCGCCACTTTTCCATTTAAAATAAAGGTATAACCAAAGTGTATCTTTAACGCGAGCATTATTGATGTTGTAAATAAAATTGTAGACATCATCCTATGTGCTCGTGCTGTATGGTAATAAATAAAATACATACAGCATTATATTAAAAAAACAGATTACAACCTTTTTACTAGAATAATTGCAATCTTGGCTGAATAGTTACAGTTTATAATTATTGCTCAGATTTGCGTGAAATTTTCGGCTTATCACACTCGTAGAAAAAAGTGTAAGTACAAAGAAAATAAATAATAAACACTATATTTTTATAGGGTAATACCAATTTTTTGTTTATTCAAAGACAACTACACATTCTCCTCGAATATCATGGTATTGTCCAGGAGGGCACGTTTTCTTAGGCACATCAATTAGTTGTCTCGATCCTGAATTATTTTGATATTTATAAGTTTTTTCTTGATTTGCAAAATTTGAATCAGAGTCAGAAACTCTATCAATTCCTCCCATTTTTCCATCAGTTTCTGAATTATTGAAGAACTGCTCCTTGCCTTTATCTAAAACAAACATATTCTATGCACACTTATGTAAACCGTTTTTTTCAAAAATATGAATTTGTGTTTATGTGAAATTATTGTGCCAAAGTAATGAAAGTTTAAAAGGATTATTGAAGTCTTTTAATGGATTAGATAGCTAACGCCATCTAACCTATTAATAGTTTTTACATATTGACTTGAACTAGTCAGAAATGTTTAGTATTCCCCAGCACTGGGTCGGGACCACACTGAAGAGGACCTTGAAGTCCGAGACGCGTCTGTGGGTATTTGATGTTGGAATTCTGAGCACAAGTCAATTTTTATTATTAAGGTATTCGCATATTAATTCAAAAATACTGGGTGAGGCGTGTGGTAACTTCCTTTTTTGAAAATAAAATAAAAACAATTTGCACATTTCAAAACTACTAATTGTAATTTTTGCCTTAACATATACCACGGGAAATTTGGTTTCATACCGTTTACAAAAAAAAAAAACATTTTGTAATTGTCAATACACTGATTCAGTCGAATTCTGAAGTTTCGGTCTCCCGATTGTTATATTGACAATTTCGGTTTGGATTGTTTCTGTTGGTCTTCCAGGGTCTGTGGACAATTACTATAAACTCGGAATTTGAGATTATTCCACAGGAAATAATTACAAAAGGTTAAATTAGGCGAGCGTGCCCCTTAAGGGAGATCAGCTGTACGGAAAAGACGTCTTTCTACAAAGGCATTGAAGTCTGAGGTCTTACTAGGTAAATGTATCTTGTAGCAATATTGTGCCAATATTTATATCTTGTATATATGCACCAATAACTCGCTTATGTTGGATGAAATTCGAAAATTATTTAGGGACGAATTTATGCCCCTCTTGAGGTCTGAAATTTTCAGTATGATATCTGATTTAAAAAACGACTTAAAATCACTAGACGATCGCCTGACAATTATTGAATCGAATGTTGATACGGTGAGTTCTGCAGCCCCAGCGGCTGCAGTTAATCATGATGATATTGTGCATGAATTAGAGGAGCGGCAAATGAGGCTTAAGAACGTCATGGTATTTAATTTGCCTGAAGCTACAGGCCCTATCGAGGGAAGACTAGATAAGGATATGAATTCTCTTAAATCTTTAATTGTTTCTGAAGTTGTTTTTGAACCGATAAAAATTATACGTTTAGGAAAACCGAGTAATAAACCGCGCCCAGTGAAGGCAATATTCTCTACGCAAAAGGAAGCAATTAATATTTTAAAGGTCGCACGGGCAACTGATACTGGCAATGTCATTTTTAATAATGATATGACTAAAGCTCAGCAGGATCACTTGAAGCAGCTAAGAAATGAATTAGAAAGAAGAAAGCAGCAAGGCGAGCATGATCTAACCATAAAATATACAAACAGCCGTCCTACCATAATAAAATCAGTTAATCGGAAAAAAAACTAGATATTTATTTTCAAAATGTGGGAGGACTAAAAGAAAAGCTTAAATCTCTTAAGTTAAATGTGAATGTTTCTGTATATGATGTCATTGTTTTCGTGGAAACCTGGCTGGATAACAACATATCTGATGAAGAACTTGGTTTTCATAATTACTTGATCTATAGAACCGACCGCTCAAGCCGCAACAGCACAAAAAGCCGAGGGGGTGGTGTCCTAATTGCGGTTAAGAAGGGTCTGTGCAGTCAATTACTTTCATTTAGTGATAGTATTGAACAATTGTTTGTGAAAGTCGGCGAAAGGTACATAATTGCATCAACGTATATACCACCTTCTGCTGATGACTCCTCGTATACTTCACATGCCCTTGAAGTTGACAGAATTTGCGAAGAACATCAAGACTGTGAATATATTCTATGTGGGGACTATAACCTTCCGGGTGCTGTGTGGGAAAAATCTGATGATGGTGCGTTAAGTGTAATGAATAAGTGTCATCAGGCAAATTTAATAGGTGATGCTCTCAGCTATCATCACCTACATCAGTTAGGTGAAATCCCCAATGCCAGAGGTGTATTTTTAGATTTAGTGTTTTCTAATATATCAAAAATGCGCATTTGTCAAGCAACCGATGAACTCTGTGTGTCCAGCCATCATCACATTCCGTATTGTTTAAGTGTGTTTCCTACGGTTTTGGAGCGTTCATGTGATACATCAGAATGGGTTTTTAATTTTAAAGCGGCGGATTACAATGGCATAAATAATTATATTGCTGGCATTAACTGGGATAACATTTTTCTAAATAAGTCAATTAATGATAACGTGTCTTCATTTAATAATATCTTGTGGGATATTTTTAACAATATGATTCCAATGAAACGATTGGCCTCATCCAAATACCTCAAATGGTTCAATAAAGAATTAATTACATTATTAAAAGAGAAAAAAATAGCTCATTCCAGGTACAAGAGTAGCGGCACACTCTCTGATTACAATGAATTTAGTAGGTGCAGAGAACGTTGTAAAGTACTTAGGGATATACTATACGCTGAGTACGTTAACAATTTAGAATCGGGGATTAACAATAATAACCCTAAGTTATTTTGGGATCATGTGAAAACTTGTCATAAAACCAATGGTTATCCTGCGAAAATGTATTTTGGTAATAAAAGTGGTGACAACACCGCTGCTTGTGTTAATCTTTTCGCTGATCATTTTTCAAGCGTATATGTGAAACCTCAACATAATTTGCCAACATACTACGGGAATGAGTTAATATCTCTTTCTAACTTTAATGTTGCTTTAACCGAAGTTTTTGATTTTATGTTGGCCTTGTCTGAATCCTGCAATGCGGGGCCGGACGGTATACCTGAATACTTTCTAAAAAGATGTGCATTTACGCTCAGCAAACCTGTCCACACAATTTTCTTGCGTTCAATAACTTCTGGTACATTTCCTGATTGTTGGAAGTGTAGTTACATTGTGCCAATTTTCAAGAGTGGTTGCAGGTCTGATGTATCAAACTACAGGGGGATCTCAATCCAATCAGCTTTACCCAAAATGCTTGATAGCCTCATATCACAACAACTCATATGGGCGTCAATTAACGTAATTAGTAGCCAGCAACACGGTTTCTTAAATGGGAAATCTACAGTTACGAACCTGTTGTTATATCAGTGCTTTTTGTCGAATGCCTTAGAATAAGGGACCCAAGTGGACTCTATTTATATGGACTTTTCAAAGGCATTCGATAGGGTTCAGCATACCATATTACTACATAAACTTGAGTTGATGGGAATTGGTACAAATGTGATTACTTGGTTGAGGAGTTATTTAGAGGATAGAACTCAGCGTGTCCGAATAGGATCTCATAAATCCAATTCGATTCGTGTGTCTTCGGGTGTACCCCAGGGCTCGCATTGTGGGCCCATTTTGTTTTTGTTATTTATTAACGATATTGGCTGCGTGATAAAATCAAGTAGGTTTCTCCTTTACGCCGATGATTTAAAAATGTTTAAAAATATAAGTAAAGCTGATGATCAGTTTGCATTGCAGCAGGATTTGCAAAATGTTGAGTTGTGGTGTGAGGCTAATGAACTGTATTTAAATATGAAGAAATGTGTTTATATTTCTTTTTGCAGGCGAAATTTTATGAATTTCGATTACAGTATTAGTGACCATCAGCTCGAGCGTGTTACTGAAATAAGAGATCTTGGCGTGCTTTTCTCATCTAACCTTAATTTCTCTAAACACATTAACCTGATTTGCAATAAAAGCTTAACAATGTTGGGGTTCATTCGAAGGTTTACTGGTGACTTTAGTCCGAGTACAGTTATGAGATTGTACTTAGCACTCGTACGTCCACATCTAGAATATGGATCATTAGTATGGGCCCCATACACTGGTACAGCAATTAAAAAAATGGAAATGGTGCAGAGCAAATTTTTAAAACTTATGCAGTTTAGACTGGATGGCCCTAATTCAATCTTTAGCCATAGCCAGATGCTGATTAGATTAAATATTCAATCGTTGGCGGAGAGGAGAAAGTTTCTTGACATTTTGTTTTTATTTAAATTAGTTAATGGGATTTTGAATTGCGGCGAACTGTTGGAGATGTTAAATTTCAATATACCAAGAAATGCTCAGTCTAGACATAAACCCTTGTTTAGATTGGCATTTCACTCAACGAACTATGGGATGTTTAATCCCATGGATCGTATGATGCGTTACGCAAACCTACTGTCGCGTAGTAACAATAATAATAATAATAATAATAATATACTTTATTGTCCACGGAAAAACCACAAATCGGACAAAATCATACAATACATAAAGTTAACAAAATTATATATAAAATGGTGTAAAATATACAAAAGTTGGTATAATTAAAGATTTACAATATTACAAAATATATCAGTAAAACGACTTTTTATTATTCACATCTTCACTGCCGCAGTTTAAAAACCGATTAAAGCGCATTAAGTTGACAAATTTCATACAATGACCAGTGATCATAATTATTTATATTTATCTTTTAATTCAATATTTTATTCCTACATGTTATTTATTGCTTTAATGTTGTTAATTTCAATTGTAAAAAAGGTGAATTCCGTAAATAAAGAATAATAATAATAATAATAATAATATATTGAAACTGGTATTCAAAGCGCATACAATATACAGTGATAAAAAATGGGTAAACCTTACGATCTCCTCAAAGCACGGCAATCAAAAAAGTGAGTTCTGCAAATTTCTCGGACTTCATTTAAATACTAAACTAAACTGGAAAAGGCATGGAAAACATCTTAGCATAAAATTGACCAGAGTAACTTATATCTCTGCCAGAATGCGCGACTATTTCAGCATACTATGCTCTCTTCCAATGCCAAATTAAATATGGAATATTAGTATAGGGTCATTCCAGTGTGGCAACTCAAGTTTTCAAATTCAAATCCTTGCGGGAATTGGTTACAGAGATGAGTGTCAGGACCACTTCAGAGAACTAATGATACTAACAGTGCCAAGTCTCTTTATTCTTGAGTGTCTGTTATATGTTCGTAAAAACGTTGATCAATACGTAACGCATAGTCAGGTTCACAGATATGATACTAGAAAAAGTGTGTTAATCTGCCCTGCTCGAGCAAGGCTCCATAAGTGTAGAAATGGAGATAACTATTATGGGCCAACTATCTTTTATTTACTACCACAGGTTGTGAAAACTCTCCCCTACAGAGCATTTAAAATAATATTGAAAACATACTTAATAAGCCAAGCATTTTTAGCACAGATGCTTGCATTTTATTTATTTATTAAACGGTATAACACCTCTTTACATAATAATAACAAAAGTATGCGATATGTTAAAGTAGAGTTATGTTAAGTTATATACAAAATGAAAATTTTAAAAATTGACGTCCAAGCAGTACGATTAGTATTACATTTGAAATTTGGTATTCAATCGATATTTAAAACTATTCAAAGATCCACTATATAAGTCTATGCTGGGAAGAATGCAATTTGCATTCGCCAATGACATTAGTCGAGTAGCTGAATTTTGGAAAGCGTAGTCAGTTTTATGTGTTTCCAAATAAAACGGCTGGTTCAAACGAGTTCTTCTGCTGGGAACCGAAAATGTCAACGTTTCCAATAGAATCTTTGATTTGGTTGGCGTTCACTTTGTGGTACATCTTTATAAAATAATATTAATACACTTAACTTTGTTTTACCACTTTAATTAATTAACTTACAGTGACTATAGTTTCGACTACAAGCTAGTCATTATCAAACTGAGTACCTAAAATACATTGTACATTGTTTTTATAATACAGCATCAAAGAGGGGAGTATACATTATGTCGGTCTGGTCGTTGATAAGGGGAATTTCCAGATTAGCTTTCAACTTGTGAATTTCCAGCGCTTCCAGTAAATCCATTTTTCGGCCTTTGTCCGATAAATGAATTACGGAAAGCATGCTGTCTTCTGTGCAGGTGTGGTTGTTTTCTATTAAATGAGTTGCAAAAGTGGACTTTTTATTCTTTAAACGGACTGAATTTAAATGCTCTTTTAATCTTATTTCAAAATTTCTACCAGACTGACCAATGTATGCTCCTTTACATGTTTCGCAAGTTAATTTGTAAATACCTGATTTTTTGTTTCCATTTATAATTGTTTTTGGATTATGAATAATATTTGCTATTTTAGAAAATGGTTTAAAAACTACGTTGACGTTACACTTTTAAAGGGTTCCTTTAATTTGGTTGCTAATGTTTCCGAAATATGTTATTGGATAAAATTTATTTTTATTTATTTTATTTGTTGCATAAATCAAGTTTTGAATTTGTTTTAATTCTTGTTTCGCTATAAGGTTGTTTATTAGAGCTGGATTGTAGCCATTGTTTGTAGCGATTTGTTTTATGATTGAAAATTCTTTGACGCGGGACTCATCGGAAAGGGGTAATTTTATTGCTCTGTTAATAAATGAGTTAAATGCAGCAATTTTTTGATTGTAGGGGTGACGAGAGGTATTTGGAATTATGGAGTCGGTGTATGTGGGTTTCCGAAAAATATCAAAAGTTAGTATGCTGTTGGTTTTAGTGATAGTTAGATCTAGAAAGTTCAGGCTGTTGTTATTTTCAAATTCAACTGTAAATTTAATTGAGGGATGAATTGTATTAATATAATTTGGGAATTGGTTGACTTGTCTATCTGTACCTTTGAAACATGCAATGATATCGTCTACATATCTATACCACCAGTTGATATGCTTTTTGCCCAAGGGGAAGATAAGAATTTGGTTTGTGAGGCTTTCCATAAATATTTCTGCTAATAAGGGACTAAGGGGAGAACCCATTGCTAAACCGTCTTTTTGCAAGTAGAATTTGTTATTAAATGAGAAGTAATTATGGTTAAGGATAAGGTTGAGTAAGGTTAGGAATTCGAATTTTACTACCGGATTGGCGTTGTTTCTATCAAGGTGATCAGTAATTAATTGAATACAATCTTGTGGGGGGATTTTTGCAAACATGCTTGTTACGTCAAAAGAAACCAATCTACAATTATTATCTATTGTTATATTCTTTAATTTGTTAACTCAGTTTGATAATGACTAGCTTGTAGTCGAAACTATAGTCACTGTAAAAAGTTAATTAAAGTGGCAAAACAAAGTTAAGTGTTTTAATATTGTTTCCAATAGAGATGGAGAATCCAACAATCCGTTGATGATACTGAATAAAATGCATAGGTCAGCAACTGTTCGTCGGTCTTCTAAGGTTATTATTTTCAGTTCCTACATTATGATGTTATAACTGCCTTTTGCGTGCTTGATTCCTTGTTTGTACTCCATGCAACGCAGAAATTTCTTTTGCACCGATTCCATTAAATTAATATTAACTGATGCTGATAGAGTCACACACATCGCCATACGAAGCCCCACATCCTCAGCGCCTTTTAAAGAGTTTTTCGGATTTTATGTAATAAATGTTGTTTGTCTATTTTCTTGTCAGGTCTATTTTATACATTATACATTTCATATACATTTATACAATTATTTTAATTATTTGTTACTTATTTAGTATTTTACCTAGTATATTTTAATTATTAGTTTAAGCTATTTTTCATTGTCTTATATACTGATTTTACTGACGATTGTAAACCTTATGGTATTAACATGAATAAATTACTTTACTTACTTTAAAAAACAAAATTCTAAATTCACGTTTACCGGGAAAAGTAGTCATCTACGGTAAAAGCGCGCTGCTCCCTCGACAAAAGCAATTTTGCGACTAAAATGACTAGGGACAGAAATATCCTATCTAAGCCCTTCCATTGAGTCGTTCCCCACCTTTTTGTTACTTTTTCTAACTTCACTGCGCACAAAATGGGAAGTTTTCACGCTCTACAATGTATATTCAAATTTTTGAATAGTTTAAATATTTGTTTAAGAACAAATTCAAATATTTGGATATTTCAATATTTAAATATGTGAATAATTTATTGATTGAAATATTAATATTCTACCTACAAATCTAAAATATATTTTCTTGTGAGAGATATTGAACCCTATAATCTAAATGAGTTTTTAGAGTGTAATCTTAATTATTAACATTTGCCTATTGTTAAAGCATATTTTCTCTTATATAACGCATATTCTTGTATTAAGTATTCATTTATATTTTGTATGTTTATTTTCATATTAGAATAAAGATTATTTACTTACAGCCTATTTGAATTATTTGTATTCAAATCTCAGACTTAGTTTTAAACAAATTAGATATATTTTTGAGTTTACGTGAAGTGATTATTACACTGAAAAAGGCTGTTATTCCTCACTTCACTTTTTATTTGTATCGTTGGATGTATATTTCGAGACACAAAGTGCTCATTATCAATAACAAACAAGTTCGTTAATGAAAATGAGCACTTTGTGTCTCGAAATGTACATCCAACGATACAAATAAAAAGTGAATCAAAGAATAACAGTCTTTTTTAGTGTAAATATATTTTAACGGAAATGTTTTGTTTTACGTATTTAATAATATAAGTAACTTACCAATTTCTAAAAGATTCGTCAAATTGTCATCAGCCAGGACAAAATATGTATATTCAAATTTTTGAATAGTTTAAATATTTGTTTAAGAACAAATTCAAATATTTGGATATTTGAATATTTAAATATGTGAATAATTTATTGATTGAAATATTAATATTCTACCTACAAATCTAAAATATATTTTCTTGTGAGAGATATTGAACCCTATAATCTAAATGAGTTTTTAGAGTGTAATCTTAATTATTAACATTTGCCTATTGTTAAAGCATATTTTCTCCTATTCATTTATATTTTGTATGTTTATTTTCATATTAGAATAAAGATTATTTACTTACATCATATTTGAGTTATTTGTATTCGAATCTCAGACTTCGTTTTAAACAAATTAGATATATTTTTAACTGTATGTTTTTGAGTTTACGTGAAGTGATTATTACACTGAAAAAGACTGTTATTCCTCACTTCACTTGTTATTTGTATCGTTGGATGTATATTTCGAGACACAAAGTGCTCATTATCAATAACAAATAAGTTCGTTAATGAAAATGAGCACTTTGTGTCTCGAAATGTACATCTAACGATAGAAATAAAAAGTGAAGCAAGGAATAACAGTCTTTTTTTAGTATAAATATATTTTACCGGAAATTTTTTGTTTTACGTATTTAATAATATATGTAACTTACCAATTTCTAAAAGATTCGTCAAATTGTCATCAGCCAGGACAAAATTATGATTATCCAGGTTTTCAATTTGTACAAATTTAAATGTTGAAATAATCGCATTATTCTCTTTTGAATTCCACTTTTGCTCACCTTGCGAATTCAAATTTTCAAGTTTCTCGGTATTTAAAGACTTATTTCGTTGTTGATTAACAAGTTTTCTATTTAAAACGAAGGTATAACCAACATTCATTTCCGACACGAAAACTATAGACAATATTATTAAAACTGTAGACATAATATTATTAATCTGTAAATAATAATTTAATTAAATAAGTTTACCTAATACAACCACATCTCTAAAAATAAATATTTTACAATCAAGTATTGGCAATTTCATTTGTATTTTATTTTTTAATGATTAGTTAATGATGCGAGTTTGATAATATTCATATCTAGAGACAAACAAAAATCATATTAATGTATTCTGACGAATAAAGCACTAATAACCTTTCTTCCCACACAAAAAGTGTAAAGAAAGGTTAGTAGTGCTTTATTCGTCAAATTAATTTGATCTTCACGTAACTCACAATCAAATTATTTATATTAATGTATAATAAATTTAATTTAGACCAATTTTAAAAATGTTAGAGTTTACATTTTTATATTAATGTATAATAAATTTAATTTAGACCAATTTTAAAAATGTTAGCGTTTACATTTTAGACTGCACGATAGTTGCAAAATTTTGAAAAACGTTTCTATCTAAAGACAATCAAAAATTATATTGATTTACAATAAATTAGAGCAATTAAATAAAACACTTAATGATTTTCAACGAATTGTGTATTTCACGAAAATTGTTTTGCAACGTTGTTGCTTCTTCAGGTGAAGAACTTATAATATAATTATAAGTTCTTTACCTGCAACAACGTTTCGAAACAATTGTCGTGAAATATACAATTCGTTAAAAATCATTAAGTGTATGATTTAATTGATCATGGATTTTCAAAAATTAAGTGTCTCAACTATCTACGAAATTAGAGCAAACCAAGTATTGACATTTTCATCTTTATTTTATATTTTAATAATTAATAATTAACGTGAGTTTAATAATATTTATATGTTGAGATAAACACAAATTATATTGATTCTTCCTCAATACTATAAAATAAATATTAAAAGAAACTTATAGATTAATATATCGTTAACTTGTTTCTCATTGATCACTTGGTAAAACATTTCTATTAATATATAGGTATTTGATTGAAATTCACTTGGTTTGTTTTACTAATAAATTGTTTAATTTTCAACTAGTTTCGGCTTAATGCCATTTTCAAGAATGGTGTACAAAAGAGCAAAAAAAATGAAAATGGCATTAAGCTGAGACTAGTTGAAAATAAAACAATTTATTTGTAAAACAAACCAAGTGAATTTCAATCGAATACCTATATATTTATAGATTAAATTATGAATGGTGGAGGCTTCTACTTCGTTATACATGTTAATTCAATTATTTTAAATTTTTTTGCACTTCTAAATTGTTAAAAAATTCCAAACACAAACCTGATTATTCCCTCACAGTTTTATGTTAAATTTTAAGTAAAAACAACTAATTAATTTTGAGTTGATTGCATCTAAAGACTGTCACTAGGCAAGTTACTATATAACTGCGACGCTAATTGTGAATTTTTATCTTGGCGTTAATTTTTACAGCTCAAACCATCTTATCTCGAATTTGCTCAGACGTAGAATTTTCGACTTATGTAGAGGGATTAATGTCTTAATCCTTACTATATTTATTTACTTTGACCGAGATTTCACGAGATCCTTGACATCCATATATTACAGAAATAGCAAATTTATTATTGGTAAGATTGACAGCATTTTTCCACACTGGAAATTTTACTTTATGCGCTACGCGTATAAAATACTAAATTATTGTGTAATTAAGAATTAACTGCTAAATCAGTATTAAAGATAAAGTAATAAAGCAGGATTAGAAATATACTACTAAGGAATAATACTTTGAATTTTGCCAAATTTCAGTGTTTTATACGCGTGGCGCATGAAGTAAAATTTCGAGTTTAGAAAAGCCCAGAAAATTTGTCTCGGGTCGCTGCGCGACCCTCGACAAATTTTCACGGGGCTTTTCTAAACTCGAAATTTTACTTCATGCTTAGTCTGGGAGTGGAAAACACTCGTTTAAAGATTCAAATAGAATTCATTTAAAAAACGGTACAGCTTAGGCGTATGTTTACCTTAGAGAAATGATTTTCATTAAATCTTTAGATATTAGTTGTTTTTTTCTTTAAGTGCAATTTGAAGCTTTCAACAAGTGTTTTCCACTCCCAGACAAAGCATGAAGTTAAATTTCGAGTTTAGAAAAGCCCCGTGAAAATTTGTCGAGGGTCGCGCAGCGACCCGAGACAAATTTTCTGGGCTTTTCTAAACTCGAAATTTTACTTCATGCGCCACGCGTACAAAACAAAAATATCGTGAATTTATGTATGTTTGAACGTCACTTATAATCAGTGTTTTATACGCGTGTCGCATAAAGTAAAATTTCGAGTTTAGAAAAGCCCAGAAAATTTGTCTCGGGTCGCTGCGCGACCCTCGACAAATTTTCACGGGGCTTTTCTAAACTCGAAATTTTACTTCATGCTTAGTCTGGGAGTGGAAAACACTCGTTTATAGATTCAAATTGAACTCATTTAAAAAACAACGAATGTCTGAAAATGTACAGCTTAGGCGTATGTTTACCTAAAAGAAATTATTTTCTTTAAATCTTTAGATATTGGTTAATAATAATAATAATAATAATAATACTTTTATTCAATATTTGCTACAATTAGAATTACAAGTGGTTGTTAACAAATTTGAATACGTCAAAAAAATAGAAAATAGAAATTCAGGATACAAAATTTAAGTTCTAGCCGCTCCATAACTAAGAAATTCTGAAATAGTGTAAGGTTCCATATTTCGCAAGTGTTCGAACGCTAATGGTTTAAATTTATCAAACTTATTTTCGATGGTTATATGCCTTGGTAACAAATTATAATATTTAGCACATGCATAAAACGCAGATTTTTCTGTTAATGTTAAACGATGGCGTGGGTATATAAAGTTATATTTGTTTCTTGATGCATCCCTGACATTTTCCGCAAATAGGTGTTTGTATTTGTGACAGAATTTTATACACTCAAAAATATATATATATACCGGGTACTGTCAGTAGGAAGTGCTTCTTGAACATTCCCCGGCAGGTTTGTAGTTGGTTTAAGCCGAACATTATCCTCAACACGCGTTTTTGTATCGTAAAAATTTTATTTAGCTCTTGGGAGCTGCCCCAGTGTGATAATCCAAATCGTACTTGTGAAATAAAAGTTGCGTGATAAACATCAAGTGATGCTTTCAAACCAACAGTTTCTTTTATTTTTCGTATGCAATAAAATTTGGTAAACAATTTTTTTGCAAGATCGTCAATATGATTTTTCCAGCTAAGATTTTTAGAAAATGTTATTCCAAGACACTTTACATGTTCGACAAGAGCAACTGATTTTTCTGCCCACTGTATTTCATCTACGCCGCCTTGTTTATTTGTTTTATTTACTGAATAACACATAAAATTAGGTTTTCCTTCATTGAGGATTAATTGGTTGTTTTCTTATTAAATTTAATTTGAAGCTCTAAACAAGTGTTTTCCAGTCCCAGACTAAGCATGAAGTAAAATTTCGAGTTTAGAAAAGCCCCGTGAAAATTTGTCGAGGGTCGCGCAGCGACCCGAGACAAATTTTCTGGGCTTTTCTAAACTCGAAATTTTACTTCATGCGCCACGCGTATAGAACACCGATTTCAAATGAGGTTCAAATATACATAAATTCACAATATTTTTGTTTTGTACGCGTGGCGCATGAAGTAAAATCTCGAGTTTAGAAAAGCTCAGAAAATTCGTCGCGCGACCCTCAACAAATGTTCACGGGGCTTTTCTAAACTCGAAATTTTACTCGATGCTTAGTCTGGGAGTGGAAAACACTCGTTTAAAGCTTCAAATTACACTAAAAAAAGACACCCATTATCTAAAGATTTAAAGAAAGTAATAAAATAATTTAGTTTAGGTAAATATACGCCTAAGCTGTACATTTTCCGACATTCGTTGTTTTTTAAATGAGTTCTATTTGAAGCCTTAAACGAGTGTTTTCCACTCCCAGACTAAGCATGAAGTAAAATTTCGAGTTTAGAAAAGCCCCGTGAAAATTTGTCGAGGGTCGCGCAGCGACCCGAGACAAATTTTCTGGGCTTTTCTAAACTCGAAATTTTACTTCATGCGCCACGCGTATAAAACACCGATTTCAAGTGAGGTTCAAATATACATAAGTTCACAATATTTTTGTTTTGTAAGCGTGGCGCGTGAAGTAAAATCTCGAGTTTAGAAAAGCTCAGAAAATTCGTCGCGAGAAAAGCCCCGTAAAAATTTGTCGAGGGTCGCGCCCGTTCTGGGCTTTTCTAAACTCGAAATTTTACTTCATGTGCCACGCGTATAAAACACTGATTTCAAGTGAGGTTAAATATACATAAATTTTACAGATATTAGTGTTTTATACGCGTGGCGCATGAAGTAAAATTTCGAGTTTAGAAAAGCCCAGAAAATTTGTCTCGGGTCGCTACGCGACCCTCGACAAATTTTCACGGGGCTTTTCTTAACTCGAAATTTTACTTCATGCTTAGTCTGGGAGTGGAAAACACTCGTTTAAAGCTTTAAATTGAACTTATTTAGAAAAACAGCTTTTTAATAAGTTCAATTTAAAGCTTCATTACATTATGTCGAATCAGGTTATCTATACTTAAAAGAAATATTTTCTATAGGTCTACTCAAGCGATTTAAACAACAAAAATTGTAGGTGCGATTATTTATATCTATTTTGCGATTTTGATAAGTGGAAAATTCTTCGTAAAGATTTTTATATTTTGTAAATATTCTGCAAACTATTGGCAAACTCAATTTTTCTTTATGTAGAGATTTCAATAAAATATATCTGCAATTTTTATTTTAGCGTTAAATTAGACAACTTACCTTGAAATTGCTCAGTATTATTTTAAGATAAGCTGTCTAATTTAACGCCAAAATAAAAATTGCGGATATACATAGCGATGTTACTAGTGAAATCTTTAGTTTGTTTTGTACAATGCAATTGTAAGAAAATAATCAGGTTTGTATTTAATAATATATAACAGAGGTTTATTCAAATGTTAAAAAGTCGCAACATTATTTGTAATCTTATAAGTATTCATTTTGTATTTATTTTTTGTATGACAAATGAAGGCATTTATTATTATTTATTATTAATTACAGGTTATTAAGATGATGTCTACAATTTTATTAATATCATCAATAATTTTCGCAATCCAAATAAACGTTGGTTATACCTTCGCTTTACATTCAAAAGAAGATGATTGTATAATTTCATCAAACAAGTTTGTACAAAATGGCCACATTGTCGGCCCTAATTATGTCCTAGATCAGTGATGGGGAAACTACGGCCCGCGGAAAGGTTTAAGAGTGCCGTCGTGAGAATGTTTGAACGCGTTCTTACTTCGTAAGGTGACGACCCGCATAAAAACTACCTGCGGCGATATTCAAAACACAATAGTATTCTGGACAAATCCATCCGACCTAAACAGATGACTCATCTTCGCTCGAAACTTGTTTTCTCGAAAAAACCGGAAACATCCAATTCCCGAACAATCCTTGCAGGTAGGTATAAATACAAGCGAGGCCGCCCGAAGATCAGTTAGTTAGCGACTTAGTCAGTCATCTGCAACGACCCGCTGTTACTCGAGTAATTGTTTGTGCAATCCCCGAAACTCCCACTGCCTCAACAAACACCCGCGCAAGAGCATTAGTTAGCAGTAAGCTTTCGTCAATTGCGTTTCTGTGTGTTGTTCTCCGTAGTAGGTAACGTCTAAAATGGATGTTAAAAAAAGAAAAGTGGATTCAGAATGTCGAGTTTTTAAAGAAGAATGGACGTGGAAATATTTCTTTACTTTATTTAAAGAAAAACCTGTGTGCTTACTTTGCAATACAATTGTTGCAGTTTTAAAAGAATATAACATTCAACGCCATTTCAAGAGCAAACATGAAAACCACTCCTACTCATCGTTAAGTGAAGAGGTGAAAAAAATTAAATCGAAAGATTTAATAAAAAATTTATTAAGTCAACAACAATTATTTCAGAGAGCTAATCATTCTCAAAGATGCGCTACGAAAGCCAGTTATGTGTTGGCTTATAATATTGCTAAATCTAATAAAGCATTTTCAGATGGTGAATTTATAAAGCAGTGCATGATAGATGTGTGCGATATTATGTGCCCTGAAAAGAAAAATGATTTTCAGTCCATGTCTCTCTCAAGAAGAGCAATCACCGAGAGAATTGAAAATATTGATAAAAATCTAATTTCACAACTGACTACAAAAACTCAAAATTTTATTTTTTATTCAATTACCATGGATGAAAGTACAGATATCAGCGATACTGCGCAGTTACTCATATTTGTAAGAGGGATCAACGCCCACTTTAAAATTACAGAAGAACTTGTAGGGCTGCAGTCAATGAAAGGAACAACGACTGGTGCCGATATATTTTGTGAATTTGAAAAGTGCATCGATAAACTTCGTTTACCTATTGATCAGTTATGTAATGTAACTACAGATGGTGCTCCTAATTTGGTTGGAATCAATCAAGGATTTGTTGGGAAATTTAATTCTAAGTATCCGGAAAATGATGTTGTTTTTTTTGCATTGCCTTATACATCAGGATGCTCTCTGTAAATCGGTTTTAGATATTGACCATATATTTAATATTGTTGTAAAACTAGTAAATATGATTCGTTCCAGAGGATTATTACATCGCCAGTTTCAACAGTTTTTGGAGTCCGTACATGCTGAGCATTCCGATATCCTGTATTATTCAAAAGTTCGTTGGTTAAGCGCTGGAAAAGGTTTTTAAAAAATTTTGGGAATTAAAAGTCGATATTGTGAATTTTCTTCTTGATAAAGACATTTATAATCAATTTGACGTCTTAGAAAACGAAACGTGGTTTTCTGATTTCGCTTTTTTCACAGACCTCCTCGTACACATGAATAAACTTAATCTCAAATTGCAAGGGAAAAATCAGTTTCTTCACGATATTTGGCAATACCTGAAAAGTTTCAAATTACAGTTATTATTATTTGCTAATCAGATCTCTAAATCTGATTTTTCTCATTTTCCAAGAATACAATCTTTAAAATTCACTATATCAAACAATAAGATTAAAAAATACGAAATTAATTTGAGAAAACTATCTTCAGAATTTGAAAGGAGATTTCAGGACTTTAGAAAAAATGGAACCAGAGTTTAGTATTTTTGCGACCCCATTCAATGTTAATTACGAAGAAGTTGATGCAAAATTTCAACTTGAGTTAATAGAACTGAACTGTAATACTCTCCTGAAACAAACTTTTCGTTCAGTACCATTACTAGAATTTTATAAAAATTTAAGTCCAGATAATTTCCCAAATCTAATTACTCATGTAATGAAGATAATGACAATGTTCGGCTCATGTTATATATGTGAACAAATCTTTTCAACAATGAAGCTTAGGAAAACTTCTTTAAGAAACAGAATTACAGATGAGCACCTTTCATCAGTTTTAAGAATTTCTGCTTCGCAAATGGAACCGGACTATAATGAAATTTTGATGAAACAGTCATAATTTCATTTTTTTCATGCACCATCAACCAGTAATGACACCAGAAAATAAAGTGATAATACTTCACATCAAGAACTACACTAAATTCATTTTATATTTTGTGCTTATAATTTTCTTACCTTTTGCTTTTTTACTATTAAAATAATAAGTGTATGTAATAATATATGTATATGTTTATAGAACACATACATTTTTTAACGATTAAGCATTATTCTTTGGCCCGCTACGATTGTCTGGTTATTACAAATGGCCCGTCTTAAAAAAAGTTTCCCCACCACTGTCCTAGATGTTCAAACAGGGGCACCAGTTCTAGAATATGGTAAGGTATATTATTAAAAAAATGTGTTTAAAAAATATGTACCTATATATCTACATATTGATCTCCTGAAATTTTTCTTAATATCGAAAATCTCATGAAAATTTTATCAATCGACAAAACGAGTGTCTTCCACTCCCAGACTAAGCATGAAGTAAAATTTCGAGTTTAGAAAAGCCCCGTGAAAATTTGTCGAGGGTCGCGCAGCGACCCGAGACAAATTTTCTGGGCTTTTCTAAACTCGAAATTTTACTTCATGCGCCACGCGTATAAAACATTGAAAGATCATTAATATTATTTTGTAAAATGTGAATTGATTATATCGTAACCACCATTAAACAATTGAAATTTTTTAAATTTGACGAAAATCTCGAAATATTCAAAATCTCATCAACATTTTATGAATAGAAAATCTTGAAATATTAAAAATCTTAAGAAAATCTCATAAAAATTTTATGAATTGACAAAAATCTGAAAATACCGAAAATCCGACGAAAAATTCGAAATACCGAAAATGTCATTAACAATTTATATCATATTATATCATATCATAATTTATTGGTGTCATACAATACAGTTTACACAGGTCAAGAAACTTAATATTAATACAAAGAAATAAGCGTTGTGATACATAGAACAACTTTAAGATGGAGATATATTAAAATTTGTACTACAGCGACGTGTACATAAATAAAAAAATTAAAAACCATATTAAAATGAGGTGCATACATACATAGTCTTATCATAAAATAGACAATAGACACATTTACACATTATAAAAATTATACAAACTCATCAACCAAATTACTGTCCAGAAATTCGTTTATGTTATAAAATGCCTTTTTCATTAGGTAGTTTTTTATGGTAGTTTTAAATTTATTTAAAGGTAGCAATCTTATTTTTTCGGGAAGATGATTAAAGAATTTTGGTCGATAAAAATGTGATGCGGTCTCTAATTTATGAAGGCGTAGCTTACTCAGATATATATCAAAAGCGTTCCTTGTATTGTACTGATGAATACAATTGTGTGTCTGGTAATCATCGATGTTTTCTCGGATTAACATTAAACTCTGCAGTATATACATGGAAGGTAATGTAAGAATACGTAGCTTGACAAAAAGTTCTTGGCAGTTTTTTCGGTATTTTATCCCTGCAATTACACGTATAGCACGTCTTTGAATACCGAATAATCTAGACATTATTGGTGAATGTCCCCACAGGGTTAAGCCATAAGAAGTATGCGCCTGAAATAGCGCCATATAAATCGATCTTATGTTTCTTGTATACAGCATGTCTGAAAGACATCTTAATAAGTATGTGACGCGGCACAATTTCTTAGCTTTGTATTCCCCATGATCCCTTCACGTAAGCTTTGTATCAACATAGATTCCTAGGAATCTAGTAGCCTGGTAGAGATCTGATGAAATGGTTTTTAAGGTAAATACCATTTCAACAGTTTTCTCCTCGTTTAATGTTAATTTATTGCATAGAAACCATTCGGACAGGATTTTCTGTGATGTTTGACATTTAATCATTGCATTTGGTAAATGTTTATCTTTGCAATATGAAGATGTATCATCTGCATAAAGAATAGTTGAACTCCACAATGAAACACTTTTAACTTTGTTTGTATAACACGTTTTATTTAATGTGAACAAAGTTTAAAGTGTTTTATTGTGTAATTAACATGTATAACGAAGTAGAAGCCTCCACAATGCAGAAAATAGTTGAACTCTTTAGGTGTGACGGAAGGTAATTAATAAAGATCAAGAATAGCAAGGGACCCAAGATAGAACCCTGTGGAACCCCATGCTTCACCATTACTTTTTTGGATGACTTAGAGTTCAATATAACTTGTTGCTGCCTTCCAGATAAATATGAGCATAAGAATTTGCAGCTGGTGGGGTGAAAATTGTAGAAATAAAGTTTTCGCAAAAGTACGTCATGCGGGACGCAGTCAAAGGCATTGCTGAGGTCTAGAAATGAGGCAACTGTGTGCTCTCTTTGCTCAAAACCCTCAAGGATTCCGTCTACAAGCGCCCTGACCGCGTCACTCGTTGAACGTCCCTTGCGAAAACCATATTGTTTATCGGACAAGATGTTGTTTGCCTCTAAGTAACAGAGAATTTGGCTAAACATTATTCTCTTTATAATTTTTGAAATTATAGGTAATATTGATATTGGCCTATAATTATTAACATCATCTGCACCTCCTTTTTTGTATATTGGAACAATACGCGCTTGTTTCATGCTGCTCGGAAAGCACTGTGATTGATTGCAGTGATTTATGAGGTCAGTTAATGGTACCGGGATGATGTTAATAATGGATTTTAGGAGACCCGTAGTCATCCCAAAAATATCACTACTTCGGGAGGATGATAAACTATTTACAACGTTTCTTATTTCCAGATATGTTACATCACTAAAATGGAAGTAAGAGATATTGCTACTTGGAAGCTATTGCTACCTTGTATTGGGTCGACGAGTATATCTGGTTCCTTCAGTTTTTTTAAAAGAGTTTCCGCAATGTTTACAAAATGGTCATTAAAACTGTCGGGATTTATGTTAATAGGGTGGTTTCTATTTTGGTTCTTGCCGTTTTTTACCACACTAAATAACGCTTTCTGTTTATTTATATTGTTTGCAATGTACTTCTCGTGTGATGATTGTTTTGCTACCCTCAATAATAATAATATTAAACGTTTATTTTCAAGAAATAAGTATTAACAAAGTAGTACATATAAATTATATGTGTTAATTAAAGCAAAATACAAATTTGTAAAATATAAAATTAATTAAATTAAATTAAATTATCCGGATAAATCGACAATAACTGAAAATCTGGTACAAATTTTATAAATATTGATAATGAAGGTTTAAATTAAATTACGCTTGGTTTGTTTCACAACTTTTTACTTTACTATTTACTCGACCAGTTTCGCGTTTTACAGCATTATCATTTCAACAAATTTTATAAATTGATAAAAATCTTAAAATATCGAAAATCTTATGCAAATATTAAAAATGTCATTAAAATTTTATAAATCGACAAAAATTGAAAAGATTACAAAAATCTCGAAACCTTGAAATATCGAAAATCTTCATGAAAATTCTATAAATTGATGAAAATCTCGAAATATTGATCTCATGAAATGTTTCTAAATCAACAAATATCCGCATAATGCGGAGATCCGGATAACGCGGATATCCAGATATTGGGCATATCCGGATAATACGAATAACCGATAATTCGAATAGCTAAAATCCAAATATTCAAATAATTTTTACTTTATCACTTTAACCGGATAACCGAATATTCGAATATTCGGATATCACGAATTTTAATCGCAGCCCTATTATACAGGGCTTTCATTAATTCCCGAACCCCACGTGACTAAATTTAAAATTGCCGCGTAAATTATTGTATTTGTACGTTGGAGGCTTTGAAAAAAGTAACCAAACGTTACTAAAGTCAAATTTGACATTTATTTTATTTTTTTTATTTTATTTATTTTATTTTAAACGGATATCACCTTTTTACAAAAGCATATAGTAATAATGTTACAAAAAATAAACTTAATGCTATATAAATATTAATAATAAAGACATAAACGTTTATGCGCGGTGCATCGTTAAACCAACCTTTGAGATCTTACAAGATTCGCCCGGAATTTTCAGGTAAGCAAAAATTGTTTAATTATTCTGAAACATTGAGTTTTATTTCTATTTATTTTGCAGAGTCAATTTGCTAGGATAAGCAAATACTGCGAAAATGGTATTTACAACGGAGCAAGACGCGTTTATTTTGATGGCACATTTTCGTAGTGCTTCACGTAATATTGACGGCAACTGGAGTTATTCTCTGCAGTCTTGCATTGAGCAGTTTTATGAAGAATTTCCAGATGCGGTAATTGCGTATGATACTTTTAAACATCATAAGCAAGTTCTTATTAAAAGATATGAAGACAAACATTGCATTTGCAAAGGAAGATCCACTGGTAGACCGACAGTCTTAACTAATGATGTTGTCGAAGATATTCGAGTGAGGATGGAACGAAGTCCTAAGAAATCCGTACCGAAATTGGCAGCCCAATCAGGTAATCCTATTGTTTGGGGTTTTTATATTTAAAAATTCCAGTATAAATTAACCGTGAATTAATAATGTGCTTCTTTATAGGACTCTCTGTTGGAACCTGCCATAAAGCACTCACAAAATCACTAAATATGCATCCTTACAAAGTCTCAGTAGTGCATCAATTACATCCACCAGACTTTATTCAGCGAGTACGATACTGCCAGTGGTTTAATGAACAGTTAAATAATGATGACGTACTTGATCTTACGTTTTGTTTCTGATGAAGCGTGGATACATTTATCTGGGTACGTGAACAGCCAAAATTACAGGACATGGGCGACAGAAAATCCCCATGTATTGGAGGAAACACCTCTGCATCCCCAAA
Source organism: Philonthus cognatus (assembly GCA_932526585.2). Lineage (NCBI taxonomy): Eukaryota > Metazoa > Arthropoda > Insecta > Coleoptera > Staphylinidae > Philonthus > Philonthus cognatus. The sequence continues at coordinate 173,148,570 of OW052241.1, forward strand.
AGCTAGGAATTCGGATAGCTATGTCTAGGAGAAGGATAATTGGCCCAATATTTTTTAGAGAAACTATCACTGCTGACCGGTATCGGTTAATTTTAGAAGAAGCTATTGGACAAATGCACGACGATGAGCTTCGATTGGGCAATTTTCAGCAAGATGGGGCCACAGCACATACTGCAAATGCAACCATTCGGTATTTAGCTGAATTTTATGAAAACAGAATAATTAGTAGAGGTGTGTGGCCTCCTCGCAGTCCAGACTTGACACCTTTAGATTATTATCTATTTGGTCGAATAAAAAGTAATATCTTCAAAAATAGCATCCATACTCTCGAAAATTTAGAAGTAGCAATTATGCAAGAGGTACAAAATATCACCGAAAATGAACTCCATCATGTGTTTGATAATATGCGGCGTAGGATAAATTTATGTGTAAGAGAAGAAGGAGGACATATAGAACACTTATTATAATTTTTTTTTTAATTTTAAGCTATTAATCTTTTTAGTTATTAGGTTTAATATTTGTTGTTTCTTTATTTGTTGTTAACTTTGTATGTTCTGTTCGTGTTTAAGAAAAAAAATTAATAAAAATTAGTTACATTTTTGAAGATGAGCCTATTTTTTAATCATTTTAAATATAATATTTTCAGTCGTCATAAAAATACGCCGGCGAATAAATATTTTTAAATCTACGGAATTTTTGTGTGAGCCATACCACCTTGTAGATTTGGTTGCCTATTATTTTTGGTCACGTGGGGTTCGGGAATTAATGAAAGCCCGGTACATACAGAGAGTTTTAAGTAACTCCGAACATGCCAGAAAATGTTCACTGTACATTTTTCTATGTTCGATTTGTTCTGGGACGCATCAAAGCATTGAGTGCAATGTGATTGGCTACGATTTCCAATGGTAATATAGTCAACCCAATTTACAATCTTCTGGCTGCGATTTTATTGGTTACGATTTTTAGTAGTTCTAATGCAAATCAAAATAAAATATGTCTGTTATTAAATCTTGTGCGTTTATGGTAAGTGCAGTGTGTGGGAATATGGAACATACTTTTTTATCCAAAGCAAGACATCGGCATTTCAAGACAATCAAGATTAATACTATCGTGAAACATTTTCTGTAAGTCTTTAGACATTCCTTGTTTTTTTTCAAGTTAAATTTGAAGCTTTAAACGAGTGTTTTGCATTCCCAGACTAAGCATGAAGTAAAATTTCGAGTTTAGAAAAGTCCCCTGAAAATTTGTCGAGGGTCGCGCAACGACCCGAGACAAATTTTCTGGGCTTTTCTAAACTCGAAATTTTACTTCATGCGCCACGCGTATAAAACATTAAAATACTGTGAAATTTATGTATATTCGAACTACACTTGACATCTGTGTTTTATACGTGTGGCGCATGAAGTAAAATTTCGAGTTTAGAAAAGCCCCGTGAAAATTTGTCGAGGGTCGCGCAGCGACCCGAGACAAATTTTCTGGGCTTTTCTAAACTCGAAATTTTACTTCATGCTTAGTCTAGGAGTGGAAAACACTCGTTTAAAGCTTCAAATTGAACTCTTTTAAAAAAAAAACAACGAATGTCGGAAAATGAACAACTTATGCATATTTTTTGGATTGATTGAGTTACTTGAAGATAATTATACTTTGATTAAAAAACACTTAGAACCTTTCTTCAATACTTTATTTTGTAACCAAATGTACATTTCGGACACGAAGTGTCCATTATCAATGGTTTGATACTAATACATTATTAGTAAATATTAGTATCAAACCATTGATAATGGACACTTCGTGTCCGAAATGTACATTTGGTTACAAAATAAAGTATTGAAGAAAGGTTCTAAGTGTTTTTTAATCAAAGTTATGCATATTTACCTAAAGAAAATATATAATTCATTGTAAGTTACGCATTCAATAAATTAATAAATACACCTACATTATCTCTATTGAGTATTATGTAAACAAATAAATGAAAATTGAAATGTTTGCCAAATGAAGCAGCACACCTAACACCCCAGTGTTGTTGTGCTGGCAGCAGACCTAGGTGCGGTACTTGCAAACCTGCCTCGCCACGCTCTTCAAATTTGGAATAATTATATTTAAAACTGCCAAATGGCAGTTTTGTGACGGAATTTTTGCTGGTACACCCAAAGTAACGTACTTGGGGTGGTCCTGATCAAATGGTTTACACAATACGCTAAATCGAAGTTCTTAATAAACTTCAGTGAAATTGAAGCAATGTATAAACTTATCTTGAAATATTAGCAAACGGAGGTAAAAGAAATCTGTTTTTCTATTATTTATGCATTTAAGCTAAATCTGTTCTCCTCTTTCTCATTTTTCTTTTCTGTTTAATATTAACATTCCATTAGTGATGTAGGCGATTAATGAATGACACATTTCATTTTGACGTTAAATGTAAGTTGCTTCGCGCTACGCGACCTAACCAAATTTTCAGGCTTTTCTAAACTCGAAATTTTACTTCATGCTTAGTCTGGGAATGGAACACACTAATTTTAAGTTTCAGATTGAACTCCTTTTAAAAAGCAACGATTATCTAAAGATTTACGGCATATACGCTGTAATTGAGACATGTATACTTGAAAGGAAAACTCTATATAATAATAATAATAATAATAATAATAACTTTATTTCACATAAGTAGAATACAAAAATTAACAAAATTAGTACATATAAGACATAACTATAGTCTACTTAGTGAAATCAAATGGCGCCAATTCAAATAAGTAGATAACTACCCTTGATCTTCCATTGGGACCATTGCATTAAAAGTAAAGAAAAATAACTAATACATAATGCCTAGTTTATACTTAAAACTAAAAGTTGTAATATATAATTGTAATTAGATAACATATAAATAATTGAGAAGAGAATAAACAATATTGAACTAAAATCATTATAAGGAGCAAACAATAAATGGTTTTTATCTTTGAGAATCGAGTAAGAGCTTATATATATATATATATATATATATATATATATATATCCTTTAAATTTTGGGATACTTAAGTCCCTGCAGCTTCTAGGAATTTCATTATACAATTTGAAATTTGGTAACTAAATGATCTTTCGAACTTTGTGGTTTTGTGAATTGGTGGGGTGATTAGCCCCTTATTTCTTAAATTTAAAGCGTGCACATCAGCTCTAAATTTTATTTTTTTGTAGAGATACGTTGGTTGCTTCAGCAAGATGATTTTATGACACAAGACAAGAAACTTTAATTGTCGCCTGTTGTGCATGTTAAGCCATTGTATTTCCAGTAACACTGGTCGGCATGAAAATTAGTAGACTAACGGTTTGATAATGATACGTGTAGTATCGAAACTATAGTCACCAAATAAACCAATTGTTATACAAACAAAGTGATAAATAGTGTTTTATTTATGTTCAACAATGTATAACGAAGTAGAAGCCTCTATAGTCAGTGAATTAAACATATAAATTCAGGAAACTTGCTGAAACGACCAGCTTGAACTCTCCAACTCCCCCCTACTTAAACTAAAGAAAAACACCCCCTCCATCCACACTTCTGAAAACTGTATATAATGTAAATTAGTTTGTAAAAAATGTATTATATTTCTTCACCTGAAGAAGCTACAGTGTAGCGAAACAATTGTAGTGAGTAAATAAAAAGTTGAAAATCATAAATAGTCTGCTATTATATTAAGATATAAATAAGACGCCTCCACTCTCATACGTTGGTATTTTCTGCGAATTTTAATAAATCAAATGTTGATTAAGGTAAACATTTCTTACCGTTTAATGGAAGTGAAATATTGGTTCAAGAAATCCTTGGCGTGTTCCAAAACCTCTTCCGGACTTCTGGGCAAAGTCGAGCTTTTCCCAGTTTGTCCCATGATGCTTCCCAGACATACTTCTTTGGAACATCCTGAATCCTGCAACAAAAATAATTTTGTAATGTAATATATTAAATGTGTTGAATACCTGTAATGTTTCAATCTTGAAAATCGTGTAAACAAGAGATTATAAACGAGAGGAGAAAAAATGAAATAAATTCTTACATCAAAAAATAATTTAGTCGCCTATTTCCAAAAACCCCTAAATCCATTGGTTTCAAATGGATTTAGGGGTTTTTGAAAAGAGGTGACTCAATTATTTTTTGATGTAAGAATTATTTCTTTGTTAACAAAATTGTCTCTTCCTCATAACTTTTCATTTAAGTATATATACCCCGATGCATGCACTGTAAAATTTCAGGTATTAATTGTTTATATTTTAAATAAGTTTAATTTGAAGTTTCCAACGAGTGTTTCCACTCCCAGACTAAGCATGAAGTAAAATTTCGAGTTTAGAAAAGCTTGAAAATTTGGTTTGGTCGCGTAGCGCGAAGCGCGGAGCGGCCAAACCAAATTTTCAGGCTTTTCTAAACTCGAAATTTTACTTCATGCGCCACGCGTATAAAACACTGAAATAGAGTGAAAGTAAAAAATATACTGCTAAATTAGTATTAATTATAAACTACTAACGCAGATTTAAAAATATACTGCTAAACAATAATAATTTATATGACTAATTATTTTAGTGTTTTACACGACCAAACCAAATTTTCTAATCTCGAAATGTTACTTCATGCGCCACGCGTATTAATCACTGACATATTGTGAAATTGTAAATACACTCCTAAATTAGTTTTAAAAATAAACTACTAAATCAGGATTAAAAATATACTACTAAACAAGAATATTTTGAATTTCACAAGCCCTACGTTCATTGACTAAGATGAGACACCCCAACAATCCCTTACACAACTCTTCGAATACTCTCCTCTACGAAAAAACAAAAATATTTCCCATTGAACAACGCCTAATTTACCTTGCCGAAAAATTCGCAACCAACCCATATAATATAGAGACCTTACTTCGTATGTGCCTGCCACGTAATCCTGACATCCTTCCTAAATTCAAAAACCCAGCCACCACCATATTTCAATTTATCTCATCATTTCATCAGGACACTAATTGACGTACCTACTGACAATTTCATGACAATTGACAATTGGCGGAAAGACCACGGGTCGATAGCCGATTGGCAACACGATCAGCACTCATATAAAATAAAATAAAATAATTAATTATACATGTTATGTAATACCTACTGGTGTCAATAAAGATTGTTTGTTGTTGTTGAATTTCACAATAGTTTAGTATTTTATACGCGTGGCGCATAAAGTAAAATTTCGAGTTTAGAAAAGCCCTCAAATTTAGTTTAGTCGCTACGCGAACAAACCAAATTTTCGGGCTTTTCTAAACTCGAAATTTTACTCCATGCTTAATCTAAGATTGGTAACATTCGTTAGTAGCTTCAAATTGAACTCATAAAAAAACAAAGAATGCCTTAGAATGCATCAGGATATGTATACTTGAAAGGGAAATTCCCTAAATTTATTTAATAATTAAACAAAATTGTGATTTTTTTGATCTACCAAGTATTTACATTCACGTAACAAAAATAAGCAAAAGTGGGAATTCACAATATGAATTAAATATTTACATATTTTTATTGTCACTCCATATTATAACCTTCCTTTAAAAAACCTGACTTAACCGATATAAATTTGGTTATATTTGACATTACCCAATTTTCGATTTGTCTCAACATTTTAGGTCCACCGATGGTACATGATAGAAAACATTTCTATACATATCTTGAACAAGTTTCTCATCTTTCACGTGGTAAAACATATTTAACTATGATTTAATAAAGAAAACACTTGGTTAAATTTCACTAATATTAGTGAAATTTAACCAAGTGCTTCTTTATTAAATCATTTCTATACATTATTTTTCCATGTAGTATCCTCTATTTCAAATACATTTTTCCAGTGTTTTTAAGGCTGTTTTAACTTCTTTATCGTAGGATGAAGCTGGGCAGGTATGTAACTAATTGGACACAAACGTTACCACTTCCATGTTGCTGTCAAATCGCTTTCCTCTAAGTGCTTTTTTGGAGGTCCAAACAAATGAAAATCGCATGGAGACTGGTCGAGTTCAGTCAATGTTTAAGTGATTGTTAGGTAATTTCCATAATTTTCTGCTGCCGTGCAGCTTTTCTATAGGGCCTAGATTTGTGATGGAACAATACTTTGCAGATGGAACAATTTCGTCTTTTATGGCGATTCTGAAGCCTAATTTGATTCAGGAAGCAGCAGTAGGAAATTGCGGTGTTCGTTCGACATCTTTGTAAGACCTCCACTAGAAGGAGCCCTTCTCTAGTGCCAAGAAATCGTGGCAAATTTAGACAATCGACTTTTGGCTTTCACAGGTTTCCCTTGGCCTTTCCTTCTCGCTTGATTTCGATGCACTAAATCTTATTCTCAACCTTTTTCTATCAAAGGGTATCTTTTACAAAATGGACCTGTAGTTTGCAGTAAAACTCGACTGTTTTCGCATTTTTACGGGCAAGGAACTATAGAATTACCTGTTGCGCAAAAGAGACAGGCCGGCCCACTCTTCACATTTGTTGTTAGTTATAGTAAATGAAGGACAGAACAGGTCGGATAGTGTAGTTTCCTAACTATAGACATTCCGACCTAAACTCTACACATCCCATCCTTAAGACCTCAACAGTTTAATCACAAATAAAAACCATGCCCAATGATTTTCATGAATGTTTTAGAGTTTGCTTGCCTCTGGCGCAAGGACATAACTGAAACATTTACGATTCTGAAGCCTAACTCGATCCAGGAGGCAGCAGTAGCAAATTGCAGTGTTGATTCGATGTCTTTGTAAGACCTCTACCAGAAGGACCCCTCTCGAGTTTAAAAAAACCGTGGCCAATTAAGACAATCGAATTTGGCTTGCACAGGTTTCTCTTGGCCGTTCCTTCTCGCTTGATTTCGATGCACAAAATCTTCTTTTTAAACTTTTACTATGAATGAGTATCTTTTCCAAACTAGACCTGCAGTCTGCAGTAAATTTCAACTAGGTGAGGAACTTTAGAATTACCTGTTGCGCAAAAGAAACACTCCCAGTGCTCACATTTATTGTTAGTTGTACTAAATGAAGGACAGAACAATTCGGCTCGTTTGGTTCCCTAACTCTAGACATTCCAACCTAAAGACCTCAACAGTTTAATCACAAATAAATACCATGCCCAATGGACAGAAGACAAAGGCTCGTTTATATTTGATCGAGCAATTGCGAGGTCACCGTTTTTCGACACCTTAAGAAACGATTGATGCGTAAAAACGCATTATTTGGCAGAGCTGGGCAGGATTCGAATCATTCAGGATTCGAACCTTGGATTCGAATCCTTTTAGAGGATTCAAAAGAGGCATTCGAATACTTAAGTTCAACTGGATCCGTGATCCGGATTCGTTACACTTTTTAAAAGGATTCGTATTCGAATCCAAATGCGGGTGATTCGAATCCTCATAAAAGGATTCGAATCCACATAAAAAGATCGAATCCTCATAAAAGGATTCGAATCCTCGTAAAAGGATTCGAATCCTCATAAAAGGATTCGAATCCTCATAAAAGGATTAGAATATTTATAAAAGGATTCAAATACTTACAAAAGGATTCGAATAGTTACAAAAGGATTCGGATCGTCAAAAATAATTCGAATTAATCGTAAGGATTAACATGAAATTTAGTTTTGTATGTTTTAAAATTTCTCGTTAACTCACTGTTTTATACGTGTGGCGCATGAAGTAAAATTTCGAGTTTAGAAAAGCCCCGTGAAAATTTGTCTCGGGTCGCTGCGCGACCCTCTACAAATTTTCTATGCGGGGCTTTTCTAAACTCGAAATTTTACTTCATGCTTAGTCTGGGAGTGGAAGACACTCGTTCGTAAATTTTTGAATTATCATAAAGTTGTCATAAAGTTGTGTATTTATTATATATTATGACATTTTGATGAATTTTGATGATTTCTGTCAACTTTGACAATTTGATAAAATTCAATAATTTACGTCAAATTAGACATTTTTAATTGTATTTTAAATAATTCCCTCAAATATGATATTTTTAATGTTCGACGTATTCAATCGTATTCTGACAATTTTTGCACAAATTAATATTTTTGACGTTAGCAATCATATCATATTTTGACAATTTTCACACGGATTGACATTTATGACGTTTCGAATTATATTTGGACCATTTTCCTATGAATTGACATTCCCAATCAAATGTTTACACTTATATATATATATATATATATATATATATATATATATATATATATATATATATATATATTATCATTTGCCTTTTACCTTTCGGTGTAGGCTTTACATATTTTTTACATTTCTCGTTCTATATCACTTATTTATAAAGTCTTTCCACTCCTTTCGGTTTCCTGCTAAAACCTTCGCTTGTTTCATTGTCTTTCCTCTGTTGTTTATTGCTTTTTCTATTATGTTGTTCCATGTCAGTCTTGGTCTACCTCTTCCTCTCTTGTTTCCCGTTCTTGTTTCCCACACTTGTTTTGTTTGGTTCGTGTTTTTCATTCATGTTAGATGTCGTCATCAAATAATAATGTAACTTCGACCACTTATAGTAACAATGCATTCCTCCTACATTAAGTATATTAGATATATTTAATGAGTTGTCATCTTCAAAAAACAACAGTAGCCCAGGGCCTGATGGACTTAGCGCCACCTTCCTTAGTAATTGTGCCTTTTCCCTTAGTCGTCCATTATGGCTTTTATTCAATGCATCTCTCCGTGAGGGTAGTTTTCCCACCTGCTGGAAAAGTGCTTATATCACGCCAATTTTTAAATCTGGTAATCGAAATCGTGTTGACAATTACAGACTGATCTCTTTTTTAGCTGTAGCACCTAACATTTTTGAAAAACTACTTTGTGATTACCTAACAGGGGTATTGCAATCCTCGATCTCTATGCGTCAACACGGATTTCGTACTGGTAAATCAACTTCTACTAATCTTCTAGTGTATGATGCATATATTGTTCGTGCTTTTGAGGAGCGATGTCAGGTGGACTCCATCTACACTGACTTCTCCAAGGCATTCGACACGGTCGACCATAACTTACTAATGAACAAATTGAGGGATTTTGGTATTGACAATACTTTGCTAAGTTGGATAGGGTCGTATCTCTCGGGAAGATTCCAATTATTTAAAATTGGGAGCTGTCACTCACGTCCCATCTGTGTCACGTCAGGTGTTCCTCAGGGGTCACACTTGGGCCCCCTTCTATTTAATATATTTATTAATGATGTAGTTAAATGTTTTTCCAATGCAGAATGCCTTCTCTTTGCGGATGATATAAAAATATTCATGAAAATCCGTTCCGTCGAAGATGCCAAAGTTCTTAATAATGACTTACAATCGTTTGATAGTTGGCGCAAGACTAACAAGCTATCTTTAAACCTAAAAAAAATGTAATGTCATCACGTTCTCTAGATGGCAAACAACGGTAGATTTTCAGTATTCCATTCTGGGTGAACCTTTAATACGCGTAAATTGTGTAAAAGATCTAGGTGTTACGTTTAATACTACTTTATCTTTTTCAATGCACATCTCAAAGATTATATCAAAGTCATACCAATTACTTGGATTTATCAAACGTAACGTCCAAGATTTTCGGAACCTTGGTACAATTATTGTATTATATAACGCGCTAGTTCGCCCACATTTGGAATACTGCTCTTGCGTGTGGTCTCCTTATAGCGGCGCTGATATTGAAACAATCGAGAAAGTACAAAAAAAAATTGTTAAATTTGTAGCTTGCAAATTTCATCTAGTTGGTGACTACTGCGACCTGCTCGATAAGGTTAATATTACGAGTTTATGTTCTCGGCGTGTCAACCAAGATATTGTGCTAGTAAAAAAAGTGTTTGATGGAGCTATTGACTGTCCCGACTATCTACAGCTTCTTGGACTCCATGTTCCCGCTCGTCCACTGCGAAATGTAGTTATATTTCACATACCGTTCCACAGAACTGATTATGCGAAACAGTCGGCTAGTCGACAGTCATCACTTCAGGTGTTCCGCAAGGGTCCCAATGTGGACAAATACTATTTATTGTGTTTATGACATATATGCGATTCTGAAGAATTGTAAGTTTTTAATGTACGCTGATGACTTGAAATTATTTAAAATTGTTAATAACGTCACTGACTGCCAGTTGATTCAGGAAGACTTGACACGTCTTAACGAATGGTGTTTAATGAACAAACTGTACTTAAACGTTCAGAAGTGTTATTCGATGTCCTCCACTACACGCCGATCGAAAATAGATTTTCACTACAAAATTGGTAATTCTGCAATTGTTCGTGTTGACACAATTAAAGATCTTGGAATCACTTTCGATACCAAACTAAATTTCACCTCTCATATTAGAATACAAACAAATAGGGCGCTACAAATGTGGGGTTTTATATGGCGGAGTGGCAAAGATTTGGACATAGAATGCTTGAAAACACTCTTTTGTTCGTTAGTGCGCTGTCACCTTAAATTTGGTTCCTGTGTTTGGACACCATCATCGGCTACTAACATAAAAATTATCGAATCTGTTCAAAAAAAAATTCTGGAATATAATGGAATATAAACTAGGTGTGCAACACGACAGAGGGGAATATGATACTATTATGAAGGATCTTAATATTATATCTCTTGAAAATCGTCGGAAAATGGCTGACTTATGCACTCTCCATGGAATTATAAATGGATCTTTGGATTCGCCCTTATTATTAGATAATGTATCATTTTCCGTTCCTGAAAGGAGAACTCGCCAAAATCAGCTATTTTACCTAGAGAGACATAAAACATCTCTTGGCTTACAAAACTCGATGTCACGATTAATGTCCCTAGGTAACGAATATCTCTCTAATGGACGAATCGATAATTTTTATATTGAACGTCACCAACTTAAGCGTAAACTAACCAGTATGTTTAGTCTATAAATAATTCAGTTTATTATTTGTAAGCTTAATTTATATTTCATTGCGCACGTCGCAACTGTGCGTGGATACTTTAATTACTTTAATGTCATAGATAATAATACTATATATTAATTAATTATTCTGTAAATAGGTGTTATACCGTTAATTTAATAAATAAATAAATAAATACACGCATTTTAAGGCATGCTAATCAATTTATCACTCGCACAGGTTTTGATATATTTGTAGGAACTCTAAGTTTTTTGCGTCGTGCACTCAGTGCAAAATAGTTTAACTTGTCATTATCAGACTACAAGTACTTGTAGTCTGATAATGACAAGTTAAAGTTGTCGAAACTATAGTCACAATAAAAAAAACCTCAGTTATACAAACAAAGTTTAAGTGTCTTATTTATGTTATTAATGATGTATAACGAAGTAGAAGCCTCAACAGTTAACAGTTTAGTTAAGATTTTTTTAAAATGTCTGTAATATGTTTATATATTTGTAATATTATTGTAACTGTTCTGTATGAAATGGCCTCCGTTAATTAATAAATAAATAAATATCTATTATCCACAGTAGTGTTAAAATTGTTATACTTGGCAGCTCAAAAAATTCACAATTTTAATTTATTATTAAATTAATTTGAGAAAGCGAATAATTTATTACTTTTCGCAACATAACTCTACACATATTAAATCTAATTTAATATTAACAAAAACAAATGATAACAAATTTAACTAATTCCTTTTAATTCATTAAATCAAAATTTACAGGTTTGATACGTCTAGAAACATCATAATATAATTGACACAGAATGTCAATCATACACTGCAATGACAGAAATATTTAACCTGTTTCATTCCAAAGCCATTTTTTAAATGTTGGAATATTGTTTTAACTAAACTAAAAATCGGATACTAATGTCGAAAAATGTTGGAAGCAACGCCACAAATCGAGGCAGACAGGCGTTTACTGCAGTTTAAAATATATGAAGATTATCTGGACTCGCTGGTAACACCGAGTGATCTTTGCTATTTGCAAAGCGTAACATCATCCAGAACATTAGCAGAACTTGGATACAGGTAAGATGATAGTTGTTAAACGTAATTTGAAACATCCTAAGTGGACTCTGGGTAATTGTAATGCAATATCAAAGGAGTTATTGTTTGTTATATTAAATTAGTTATTGCTAGAATTGTATTAAGTTAATACATACAATCAATTTTAAGATGTGTTAAAAACATTACTTGGTTAGGAATGAAGAAAAATAGCAAGTTTATAAAAGCCTTTGGTTTTTATGAAAAAATGTATGTATAGTGGAATTCGGAAGAGATGTCCTATGACTCATTAATGTTAAATGTGTGATTCAATTTTTTTTGGGAGTATGTCGACAGTTGTATCTGCAACGATTTTTCGTAGTTGTGTCCAATTTTGACGTTGCATGACAATGTTTTACTGTTTAGGTCGCGAGTATATTAATGTTATTTCTTTTAAAAAAACTTTATATCATAATTTCTTTTGATTTTTTTCTTTTGAGTATACATATCCTAAAGACGTATTTAATAATAATAATAATAATAATAATAATCACCGTTATTCACATTTACAAGTTTATACAAAATACATAAGTGTAATGTGAAACTTCAAATAGATGAATTAAGAAATACTTAACACAAAACAAAGTAGATAACTAGAAAAAGCAAAAAGATACACACTAACATTTTTTATCTTAGAATTCAAATAACGAGTATGGTTCCAAGTTACAATTATTTTTGAATATTCGTTGTTTTTCTTAAAGAGGTCAGTTTGAAGTTTAAACGAGTGTTTTCCACTCCCAGGTTAAGCATGAAGTAAAATTTCGAGTTTAGAAAAGCCTGAAAATAGGTTTGGTCGCGTAGCGCGAAGCGCGGAGCGACCAAACCAAATTTTCAGGCTTTTCTAAACTCGAAATTTTACTTCATGCGCCACGCGTATAAAACACTGATTTCAAGCAAAGTTTACTTGTTCACAATATTTCAGTGCTTTCAGTGTTTAATACGCGTGGCGCATGAAGTAAAATTTCGAGTTTAGAAAAGCCCAGAAAATTTGTCTCGGGTCGCTGCGCGACCCTCGACAAATTTTCACGGGGCTTTTCTAAACTCGAAATATTACTTCATGCTTAGTCTGGGAGTGGAAAACACTCGTTTTAAGCTTTAAATTAAACTCTTAAAAAAAGCGTATGCATATGTATATTAAACGAGTGTTTTCCACTCCCAGGTTAAGCATGAAGTAAAATTTCGAGTTTAGAAAAGCCTGAAAATAGGTTTGGTCGCGTAGCGCGAAGCGCGGAGCGACCAAACCAAATTTTCAGGCTTTTCTAAACTCGAAATTTTACTTCATGCGCCACGCGTACAAGATACTGATTTCAAGCGAAGTTTACTTGTTCACAATATTTCAGTGCTTTCAGTGTTTAATACGCGTGGCGCATGAAGTAAAATTTCGAGTTTAGAAAAGCCCCGCGAAAATTTGTCTCGGGTCGCTGCGCGACCCTCGACAAATTTTCTACGCGGGGCTTTTCTAAACTCGAAATTTTACTTCATGCTTAGTCTGGGAGTGGAAAACACTTGTTTTAAGCTTTAAATTAAACTCTTGAAAATAACGTATGTATATGTATATTAAACGAGTGTTTTCCACTCCCAGGTTAAGCATGAAGTAAAATTTCGAGTTTAGAAAAGCCTGAAAATTTGGTTTGGTCGCGTAGCGCGAAGCGCGGAGCGACCAAACCAAATTTTCAGGCTTTTCTAAACTCGAAATTTTACTTCATGCGCCACGCGTATAAGACACTGATTTCAAGCGAAGTTTACTCGCTCACGATATTTCAGTGCTTCCGGTGTTTAATACGCGTGGCGCATGAAGTAAAATTTCGAGTTTAGAAAAGCCCAGAAAATTTGTCTCGGGTCGCTGCGCGACCCTCGACAAATTTTCACGGGGCTTTTCTAAACTCGAAATTTTACTTCATGCTTAGTCTGGGAGTGGAAAACACTCGTTTTAAGTTTCAAATTGAACTCTTAAAAAAAAGCGCGTGCATATGTATACCTGTAAGTGTACTTAAAAGAAAAATTCCCTGTATTAACAGATTAACCCATTACCAGCCGAGCAATTATAGAGTTAACTATAAAAGTTGATTTTAGGTAAAATTCTGCACTTCTTTTTATGATTTCTATGAATGACTTATTGTATTGCATACTGTGACTTTTTCTTTTAAATAAACATGATCTAGTAGTAAAGTGAACGTGTGCTCCTCACGTGTGCAATTGTTGCACCTTATTTTAAGCTATTTTCTGGGGTTTTAACTTTTAATTAAGATCTGTTCTCTTACAAGGATTGTAACTACATTTAGTGTAATGTGGTGAGTGAATTTTGTTATGAAATTCCAACTCCTTTACGACATTTTCATTTATTTTATATTCAGTAAGTTTCCATAGTCCGGGCCTCGTACCTCGCCTAGTCAAGGCCACTACCGCAAAAAATTCGTAGTAAATTTATGAATTGAAAGAATTAATAATATCTATATTGGCGGTCATTCACATTTAACTATTATTATTTGTGTATTTAAACTTATCCTCTGTCTTCATTTGTATTTTACCCCATCCGTGGCCTGTATTGTATGTCATTTTTGTTAGTCACCGCAAAGGGCCCTGCTGGTGTGAAGTGTGTCTCCCTGTTATTTATATCCTTGTTTTTCTTTATAACGTAAACTAATACATTTAGAATTATATACAATGGTTCATTTATGCGTAATATGTGAAGGTGCAATCACTCCCAAAACTCCATCTGTCGCTTGTTCAGGAAAATGCAATAAATCGGGACATGTTAAATGCATTGGTTTGAAGAACGTGAATGCTTCGAATCAAATTATTTGGTTTTGTGTTAAATGTAATAAAGGCGCAATCTCACTTTCTGCGGATTTATCGTCTCAAGATTCATTAAGAGAATTTCTTATTGAGCAATTTAATCTATTCAAAGATGACATAAAAAATTTAATTGCAACTCGATTTAATGACTTAGAGACTAGAATTGAGAAACTGGAATCCAAATGTACTTTAATTAACAGTGAATCGATACGAAATAACAATATAGAAGAAAGCATGGAAGAAATGATGATCGAAATGGATGAGAGAAGTAAACGGATGAAGAATGTCATCTTATTTAATTTACCAGAACCAACTACGAGTGATATCCAATCTAAAATAAAAGAAGATCATCACAACATTGAACAAATCTTACAGCCTCAAGGTATTAACTTTAAACCTGCGAAAGTATTTCGTTTGGGGGCTCTGAAAACAAATAATAAGCCACGTCCATTAAAAATTGTCTTTGAAAGAAATGACGAAGCATTGGAAGTACTAAAGAGTAATGCACGGGATGTGAATAAAAAGTTCCATTTTAAGTCAGATAGAACAAAAAAACAAGTTACATATTTTAAAAAGATACAAGAGGAACTGGACATGCGTAAATCTAATGGTGAATTAAACCTAACAATAAAATATAACAAGGGTGTCCCATTTGTTACTTCTAGTCAAACACCAATCTCTCGGACCTCGAATTCAGAACTAAAAAACTAGTGGCTTATTACCAAAATTGTGGGGGGATACGTAGCAAACTTAAAAATGTTATGTTATCTATTAATAACAATGATTATGACATAATTATCTTGACCGAAACATGGCTGTTCGAGGACATGTCTAATAACGAACTACAGTTAACAAACTATAATGTATATAGAGTCGAACGTAGTATTAGGGGTGACAAAATGGGTGGTGGTATTTTAATTGCCATCAAACGTTGCTTTACATCTTCGGTTATTTTAAGTGATAATTCTATTGAACATTTATTCGTGTTATTATCAATCAATAAGTCTAACTATATTATTGGGGGTGTCTATATACCACCATCGTCGTCATTAGATATATATTCATACCATTGTAGAATTATAGAAAATCTAGTTGAAAAATATTTTAGCAGTCAATATTTAATTTGTGGAGATTATAATCTCCCAAACATTAATTGGAGTAATAATAATTTAGTAGACAGTTGTAATATAGATTCAAAATCTCAAATCATTCTAGACACGTTTAACTTTCTCAATTTTAAGCAAATTAATACAATACCTAACTCCAGAAATATATTTCTCGATTTATTTTTTTCTAATATTGTTAGTCTTGTTGTAACACTTTCTGAAAATTTAATATCAAATGTATCACAGCACCACTCGGCTTACGATATTTCTATATTCTTTGACGGTGTCATTGTATTACAATCTGAGAGTAAAGCTTATATGTATCATTTAGCCGATTTTAATTTATTAAATGCATTCTACAATAATGCATTTAATAAAAATGAATGGTTATCAAATGTCAAAAATGCAAATGTTGATGACTTGGTGGAGTTTTTTTATAAAATTATTAATGAGGGCATTAATACATTTGTACCTCAAAGAGTATATAACAATAGTTACAATTATCCTAAATGGATGTCACAGGAACTAAAAGTTCTCGTAAATAAGAAAAAAGCAGCTCATATAAAATCGAAACAAACTGGTAACTATGACGACTATGTAGTTTTTAGGTCAATACGCAGCTAATGTAAAACACTTTCAAATAATTTATACCATAACTACATAGCTAATGTTGAATCAAAGCTCAATTCCAATCCTAAATACTTTTGGAATTATGTTAAGGACTTAAAAAATAATAACGGTATACCAAAATTAATGCATTTGGATTCTAGAAAAGGTTCCGATGTTAAACAGATCGCTGATTTGTTTGCGGATTATTTTACTACAGTCTATGCGACGGATAATAGTCCAAATAATATTAATTCACCTTCTAAATACGCAATTGGTAGCAGCACTCTTTCATTATCTATGGAAGATATATTTAATGAAATCTTACATCTGAAAGTAAGCAAGGCCCCAGGTCCTGATGGAATCTCAACTTATATTCTGTTAAATTGCATTTATTCACTTTGTGGCCCCTTATTTGATATTTTTTCTAAATCTTTATCTTCTGGAGTATTTCCATCAATGTGGAAGATGAGCTTTATTAACCCAATTTATAAATCTGGTGATCGTAATATGATTTCTAATTATAGAGGTGTTTGCCTTCAGTCTCCTATTTCAAAAATTCTAGATAAATTGGTTTGCAATCAGATTTACTGGATGGCTAAATCCGTTCTCTCTAATAAACAACATGGCTTTATATCCAATCGATCGGCAGCCACAAATTTGCTATGTTACCACCAATACTTAGTTAACGCTTTTCATGATAACTATCAAGTAGATTCCATTTATCTAGATTTTTCGAAGGCTTTTGATAGAGTAGATCACTCTATCTTATTAGAGAAATTAGTATTACTTGGGTTTAATGCACTTACGATTGGATGGCTCGCTGATTTTTTGAATAATAGAACACAAATGGTAAAAATCAATAACTTTATATCAAAACCTATATCTGTTACTTCGGGGGTCCCACAAGGCACACATTTGGGGCCAATTTTGTTTTTATTATTCATTAATGATATTGAACGAAGCATTTGCAATAGCGAAATACTTTTATATGCAGATGATATAAAAATATTTAGAATTATTAACACCTTAGAAGACTGTAAATATTTACAAGAAGATTTGGATAAAATTCATGACTGGTGCTTGAATAACAAGCTTTATTTAAATATTAATAAGTGTACTAAAATTTCATTCTCTCGGAAGCATTCAGTTATTAATTATTCTTATAGAATTGGTCAAAATATCATTCCCGAAGTGAATGAAATGAAAGATTTGGGTGTTATTTTCGACAGCAAGTTATCTTTTATATCTCATATAACTAATATATGCAACAAATCATTAAAGATGTGGGGTTTCGTGTGGAGAGTATGTAGAATTCTGAGTCCATCGTGTTTGAAAACTTTATATTGTTCTATGGTTCGTTCTAACTTGGAATACGCATCAATAATTTGGTCACCGCATACATCGGGTCTCACCAACAGATTAGAAACCATACAAAAGAATTTCTTTCGTACGATGGAGTACAAGTTGGTTAAATACCATTCACTTGGCTCTTATTCAGATATAATGGCTGAATTAAAAGTGAAAACCCTAGAAGATCGTCGCACAATTAACGACTTAATTTATCTACATAAAATTGTAAACGGAGCGATTGATTGTCCAGAGATTTTATCCATGCTTGACTTCTACGTACCCTGCCATGATCGTAGTCTAAGGTCTAACCCAATTTTTCGCCTGAGGACGTTTTCATCTATATATGGTCATAATAATCCCATTGCAAGGATGATGCGAGCTGCGAATAGTTTGGACACGGAATTTATATCGTTATTCGGATCCAATTTAGTTACATTTAAGAATCATCTAACCCACTTAGAGGTTTTTAACAAATAGCCGATAAACTGTGCGACAATTCATATTTATTGTTTGATTAGTGTTGTTAATTTTTTTTTTTGCATGATTTCGGTGTTTAATACAATAAATAATAACTGCTTTTTAGTGAGCATAGTATAATTATTTAGTTTTAGTTTTTAGATTTATTTCAAATACATTGCATTACTATCTAGATTGTCTACATTGTGTATTTTAAATTTAGTATAGTTTATACATGATATATTTAAGCATTAACTTGTTTTTGTAAAAGGGGTTTCCCGTTGAATATAAATAAATAAATAAAAAAATAAATAAATATACGCTGTAAATTTTTAGGCGATCTTCGATTTTGTACAAAAAAGTGCACTATTTAGTTTAGAACGAGTGCTTCCACTCCCAGACTAAGTATGAAGTAAAATTTCGAGTTTAGAAAAGCCCCACGTAGAAAATTTGTCTCGGGTTGCGCAGCGACCCGAGACAAATTTTCACGGGGCTTTTCTAAACTCGAAATTTTACTTCATGCGCCACGCGTATTAAACACTGAAATATTGCGAAGTTAGAAAGTCACTTACATTTTTTTAATGACCAAAATATTTAAATAACAAAATATTTACATTTTTCTTCATGCATTTACAAGTCGGGTCAAATACACTTACGTGCAAAGAAAACGGCCCACTCGTTATTTATTTTTTATTTTTTCCTAATAGCATCACTTTTCCAATGCTGCGAATTATCTTTTGGTATTTTACGATAAAATAGACAATCAGGGTATAGAAAAAAAAACAACATATCGTACTTATTACTTTATTTAATGAACAATAATCATAACAAATGAAATTTAAAGATACGCTTTCCATTCGACATTATGGATAAAGTATCAAGATGTCTACGTTCTTTCACTGTTTTTGCTTTTTTGTTTTGATCTTCAGTGGCTGTGGGTATAAACCCACTGAAGGTTGGTGTGTTCATTATGGTTTTAAGTGCTGTAGATTGTGCAAAAGCTGTAGCTCTTTTGGAATATTTTCGAAGCCAGTGGTCTGTGGCCAGATGGCTTAATGTCAGCCGTTCTACCTTCCAATGTCTATTTGATAATCTATTTTATCGTAAAATATTAAACGTTTTGTTTGTTACTTTGCAACAATGATTTTATTATTAACAATAAAAAAGAATGAGTGGGCCGATTTCTATGCACTTGAGTTATAATAATAATAATAATAATAATAATAATAATAATAATCTTTATTAATGTCCACAGGTACATTCGTCAGAATCAATACATAAATATACATTTTCCCTTATAATTATTTAAACATAAAACATAATTTTATTTAAATTTAATAAGATATTCATCCAATGAATAGAAGGCATTATCCAAGAGTAGCAATTTAACTTCAATTTTAAAATTAGCGTGTGTTAGATTTTTATATTTAGATGGAAGGGTGTTATACAATCTTACTGCGTGAAATCGGGTGCTATTTTGTGTGCGTTTCAATCTGTTATATATAGGACGAATCGCATTTGCATTTCTTGTTTTAATATTATTTATATCGTGGTTAGTGGAATAATTATCTATGTTTTCATGCATATATGTGAGACATTCCAAGATATATAACGACGGTAGTGTAAGCAAATTTGATATTCTGAAATATTCTTTGCAATCTTGTGTATATTCCAGCTGACAAAGAATTCTTACTGCTTTTCGTTGAGCTGAGAATACTGCAGTTTAGTATAATATATTAAAGTAACTTATTTAGTAATTTAATTAACGAAATTAAGAATGTTGCTTGTATGCATCGATAGCGTTTAATGGGTTAATCCGATGACTATTTGCCAAATCAACTGAAATACGTTGAATTAGATTCAATTAACATTTTCGTTTAAGCTTACACAAAATCAACATAAAAGCATTATTTATTTCTGTAAATACCTGAACCGTTTAGTAGATGTGGACATTGGAATTATACCACTTAAACTCACATTTAAAACGATTCCGCATTTTAATTAAAACGATTTGAGGCTGGGTTTTTGCAGATTTAGTTTTACGAAGACATTGTCAAAATGTGACGTTTAACCTTAAAATTTCAAAGCTGCATACAGGAACATACGTTTTCGCATGTTTCATCTAAAAAGCCTAGCAGACATATTATGAAGTTTTCTGTCTCTTTTCACACACGTAATCTAATAACATGAAACTATCTTGAACAAGTTTCTCATCTTTCACGTGGTGAAACATATTCAACTATGATTAACCAAGTATTTTCTTTATTAAATCAACATGAAACTATTTTCGTATTACATGAATTAGTGCAGAAAGCACAATAAATCAAGTAAACCATGGGACAACTCTCGTGAATCGTACTTTATAACAAATTTTCATGTCATGTATAACATAAAAGAAACAAATAGTCCATATTACATCAATAAATCTTTTGAATAATAAAATAAATCAGTTCTCGTTAAAAACCATTACACATTGAATTTGATAACTTGCGCAAAATCGAAAAAATCAACACCGGGCAGCCGCCTTTTCTTTCTTCGTTTATAGGTGAAAAATTGTACGAGGGTGATTTACATCGGGGAGACTAATGGCCAATTTAAAAACAAACGAACGCCGAGCTCCATTAATATTCAATCTCTTTCTGCGGAGCCGATAATGGTCCTCACCCCGCACATAAAAGGCGAGCTCGGATAATTGCACTCTAATATATCTTCTATTTGCAAGAATTAAACCGAATCGCCGTAATAACACTAGAGAACCGGATGCTAGGTGAACAAAAAAATCCACATAAATTCACACGAAATACAAGTGAAAAAAATGGTGATGTGTCCATCATAGTACTTTCCCCCGTAAATTGCGTATTAAATCACTTTTAATATATTTGTAGCATTATTATTTTCAAAATGTCTTCAACTTTTTGATAACTACAACTTTTATTTGAAACATTTTTCAATTGGATCAACACATACTGACACAAACCAATGACTAGATAAGAAATACTATTTATTGAATATCTCAAAAACTAAGAGTGCTATGACAAAAAGTGAAGATACAAAAAATCTTTAATATTGTATTACCTACAACTTTTATTTAAAACATTTTCCAATTGTATCAACACACACACTGACACAAATCAATGACTAGATAAAAAACACTATTTATTAAATATCTCAAAAACTAAGAGTGCTATGACAAAAAGTGAGTCTACAAAAAATCTTTAGTTTTTTATTTCCTACAACTTTTATTTGAAACATTTTTCAATTGTATCGACACATACACTGTCACACAATAACTAGATAAAACAAACAACTTTTAAAATATATCAAAAACTAAGAGTGCTATGACAAAAAGTAAATAAACAATATATCTTCTGTCACATCTCCGGAAGCTCCTACACCAACGGCTTGCCACTCTGTTACATCCGATCGAGTTTGACAATATTGACGCAAAATGCAGAGGGACGCAAGGAGAATTGGATTCGAACAATACGAGATTCAACAAAAGAAGATAAAACAACTGCAGAATTCACGAAATACCAACCCAAGAACGTCACACAACAACATAAACAGAACGTCAGATGGTATGTGCAATGATACTAAATTCTACCCTAGAGTCGTCAACCTAACAAATGTTTTATTTGACAAATCTGAAACCACACTTCTAGGAAAAGGTTTAAAATAGAATCCCTTATTAGATACTAACAAAGAAATCGAAACGTTAGGTTTAGACGCAGAATTAATTTGCAACAAATTAAAATCAGAAAACGCAACATCACTAACTAAATTAAAAGTTGCTAAATTAATTACCAATCATAAAAAGAACACCCAAAATACAATACATAAGAAAAGAAATTCTGAACTAAAAGTCATAAAAAACATTCAAAATAAAATCAAAAACAATAATCTAATATTAACTAAAGCGGATAAAGGTAATACAATAACAATTCTAACAAAACAAGATTATTTACAAAAAAACAGAACAGCTACTTCAATCAGACTTTAAAACTTTGAAAAAAGATCTTACTAGTAAATTCCAGTTAAAAACAAAAAACATTTTAAAAGTATGCACAAAATTACTAGAACATTCAAATTACAACCTTATTAGAATGAACCCAAAAGCTCCAGTCCTCTATGAGTTACCTAAATTACATAAGGAGGGTACCCCCATGAGACCAATTGTGTCATATATATATGCACCAGCTTACAAATTGTGTAAATTTTTAAATACTCGTTTTCCTACATTTGTAAATTTTGAATCACAGTATGCTATAAAAAACTCAGTGGAACTTGTACAAAGACTAAAACCATTAAATATTCTGAAAAACGCAAAGTTAGTGTCTTTCGATGTAAAAAGTTTATTTACCTCAATACCAACGTCGGAATTAAAATCAGTTATAATCAATTTATTTAATAAGTCAGATAACAACAATGACGACAAGTCCGAAATGATGAAATTGGTCAACATCTGCCTAGAACAAAATTACTTTGAGTTCAATGACACCATATATACGCAAACTGATGGCCTACCTATGGGGTCACCATTATCCCCCCTTTTAGCCGAAATTTTCATGGCCGATTTTGAACAATCAATGTTCAGCAATCCTGATTTTAAAAATAAAAATAACATTTTATTCTGGAGTAGGTATGTGGATGATATTTTTTGCATTTGGACAGGCACAAACCGACAATTAAATTCTTTTGAACAATATTTAAATTCAATAAATCGAAAAATTCAATTTACATCGGAAACAGAAATCAACAATAGTTTAAACTTTTTAGATTTAACAATACAAAAAACTGACACTAACCATTTAAAATTTAAAATATATAGAAAAGATACATTTACTGACACAATAATCCCCAATTCTTCAAATCACACAAACCAAATTAAGTTTAGTACATTTAACTCATACATAAATCGGCTAATAAACATCCCATTGAGTAATCAAGATTTCGCCATCGAATTAGCAACCATAAAAACAATAGCTCGCAACAATGGATATAATGCTGAAATTGTTGATAACATCTTAAAAAAGAAAAAGAAAAAACAATTGATGAAACACTTCTATATCGAAGAAATTAATGAAATAAAATGGGCCAAACTTAATTATGTTAAGGATTTGTCAAATAAAATTATAAACAATATAATGGGTAATGAATTTCGCATCATATGCACTAACCAGACAAATTTAGGAAAACTACTAATAAACAATAAACCCCCCATAGACAAATTAAAAAAGTGTGGAGTGTACGAACTAAAGTGCAGTGAATGTGATGCATTATACATAGGACAAACAGGAAGAACTTTTCAGACAAGACTAACAGAACATAAAAAATCAATTATAAATAACAAACAGTGTACAGAGATTTCAAAACATTGTATAATTAACAACCACTTTATAGATGTTAATAATTACAAAATTCTATATTCAGGTAATAAGGGCCGTAATTTAAACCTCAGGGAAGGCCTAGAAATAAATAGGGCAATAAAAGACGGAAAACACCTCGTCAACGACAATGAGGATATTTGGAATTCCCCAATCTTAAAATCCCTTATTACCTGACCATATATAAGCTTGTTGGTATTTTTTGTAATTCACTCCTGATAATGCTGTAAAACGCGAAACTAGTCGAGTAAATAGTAAAGTAAAAAATTGTGAAACAAACCAAGTGTAATTTAATTTAAACTTTCATTATCAATATTTAAAAATGTTTCACCAAGTGATAAGTGAGAAAATTATTCAAGAAATAATATATCTTCATTTTGTTATTATCAACAACTTTTATTTGAAAGAATTTTTTGTTTGATGAACATTTATTGAAAAAATCTGAAAAAACTGAAAAACGCTAAGAGTAAAGTACCACTTCCGGTTTTCCGATTTTTACCAAAAGCTTTTCAGTTCTTCCGATTGTAACAAAAAGCTTAAGTTTCAAGTTTCATCTCGATATCTTTAGCGGTTTTCGCGGTACAGCGCACACAGACACACACACAGACAGACAGACAGACATTTTTCAAAAATGGTCTTATTCGACTCAGGGGACCTCAAAACGGATATTTCCGCTAAAATTTTTGATTAGAAAATGTTCACGAAAACAATACTTTCCCTTTGTATTACATACGGGGGAAAGTAAAAAACGGAATGGTGTAAGGAAATGGGGCTATATTTTGGATCATTTTAGGGCCTGTATTTCTTACCATATATAAGGGTTTTCAAAAGTAAGTAATATTTTAAACTACTAGTATCGTGGCTGATTTACTTGCATTTTTGAAAATAAGGATAGTATCAGGTCACTGAGAAAACGGCACTTTTTATTTTCACCTTCTGGTCGTCACAACAAATTTGTTTAAAAACAGTTGCATGAAAAACAGTCATTGTATGCAAGTGTTATCACAGGTTTTTCACAATAGAACACAATTACTTTTGTGAAAAATAGTTTTGTCTCCTTAGACTCGCATTGGACTTGTACAATATTATCACGAATGTGGACGGAGTTTCTCGGCAGGCATTCGACGGTTTCGCACCTGTAACGGTCTAAGAGCTGGGCCTATGCCCTTTGAGAGCTTTTCAAAAGCTGGTGGCAAAATTTGACGAAGGTGGCTCTGTAATGGATAAAAATAAATCAGGAAGACTCCCGTGTGGCAACAGATGTTGCAGTTGCTAAAATTTTACGAGAAACGCAAAATTTAACAAATGAAAACGAACATGGAACATCAAGTATTGAAGAAAAGTTACTTCTTGTTCAAGAAGAAAGTGACGGCCACATAAAACGTTTACGATAAATGTAATATTTTTAATAAATCCCATTTCTTTCTGCGCATACAGACATTTGTAATTTTCAAATTGCACAATAATGGATAAAAATATCAATATTTCAAAATACGACTTACTTTTGAAAAACCCTATAGACTAAGTAAACAGCTGTTCGCGCCGTGGCACCCGCCACCTAGCGGATTTCTGTATAAGCAGCATCGGTGTCGGTTGCGTATGAGTTGCATGGTGTCAGTTGGTTTTTTATTGTGTAACGTCATAATTTAATGCTGTTCGTGGTATTAGTTCGTACAAAACCGATGTAAATATGCATGTCATAATAAGTTGCGGCTTTGAAACGGTTGACACAACCATTTTCCGACGGAAAAGCCTGTCGAAAGGTAGGAAGCTTTGTGAAAGTTCGCACGTAACCGACGTATCCGAAGAAATAAGAGAAGACGAGAATAATATCTTGCGCGGGGTTATTTTACGAGAAACACCCGGGGCATTGAACTCCAAAGCAGACACCCTGTACTACAAACCATCGGTAGAGGTAACCTATACAAAATTGTAATGTTTCTGTGTCATAATGAGATTTCATTTTCAACAAGTTCATTGTAGCACGTAGAATTGTTTGGAAATGTTGTTAAATTATTAATTTACTTATTATTTACAATTACAAATAGAACGCATAATAAGAAATATATGCATTTCATTTAAGCTTTTTAAGTTTCTGCTTATACAATTTGATATACAATTTCAAACAATGTTATTTTCCTTACACGTAACAGAAGTGCCACTTTCTCCTACTGTTTCAGTTAGTGAGAGTGAACTTCTTCAACTTGTAAGACGAAATGTTGTATTTAACGGAGGTGGAAATAGTAATTTTACAGTCGTGTGAAAACTACTTACTTACTTTTTACTTTTCCCCCCTCGTTAAGTATTAGGGTATTTCAGATTAACGAGAAGCGGGTTGTTATTGACTCGCTTTGCACCTGTAAAGGTGGCAAAGGCTTCTGTAAGCATGCGGCTGCTGTGTGCTTATTTATAAACGAAAAGAATCTACAATCTAAGACTGATGCTCCTATGGTTTGGACCTCGCTTTCCGCTCCGTTTCCCATAGTTTGTATGGGAACGAATAAAAAGAGACGGAGCCATCACTTTTATATTTACTGGTGCATCCGACGACACAACAACTTTGATTGCATTTAGCTCGCTTCGGCTCAGAACTCATACTTCTGCTCAGAACTCCCGTATGACGAAATGACAACCGGCACCGATGCTGCTTAGGCTTAAAACCGCGTGGCGGCGCTGCAATCGCCGCTTACTTAGCCTATATGTAGACCTACGTTTGTTAGTTTAACCCATTAACGGCCGAGCAATTATAGCTAAAAGTTGATTTTAGCTAAAATTCTGAACTTGTTTTTATGATTTCTACGAATGACTTATTGTATTTCATACTGTGAATTTTTCTTTTAAATATACATAATGTATACGCTGTAAATGTAAGGCATACATCGATTTTGTATAAAAATGTGCAATAAGAAGTTAAGACCGAGTATTTCCACTCCCAGACTAAGCATGAAGTAAAATTTCGAGTTTAGAAAAGCCCCGCGTAGAAAATTTGTCGAGGGTCGCGCAGCGACCCGAGACAAATTTTCACGGGGCTTTTCTAAACTCGAAATTTTACTTCATGCGCCACGCGTATACAACACTGAAATATTTTGAAGTTAGAAATACACTGAAAACGTTTTTTAAAAAGAGTAATAATCGAGATATTTAAATAACAAAATATTTACGTTATTCCTTATACATTTTCAAGTCAAGTCAAATAATATAATATATCAAATTAACTTATTTTATAATATAATTAACATCAAATTAATAATGTTGCAGTATAATAATAATAATGTTGCGTATATGCATCAATGGCGCCTAATGGGTTAATGATTGAACTCTTTATTACTTTTATAGTTTATCAATGTCTTGGGTTTCGCTACTTGATTGGATTCAAGAGACTTTCATTTTATCAATGTCTTATAAATTGAGTGGTCTAACTGCAAAACTCACATTCTCCACATTTTGTAAAAATTAAGTTAGCGGCTTTTTTATATCAGCCATGTTAAAATATACGTGTTTTTTGCAATTTGCTAAAAGTTTTCAAAAGTGGAGAATGTGAGTTTTGCAGTTAGATTGTCCTATTGTTAAATATCGTATGTTCAATAAAATTAAACCTCTAGAACGCCATGGAAAATATTTTATAATAATAATAATAATCATTTATTTATCAGCAGAATAAATTCTATTTATAGCGAAAAATACAGTTTTTTTTTAAATATACTAACCAAAAATAAACAACAACTCTTGTAAGTTGGTAACTATGAAATTATACATTATAATTATTATGTTTGACTTTTTATATGTCAATTTCTAAAGCGTGTAGCCAACTTAAATTTTTTAAAAGATAAAATCATGGCACTCTAGAGGTTTTTTTTTATTGAACATACGATACATAAAGTAATCGATTTCATCAATCAAATTTTTATTATTCTTTATGTCATAAAATATTAAAGAATCACACTATGTTACATGAGTTTAACAAATTTGGTTTCATATGTAAACAAAAAAAATGCACAGTTTTAAAATATGAATTTGAGGATATGCTATTTTTTTTGTTTATTTGTTATAGGAGCACAGGGGAAACTTTAAGCAGGGAACAATTTCAGAAGAGAAGGGCGACTGTCCTCGCTTATTTGTATCCGACATTCAAGCCCTATGAGTTAGCCAGTGAGAGAATGCCGGCGACGGACCCTCTGCAAAAGGAATTAGCCATAAGAGAGAGGCCTAATCGAATCGGAATTTTGGCAGTATGTTTTCTGCATTAAGTAATTTCATTCATCACAAACAAAAGGATAAATTAATATTAACTAAGAATTATAAAACTGACTCCTTATCAAAGAAAAACACGTAATTATATGTTACTCGAAGAGAAAATAATTAAATGTACATTATATAAACTTAACAGGAGCAAATTATGCATTTATGGAACTTATACTAAACATAATCAGATAGTATGAGTTTATAGTATAGCTAAGATGAAATAGTAGGAATGGCTTATATGCTATAGTGGGAGTGGCTTATATGAAACAGTAGGCGTGGCTTAGACGAGATAATAAAATATCTTCTGAATTTTCATCATTTCATAATTCATAGAGTTAATCTAATTCAGCAAGGTTTAGACTATATAGTAGGCAATATGGTAGGAATGGCTTGTATGATATAGTAGAAGTGGCTTATATAATACAGTAGGCGTGGCTTAGATGAGATAATAAAATGTCTTCTGAATGTTTATTGTTTTATAATTCATAGAGTAAATCTAATTCAGCAAGCTTTAAATGATATAATAGGTATGGTTTCGACAAGATAGTAGCAATGGCTTATATGATATGGTAGGAGTGACGTATGTAATACAGTAGGCGTAGCTTAGAGGAGAAAATAAAATATCTTCTGAATTTTCATCATTTCATAATTCATAGAGTTAATCTGATTCAGCAAAGTTTAGACGATATAGTAGGCAAGATGGTAGGAGAGGCTTATATGATATAGTAGGAGTGGCTTATATGATACAGTAGGCGTGGCTTAAATGAGATGATAAAATGTCTTCTGAATGTTCATTATTTCATAATTCATAGAGCGTTGTAACAAACCAAATTAAATAAGATTTTAAATATTTCATTGTATAATTCAATATCCGGAGGTGTATTTGCACGGGAAGTAGTTGTTTCAATGGATATTTATCGTCTTAAATTGTCTTATTAATTAAGACACTGTGTGCATTTTCACGAATAGTTTTTTCGTAATTTTATATATTATGTTTAAAGTGTGCAAACTATAAGAAGCGTAAGCTTATTTTCTCGAATTCAAATAGTTTTGAATTTGAATTTATCTTATTCATAGAGTAAATCTAATTCAGCAAGCCTTAGACGATATAGTACGCATGGTTTAGACAAGATAGTAGGAGTGGCTTATATAATATAGTAGGAGTGGCTCATATGATACAGTAGGCGTGGTTTAGACGAGATAATAAAATGCTTCTAAATTTTTATCATATTATAATTCATAGGTCCGATGCTACTCGGGGAAACGTGTTTCATCCGATACACAAGACAAATACCGATTACAATTACAATTACATTGTCAAAATATAGTAAAGCTTTAAACGATATAGTGGGCATGGCTTAGACAAGATAGTAAGAGTGGCTTATATGATACAGTGAGCCTGGTTTTGGCAAGATAATAAAATGTCTTCTAAATTTTCATCATTTCATAATTGATAGAGTACATCTAATTCAAGCTTTAGATGATAGTAGGCAAGGTTTAGACAAAATATTAGGCTTCTATGATATAATAGGCGTGGCTTAAACAAGATAATAAGGATCACTTAGATGATATAGTAGGCGTGGTTAAGAAGAAACAGCAAGCAGGGCTTAGAAAATTAGTAATAAATATGTACCGCTTAAGCAGAATTTAAAATATACTGCTAAAGAGGAATATTTAGAATTTCACAATATTTCAGAGTTTTATACGCGTCGCGCATGAAGTAAAATTTCGAGTTTAAAAAAGCCTGAAAATTTGGTTTGGTCGCTCCGCGCTACGCGCTACGCGACCAAACCAAATTTTAAGGCTTTTTTAAACTCGAAATTTTACTTCATGCTTAGTCTGGGAGTGGAAAACACTCGTTAGTAACTTCAAATTTAACTCAATAAACAACGAATGCTTCAAAATGCATACGCTAAATTAAGAAAGATCAATATTACCAAAAAGTGTTCTATTATTCAATATTATTCTTGTAGGAATTTTAAAACTCGTGTTGAGAATTACATTCACGTGCAATTATTCATAATAAAACAACAGTGCTTCATTATAAATAATTGTATTCTTAAGCGAATCTCGAATATGAATATTTTTTAACTCTAACTTTTCAGGCTTCTTAACTTTTTGATTAAATACAAGAAACACGGTGATTTCTTGTATTTATTTAAAAAGTTAAATACTTAATTTTATTGTATTATTTTTATATCTAGCTAAAAAGAAAAAGAATTTAAAAAAACAAATGGTTTTGTCAGATGATAAATTGTTTCCTTAAAGTGAAAACACCGCCAGTTAATAATAACTTCTACACAATGAGTAACGACAAATTTCACCTTCACTTGAATAAGCCGTTAAAGAGGGTGTGATTTTATAAATGGGGTCCGACAGGAGAGAGAAAAAATGTGAAAGGAAAAAATGTTTAAATTAAAGTCTGAAACAGTATTAAGATTACAAGAAAGACAGTTGTAAAAATATAAGAAATTTGATTGAAATTCACTTGGTTTATTTTACTAATAAATTGTTTTATTTTCAACTAGTTTCGGGTTAATGCCATTTTCAAGAATCTTTATTCTTGAAAATGGCATTCAGCCGAAACTAGTTGAAAATAAAACAATTTATTAGTAAAACAAACCAAGTGAATTTCAATCAAATACCTATATATTAATAGAAATGTTTCAATGAGAAACAAGTTAACGATATAAGAAATTATCGTAATTTTATAATTTATAAAAATATTTAAGAAAGACAATAAGATCCAAATTTAGGCTTTTCTAAACTCGAAATTTTACTTCATGCGCCACGCCTACAAATTACAGATTTCAAGTAAATGTCAAAATATACCGCTTTAGAAGTATTTTTTTCACTTTCGAACTTGAAATCAGTGTTTTGTACGCGTGGCGCATGAAGTAAAATTTCGAGTTTAGAAAAGCCCCGTGAAAATTTGTCTCGGGTCGCTGCGCGACCCGAGACAAATTTTCTACGCGGGGCTTTTCTAAACTCGAAATTTTACTTCATGCTTAGTCTGGGAGTGGAAACACCCGTTAGAAAGTTTAAACCATATAAAAAATACAAATTTATTAAACGCTATAATTATCAGGATAAGTACACTTAAAAGAAATATTCGCTGAATTAATAATACAAATAATTAAGCTACAAAATCAACTTGGCGAAAATCTCATAATGTAAGTATTTGTTTTGCTAAACTTGCAAGCCAAAATAAATAATTCTAGCATGTTCATGTCCTTCTAACAATGAACCTAGAAAAAACAAAAACATGTTTCGAATTTGGACGACAACAAAAGTTACCATGGGGTCCAATTTTTACCATGTAAATCCCTATGGCCATACTTAAAAAAAACGCACAGTATACATTTTTGTACCTTATATTGTATTGTCTGAATAATTGTTTGTTTGTATATTTATGCCCCATTCATATGAAATTTAGCAAAAATATTTGTATTATATTTTTATTCTGTCTTGTAATTTTCAAATGTATAATTTGGATGTAAGACAATAAGATTTATACATTTGAAAATTACAAGACAGAATAAAAATATAATACAAATATTGTTGCTAAATTTCATATGAATGGGGCATAAATATACAAACAAACAATTATTCAGACAATACAATATAAGGTACAAAAATGTATACTGTGCGTTTTTTTAAGTATGGCCATAGGGATTTACATGGTAAAAATTGGACCCCATGTTAACTTTCGTTGTCGTCCAAATTCGAAACATGTTTTTGTTTTTTCTATGTTCATTGTTAGAAGGACATGAACATGCTAGAATTATTTATTTTGGCTTGCAAGTTTAGCAAAACAAATACTTACATTATGACATTTTCGCCAAGTTAATTTTGTAGCTTAATTATTTGTATTATTAATTCAGCGAATATTTCTTTTAAGTGTACTTATCCTGATAATTATAGCGTATAAGGCGTGTGGTGGTTTCAAAAGAGTTTATTTACTAGAAAGTATGTACAGAGTGATCGGTTTTGTGTCGATTCGTCGTAACGGGTGGGTGCGGGCGTAGTGCGGCAGTAGAGTCCTCGTGGTTCGAGCGGCTAGCGGTGAAGGGCCTCTTCTGCGTGGTAGCCTGGGTGTCGTCTCGGATGGACGCGGCGTCTCGTGGCAGTACGTCGTCCCGGAACAGAGCGTCGTTCGGGATGAGTGTTTGTGAGAGCGTGGAGGTACTTCGTAGATTGATAATTTGTAGAGTGATAATACTAGACCGAAAAGACGAGTGCTAGTAATCACGTAGGAAGAGACGATTAGGCCGAAAAGACGAGCGCTAATAGTCTGTCTTTTAATCGGTGCGCTCGGGGTTTTATAGGGTTTCCAGCGGGTGGTCTTCTGGTAGGGGTGGTGTGGGCATCACGTGTCCGGCGTGGTCGTCACGTGTCCGGCGTGGTAGGGGATGCGAGCGGTGGTGCGTACACTCGGCTACCTGAAAAGGGTCGAGCGCGCTCGCGAGTGTTAAGGGAGCGGCGTTACATCCTCCCCCTCTGGTTCTGCGATCTTCTAGATAGGAGGACCAGAAGTAAACGTCTTCTTTGGGCGTCCTCTCTTCCGAATGGGATGGATCGGTTGGGCTTCCTGAATGTTTCCCGTGAAGGGGGTGAGTGCGGAGGCGTGGAAAGTGCCAATCGGGGTGCTCGGGTCGTCCAGGGATGCGACTTCAAATGTGGCGGCTCCTTTCACTTGTAGAATCACGTAAGGTCCATCTCTACGTGGGGCGAATTTGGACGTAAATTGGTTTTTTGCATTACTCAGGAGGTGAGTGTCTACCCATACGTGGTCTCCAGGTACATATGCCGGAGTGGGACGTCTGGCGGCATCTGCGTACTTCTTGCGCTGATCCTGTTGTTTATCGTTTATTTGATGGGCTGCTTCTAGGGCATCTCTCATCCGCGTGAGATAGGGACTGATCTCAGTAACGAAGTTGTCGGAAGCGGTTATGGTCCTCATGTCTCGGCTTACATCTTCTGCGGTCCTTAGATTTCTCCCAAAGGTGAGGTAGGCAGGGCTGTATCCGGTGCTAGCTGTGACGTGCGTATTCATGGCGAAACGGATAGCTGCTAATTTTTGAGGCCAAGAATCATGATGTGGTCCAACAAGAATAGCTAACTGGGTTTTCATATCTCGGTTCTTCCTTTCCACCGGGTTGGCTTGCGGGTGGTAAGAAGCCGTGAAATTGTGGTCAATTCCCAATCTGTGCATCAGTTGCTGCATGACGGCGCTGACAAACTGTGTCCCGTTGTCCGAAATGCATCTTCTGGGTATACCGTAGCGGAAGAATATCTCTTGTAGGAGGACGGTGGCACATTCAAGCGCTGTGGCTTTTTTAAGCGGCAAGATCTCGATCCAACGGCTCGCTAAGTCTTCGGCAATAAGGATCGTCGTATATCCTTCCGGGGATGTGGGCAGTGGCCCGAACAGGTCGAAGGAGACGGTCTCGAAGCGTTGGTTTAGAGGTGTCGTCTGTGTCAGGCCTGCAGGCTTCAGGTTCGTCGGTTTGTATCGCTGACACTCAAGGCAGTTCTTGAGATGTTTTGCGATATCATCGCTCATCTTTTGCCAAAAGTACTTCTGCGATATCCTGTGGTACGTTCCGCGGAATCCGTAGTGTCCTGCAGTGGGGCTATCGTGGAACTCCGCCAACAATGCTGGGACTTCCTGTTGTGGGATGCATTGCTGTGCTTCTTCGCTGTCCACGTTGTGGTTATATCGGTATAAGATGCCTCGATCCATTAGGTACCCTTTATTGGTCCAATATACGGCATCTTCGGTGCGGGGCTGCGTCTCCAGGGCGTCTATGATGCGTTTCAGAGCTTCGTCCTGGTGTTGAGCCTCCCGTATGTCTTTGGTGGTCCTACGAGGTATGTCTACCTGGATTGGATTGATTTCTGTGATCTGAGCGCTGGGGATCCGTGAGAGGGCATCCGCTAGATGGTTCGTTCTTCCTGGGATGTATTTGATTTCTAGCTCAAAAGGTTGAAGTTGTAAGGCCCATCTTGCTAGTCTTCCCGATGGTGCCTTCAAAGACATCAGCCAACGTAAGGCCTGATGATCCGTGGCGACTGTCACAGGAGAACCTTCCACATATCCTCGGAATTTCCCCAGAGCCCATACGATAGCTAAGGCTTCCTTCTCTGTGGTTGTCAGTAAGCGGCTAGCGTACTCGATTGGGTGTTCGTTCGGTCCCTCCCCCTGGACCAACACTGCTCCAATAGCAAAGTCGCTGGCGTCGGTTCTGATAAGAAACGGTTCCGTAGCTGTAGCGGTTTTCAAGATTGGGGCGGTGACCAGTGCTTGTTTTAGGTCTGCCATTGCTTCTTGTTGTGGCTGTTCCCATTTCCACGTGGCATTCTTCCTGAACTGCTTGGTGATGGGCTGAGCTCTTTCCGCAAAGTTGGGGATGAATCTTCTATACCAGGAACAAGTCTGGATAAAGGATACTGCCTCCTTCTTGTCCCGAGGGTCCTTCCATGACGTGATTGAGTGTGTTTTGTCGGGATCCGCCGCGATGCCTTCTTCCGTGATTACATGTCCCAAGAATCGGATTTTTTCGGGGCAGAACACGGTTTTTTCCCTATTCGCTGAGAGGGACTCTTCTTCCAATAACGTTAGGACCTTGTCTATATCCTGGAGGTGGCGAGTGACATCGTCGGAGAATATGATGAGGTCATCCAAATATGCGAGAATCCGCACATGGGGTATTCTAGCTCGCAGCCTATCCATCGTTCTCTGGAACGTGGCTGGGGCGTTCCGGAGTCCAAACGGCATCCTCTTGAACTCGAATAGGCCAAAGGGGCAGACAAAGGCTGTCTTTTCCTGATCTTCTTTGACCACTGGGATCTGCCAATATCCGCTCTTAAGATCGATTGTTGACATAACTTTTCCTGTGGGACCGTTGTGTATTAGGTCATCCATCCTCGGAAGTGGATATCGGTCGGGTGTTGTGATCTCGTTTAAAGCCCTGTAGTCCACGCATAACCTGGATGTCCCGTCCCGCTTTGGCACCATTACCACCGGAGCGGCCCATGGTGAGGTGGATGTCTGGATGATGTCGTCCTGCAGCATCTGTACCACCTGCTCTTGCAGCTCATCTTGTTTTGGCGGCGACATTCTATACGGCTTGGCGCTTGTGGGAGGGTGTGCACCGGTTTGGATGCGGTGACATCCTAGTGTGGTCGGTGGCTTCGGAGACCTGAAGGCTTCTTTATGTTTTCGCAGGGTATTGTTGAGGGCTTCTCGTTCGTCCTGGTTCAGTGTTTTTCCTTCTTCTTCTCGCAAGTCCACTTTAAGTGTGGCGATTTCCATCGTTTCGTAGTAAGGAATTACTGCGACATCTTCTCCTGGGATTTTCCTTGGGGGTTCCGGAAATAGGAATTGTTCTGTTGTTTCTTGTGGCTGCTGTGCCTGGAGTTTTTCTATTTTGGGCCTCGTGGCATCGTATGCTGGGTGTTCGCCTTCCGAAAATGTCCACGTCTGTTGTCCCAAATCCAGGGTTATTCCAGCGCTTCTCATGAAATCCGTCCCAAGAATCGTCTCTCTAGTTTGGCTGTTCGGTAGAATGAAGAATTTCGTAGGAATTATTCTTCCTTTAATCGTTACATCTGCTTCTGTGTACAGCATCGTGCTGTTCTGTGCACATCCGTTGGCAAAGGCGACGTTTCCTTGGTGCACTTGGAACTTGTTTCCATTTCGTTTTAGTGCATCGTACAATCTCAGAGATGCGACTGTGACCTGCGATCCCGTGTCGAAGAGGGAGTATTC
The DNA here is from genome assembly GCA_932526585.2 of Philonthus cognatus. Taxonomy (NCBI): domain Eukaryota; kingdom Metazoa; phylum Arthropoda; class Insecta; order Coleoptera; family Staphylinidae; genus Philonthus; species Philonthus cognatus. Next base: position 173,184,282 of record OW052241.1, read on the forward strand.
GGCCTTGCTGTTTACATGGATATATACGTGTGGTCTGCTTGGATCCATTGTCGCTGCTAGCGATGAGATTTGCGTCGTTTTTGTTTTCGCACTGCAGTCCGGGCAGCGGCTTCTGATGGTGTTCGGCCTCCCGCATCCGTAACATGCGAAGTTACCGGGGTTGGCTGTCATCGTTTCTCTTTGTTTCCTTCTGCATTCTTCCATGCGGTGTCCGTTATTTTTGCAGTAACTGCAGCGGATTTTCTCAGAGCCGGTCGGCTTTTTCGCTTGGTGTTCTTCTTCGAGTAAGTTTTCTGCCTCCCTCACTCTTGTGACCAGATTTTCATAGTTGTCGAACGTTGATCTTGGAATCCTTTTTCTCATCTCTAGATGGAGTAAGCTGAAGATGAGGTCCAGCTGCAGCTCTATTTCCATAGGGCGGCTCAGCTTGCTGAAGAGTGCCCGTTTTTGGATCACGAACTGGTCTGTTTTGGACGGCCTATTCTGTTTTTCTTCACATATCGTTGCGAAAATCTTGTAGTTTGGGACTACTGGAGCGAAAGCGCTTCTGATGGCGTGTATTAGTTGCTCCCATGTCTTGATTTCCCTTTTTATTCCTTCCCACCAGGTGTCGGCCGGGGCTTCCAACAGCAACGGAAATCCTAGTATAGCGTCGGCTTCGTTGATATATTCTGTGTTTTTATATACCGTGATCGTGTTTATGAAGCTTTCAACCACCTGGCTGTCTGTTTCTCCCTTAAATCTCGTCGTGCATTTGGAAAAACTTCCCCTCTGGACCGGCGCTTCCGTTCTAATTTCCAACATCCGGTTCATGAGGTCCTGGAATTGTTGTTCGGTCATCGTGACATTAGCCATACTTCTCGTTATTCTGTTTGTCAAACCTTCTCGAGCCACACGTTGGGCTGCCAGTTTATAAGGCGTGTGGTGGTTTCAAAAGAGTTTATTTACAAGAAAGTATGTACAGAGTGATCGGTTTTGTGTCGATTCGTCGTAACGGGTGGGTGCGGGCGTAGTGCGGCAGTAGAGTCCTCGTGGTTCGAGCGGCTAGCGGTGAAGGGCCTCTTCTGCGTGGTAGCCTGGGTGTCGTCTCGGATGGACGCGGCGTCTCGTGGCAGTACGTCGTCCCGGAACAGAGCGTCGTTCGGGATGAGTGTTTGTGAGAGCGTGGAGGTACTTCGTAGATTGATAATTTGTAGAGTGATAATACTAGACCGAAAAGACGAGTGCTAGTAATCACGTAGGAAGAGACGATTAGGCCGAAAAGACGAGCGCTAATAGTCTGTCTTTTAAGCGGTGCGCTCGGGGTTTTATAGGGTTTCCAGCGGGTGGTCTTCTGGTAGGGGTGGTGTGGGCATCACGTGTCCGGCGTGGTCGTCACGTGTCCGGCGTGGTAGGGGATGCGAGCGGTGGTGCGTACACTCGGCTACCTGAAAAGGGTTGAGCGCGCTCGCGAGTGTTAAGGGAGCGGCGTTACAAGCGTTTAATAAATTTGTATTTTTTATATGGTTTAAACTTTCTAACGGGTGTTTCCACTCCCAGACTAAGCATGAAGTAAAATTTCGAGTTTAGAAAAGCCCCGCGTAGAAAATTTTCACGGGGCTTTTCTAAACTCGAAATTTTACTTCATGCGCCACGCGTACAAAACACTGATTTCAAGTTCGAAAGTGAAAAAATACTTCTAAAGCGGTATATTTTGACATTTACTAGAAATCTGTAATTTGTAGGCGTGGCGCATGAAGTAAAATTTCGAGTTTAGAAAAGCCTAAATTTGGATGTGGCCGCTATACGTCTAAATCCAAATTCTTGAGGATTTTCTAAACTTGAAATTTTACTTCATGCTTCGTCTGGGAGTGGAAACACTCACTCGAAACTTGTATGTATGTATACTCAAAGGAAAAATTCCTCTTTGGGATCAGAAGGTCATAAACATGTTAGAATTCTTTATTTTGTCTTTCAATTTTAGCAAAACAAATACTTACATTATGACATTTTCGCCAAGTTGATTTTCTGGCCTAATAATTTATATTATTCATGTCAACGTTGGAAGCTAAAATAAATAAAACCAACATTTTAATGTCCTTCTAACAATGAATATTTCGTAAAAACAATATTGATTTATCAATAAAACTAAAAAATTGTTTTAAATTTATACGACAACAAGAGTAACATGGAGTACATTTTATACCATGTAAATCCCTATGGCCATACTTAAATTAAACGTACGGTATACCTATTATACATGTTAGTGTTAGTCTGTCCGGGCTATCGACCAAAGGTCTTTCTACCTTGTGGCATAAATATTTCTATAGATTTAATGATTGCAACTACCGTGCGATCGCATAAAACGTGATTTAGAGTAGGCTTCGAATTTTAAATTAGATTGACAATACTGACTGTTAGCACATAGTTTACCATAACCTTAAATTTATTCCGTTATTCAATTAGCAGTCTGGGCAATTCAACAACAAAAAATGAGGCCTACTCCATATCATAATTCAAACGATCGCACTATATAAGCTATTAATTAAAACACTTGGTATTGTTTTACTAATTTTAACCAACTTTCCAACTCGTTTCGACTATAAGTCATAATAATGACATATAGTCGAAACTAGTTGAAAACTGAAATAAAATCACGGAAACAATACCAAGTGTTTTAATTAATAGTTTACAGTTCAAAATGTTTCACCGCGGATTAAGAGGTAATATTTAGCAAAATTTGTTATTATCTTTTACAAAGAAACAGATTTTTTTAATTTTTTTTATTTAACGCAGAAATATTTATTGTTTAGATGTCTATTTCAATATACAGGGTGGAAACTTTAACTGGAATAAAATTCATTACTTCGATATAGGCGATTTTTGCAAAAAATCCCGAAACACGCTAAGTATTGTTTTTTCTTGCCCTAATTTCTATGTATATGCTGCTTGTTTATCTGTTCCCGGAAGAGCGCAGCCACCTCTGACTTATTTTTTCAAATGGAAAGGTATGTCAAGTGACACCTCGTTTGAAAGGTCTCTGCGCAAGTAATACAACACACTATTTATTTCTTGAATATTTACAAATCCCACGTGATAAAAAAAAACACTTTTATAACTTGAATACTATTTAATGCAACAAATGTTCAAAATGGGCACCGTTTCTTTCTTGGCAAAGTGCAAATCGACGATAACATGCATCTCTAATGTTTTGTAACATTTCTGGTGTGACTTGCCGTATTTCATGCCTAATACGTTGCTTAAGGTCCTCAATGTCGTTTGGTTTGGTTACATAGATCTTACTCTTGAGATATCCCCACAAAAAAAAGTCAAGGGGACTAAGATCCGGAGATCTCGCCGGCCATTCAATGTGACCTCTTCTTCCAATCCATCTATTGGGAAAAACTTCGTCTAAATATCTACGAACGATCACAGCATAATGGGGTGGAGCTCCGTCCTGTTGATACCATATTCGTTCATCAGGTAAATCTGGATCTAATGGATTTAGAAATAAAGTGGCTAACGCTGGCATGAGGTCGTCTTGAAGAAACGTAAGATATGTTGCTCCATTAAGATTACCATCGAAGAATACTGGTCCTACAATCTGATCACCCATTATTCCAGCCCATACATTGACTTTTTGCGGGAACTGAGTATGAGTTTCTCGCATCCAATGAGGGTTATGATCAGCCCAATAACGACAATTTTGATGATTAACGTCACCATGTAAGGTAAAAGTACTTTCGTCGGAAAAAAGAATTGATGCTAATGAAATCTGGTTATTGTCGATCATGTTCATCATTTGCTCGCAAAATTCGATTCGGCGGTCCGGGTCATCCTCCGTTAATTCTTGGAGTGCCTGCATCTTGTAAGGATACAGCTTGGCTGATCTAAGAATTTTCAGGACAGTAGTATGACTAATCTCGTTGTCACGGGCCAGTTGCCTGGCTGGAGTCACTGGATTTTCTTGAAGAGTTAATAATACGTTTAGCCTGGTATCTGCTTGAACAGTGGGATTTCGCTGTCTGGGCACAACCCTGACATGACCCAAATTGTTGTATTGTGTCTCAATTTTGCTTATGGTACCTTGGCTAATGGGTGATAAATCCGGATGCTCTTCTCGAAATAACTGAGCAACCTCAAGCTGACTTCGTCTTCTGTTACCATAACCGATCATCATCAGAATCTCGATTCGGAGATTTTCGGTTAAATACTGCATTTTAGAAATCACTTCGACAACTTGACGAGCGTATGTGACTGCTTTGGTGACTATTATTATCACTAGTAACTAAGCAACGCAGTTCCATAGCATCAAAACACATGTCAAAAACATACAACTTTACACCGAAACATGTTCAATGTAAAAGTGGTTTTCTTTTTTTTATCACGTGGGCTTTGTAAATATTCAAGAAATAAATAGTGTGTTGTATTACTTGCGAAGAGACCTTTCAAACGAGGTGTCACTTGACATACCTTTCCATTTGAAAAAAAAAAGTCAGAGGTGGCTGCGCTCTTCCGGGAACAGATAAACAAGCAGCATATACATAGAAATGAGGGCAAGAAAAAACAATACTTAGCGTGTTTCGGGATATTTTTGCAAAAATCGCCTATATCGAAGTTATGAATTTTATTCCAGTTAAAGTTTCCACACTGTATAGTAATTTATTATTTATATGAAAATAAAAATTCATATAATGATTCAATTGTCACCATTTCATTATACAGGGTGTATCAGACGAAATAAATTCAATAATAAATAAATGAGGGCGTGTTCGAAAAAACGCTCGGAAACGTAAATTGGTATTTTTAATTGCGCATTTTTTTCAACAAAAACTTTTTATGCAGGGTCATGTCATGTAACAGTGGCCAATACCAACTTTCTTCATAATATAAAAAATTACGAAAAACTATTCGTGAAAATGCAAACAATGTCTTAATTAATAAGACAACTTAAGACGATATTAGAGCGTTGTAACAAATCAAATTAAATAAGATTTAAAATATTTCATTGTATAATTCAATATCCGGAGGTGTGTTTGCACGGGAAGTAGTTGTTTCAATGGATATTTATCGTCTTAAGTTGTCTTATTAATTTAGACATTGTTTGCATTTTAACGAATAGTTTTTCGTAATTTTTTATATTATGTTTAAAGTGTGCAAACTATAAGAAGCGTAAGCTTATTTTCTCAAATTCAAATAGTTTTGAATTTGAATTTATCTTACCAACTTTCTTATTTTAAATGGAAAACATTTATTGAACTCTCGGATTCTTCACAAAATTCTAGATGGAATGCCCAGCACGATCCCCTGATCTGATATTAGACTTCTTCTTATGGGGATATGTCAAAAGTATTGTATACAAAACTAAACTCCTCGACTTAACTGGCTTAAGAAGACAATTAACGCTTGCGATTAGATCGGTCATGCCTGAGACGTTGAGTAACATTAGTAGACATTTTTATTTAAGATTAGGGTGGGCGACGAGCATTTTGACTATCTCCTACATTGAAATTAATGTTTTTTTTTTGTTGTTTTACATTATCAAGAAATAAAAAGTATTGCTCATTATTTTTTGAGTGTGTTGTAGCGATTTTTTTCTGTAATCAAATAATTTTTTGTTAACGTAAATTTTTGCAAAAAATCTGAAAACATTTAATATTTCCGAAACAGTTGAAGATCAGTACAGGACATTGTACATGAAATATGTCTAGTTAGTATTGGCTATTGTTACATGACACAACCTGTATAAACAGTTTTTGTTAGAAACAATGCGCAACTAAAAATACCAATCGACGTGTCCGAGCGTTTTTTTCAAATACGCCCCTATTTATCTATTATCAAATTTATTCCATTTGGCTGATACACACTGTTTAATGGTCACTTGTGACGTGTAAAAGACAGAAAGCAATACATCGATCGATAATATCGCTGAAGTCAGAGTAGTTTTCGTTCCATATAACCAATTTAAATGTTCCGCCATCTTATAAAGCGTTGACACGTGTGACTATGAAGGGATGATTTAAAGATGGCACTAAGCCAGAATTGACAACCGTAGTGTCTCTGTATTTATGAGAGTAGCGCAAACTGGCATCCATCTTCAATCAATCAATCAATCAGTTTATTTGTGTTTATACAAAAGTTTACACACGTCATAATCTATATCGTAATGGAAATCTAATCTAATGAGTACATAATGAATTAATTATAATAATAAAAAACTCACAAAAAATATCAAGAACATCATATTATAAAATACAAACAACACATTAAAAGGACACATTAAAGGTTATGAGTTATTAAATCATAACATTATAAACTACAAACAACAACAAATGAACACATTAAAAGCAGCGAGCTAAAACAACATCAACTATAATTTAAAATTTAATATAATAAAGATTTAAATAACCACCTACATATTAAAATCACATAATAAAAAATTATAAGTTAAAAATTCGTCAATATTATAAAAAGCTTTCTTAATTAATACGTGTTTTATACATTTTTTGAACATTTAGAATTGTGCTGTTTTATCTCTTGTGGACGTTTGTTGTACAATTTAGGCGCATAATATCGGGTTCCGTTCTGGGATAAGGTTAGTCTGTTATGCACTGGTCTTAGTTCCTCATTCCTGCGTGTAGGATAATCATGGTAATGCTTGTTTAACAAATATTGACCATGCTCTTTAGCCCATACTAAACAAAAAAATGTATATTGGCAAGGCAAGGTCAATATTTTTAATTCAATAAATTTGTTCCTACAGTCATCTCTGTATGCTACACCAGTTATAGCTCTAACAGCTTTTTGTTGTAGGTTAAATATTCGTTTTGCTGCACTCGAGTGACCCCATGCCAGTAGTCCATAGGATGTAAGGGAGTGACAGAGCGCAAAATAGGCTGTCATGATAACATTTTGAGAAACACAGCTAGATAAATTTCTCAATAGATATATATTTTTATTCAATTTTGTTAATTTAAATCGACATTATTAACTCCATAACAACCGTAATAAACAAGGTTTTATTCACTAATGAACTAAAATTTTTTTAGGTCACTAGTGAGTTAATTTGTTATATTATTTATTATTCAATTTTGTTAATTTAAATCGACATTATTAACTCCATAACAACCGTAATAAAGAAGGTTTTATTCACTAGTTAACTAACATTTTTTTAGGGCACTAGTGAGTTAAAAAATTTATTTAAAAATAAATGTAAAGTACATTTTCTTTACAATTTCGTCAACATTGAATAAAAACATATATACGCCACGTGAATTAAACACCTTTATTCACTCAAAGAAATGATTTCACTCGCGCCGAGGCGCTCGTGAAATCAAAAATCTTTTCGTGAATAAAATCGTCTTTAATTCACTTGATGTATAATATTTATTATTAATCTTACTTGCCAAGTTACTAACATGCACATCCCACCTTAAAGCTTGATCGATATGTATGTCAAGAAATTTTGCTGATGGAGCGAAATCTTTCTCTTCTTGGTGCTCTCTTAAAGTAAATAGCAGACTAATAGTTTTGCTGTTATTCATGCAAAGACTATTCGATGTAAACCAACTTTTACATTTTTCTCGAGCAGCAGCATCACATGTCAGTAGCTGTTGTATACTAGGATTCATCATGAATATGGAAGTATCATCAGCAAACTGAGTTACGTTAACTTCGGTGTTAATAAATATATTTGAGAAGTCATTGGCATAGATCAGAAACAGTAGGGGGCCTAGGTGGGAACCTTGTGGTACACCCTTGGTGACAAGAACTTCCTCAGATGTAGTACGACCACATGAAACTATCTGTTTCCTGTTACTAAGATATGACATAATCATCCAGCAACTAGCTGGCAGAAAGTTGTAGCTATATAGTTTGGTAATTAACAACTGATGAGATACGCAATCGAACGCCTTTAATAAATCCATAAAATTTACCAATGCGTACGATTTAGCCTTCAGGCCACTTAAAACATTGTCAATCAGTTCCACTATTGCTTGAATTGTTAATTTTCCTCTTCTGAACCCAAACTGATTTTCCGCCAGCAAATCATTACACTCAAAATACTCAGACATTTGAATGTATAATACCAATTCAAATATCTTTGCGATGACTGGAATTATCGACACTGGTCGATAGTTATTAAGATCAGATGGATTACCTTTCTTCAGTACAGGAATACATTTGGAAACTTTAAGGCAGTCTGGAAAGCAATTTTCTCGTATGCACTGATTGATGAGCCAAGTTAGTGGCGAAATGATTATGTCTTTAACAAATTTTAGCACACTACTTGATAGACCGTATATGTCACAACTACTTTTGTTTCTGATCATTGCAAATACCTCTCTAATATGAGCCGATGATACTTCCCTAAATTGAAAATAGACATTGTTCTTTAATACAGATACGGGTATCACTGCATTGGCGTAATTATTCGGTATATTTATTACAATATCATCGATGACGTTAATAAAAAAATTGTTAAATTCATCAGCAGATAGACTGGATTCTGGTGTGCATTTAATTCCAGTCGACCTTTGAGAGTTTAATAGCCTCCTCATATTTCTGATATTATTAGAGCTATTTTTAATATATTTATCATTTGCCTCGATTTATTTATGAGTAATTGCATTTTTATATTCTAATTTGAGACTCTTGTAAAGTGATTTTAATTCATCTGTAGGATTTCTTGAACACACCTCGGAAATCAGATTTAATATATCCCTCATTTTACGCAAGTCAGAAGAAAACCACTGTGGAGTAAATTGATTGTGTTGATTTTTTACAAGTTTCTCGGGAAATGCTAACTGATGATTATATACTAATAAATCAACAAATTGTAATGCCTTTTTATTGCCATTTTCATTTGAATTTACAAAACTCCAATCACAATTGTCCAATAGATTATAGTACCCAACCTTCCCTGCACTTGTAATGGGCCGAATTTTTACATTTTCGATGACATCTGTATTACTTACTTTAAGACAGCAAGAAATCCCAATATGATCTGTGAGTGTGCTGGTGTTAACCTTGGATATGTGAATGACTTGATTAATATTGCCAAAAATATTATCAATGCAATTATTCCCACGGGTTGAGAAAGTTGAAAGCTGTTCTAAACCATACCTCCGCATTATGTCAAGTAACGTATTTTTATTTATTAAAGTTTATTTATTTTCACCAAGTAAAATCAACAGGTTGTTTACAATCATTACAACTAACATTACAATGAATATTTTACAAAATGATCCTACCAGGCGGAAAATAAAAAGGTATGAATTCAGCGCAACCGAAGTGCGGCTGATCTTCCATTCAACCAATAAATTACCGTAACAAATGTGATGGATTCAATATAACAATAAAAGTAAATAAAAATCATAAGAAATAAAAATTGAAGAAACGAATGATATATTTTGGATTACACAGCAGTATTAACCGTGTTGCTGAACATAAGTTCTGAGTCTAGATTTGAAAAGTAGGACGTTCATAGTCTTAAAGTTACCTGAAATGTTATTATATATTTTTGTAATTACATAGGAGTACGTTAGCATAAAAAGAGCTGAACGAAATTTTGGGGGTGTTAGTGTACCCTTAAACCTAATATTAAGACTATGAACGTCTGTGCGAAACTTTATTTTATTGTAGAGGTAGGGCGGATTTTTATTAATTATAATAGATTGAAATAAGCACGCACTATGTAAATATCTTCTGTTTTTCATATTTAACCAATTTAGATCCGTGAGTTTATAACTAATTCTGTTATGCTTCCTTATTCCAAAAATAAAGCGCATACTTGCATTTTGCACTCTTTGTATTCGCATAATATCTACGCAATCAATACATGGATCATAGAGGACATCCGCAAAGTTGAAATGTGATAAGACGAGCGACTCGCACAACATTTTTTTTGATCGGATAGATAAGAGGCAGCGGTTACTGTATAAATTTTTTAGGTTACTATAGGCATTTCTAATACATTGATTTACATGTGATTTGAAGCGAAACCTGTAGTCAATGGTAACCCCTAGACTCTTGACTTCATTGCTATATGGAAGCACAGTATTATTAATCGTTACTCTGAATAAATTGTTTTGCATAAGGCGTTCTCTAGCTTTTTTTGGGCCGAAGACAATTAATTTCGATTTGTCAGGATTAACATAGAGACTATGTTCTGTTGAGGCTTTAACTAAATTTGAAATGTCTTCATTGACTTGACTACACGCTAACACTGTGTTGCAGCTATGAAAAGAATAAAGCAGCTGAGTATCATCAGCATAGGAGTGGGTTTCGCAGAATTTAATAGATTTATGAAGAAAGGAAGAATATATTAAAAATAATAGGGGTCCCAAAATGGATCCCTGGGGTACACCTGAGGGAACTGGTAGGCTATTCGAGAGATTTTCTTCAACTTTGACCCGCTGAGTGCGATTTCTTAAGTAATTTTTGAAAAAAGTTACAGGCACTTCAGCTAGCCCAATATGCCTTAGGATAAGTAGCATCGTATCGTGATCGATTGTATCAAATGCTTTGCTATAATCTAGCAATACAATCACAGAAAGCATGCCATTATCCGTAGCTCTAATAATGTTGTCACACATATTAGACAATGCGGTTGTGCAACTATACTTAGGGCGAAAACCTGATTGTGTTAGAGGTAACAGGTTAATAGAAGCGATGTAATCTCTTAACTGAAGGTCAACAACTTTCTCTAAGATTTTGGACATAACTGGGAGCACACTAATAGGACGCAGATCCTTGAACTGAAGGGGGGTTTTAATTTTAGGAATTGGGGTAACTATAGCCTCTTTCCAAAGTGCCGGAAACTCACCTTTCTCTAAACACATATTTACTATATCAATGATCTGTGGCAAAATATGCGGACAACAATATTGTATCATTTTGATACCAATGCCATCGCAACCGATTGCATTACTTTTCATGTTATTTAGAATTTCACTAATTGATTCTTCACTTACGGGCTGAAAGTTAAAAGAAGAATTGGATACTAGGTTATTTTTATTATACTCTTTAAGGGTGTTGTTATTCCCACTTTTGGGTATAGAGTCAACGAAATAGGAGTTTATTTCATCAGGATTTTTTAGAAATTTGTGTTAGTATCACTTGAAAACACGCCCTTAGGCGCCAAATTCAAACTAAACCAATTATATTTTATAATAATTGACGCGCGTCCTATTAATTTGATTTAGTTTGAATTTGGCGCCCAAAGGCGTCAAAATGGATGTCAGTTTGCGCTACTCTCTTAAATACAGGGACAATAGGCAACCAAGCACCTAACCCCCATCTTAAGTGAGAAATTAATGAAAGAGATTGCAAACTACCTTAAAACACTATCAAACGAGTTGGAGTCAAAATAAAAAAATTAATGAAACAAACCAAGTGTTTTAGGTTTGTTTTATTGATTTTTTATTTTTACTCCAACTCGTATTATAGTGTATTAAGGTCGAAACTAGTTGGAGAAAAAGTAAAAAATCAGTGAAATCAACCAAGTGTATTAAACAGTTTTCTATTATTGATACATAAGTGGTTAAGTGAGAAATGAAGTCATCATATTTCTTTAAACTTTAGCAATTTTAGAAAAGCATGAATATTTGGATGTATCGACGTTTGCGATGCTGAATTTGTAAAGGCAAATTGTTTGGGTTTAACAAATACAAACTAAACTACCCACTGAGCAAACACATTCAAGCTGTTTCTTCAACATTAAAACAACGTTTAATGTTGTTATAATGTTGAGTGGAAAACACTTGTTTAAAGCTATAAATTTAACTTTGAAAAAAAAACAGGTAATATACGCAATTGTTGTATCAATTCCATGGTATGGCATTATTTTTATAAATTCTCATTACTTTTTCTTAATTATTTTAGCTGTAAATTTTCTGACATTCGTTGATTTTTAAAAGAGTTCAATTTGAAGCTTTAAACGAGTGTTTTCTACTCCCAGACTAAGCATGAAGTAAAATTTCGAATTTAGAAAAGCCCCGTAAAAATTTGTCGAGGGTCGCGCAGCGTTATAATGTTGAGTGGAAAACACTTCTTTAAAGCGTATAAAACACTAAAATATTGTGAAATTAATGTATATTTGAACTTCATTTGAAATCAGTGTTTTATACGCGTGGCGCATGAAGTAACATTTCGAGTTTAGAAAAGCCCAGAAAATTTGTCTCGGGTCGCTGCGCGACCCTCGACAAATTTTCACGGGGCTTTTCTAAACTCAAAATTTTACTTCATGCTTAGTCCGGGAGTGGAAAATACTCGTTTAAAGTTTCAAATTGAACTCTTTTAAAAAACAACGAATATCTAAATTTAACTGTTTGTCTACAATATAAATAAGCTGTAAATTTTAAGACATTCGTTGTTTTTTAAAATAGTTCAATTTGAAGCTTTAAACGAGTGTTTTCTACTCCCAGACTAAGCATGAAGTAAAATTTCGAGTTTAGAAAAGCCCCGTGAAAATTTGTCGAGAGTCGCGCAGCGTTATAATGTTGAGTGGAAAACACTTCTTTATAGCTATAAATTTAACTTTAAAAAAAACCGGGAATATCCGCAATTGTTGTATCAATTCCATGGTATGTCATTATTTTTATAAAATCTCATTACTTTTTCTTAATTATTTTAGCTGTAAATTTTCTGACATTCGTTGATTTTTAGAAGAGTTCAATTTGAAGCTTCAAACGAGTGTTTTCCACTCCCAGACTAATCATGAAGTAAAATTTCGAGTTTAGAAAAGCCCCGTGAACATTTGTCGAGGGTCGCGCAGCGACCCGAGACAAATTTTCTGGGCTTTTCTAAGCTCAAAATTTTACTTCATGCGCAACGCGTATAAAAACTGATTTCAAGTGAGGTTCAAATAAACATAAATTTCACAATATTTTAGTGTTATATACGCGTGGCGCATGAAGTAAAATTTCGAGTTTAGAGAAGCTCAGATTTTTTTTTCACGGAGCTTTTCTAAACTTGAAATTTTACTTCATGCTTAGTCTGTGAGTGGAAACACTCGTTTTAAGTGTCAAATTAACCACAATCAATACCTCGACATTTACAGCGTATTTTAATACAGGGAGTTTTTCTTTAAAGTCTACGTTTTCTAAATCAGCTTATTTTCTTTAAATCTTTAGATATTTGTTGTTTTTAAATAGAGTTCATATTAAAGCTTTAAATGAGTGTTTTCCAGTCCCAGACTAAGCATGAAGTAAAATTTCGAGTTTAGAAAAGCCCCGTGAAAATTTGTCGAGGGTCGCGCAGCGACCCGAGACAAATTTTCACGGGGCTTTTCTAAACTCGAAATTTTACTTCATGCGCCACGCGTATAAAACACAGGTTTTAAGTAAAGTTGGAATATACATAAATTTCACAATATTATAGTGTTTTATACTTTATGTTTGTTTTTTGTTCAGTGGGTAGCTTAAACAATTTAAAATAATTAGTAGACAGCTTAAAGGGTCTAGTGTAGGTTTAAAACAATCCACAGTCATCTAGAATCTTAATTTCTAACGTTAAATTTGTTTAATAAATTTATACACGTTATTCCTCGATTTTTATCTTTGATAATTTGAATTAATGTTCTGTACTGTTTCGTTATTTTCCTGTGGACGTCGCATTTTATTTTCAATTATTTTCAGAGATTAAATCTTTAATTTTTATATTATTCTAGATAAATATAAAACGCACAATATTTTTTTTAATAGCTTTCAGTGAATCCAAACTTTCTATTTGAGTGAAAACTCATTGTTGTGTTTATTTAAAAATGTTGATTTATAAAACATTATTTATTTGTTGTATTTCATGTGTAACTATTCAATAATCCTGGCTATTAAGTTGCGCAAACATTTAAAATAAACAATTAAAATAAAAATATGTTACGATTAAAAGATGGAAAAATAAATATGAAAAAATATTGAAATTTTAATCAATAAATTAAATTCCTCAGAACATTAAAATTTCGTATATTTAAAAGCGAAATCCGTTGATCGTTAAAAATTTAATACTCAGGGCTTTTTTTTTAAGCTTATCTAAAATTGTATTAGCTTTACTATGTTTCGTAAGTTTAAATGTAATAGCTCTTAACTGCTAATCATTTCCGCTGTACTTAATGACTTATACGTTTAACTCAGCGATATTAACATAAACCGTAAACTTTTATTCACATTAAGGTCTGAGTTAAGTTATTATTCGTTGCTTTTTTTATAAACGCGACCAATTTGTAACTTTAACGAGTGTTTTCTACTCCCAGTTTTTCTTTAAATAATACGTTTTCCAAATCAGCTTATTTTCTATAAATCTTTAGATATTTCTTGTTTTATAAAAGAGTTTAATTTGAAGCTTTATATGAGTGTTTTCCACTCCCAGACTAAGCATGAAGTAAAATTTCGAGTTTAGAAAAGCCCCGTGAAAATTTGTCGAGGGTCGCGCAGCGACCCGAGACAAATTTTCTGGGCTTTTCTAAACCCGAAATTTTACTTCATGCGCCACGCGAATAAAACACTGATTGCAAGTGAGGTTTAAATATATTTAAAGTTCACAATATATTAGTGTTGTATACGCGTGGCGCATAAAGTAAAATTTCGAGTTTAGAAAAGCCCAGAAAATTTGTCTCGGGTCGCTGCGCGACCCTCGACAAATTTTCACGGGGCTTTTCTAAACTCGAAATTTTACTTCATGCTTAGTCTGGGAGTGGAAAACACTCGTTTAGAATTTCAAATTAATCTTAAAAAAATAACAATGAAGATTTAAAGATTAATAGCTGTGACTGGGCATATTTTTTTTTTAAATTTAGATATTCCTTGACACATTTTCTGGGCTTTTCTAAACTCGAAATTTTACTTCATGCGCCACGCGTATAAAACACTAAAATATTGTGAAATTTATATATATTTAATACTCACTTGAAATCAGTTTTTTTATACGCGTGGCGCATGAAGTAAAATTTCGAGTTTAGAAAAGCCCAGAAAATTTGTCTCGGGTCGCTGCGCGATCCTCGACAAATTTTCATGGGGCTTTTCTAAACTCGAAATTTTACTTCATGCTTAGTCTGGGAGTGCAAAACACTCGCTTAAAGCTTCAAACTGAACTCTTTTTAAAAAACAACAAATATTTAAAGATTTAAAGAAAATAAGCTGATTTAGAAAACGTATACTTTACAGAGAACCTCCCTGTATTAAAATACGCTGTAAATGTCGAGGTATTGATTGTGGTTAATTTGACTCTTAAAACGAGTGTTTCCACTCCCAGAGTAAGCATGAAGTAAAATTTCGAGTTTAGAAAAGCCCCGTGAAAATTTGTCGAGGGTCGCGCAGCGACCCGAGACAAATTTTCTGGGCTTTTCTAAACTCGAAATTTTACTTCATGCGCCACGCGTATAAAACACTAAAATATTGTGAAATTTATGTTTATTTGAACCTCACTTGAAATCAGCTTTTTATACGCGTGGCGCATGAAGTAAAATTTCGAGTTTAGAAAAGCCCAGAAAATTTTCACGGGGCTTTTCTAAACTCAAATTCGAGCAGCGACCCGAGACAAATTTTCTGGGCTTTTCTAAACTCGAAATTTTACTTCATGCGCCACGCGTATAAAACACTGATTTCAAGTGTAATTTATTATTTAATTTAATATCTGTCCGGGTATTAACTCGAGAAGTAGGTGTTTCAATGAATATTTGGAAAAGATATTAATTGTATTTTTTTTTATATTTTTTAATATTCTGCAAACAAATAGCAAATTAAAAATTGAATCTTTATGTAAACATTTATCTCTTTTGAATTCTCAAATTTCATCAAGTTTCATGATTTTGTCCCTTTTAACATATCAACTAAAATCGTATGCACTATAATACCGTGCGATCATTCAAAATATAAATTGTCGTAGGCTTTGAATTATTAATTAGATTAGCCCTACTGACTGTTGACACATAATTTATCATAACCTTAAATTTCTTCTGCTCACTCTAATTTATAATTTGAGGCCCGTGTCCAGATTCCGAGCAGGTCGAACCGCTGCGCAAAAATTAAAACGCAAAGCCAGCACGTGGTTAGACTCCTATCCTTTTGCATCCTTTCAGTCACATCCATTTTCAAATTCCTATACCTCGCATTCCCTTCTAGTGTACCTTATCCTGCTAACTGTACGTGTATTTCCCTTTTCCTATCCCTCGGGAAAGGCGTTAGTTTTAAATTCAGTCGATACTCCAATAATCTAATTATCAAAATAACTACAATCATTCCTATAACCTTTTCCTTTGATAACTACCCCGATATTTATTTATTCAAATGGTTAAACAAACATTTGTTTAATTAATACTGTGACTGGTCAGCAGGGCTTAGATGCCAAGGCCATTAAATATTTATATTCATATTCATATTTATTGTTGCAACAACAATGTACATGTTTTACACAAGTCAGTTCTTAACTAAATAATAATAAAAAAAATAAAATAAACTACATATCAAAGTAAAAATAAAAAAGTAAAAAAGACTGCATTTTAAATTCAAGATAATTCTCCCAGCAGTAAAAGGCATTAATTGATAAGAAATCCTTCAGTACTCGGTAGAACTTCTTGTGTGGTAATTCCTGGATGATTTTTGGCAGGACATTAAAAAATTTAATAGCGTAGAAACGTTCTCCCGTCCGAGCTTTAGTTAGCCTCGTAGCTTTTAAATACAGATTTGATTGTTGTCGAGTGCTATATTGGTTGATATCACTGCATGTCAGGTAATCATCGATGTTGAGTTTAATGTGGGAAAGGCAAACAAGTATGTAAAGTGATGGGAACGTCAATATATTTAGATCAATAAATGCTTGCCTGCAGTCGACTGTATAGTTGATCCCAGCGATGACTCTGATTGCTCTTCTTTGGAGACCAAAAATACGGTGTCGGATGGCGGAGTGTCCCCACGCAATAACCCCGTAAGTTATCTTACTTTGGAAAAGAGAAAAGTATGTCGTCCGAACAACATCTTTAGACACCAAGGGTACTAGACTGCGAATAAGAAATATACTGGAACATAACTTTGCAGCAAGTGTGTCCCCGTGGGTACTCCATGTTAGAGATGAATCAACATGAACACCAAGAAACTTCGTAGAACCTTGCTGCCACGCTCACTCCCTTAAGCGAGAAAGTTAGCGTAGCAGATTTGCTGTTGTTCAGTTTCAGGCGGTTATTTAGGAACCACTTTGAGACTTCATTAAGTGATTGATTGTGCAAAGTGGTAACAGATGTCAAATTTGGCGCTTTCGTAATTATGGAGGTGTCGTCCGCATATAATATCGTTTTGGAGGCTGATATTACACGGGGTAGGTCGTTAATGTAAAGTAGGAATAATAGTGGCCCTAATACAGAACTCTGCGATACCCCATGTTCTATAGCTGACGCTTCCGATATGTTTCCGTTGGATAACACACTCTGTGATCTTCCAGAGAGATAGGACAGTAAGAGCCTACAGCTGTCTGGGTGTATGTTGTAAAAATACAGTTTCCGTAACAGTATTTCGTGAGAGACACAGTCGAAGGCTTTAGACAAGTCCAGGAAAATGGCCATTGATACTGAGCCATCAGTAACTAATTTGTTCAGCATAATTTTTTCAAATATTTTCCCAAATAGAGGCAATAGTGAAATTGGACGATAGTTATCGGGATCGTCTACCTCCCCTTTCTTGAAAATTGGTATTACGATGGCTCGCTTAAAATCATCTGGAAGCACGTTGTTTCTTGTACATTTATTAATCGTTTTGGTAACTGGGGATAAAATAGCGCTGATTACCGACTTGATTAGATCAATTCGAAGTTCGAAGATATCTTTAGAAGAGCTATTACGGAGCTTCAACACCACATCTCTCAGATCATTCATTGATATTTCCTTAAACTTGAAGAAATCACAAATACGTTTAGGATTATTACACATTAAGTTGATAGGGTCCACATCTGGATTAGGTAACGAATCAATAGTTTTGTTTGCAATATCAGTGAAGTGAGCATTAAACATATTCGCAGAAATAGTAGGATTTGTTTTTGTTCGGTCTAACGCAGTTAATAACTTTCCATATCGCCTTTGGCTCAAAGCGCGAAAGAAGAAGAGAAGAATTTATAATTTGAATGATCGCACTGTATTAAGACTAACACTAAAACATGATATAAAATATAACATCCCTCAACCCTAATAGAATCATATGTGGCCAATATCGGCGGCCTTCTGGCAGCGAAAACGAGAGAGAGAGAGATAGCGAGAAAATCGTAATATATATTATGAGGGCAGGCGGGGAAACAAGTAGACAGGATTTCCTCGATCTGGGGTAAAATATCAAATCGGGACGACACGTCCAATATTATTATTATGATTAGGCGTCCCAGATATGGGGGCGTAAGCCGGAATTTTACACACAGGATTCGGAAATCCTTGCGTAAAACTTTTACGGCCGCACATAATTACGGAAAAAATATATACAATCCAGATAAGAAGAAAAAGAGAGTAAAAACACAAGAGGAGGAAAAATAATAATGCGGGGATAATAAAAAGGGAGAGAATTGATTCGGGGGTGCACGTGCTTATTGCTCAAGATGCGAGCGTCCCGGCGCCTTTAATAAATGTTCGAATCAGAATAAAGAAACAATTTCAAACAGACACAAAAATAAAACGTCGCATTTGTTTTGGGAATTTAAATTTGTAAAATGGAAAGTGTATAGCGTACCGTTCGGTTAATTAGAAGCGGATTTCGCGATGGTTAAAGTTGTTGGTGAAGTTGCATGTAACCCGGCCAAGTTGGCATTCAATTAGGCGTTCAAATGTTTAAGTCGATTATGTAAGTTATCCGAGTCTCGGGGCGCCTTTATGCCTACGAATGCGATTATTGCTGACGAGACAATTCTCCACGTACTTATGTAAAATCTGGATTAATTACAAGCATCCCCTCAGAAGGTGTCGCACTTTATTAATGCTAAATTAAAGAAATAGTGACAGGGAAATAAGTCAGAAACACATATAGAACAGAGAGAGAACCAAACTAAAAATATAGAATAGATTACTGAATAGAGCTCATTTAATTTAATTAAATGATTATAATAATAACATTTATTTACGGCAATGCCATTTTTTACAAAAATCATAGCAAAGAAAGTAAAGTAAATAACATAAAAATAAAGTAATTAATTCTACAAGTATATATTAACATTCACTAATCAACAAACATAGATTTTGAAAATACGCTTATAAAAAATCGTTAATAAGAGCCGACAAATCTATTAATTTTAGATGAAACTTAAATGTATTAAATGACGCATCAAATAATTTGAAATGAGGGGAGGAACAAACTAAATTATATGTTCTTATCATTCGATTAATGGAGTAGTACCTGGTATAGTTTGTACGATATAAATCCCCGTTAAATATTTTGATGTGTCTTGTTTTAGACGGAATAATAAAGTTTAACTTACCCAATAACTCGCCACAACATATCAAACCGTGTATAATTTTGTACAATACACACACATCGACATATATACGCCTATCATGCAATGAAATCAATTGTAGCGAACACAACATGTAACTACGACTATAATCAATCCTTCTAATCCCATTTTTAAATGATATTGACATAAGGAACTTATTTTGGACTCGTTCAATTTGAATAATTTTATTATTATAATACGGGGAGTAAATACAAGAACCATATTCCAGCTGTGATCTCACCAACGTAATAAAAAGTAGTTTTCGAGTATTCACAGAAAAGTCCTTAGAATAACGTGTAATGAAACCAAGTGTCTGCAATGACTTGCAACATATAGTATCAATATGCTTATAAAAGGTTAGTTTACAGTCAAATATTACTCCAAGATCTTTAATGTGTTCGACTGAAGGTAGGTCATTCCCGTTGATGGAGTAAATATTTTTAGAAATTTGACCTCTACCGAAAGAAATTGACGAACACTTACCGAGGTTTAGAAACAAATCATTATCACTACACCATTCATAAATGTTATTTACGTCATCTTGTAAGAATATGACATCCGAGTTATTTTTTATTTCACGAAAAATCTTCAAATCATCTGCGAATAGAAGGAAGTTGCAATTTTTTATGTATTTATTTATATCGTTAACAAATAACAGGAACAGTATTGGGCCACAGTGAGAACCTTGAGGAACCCCCGAAGTCACGTTAATAACTCTGGAGGTGAAGTTATTAATTTTTACAAATTGTATCCTACTATCTAGAAAGCTACAAATCCATTTAGTTATCGATGATCCAAAGCCCATACGTTCCAATTTATTTATCAAGACAGTATGAGAAACACGGTCGAACGCTTTGGAAAAGTCAGTGTACACAGCATCAACTTGAGAATTATTTTTAAAGGAATTAATAATGTACGCATGGTATACTAGCAAGTTAGATACCGTAGACCTCCCATAGCAGAAACCGTGTTGCTCATTCGATATTACATTCTTACAGGAAAACATCATTAGATTAGCAATAATTTTATCCAACAGTTTTGGTGCGGCTATCTGGATTATTATTTTAATGCCTGTAAAGTTTATCTATGTGACTAATTAAATAGTTTGCCTAAAAATAATAACACCTCGAGTAAAACTTCTTAGAAGTGCCTTGTTTATCTAATCAAGAGAGATGGTCTACTTTTGATTAGTTAAACAAGTCACTTCTAAGAAGTTTTACTTTTATGCGGACAGATGTATGCCAATAAAATAATACACTTTAACTTTGTTTTTATAACACAATATTTTTTTTTATTTTCGTGACTGCAGTTTCGGCAACTTAACCAAACTTGCCATTATCAAACGGAGTAATTTAAATTACGGTAAGGTACAGTTATGTATATGTTACACTCAAACATCAAAAACGCCCACTGAGCAAAATAAACGGCCACAACGCGTTGCGGACTTTGCTGAACGACGAAATACCAAAATAACATTATTTTTCGCTACGTGGCCGGTTATCACAGCCCGCAACGCGTTGCGGACAACTTTCAAACGGCCACGACGCGTTCTGGATGATAGAGGAAGCTCATAAACCGATCGTGCTTTTAATATTTAACGAATAACAGACAAAATAAATGAAAATTTGAAAACCTTTATTGTATGCTTAATTCTACATGAAACTTTATTTAGAATAATAGCTAACTGAAACGCAGGTAATTGACATGACTCTTTACTTATTCCTAACCTAACCTAACCTAACCTAACCTCAATCATCTAGAACGCGTCGTGGCCGTTTGAACATTGTCCGCAACGCGTCTCGGATAAACTGATCGTGCTTTTAATATTTAACGAATAACAGACAAAATAAATGAACATTTTAAAACCTTTATTGTATGCTTAATTCTACATGAACCTTTATTGAGAATAATAGCTAACTGAAACGCAGGTAATTGACATGACTCTTTACTTATTCCTAACCTAACCTAACCTAACCTAACCTCAATCATCTAGAACGCGTCGTGGCCGTTTAAACATTGTCCGCAACGCTGAACGGCCACAACGCGAATAAATATGTTATTTCGGTATTTGGTCGTTCAGCACCGTTCGCAACGCGTTACGTTCGTTTAATTCGCTCAGTGGGCGTTTTCGATCATTGAGCGTAACATATACAAGAATGGTTATTTACAAAATAGCATTAAAAATAGGGGTATACACTAGATCAACCTGGTCATTAATTAGGGGAATTTCCGGATTGGCGCGGGCTTTCTGTGTTCCAATTTCTCGCATAACTAAATAAAATTAGTTCTATCTAAATTGTAAAAATAAAATCACTACTTTAGATTTGGTTTAAGTTTAAATTTACTTCCAGACAATTATTTTCATAAGGAACTTCACGAAAGGAGGATTTGAGGTGTCAGGATATATTGATTTCGGCGATCGATTGAAGAATGAAGATTGGAAGCCGTTCTTTAGAGGTAAAACAACACTGCTTTTCTCTCCTCTCAATCGAAATTTTAGTCTTAACATTTTCAAAACAACGTTTATAATCTATTTTCAACTTGTTTCTCATTGATCACTTGATGAAACATGATTAAATATTTTAAAAAAATTAAATTTAAAATAAAAATCACTTGGTATGTTTCACTAATTTTACGTCTTTATTCCGACATTTTTTCAATCTAAATAATTTCAAAATCCATTATACTGGAAATAAAGGTCGTATCGTCAACTTCCGAGAAGGCTTGGAAATTAACAAAGCCATAAAATTAAAGAAAAACGTCGTCGACGACAACGAAGACATCTGGACATCCCCAATCGCGAACGCTCTTATTGCCTGACCCTCCCCCTTTTTGTAAATCTGTATATATTTACTGTAAAACATTATTTTTGTATATTCCTTGAAAATGGCTGATAGCCGAAACTAGTCGGAATAAAGACGTAAAATTAGTGAAGCATACCAATTGATTTTATTTTAAATTTAATTTTTTAAAAACGTATAATCATTGCAGGACAAAATAATCATAGATCGCTATGGAACTTTGTTTATCTAACGAGTGCTTATAAAGTGTCGGCATCTCGGTTGCTTTGAAAAACAAATTACATATCTTAGATTATACTAAACGATACGATTAATCTTGATAACGTCAAATACATTCACCTACGCCCTATCTAGTAACCGCATCATACCACACTGTCATCTTGACAAGTATGATTGACATTACGTACACATGCACGTAATAGCTTTGACAAGTACATTACGTGCTGACAGCTGAACAGCTGATTGCTTACCGTACAACCAAATGACATTTCTTTGATGTACAAAGAGTTTTTCTTTAGAGTATACCTATTCCAAATTCAGCTTATTTTCTTTAAATCTTTAGTTATTAGTTGTTCTTTTTAAGAGTTCAATTTGAAGCTTTCAACGAGTGTTTTCCACTCCCAGACTAAGCATGAAGTAAAATTTCGAGTTTAGAAAAGCCCTGTGAAAATTTGTCGAGGGTCGCGCAGCGATCCGAGACAAATTTTCTGGGCTTTTCTAAACTCGAAATTTTACTTCATGCGCCACGCGTGCAAAACAAAGATATTGTGAATTTATGTATATTTGAACCTCACTTGAAATCAGTGTTTTATACGCGTGGCGCATGAAGTAAAATTTCGAGTTTAGAAAAGCCCAGAAAATTTGTCTCGGATCGCTGCGCGACCCTCGACAAATTTTCACGGGGCTTTTCTAAACTCGAAATTTTACTTCATGCTTAATCTGGGAGTGAAGAACACTTGTTTAAAGCTTCAAATTGAACTCTAAAAAAAAACAACGAATAACTAAGGATATAAAGAAAATAAGCTGAATTTTGGAACGTCAAATACATTTACCTACGCCCTATCTAGTAACCGCATCATACCACACTGTCATCTTGACAAGTATGATTGACATTACGTACACATGCACGTAATAGCTTTAACAAGTACATTACGTGCTCACAACTGAACAGCTGATTGCTTACCGTACAACCAAATGACATTTCTATAATGTACAGATAGTTTTTCTTTAAAGTATACGTATTCCAAATTCAGCTTATTTTCTTTAAATCTTTAGTTATTCGTTGTTTATTTTAAAGAGTACAATCTCAAGCTTTAAAAGAGTGTTTTCCACTCCCAGACTAAGCATAAAGTAAAATTTCGAGTTTAGAAAAGCCCTGTGAAAATTTGTCGAGGGTCGCGCAGCGACCCGAGACAAATTTTCTGGGCTTTTCTAAACTCGAAATTTTACTTCATGCGCCACGCGTGTAAAACACTAAAATATTGTGAACTCTATGTATATTTGAACCTCACTTGAAATCAGTGTTCTATACGCGTGGCGCATGAAGTAAAATTTCGAGTTTAGAAAAGCCCAGAAAATTTGTCTCGGGTCGCTGCGCGACCCTCGACAAATTTTCACGGGGCTTTTCTAAACTTGAAATTTCACTTCATGCTTAGTCTGGGAGTGGAAAACACTCGTTTAAAGCTTTAAATTGAACTCCTTTAAAAAACAAGGAATATCGAAAAATGTACAGCTTTATTCACTGTATATTGATCAAGTAGTAATTTAGTTTTCATGATTATCATAGTACTATTGAAAATGATTACAATAAATATATTGTTCTTTCATGCTCATTGTTTATTTTGCTAAGGCGTAGGTAAAGTATCGTACGTTTCTCGAGTGGTATGGCAATTATATACTCGCGGAATACTGCACTCGCCGCTGCGCGGCTCGTGCACAACATGTCCGTTCATATGTAATATGCTGCAAACCACTCTCGTTACGTAATATACTATTAATTATATGTACCCAATGACAGTGCTGAATTTAATTACGACGTATATTTCTGAAATCAGAACCTACTGGGATGCCGACAGTTTATAGACACTCGTTAGAATACCTGGACTACTTTGCAGTGATTACGCTGTGAATGGTGTAATCCTAAAAATATAGTGAATGCATTTGAAGACACATTTTCCAGTGTATTTTCCACTGCAGCATCTGCTACCAATAATAAATTCTCAATACACTCTATCCCGCAAAATATATCTCCTATAGCTGAGTCAATTATAATTCAAGGGCTGAATAAATTGAAAAATTATTATGGCTGTGGCGACGACTAAATTCCTAGTTTCTGTTAAGTGATTGTAAATATAACTTTGTGGAAACATTATTAGTCATATTTAATTCATCAATTTGCATAGGCACATTTCTGCATACTTAAAATAAAAATAAAATTGACATCAGAGCTGGGTAGGATTCGAATCATTCAGGATTCGAATCCTGGATTCGAATCCTTTTAGTAGATTCAAAAGAGGTATTCGAATACTTTAGTTCAACTGGATTCGTGATCCGGATTCGTTACATTTTTTTAAGAGGATTCGTATTCGAATCCAAATGTGGGTGATTCGAATCCTTATAAGAGGATTCGAATATTTATAAAAGGATTCGAATACTTACAAAAGGTTTTAAATCGTCAAAAATAATTCGATTTCAATGTAAAGATTAACTTGAAAAATTTCTTTTGTGTGTTTTTAAATTTCTCGTTAAATCACTGTTTTATACGCGTGGCGCATGAAGTAATATTTCGAGTTTAGAAAAGCCCAGAAAATTTGTCTCGGGTCGCTGCGCGACAAATTTTCACGGGGCTTTTCTAAACTCGAAATTTTACTTCATGCTTAGTCTGGGAGTGGAAACGCTCGTTCTAAACTTCAAAATGAATGCTTTCATAAGAACATTAAATGACTGAAAATGTTCTAGTTATCATAATTTTGTTTAATATTATTTGAAGTAAAACTAACATGATAGCCACAATCTAAAATGTTACATTTTCCGGCATTTCTCTGATTCAATTTTTTTTCCCTGACCTTTTAATATAACTTTCTTTTGTAGGAAACCCCCATTTTGTTAAATTGTTTTAATTGTTTTTGTCAATATTTAAGTTAATTTTATAAATGTGTACGTGTTTTGTAATTTGCTTGCTGATTTTGATAAATTTAATAATATCATAAGGCTTTTTTGTTAGTGTTTTGGTCAATTTGAATATAATTCCATGACTTTCCTCTGACTTTCCCGGTTGTAATGATATTCAGTGAATTTTATATTTACGTAATTTTCAGGCATTCGTCGATTTTATAATAAAGTTCAATTTGAAGTTTTGAACGAGTGTTTCCACTCCCAGGCTAAGCATGAAGTAAAATTTCGAGTTTAGAAAAGCCCCGTGAAAATTTGTCGAGGGTCGCTGCGCGACCCTCGACAAATTTTCGGGCTTTTCTAAACTCGAAATTTTACTTCATGCGCCACGCATACAAAACACTGATTTGCATGGAAGTTTAAAAACGCACAAATACATCTTTAATCAGAGTAACAGGGAATCAGATATTTAGTCTGTTATCAACGATGTTCAGTGTTAATAATACATAATTAGGTTTTGAATATTTTTGTTGAAACAACTGGTAATTATATTTATATATTAATGGTTGCAGAAAAATAATAAAATCAAATTTATTCTTAAAGGATTTGTATTCGTGATTTGAAAAAACAGGATTCGAATCTTTGATTCGAATCATATTTATCTCTTATTAATCCTTTATTCCAGTATTCGTGATTTGAATCATATTAGGTGATTCGGATTCGTGATTTTAATCCTTTTTATTAGGATTCGTCCCAGCTCTAATTGACATAAATAACTACAATTCTTAGCTATTCCATTTAAATCACAGGAAATGGGCAGTGATTGAGTTTAAAGATAGACAGAGTTTTTACAAACTGGTCTCTAGTTTTAAGTGATATTTTCTTTGAATACAGATTCAGTATTGACTGTCTTTTTCTTTAGGTCACAGAAAAATCTGGCCGCGTGTCACGGACCTCGGTTACTACCACTGGCGAATGGGACAGAGCACGGCCAACGACTCGCTAAACTACAAGGTAATTCAAATCTCCTTCATCGCACGCAAATAAATCCTCAAATAAGACGATAATCCGCCAGGCAAACAGCGAAAATCCCGCGTGTTGTTCCATCACGGCTTTTTAAACGCGACGTGTGCCGCTCCATTTTCCCCACAGAATGCGTTTTCCTCGGGACGAATTTACATCCCGAGGTATTTGCTTGCAGGCGGCAGAAAGAAATTCACAGAAAGAAAGGAGTTGAATGAATGTCAGGGGAAGGAAATGTCTGTGTGTGGTTTTAAATAATAAACAAGTAGTCAAGAAAGGATGGGGAATAAAGGGAATTCTTGAGTATCTGTTTTGTTGCAGGAGAAAAAAAAAACTGAGGAAATGTGAAAAGAAATAAAAATATGTATGGATTCATGATAATTGGGTAGTGCTATTGTTTTCCTTTGGGGATTATGTAAGGAGTTATCTTACTGAACGCGGAAACATTTTAAACATTGTGCAAATATTGAACATGATACTAAAATAAAACATTCCGTCAAAAATATTACAACAAAGTTTTAGCAACGTTACAAACATTGTATACACGTTTTGCCTGCAATATTAATTTATATACATAACCTAAATGTAATTATTATGTAATTATACTAAAATTCAATATTGTTTTATAACGTTTCAAAAATGTTGCGGCAAAGTAACAAAACGTTGTATAATCATTACAATTTGACTTGTATGCAACATTGTATTGTAAACATTTAAAAGATATTGAAAATTTTAACACTGTATAATTGTTGAAACTGCTGCCGTAATGCAGCGTTATGGTTTATACATTTCATAGATATTTAACAAACAGGAAGTTTTTTTTTATATACCAGAGCTGGAATGAATCCTCAAAAACAGGATTCGAATCACGAATCCGAATCATCTAATATGATTCGAATCACGAATACTCGAATAAATGATTCGTAAGTGAAAAATATGATTCGAATCAAAGATTCGAATCCTCATTTTTGAATCACGGATACAAATCCTTTAAAAATAAATTTGAATCTATCATTTGCAACCAGTAACATTTTATTCCATCAGTTTCTATTAACAAAAATGTTCATTTACCGACTAAATATCTGATTAAATAATGATTTTAATTAATGATGATATATGTGTTATTGAACTTCATTCTAAATCAGAGTTTTATACGCGTGGCGCATGAAGTAAAATTTCGAGTTTAGAAAAGCCCCGTGAAAATTTGTCTTGGGTCGCTGCGCGACCCTCGACAAATTTTCTACGCGGGGCTTTTCTAAACTCGAAATTTTACTTCATGCTTAGTCTGGGAGTGGACAACACTCGTTCATAAAAGTTTCAAATTGAGTGATCACTCTAGATTACTAAGTTTATTGCCATTTTACAAAGGCTACAGCTAGAAGGACCAATCATGGTCTTTGGAGACCGAAGGACTACAGGGAATCGAAGTTTCTTTACAAGAAAACAACGAATATCTGAAGGTTTACAGCATGGATAGGAAAAAAAACATCCAATATTGAAAAAATATCGAAATTGGGTTGGTCTTCAGTGCGTTTTTAACTTCACTTTAAGTCAGTGTTATATACGCGTGGCGCATGAAGTAAAATTTCGAGTTTAGAAAAGCCCCGTGAAAATTTGTCTCGGGTCGCTGCGCGACCCTCGACAAATTTTCTACGCGGGGCTTTTCTAAACTCGAAATTTTACTTCATGCTTAGTCTGGGAGTGGACCGTTAAGATTTTCTACATGTCGAGATTTTCGATATTTCTAGATTTTCATCGATTTATTCACAGTTTGTTGTTATATTAAATGCAACTTTAATATTAAATAAATCCGGATTTTCTTAGGAATAAAATATTCATCCATTAAGAACCGAGCAAATTATAAAGTTAATTCTAAAAGTTCTTTTTAGGTAAAATTTTGCATCTTTTTCTATGATTTCAATGAATGATTTATTATATTACATACGTCGATTTTATAAAAAAGTTAAATTTAAAGTTCAAACGAGTGTTGTTCACTCCCAGACTAAGCATGAAGTAAAATTTCGAGTTTAGAAAAGTCCCGCGTAGAAAATTTGTCGAGGGTCGCGCAGCGACCCGAGACAAATTTTCGCGGGGCTTTTCTAAACTCGAAATTTTACTTCATGCGCCACTTGTATAAAACACTGATTTAAAGTGAAGTTAAAAATGCACTGGAGATAGAAAATAATTTTACTTTTGATTTTGATTTTAAGCATGCTGACTACACAGCCTTAAACAATGCATTTATTAACGTTAGGTGGGATGATTTATTAAGCTGATGTGATATTAATGAAGCATATGATAAATTCTATTCAACCCTTTTTGAAATTGTTGAGCTTTACGTTCCTAAAAAACGCCTCAAAGCAAAAACATCTTGTTTCCCAGTTTGGTTTACTAAAGAGCTAAAAGATCTTATATTTTTAAAGAAAACGCTCCATAAAAGGTATATAACATCTGAATCAGCTGAAGACTATGTTTCATTTAGAAAAACTCGTGATCAATGCAAGAGACTGGCAAACGAGTGTTACTTAAACCATATCAATAATGTTGAGTCTTCCCTAGAACACAATCCTAAAGCTACGTTAAGTCTAAAAGAGCATTTAACCAGATTCCAACAACATTTGAGAACGGAAATTCCCTTGTTAACGACACCGATAGCATAGTTAACCTCTTTGCGCATTTTTTTAGATCTGTTTATCATACGCCGAACCTAAACTCGTCATCAAATATTAATGTAACTTCGACTACGTTTAGTAACAATCACATAAACGAATGCATTCCTCCTACATTAATTATATCAGATATATTGAATGAGTTGTCATCTTTAAAAAACAACAATAGCCCAGGGCCTGATGGACTTAGCGCCACCTTCCTTAGTAATTGTGCCTTTTCCCTTAGTCGCCCATTATGGCTTTTATTCAATGCATCTCTAAGGGTAGTTTTCCCACCTGCTGGAAAAGTGCTTATATCACGCCAATTTTTAAATCTGGTAATCGAAATCGTGTTGACAATTATAGACCGATCTCTATTTTAGCTGTAGCACCTAAAATTTTTGAAAAACTACTTTTTGATTACCTAACAGGGGTACTGCAATCCTCGATATCTATGCGTCAACACGAATTTCGTACTGGTAAATCAACTTCTACTAATCTTCTAGTGTATGATGCATATATTGTTCGTGCTTTTGAGGAGCGGTGTCAGGTGGACTCCATCTACACTGACTTCTCCAAGGCATTCGACACGGTCGACCATAACTTACTAATGAACAAATTAAGGGATTTTGGTATTGACAATACTTTGCTAAGTTGGATAGGGTCGTATCTCTCGGGAAGATTCCAATTTATTAAAATTTGGCGCTGTCATTCACGTCCCATCTGTGTCACGTCAGGTGTTCCTCAGGGGTCACACTTGGGCCCCCTTCTATTTAATATATTTATTAATGATGTAGTTAAATGTTTTTCCAATGCAGAATGCCTTCTCTTTGCAGATGATATGAAAATATTCATGAAAATCCGTTCCGTCGATGATGTCAAAGTTCTTAATAATGACTTACAATCGTTTGATAGTTGGTGCAAGTCTAACAAGCTATCTTTAAACCTAAAAAAATGTAATGTCATCACGTTCTCCAGACGGCAAACAACGGTAGATTTCCAGTATTCCATGCTTGGCGAACCTTTAATACGCGTACATTGTGTAAAAGATCTAGGTGTTACGCTTAATACTACTTTATCTTTTTCAATGTACTAAACTTAGTAATCTAGAGTGATCACTCA
Source organism: Philonthus cognatus (assembly GCA_932526585.2). Lineage (NCBI taxonomy): Eukaryota > Metazoa > Arthropoda > Insecta > Coleoptera > Staphylinidae > Philonthus > Philonthus cognatus. The sequence continues at coordinate 173,214,421 of OW052241.1, forward strand.
ATTTGAAACTTCTAAGAACGAGTGTTGTCCACTCCCAGACTAAGCAAGAAGTAAAATTTCGAGTTTAGAAAAGCCCCGCGTAGAAAATTTGTCGAGGGTCGCGCAGCGACCCGAGACAAATTTTCACGGGGCTTTTCTAAACTCGAAATTTTACTTCATGCGCCACGCGTATAAAACACTGATTTAAAGTTAAAAATATACTATTAAGGTTGAAAATGTTATATAGTTAGGTAACCAAATATGCATTCACAAATATTTGAATTATTCGAAAATGTAAATATTTATATTAAAATATGAATAATTTAGTGATTTAAATATTCATATTAGAATAATTAACTATTTGAATTAATCGAATTCGAATCCCAGCCTTAATAGCAATGATTCGAATTATTTGGGAGGATTTAAATCCGTGTATGAGGATTCGAATCCTTTTATAATGATTCGAATCCTTTTATAATGATTCGAATCCTTTTACAAGGATTCGAATCATTTTATAAGGATTCGAATCATATACGTCTGGATTCGAATACGAATCCTTTTAAAAAAATGTAACGAATCCGGATCACGAATCCGTTTTCACTAAAGTATTCGAATACCTCTTTTGAATCCTCTAAAAGGAACCGAATCCGGCAATCGAATCCTGCCCAGCTCTGTTATATACAGGGTGTCTACGCTAAACCGTTCGTTAAAAATTTATGGGGTTGCCGTTGCACTAAAAATTGTAAAAAAAATCCTTGTCATATGGTTGAATGAGTTCTCCTCGTGTGAAATATTTTCAACTTTATATCACTTTCGGTTCCACCGCACCAAGCACCAAGTTTCTTATTTCAAATGGAACACCCTATATATTAGTAATTATTTGGGTTCCTCGTTTAAATTGCAACATATTTTATTCGAACATATGTGCACTTATCTCTTAAAGTTTTTAAGAAAAAAAAAATATTTCTAAAATTCTGACCTCTTAAAGGCATCTTGAAATCTGTCAGTAACTTTTCTTAAGAATAAGATAAAAATATGATTTATATTTCTACTTGTACCTAGAGAATGCCTCTATGAGTAAACTAATTGGAAACTGTCAATTTTCACAATAAATGTTCTTAAAATGTCAATATCTAAGTGCCCTCTTCAATATCTATTAATTCAATTTTTTCAAATAGAATGGTACGATTGGGGGGAAAATTTCCTACAAAAAAGTATTATAAAACTATACTCCTAAAGCAAGTAGTTTTCGAATTATTTCGAAAATTCGTTTTTCCTCGCATTTATGCAGGGAATTATACGCGCATAAGTCGCAATTGAATTTTAGTAGGCCATACTACTGGCCTACTAAAATTCAATTGCGACTTTTGTTTTGTCGCGATTGTATTGCAAAATGTCAAATAATAAAAAGAATTAGTACAAAGTTTTACAGAAATCAGCAAAATGAATAATGACACAAATCAACAAATTATCAATTTATTCTTTACACATGGCAACTGCCAATTGAACAAAATTTGATTCTAATCTTCTAAATCTTGTTTTATTCATCGGCGGCAAATGTGGATAAGTTTCGTTAAATATTCTACATGTTCGAGTACCAATTCTATAGCAGTTGCCATGTATAAAGAATAAATTGATAATTTTTTGATGGGGGTATTTATTCATTTCGTTGATTTCTGTATAACTTTGTACATATTGTATTTATTATTTGACATTCTGCATTACATAAGCGACAAAACAAAAGCATTACTACTTGCCTACTAAAATTCAGTTGCGACTTATGCGCGCATTATTCCCTGCATAAATGCGACGAAAAACGAATCTTCGAAATAATTCAAAAACCATTTGCTTTAGGAGTATAGTTGTTAATACTTTTTTGTAAGAAATCTTCCACCCAATCGTACTACGTGATAAAAATGGGTCATTCTATTTAAAAAAATTGAATTATGAGATATTGAAGAGGGCACTTCGATATTGACATTTTAAGAACACTTATTGTCAAAATTGACAGTTTCCAATTAATACACTCATAGAGGCATCCTTTAGGTACAAGTAGAGATATAAATCATATTTATATCTTACATTTAAGAGAAGTTACAGATAGATTTCAAGATGCCTTTTAGAGGTCAAAATTTTAGAAATATTTTTTTTGCTTGAAAACTATAAGAGATAAGTGTACATATGTTTGAATAAAATATGTTGCAATTTAAACGAGGAATCTAAAAAATTACTAATATATAGGGTGTTTCATTTAAAATAACAAATTTGGTGCTACTTCCGGTGGAACTGGAAGTGATATAAAGTTGAAAATATTTTACATGAGAAGAACTTATTCAACCGTATGACAAGGATTTTTTTCAAATTTTTAGTCCAACGGTAACCCCATAAACTTTTAACGAACGGTTTAGCGTAGACACCCTGTATACATATCCAAATTATATTGTGTAAATCTTCAGATATTCGTTGTTTTTCTAAAAGAGTTTAATTTAAAGCTTTAAACGAGTGTTTTTCACTCCTGGATTAAGCATGACGTAAAATTTCGAGTTTAGAAAAGTCTTAAAATTTGACCAAATTTTCAGGCTTTTCTAAACTCGAGATTTTATTTCATGCGCCACGCGTATAAGACGCTAATTTCAATTGAAGTTCACTTGTTAACAATATTTTGGTGTATTCAGAGTTTGGGGGTACTTGATACTTAGTAGAGACCTGCACGAATATGAATGGAATCGGCGATTACAGATACAAATACTCATCGTTGCGATGCAACGATGAGTATAAACATACTCGTAATCGTACTCATGACTACACGATTATAATCGTTAATTTATGCAGAATCGTATAAGTAATCGGTTATACAGGTACATTTTTCTCAATAATTTAAAACAGTTATTAAAATCTTTAGATACAAGATACATAAAAAAGTTTATATAAAAATATATTGTGTTTTCACTCAACATAGCAAAGCACATCAATTGCAAAAATAAATAATCTTAAAAGGTGTATGAGTTGCAATGTCTACGTTTAGTTCACACACAAAAATTGTTTTAAGTCATTTTTGGGAACATGTTCCTCTGCTCAGCGATGGTTAAAATTATGTTCTGTGCTAAAGTAAAATATATTAAGTGGCTAGGAATTTCCCGACATAGGCGACTCGGAAGGTGTTCGGAATTTATATAGCGTCAGTCTTCAAGATGTTGCCCCGTCAGAAATTGACGTGAAGGAAAACTACTACACCAATGTGTTTAGATCAAAGAGAGATAATTAATTATGTTATTGTTTTGAAAAATTGAAGATCAAGTTTAATAAAGTTCTGGCCGGCCAATGTAGTCGGAGTCCCAACACTTTGTCTGTAACTCGGACACTTAACAATCAATGATTCATCAGTAATTCATTTTATTATAGACTGTCATTAATAATATTCTTTTTTTAATAATTCTAATAAATTTATCAAAAACATATCGAAAATTGGCACTTTGGATATCGGATTTAGTTAATTACTATAGCGATTATTTTTTACTTGTACAAAAAATAACGTGAATTTAACACATAAATATTCATTACATCTCATATACACGATTTACTTACAATAAAAATAAAACATGTAAAGATGATTAGTCATGAAATGGCCTTGAAGCACGCTAAAGTCCCCAACAAACGGCCGAAGTTCTACAGAGATAATTAACGAATCAAACGCAATAGTTTATTTTCTGTAGTATCTTATTATACTATACTACGTTATGGTCTTTTAGAGTAATTATATTTGTTCTAATTTTTGAAATCAAAAGGAAATGATGTGACAAAGACCATCAGTTTTAAACATTTTCGTTTCAAGATTAACCAAAATTTCAACAGGCGACTAATCCAAAGCTTTAAATCCCTCCCTATTTACAATATCAAAAGAACGTTGATCACGAGCCACAAATTTTACACAATTGTTCATTATTTCTTGCCTACGCGTGTGGCTGTTCAACTATCATCCTCATGGTTGTATTTATTTTTGGAACAAGCGTGCTTCTTAAAATTTGAAGGACTGCACCTTTTTCCGAATTGAAATATCTTCTCACATACCACACATATTACGAATAGTGCGATTTCTTTCGTTGCACTGTTGACATCTTTTTAAAAACAAGCTAGACCGCACTTGTACACGACTCTTGCAAACATTGTAATTATTTTCAGAAATATAAATTTGTAATTGATATTGTTTACCAACAAAGAATAAAATATATCGATCACCACTTATATGACACAATGTATTACAAATGTCAAACGATAGTGAGAGTTTAAATCAAATTATTATTTTTGATTAATAATCGGTACAGCCTGACAGATCTGACATGATTATGTTTGAATTGTAATCGCCGATTACTAATCGTTACAGGTCTATGATGCGACGATGCCGACGATGCCGTTCCACGAGTATGTAATCGTATCGCGTAGCAACGTAATCGGCGATTATTAACAGGATATAGTTTTACGTACTTGTGCAGGACTCTAATACTTAGGTACTAGGGTACTGCCCCCCAAGATTATACATTACTTTTTGTAAAATCGTGTTATTCTTGTTACTAATATATATTTGTATAGTCTGACCTATTTAAACCCAGAAATAAATATTGCAATAAGATTACTAGAGAAACATTCCTATAACGTTCACTTAATTGCTGTACATCGGGTTGTATACAATACGAATTCTATGCATTCATCGTATAGAACTTAACATGCATATATTTGTATGTTGGATTGCATACAAATGAGAGTAATCGCTCGTGTTGCATAGGCGTTGCTTTGTCAACGGTGCAGCAACATTTTTCTTTGAACGTTAGCATGCAATGTTCCTGTAGGCGGACATTCAGCGTTTATGCAACATTTTTTCAACATTCATGCAACTTAAAACGCAACGTTTTGTGTTACTAGCTAAAATTGATGCAACGTTTCATGCAACGTTTCTTTGCTCAGTGGGATATTCCAAGGAGAATGCTTTATTGTGGGAATATTGTGAATTTGGAAAAATGACATTGACATCTTCATTTTTTTAACGTTAGTTTTCAATTCATATCAAGTTATTAAAATCTGAATCGTCATCTTGGTGGAAATAAATAAATTGATTTGAATACATCTCAACAAAATACAGTGCTTTTCTCCTTCTAAGTATGCACATCCCGAAGTATGCGCTGTAATATTGCAGGCATTTATTGTTTTATATGCTTTTAATTTGAAATTTCTCACTTATGAAAATAAGTTTTGTGAAAATTTATTAGATAATTATATTATGACCAAACCAATTTTCAGGCTTTTCTAAACTCGAAATTTTACTTCATGCGCCACGCTTATTAAACACTGAAAGCACTGAAATATTATGAACGAGTAAATTTCGCTTGAAATCAGTGTCTTATACGCGTGGCGCATGAAGTATAATTTCGAGTTTAGAAAAGCCCAGAAAATTTGTCTCGGGTCGCTGCGCGACCCTCGACAAATTTTCACGGGGCTTTTCTAAACTCGAAATTTTACTTCATGCTTAGTCTGGGAGTGGAAAACACTCGTTTTAAGCTAAAAATTGAACTCTTTAATGAAGAGTTAATGAAGTTGGTGAAACTAAACCAGGGTTGTTGAAAAAACGTTTTTTTCATTTTAATTAAATGAAACAGTTTTTTTTCAAGAAAACGTGTTTTTTTACCAGGGTTGTTAAAAAACTTTTTTTTTATTTTAATTAAAACAAACAGTTTTTTTTAAAGAAAACGTGTTTTTTTCATTGTACGACGTTTAAAAAATTAACGATTAAAAACATGTTTAAAAAATGTTTAAAACACGTTTAAAACATGTTTAAAACACGTTTAAAACATGTTTAAAACACGTTTAAAACATGTTTAACACATGTTAAAACGTGTTTAAAACAGAATATAAGGGCATTTTTCTTTTGAGTATACATATCCCGATAATTACACCTTTTTTTAAATTTGCGGGAATTCGTTGTTTCAAAGCGGTTAATTTGGAGCTTTGATTAGATTAAAGCAAGACCACTTTATAATTGAAACAATTAAAAACTACCGAGATTCGTTGCTTATTTAAAAGATTTTAATTTGAATCTTTGAACGAGGGTTTTCCACTCCCAGACTAAGCATGAAGTAAAATTTCGAGTTTAGAAAAGCCTAAGAATTTGGATTGGCCGCGTAGCGAAGCGGAGCGGCCAATCCAAATTAGGCTTTTCTAAACTCGAAATTGTACTTCATGCGCCACGCTTAAAAACACTAATTTACACTGAAGTTCAAAAACACACACATACAACAACAATTATGGGCAACCTAATATATGTTGGAGTTATTGGGTTGCTTATAATCACTATTTTAAACAATTTGTTCAGCGCAGAATTTGACTTACGTTTTATTCACATCTACATATTAGATTGCTAAAGCCGTGTGTTTTAAACTTTATGATATTTCACTGTTTTATACGCGTGGCGCATGAAGTAAAATTTCGAGTTTAGAAAAGCCTAATTTGGATTGGCCGCTCCGCTTCGCTACGCGGCCAATCCAAATTTTCAGGCTTTTCTAAACTCGAAATTTTACTTCATGCTTAGTCTGGGAGTGGAAAACCCTCGTTTAAAGATTCAAATTAAAATTTAAAAAAAAGCAATGAATGTCGTAAAATACCCTGAGTAATTTCAATTATAAAGTGGTCTTGCTATAGTGTAATCGAATTTTTAAGGTAAATCGCAAATCAATCATTAATAATTTACACAGTTTTCCAGATATTTTATTAAAATTTTGTGTGAGTGTCAAAACAGTATTGCTCTTTTAAAATATGTCAAAATATAAAAATACCCCACCCATAGTTTTTGAGCAATTAACATTTTAAAGAGGCGTAACTGGGATTTTTCTGAAATTTCGGGGTAATTAGGAAATTAAACATTGATAACCTGAACAATTTTAGAGATATTTTCATGAAATTTTGTGTGTAAATCGAGAAAATCCAACTCTTTTAAAATATGTCAAAATATAAAAATACACCATCCATGGTTTTTGAGTAATCAGCATTTTAAAGTGGTGGAAGTGTGATTTTGCTGAAATTTCGGGGTAATTAGGAAATTAAACATTGATAACCTAAAACATTTTAGAGATATTTTCATGAAATTTTGTGTGTGAATTGAGAAAATCCTACTCTTTTAAAATATGTCAAAATATAAAAATACCCCATCGATAGTTTTTGAGTAATTAGCATTTTAATGTGGTGTAACTGTGATTTTTCTGAAATTTCGGGGTAATTAGGAAATTAAACATTAATAACCTGAAAAATTTTAGAGATATTTGCATGAAATTCTGTGTGGAAATCAAGAAAATCCAACCCTTTTAAAATATGTCAAAATAAAAAAATACCCCATCCATGGTTTTTGAGTAATTAGCATTTTAAAGTGGTGTAAGTGTGATTTTTCTGAAATTTCGGGGTAATTAGGAAAATGTGACCTAAAACACCATTACTTCTCATTTCATTTTGAATAAGCACTTGCATGTATTCAATTTAATTCTCATTAAATGCATTGTATGATTTTCGTGATATTCTAATGAAATATAATGACCTAAAACACCATTACTTCTCATTTCATTTTGAATAAGCACTTGCATGTATTCAATTTAATTCTCATTAAATGCATTGTATGATTTTCGTGATATTCTAATGAAATATAATGACTTGATAAATAGACTTGTAACGATCTAATAGACTTTTAATCATCAAGGGAATCAATGCGAACTAATTTAGGGCAGACATATATGCATTCATTATCCATCAACACAGGAAATTATTAAATTATGTATTCGAGTTTGCAGTAATTTCCCTCACTCGATATAGTTATTATTAATTGGGTTCTTGCTGTAGAGCAGCGCTGCTGCTGGCTGGCTTAAGCAGAAAGGCAGGATGTTCAAATTGTAATTTTCAAGTCGATCCTGAAAATTTATCGCCGTTTTCACCGCCCTTTCCTTCTTCTTCGCGCGCGATTTATGTCTTGTATACAAACATGCATGTGTACACTAGGTCTAAATACATTTCTCGAGAAAACCACTACTAGTGGGTATTTGTTTCATCTGTAAAACGTTAGACCTGTTTATAATAAGCTATGTAAATGAAAATCTTACAACCTTTGGCAATTTTCATAACTTCACTGCTTTTACTTTGCTTTTAGTTTAAATAAAACACTAATTACTTTCAAACACTTTATTGTACTCGCGACAATAGTTTCGCCGCACTGTGGCTTCTTCAGGCGAAGAATAATATTATTCTTCGCCTGAAAAAGCCACAGTGTCGCGGAACAATTGTCGCGGGTACCATAAAGTGTTTGTAGGTAATAAGTGTTTTATTAAAACTAAAATCAAAGTGAAAAGGAACTTTAAATTATAAACTGCCTCAACAATTAAGTTATGCACTGCTTTTCCTCTAAATCAAAATCATAAAAAGTCATCGAAAAATTAACGATTAAATTCTAAAAATGTACAAATATCATAAAATCATGATACATATCAGGACATTTACAGAGAAATACAAGAAATAATATAAAATGTAAGTAAATTTGCTAATTATTATTTACCGAATATTCAAAACGTAAAAAAAAAACTCGAAATAAAATGCTTACAAATAATTTTATTTTAATTTTAATAATTTATTTACATTCCACAAATACATACAAAATAATACTTGTACATGTAAATCGTCACAAAGGTATATATATAAATTTTAGATAGATAAATTTAATGTGAAATATCGATAAAATAAATAAATAAATAATAACATGGAAAGTTCACGTAATTAAAATTTATAATTATAAAATTCTGACATAGAGTATGGCTCAAGATCACATAAGAGTTCATATATTTTTCTTTTGGCTTTGTTGTAATCATTTATTACTTTAATTGACAATGGAAGATGGTTAAACATTTTAAGGGATGAGTAAAAACAACCTTGCTTAAATTTATTGAGTGAATGATGTGGTAAGTTGTATACTTGACCGTATCTGCTAGGGTATCTAGTTGAGTAAAACACGTCCCCGAATAGCGACCTGTTTTTTAAAAAGAATTTCAAACACTCGTAAATGTAGAGACCATAAAAGGACAATATCTTTTGATTTTTAAACAAACCTCTACAGCTTGCATTTATTTTTTGTTTAAGTAATATTCTTGTTGCCTTTTTTTGCAGTGTAAACACTTTCCCTGCAGAAGTACTGCCACCCCAAAATATCAGACCATATCTTAATTGGGATTCAATGTTTGAAGAGTAAAATAGTTTAGCAATGCGATGGTTTGTGTTTTTGATTAATACCCTAAGTCCATAACACGCTCCGCTTAGTTTATTACAGATATAGTCAATATGATGATTATATTTTAAGGTGTTATCTAATATAATTCCAAGACATTGACACTATTTGTAATTGGATATAATTTATTATTTATAGTGATGTGTGGGGGCGTGTTTATGGCTTCAGTTGTCTTAAATAATACAATATTGGTTTTAGACTCATTTAGTATTAGATCGTTTGTTTTAAACCATATTTCTAGGTTGTTAATACAGTCGTTGCTCAAATGTTCGATGTCAGAAATAGACATGTGTATAAATAAATCATATTGCATGTCTGGACAATCTACTTTGATAATATTACTAAATGATTCCTTTGATATTTTTTCTAAAAAAATAGAGATATTTTGTTCCGAAAAATGTCTAATGTTGATGACAGTTTTTTTAATTTCAATACTGTTTTTATACGTGAGTAACTGCCCAGTATGAACTGATATTGGGGTTTGCAGCACCTCTGATGTTACGTTTGATGTTTCATTAGTGATGATGTTATCAATGCAAGATTTAGTAGTTTTGGAAATACGAGTGGGTTCCTTTATAAGGTAGCATAAGTTAAATGATTTCAACAAATATAACAAATTATTTAATGTATTTGAAGGTTTTAAAAAGTCTATGTTTAAGTCACCGGTTATGAAAAAAGTTTTATTTGTGGATGAGAGACAAAGAAGTAACTTTTCGAAATAATCCAGAAATAAATCAATATTACCAGATGGGGGTCTGTATGCACAAATTATGAGAACGGTTTTTGTATTTAGGTTAAGAGCAACACTCGCACACTCAAATTGTCGCATTTCCGTAAACGCACTCACATCAAAAACCGAATACTCTATCGATGATTCGATGTAAATAGCCACTCCTCCATGTTCCTTTTCTTTCCTGCAACATGTAGATCCCAGCTTGAAGTTTGGTATGTTGACCATCTTTATCTGATCGTTTGTGAGCCAATGTTCTGATAGACATAGAATGTTGCATTCATATTCTTCTGTTAATGCTGTTAATTGGTTTATCGATGTAGTAAGGCATTGGACGTTCTGGTGAAGTAGTAGTAAATTCCTTGGATTTCCTATTATATGTTTGGTTTGGATTGACGTGGGTTTTGAAAATTTGAGCGTTTTGTTTTAAAAAAGAATCGGTTTATAATTATGTTCTTAGGCCAGAAATTTTCGTTAATTATATCCACTTCACACTCGATCGGAATGCCAATTTTAAAAGATGAATATGATGGGTATTCATTTTTAGGTGTTAACTTTTCGATGTGGAACGAGGGTTTTAATATATTCGCATGTTACATCATTGTGAAATCTGGAGACGAAGAGCCATTTTTTTGGTTTAATTTCAGCTACTTTGAGATTTGTGTCTGAATTTTTGCCAGTAATTTTATAAGCGTTTGATTTACCGCCCCGTTTTCGGCGAATTTCTAACCATTCGTTGTTATTTTCTGTATTGTGTTTATTTATATTGTCAAGTTCACTGACCGCATTGGAATTTGTTTGGGATTTAATATCGCTGGTTGTCGCCGATGACCTGGCGTTATCGCTTTTCGGGGTTCGATTGTTTTTGTTTTTGTTAACTTGCTCATTTGCCTTTGTAAATGGTTTAGTAGATCCATCTTTTGGCGGAGCCGTGTTTTTAATTGGTGGATATGTTGCTTTATCAATTACACTGGTTTGGTTTGTGTCTCTGCTTAATTTTAGGTTATTTAATTCCTTATTTAAATTCATAATTTTTGCATCTTGCACGCATATCACCTAATTTTGATGACTTACGTGATCTATTAATGAAGCCACTTGCTTTTTAAGGGCGATTAGAAGATTTAAGGAACACATCTGCAAACCGCTTTTTTCGCACTTTGCGCACGCGGTTATACCGAACTTATCCTCCGATTTTGTACATATATGATGATATTCGATATCACAGATGTTGCACGTGAAGAAGTCGTCCACTATTTGTTTATTACATACGGGACACACTTTATTTTCACTTGAAACTAAGTTTATATCACTGACTGACTGGGACCGGTTGTTCTCGCGACCCGCCATTAGTACGAATAGGGTATAAAAACAACATAATCAATCAATTTAATATAACAGCTTTTCTAAGTGTTTTATTGTTAGGTCAAACTTAGGCAGTATATTTTGAACTCCACTTTAAATCAGCGTCTTATACGCGTGGCGCATGAAGTAAAATTTCGAGTTTAGAAAAGCCTGAAAATTTGGTTTGGTCGCTCCGCGCTTCGCGCTACGCAACCAAACCAAATTTTCAGGCTTTTCTAAACTCGAAATTTTACTTCATGCTTAACCAAGGACTGGAGACACTCGTTAGAAGCTTAAAATTGATTCCTTTTACAAAATCAACGAATGCCTGAACATTTACAGTGCATACATCGGGATATGTATAACTTAAAGGAAAAATTATTGAATATAATATTATCTGCCCATTTATATGTTCTAATTTTGTAAAAGTTCTAAATATAAGGATTTTTTTTTTAGGTATACATGTTACTATTTATCAATGTGAATTATTAGATATACGTGATCGAATTAAAAACTTTTCATTTTGAAAACTCCAACGATTGTTTTCCACTCCCAGACTAAGCATGAAGTAAAATTTCGAGTTTAGAAAAGCACCGTGAAAATTTGTCGAGGGTCGCGCAGCGACCCGAGACCAATTTTCTGGGCTTTTCTAAGCTCGAAATTTTACTTCATGCGCCACGCGTATAAAACACTGATTTAAAGTGAAGTTCAAAATATACTACGACTAAATTCTGATCACATGTTAACTAATTTTACAAATGTTTATATGGAATATGTGAAAGTATACTTAAAAGCAAAAGCAAAAAAATTATGTGTTGTAAAGTTGCAAGTTGTAGCGTTCTCTTTTTGTAAAATCTCTGCATCGTAACAATTTAATTGACAAATTATGATTTATTTGTTACGTTAATAATCATTTATTAACATCTCAAAATTTGATGCTTAAAATACCCTACTGTTAAAGCAGAATTGCAACTGTTCGCAGAAAATACACCTTAAGTTTAGTCATATTAACCCATTAAACGCCATTGGTGCATATCCGCAACATTATTAATTTTATGTTAATTAAATTACTAAATGAATTAATTTCATGTATTATATTATTTGATTTGACTTGAAAATGTATGAAGAAAAACATAAATATTTATTTAAATATCTCAATTATCTCAATTATTACTCATTAAAAAAAATGTTTTCAGTGTATTTCTAACGTTACAATATTTCAGTGTTTTATACGCGTGGCGCATGAAGTAAAATTTCGAGTTTAGAAAAGCCCCGTGAAAATTTGTCTCGGGTCGCTGCGCGACCCTCGACAAATTTTCTACGCGGGGCTTTTATAAACTCGAAATTTTACTTCATGCTTAGTCTGGGAGTGGAAATACTCGTTCTAAACTTTATATTGTACATTTTTATACAAAATCGACGAATGCCTTGCATTTACACCGTATACAATATGTATATTTAAATGAAACATTCACAGTATGTAATACAACAAGTCTTTCGTAAAAATCATTAAAAGAAGTGTAAATAGAATTTCACCTAAAATTAATTTTTAGAGTTAACTCTATAATTGCTCGGCCGTTAATGGGTTAAAAAAATGGTGATGTGTCCATCATAGTACTTTCCCCCGTAAATTGCGTATTAAATCACTTTTAAAATATTTGTAGCATTATTATTTTCAAAATGTCTTCAACTTTTTGATAACTACAACTTTTATTTGAAACATTTTTCAATTGGATCAACACATACTGACACAAACCAATGACTAGATAAAAAACACTATTTATTGAATATCTCAAAAACTAAGAGTGCAATGACAAAAAGTGAAGATACAAAAAATCTTTAATATTTTATTACCTACAACTTTTATTTAAAACATTTTCCAATTGTATCAACACACACACTGACACAAATCAATGACTAGATAAAAAACACTATTTATTAAATATCTCAAAAACTAAGAGTGCTATGACAAAAAGTGAATCTACAAAATATCTTTAGTTTTTTATTTCCTACAACTTTTATTTGAAACATTTTTCAATTGTATCGACACATACACTGTCCCACATCAATAACTAGATAAAACACACAACTTTTGAAATATCTCAAAAACTAAGAGTGCTATGACAAAAAGTAAGTGAACAATACATCTTCATTTTGTTATTATCTACAACTTTTATTTGAAAGAATTTTTTGTTTGATGAACATTTATTGAAAAAATCTGAAAAAACTGAAAAACGCTAAGAGTAAAGTACCACTTGTGGTTTTCCGATTTTCACCAAAAGCTTTTCAGTTTTTCCGATTGTAACAAAAAGCTTAAGTTTCAAGTTTCATCTCGATATCTTTAGCGGTTTTTGCGGTACAGCGCACACAGACACACAGACAGACAGACAGACATTTTTCAAAAATGGTCTTATTCGACTCAGGGGACCTCAAAACGGATATTTCCGCTAAAATTTTTGATTCGAAAATTTTCACGAAAACAATACTTTCCCTTTGTACACTGGCGAAAGAAATTAACGCATCACATTAATTTTTTTAATTTAAAAATAAAGTTTTGATGTTTAAAAACAAAAAAATAACAACAAAACCAACTGAACTATAATAATGATTTTCAACATATTTTCTTTCATTAATGACTAAAATAATGTCATAAATAAAAAGAGGAAAAAAGTTAACGTGATTATAAGACTTAATATCTAGTGTTTCCTCCTCTTGCTCGAATAACTGCCTGACAGCGACGGCTCATACTGTTAATTAATGATCCAATTTCATCCTGGTTAATATCTTCCCAAATTTCCTGCAATCTTTGTCCAAGCTCTTGTTGATTGCTTGGACGCCGAGGAAGTGCTCTAAGGCGTCTGCCCATTGCGTCCCATAGGTGTTCGATCGGATTAAGATCGGGTCTCCTGGCTGGCATTGTGTTGATACCCACTAGGTCAAGATACTGTTGTACAATTCGGGCACTATGTGGTTTTGCATTGTCATGCATAAACAGGAAATCGTTTCCTCCAAAGGGAGCAAAAGGCGTTACGGATGGTTCTAAAATGTTTGCAATATAAGACGCTGCCGTGATGCTTCCTCTTGGTATGACCACCAACTCCGTACGAGCCTCTAAAGTGATACCACCCCACACCATAACAGAGCCTCCACCAAACATAACAGTCGGAACAATGTTGCACTGCGCATAAAGTTCACCTGGCCGTCTGTACACATGCATTCGTCTGTCACTGCCGTAAAGACAAAATCTGGACTCGTCGCTAAACATAACATTAGCCCAATCGGCCTGTAACCAGTTTACATGTTCTTGCGCAAATGTTAACCTGGCTCTGCGATGGTCTGCGGTTAATTGTGGTCCTTTTGCCGCTGTTTTCGGAGTTAAATTAAAACCACATAACCTTTTTCTGATGGTAACGGAACTTACATGAACATTGTGGATCTCTGCGAGCATATTTTGTAGCCTAGGAGCCGTAATAAACCGTTCGCGTGACGTCTGCATCATTAAAAAACGGTCTTGAACAGCAGTTGTGGCCCTTTTTCTCCCTTGTCCTGGCCTTTTTGAGTATGCCTGAGTTTCCCGATGTCTCTTCAAGACACGGGATACGGTCGATTGATTAACACCAAGACGCTGACTGATGTAACGCTGACTCCTACCTTCTTCTGCAAGTGTAACCACAATCACAGCTTCTTCACTGCTTAAATTAAGATTCGGACGTCTATCCATATTCATTCTTCACTATTTAGCACTTAATTTTAACAATTACTTGAAAACAAACTCAAAAATAAATTTTATATGAACCTTTTTTACAGTCAGAATAATGAAAAGTGCTTCATTTTATTTCTTGACAGAAAACCATGAGAACAAAAGACAAAACACAACATGTAAAACAGCATGCTTGATAAGATTTCTTATTGTAAAAATATGTTTGTGTTCAAAGAAAACTCGATCCCAAGATATCAAAAAAATCACAAATGATGCGTTAATTTCTTTCGCCAGTGTATTACATACGGGGGAAAGTAAAAACAGAATTTAGGTACATTTTGAGGCTTGTTTTATTTAAACATACTGTACGTAACAAGGGAGATCCGACGTTTGTGGGAGGTGTTTGCGGTTGTTTTGAAAATCTGTTAATCTCTCAAGGAAGATGTCGAGGGTGGATGTTAAGGGGGAGAGAGCTTATTGAAATATAGCTGTATGTTTTATCGGCGGTGGCGTAAGAGCTAAGACTAGTTTTAATTAAATTTCAGCTTCTCTGGAAGAACATGCGATATTTTGTTGGCAATTAACTCGTACCGGGTAATATATAATTCTCTTTTGTTAACGAGAGGAATTTCGGTTACGAGAATTATGTTTTATTTAAAATATGTTCGTAGAGCAGATTTTAAAATCAGGCTTTGTAAATTTCTTTCAGGATAATATTAAAATTGTTTTACCAGAGAATAAATTAACTTCCGATAGATACATAATACAGAGTGATTTATACTAGGAGGCGAAAAATGAATATTTGTGTTCGAGATTTGATTCTAAGCAATAAATGTCAAATAACTTATTTTTCGATCGACCTTTGTTTTAGAAATAACGAGGCATGAAGTTTTCGAAACGTATTTAACCCATTAACGGCCGAGCAATTATAGCGTTGACTCTTAAAGTTGATTTTAGGTAAAATTCTACACTTATTTTTATGATTTCCACGAATGACTTATTGAATTATATACTGTGCATTTTTCATTTAAATATACATTATGTATACGCTGTAAATGTAAGGCTTTTGTCGATTTTGTATAAAAACGTGCAATATAAAGTTTAGAACGTGCATTTCCACTCCCAGGCTAAGCATGAAGTAAAATTTCGAGTTTAGAAAAGCCCCGCGTAGAAAATTTGTCTCGGGTCGCGCAGCGACCCGAGACAAATTTTCACGGGGCTTTTCTAAACTCGAAATTTTACATCATGCGCCACGCGTATAAAACACTGGAATATTGTGAAGTTAAAAATACACTAAAAACATTTTATTTAAAGGAGTAATAATCAAGATATTTAAATAACAAAATATTAACGTTTTTCTTCACACATTTTCAAGTCAAATCAAATAATATAATATATATAACTAATTTATATAATTTATATATATAATTAAGTTATTTAGTAATTTAACTAACACAAAATTGCGTATATGCATCAATGGCACATAATGGGTTAATGTTTGTCCATAAAATAAATATTAGGTTATGACAATTGCAACAAAAGACTTATTTATTAGACAGTTGTCACATACTTTGGGTATTGCTATTAATTTTTAGTGTAAAAAAAGTTACAAATTTTGTTAACAATGCAGTTTATCAATGATAATTCCATTCCAACCTAAAATCATGCATATTTGCTAACAAACAAAATCGCAGAAGTAAAAATGCAAGTGGATATTTTAAAATTATCTTATTTACGTTCTCCATGCCAACGACTGTACGATCGCGCTGAATTAGTGACGTTAAGTTCAATCCGTCAAATCACTACGTAATGCATAATTGTCACACAAATCGTTTCGGAACAATTTCCAAGGAGGAAATTATAAGTAATGTGGTGTCGCTAAATACCAAAAAAAGTAAATCGTCAATTTGGACCCAATTTGAACATTTTTGCAAGGAACAAAATTTTGACATAACTACGCCACAGAAAATTGACGACATCGCCAATATTTTGACGAGCTGGAGTTTCAACATGAAAAAAAGGAATGGAGAGGACTACAAGGAGTATGTGGTAAAAACAATGTTCAACACGGTAGCAAAATTACTTCAGCAATTATATTTTGAAAAATTTAAAGTAACTTTTGACCCATTTTCGCACATTGAATTTAAAAAAGCACGTGATGCTCGTGATTCAAAGCGCAAGCAATTGCAAGCTGTTATTGATAAAAGAAAAGAGAGTTCGGTGGCTCTGACTAAGCTAGAGATTAATAAAATGGCATTATTATGGGACGAAAACACACCAATTGGACTCCAAAAGAAATTTTTTCATATAGTTTCCTACGAATTAGCGTGGAGAGGCGGGGAAGCAGCAACATGTAAAATTACTTTCTTCAAGGAAGAAAAGCTCAATAACAATGTACAAACAGGACGAATAGAATACAACCCTATTTTTTCAAAGACATCTCAGGGAGGCTCAAAAAAATGCAGTGATAGTAAATGGATCATTGAAAATAAAGAAAATAAAGATTTATGCCCTGTCAGATTGTTCAACAAAATCTTAAGTAAGAGAACCCCAAACATAAAGAGTGAGAGATTATTTTTGACGCCTAATCTAGTTTGGGACCGAGATCATTCGAGACCATGATTTAAAAATATGCCCATAGGTGTTAATGAAATAATGAAGTGGACAAAAATATCGGCGGATAAAATTGGACTTAACATAAAAGAAAAGAAAATTACAAATCATTCACATCGCTCTAATGCTGTGTCTAATTTATGTAAAGCAGGAGTTAGCGAACAAGAACTAATTAAAATAACAGGACACAGCACGGCCACTTCAATAAAACCATATCTGCAACTAGATCAAGAGCATCATTCAAATATCATCCAAAACTTGCGGACAGAAACTCCCTCCTTAGCTATGCAGTCAACTTCATCAGCTACGAGTTCCTCAACGGGGCAAAATGTTTTCAATAATTGTGTTTTTCATAATTGTTCATTTCCCTTAAACAAATAATTATATTAATAGTTCCTAATAATATATAATTTCAATGTCATTTTTGTAAGAAATATGTTATAAAACGATTCGCGAGCGAGACTTCGTAGAGGTCAGACGTGCGAGAGTTCTTATAAAGTGAAAAAATCAAGCCATCAATTATCTGGACCCAGAGCCTAGACAGGATGGACGGAGATGTCGTGGATGACGCCGACATGGACACCTCAGAGTTGCGGGACTTTCAAGAGGTTACATCAAAGAAACGTGGCCGTCCGCCGAAATACCACACCGCAAAAAGAGCAGGTAACATGCCAAAAACCAGAAACAAACTGTTGCAATCAGTTTTAAAACAAATGACTACACAACACAGCCAACCAGCACAAAAACAAAACTCTACATACACCACACACGCATCACAATCAGAAATTAGACTTACACAATCCACCCAATCACAGCCATCAACTAGTACAACACCTCCGACACAAATACAACAAACATCATTTGTGCCTAACAAAAAACACAACCACGAACAATACAGCAACACTTTTACATTTACAACTGTCAATGACCTCACTCGCTACCAATTTGCCCTGTTATGGAATGAACGCAATTTTGACAGCAATGCGTTAATAATAAAGACACAGTTTGGTTTTTTATTGAAATCGAACGAAAGAAAAATCAACCTGGAAAAAGCAATTAAATCATTGCAAGCGGAGCGCATTATCCATGAATTTCGTTCGCTCCACTCTGCCGCCCCTCCATACGCTCACACTAGCACGGACGCAGCAACTCAGCGCAGCGCGCCGGCGCCCTCCTATTGTTGTATTATCAGAGGAGTGGAGCCGGAGATCGCGAACCAGACCATCAGTGAGCGGCTGAACGCTCAAGGAATTACGCACCGTTACTGTCGCCGCATCATCGCCAAGAAGGATGATTATGCCACGCGTATGATAAGAGTAATCACCCCCTCACTAGAATCATTTACAAAACTTCTTCATAACCACTTCAGATTTATGTGTAAGATCTATACAGTCATTGAAAGTAAACCACCGACGCCACTACCTGTACCATGCAGCAGATGCAACAAGTACGACCACATCACCAGCAACTGCACCGAAAATATAACCTGTGCTAAATGTGCAGGACAACACCCCACATCTACGTGCAGCACTGAATTGCCGATTAAATGCAAGGCTTGCGGAGAAACAGACCACGGGGCATGGTCAACGAAATGCGCCAAGAGACCGCCTCAACCGATTGAGGGAATCCCCAATATTAAAATTATGAATCAAAACAAAAAATCTTCCCAAATTGACAAGGACTTGACAAAAAACTCACGAATTCACGCCCCCATCACTGTTCATGATTACATTATCGACATCTACACGACAAAGATTAATGAACCAACGGTGACTGATAGAGACGCACTTATCAAAAAACTGAAAGCTCGTTTCATCGATTCATTTAATGTAGACACCCATGTTAATTTTTCAGGCAACAAAATGTTCGTCGTCATGTTTGACCTTGAATCCCCAAATGTCATCCCTCCTGTAGCCCCCCTATCCGGCATCCAGACCAGACTCTCACACCTAAGCAGCAACAATGGCGGTGTATAATTTTATATACGGCAATATCAACTCCCTTTCCTTAAAATCCCATCTAGTTTCCAATTACCTTACCAACAATCCCATCGATGTCATTATGATGGTTGAAACAAAAACAAAAAACTCTTTTTCATTTAATAATTGGTCCTACATCCAAATTCCTTCCTCGACTCCCCAAAAAAACCAACGAGGTGGCTCATTGGTGGCAGCCAGATCAGAAATAAAATTATTGAAATCAAATCCGCCTAAAATAAACAATATTATGAACGAATGTCTGCACTGCACCATTAAGCTGCCTCAATTCTTACTCCACATTTTCCTTGTATACATCCACAACTCCTCTTCCATTGAAGATACAATCCTCACAAAGGCTTCCCTTTATGATCATGTTGTCGTAATCGGTGATTTTAACATTAATAAAACAAAATCAAAGCAACTCGCCTCCTTTATAGCAAACTCCAACTTTGTGCGTATCCATACCAGTCCCACATTCATTATGTCAAACAACCAATCCACCACTCCCGATATCCTTCTTTGTACAAGCAACATCGAACACCTTATAGATAATGTCACCCTAGTCCCTGATTTATGTTCAGACCACTTATCTATCCAATTTTCCCCTAATGTTTGCTCTCCTCTTCCATCCGTTCCCAAGACAATTTTAAACTTCAAATACTGTGACACTACAAACGTGACCGACGAAATGACAAAATTTATCTCCGAAAATGAATCTATTAACCCGAACACGATTTCCCTTTTCCTAGAAACCCTATCTCAATCTATCAAACATAACACACCAACTATAACAAAAAAACCCTACAAATATCCTCTTCCCAAATATATCCTCCACTTAATTAAATACAAACGACAGTTATATAGAGACTTTAGACAAACTGACGACATGACACTCAAACAAAAATTCAACAGACTAAATAAAGACATACATACGATGATTACACAGTACAAAAGTGATCTCTGGATAAAATCGTGCGAACAAATAAACGACCTACATGGTAAACACTACTGGCAGGAGATTAAAAAACTCAGCAAATACCGGAAAACCGATTTTATCCAAAAAATCACAGACCCAATGACAAAATATACGGTGACGGACGATATCGACATTACTAACATCTTTGCGACTTATTTCAAACACACGTACACAATGACTGACCACACAGACTATGACAATGAATTCCTCGACAGTGTAAACTCCTGGTATGCGTCTTTTAAAATCACCCAAACACCTCTTCCCCCAAATGATGCTATAAAGGAGGAAGAATATTTTGAAAACCTCAAAAAGGGCAAAAACACGGCACCCGGTTATGACAACATTCCTAGAATTATCCTCAAATCTCTTCCAACAAACATCCACACCTATATCCTAAAAATATTTAACCATATATACTCTACCCAAGTGTTACCGCCAGAGTGGAAGCGGGGTATAATTACCTGTATACCCAAACCCGGAAATGACCCACTAGATCCTAGCAATTATCGCCCCATCACCCTTCTCCCAGTCCTCGGAAAATTATTCGAATCCATAATCAAAAACAAACTTATGTCCTGCATAGCGGACCTTATCCCTCCCTACCAGTTCGGATTCCTCGAATACCGCTCCACAACTCTACCTTTATCCATCCTCACGTCCAACTGTCAAACGGCAAGCCTTGAAGGTCGTAAATCTGCCATAATATTCCTAGACATTCAAAAAGCGTTTGATTCAGTTTGGCACCAGGGCTTGCTGTTTAAGTGCAGCTCCCTTAATATACCTCCACGCCTAATCAACCTCTTAGACAGTTTCCTGCACAACAGATCCCTTCAAGTTAAAATACGCCACACCTTTTCCAGCGCCTTTACTCCTGAGCAAGGCCTCTCACAAGGATCCCCGCTATCACCATTTCTATACAACCTTCTCGTCCATGATATGTACAACCCCGATCCTAACTATTTTGATAAATCTGCCTACCCTCTCCTATACGCCGATGATACTGCGTTAATCGCACATGCTCCCACACTCCCAAAAGCCCTCAGCACTCTACAGGGCCTTATCGACACCATTCAAACATGGTTTGCGAAATGGCGAATTTCCATAAACCCCAATAAAACCCAGCTTCTAATCCCGAGCAAACCGAGCAAACCAATCCCCATTCTCAATTTCTCTAAACAATCAAGTTATCCGCCCTTCAACCACTTGCAAATATTTAGGTATCCTTTTTGACCCCAACCTTACTTTTAAAGCTCACTCCACAATCCTCAAAACAAAAATCAAGAATCGGGCGGCTCATTTTAAAGGTCTGACCTTCAAACAACAAGAAATTACCACGAAAACAGCCGTTCATATATATAAAATGATATGCCGCCCCTTACTTGACTATGCTGCTATCCTCTTCCACAATCCCCATCCTACTACACTCAAAAATTTACAAGTCGCCGAAAGATCGGCCCTAAGAGTGCTTACCAAAATCCGTCACCCCCAAAACCCACTGCACAACCCCTCCAACCTCCTGCTGTACAAACTAACAAAAGTTACCCCCATCGAAACCCCCCTATCCTATTTAGCTGATAAATTCGCCTCAAACCCCACCCTTTATAATAATCTACACCCTTTATGCATTTCTCGAAACCCTAATATCACTCCCAAACGTAAACGTTTTACCTCTACAATTCATGATTTCATTTCATCATTTCATAACCCTAGTGATCAAGACAATTAAATTCATTTGACTAGACAATAGACGACATTAGCAATCAAGACATTTCCTACACAATAACTGACAAGGACAGAACTCTATAATTCCAGGCAGAAAGACCAACGGTCGATAGCCAATTGGCAAATTATTTAATTTTTACTTTATTTAATTGTAATTTATTTTTTGTACTATTACGATTACCAAAATTTGCCAATAAAGATTTATATATATATATATATATATATATATATATATATATATATATACATATATATATATATATATATATGTTATAAAATTATAGACCTGTTTTATAGTATTTTGAGGAAATTATGCCGTTCCCAATAAAGAGAAAAAATAATCCTCACTTTCTAATAGCGGTTTGCTGTTTAATTTAAAAGTGCGTAACTGATTAATTATTACTAATGCATTGAATATAAATTATTCTTGCGCGAAACGTTTCTACAAACTAAAAGAAATTTAATAGGACATTGGCAACGCTGCAAGAGCGGATGACAGATTTTAGAATGACAATACACCTTTGTCATGGAATTATCTTATCAAATACCACTCGAGGTTTGGTTTTGGGAGGATATTTTTTCATTTAATAACTCGTGCGTGGTTTTCCAATTTTACTCGAGAAAACTTGTATAGACAAAAACACTCGAGCTTCGCTCTCGTGTTTTTGTCATCCAAGTTTTCTCTCGTTAATATTGCTAGGCAACCACGCACTCGTCTAAATAAAAAAATATTCGGCCAAAACCAACCTCTTGTGGTATTACATACGAATAATATGTCGACGTTATTTTTCTTTGCGGCTTTTGCAAAGGAAATACTTTAGAAAATTGTTGGGAATATCAAAGAAGATTCGTATACAGAGGAAATTCAGAATGAAGAGCAATTATGAATGCTGCACTCGAAATTAAAAATGAACAAGATTTTGCTTCAGTTTATAATTCTGTAATTTTATCATCACAATTGTTTTGACCGTTATTACGTGGTAATTCATATTAAATTAAATGAAACTATTACTATGTTTTTTACCACTTTTATTAAAAGTAATTTGACGTTGCATTGCTGGCGGTGGACATTTGGAACATCTTTGTCAAACCACTTGGGATAAAGATGTTCAAAGTTTATGTTGAATGGTTGACTTATTTGTGCATTATATTGTTTATGATGATTTATGTAAATGCTTACAATTTTTGTTGAAAGAAGATTTCCGTAAATAAATGAATTAATTAATTAATCTCTAGTTAGTTAAATTAGTAGGTTTTCTTTCTTTGACTAAACACAGTTTTCACATTGCCTACTATTCGTTTTTTTTTAACTGGAAATTAATATACAGAGAGTTTTATGTAACACCGAACATTTTCATAACGAGAATTTTTCTTTTAAGTATACATATGCATACGTCGTACATTTTCCGACGCTCGGTTTATTAATTTGAAGCTTTAAACGAGTGTTTTCCACTCCCAGACTAAGCATGAAGTAAAATTTCGAGTTTAGAAAAGCCGGAAAATTTGGTTTGGTCGCGTAGCGCGAAGCGCGGAGCGGCCAAACCAAATTTTCAGGCTTTTCTAAACTCGAAATTTTACTTCATGCTCCACCGGTACGAAACACTGATGCAATGTAAAGTTTAGCGGTGGGTTTTAAACTTCGTAATATGTCAGTGTTTTTTATCGGTGGCGCATGAAGTAAAATTTCGAGTTTAGAAAAGCCAGAAAATTTGGTTTGGTCGCGTAGCGCGAAGCGCGGAGCAGCCAAACCAAATTTTCAGGCTTTTCTAAACTCGAAATTTTACTTCATGCGCCACCGGTACAAAACACTGACATATTACGAAGTTTAAAACACACCGTCAAACCTTACATTAAATCAGTGTTGTGTACCGGTGGCGCATGAAGTAAAATTTCGAGTTTAGAAAAGCCAGAAAATTTGGTTTGGTCGCGTAGCGCGAAGCGCGGAGCAGCCAAACCAAATTTTCAGGCTTTTCTAAACTCGAAATTTTACTTCATGCGCCACCGGTACAAAACACTGACATATTACGAAGTTTAAAACACACCGCCAAACCTTACATTGAATCAGTGTTGTGTACCGGTGGCGCATGAAGTAAAATTTCGAGTTTAGAAAAGCCTGAAAATTTGGTTTGGCCGCTCCGCGCTTCGCGCTACGCGACCAAACCAAATTTTCAGGCTTTTCTAAACTCGAAATTTTACTTCATGCTTAACCTGGGAGTGGAAAACACTCGTTTAAAGCTTTAAATTAAATTCTTTTAGTATCCGAGCTTCGGAAAATGTATGACGTATGCATTATGTATACTTAAAACAAAAATTCTCTTTATGAAGATGTTCGGTGTTACATAAAACTCTTTGTATGTTTAAAAAGTTTGAACCTCGATATCTCGAAAACAAAGGCCGATCTAAAAAAAGTTTTTTTTCATTTTTCGCTTAGACTCTAATCTCGAACACAAATATTAATTTTTCACATCCCGGTATGAATTACCCTGCATAATTAGATTGTATTTTCCAAAATTGATTATTGATAATGGCTTACAACAGTTTGGATCCGCGTGATCATAAAATAAATATTTTGCAGTCCAGAAACTAGACTTTGGTTCCCAGGTAATGCGTGAATCTAATTGGTTATTGTTATCTAGAAAAGTAGGGGTTTTTCACCAGAGAAGATCATTTTCTATTTTCTTAGGCAGTCTTATTTCAGACAACGATTCAGAACTATTTCTACTAAACATTATTGTGAAGAATATGAATTTGTTTTCAGTACTAATTCATTCACCGGATAACTATATATGCGTTGCAGGATTCAACACCATCATCAGTATAGTCCCGAACCAGTGCTTGAAAAATACTTAACATCTTTGATCATTTGTTATGGCCCGTGTTATTGTCAAGAATTTATTCATTAAACTAATTAATATTTGTGTTACTTCGGGCTTATTCTTAGGTAACCAAACTATACTCAATGAAGCGTAACACCAAGAAGGAATGATTTTTTTTAATTCATATTTTAGCAACAGAGTGACTATATTTAAAGCATACATTGATAACAATTTCAACCTTGTGCCTTTTATATTTATTGTAAAAAAAAATATTTTCTTTTTTGATAAAACTATTTATATGAGCTGTTTAGTACAGATGTTTTTAGTTTTCGTGTTTTTGTTGAGTGTGTTAAGCTTAAATAAAATGCCTCGAGTCCGAAGACGTCCACAATATCACCATTTGAGCGATTTTGGCCGGGGTCGAGTTGTTGCTTATCGAGATGTCGGTATGTCCTATCGCGAAATTGCCCGCCGTATTGATTCCACTGCAGCAACTGTAATACGTGTGTATTAGGTATGGACAGAAGAAGGCAGAGGAGCAAGAAGAAGACCAATTGGTCAACCAAGGCGTACCACAGACCGTCAAGATCGGCGCTTAAGACAAATAGCCCTGCGAGACTGTTTCGCTACTACGCGTCAAATCGGTGATCAATGGATTGGAGAAGAAGGTAGGCCCGTTAGTATGCGAACCTTATATCGCCGCATTTAATCCTTTGGGCTTCTTTCGCACCGTCCCAGATTAGTGCTTCCTTTAACAGCGAGACACTGTCGCCAAAGGTTGGACTGGTGCAGAGAACGGCAGCATTGGGAGGCAGAATGGCACGATGTCGTATCAGCGATGAATCACGATTTTGTCTAGGCACGCATGATGGCCGTAGAAGGGTACGGCGCTACCGTGGAGAACGACCTGATCTTAGGTTTGCTATTGAGAGGCATGTACACAGGACTGCTGGAGTAATGGTTTGGGGGGCTATTGCTTATGGTAGTCGATCACCTCTTGTATTCATTCGAGGCAGTATGACAGCTGCGCGTTATGTTGAAGACGTCATACGACCGACTTTGTTGCCTTATTTAGATGGCCGCCCAGACGTACTTTTTCAACAAGATAACGCACGTCCCCATATTGCTCGTCGAACTATGAACTTTCTTAATGAAGCTGGTGTTAATGTTTTGGCGTGGCCGCCCCGTTCGCCGGATTTAAATCCCATTGAACATGTGTGGAATATCATGGGAAGGAGAATATTCTCTTTGCACAATCCTCCACAGACTCTAGCACAGTTGATCGATGAAATTCAAGTTGCTTGGAACGAGATGCCTCAAGAAGACATCGACCATCTCATTTTGTCGATGCCCAGACGTCTACAGGAGTGTATACAGCAAAGGGGTCGCCAAACACATTATTAATTTTTTCAGATTGTTTTTTAATAAAATTTCTTGAAAATGTAATCATTTTATTCTTGATGTAAGACTACCATACTGGCAAAAAATCAAGTTAAAATAATAACTCCTTCTGGGTGTTACGCTTCTAATGTCATTGAGTATATATGGAAGATTTTTCTGAGAGGTGTACAGGATAAGCATACAAATTGTTATTCCTCGGGTTATAATTGTGGTTAGTTATATAGGCTCGAAATGTTGGCTTGTATTTAAAATTATATATTAAAATTTCGTAGATATATAGCCCTGGTATTGTTAATATACCCAATCTTTTAAATTGACTTTTACAGGTTTCATTGTATTTCAATCCCAATAATATTCGAACAGCACGTTTCTGCGTAATAAATAAATTATTCGCCATGGTACTATTTCCATAAAAAGTAATACCATACCTCATGTTGGATTTATAAACCATATAAAGTGCTTTAAAGTTAACCAATGGTTTAAGTACTCTCATAGCGAAACACAACGAGTTTAGTTTGGAATTTAATTCCACGCAATGACCTTTCCAATTTAGTTCACTGTCCATGATAATTCCGAGTACTCTACAGCTAGAATCTAGCGAAAGATCAAAAGTTCCAAGATTTAATCGACTTAGTTTTATATTCGTACGTTTTGTATGAAACTGTATTGCATTAGTTTTATTTTCATTCAAAATTAATTTATTTTGTAACATCCAGTTTTTAGTAATGCCGACAATTTTAGCTGCTTTGCTCTGAAGATAATAATAATAATAATAATCTTTATTTAGCATCTTTGCTATATAATAACATAGAAAAATATATGTATATCTATATATATATATAAAATAAACATTTGATCATCCTTAATCTATAAATTGTGTATGTATAATAAATTTATCACATAATAATAAGAGATCGGTAATATTTTGGCTAATAACTAATAAATTGGTAAACATTAAAAGTGCGATTCTTTTCGCAATCTACAACAAGTTAGTCTTACAAAGACTATATCAAACACTCATTGAAACAACTACTTCCCGGGCTAATACTCGTACTTACATTTGCAGTAGGTTACTGTATGTAACAGCAAACACTTGTTGTATAATTCAATGTCCGTCGGGGTATTAGCCCGGGAAGTAGTTGTTTCAATGAGTGTTTGATATAGTCTTTGTAAGACTAACTTGTTGTAGATTGCGAAAAGAATCGCACTTTTAATGTTTGAAGTATTCTGCAACCAAGAATTGGCAATTTCATTTATACTAATAAATTGGTATCATCTGCATACATTTCAATAATTCCATCATTCTCCTGAACCAAATTGAGAAGCTCATTGGTGTAAATAACAAATAACAAAGGGTCTTAATTCAGACAACGAATAGTTCTATTTCTACTCAATATGATTGTCAAGAATATGAATTTGTGTTCAATATTCATTCATTCACCGGATAACTATTTACGCGTTTAAGGCTTCAACACCATCATTAGTATAGTCCCGAACCAGTGCTTGAAGAATACTGAACATCTTTGACCATTTATTATGGCCTGTGTTATTGTCAAGAATTTATTCATTAAACTAATTAATATTTGTGTTAGTTCCAGCTTATTCTTAAGTTACCAAACTATTATTATAATTAATTCAAATCTAAATTCTGTAACTGTAATTATCGAAACCATCGTGTTAAATAAAACAAATTAAAAAGTGGTAAATAATATTTAAATAAAATAAATATCATCCGCTCCCCGCGCGAACATTACAATAACATACGCAGATGAATTGCATGATAACGAAATATTTATTACATTATTTAAAACTGCATCAACTCTAATAGCCTACAGAAACGTGTAACTTATTCCATTTTTAATATGCAATTAGCTGAAGTAATTACATATTATGCTATATAACCAAAAATAAACTGCTCCCCTGGCGCAACTCAGCAAAAATTATCCCGCAATCCATTCCGTAATATATAACACAAAACTGCAGTGGAAAAGTTTAAACTTTTTTTTGTAATCCCCTCAATATTGGCTGTAGGGGGTAGTAAAACTTTATTCACCCCCGCGGATGCGGTTAATAATCCTCGCCCTTCTGAAGCTTCCTTCAATTTCGTGGCTTGTTATTAATCACCGATGTAATCCTTAATCGATCCGCGGGAGGAAATTGTTTTTCCCTTTGTCGGTCATTTTTTTTTAATGATTAATTAATTTCCCGCGCGGAAAGTCGGAATTCTTTCGTGTGCAACTCGCGCTCACGCGATCGAATTGCGCTCGATGTTAGATAAGAGATCAACAAAAAAAAAAAAAAAAAACAGGAAAAGGTAAAAATGAGTAACTTGATAGTGGGTTTTTATTTCGAAAGTTATTATGGATTGTGTTATTTTTGTATAATGTGCGGGTTTTTTTTTTCTTTTGGCTGTTGCCTGGCCTTGGGAACTTGCCCATTAGCTATCATCAATCTATATATTTTTGTATCAATTAATTTATTACAATTTACAATTTGTAGTATTTAACTATTCATTCGGACAATCACACACATTCATACTACACCCAGGGTCACGACCAGATATTATTTTTTAAATAAAGTTTCCCCGTGCACGGGAATCGAACCCGAATTTGTGGCTCGCCGAGCGATACAGCCTGGCGACGTTACCGCTCGGCCACCACCTGCCCTAAATGTGCGGGTATTAGTGTTGAAAATGATGCTATTGATTGCCACATTGGGTCTAGGTTAAAAATAAATTAGAGTTATTTTTAAATACATACCACAACATACATCAATAATGCCCATTTGCACCCAAGTCAATTAACTTAATCAGTAATTAGTAGCTCTTAAAAACACAACAATTGTATTTACAAATTCTTTACACAGTTGATTGTATATTGCTAAAAAAGACATGTATTATCCTATACATGTCTTTTTTAGCAATACACAATCAACTGTGTAAAGAATTTGTAAATACAATTGTTTTGTTTTTAAGAACTACTAATTACTGATTAAGTTAATTGACTTGGGTGCAAATGGGCATTATTGATGTATGTTGTGGTATGTATTTAAAAATAACTCTAATTTATTTTTTTTATTTCTTACAAACTTATAACATTTATGTATTCTAAAATTTTGACTTAATGAAGGGTTTAATAAATGATTAGTGGAGAATTAAAGTTAATCAGTCAGGGTACAAACATTTAGACCCTTGCTAAAAAAAACTCATGAGTAGAAATACGAATTTTTGTAATTTTTTTAGCATTCGCTGTTTCTGCAGTAATAATCAATTTGAAACTTTTAACGAGTATATCGACTCATTGATTAACTCTTTTGGCCATGACGGTTGCATTTGCCACCACTAAAATTTTGTAAACATTCTGGGAATTTTTCTTTTAAATATACATACATGTATGCATGAGCAGTAACTTCTCTGATAATCGTTTGTTATTTTAAAATAGTTTAATTTGAAGTTATAAACAAGTGTTTTCCACTCTCAGACTAAGCATGAAGTAAAATTTCGAGTTTAGAAAAGCCTGAAAATTTGGTTTGGTCGCGTAGGGCGAAGCGCGGAGCGACAAAACCAAATTGTCAGGCTTTTCTAAACTCGAAATTTTACTTCATGCGCCACGCGCATCAAAACACTGATTTTAGGTGAAGTTCAAAATATTCTACTTAAGCAGTGTGCTAGAAACGTGTATTCTGAACGTCATTTTCAGGCTTTTCTAAACTCGAAATTTTACTTCATGCGCCACGCGTATAAAACACTGATTTTAGGTGAAGTTCAAAATATTCTACTTAAGCAGTATGCTCGAAACGTGTATTCTGAACGTCACATCACAACAGTGTTTAGTACGCGTGGCGCATGAAGTAAAATTTCGAGTTTAGAAAAGCCTGAAAATTTGGTTTGGTCGCTCCGCGCTTCGCGCTACGCGACCAAACCAAATTTTCAGGCTTTTCTAAACTCGAAATTTTACTTCATGCTTAATCTGGGAGTGGAAAACACTCGTTTGGAAGTTCAATTTGAAATATTTGTAAAAGCAACGAATATCTGAAGATTTACAGCGAGATATGCATACTTAAAAGAAAAACTCTCTGTATATCTACGGTGGTAATAAATAATATGCAGTGTACAAAATAGTTTTTTGGGCACCAGAAAAAGTCCAGGGCTAAGGTAACATTTTTATTTCAGCAGTTATTATAAATTATTTTATTTTTGTATAATCTGAGCTTGATCTAGCTTAAACTTTTTGCAACCACTTATGGAGCTAGGTACCCCAGAATTTTCAGCATTGTTCGAAAAATTACTTTGGCATTTTAACAAACTCCAAAAAACGCAGACGTTAGTTTTAAGTTCCCACGAAAATGTCCTCTGGCTTAAACTTTTTGCAACCTCCAGAAATTTTAGCAATTCTCGAAAAATTACCTTGACATTTCAACAAACCCCAAAAAACTTAGACGTTAGTTTTAAGTTCCCAATAAAATGTTAATTGTTGCATTGGGTCTAGGTTAAAAATAAAATAGAGTTATTTTTAAATACATACCACCACATGCATCATTGAATGTTTAAAAAAAAGCGTATAAGTAAAAATACGAATTTTAATAATTTTTTGTGCAATGGAATAAAACACTTTAACTTTGTTTGTATAACACACTATTTTTATTTTCGTGACTGCAGTTTCGGCAATTCAACTTGCCATTATCAAACAGACTCTGTTTGATAATGGCAAGTTGAATTGCCGAAACTGCAGTCACGAAAATAAAAATAGTGTGTTATACAAACAAAGTTAAAGTGTTTTATTTCATTGAATTAACATGTATAACGAAGTAGAAGCCTCCACAGTTGATAATTTAATTTTTTGTGCATTCGCTGTTTCTGCAATAGCGATCAATTTAAAACTATTAACGAGTGTTTCCATTCCCAGACTAAGCATGAAGTAAAATTTCGAGTTTAGAAAAGCCCCGCGTAGAAAATTTGTCGAGGGTCGCGCAGCGACCCTCGACAAATTTTCACGGGGCTTTTCTAAACTCGAAATTTTACCTCATGCGCCACGCGTACAAACCACTAATTTACAGTTAAGTTAAAAATATATAACGCTTAAATGTGATTAACATAAGTCGATATTTAAACTATAATATCAGTTGCATTAGCCAACGAATGACATCCTACTTAACCTAACTTGACACGGTGACAACGTCGAATGTGTCAAAAGTTAGGTTAGGTTAGATGGTACCCTGTCAAGTTAGGTTATGACAGTTGACATAAGTCGTGCCAACTTGACACGAGTTTGAATTGAACTATAATGAGATCGTCATGTTGTTGTTTTTCTTTGTGACAGTTACGATACAAATTTTAACAGTTGTGGCATATTTTAAAGTAACGAGTGTCTTCCACTCCCAGACTAAGCATGAAGTAAAATTTCGAGTTTAGAAAAGCCCCGCGTAGAAAATTTGTCGAGGGTCGCGCAGCGACCCGAGACAAATTTTCACGGGGCTTTTCTAAACTCGAAATTTTACCTCATGCGCCACGCGTACAAACCACTAATTTACAGTAAAATTCAAAATATATAACGCTTAGATGTGATTAACATAAGTCGATATTTAAACTATAATATCAGTTGCATTAGCCAACGAATGACATGCTACTTAACCTAACTTGACACGGTGACAACGTCGAATGTGTCAAAAGTTAGGTTAGGTTAGATGTTACCCTGTCAAGTTAGGTTATGACAGTTGACATAAGTCGTGCCAACTTGACACGAGTTTGAATTGAACTATAATGAGATCGCCATGTTGTTGTTTTTCTTTGTGACAGTTACGATACAAATTTTAACAGTTGTGGCATATTTTAAAGTAATGAGTGTCTTCCACTCCCAGACTAAGCATGAAGTAAAATTTCGAGTTTAGAAAAGCCCCGCGTAGAAAATTTGACGAGGGTCGCGCAGCGACCCGAGACAAATTTTCACGGGGCTTTTCTAAACTCGAAATTTTACCTCATGCGCCACGCGTACAAACCACTAATTTACAGTAAAGTTAAAAATATATAACGCTTAGATGTGATTAACATAAGTCGATATTTAAACTATAATATCAGTTGCATTAGCCAACGAATGACTTCCTACTTAACCTAACTTGACACGGTGACAACGTCGAATGTGTCAAAAGTTAGGTTAGGTTAGATGTTACCCTGTCAAGTTAGGTTATGACAGTTGACATAAGTCGTGCCAACTTGACACGAGTTTGAATTGAACTATAATCGTATGTATCGTAACTGTCACAAAGAAAAACAACAACATGGCGATCTCATGTTGTTGTTTTTCTTTGTGACAGTTACGATACAAATTTTAACAGTTGTGGCATATTTTAAAGTAACGAGTGTCTTCCACTCCCAGACTAAGCATGAAGTAAAATTTCGAGTTTAGAAAAGCCCCGCGTAGAAAATTTGTCGAGGGTCGCGCAGCGACCCGAGACAAATTTTCACGGGGCTTTTCTAAACTCGAAATTTTACTTCATGCGCCACGCGTATAAAACACTGAAATATAATGAAGTTCAAAATATACTGCTTAGATATGTACGTGTTTGTTTCATAGCTAACATAGCTTGATTTTACGTTTGATCTCACGTTAATAAATTATATCAGGCGATCAAATAAATTTATTATCAAGCAAGCTATAAAGTTTGAATTCAGGGTGATAGTACTTCATGAATCTTGGCTTTAATTTGACAAATCAAATAATTTAAGTCAACTATGTCACACCCTTTAAACATTGCCAACTGCAAACAAAAATTAGAGCCTATTCCAATTATAAATGCATTTGATCACCCGGTGCAAATATTTATTAAGGCAATAAAGCGAAAAATTTTAATGCATAGCATAGTGTGCATATTTGTCTTGATAAGATTATCAAGCAAGTTAAATTCCGTATTGGTGGATGCGCCGGGACAAATCCTTTTGTCGCATTAAACTACAAACTAGGGATGTTGTGAATATATAAATCGCAAAACTAGCATAATAATATCTTAAATTTCAAGTTTTTATGCTATACCTACAACTAATAATGAAAAATTATTGCATACCAGAACTGGGTTAACTCCTAAAAAAAATTGATTCGAATCAGGAATCACAATCTTTACTTTAAAATAATTCGAAGCAGCAATCAGAATTCTTATATTACAGAGAATTCGCGAATCACGAATCAGAATCCTCACATTAAAAACGATTCGAATTACGAATCTTTGAACACAAAAAAGATAAAATGTGAATCAAAGGATTCGAATACTAATTTTAGAATTAGAAATACAAATTCTGCAATGAATCGTTAATAGCTAATTGTAATTTTGATAGATACTTTATTTGTTGAAGTGTTTTAGTAAGATTAATAGAGTGGTTTTAGCACATATGGGGAATTTCGAAGTATGTGAAAAGCAACAGGACAACCCGAAAACTTGGTCGTATATTTCTTGAATAATTTTCTCACTTATCACTTGGTGAAACATTTTTAAATATTGATAATGAAGGTTTAAATTAAATTACACTTGGTTTGTTTCACAATTTTTTACTTTACTATTTACTCGACTAGTTTCGCGTTTTACAGCATTATCAGGATAATGCTGTAAAACGCGAAACTAGTCGAGTAAATAGTAAAGTAAAAAATTGTGAAACAAACCAAGTGTAATTTAATTTAATCCTTCATTATCAATATTGGTCGTATAGATAAAAAACAAATAACTGTAAATTTTGAGCCACATCGAAAATCGCGTAACCGAGCCTTGACCCTCTAAAGTTTAAAAAAATTAATTTATTCTTTTTTGTAAATTTTGGTCTACCATAATATTAAACGGTCTACGCAAATCGCCAATAACGCAAATCGCCATAATTTAAAAACTCGGTTTATTTCCTTCTTTTCATTTTGGTCGACCCTAATATTAAACAATTTACCGTTATGACCAAATTAGATATTGTGTCGATACAGGACATTAATACGAATCAAAAACGAATTTATTTGTTGAAATTGGACTGAAATTGGCAGAATTATGAACTTTTTAGTTATATCATATTTGTATATTTCGATGTTTCGTATATTTTATTAAATTTTACCAATTATTACACATTTATAAAAATTCGAATATTTTTTGCGATAATCTTCAATTGTTATTAACAAAAACTGCTTTTGTTCCTTGTTATTGGTTTAAAGAGTATTCAATTCTTGAAATAATTTGACTTTTCGTTCTGAAACGTCATTCACAACAAGAATGTTGCTGCTGCTAATTGCTTGGCAGCAGTTTCAATAAATAATAAAACACCATAACTTAAAAATAACACCTTCATTAAAAAAAACAAAACTAAGACCTTTTGAAAAAAACAATCGTAATAAATACAACAAAGCCAAAATAAAAAAAACAATTTTCTATTTTAGTTGGAATTCGGATTTTTTAAATGTTGTCTAAATGACGCAGCATTTTGATATTAAGGAAACTGATAAATTGCTAACAATCTCACGGCTGGCAGTATAATCCTGACATGAATTTGAGCGTTTAACCAAAGCAGACAATTCTTCTACAACCAGCGTTGCACTGTCACGTAAATGCATCTTAAGTGCGTGATGATTATAGAAAAACACAGGTAACACTTGCTTCCTAGATGGTAATTTTAAGTCAAGTATTTGGCTATACGGTCTCCCGATCAAATAAATTACATCTGCTGGCATGTAAGCCTTTCTCGTTTTCATCTTTTTGCAATTAGTAATATTGGTTTGATGTTGTAATAGGTCAGTAGGGGTCATGTGCAAATATTATTTTTGACGAAATTAAATTAAAATATTAATACAAAAATCACCCAAGAAAATATTGAAGAAAAATCAACATTCAGTAAATACGAGAATAACATTAGTCGATCAAATTTTTTTATCTGAAAGAAATAACAAATGCAGCATCGCCTTAAAATAATAAACAAGTACCGGCGCGTGAAGAAATGCTAAGACATACAGAAAGATTGAGTTCAAGGTTTAACCAAGCGCAAACACAACGAATTTGCGAAGTCGGGGGAATTGCGTAACGTCAGGGATGGGTGGTATTTTATAACCATATATGGTCTGCGCGAAATCTTCCATCTCCACGATCGGGTGGGAAACAGAGTTATAAAAGCTGTGCGGAGCGGAAAACGGGTGGAGAGTCAAGAAACAGTTCGGAAGAAGAACATCACGAAAAGCACCACAAGTTCCAAATCACAGAGGGAAATAAGAATAACACAACGAAAATCAAAATTATACAACAAATATAAAAACTATACAACAAAAAAGAATACAAAACAGTTAACGGGTGTGGTCGAGCTGTGCTTGGAAAACGGAGGAGTGTTCCCGCTAGTTAATTGCCTGAAAACAATTAAGGGGTGTGGTCGTCCCGAGTTAGTACTGCAGAGTTATGTTCCCGCTAGTTAATAACACAAAAACAATTGACGGGTGTGGTCGAGCTGTGCGTGGAAAACGGAGGAGTGTTCCCGCTAGTTAATTGCCTGAAAACAATTAACGGGTGTGGTCGTCCCGAGTTAGTACTGCAGAGTTATGTTCCCGCTAGTTAATAGCACAATAACAATTTAATAGCACAATAACAATTGACAGGTGTGGTCGAGCTGTGCGTGGAAAACGGAGGAGTGTTCCCGCTAGTTAATTGCTGATCACAATTAACGGGTGTGGTCATCCCGAGTTAGTACTGCAGAGTTTTGTTCCCGCTAGTTAATGACACAAAACAATCAACGGATGACGTCGGGATCTGCTTGTTAATCAGAGGAGTGTTCCCGCTAGTTGGTTGTCTGGTAAGCTCCGAGATGGTTTTTGTGGGTTTCTCATCTCGTAATGCAAATGCAGGGGTTATTTAATTTTGCTCCCACAAGTAGAGTCATATACTTTTTGAGTTTAACTAAAATGCACATGGCTTCTAAGTACAAACGAAAATAAAGTATTTCGAGAATATAAATAATTTAAGAAACACAAATTAATTAGAAATGTCATAATTGAGGTCAATAAACTTTGCATCCGTTAAACTCACATCCTGTTTTATTTATTGTCCACACATACTCCTGGTCATTAAAAGGGAAGAAAGACACAGTATTTCCGATAATGCATATTGACACAAACAACGAATCTGTTAAATAAATAAAAAGGGTTACTACATACACAACACAACATAAATAAAATACAAATTATAAATTTGTATAATACCTAGGGTCGAATCATTACAATGTTTTCAGTGTGGAAACGATGTTATAGTTACTTTCAAAATGAGCGGATGATTCTGATCTTCCGCTCATTTTGAAAATATCTATAATATCGTTTCCACACTAAAAACATCAAACTAATATTATCAATTGCAAAACGATGAAAACAAGAAAGGCTTACATGTAGTGTCTAGTTCACATCGTCATGGCTCTTTTACAATGTAATTCCAATTTCAATGAATAGAGGGGCGTTAAAAATGCACTACTCTGTCAACTTTAGTTCGATTTCAACAAATAAAATCGCCTTGGATTCGTATTAATATCCTCTATCGACACAATATATAATTTGGTCTTTAGGGTAGATCGTTTAATATTAGGGTGGACCAAAATGAAAAAAAAAAGAAAATAAACCTGCTTTTTAAATTATGGCTCAAAATGTACACTTCTGTGCAATAAAATTAAGCACAAGTCTCATAACTATTTGTCACAATATTCTAGTTGTATAATTTGGGTTTGTGTTAATTGCTTGGCAGCAGTTTCAATAAATAATAAAACACCATAACTTAAAAATAACACCATTAAAAAAAACAAAACTAAGACCTTTTGAAAAAAACAATCGTAATAAATACAACAAAGCCAAAATAAAAAAACAATTTTCTATTTTAGTTGGAATTCGGATTTTTTAAATGTTGTCTAAATGACGCAGCATTTTGATATCAAGGAAACTGATAAATTTACATATTTTCGTAACTAGGGAACATAACATGTCCGTTTTAAACTATATCATATTTTGTGTGCTTAATTTTATTGCACAGAAGTGTACAGTTATTAGTTTTTTATCTATACGAATAAGTTTTCGAGTTGTCCTGTTCAATTTCACATACTTCTAAAATAAGAACCACTCTAATGATTAAGCATTGCATTTTGTAATATCTGAACTGCAGACGAAAGTCAATATTCTTATATTTTATTGATCTGAAATGTTTATTCAATTGGCCCTAAATTTAGTTGATTATTTTTGTAATATTGATAGATATTATATTTTACTGACTATAGAGGCTTCTACTTCGTTATACATTGTTGAACATAAATAAAACACTGTTTATCACTTTGTTTGTATAACAATTGGTTTATTTGGTGACTATAGTTTCGATACTACACGTATCATTATCAAACCGTTAGTAACAAAAAACTACAAAGGAACATTATTTATATTTGCAAAATTTCTAATAACAGCGTTAAAGAGGGGGGTGTATTTAAGGTCAAGCTGGTCGTTAATTACGGGAATTTCCCGATTAGCGCGGGCTCTGTGAATCTCCAAAGACTCCAGGAGGTCCATCTTTCTACCCTTCTCGGCAAAGTGAATAACTGAAAGTACATCCTCGCCAAAAGAATGGTTATTTTCAATCATCAATTTTTTGTTACTAACGGTTTGATAATGATACGTGTAGTATCGAAACTATAGTCACCAAATAAACCAATTGTTATACAAACAAAGTGATATTATATTTGTTGAAGTGTTTTGCTATAATTACGGTATTGTAATGGATATTTCAATATCCGGATGTGTATTTGCACGGGAAATAGTTGTATTAATGGGTATTTATTGTGCTTAGTTGTCTTATTAATTAAGACGTATTGTTTGCATTTTTTATGAATATTTTCGTAATTTTATATATTATATTTTAAATGATTAAATTTCAGGTAGTTGTTGATCCGAAAAAAGGCCTGATGTTCCAGAACCGGTTCGACAGGAAAATTATGTGCGTCGATCCTGGCGTCACGACGCCCGGAAGCAACAGCACCAGATACAGGGTAGTCACTCCCCTATACGAGCACGTCGTCCTTTACGATCACGTTGTCATACAGCGTATTTGAAGTGCTATTTTATTGGGAAAAATCACGAACGTGTTGTTATCATTTTCACAACCAGCCTTATTGAAAAATGCAGCGGAGAGGCCAAAAAGAACAAGAAGATAAAAGATGTTGTCATTCAAAATCGATCTATGCATAATAAATATTTTCTTATCAGAGTAAATATTGTCAATTTTTTTTAGTCTGGTGAAATTTTTCAATGAATATTTTGACGTCTCAATGAGACAAAATATTTGTAGAAAGTATTGTATAAAGAAAGTATTGTATAAAGTATAATATTGCAATTTTATAACAAGTGTCTACTTTATAAACATTCGTCGTAATTAGACATCATTAAATTTATTTGACGTTTCTGAGACTCATTGAATCGAAAGTCGTAATCTAAGATATGCAAGGCCGTAGCTAGAAAAAAAAAATCGGGGGGAATATAAAAATGTTGGGTGGTTTTACTGGTAAAAATGTGATTTTTGCTTTTTCAGGGACGCTTTTACATACAAAAAGTTAACATTTTGAAAATTTCTGGAGGGTTTGAACCTCCATACCCCCCCCCCTGGCTACGGCCTAGAACATATGTAATTTGTTTTTCAAAGCAACCGAGATGCCAACAGTTTTTAGACACTCGTTATATTTCTTGCATATTCTACAAATAAATAACAAATTCATCGTTCCTTTATCTTAGACGTTTTAACTATTATAAGATTAACCATAATCAAAAAACCAACTAAACTTTCTAATCGTAAACTTCCATTCATGTATTATATACTTTTGCGGTGATAAAATTGCAATAATCAAATTGATACTTGGGAATCTCGCTCACGTTGAAACGTCAACTTTACGAGGACTTCATTGTCCGGCAAACGACACGATCTCATAAACCGACACACCATAATATTATCTCCCTTGGCGTTCATCCCTCGTTAATCTTTAATATCCCTTCGCTCGCGGAAAATTGTTTCAAAAGTTGATCCATATTAAGCTATAAATAAAATAATCAAACTTTATCGGATTTATCAACGATGGCAATTTAATTTTTTACCTGTTTAATTAATTAATCATTTTCTATCAATTAAGTTTTACACAGATATTAATATTATAAAATCAAAGCTATTGAAAGTTGTTGCAGTTTATATGAACATTTCGTAATTTTTAAAAATTATACAGATATTTTTCACACTGTTCTCATTAATCACTTGGTTAAACATGATTAAAATAAAATTTGAAATAAAAACACATTCCTTGATAATGGCTAGAAGCCGAAACTAGTCGGAATAATAAGTAAAACGTTAGTGAAACAAACCAAGTGTTTTTATTTAAAATTTTATACAGATATTCTTGAAATAAGTATAATAATAACTAGAAATATGTACCTATAGTCCAGTTCATGAAAGGTGTTCTGTGACATTTAAGTTCAAATTAAAATAACTATAACAATATGAATCTCGTGGTTCAGAGAGTTTAGTATAAGTTGCAATTGAGCACACAAAAGTAGAACAAATACTGTTAGTATAAAAATACCTCAAAAAATGGTTGTACCATAGGTTTTAAATCTGTAATCATGGGACACTTCTCATAAATTCTACCCTACAGGGAATTTTTCATTGAAGCATAAGTATAAAATTTTCTGTGTGGTATAATAATAACAATAAATGTGTCTTTATAGTGGAATTCGGGAGAGATGTCCTATGACTCATTGATGTGCAATGTGTGGTTCAAATATTTGACAGAGTATGTCGACAGTTGCATCTGCAACTATTTTAAATAGTTGTGTCAAATTTTGACGTTACCTGACAAAATCATATTGTTTTGGTCGCGAGTATATTAGTGTTCTTTCTTTTAGAAAAACTTTAAATCATAATTTCTTGTGAATTCTTTCGTTTAAGTATACATATCCCAATTACGTGTTGTAGATTTTTAAATATTCGTTGTTTTCTTAAAAAAGGTCAACTTGAAGTTTTAACGAGTGTTTTCCACTCCCAGACTAAGCATGAAGTAAAATTTCGAGTTTAGAAAAGCCTGAAAATTTGGTTTGGTCGCGTAGCGCGAAGCGCGGAGCGAGCAAACCAAATTTTTAGGCTTTTCTAAACTCGAAATTTTACTTCATGCGCCACGCGTACAAAACAAGAGTATTGTGAGTTTATGTATATTTGAACCTCACTTGAAATTAGTGTTTTATACGCGTGGCGCATGAAGTAAAATTTCGAGTTTAGAAAAGCCCAGAAAATTTGTCTCGGATCGCTACGTGACCCTCGACAAATTTTCACGGGGCTTTTATAAACTCGAAATTTTACTTCATGCTTAGTCTGGGAGTGGAAAACACTTGTTTAAACTTTCAAATTAAGCTCTTTTGAAAAACAACGAATGTTGGAAAATTTAAAACTTATGCATATGTTTAGCTAAAAGGAAATGTCCACGTTGTTTTTTTTTTCAATTCGAAGCTATAAACGAGTGTTCTCCACTCCCAGACTAAGCATGAAGTAAAATTTCGAGTTTAGAAAAGCCCCGTGAAAATTTGTCGAGGGTCGCGCAGCGACCTGAGACAAATTCTCTGGGCTTTTATAAACTCGAAATTTTACTTCATGCGCCACGCGTTTAAGACACTGATTTCAAGCGAATTTTACTCGTTTAAAATATTTCAGTGCATTCGGTGTTTAATACGCGTGGCGCATGAAGTAAAATTTCGAATTTAGAAAAGCCCAGAAAATTTGTCTCGGGTCGCTGCGCGACCCTCGACAAATTTTCACGGGGCTTTTCTAAACTCGAAATTTTACTTGATGCTTAGTCTGGGAGTGGAAAACACTCGTTTACTGTTTTAAATTAAACTCATTTGAAAAACAACGGACGTTGAAAAATTTACAAATTATGTATATGTTTACCTAAAAGGAAATGTTCACGTTGTTTTTTTTTTTAGAAGCGTTCAATTTGAAGCTATAAACCAGTGTTTTCCACTCCCAAACTAAACATGAAGTAAAATTTCGAGTTTAGAAAAGCCCCGTGAAAATTTGTCTCGGGTCGCGCAGCGACCCGAGACAAATTTTCTGGGCTTTTCTAAACTCGAAATTTTACTTCATGCGCCACGCGTTTAAGACACTGCTTCAAGCGAATTTTACTCGTTTACAATATTTCAGTGCATTTGGTGTTTAATACGCGTGGCATATGAAGTAAAATTTCGAGTTTAGAAGAGCCCAGAAAATTTGTCTCGGGTCGCTGCGCGAACCTCGACAAATTTTCACGGGGCTTTTCTAAACTCGAAATTTTACTCAATGCTTAGTCTGGGAGTGGAAAACACTCGTTTTTAGCTTCAAATTTAACTCTTCTAAAAAAAAACAACGTGAAAATTTCCTTTTAGGTAAACATATACATAAGTTGTAAATTTTCCAACATCCCTTGTTTTTCATATGAGCTTAATTTGAAACTTTAAACGAGTGTTTTCCACTCCCAGGTTAAGCATGAAGTAAAATTTCGAATTTAGAAAAGCCCCGTGAAAAT
Source organism: Philonthus cognatus (assembly GCA_932526585.2). NCBI lineage: Eukaryota > Metazoa > Arthropoda > Insecta > Coleoptera > Staphylinidae > Philonthus > Philonthus cognatus. The sequence goes on from OW052241.1 coordinate 173,256,532, forward strand.
TTGTCGAGGGTCGCGCAACGACCCGAGACAAATTTTCTGGGCTTTTCTAAACTCGAAATTTTACTTCATGCGCCACGCGTATTGAATACCGAATGTACTGAAATATTGTAAACGAGTAAAATTCGCTTGAAATCAGTGTCTTATACGCGTGGCGCATGAAGTAAAATTTCGAGTTTAGAAAAGCCCAGAAAATTTGTCTTGGGTCGCTGCGCGACCCTCGACAAATTTTCACGGGGCTTTTCTAAACTCGAAATTTTACGTCATGCTTAGTCTGGGAGTGGAAAACACTCATTTATAGCTTCAAATTGAACTCTTAAAAAAAACATCGTGGACATTTTCTTTTAGCTAAACATATGCATAAGTTGTAAATTTTCCAACATCCGTTGTTTTTCAAAAGAGCTTAATTTAAAACTTTTAACGAGTGTTTTCCACTCCCAGACTAAGCATGAAGTAAAATTTCGAGTTTAGAAAAGCCCCGTGAAAATTTGTCGAGGGTCGCGCAGCGACCCGAGACAAATTTTCTGGGCTTTTCTAAACTCGAAATTTTACTTCATGCGCCACGCGTATAAAACACTGATTTCAAGTGAAGTTTAAATATACATAAATTCACAATATTTTTGTATTGTACGCGTGGCGCATGAAGTAAAATTTCGAGTTTAGAAAAGCCCAGAAAATGTTCACGGGGCTTTTCTAAACTCGAAATTTTACTTCATGCTTAGTCTGGGAGTGGAAAACACTCGTTTTAATCTTTAAATTGAACTCTTTAGAAAAAAGCGTATACATATGTATACCTAATAGAAAATTCCCTGTATGTATATTTAAATGAAAAATTCTCTGTATTAACAGATTAATCTGATGACTATTTGCCAAATCAACTGTAATGCGTTGAATTCGATTCAACTAGCATTTTCATTTAAGCTTACCCAAAGTCAACATAAATGTATTATTTATTTCTGTAAATACCTAAACTATTTAGTAGATGTAGAAATTGGAATTACACCACTTAAACTTACATTTAAAACGATTACATTAATCGTTTATTCAAGATGGTGAACGAGACGGATGCACCAGTAGATGCTCCTCAAGAAAACGCCAAAAAGAATTGTAAAAAGTGCAAAAAAACGGCTGCAAGTGGTAGAACGTGTATTAAATGTGGTGCAATATTTCATACTAGTTGTGCAATTATAGTGGTTAAGTGTTGTGACCTCCCGCTGGAGGATAACCTAAATGCCGAAGACATCTGTGGTGAGGATTGCTTTCAAATCATGAAACTACTAGTTGTCGAACTTAAACTAAGCAACAATCTCCTACTGGAAAAAGTAGGATCACTAGAAAAATTGCTTATGGTCAAAGATGGTGAAATAAACACTTTAAAAGACAAGTTAAATAAAAAGAGCGCGACATTGGTCGAGGTCGTTGATGAATCTGTGAAACTCGCGAAATCACCTTGGCCCGCTGTTCCAACTCGTACACGGACGATCGGCGCACTCGCCTCGGCCGCGCCAGATAAATTAGCGTTGAAGAAATCCACCACTCCTATCCGCGTTATCAGCGATAACAATAAATTTCACAAAACAGACATCGGTCAATCAAGAAAAAAATCTTCAACTCCCACAACCGCGAAGCCAAGTGAATCAGAAGCAGATGATGGATTTACAACTGTGGGGAATAGAAGAAAACAACGGAAAAGAAAAATGAAATCAATTATCGGCTGCCAGGATGACACGGACATCAAAGGTGTAGCAAAAATGGAACACTTACATGTCAGCCGAGTCATTCCGACAGTAACCGAAAAGGACTTGATACAATATTTAAAAAATAAATCATTCACCAACATAGAATGTACACAAATGACTTCAAAACATCCCGAGAAATATTCCTCATTTAAAGTATCAGCATCTGCTGAAGACATTAATAAATTGATGGATCCTGTAGTATGGCCCCGTGGAATGAGTGTTCACCCGTTTTTTCACTGGATGACGAAGCCGAACAAAACACCAGACTCACGCGTACAGCGAGGGTAAAGTCGGATTCACTACCGAAAAAAACAGGATATTTTGATCTACCGCAAGTTACATTTAACATCTTACTGTTAAATATTCAAAGCGTCAGAAATAAGAGTGGCCTATTAGAAGCTCTTATTAATGATGATAATTTTACAATTATTTGTTTAACAGAGCACTGGTTGTCGGATATTGAGTCAGAAGTTTTTAACCTTGAACATTTTATTGTTGCAAATCACTTTTCTAGAAAAATGTTTATACATGGTGGTGTCATGATATTAATAAGAAATGAATACAAATATACCACTCTCGATATTAATATGTACTCCATCGAAAAGCAATGCGAAGTAACGGGTATTTTAATCAATGACTTAAATATTTTAATTATCACTATCTACAGACCCCCTTCGGGTGACTTTAACTTATTTTTAGAGATACTTAATAATATCATGTCCAATCTAGATTTTCTTAAATTTAATATTTTAATTTGTGGTGACTTTAATTGCGATTTTATTAATAGGAAGGACACTTATAACCAACGACTCTGTGACTACCTGTGTGGCTATCGAATGTGTGGTTTAGTCAACTTTCCAACAAAAGGAGATTCCTGTTTAGATAATGTATTTACCAACATTAGTCACGTTGAAGCCATGGTCAATCCAGTCATTGTACCATTTTCAGATCATAACGGGGTTAGTGTAAGTATTAAGTTAAACCACAGATTGAATAATAATGCTCTCAAATTCTTTCGTCCAATTACATCTTTTGGTAAATTTAAGTTCCACAATATGCTTAGTAATATGGACTGGAGTTTTACCGGCAAAGAGGAAATTAACAATACCTGGAAGACATTTTTGAATATATTTTTACGCTTATTCGAAACGTGTTTTCCTGTAAAGTCGAACAATATTGCAAAAACTCCAAGTAAGTGGTTTACTCATGATCTCAAAATGATGAGAGAAAATTTAAACTTAGTTTGCGAGGCAAATGCAAAGGTGAACAATGCCGCTATGAAACAATTAAAGAAAGACATGCAGATAACATACAAAAATGCAATCAAACAGGCTAAATTAGAGGCAAATGATAGATTAGTATCGTCAGCGAGTAATCCTATAAAAGCCATGTGGAATATTTTGAATAGCCATAGGAATAAATCCATACCTGTGATAGATAAATGTGATATAACGGCACATACATTCAATGATTTTTTTGTTAACATTCCAAATAAAATCAATAATGAACTACCCTTCTGTGATATTGATCCTCTAAATCTAGTCAACTTATATGTGCCTTCTAACTTGCCACCATTCTCATTTCTTCTTGTTTCAGAAGCAGTGGTAAGGGACACAATAAAGGGCATGAAGAACAATGGTAGTACCGACATATACGGTATCTCGATCAATATAATCAAACATGTATTAGATGTACTAATAGAACCACTGACCAAGTTAATTAATAATAGTATAAGATCGAGTGTATTTCCAGACGTTCTAAAAGTATCGAAGGTTGTTCCGATTCATAAAAAAGGGGACATAAATGATTGTAATAATTACCGTCCTATAAGTCTGCCTCCGATTTTTTCTAAAATAGTGGAAAAGATATTACTCAAACAAATAATTAATCATTTTGAAAGCAATAATATCCTAAGTAAAGAACAGTACGGATTTAGAGAGGGGAAATCAACACTTAACGCCATACTGGATCTTACTGGATCAATTATTGATACTTATGAAAGTGGTAATTTTGCTTTTGCTACTTATATTGATCTATCCAAAGCCTTCGACTGTGTCCCTCACACACTGCTTCTAAGAAAGCTGTACTCGTACAACTTCAACCCACAGAGTTGTGGCCTCTTGTTGTCTTTTTTAACTAGGAGGCAGCAAGCGGTCGCGTATAAAGGGGACAAATCTGAATTCCTGGAAACGACATGTGGTGTCCCACAGGGATCAACTCTAGGGCCTCTTTTGTTCCTAATTTTTATAAATGATTTTCCTCAGTACATGAATGATGGTAAAGTGGTTTTATTCGCTAATGATACTACTATAATTAATTCATCTCCTAACATCGAGACGGCCTATGAAAAAAACAAAGAACTTTTAATAAAGGCTACAACATGGTTTACAGCTAATCGACTGAGTCTCAATGCTAACAAAACTGAAACCTCGATTTATACCTTAAACAACCATCACATGACAAATATGCCTACGGTTGTTAAATTTCTAGGTGTTTATATTGATAATTCCTTGTTGTGGGACAGTCAAGGCGATGAACTCGCAGCAAAACTAAATAAACATCTTTGTCTTGAGAGGACTAAGAAATAACGTCTCATATGAAATGCTCAGAACGGCCTATTACGCGCTCTTTCAGTCCCGTCTTACTTAAAGTTTAGCTGCTTGGGGCCACTCTGCAATAAGACACCGTATTTTCGGTTTACAGCGTAAGGCCATTAGAATCATATCCAACCTGGGTTTTCGAGATGACTGCAAAATGGCTTTTATTAATCTCAAAATTCTCACATTTCCCTGTTTGTACATACTGCATTGTTTGTTATCTGTTAAGTCTAGCTATGACAACCACATATTACAACCCATAAATCATATATATCAAACCAGAACGAAGGAAAACCTGTATGTTCCAAATTTAAGATTGCAAAGATCTAGAAATGGTGTAAATTACTATGGCCTAAAATGTTTCAATGTCCTACCAAATAGCTTCAGAAATCTTGACATAATATTATTCAAGTCTAAGATTAAAGCAATACTACTGGAAAAAGCTTTTTATAGTTTGGAGGATTTTCTGGACCACACATTCTGATATCCAACTATAAATGTTTTTTAAATGTGTAGTTATTGTATGTAATTTTTTATATTTTAATATGTATGTGTTCGTTATAATTTTAAGACTTTATAGCTGAGTGGGTTAACACAACCATTTTATTTTTTATTTTTATTTTATTTTTTAATTTCAAATGTTGGGTCCTAAATTTTATGTTTAGGCTCGTAATTTTTAAATTTTGACTTATTAGTTTTGGATTTTTGATCTTACAGTTTAAGTTCTAGATTTTAGGATTTGAATTTCAAATTTTAGATATTAAGTATTGTTTCTTAAATTTTAGCCTTTAAGTTTTAATTTTTAAATTTTAGCTTTTAAGTTTTAGGTTTTAAATGTTATTATTTATATTATATCTTTTCGCGACAATATTTTACTGTATATGTATTACTATTGTAATATTGCTGTGATGTCCTGCAAATTAATTATAATATTATGTAATAATAATAATATTTATTGCGTGCCAGTACATAGAGTTTACACTAGTCATATAAGAGTATTTGAACTATAAAATAATATTAGACTATAAATAAAACATTGATATTAAGATTAAGTTAGTTTACGTACATAAAAGAGACAAAAAACAAAGAACAATAATGTTAAAAACAATGAAATAAAATGAGCTTAGTCTAATACATAAAATACAAAACAATGGTTTACTCGTAACCCGTTGGTGAGATATCACAGAATTTGTGAGCTAAACATTCATCAATGCTATAAAATGCCTGAATGGACAAGTATTCTTTAATTAACTGTTTAAATTTAATATGAGGAAGTAACTTCACTTGTTGGGGGAGTAAATTAAAGAGTTTCGGGCCATAAAAATGTATTCCATTTTTGCATTTAGTCAGTCGTATGCGACATGGATGGATGTTACTTTTATTGCGCGTGTTATGAGTATGTACTTGGCTATGAGTTGTATAGGATTGAATATTCGTGTGAGTGAATTTAAGGCATTCTAGAATGAAAACACACGGGACAGTGAGAATCTTCAATCCAATAAAAGCTGATCTGCAGTCCGCTCGATAGGGTATAGATGCTAACACTCTGACTACCCTTCTTTGAATAGAGAATATGTTCGAGCTTGCCGGAGAATGTCCCCAAACTAAGATGCCATACCTTACATGTGAATTAAACCATGCGTAATAGGCTGACATTAGGTATTCAGTTGGCAAAGATTGGCTTAGGTTGCGTATTAAGTAAGTCGTTTTACATAGTTTATTACAGCATTCTGTGACATGCTTATGCCAATTCAACTTGGAGTCAAATTGTACTCCAAGAAACCTACAAGTACCAAGTTCGCCTGCACATGATCTTAGAGAGAAGGTTATTTTTTCAGTTTTGTCTATATTAAGGGAGAGGCTATTTGCATTGAACCAATCCTCCATCTGCGAAGCCAAACTTTCACTCATATTGAGTGCTTCTTGCAGATTATTCGACTTACAGATGGAAGTTGTATCATCTGCATACATTATTACCTTCGAGTTACAGAATTGAGGTGGTAAATCATTGGCATAAATTAAAAATAGCAGTGGACCCAATATTGAACCTTGTGGAACACCGTGGATTACTGTAGCCGCGTCTGACAATAAATTATTGAATTTTACTTGATGTGATCTACCAGTTAAGTAAGAATTTAAAAAGCGACAACTAAGAGGTTCGAAGTTGTAATAATAAAGTTTTCGTAATAATGTACAATGAGGCACGCAATCGAACGCCTTGCTGAGATCGAAAAAGGAGGCGACTGTAAATTCACATAGTTCAAAGCCTGTTTCAATTTCTTCAGCAAGTGCCCTTATTGCATCAGTTGTAGAACGACCTCTACGAAAACCGTACTGGTTATGATTTAGGACCGAGTTAGAGTCAAGAAAACTAATAATTTGGTGGAAGATAATTTTTTCTAATACTTTGGACACAACAGGTAATAAGGATATTGGTCTATAATTTTGAACGTCATCTTTAGATCCTTTTTTATGAATAGGGACAATAACTGCCTCTTTTAGGCATTTTGGAAAGATGCCAGATTTTATGCATTTGTTAATTAACTTAGTAAGTGGGGAAATTATTACTTCACATAGATATTTTAGTAGTACACTTGACATTTCGTATTTATCGCGATAAGTTGTATTTTTTAAAGCTTTGATAGCATCTCTGACATTGATAGTACTGACCTCATGAAAAACAAAGCTACTGTTATATAATGGTATTTTGTGCATATATTGAATGGGATCAATGTTACCTGGGGCCATGTCTAATAAAATGTTATTAGCAATATTGTGAAAGTAGTTATTAAAACTATTAGGATCGATATGACTACTTGTGTCACTGACAGAGTGCTTATTTGGTTTTAATAGAGACCACATTGTTTTTAAGTTATTACCGGATTGTTTAACGAATTTGGCATTAGCAGAGACTCGTCTATCTTTAAGTGTTTTATTGTAAAAGTTTTTGTATTTAATGTATTGAGGTTTTATCTCTGATAATCTACAACTCGCTTCCTTCATTAAACAAAGCGTTTCCCTCATCTGCCTTAAGTCCTCCGTAAACCACCTTACATAAGTGGTTGACTTATGTTTTGATTTATGTAAAGGAAAACACTCATAGACAGACAGTTTTAAAATATCTAGAAACTTACCAAAGGCAGTTTCTGCACAATCAATGTAATCAATAAAGGAGAAGTCAGAACTACCAATTAAAGAAAACAGTTTTTGCTTACCTATTTCTGTGAAAGGCCTCACCATTCTTACAGTTGAGTTATTTATTGTCTGATTTAGTTTAATTGTGAATTTAATTCCAAGGTGATCCGAAAAGCCAGTATCAACACCAGGGCTGTGGAGTCGTTGGATACAGTATCCGACTCCGACTCCGACTCCGACTCCTCAATTTAAGATAAAACGACTCCAGCTTCAACGTCCGACTCCGACTCCAACTCCGGTGATTATTAGGAAATCATAAGGATTAAAGGGTACTATTAAAAACGACATGTATGTACAAGAAGTTTAAGTGCAAAATTAACATGTATTTTTTTTTAAAGGATTAACATTTCAGAACTTAAATAAACGTTTTACATATTAAAGTAATAAACCTGTATCATTTTCAACTAAAAATAACTAATAACTGTATATTTTGTTTACAAAAATTAATTCTTTGTTTTCCTTATTGATGCATTATTTTAATGTGCATACAAGTAAGTATTTTGTAGATTTGAAAAATAACGTACAAATACATATAGTTATAATGAACAATACAAAAATACAATTAAATCAAGTAATTAACTAGTATATATATATATACATTGATATTGATGTTTGAAATAATAACAGCAAATATAAACAATAGATTATTATATCTCCTAAATAGGGTGGATTTATTGTAAACTCTACGTATGTTGCTGTATTTATAATCAAATGAGAATAATTTTATATATAAAATAATAATCTAATTAAATTGAAATAATACCTAAAACAATGAAGAGCTTTGCTTAAATAAAGATATGAATATCATAACAAGGTATGCATTTTTTATATTATGGTATCCACATATCGACGTTTATTGTATGTACAGTTGGGATAATCTCAAATTGATAGTGCCAATAATATAAAATTTTCCCCGTTGGCTGGATAAATCAAGATTTAATCTGAGGAAAATAAGCCATATTATCCCTAAGACCCGCGCAATTTAAGGTGACCCCGAATGTATATGCACTAATAATCGTTTTAATTCAATAAGCCCACTAACACTATATTATTTTTAAACGTTACAAATTAGACATAATTTATTATTATATGTAAAACTAATAATTTCACATAAAATATATTAAAAAATACTTATTTTTAAACATATATTTAGAGTTTAAATGCCTATCGAGACTTAATAAGAAGCTATAGGTACAGCATTTTTAAATTACGATTAACGAATAGCGTTACCTGAAATGTTACGCTCAATTTTCGTCCATCTTGTACTTTTTATATCGATTTGTCCGGAGTCGGAGTCGTAACTAATTTTCGACTCCGCGACTCCGACTCCGACTCCGACCAAAATGCCTAAACTCCGACTCCACGACTCCGACTCCGACTCCGACTCCACAGCCCTGATCAACACTGGATGTTGTTATAAAGTCAAAGTCAATATTGGTAAAAACATTGTCTAGTATGTTATTTTTTCTAGTTGGAAAATTCACAGCACCGTACAAGCCATAATGTATCTTATCTGACCTGTGTAAAACTTCCGTTATTAGCACCAATAAAGTATTATTATTATTATTATTATTATTATTAATTAAAATAATTTGTGGCTGGGTTTATGCAGATTTACTTTTACGATGACTTTAAATGTGACGTTTAACCTTAAAATTTTAAAGCTGCATACCGGAACATAAGTTTTGGCATGTTTCATCAAAAAACCAGAGCAGAAATATTATGTTAACATAGCAGTTCTGAATTGATTTAATTAATATAGTGTCGATCGTAGTTAGCGGCAGTTGTTGTAGTTATGTACAATAAGTCAGTTGTATTTTGTATGAAAAAATAAACAAAAAGTTCAAAACACGTTAGAAACATTTTTATTCCTGATTACGGACTATAAGATATTATGAAGATTTCTGTCTAATTTCACACCCGTAATCTGATGACATTAAACTATTTCCTGTTACATGCATTGGTGCAGAAAGCACTACAAATCAAGGAAACTATGGGACACCTCTCGTTAATCGTACCTTACAAGAATTTATTTATTATAATATAAATATAAAAATCTCTGTATCTACAAAATAACAATCAGCATTATTCACCTAAATTTAAATTGTGTTTTATTGTATGAATGAAATAAACCGTAAAGAATCGGTATTGTAAATCGCGGTTGGGCCATTAATTTAATTAATTACGTTTAGCCGTTTGACAAGTTGTAATTAGCTGCGATGCAAGCGTGACCTGCTAAATATAATGCGGAGTTAATTCTGTGCTGCATTTTCATTATATGTAATTTCAATGCGCTCGAAGCGGGCATCAATGAACAATATTCATATCTTCGGGTAGGCTGCATTCACGATAACTACAACAGCACCGAACAGCACATACACATACGTATAAACACCCTGTTGATTCAACCTTCTGTTTGTAATGATAAGCAGTGATAAAGGGATGCTGTTAACAGGGGATTATAATAAGAGATACAAATCAAATGTCTGTAAAATGTTTATAAACATAGATTAAAACTAAGGTTGAGTAGATTTTTAACATACTTAACTCGAAATGTGAGTTTAAGAGCTACACTTTCTATTTACTCAACAAGTTTTGCTTTTGGAGACCCTCGCGGGTTAGTGAGTAGAGCTCTTGGGACAGAAGGTCGTGAGTTTGAATCCAACCGGCGCACAGTGGGAGGAATCGGGTTTATAGCTGGACAAAACCCCCAGGAAAAAGTTAACAATAAACGTTGGAAAGTTCTCTGTGCTGATTCTTTAGTCTCCAGAGACTATATTTATTTATATGAAAGCGTCAGTAAGTTAATACAGAGTCATAGAATATTATTGATCGTATTTGATGTTTAAAGTATAGAAATAATGGTGTGTACGAAGGTCCTTCGCGAATGATCCTGCATCATCATATGACGTATTCTTCATATCCAAACAGTTACAGGCATCATACTTATCACGATGTTTCATGTTTTGTATGACATTGAAGATATATGTTTATGTAAACTAATATTTTATATGAGAAACATGGTTTCATTTGTTTTAAACCTTAGAACTTTTATTACCGACTTTTACCGATGTGATCGGACATTCTCGAGATGCCTTGATATATATAATTGCGGATGAAAAAGAAATTACTTGCGACTTTTTGCGACTTTGGTTTATATCGTATTTTTTCTACATTCCGTGCATGTAATACGGGAAAGTATTGTTTTCATGATTTATTTCAAACTCGAAATTTCGATGGATATATACGTTTTATGGTCTCCTGAGACAATTCCGACCATTTTTGAAATGTGTCTTTGTGTGTGTGTATGTGTGTGTGTGAGAGCGCGTGTGTGCGGGTGTGTGTGTGTGTGTGCGATGGTGTGAGCGTGTGTGTATGTGTGTGTGTGTGTGTGTGTCCGTGGGCGTTGTATCTCAAAAACCGCTACAGCTTTTAGACTGAAACTTTAAACTTAAGGTTTAATTCTTAGTCGGAAGAGCTGAAAAGTTTTTGATAAAATTTCGTACACCGGAAGTGGGTCTTTACTAGAAGCGTTTTTCAACAATTCAACTAACATTTTTTCGAACAATCAGATTCACTCATTTTCGCAAAATGGACTAATCACGTTTCTATTAAGCGACAATTTTCACACGTGAAAATTTCCTAAATAAATTTCCAGTTTTTACTGTTTCTTGACAGTTACCTCAACAACACAATGTTTTTAGCATTACCTACTATGCATATCTTTCGAATAGAATTTTTCAATAAGTATTTGTTCGTTGAATTGTCAAACCGAATACAACTCGGTGGTACGAAATTAGGGGAAATTTTCTCCTCATTCAACTCTTATTTGTTTGGACGACAAATAAAATATCAAATAAATGTGTATTCGTTAAAAAAATAAATAAATAGATAACATCTAGAATTAAAACGAAATAATTAAACTTTCGTTTCACTTGACGACAGTATGTGTCTAAACAAACATTCGGTCGAAAACAATTGCGTAACTGTCATCAGATGCATAAAGCCTGTGTAGTTTATTCAACGTTGAACCGATTGGAGGTGAAGCACAACGAATGGTGAGTACGATTCCAAAAATATTTGGTTATCTACATTTAAAACGTTCAAATATAAATGAAAGCTAGACACATATTATTTCAAATGTAATATTAAAGAACATTGTTACTTATTGATGCATATACATTTTCCCACTTATAAAATCATATTCTCTACAAACATACATCGCGCCTGTTTTATGATTTCTTTAGAAGAATGGCCTTTCCGACCTTTACGAATCGTGATCTTTACCAGACTTTGCAAAATTCATGTTTTAAGATAGGATCTTCTACAACTCAGAAACACGTTGATGCCGTATACGATAGCGTAAAAAACAAACTTTGACGGGTTTTTCGCATTTATCTGAACATTTTGACACTCAACTCAAGAAGAAAGTGACTGCTTTTTGTTCTCATTTGATTACAAAATGGAATGGTCGAGGAGTATGTCGAAAAGAGAATAAGTTTCTTCGCAAACATTCTGCCTGGCTCGATCGTATGTTTCTTCTACCTGATATCCGTGGTATGTTGTTCCTATTAATTAATGTACAATTGTTCATATGATTTGTGATAATAAATGTCCCTTTAAAGTTACAAAATCGCAAGCTAGGCCTAGCAAAGCTGCTATCGCAACTGATGGACGTCCAAAAATATCGTTTAGAGAGAGTAGCGACAAAACAAAAAGAAGAAAGATAGAGAAGCTATGTCATGACATACCAACCGATCAGCTACTATTCGCAGCCAAGACTTCATTATATAAAGATGGAAAGAGAGCCGCCGCTGCGGATCTTGCGGCATGGGCAGAGTGTTCCAAAAAATCGTCAGACGGTGCACTGGAAATGCGAAGAACATTGACTGCGTCCAAAACCAGTAACAACATTACACCATACTCGCCAGAAGAAGCATTAGCGTTCATTTTGACTACTGAAGTATCGAAGGAGGCGTACAATGAGACGAGATTGGGTGCCAAAAGCAAGAACGCCGACATTTATCCATCATATGATAGAGTTTCACTCGTCAAGAAGCAATGCTATCTTGAAGGAATCCTTATTACTGAAGAAGGTACATAGTTGAAAAAATAGTTTCGAAGGAAAATAAATTAAGTAATTGGGATATCAAGACAATAGAAATTAGAAGCTTAAAAGATTTTTGTTTTTCCTTGGGAGTCAATTTGTATCACAATTTTTTCTATAAATCTGCATAATACATATTACACATTTCGTATCACTTTTACTTAATAATTGATTATAGTGTACAGATATTTTCGATTTCACCATTCATTCCGAAAACTAGATGATATTTCTGTACTAATCTTTTAGGAGCACAAATACCACTTCAGAATCTACTGAATCATACGATCAGCAGGCTGGTTGGTCTTCTCAGCATTCCTCTATCGGTAAAGGGTCTGCATCTGATATCGAAATGGGGATGCGACGGCAGTTCAGGCCATTCAGAGTACATGCAGAAGCCAAAAGGGTCGTCGGAAAGTGGTGAAAATGGACAACAAAATGACGACAACATCAGTGACTCCAACTTATTCTTGGTAACAATGGTGCCTCTTCGTCTGCTGGGTTATGATGAAGATGAAAAAGAATCGTTATTATGGGAGAACCCCCGACCGTCCTCAACTCGTTTATGCCGACCAATCAAATTTATTTACAGAAAAGAGACTACTGAGTTAATATGCAGGGAGGTTGAGTCGTTGAAAAATGAGATCTTAGATCTCATTCGATGTATTGTCAAATTACCTGCAGAAAATGGTGCATTTCAAACGGTAGAATGTACATTCACTATGCATTTGACGATGTTGGACGGTAAAGCTATTAATGCTTTACTTTAACTGGCACCAAATCTAGTCAGTCGTGTTACCTTTGCAAATCTACACCCAAAGATATGAATCTTCTAAATAACTTTAAGCATCAAAATGTAGATGTAGAAAATTTTTAATATGGATTGACAACTATGCATGCGTGGATCAAGTTTTTAGAATGCGTCTTGAACATTTCTTATAAACTCGATTTGCAGAAGCCAACAGTTCGTAATATTACTGCAGAAGAGAAATATACAATTGAAGCAAAACGTAAAAAAGTTCACAAAAAAACAAAAAAACAAATTGGGAATCGTTGTGGATAAAGTCGTGCAAGGTAAAGGGACCTCAAATACAGGTAATGTTGCTCGCAAATTTTTTGAAAACTATACAGTTGTATCAGAAATTCCGAACGTTGTTGAAGAACTTATTCGCCGATTCGGGGTAGTTATGACAACACTGTCATGTGGTCAACTACTTAACTACGAGCGATTTGAAGCATTTACACAAGAAACGGCGAAGTTATTTGTCCAAAAATATCCATGGTACAGAATGCCTGTCAGCATCCACAAAATTCTTGTACACGGAGCTACTGTAGTAAAATCTTTTCTTTTGCCTATTGGCATGATGTCAGAAGAATCTCAAGAAGCGAGTAATAAGATCTACAGACTAATGAAATTAAGGCATACGCGCAAAGATACTCGAGATCACACGAGTACTGGTCTAATTCACACCATGCTTCAGCTGTCTGATCCAGTGATAAGTGCCAAAAGAGGTCTGTCTAAAAAAACAATTAAGGATTTGCCAGAAGCTGTACTTCAACTTCTTGACGTTAAAACGGATGAATCCGAAATTTTTGTGGAATGAACAATCATATAATGCTGTAAATAAAATATAATGCTTCCAAAACTGTTAAATAATTTTCTATTCCTACAAACTGCTGCTTGTCAATAATCTTATTGTTTAGTTATTTCTTTTTTCATAATTAATTGACAAATGTATTACAATCTGATAAATTATATTTCATTATATTGTTATAATAAATATAACAAAATAATTTTCTCATAAAATACCTCGATATAATAATGTTTACGAAAAATATGACATTTTCTAGTATATAATTGTTTTATTCTGTCCGCTATTTTGAATTGCCTATTATTTGCTTAATATTAGTAATTTTTAACATGATACAAGTAAATAGGTCCACTTTCGCCCATCGTACTAAAGGCTATGAGTTTTGTCCAGCTACAATCCCGATTCCGCCCACTGTGCGGCGGGGTCTTACTTTCTTATAGAGAAATTAGCACCCTCTGGAGCTATGGATGTGTGTGAATGTGTTGTGCCGTCCTAAATTAATAAGATAAGTGTGTTATAAGTAAGAAGAAATTAATTGAATAAGTTCAAAAATACAATAGATAAATGACTATGGCTACGACCCGAGGTGAAAAAAAAAAGTTTTTAAGCTTTGAAAAAAACATATCACATAACAATGCAAAGAAAAACAAAACTGGTTGACTAAATAGTAAAACATTTTTCAAACAAATTAAGTAGTTTTAACTTTCATAAATATACATATGATATCGTAAAAAAAACCTCTAGAGTGCCATGATATTATGTTTTTAAAAATTTAAGTTGGCTACGCGCTTTACAAAATGACATATACAGGATGCGGCAAAACAGACAGTGCAGTTTTGAAAGGTTTTAAAAAAAACAGCGCAGTTTAAAGAAATGGGGTTTATTTCATCTTAATCGGTACATCATGCCGTTTCTTGCATTAAGTCCTGAAGATGACATCAGAAAGATGATGACCCCCAGCAGCGATACATTGATAAAGGCGATTTCTGAAATTTTCGGCCGCATTTTGGCACATCTCGATGGGTATAGCGGTGATTTCCTCCCGAATTCGATCCGTGAGTTCTTCCAAGGTGCGAGGTTGATGCCCAAAAACCTTTTCCTTCAGGTAGCCCCAAAGGAAGAAGTCGCAAATGCTCAGATCAAGGGAGCGTGCGGGCCACTCCACATCACCTCTCAGAGAGACAAGGCGCCCAGGGAACACCTGTCGTAGTTTCGTCATTGAAACTCGAGCAGTATGGGCCGTAGCCCCGTCCTGCTGAAACCAGATGTCTCCCAGATCTACTTCCTCCATCAGTTCTTCCAATCCAAGTTGAAAAAAAAATCCAACAATAAAGCATAACGTTGAGCAGTGATAGTTACGGTTCGTCCGTCCTCTTCAAACAAATAAGGCCCAATCACCCCAAATTTGGAAATCGCATACCACACGGTGACTTTTGGGGAGTGAAGTGGTCTCTCGTACAATTGCCTTGGGTTATTTACAGTCCAGTATCGAAAATTTTGTTTATTCGCAGAGATGTAAGTGGGCCTCGTCACTACTGAAATAAGTTGACCTCGCATGGATCCGGTTCAACATTTCTTGGGAGCGATTCATGCGGTTTTCATAATCAGGGGGCATTAACTTTTGAACAAGCATCATCTTGTAGGGGTGGAATGAATCTTCATGCAATATCCGTCTTAGAAAGCGATCAGCAATGGCCAATGCAGTTGCATGTTTCCGGGCAGAGCGCGTAGGTGACCATTCGATAGCTTCTCTTACTCTTGCTACATTTTCGGGTGTTCTTACCGTTCTGGGTCTTTGAGTGGAACCAGTTTCTTCTAATGTACGCACCCAACTCGCGATTAAAATACGGTGAGTACCGGGATCACGACGCGCAAGATTGATGTGCAGCCGGAAAACCCGCTGAATGGCGACGGCAGAACGACCATTTTCAAGAAACGTGCGGACTGCGATGCCCCGATGTTCTTCAGACCAAACCATGGTAACGACTAAAAACGGTACGACATATTCCTCCCAGGTAGGTACCCCCACCACACGGGATGTACTGGGCGTTCCAAACTGCACTGTCTGCTTTGCCGCACCCTGTATAACGTTAGACATGATAATTGTAATACATAATATCAGAGTTGCCAACCTATAATATTTTCCATGGCACTCTAGAGGTTTTTTTAAATTAAATATACGTTATTAAAACAATACCAATCTAATTTTTTTATTAACACTCTTACTCTACAATGTCTACTGCTAATTGTTATTGTTCACCTTTCAATTATTCGTTATCTTATCTGAAACTTAATTAATCCCAAACAAAACAAATTGAATAACCAAAGATAATCTCGGGGAAATCTTTTTCACCTGTTTTACAGTCTTAATTGTGCGGTGCGTACACAATGCGGGCGTCGGTTCTTGAGACTGGGTGGCGGGGTAGAAGGCGTCGCGACGCCACAATAAAGTTTCCGGTGCGAAATTAAGATGAAGCAATTTGTAACAACGCATTCGCCATTATTACCTAACCGAGGGAGGACTATTATCCCCTTAGTAATTGCACACGTCTTTGGCAAATAGCTCATTTTAAAATTGCAATTACAGTTTGTATAATAAAGTACTGTACTGACAGGATAATCTTAGATAATTGTTATTAATTCAATAAATGTGTTTACGCGGATTACCCGATTTATTTTCTAAATTAAATAAACAGAATAATTTGTAATAAAAAAGTAAATTAACAAACACTGTGCATCATAAAAATATATACAAATATATACAGTTTTAACTTTAAAAATGATCGTAACGGATCGAAACACGTGTCAGGCAACTGAAAATAAAAATATGGAACATAACAAGTGTAGTACTTTACCCAATATACAAAAGAATATTTACAAAAATAAAGTTAAAATAACAACGTAAGTTAACTTAATTGTTGAGGCAGTTAATAGTTGAAAGTTCATTTTCACTTTGATTTTAGTTTAAATAAAACACTTATTACTTTCAAACACTTTATTGTACTCGCAACAATTGTTTCGATACACTGTGGCTTCTTCAGGCGAAGAATAATGAATAAGCCACGGTGTTGCGAAACAATTGTTGCTAGTACAATAAAGTGTTTAAAAGTAATAAGTGTTTTATTTAAACTAAAATGACAAGTTAAGTTAATAAAGTGACAAGTTAAGTTAATAATCACAATGTAAATAAATGAATAAAACACAAAGTAATTGAATGAAGTTTAACACAATTCAAAGTAAATATGAAAGTAAAGATCAAGAATAAAAGCAAAGTAGAAAGATAAAGTTTAAGTTTAGGATTTGCAAAGTTTCACGTTTTAGACGTTCGAAAAGAAAAACTTACTTATAAGTTGTTCAAGACAAGACTCATCGAATTTTTAGTTTTGGAGGAAGAGAATTTACAAGAGTTGAAAAGTGGGAGAAAATGTAGATAAGGAAAGATGAAAATAAAGCATGCAAAGAAACAAGATAGAAATGGATAAACCAGAATAAATTATCTCTTCGACTGGCCTGTATTTTATGACTAGGACGAAAGTTTTTCGGCGGCGGATCAGCGCCTATTGCCCCTCATCGGGCACGTAGAGCTGAAAACCCATTGTCGCGCTAGAAATTTTACACAAAATATTTATTTGCCGTTTATGGGATTTAAGGCTCTCTGGGTTGTCATAATATGCAGCCAGTCTTTCACAACAAGAATATAAAATTGCCCAAAATATGAAAAAGTCACGTATTTAATTCATTTACACAACTCGCGGTATTTTTGACGAGAACAAAATGCATTCTATTTACGGGTAAGGGTAGTATAGATTATTATTAATATTATTATATTATTTTCAGAATTACGTAATTCTTTCACAATATTTGCTTCTACGTACTGGGAATTTTTCTTTTAAGTATACAAATTCAGAAGCTTTTTTTATAAAGTTCAATTTGAAACTTTAAACGAGTATTTTCCACTCCCAGATTAAGCATGAAGTAAAATTTCGTGTTAAGAAAAGCCCCGCGTAGAAAATTTGTCTCGGGTCGCGCAGCGACCCGAGACAAATTTTCACGGGGCTTTTCTAAACTCGAAATTTTACTTCATGCGCCACGCATATTAAACACTGAAAGCACTAAAATATTGTAAACAAGTAAACTTCGCTTGAAATCAGTGTTGTATACGCGTGGCGCATGAAGTAAAATTTCGAGTTTAGAAAAGCCTGAAAATTTGGTTTGGCCGCTCCGCGCTTCGCGCTACGCGACCAAACCAAATTTTCAGGCTTTTCTAAACTCGAAATTTTACTTCATGCTTAACCTGGGAGTGGAAAACACTCATTTAAACTTGTAATTGACCTCTCTTAAGAAAACAACGAATATTTAAAAATCTACAACACATAATTGGGATACGTATCCACAATATTTGCTTCTACATACAAGGATTTTTTCTTCTAAGTATACATATGTACCCGCTTTTTTTATAAAGTTCAATTTGAAACTTTAAACGCGTATTTTCCACTCCCAGATTAAGCATGAAGTAAAATTTCGAGTTTAGAAAAGCCTGAAAATTTGGTTTGGTCGCGTAGCGCGAAGCGCGGAGCGACCAAACCAAATTTTCAGGCTTTTCTAAACTCGAAATTTTACTTCATGCGCCACGCGTATTAACCACTGAAAACGCTAAGATATTGTAAACAAGTGAACTTCACTAGAAATCAGTGTTTTATACGCGTGGCGCATGAAGTAAAATTCCGAGTTTAGAAAAGCCTGAAAATTTGGGTTGGCCGCTCCGCGCTTCGCGCTACGCGACCAAACCAAATTTTCAGGCTTTCCTAAACTCGAAATTTTACTTCATGCTTAGTCTGGGAGTGGAAAATACTCGTTTAATATTCGTTGTTTTCTTAAAAGAGATCAATTACAACTTTAAACGAGTGTTTTCCACTCCCAGGTTAAGCATGAAGTAAAATTTCAAGTTTAGAAAAGCCTGAAAATTTGGGTTGGTTGCGTAGCGCGAAGCGCGGAGCAACCAAACCAAATTTTCAGGCTTTTCTAAACTCGAAATTTTACTTCATGCGCCACGCGTATAAGACACTGATTTCAAGCGAAGTTTTCTCATTTACAATATTTCAGTGCTTTCAGTGTTTATACGCGTGGCGCATGAAGTAAAATTTCGAGTTTAGAAAAGCCCCGTGAAAATTTGTCTCGGGTCGCTGCGCGACCCTCGACAAATTTTCTACGCGGGGCTTTTCTAAACTCGAAATTTTACTTCATGCTCAATCTGGGAGTGGAAAATACTCGTTTAAAGTTTCAAATTGAACTTTATAAAAAAAGTGTATGCATATGTATACCTAAAAGAAAAATTCCCAGTATGTAGAAGCAAATAATGTGAAAGAATTACGTAATTCTGAAAATAATATAATAATAATAGTAATCCTTCACTTCGCTACGCGTATAAACCAAATTTTCAGGCTTTTCTAAACTCGTAATTTTACTTCATGCTTAATGAAGGAATGGAAAAACTTGTTAGAAGTTATAAATTGAACACCTTTATAAAACATCGGGATATGTATACTTAAAAAAATCCCTGTGTATTACAGTTTTCAAATGCAAACTCCTTTAAACTATTGAGGATGATTTATATTTTTCATATTAATCTACACAAGAAATTAAAGTGCAAAGAAAGGTTATTAGTGCTTTATTTATCAATTAAATATTACCTTCACGTAACTCACACAATTGTTTTATTATTTGATATAAAGAAAACACTTAACTTTTTGATCCCACTTTTATTTTACTTTTGTGACTAGTTTCAATTACATGGTAATCATTGTCAAACTAAGTGTTACTTAGTTAGACAATTATCGTATTTTTTTGATTAATGATTTATAAGTTACACCGTTTTTTTGCAAATACAATATATTAGTTATTCAATCTCCAAAGGCATTTCTTCTTATCGTAGATGTTTTAATGTAAAAATGACATAAATTCAAAGTTGTTCACCATTTTTCAAGTACAATAATTTTGAATTTTAATAAATCATAAATCCATGTCAATTTTTTTTATCATTGTCACTTAGTTTGACAATGATGCAAAAATGTTGTTGGCATGTTTTTATGATTTATTAAAATTCAAAATTATTGTACTTGAAAATTGGTGAACAAATTTGAATGTTTGTAATTTTATTGTCATTTATTGGATTTTATTTTTTCTTCGAATAACATTTGAAGAAAGGTTATTGATACTTCTTTTTATTATTATAATCTTCACGTAACTCAATCATCTATTATTATTATGGCTTCCTGGTCAACCGAGTTCAATAAACATTTTCAAACAAAAACAAAAATTAGAGTGATAAGTGCAGATATCTATTTCCTGAAACAGTGCTTGAAGAACGGTGTCTTCCCTAATTTCACTAATGTGAAATTGTTGAGAAATACACAAAAGTTTACACAACTTTTATCAGAATTCAAAATAAGAATGATGAGAGCCGAAGTAGGATATTTACACCAAAAAAAGACGCATCTAGAAATCCTCGCTTATGAACAACACCTAGCACTCAGCAAAAGTACACCCCCACATATCTGGGATAAATCCCAAATCAACATGCACAGAGTAATTCAACAAAAAGTGAAAAATAAGTCCATCATCATACAGAAGAAACTTAAAAACTTACTCCGTAAAAAACAAATTACAAGAACCACAGAAGAGAGTATTCAAGAACTCACACAAACATTAGTGGTCAACAAAACCAACTTGTCGTTCACCGAGGAAGAAATGAATACTTTATGCCTGGGCCTAAAACATCCAGTACCCATTGAAACTCCTTTGGAAGACGTCATCAGCGATATCGACACCGCCGCATCACGACTACCTCCAGATCAAGCTGCAGAATTCCGGTCCGCATCTAAGAGAACCTTGGAGAAGTACACCAAGAAAAACAACCGGTCCAAAGTAGATAATAGTGCGCTCGTAGTGAAAAAGTTAAAAGAAAAGGAGTGCTTTTATTTAAAATCTGACAAGGGTAATAGTGTTGTGATAATAAGTAAGACAGATTATTTCAATAGTGTACAAAATTTATTAGATAACGGTCCCTACCTACTTCAGCCAAAAAATCCTCTAAATCCATATATCAGAAAAATTAATGAATCGCTAAAAAATTCTACATGCTTAATTGATAAATTCACCGCTCTAAAATTAAAAGTTAAAAACCCCAGAATCCCCCAATTATACTGTTTACCCAAAACACATAAAGAAGGCAACAAATTCAGACCTATAGTCTCGAATATCAATTCCCCCACTTATAAAATCGCTAAATGGCTAGTTTCAAAATTCCAATCCCTAGAACTAGATAATAACTTTTCCATAAAAAATTCATTAGAACTTTCCCATAAACTAAGTAACACAATTATTTCAGATAACGATAGGTTAATTTCATTTGATGTTGAGTCCCTTTTCCCCAGTATACCAATCAAAGACACTATCTTAATCCTCAAAAAAATTTTAATTCAAAATAACATACCTACCGAACACATTAACATTTATTTACAATTAACAGAACTCGTAATGGATTGTAATGTGTTTGAGTTCAACAATCAATTTTATAAACAGACTTTCGGGACCGCCATGGGTAACCCCCTATCACCCTTTTTAGCCAACATTTTCCTCAACGAGTTTGAAAACAAAGCCAAAAACGTACTAAAAAATTTTCCAAGCGTCTGGTTTAGATACGTTGATGATATTTTCGCAATAGTTCAAACAGATTTCAACATTCAACCTTTTATTTCATCGCTTAATTCCTCTCATAACAGTATTAATTTCACTTATGAATACGAAGTAAACAATTCTCTTCCCTTCTTGGATCTGCTTATCACAAGAAATAAAAACAAATTAGATTTCCAAATATATAGAAAGCCCACACATACATTTAATTACTTGCATGCTAGCTCAAAAGCCCCAATGAAATATAAATTCGCCTCCTTTAATTACCTAATCCACAGAGCCTTCAACATCCCATTATCAACGGAGAATAGAAATAAAGAAATCCAAACCATCCATAAGATTGCAAAACAGTTAGAATACAATCCCAATACTATAAACAATTTAATAAATAAACATAAATTTAAAATTAATCTCTGTAACTCATCACGCCTCCTTCCAGACCCCCCTACCTTAGACAACAAATTTGTAAGAATAGTTTACGATCCGAACCTAGAAAACCCCTTAAACAAATTATTTAAAAATTACAATTTAACTCCCGCATATTATATCAAAACTAAATTAGGACAAACCTTGGGTAATACTTTTTCTCAACCAGAATATCTTGATAAATCAGGTATTTATTCAATTAACTGCAACAATTGTAATAAGGTGTATGTCGGGCAAACGCAAAGAAACTTAAGAATACGTTTTAAAGAACACATGAACCATTTAAGAAATTTTAATAATGAAAAATCAGCCGTAGCAAATCATTCACTAGAAACTGGCCATAAGATATCAATCAATAATATGAAATTAATAAAACAGTCATCCAATTATCACTTAAACATGTTAGAAGCGATTGCAATGAAAAAACACGCAAACAACTTAATGAATTTTGATTTAAGTCCACTCAATAACAAATTACTAGATTTAATACCTCCTTTTACTTAACCCGAATATACCTGTCTTTACCTACCGCTCATCCCCCTTTCCATAAACCGACCCGTTAATGTACGTTTTTTCCCCACATTAAACCCCACCGCCTAACGCTCATTATATTTTGTTAATCTGTTCTGTATATATACTCCTATTTTTGTTTGTATAAGTTAGTATTAAAAATCCATTGATGAAAAAATCCATTGGTGACAGAAATGTACATCTGGTATTAAAATAAAGTGTGTGAAGAAAGGTTATTGATACTTCTTTTTATTAACATTTTCGTAATTTCATATATTAAGTGTAACTTAGTTTGACAATGATGACCGTATAATTGAAACTAGTCACAATAGTAAAATAAAAGTAGTATCAGTGTTTTATTAATATAAAATTAAAAATGTACCATTATCTGAACGCCTCTAAGATTCAAGAATAATTTTATAATTTAATTAATTTGATTACCTTTTTCAAATCATAATTCCACAAACAATCATACAAGTTATCCTTTGAACACAGCAAATTCTTCAACACCAACACCTTATTCATCCCGCACAAACAAGAGAAAAAAAATTGCACCTTTCCCAACCGGGTAACGTTTAACGTTTGAACCAAAAAAAGGTAAAATATTCACACACCCACCCTCACACTTCCTCTCTCTCTCCCTGTTTCTCTTGTCACAGATAATCCAGTAATATTTATGCCAGCAAACACATAAACATGTCCTTGCAAATGTGTTCTTGTTAATATTGGGCACGTTTCGTTATTCATTCAGCCAGCGCAAATATTTAGTTTTCGAAAAAAGGTAACGGAAGCACTTTTGGTGAAAGGGCCGGGCGCGCGCTTTTTTATGGTGGATAAGTGGGCTTCCGCACTAAAAAAAAAATAAATGCAAATTCCTATGAAGTGGGATGATTTTAGATATGTATATGCGCGCTGTGTGGTGTTTGGGGGGTGATTTAATTTTTTCCCTGAACGGGATTATGAATTATGAATGATTTTATAGGTTGCACCGTTTTTTTTATATAATTAAAATATATTAGTTATTCAGTCCCTAAAGGTTTCTTTCTACTTATCGTAGATGTTTTAATGTACAAATGGAAAAACCAAAATCCAATAAATATAAATAAATAAATAAATGAACCCTATGCTGGAACAACGTTGTAACCGCCAATATGTGTAAAAGCGGTATTTCCGTGGAAGAATGTTGTATGCGACCTAAATAATCTGCCGGCGTAATAGTGGACTCATAGAAAATGTTTCTGGTGGTTTTCTAGTATCATTTTGATTAGCCGAGTTTGATTATTTTGTGGAACAACGTTGTATGCACCGCACTCCACTGTTCGAAATGCTCATTCTAGCTGAACATCCTGCCAAAAATCAACTGTTTATAAAACAGATTTTTTCTTAAAATATGGGTAGTTCAATGTCCAGAGGGTGCGCAGGTAAAAATATGCTCGTAAATCACCATTCTCTATGTGGTCAAGTCTGCAGTGCCTATCATATGATTAGGCTCTTTTTTTACTAGTCATATTAGGCATATATTTACCTAATTAATAAAGCAAACGATCATTTCTGTTTTTCTTTTTTCGATTTCCTAATAAAACAAATGTTGGCGTATACAACTTTGTTCCAGCATAGCATTCAAATGACAATAAAATTAGAAAAATTCAAAGTTGTTCACCATTTTTCAAGTACAATAATTTTAAATTTTAATGAATCATAAAAACATGTCAATAAAATTAACAGATTCTTATGATAACATTAGTTTTTTTGTACCTATAATTATATTTATATTAATGTATTAAAAATGATTGTACAGTCATTTTATAAAATATACAGGAAGTTTTTCTTTTAAGTATATATTTCCCAAATACAGCGTACATGCTGTAAATTTTTAGATATTCGTTGTTTTTTAAGGGGATTATTGCAGTGTAACACGCCGATCGTGTTGGAAAGACCCACATAGTTTAGAGTAGCTCATCCGATGCCAAATTTACAGGACAAGTGGGGCGAATACAGTCAGAGAGAAAAGCGGCAGCTCGCTGTGCATTTGTGCATTGCTCCTTGGCATGAACGGATGGGGTCTCGTGTCGCGTGGAATAGACGAAAAAAAGCGTATAAAAAAGACGGATCTAAGGAAAGTGTCGATTCGTATTATTTAAACACGCTGATAGTACATACAAGCTATGTATTGTTTTTAATTGTTAGAAAGCGTTATCGGATCCTGTGTTATTTTTCGGTATTTACAAAACCGATGATTCTTATTCTTGTCATTATAACACATTATTTTTTCTTTT
Organism: Philonthus cognatus; assembly: GCA_932526585.2. Classification (NCBI taxonomy): domain Eukaryota; kingdom Metazoa; phylum Arthropoda; class Insecta; order Coleoptera; family Staphylinidae; genus Philonthus; species Philonthus cognatus. The sequence goes on from OW052241.1 coordinate 173,281,660, forward strand.
AAGACAGCCGAACAAACTATGTGTTTTAATTTATTAAATTAGAGATTATTTTTTCTTAAAAATATAATAATAAAATAATTCATGTTCATAAGCTCCTTGTAAATATGTATATGCCGGATATATACAGGGTGTCTACGCTAAACCATTCATTAATTCAGTTTATGGGGTTGCCGTTGCACTAAAAATTGGAAAACAATCCTTGGCATATGGTTGAATCAGTTCTCTTCATGTGCAATATTTCAACTTTCTAGCACTTCCGGTTCCACCGGAAGTAGCACCAAATTTGTTATTTTAAATAGAACACCCTACTTATTAGCAATTTTTTGGGTTTCTCGTTTAAATTGCAACATATTTTATTCAAACATATGTACACTTATCTCTTATAGTTTTCAAGAAAAAAAAAATATTTCTAAAATTTTGACCTTTAAAAGGCATCTCGAAATCTGTCTGTAACTTCTCTTAAGGATAAAATAAACATATGATTTATATCTCTACTTGTACCTAGAAAATGCCTCTATGAGTAAATTAATTGGAAACTGTCAATTTTGACAATAAGTGTTCTTAAAATGTCAAAATCTAAGTGCTCTCTTCAATATCAAGTAATTCATTTTTTTTTAATGGAATGATCCAATTTTTATCACGTAGTACGATTGGGGGAAAAATTTCCTACAAAAAAGTATTATACAACTATACTTCTAAAGCGAGTAGTTTTCGAATTATTTCGAAAATTCGTTTTTCGTCGCATTTATGCAGGGTAATGACATTTCTTTGATGTACAGGGAGTTTTTCTTTAAAATATACGTATACCAAATTCAGCTTGTTTTCTTTAAATATTTAGTTATTCGTTGTTTTTTTTAATGGTTCAATTTGAAGCTCTAAACGAGTGTTTTCCACTCCCAGACTAAGCATGAAGTAAACATTGAGTTTAGAAAAGCCCTTTGAAAATTTGTCTCCGGTCGCGCAGCGACCCGAGACAAATTTTCTGGACTTTTCTAAACTCGAAATTTTACTTCATGCGCCACGCGTATAAAACACAGATTTCAACTGAAGTTCGAATATAAATAAATTTCACAATATTTTAGTGTCTTATACGCGTGGCGCATGAAGTAAAATTTCGAGTTTAGAAAAGCCCAGAAAATTTGTCTCGGGTCGCTGCGCGACCCTCGACAAATTTTCACGGGGCTTTTCTAAACTCGAAATTTTACTTCATGCTTAGTCTGGGAGTGGAAAACACTCGTTTAAAGCTTCAAATTGAACTCTTTTAAAAAACAACGAATGTCGGAAAATGTACAGCTTTATTCCCTGTATATTATTCAAGTAGTAATTTAGTTTCCATCATTGTTATGGTACTATTAAACATTATTATAATAAATAAGTTGTTCTTTAATGCTCATTGTTTATTTTGTTAGGGCGTAGGTAAAGTATCGTAAGTTTCTCGAGTGGTATGGCAATTACATACTCGCGGAATACTGCACTCGCCGCTGCGCGGCTCGTGCGCAACATGTCCGCTCATATGTAATATACTGGATACTACTCTGGTTACGTAATATACTGTTATTATTTGACATTTTGCATTACATACGCGACAAAACAAAAACATTACTACTTACCTACTAAAATTCAGTTGCGAATTAATATACCTATAGAGGCATCCCCTAGGTACAAGTAGAGATTTAAATCATATTTTTATCTTATTCTTAAGAGAAGTTACTGACAGATTTCAAGATGCCTTTTAGAGGTCAAAATTTTAGAAATATTTTTTTTGCTTCAAAACTATAAGAGATAAGTGTACATATATTTGATTAAAATATGTTGCAATTTAATCGAGAAATCAAAAAAATGACTAATATATAGGGTGTTCTATTTGAAATAACAAATTTGGTGCTACTTCCGGTGGAACCGGAAGTGATATAAAGTTGAAAATATTTCACATGAGGAGAACTGATTTAACCGTATGACAAGGATTTTTTTCAAATTTTTAGTACAACGGCAACCCTATAAACTTTTAACGAACGGTTTACTGTAGACACCCTGTATGAAAAACGCGGAACATAGGATTTTCAATGATATTTTTTATATAGGAATATTATCTTTCCTAACTGCTATGGCCATGAATATAATGTGTATTAATTTGGCCTCTGCCAAATTGGGTAAATACCCCACATTTTTGGGAGAATTTCAATTTTTATTTTATCAAATATTCTAGTTTTTATGAATGCAACAAATTAATAATAAAATGACTTCAGGCAGACATATTATACTCAACAAAAAATATATTTGAGATTTGTCATCTAAAATATTTAGGGAAGATATGTCAATTGGAGCACTGCACGGGCCTGAATTTTTCTTAGGTGATTTTTCCGTATCATATTCAATATTTAAATTATCTTAGTTTTATATCTATTTTTTACTTTTTCTAAGAACTACGCCTATAATCAGATAAGTATATTTTTTATTTATTTAGACCTGAAATGTTGACCGGGCCGGGTCAGGCAAAACTCAATCTTTCTTATTTTATGACCGGGTCGGGCCAAGCCGGGCCTTAAAAAATATATTGGGCTCGGTGCAATGTTGAGCAAGAAGCTTGTTATTTGAAATGCGTTATAATAACCACCTTATTATTATTGTAGTTCTATTTTTTCTAAAATAATTAACAATGAATATGCACGCAGTTAAACCCTCCATTTTTTTAAACATTCGTCAAACATATATTACCTGTGCTCAGTAAAAAATAGTTGAATTGTAACAACAACGTCATATTAGTGACGTTATTCTTACTATTCTTATAGTTTTGATATCATTAATTCGTTCATGAAGTCGCAGTTTGTTCAAATAGGTCTGGTTGCTAAAAACTTTACAATTTACTTTAATAGTTTTATTGCGAGAAGTTTAATGGCATTTAACAACTGCTTTAACAACGAAAGATTTAAGACGAAATAATGATTTGAACAAGACTGATTGTTATTTGATTGCTTCTGGCTTATTAATCAGCTTAAAAAACTTTAAAAATAATTTAATAATATCGACACTGTCGAATAATTAGGGAAGCCTATATTAAAGGTATATTACACATCTTTATTTAAATTAGTGAAACATTTCGTGTTTTCTATATTAGTGAACATGCAGTATAAAAAAATACTTATTCCATTAGTAGTCAGAAAGCATAAAAATAAAACACTAGTACAATAAAATATCGATTATAATTGGGAAATATTAATTTTACGAGAACAAATGCTAACGACGTGAGCCGTTTTTGTTAACTATGATTGAGAAAAGAAAAGAAAAACAAACGCGAAGCCGCTCAGCGTTCACCGGCCCAGGGATAAACCCTGGCCGCGTGCTGCTCGCCCCTCCAATAATTGTGCAGATGAGTGTACAACGCGTTCAACTAAGAGAAGATCCGCAAGGCGGCGGTATTTTACGGCCTTATTTTTCAAGATTTTTATTTTAACCTGACTCGGGCATGAGTTATCGCATCTTTATGAAATGTTCACATTATATTCCTTATAGTATAAACTAGTAAGATATGGGAATATTTTTTTTAATTTTGAAAAATTTAACATTATTTTTTTCATACCTCTGAAAGCAAATTGTTAAAAAGAAAAGTACTTCGATATTTTACTAGATAATTGGGCTTAATATACGCTGTCAAAATTTCAACTTTCTAGGACCTTTAGTTTTTAAATAAACCTAACATTAAATTTCAGACCACTGTTATATTCCCCTTAAGAGTTCAATTTGAAGCTTTAAACGAGTGATTTGCACTCCTAGGTTAAGCACGAAGTAAAGTTTCGAGTTTAGAAAAGCCTTAAAGTTTAAAATCAGTTAATAACTCAGCGTTTTAATCAGGCTTCTATTATTAATTTTTCTCTCCTTAAATATTCTACATCTTTTGACTATTTTAACAAAATATCAAGAATACATTAATATCGCAATATCATCCTTAATTATTTGTTTCGTAATTATATTTTTGCAAACATATCTAATAAACAATATGAGAAGTATTTTTCTTGAAGAAGAAAAAAATTTAAATTTGCTTAAAGAAAAATTTAACATAAAGAAAAATTGAGTTTGTCAATAGTTTGCAGAATATTTACAAAATATAAAAACGAATTAAAATTAATATCGACTTTCTGCAAAAAATGTTAGCCTCATTGAGACAAGTCTCCAAATATTCATTGAAACAACTATTTCTCGAGCTAATACCCCGACAGATATTGAAATATACAATAAATATTTTTGTTACAGATATTGAATTATTGAATCACAGATTTATTGGTCCCAAGCTCTACAATAGCTTACCAGATAATATTAAATGTTTACTACTTTCAACGTTTATACACTCTTTGAAAACATACTTTGCTAAGAAAGCTCATTACAGCATCAATGATTGCCTTACTGATGGTTTTGCTGGACTACGACTTATACCACAAAATTAATTTACTTTTCATTACTAAATTATATTTAATTTTAATGCTTTTATCCTTAGACTCTATCTATTTTAATGTGTTAGTTTTATTTATACTTATATTTTAACTGTAAACTGTAACTTCTTTAAAAATGATTTTCCATCGATACAGTAAGCTTACCTATGATATCAAATAACTTAGTCATTTTATTTTTTGTTCACCTTATTTTTTACGTTTATATTTAATCTAATTGCTTTTATCTTTAGACTTGTCAATTTTAATGTGTTTTTACTTATTACATATATTTTAACTGTAACCTGTAACGTCTTTTAAAGTTATTTTTTCAACTATATAGTAAGCTTGCCTGTGATATCTAATGGCCTAGTCATTTTTCACCTTGTGTTATATACTTTAGTATACTGCTATAATTATATAATCATTATTTAAACATATATTTGTAATTTTTTGTTCTATGTATGGAAATTATCATCATACTATTTACTTCAGTGTACGAGTGTACCCAATCTATAGCTTCAACTGTATTATAAAATTTAGCACACTTTTACAAACTTGTATTACATCATTGTATTTATTTTTGTATTTATTTTTGACTTATGTAAACGAACCGTAATTGCATGAATAAATTCTATTCTATTCTATTCTATTCTATTCTATTGTTCTATACATAATTTATATGCAATATGCAACATCAGATCAAATTATTCTTTCACCAAACTAAATGAACCAACAGGCAATTAAAATAACACACTTCAACATTCCTGTAAGTTTTCTGTATATTTCAATAATTTTTTGAATTTAAAGTCTAAAGCATAGCATAAACTGATGAGGGATAAATCTCGATAGATGGCTTAAGACAATTAATATTAATTCCCTGTAATTGTTTCTATTTATTTTAATTTTCTGTTGGTTAATTTAGTTTGGTGAGACAATAATTTTGCCTGATGTTGCATTTTGTATATAAATTATGCATAGAACAGTAAATCTGTCATTGTATAATTCAATATCTGTAACTCAAATATTCATTGTATAATTCAAAATCTTTCGGGGTTTTAGCTCGAGAAGTAGTTGTTTCAATGAATATTTTTAGACTTATCTCAATGAGACAAACAAATTTTGCAGAAAGTCGATATTAATTTTAATTCGTTTTTATACTTTTTAAAAATTCGCTAATTTTGTTTAATTGCTCTCGTGTTCGAAGATTTGTTTGCAATAATGTATCATTTCAGTTGCAATTTGCGATAATTGCTGCGATTTACATGCTGGCAGGATTATATGCTAGTGTAAATGCACATCATTTGTTTTATGTAATAATGCACATAAATATAGCACGTTGACAAATAATAGCACGTTTCGGCAATTGAGCTTAAACATTTGTCTCATATTCACTTATATTTACAGAAACATTGTTAATTTACACTTAAAAAGTTATAAATATTACAGCGCTATAAAAAAATGAATAAATGTATTTCTTTTTAGAAGAAATAAAATAAAATTAAAGTATAAATGAAATTGCCAATTCTTGGTTGCAGAATACTTCAAAAATTAAAAGTGCCGAGATTCTTTTCGCAATCTACGATAAGCTAGACTTACAAAGTCTATATCAAACACTCATTAAAACAACTACTTCCCGAGATAATACCCCGACGGACATTGAATTATACAACAAGTGTTTGCTGTTACATTAGTATATTTAAAAAAACTGTATTTTCTCTGTAAATAGAATGTATTCTGCTGAGAAATAAACGATTATTATTATTATTATTATTATTACATACTGTAATCTACTGCAAATGTAACAATTTGGGTCAAATTATTCAGACCATCTATGGACGCGTTTCGAGATTTATCTCTCATCAGTATAGCTTTGCCATTCCCTCTAAACAATTTGACACCTTAAACTGACAGTTACGTTGCGGTTCAAACATAAGTATAAATTAAATTGCCAATTCTTGATTGCAGAATACTTCAAACATTAAAAGTGCGATTCTTTTCGCAATCTACAAAAATAGTTCAATGTCCGTCGGGGTATTAGCTCGGCAAGTAGTTTTTTCAATGAGTATTTGATATAGTCTTTGTAAGACTAACTTGCGAAAAAAATCGCACTTTTATTGTTTAAAATAAAATTACTTTGAGTGTGATTGCAGACGGATTGAATTGACTCAAATAGATTAGAAAAATGACTAGAATCTGAAACTAAGGCTGGGAATTTAATATTCAAATATTCTAATCACTGAAATATTTCAATATTCGAATGTTTCAAACATTTAAATATTCGAATTTGATTATGTTTTTGAATGAATATTCTAATATTTCAATAATTTGAATTTTCCAATTTAATTTTGGTTTTGAATGAATATTCGAATACTTCAAGTTTAAAAATTCTCGGCAATAATCAAAACGCATCCTTATTTTATTTTAATCTTATGATGGATTAGGAATAACTAAGTATGTTTTTGAACTTTATACTAAATCAGTCATTTACACGCTTGAAGTAAATATTTAGTTTAGAAAAGCCTGTAAATTTGGATTAGGCGCTTCGAAAGCAATCCAAATTTTCAAGCTCGATATACAGGGTGTTTTACCTAAAACTTCTTAGACGAATTTACAAGAAACTAAAACTGGTATTAAAGTTTTGTTTGTTGTTTTAGTTGTTGTTTGTTATAATCAATAGATGTCATTCAAGGCTTTCATTTATGATAGAATTGGTATCACTAATAATTACGGTTTCGTTCGGTGTCAGAGGCGTGAAAAAATGTCATTCGATGATCAGAACTTTGAAAGTGACTTTTTCTAAAATAATGGAATATTTGAAGACATTTTTATCATGTGCATATTTTAAATTAAATTGGTTATTTTTAAGTTCTAACCAATTTTTATATTTTTAAGAACTTAAAATTCACACATTTAAAGTAGTACAACTTCTTGAAATTAGCATATCTAATAATAAAAATTATTAAAATACTTTGTAAATTACAAAACAACAATAACAACAATAATATAATTTCATGCAAGTCGCCGAAAGATCGGCCCTTGGAGTGTTGTTATGTGTTATGAACTAACAGCAGTTACTCCCATTGAAACCCGACTATCACACTTAGCGGAAAAAATCGCCTCAAATCCTATCCTCTACAATCTCCTTCACCCTTTATGTATCCGTCGAAACCAAAACATCACTCCCAAGCGTAAACGTTTCACCATCACCATTCATGATTTCATTGCATCATTCCATGACATTAGTGATCATGATTTGTGAACAGTAATCATCTGACAGACATTGGACGACACTAACAAACAAGAGGTTTTTTACACAAGAACGGACAAGGAGAAACAATTAAAATTCAGGCGGAAAGACCAATGGTCGATAGCCAACTGGCAGAAGAATTTATTTGTTATTTTAGCCATCAGAATTATTTTTATGTTAATTATTTATTGTACAATCTGCCAATAAAGATTTATATATATATATATATATATATATATATATATATAATTTCATATTTGTTAAAATTTTTTTTTAATTGTTGAACCAAAGTTAGAAAAGATACTCAAACGTTTTACCGGACTAAAAAATACACATTTCAAATTATTTCCGAAGAAAAACATTACAAGCATCTAAAAGGTATCTTCGTCTAATTGCTACACAACTTGCGCAAATCTTATTAATTAAGTCTGCCATGTGATTTATTGACAATATTATGAGAAAACTTTTAACATTTGAATTAAGTTAATAATGAATATTTAAAATAGTGTGTAACATTATAGTAAAATACAGGAAAGCAAAAAATACTGATGGTTTGTGGAGAATGGTTTGTGGATAATGTCGTAGGAATTCCAGAGAAGCGTCAAGAATTAACAAAAAAATATTAACAAAAATGAAATTATATTATTATAAGCATAATTATTCTGTAAGTTTCATAATATTTTAATAGTTTTTATTGTTAGATATTCTAATTTTAAGAAGTTGTAGTACTTTAAATGTGTATATTAAAAGTTCTTGAAAATATAAAAATTAGTGCTAACTTAAAAATGGCCAATTAAATTTAAAATATGCACATGTAAAAATGTTTTAAAATATACTATTCTTTTAGAAAAAGTCACTTTCAAAGTTCTGATTACCGAATGACATTTTCTCACCCCTGTGTAATTATAAGTGATATCAATTTCATCTTAATTTGAAGCCTTGAATGACATCTATTGATTACAACAAACGAAACTTTAATAACATTTTTACTTTCTTGTTAATTAGTCTGGGGAGTTTTGGGTGAAACACCCTGTATTTACTTCTCACCATAATAGATCATTAACATCATTCGATTATTGATATCATTACTAAACATTAGAGATGAAAGCGTTACTTTTTTCAATTTGCAGTTTTTTTTTATTTTCTATTAACAATATCCATATTGTGAAAAATATTTTCTGCAAGGGTGTGATATTACGAATCGAATTGGATTTGAACTGCGGTAAAAGGTCTTTTTGAAAGATACATTCAATAATTGTCCACGCTGTGAAAAATTGCGAACGTTTCATTCGGCGCGGATGATTTTTATTGTGCGGTTTTATTATCGAATCTATGCAGACCTGCTTGCCCATAATTTCGAATACCCCTGTATAAATAGCGGGGCATTTATTGTGAACGGACCGATACGGGTTTTACAGACCGGAACAAAAAAAATAAGAAGTTTATTTCGAAAAAAAAGAGAAGTGAAGTGATAAATCAGGAAGGTTTTGACCATTAGTACGTGGTAATCCACATCAAAATTAAATAAAACTATTACTATGTTTTTTACCACTTTTATTAATGTATATATGTACCGTGCATTTTATTTAAGTATGGCCACAGGGATTTACATGGTAAAAATTGTACCCCGTGTTAACTTTTGTAGTCGTACAAATTTGAAACAGTTGTTTGGTTCTATTAATAAATCAAACATATTTCTACGAAATGTATATTAGTAGAAGGACATAAACATATTAGATTTTTTTTATTTTTGCTTTCTAAGTTGAAATTAATAACACAAATAATTAAGCCGAAAAATCAACTCGGCGAAAATGTCATAATGATCATTAATACGTTCCCGACCCATTCCGACCCATCCCGTCCCGTCCCGCCCCGCCCCGCCGTCAATCTGCTCGTGTGCGAAGAGGCTTACAGAAGAGATGAAAACGAATCTGTGCTTGGCGATTGGATTGATGACCACCTTAAATCTACTTGCGGATCAAGTAAATGTTATAAAATCGCACAAAAGTTTGTTAATGTGAATTTTTGAAAAAAAATCTATTTATAACATTGAATAACGAGTAGAAACTAACGGCATACATACGAGGCAAGATAATTTGCCGGGAAATTGCGAACAACTTCGCTGCGGCACAACCAAATCGTACATACAGTGCTTAAAATGCACGAACATTTTTGCACATAAGGTTTTGTGAATGTTGCGCATGTAAAACGTGTGAAAAAATGTTTGGTTCTTAGCCCCATCGCATACGAGTGGGTGGCCGGCCGGGCGGGTTGGGACGGAAAAGTTTCAATACATGAAGTTAAATGAGTGCTCGCAGACGATGCGGGAACGCTCGTTAACTCCATTGATAAAAACGTTCCCGACCCGTTCTGACCCATCTAAAAAGTCATGTAAGTAGGTACTTATCCTTTGTTTCGGATCTCGGTAAAGTTTGCCAGGACTCTTTTTGGTCCCATCTAAAAATCTATGATCGGACATAGATACTTCCCGACTGACTTCCCATTTATCCATACAATTAGAAATACCTAAGCTAGCTATTGTGACATCGATCACCGTCTAGCTATGCGCGTTCATGAAAGTGAGTTCCGTTCCGGTTAAGTATCTCTAAATCAATACTTACTAAAATGGCATGGAAGTACTTGCCTCGCTAATCCGTACGTAGTCCTGCTTTCCCATGCGATATATTGCGAGCTGGAGTTACGTTATGATTAGCGTACCAGCCCCTCCATTCCCCTTATGTGGGCCGTAAGGGCTGAATGATCAGGTAGGTAGACTGTCGCAGAACTGCGCCCTTTCCTTTGCCCATAGCACCAGAAGTACTAACTGCAGTTGTATCACTACCTGATAGTGTGGCAGAATATGGGCTCGTAGATTGTAGTACTAGGCTTTTTGCTTGGCCGTCCCGCCCCGCCCCGCCGTCAATCCGCTCGTGTGCGAAGAGGCTTACAGAAGAGATGAAAACGAATCTGTGCTTGGCGATTGATGACCACCTTAAATCTACTTGCGGATCAATTTAATCTTTTGAAAAGTAGTTGCATTAGGACGTTAAAAATGGTTATAAATAATAAAGTATAAATCATATAAAATTAAAACAAGAATGGAATTTTGTGAACTTTGGATGGAAGAAATGAATAATGATCCCATCGTTTTAAACAAAATCCTATTTTCTGATGAGAGTACGTTTGTGTTAGATAGGACAGTAAATAAATAAAATCAACGCATTTGGGCAAGAGAAAATCCATACCAAATGCAAGAGACGCACACACAATGGCCTGAAAAAGTTAATGTCTGGGTTGGAAGTGATAGTAACAAGGCCACTTTTTATCGACCGCAGGCTAAATCAAAACAAATACTTAGATCTACTTCAAATGGAAGTGGGCCCCAACCAAAAGGATTTGAGACCTAATGGGCAAATTATTTAACAGGAGGATGAAGCCCTAGCTCATAGTGACGCCGTCGTTACCACATTTATGAACGGCACTTTTCCTAACAGTTGGATAGGCCGATTTGGACCATTTAAATGGCCTGCTTGAAGTCCGGACCTTACTCTTCTCGAATTCTTTTTCGTGCGGTCATTTATCGAATAAAGTGTAGGACAATATCCGAGATAAGCCCGAAAATCTAGAGGAGTTAGAGATACGAATTACAGAACCTTGCAAGTCCATCACAGGAAGAGAGTTGCAAAACACTGGAACTAATTTTTACGATCGGTTTGAACAATTTCTTTCATAAATATTTTTTTGTTCAAATTGTGTTAGTTTATCTTTATAGTTTAATTACTTTAATAAATAAAAGACAATAATTATACTTGATAATGACACTCACACTGTCGAAACTTTAATCGTGAAAATATTTATATGTAAAAGTTGTAAAAAACATAGTAATAGTTTCATTTAATTTTGATGCATAAAAATTCTGTAAACAATTGGCAAATTCTATTTTACCTTATGATATTATTATTTTTTTATTTTACTGTATTAAAAGAATCCACATAATTACACAAAACAGCTTAAGAATAGAATTAAAGTGAATTATCAATAATAATAATAATAATAATAACATTTATTGTCCATTGATGTACAATCAGTAACAGGCACATATAAGACATAGTCACAGATAACAAATATTTACAGATAATTACTAACATAGATGAAATATTCATTTAAATCGTAAAACGCTTTCTCGGTAAGAAATTGCATGAGCATTTTTTTAAACAAAGTTATCGATGGTGCATCTCTAACAGATTTTGGGATGTGATTAAATACCGTAACACCGAGCACCGGAGGTGATCGTTTTGTGACATTTAATCTGTATGGTGGTATATATATTCTTTCATTATATCGGGTTTCATATGAATGGATGTGTTTCGCTATGGCAAAATCTGACTTATTTTTAAAAATGTATATACTCAATTCGTATATGAATAAACATGGTAAAGTTAGTAAAGCATATTTAATAAAAAATGGTCTACATGATGTTTTGCGATCTATACCAGCCATGGATCGTATACATCGTTTCTGTGATATGAATACCTTCTTTCACGATGAGGACGCTCCCCAAAGACACAGACCATATCGCAATCGGGACTCGATTATACCTATGTAGAACATTTTTAATTGTCGTTTAGTGAGATACTCTTTAAGTACTTTTAAGCTGTAGCATGATTTCGAAATTGATGTTGCTAGTTTTGAACAGTGATCTGACCAGTCTAGATTTTCATCAATAGTTAATCCCAAAAATTTAGTACTCCGGGCTGAAGATACTAGATGTTGGTCCATCATAATATTTAGTTTAAGATTTTGTTTGCATTGTTTCGTATGGAATCTAATATATACAGTTTTTGAATTATTAATTTGAAGTTGATTGTTCTGAAACCAGTTGCACAATTGACTGATTATATTATCGGAAATGCTTTCCAGGTTCGAGTTTGCCTTTGCGCTTATTATGGTTGAGGTATCGTCAGCATACATGTGAATTGGGTTGGGAACATTGGCTACTATGTCATTCATATAGAGAATAAACAATATGGGGCCCAAGATGGATCCCTGTGGGACACCCATATTAATTACTTCGGCCGATGACACGAATGCAGTTCTATTTTTTTCAGTTGTATGTGTTATTTTTACGGATTGTTTTCTGCTTTCCAAATATGACCTAAACCAGTTGCTGGCAACACCTCTAATACCATAGCTATTTAGTTTATCTAGAAGCAAATTAATGTTTATACAATCAAACGCTCGACTCAGATCAATGAATAGTCCCACGGGGTATTCTCCTTTTTCAATATATCTTATGATGTTATTATAAAACGACAGTAGTGCGGTTTGTGTGGAAAATGATTTTCTGAAACCATGTTGTGAGTTTGTCAGAGTCATGGATATGTTTAAGTACTGATTAAGTCTGTTCAACATAGACAGTTCAAATACCTTGTAGAACGGTGACACTAGAGCTATAGGCCTATAGTTATTAATATTTCTATGATCCCCCTTTTTATAAATAGGGCAGATAACTGTTTGTTTTAATATTTCAGGAAAAACTCCTTGCTCCAGGGATAAGTTAATTAAATATGCCAAAGGTTCTAATATAAACATAGATGATTTTTTTAATAGAATATTTGATATTTCATCAAATCCACACGTTTTTTTGTTTTTTAATTTATTTATAATAAGCAAAAGTTCTTGTTCATTGAATGGGTTTAGGAAAATTGAATGAGCTTGTGTTTTAATGTGTAACGCATTATTTGTTTGTGAGAGGTCCTTAACTATCTTTAGGGGTTCGTCTTTAAAAAATGAGTTGAACATGTGGGCAAGTGAGTTGGGGTCTTCGATCTGTTGATTGTTGTGATTAAGTATAATATTATTCCTACTTTTGTGACAATTTCTATTCGAGACTTCATTTATTATGTGCCATGAATCTTTAGACAAATTTTTTGAGTTAATAATTTTGATTTGATAAAAGGATTTTTTGGTTCTCGTGATTAGTTTATTATGCCTTTTATGGTCAGCTTTATAGCTTGATTTTAATGCTGGATATTGTTTTTGTAATAAATAGAGATAATGCATTTTCTTACTAGAATTTCTAATTTCAGAATTTATCCATGTTTGCTCAGATCGCCCTTTTCTTGCACATATAGGGAAATGTTTATTAAAGTAATAAGTGTAGATGTTATAAAATGTTTTAAAATTAGAGTTCAGATTGTTACCAATATAGACATCGTTCCATGATTCGCATTGCAAATCTGAGATGAAATTATATACATTGTGATCATTAAAATTTTTGCGTTGTTCTCGTGGTTCGGTAGTATTGCATTTTAATTCAAAATTGTAATATAAATAGTGGTTTGTTAGTGAAAGCAGGTAACTAAGTGCTTTCAAATTATTTAGACGGAAAAATTAATCTAGTTGCTCAGCCTGAATTTTGTTTTACTGAGGCCTAATACAAATCAAATACAGTCAAGTTTCTTCCTATTCCTACCGTAAAATCAATATCATATTTGCACACTAAAGTGTAAAGATTAAGCATTATATCCACTCTTGTTAGGGTATAAAAATTGATTGGTTACATTAGTTAACGTAACCCGGGTAACAACTCGTACTGAGCAAATTGAAGTTTTGTAAACGACACATGTCGAAAAATTCCGTCATTAGCAAATTTTCAAATTGTCCTTATTATTAAAAACATTATGGATAGTGAGTGTGAAGGCGATTCGTGTACTTCTCTGGAGTTGAGACATTCTGCCAAAGATACAGAGCAAGAATACCTGGGTAAAAAATCGCTAGAGAAATATTAAAATTGCAAATAAAAACCCTTTAAGCCAAAGGATATACAGGGTAAACATATGCATAAGCTGTAAATTTTCCGACATTCGTTGTTTTTTAAAAGAGTTCAATTTGAAGCTATAAACGAGTGTTTTCCACTCCTAGACTAAGCATGAAGTAAAATTTCGAGTTTAGAAAAGCCCAGTGAAAATTTGTCGAGGGTCGCGCAGCGACCCGAGACAAATTTTCTGGGCTTTTCTAAACTGGAAATTTTACTTCATGCGCCACGCGTATAAAACACAGATTTTAAATGAATTTCGAATAGACAGAAGTTTCACTCTATTTTAGTGTTTTGTACGCGTGGCGCATGAAGCAAAATTTCGAGTTTAGAAAAGCCCGAAAATTTGTCTCGGGTCGCTGCGCGACCCTCGACAAATTTTCACGGGGCTTTTCTAAACTCGAAATTTTACTTCATGCTTAGTTTGGGAGTGGAAAACACTCTTTTAAAGCTTCAAATTAAACTTAAGAAAAAAACAAGGAATATCTAAAAATGCACAGAAAAGAATAGTTTAATTTGAAGCTATAAACGAGTGTTATCCACTCCCAGACTAAGCATGAAGTAAAATTTCGAGTTTAGAAAAGCCCCGTGAAAATTTGTCGAGGGTCGCGCAGCGACCCGAGACAAATTTTCTGGGCTTTTCTAAACTCGAAATTTTACTTCATGCGCCCCGCGTATAAAACACAGATTTTAAATGAATTTCGAATAGACAGAAGTTTCACTCTATTTTAGTGTTTTATACGCGTGGCGCATGAAGCAAAATTTCGAGTTTAGAAAAGCCCGAAAATTTGTCTCGGGTCGCTGCGCGACCCTCGACAAATTTTCACGGGGCTTTTCTAAACTCGAAATTTTACTTCATGCTTAGTTTGGGAGTGGAAAACACTCTTTTAAAGCTTCAAATTAAACTTAAGAAAAAAACAAGGAATATCTAGAAATGCACAGAAAAGAATAGTTTAATTTGAAGCTATAAACGAGTGTTATCCACTCCCAGACTAAGCATGAAGTAAAATTTCGAGTTTAGAAAAGCCCCGTGAAAATTTGTCGAGGGTCGCGCAGCGACCCGAGACAAATTTTCGGGCTTTTCTAAACTCGAAATTTTACTTCATGCGCCACGAGTACAAAACAAAAATATTGTGAATTTATGTTTATTTAAACCTCACTTGAAATTAGTGTTTTATACGCGTGGCGCATGAAGTAAAATTTCGAGTTTATAAAAGCCCAGAAAATTTGTCTCGGGTCGCTGCGCGACCCTCGACAAATTTTCACGGGGCTTTTCTAAACTCGAAATTTTACTTCATGCTTAGTCTGGGAGTGGAAAACACTCGTTTATAGGCTCAAATTGAACTTTAAAAAAAAAACAACAAATATCTAAAGATTTGAAAAAAAATAAGCTGAATTTGGAATACGTATATAACCAAAGAGTGAAAACACTTATTTGAAGTTTTAAGTTTTATGAAAACTGTATATCATTATTTCATGCGATATTTTAATTTATAACAAAAACTGGTGATGTGTCCATCATACTACTTTCCCCCGTAAATTGCGTATTAAATCACTTTTAAAATATTTGTAGCATTATTATTTTCAAAATGTCTTCAACTTTTTGATAACTACAACTTTTATTTGAAACATTTTTCAACTACTGACACAAACCAATGACTAGATAAAAAACACTATTTATTGAATATCTCAAAAACTAAGAGTGCTATGACAAAAAGTTAATTTACAAAAAATCTTTAGTTTCATTTTCTACAACTTTTATTAAAAACATTTTTCAATTGTATCGACACATACACTGTCACACACCAATAACTAGATAAAACACACAACTTTTGAAATATCTCAAAAACTAAGAGTGCTATGACAAAAAGTAAGCGAACAATACATCTTCGTTTTGTTATTATCTACAACTTTTATTTAAAAGAATTTTTTGTTTGATGAACATTTATTAAAAAAATCTGAAAAAACTGAAAAACGCTAAGAGTAAAGTACCACTTCCGGTTTTCCAATTTTCACCAAAAGCTTTTCAGTTCTTCCGATTGTAACAGAAAGCTTAAGTTTCAAGTTTCATCTCGATATCTTTAGCGGTTTTTGCGGTACAGCGCACACAGACACACACACAGACAGACAGACAGATATTTTTCAAAAATGGTCTTATTCGACTCAGGGGACCTCAAAACGGATATTTCCGCTAAAATTTTTTATTCGAAAATTTTCACGAAAACAATACTTTCCCTTTGTATTACATACGGGGGAAAGTAAAAATATGATGTCTATATTTCAATATCTAAGAAACTAATCCTCAAAATATCCAGTTCTAAGAGATAAAAACAGCTTTTCGCATTCATTAACACTCTTCCAAGCATTCGTGTTGAAATGACATAATATCCATCATATGCAGCTTTGCAGAGCTTTCAACGAAAGTGCATTATTTATTTACACAGACATGCAAATATGTCGGGAAAATTGACAATTTCACCACATACCCACAACTCCACTTTATGTTAGAGGAAAAACGACCGCAAGGGAAAAAAACGTGCCGTTTTAAATTGATGTGCCACAAACCGAGTCGGTTTGTTTCAACGAATAACACAATGATGTTATTTAAGAGTAAATAAATACAAAAACTAATTTAACTTGCTTACAATACATGTGTAATTACTCTGAATAATTGAAAGTGAAAAATATATCTAAGGTGTGTAATTAAGTATGCATAGAAAAAGTTTTGTTGAGCAATAAGAGCTATTTAAAAAGGGGATCATTTATAACGGTTCCAAAATCTATAACTGTTTGCCTCGTGAAATTAAAGACAGTGCATCTCTCATAATTTTCAAACGAAAACTTAAAAAATTATTGCTTGAAAAAAGTTTATATACAATTGAAGAATTTTTTGTTTAAAGAAATTGTCTATGTCTAATTATTGTTTATATTCAAATAGGTACATTTTAGTTTACACCCTTCAGCTGGATTATGACGTTTTCCTTTTGAATGCATGTATTTTTTAGTGATGAACAACTATATGTAATTTACAAATGGAAATAAATTATATTATTATTATTATTATTATTATTATTTTTGTTGACAATAGAAATGTTGCAGTCGAGAGAAAATATAGAAATGTTGAATTATTTTGTTTTTAATAGAAAATTAAAATTGGAGTAGAATATAAATGCGGGTTCTAAATTTAAATTTTACTTTAATAATAAATACATCAGCAATAAATAGTTTTATTAAATCAAAAAGTGGATTTCGAATAGATACAAGTTTTACTATATTTTAGTGTTTGAATTTCGAATAGACATAAGTTTTACTATATTTTAGTGTTCTATACGCGTGGCGCATGAAGTAAAATTTCGAGTTTAGAAAAGCCCGAAAATTTGTCTCGGGTCGCTGCGCGACCCTCGACAAATTTTCACGGGGCTTTTCTAAACTCGAAATTTTACTTCATGCTTAGTCTGGGAGTGGAAAACACTCGTTTAAAGCTTGCAATTAAACTTAGGAATAACAAAGAATATCTAAAAATTCACAAAAAAGAAGAGTTTAATTTGAAGCTATAAACGAGTGTTTTCGACTCCACTTTACATAAAGAAAATTTTAAAAAAAAATTTGTCAATTGCAGAATATTTACAAAATATAAAAACGAATTAAAATTAATATCGACTTTCTGCAAAAATGTTTAGTCTCATTGAGACAAGTCTCCAAATATTCATTGAAACAACTACTCCTCGAGCTAATACCCCGACATATATAGAATTATACAATGAATATTTGAGTTACACGACAGCTTTACTGTTCTATGCATAATTTGTATGCAAAATGCAACATCAGGTCAATTTATTCTCTTACCAAACTAAATGAATTAACAGGAAATTGAAATAAATTGAAAAAATTACAGGGAATGAATATTAATTGTCTTAAGCCATCTATAAACGTGTTTCGAGATTTATCCCTCATCGGTATAGCTTTGCTTTAGGCTTTCAGTACAAAAAAATATTAAAGTAAATAGGAAACTTACAGAATTGTCGAACGACGGATCTTCTCAACCAAGAGAGAAAAACGGTTAAAGCTATAGTACGTCTACTGACAGGACACTGTAGGCTCAACAAACACATGAGCAGGCCTATTTTGCTCATGTGATTGTTGAGCCTACAGTGTCCTGTCAGTAGACGTACTATAGCTTTAACCGTTTTTCTCTCTTGGTTGAGAAGATCGGTCGTTCAACATTGCTATAAGCTTCCTATTTATTTTAATA
Source organism: Philonthus cognatus (assembly GCA_932526585.2). NCBI lineage: Eukaryota > Metazoa > Arthropoda > Insecta > Coleoptera > Staphylinidae > Philonthus > Philonthus cognatus. Next base: position 173,300,400 of record OW052241.1, read on the forward strand.
TTTTTTGTATTAAAATTCTAAAGCAAAGCTATACTGATGAGGGATAAATCTCAAAACGTGTCTATAGATGGCTTAAGACAAGGATACAATATGTAGATTCTGCCAGGAAGAGGAGGATCCTCTCCACATCCTGTGCCAATGTGAGGAACTACCACGGGTTAGATACCTAAAGCTGGGCAACACTAAACCAAGCGCAGAGAGCTACACCCAAGGCTCACTGTCAGGGTTAATAGGGCTAATCACAGAGGCGAAGCTCGAGCTGCGTCGTCTACGATAATAGGGATCCACAATAGATCTGCAAAGGTCGCGGTGGTACAGGCCCATAAGACCACCCCTACGAATATCTAATCTAATCTACAGGAATGTCGAAGTGTGTCCCCGAAACAGGTACATAAAACTGGGGCGAGTGAAAATGAAGGGATGTTATTTATAGGTAAAGGGATTAAGTCATTAGCAGGTGCAAAATCAAGTTTTATTCAAAAGATTCATGAAACTTCTTAAGGTCTCAGGAGATATACAAAAGAGGTAAACAAATTGGCTCAGCTAACCGATTACTTGTAAAATTAGACAAAGTAAGTCTAAACCCAGTAAAAATTAAGAATGTAAATGAACTTCTCTCAAAACTTCGGCATTGACTGGCAGGGAAAAGCGATATAAAAAAAACCTCAATTACTAAAAAAACGTCATTAGAAGATATAAAGCTAGAGAAAGACAAATATAGTCCTATCACAGGTTGATATACAGAGAGTTTTATGTAACACCGAACATGCTAGAATCTACTCAATGTAAATTTTCCTATGTTCGATGTGTACTGGGACGCATCAAAGCATTGAGTGCAATGTGATTGGCTGGGATTTTTAATTGTAATATAGTCAACCCAATATACACTCTTCCCTTCAAAAATAAATTCAATCTGTCAGTTATCTCAAGCAAGTGATATTTGTTGTTCTGGTATTTATAGCAGACTCAGAAGAAGAACGGATAGTTATACAATGTATACAAAGGAGGAGAAGATTTTTCTGGTGAACTTGTATCACGGAGGAAACAGTTTTAGAAATTCCCGAGATTTGTTTTCTGTTAAATTTCCTGATCGCCCACTAACATCCATTTCAACCATTTCGGACCTTATAATACAATTTAATAGAACCGGCTGTTTAGATAAATTTCACAAACGAAGAGTAAGAACACCGTCAATATTATCAGAAGAGTTGAAATTAAACATTTTGTGTTATGTTGAAGAATGTCCAATAGTATCTTTAAATACTATTGCACACCTAGTGCAGTATTTAAAGATACTATTGGACATTCTTCAACATAACATAAAATGTTTAATTTCATCTCTTCTGATAATATTGACGGTCTTCTTACTCTTCGTTTGTGAATCACTTCATATTTCAAAATCCTCCGTACATAGAGTTCTACGAGAATTTAAGTTTAGGTCCTACAAATTTCAAAATCACCAGTTGCTGTATGAAGATGACAAAATTAAGCGATCAAATTTTTGTGAAATTTTATTAAATATGGTAAATGAAAATAACGACATTTTGCGGAAAATAGTGTTTACTGACGAAGCATCTTTTTGTCTGGATGGATCAGTAAATTCTCAAAATTACAGGTAAGATATTCCTATTTAATTGTATCCTTTCTAGACCCATTATTCCTTTTCTTTTAGGTATTGGTCTACAAGTAATACCTACCTTCAAAATTTAACTCATACTCAGTACAACAAAAGAATTAATGTATGGATTGGAATTATTGACACGCACTTGATTGGCCTATTTTTTATTTACGGAAATCTTAATTCTAGTTAATTTTTAACACTTCTTCAAAGTGATATTATACCAGGCATACAGAATTTAAATATTAATAACTCATTTTTTCAAATGGACGGAGCTCCTCCACACTCTACGAATGAGGTAACGCAGTTTTTGAACCAGCATTTTCCTCGTCGGTGGATAGGAAGATATGGTCCCATATCTTGGCCTGCTCGTTCGCCCGACCTTTCTCCAAATAATTTTTTTCTGTGGGGGTATATGAAAACAAAAATCTATAATGATATTCCAATTAAAAATGTGGAAGAAAGTCATTTTGAAAATTTATTATAAATATTACTTGTTTCTAATAAACGATATTCTTTAACCTACTGGCTTAGTATTTAATAAAAGGTGAATAGTAGAATTATTTATTTGGTTCTTTTAAATTACTCTTTATGCCTTCTTTAAGTATTTTACTGATTAAAAATATAACAGAGGTTGATATGCATTCCGTTGAACTAAATTATCCATAATACAACATGTTGCACTTGACATAACAATTGACAGATTTAATTAATTTTTGACAGGAATAGTGTAAATTGGGTTGACTATATTACTATTAGAAATCGTAGCCAATCACATCGCACTCAATGCTGTGATGCGTCCCAGTACACATCGAACATAGGAGAATTAACATTGAGTACATTTTAGCATGTTCGGTGTTACATAAAACTCTCTGTATAACCATATTGCAGATCAAAGTATAACTACTACAAAAAGAATTATTTTGTTTTTACTATAAAATTAAAATTGGAATAGAATAGAAATTCCGCAGGGTTCTCATTGTGGGCCAGTGTTGTTTTGGCTTTTTATTAATGATATACACTTGAGTATTAGGTCTAGCAGTTTCCTCCTGTTTGCTGATGATCTTAAGTTATTTAGGGTAGTAAGAACTATCGAAACTACTACAGCTGAACTTACACAATATTGCTGAATGGTGTGATAGGAGTAATCTTTACCTGAATTTGAACAAATGTTTCCAAATTACATTTAGTCGAGGCTCGTATACACATTTTTGCTACTTTATTAAAGATCATTTATTAACAACAACGTTTGAAATAAAGGACCTAGGCGTGTTATTTACTTCAAAGCTTAATTTTAATAAACATTACACAAACATTTGTAACTTATCTTTAAAAATGTTGGGCTTTGTTTGTAGATTCACAGTTGGATTTAGTTTTAAGACAGTAAAAATGTTATACTTGACATTAGTAAGGCCCCATATGGAGTATGGATCAGTGGTTTGGTCTCCTTATTCTATGAGCGCCATTCAGCAGTTTGAGTGTGTACAGAGTAGATTCTTGAGAATTGTTCACCGTAGGATAGGGGGCGTTAGTATTAACTTTAGCCACAGTTCTATGCGTGGACAACTTGACTTGAGATCGTTACATGACAGGAGGGTGCTGCTGGATTTATGTTTTTTGCATAAGTTGGTCAATGGGATTTTTGATTGTGGTACACTGCTTAATCAGTTAAATTTTAATATTCCTCGAGGAGTTAATTGTACCCATAAACCCTTATTCCGGTTAACATTTCATGCCACCAACTATGGAATGTTTAACCCAATTGATCGGCTTATGCGTCAGGCAAATGCGCTAACAGAACAATACTGGGTTCGACATATTTGCGGATTCAATCTCTGTATTTAAGAGTGGCTTGCGTCGTATGTTTTTGTCAGATATAAACAAATAATTGTATATATATATATATATATATATATATATAAATATATATATATGTATCACTGTTTCTTCGGGTTTGGTCCCGCGTATTTTCTTGGCTCTGGTCCATTATATTTTTAATTCGACGTTTCGATGACGTCGCAGTCATCATCGTCAGGAATAACTATCAAAATTCCATTGCTCTAGCAACCACTTGTTTGACTTTTACGTACTACTTGATGCGTGAATTTCTTGTTTGGCTTCGTGTTACTCTTCTGTTTTGTTCTTCTAATGATGTAGTAGTGACAATTTCAATATTATTTTCGGAAGGGGTTGGGATTTGAATTTCTTGGTTGTTGTTCGGAGATAATATATTTTGACCAGAATTTATACAAGTTTTCCAAATTGGTGGTAGTCTTTTAGCATCATCTCTTTGATTTAGACTGTTCGGCCTCTTTTCAATTTCTATCGCTTCTCTAATAATCCTCGCGTGGAAGTAGTCTGTCTTTTTTAAAATTCTCGTTTTTTCGAAATTTATTGTATGTTTAGAAATGTTTACGTGTTGAAATAAAGAAGATTGTGGATCAGACTTTCTTACTGCTAAAATGTGTTCATCTCGACGAGTACTAATTTTCCGGTTTGTTTGGCCTACATAGCTCTTCTCACACATACCATTTCTTTTGGAAATTATTAGAGAAGCGATAGAAACTGAAAAGAGGCCGAACAGTCTAAATCAAAGAGATGATGCTAAAAGACTACCACCAATTTGGAAAACTTGTATAAATTCTGGTCAAAATATATTATCTCCGAACAACAACCAAGAAATTCAAAATCCAACCCCTTCCGAAAATAGTATTGAAATTGTCACTACTACATCATTAGAAGAACAAAACAGAAGAGTAACACGAAGCCAAACAAGAAATTCACGCATCAAGTAGTACGTAAAAGTCAAACAAGTGGTTGCTAGAGCAATGGAATTTTGATAGTTATTCCTGACGATGATGACTGCGACGTCATCGAAACGTCGAATTAAAAATATAATGGACCAGAGCCAAGAAAATACGCGGGACCAAACCCAAAAAAACAGTGATACATGTTACGCCCGCGAAAATCTACGTTTTAAAAAAAATATATATACAAGGTGGCCAGAAAAGGTGTGATAATCTTCAGGTAGAGTGGTTCATTGATTCATTTCAAGCAGAAAATTTAAGTAAAAAAATATTGTATTGTGGCTTATAACTCCTCACGAGCCAATTTAAAGAAGAAACAATGGATCAAACAAGTGTTTAATTTAATAATAATCATAAATTTAACAAATCTACAAAAATTAATATTTGAAGTATACATCAAAAATGAAAGATTAAAGTAAATGTTCAAATTGATAACCATCCGTTTCTAAGCAGATCTGGAGCCGTCGTGGGATAGAATTAATTACTCGGAGCGACATCTCTTCAGTAATTAATTCCACTGCAACACGAATTCTATTCATGACGTCTACATTGTCCACTGGAGGTGTTGCGTACACCTTTTCTTTTAAAAATCCCCAAACGAAAAAATCAAGTGGATTCATATCCGGCGACCTTGCTGGCCATAGTATGGGTCCATTGCGCCCAATCCATCTATTTGGAAAATGTTCGTCCAACCATTCTTTTGAAATTCTTGCTGTATGAGGTGGTGCACCATCATGCATGTACAGCATGTTTTTTACTAAATTTAGTGGAACATTCTCCAAAACTTCTTCTAAAATATTTACATAATTTAAGGCATTTAATCTTTGATGAATAAAAAAAGGCCCAGTTACACGTAAATTTAGAATACCAAGCCAGACGTTAACTGAAAATTTCCTTTGATGTCCCATTTCTCTAACCGCCCGAGGATTTTCTTCTGCCCAAAAGTGATAATTATGACAATTAAATACCCCATCTCTAGTGAATGTACATTCATTACTCCAAAGAATGTTAAATAAAAAATTTGGTTCTTCCCGAATTTGATCTAAAATCCTGTCACAAAACATACATCTACGCTCGTTATCATTTTCATACAGTGGTTGAACTTTTCTTGCATGAAATGGACGCATTCGATTTTCTTTCAATACTGCATGGACTGTTGTTTTACTGGGGACATTTAACTGTTAAGCTATTTGTCTCGTACTAATATTGGGATCTTCTTGAACTGTATTCAATATCTGTTCTTCTAGATGAACAGTGCGACGTTCCCTAGGTCTCCCTCCATCTATGTTATTATAAACGAACGACCCAAAAGTACGTAGCCTTTGGTCTAATTTTCTAAACGTATTTACGCAGGGCTGTTGGCGATTTGGATATCTTCTTTGGTACTCATCTTTGGCACTAGTTGCATTACCATTGCAGAATCCAAATATCATGTACATATCTGCATACTCGTTGAATGTATACACCTTCAAAAAGTATGATGAACTTATACAAACTTACACAAATAAATTATGACAAGTATATGTCAAAGTCAAGTGAAATTTAATAAGGTTACATATGAAAATACATAGTTGCCAGGTCTATTTTTATTAAAAAAATGCTTCTGAAGAAGGTATTAATTTGTTAAAGTTTCCAATTAATTTATCACCTATGTCATTTGAATTTTACAAATGTGTAATTGATTGTAAGTTCTATTGGTTTTTTCCAAAATAATAGAAAATAACACTAATTTCCAGAGATCCGTTTAATATTTTAACGACCTCGTGAGATGTTACGAGGAAGAATACAATATCTTTTTATTTAGATTTTTTATCCAAAATTAATCAACGAATCACACTACCTGAAGATTATCACACCTTTTCTGGCCACCTTGTATATATTTCATATTGGGTTTATGTAATACTGGCTAATTATTTTTGTTGTAATTTGTTTAACTTATTTTTCAATTTTAAAACTTAAAAACTTAAATGCGGGTTCTTAGATTAAATTTTACTTTAATAAAAAATACATCAGCACTAAATATTTTTATAAAATCAAGTTTTATTGAAAAGATTCATAAACCTTCTTAAGTTCTCAAGAGACAAAATTACCCACCGTATATATTTCTATTAAAATAATATATTCCTTTGAAATTCAACTATTTTATTCAGGGTGCATTAAAAGTGATTTCCATAGAGAGGCAAAGAATTTTCCTGTAATAACTTTATAAGTAAATCCTTTCACGTTTAAGTTTCTATCAATTATCTCGAATGAAACCGTTCTATATTCCTGTCACACATTTATTAATTCCGGCCCTCGGCCTTCTCGCACTCACTTCAATCATTAATCGAATTGTCTTTTTCCGCCACGATGAAATGAACTCCATTAGTTAACTCAGATACTCAATAAAACTATTTTTTTTATAGTTTCATAATCTAAGAATGAAAAATGTAATCACACAAATTAATAAGGATAGCAAACAATCGTAAATCCTTAGTATTTTCAAAAAGTTTTACCAAATGATAAGTGAGAAAGTTATTCAAAAAAACACAAAATGAATTTAAATTTGATGATTGATTTATTGCGGTATATCTTTAATTTAATTTTATTTTACGGTAATTACCTTTTACTTAAATTAACAAAATAATATTTCTTATGTTAAAAATTAATTAAGTATAAACTCATATTAACACATATTTATTTATTTTTATTTATTCTCACGGGAAACCCCTTTTACAAATAATATGTACAAAATAGTAACAATAATATATAAAAATTGATAAAACGTATTAACATTAATAACTAAAATTTAATAAATGGTGGTAATAATTACAGCAATTATTCTATATGGAAATAACAAAATCTAAAAACAATAATAACATAAGGAAAACTATAAATACAGCGTGTAAACGAACTACTGTACAGGCTCTCTCCACATAAGGGGCAGCGTTTAAATAAACAATACCTGCATTTGAAATTACCATACCTTTAGTAGATGGCTCACAAATAATTATTAATAATAATTAATAATAATAGGCCACATGTTTGTGGTATCTGGTATACGCGCACATTGCGTATTTTAAGAAAGATTCCACATAGACTGGTAACTTTTAAACGATTTGGATATCGAATTACACCATCCAGAGAAAAGTGGGTCAGATTGTGAAGAATTATGTCTATGTTATCGTTTTCATAAGTACCCATTGCTGACTAAATTCCGAATATTTTCTAAACGTGTTAATGAAATTCAATATTTTTCCTTATTAGGTTCACACTTCACTTTATCTCCACTCTTATTGAAATGTTTAGATAAGAGCGGCGAGGGTGGATGATTTTTAAACATAAAAATAGTTTGCTGTTTAGTCTATGGTGAAACTTATTCCATGAAACATCTACATTTTGTAACATGGCGCGATACGTTTATTCAAACATTGAATTGGCAGACATGTTTCTTATTTACGGTGAAACTCGGTGTAATTCCGCGGAAGCTGTAAGAATTTATCAAGAACAATTTCCTGAACGACACTTACCACCGCCAAACCGATTTAGAAATTTATTACAAAGAGCACGCGACACTGGAAGTTTGCAGCCCGTCGCCGGAGCTCGGGAGGTGGTGACCGTCCAATGCGATATTTGCGAGCGGAAGATGAAATTTTGAATCTGTTGGAAGCGGATCCTGGATTAAGTACCCGTATTATCGCCGCTCAGCTAAATGTATCGCACACATTTGTCAGCAGTGTTATACGAGACAATATTTTTTATCCGTATCACTACCAGCGTGTACAACATCTTCAACCTCATGATTTTCCCAAAAGAATCGCATTTTGTCAATGGATTTTGGCACAAAATGTTCAAAATCCTAACTTTACCAAAGACATTTTAGTGACCGATGAATCGTGCTTTACGCGTAATGGAAGTTTCAATTTCCATAATATGCATGTTTATGCAATAGAAAATCCTCGTGTTACGCGTAGAACTCATTTCCAGCATCGCTTCTCCCTTAATATCTGGGCAGGTATTTAAAATGATCAATTAATTGGGCCATTTATGTTCTCATTTAATTTGAATGGAGAACGATATTTACGATTTTTGCAAGATGACCTTTTAGATCTTCTAGAAAATGTACCCTTAGCGGTTCTTAGAAGAATGTGGTATTTGCAAGATGGTGCGCCAGCTCACTATGAAAGGCGCGTTAGAAGATATTTGGATGATGAGTTTCCAGGACGTTGGGTTGGTCGTGGAGGCCCTGTACCATGTCCTCCAAGAAGTCCGAATTTAAACCCCTTAGATTTTTTTCTTTGGGGATACTTTAAAAGTGAAGTCTACACTACGGAAATTGACAATGCTGAAATGCTGATACAACGAGTAAACGCCGCGGCTAATACCATTCGTGAAAAACCTCGTGAAATGTTTGCTACTGTTCGTGCAAATTGGATACGTAGAGCCCAAATGTGCATTGAGTGCGGCGGACGTCAATTTGAACACGTATTGTGATTTTTTTTATACGTGACCCAGTTTCATCTAGTAATTCTAGACAGTGTGTGTGTGTGTGTGTGTGTGTGTGTGTGTGTGTGTGTAGTGCGTGCTAAGTGATTTATACGTCTCGCAGTAGTAACAGTAAATTAACAATACCACAAATGAGTGACCTAGTTTCATCTAGTCATTCTAGACAGCGTGCGTGTTTAGTGCGTGCGAAGTGATTTATGCGCCTCGCAGTAGTAAAAGTAAATAAAAAATACAACTTACGCATCCACGAAAAATATCATGAACACAGGTAACCAGAAGTTCTCAAAAAGTAAAAAATGCATGAAAAATTATGAAAAATCCAATATTTTTTTTCCGATATTATTTTTGCTGCAATTGGTGTCAAAATATTTTGTGTATACGCCCTTAAGAGGATGTACATTAGTTCGATTACACGCTGTATAACGCGCTAGTTCGCCCACATTTGAAATACTGCTCTTGCGTGTGGTCTCCTTATAGCGGCGCTCATATTGAAAAAATCGAGAAAGTACAAAAAAAATTTGTTAAATTTGTAGCTTACAAATTTCATCTGGTTGGTGACTACTGCGACCTGCTCGATAAGGTTAATATTACGAGTTTATGTTCTCGGCGTGTCAACCAAGATATTGTGCTGGTAAAAAAAGTGTTTGATGGAGCTATTGACTGTCCCGACTTTCTACAGCTTCTTGGACTCCATGTTCCCGCTCGTCCACTGCGAAATGTAGTTATATTCCACATACCCTTCCACAGAACTGATTATGCGAAACAGTCGGCTACTACACGCATTTTAAGGCATGCTAATCAATTTATCACTCGCACAGGTTTTGATATATTTGTAGGAACTCTAAGTTTTTTTGCGTCGTGCACTCAGTGCAAAATAGTTAAGATTTTTTTAAAATGTCTGTAATATGTTTATATATTTGTAATATTATTGTAACTGTTCTGTACGAAATGGCCTCCGTTAATTAATAAATAAATAAATAAATAAATAAAACGTGGAATCAAAGTATGGAAGAGATGTGACTCCTAAACGGGATACGTGTATGATAAGAACATATACACAGAAAAAGCCTACGGTGAAAATTTCACAGACACTTTGGGAGAAAGGGTCGTTTATAGCCTCACAAAAATTATTTCTGAAAAAGCTGAGGTGGCAATAAATTTGATCGTTTTTTGACAACAATAAACCTAATAAACCAACTTCCATATGCTGCAGCAGTTGGTACATGTATTAAAACTCGCAAGTACGTTTCAAAATGTAAAAACAATTTGAAAAAACGTGGTGACTACGAAATTTTAGGAAATAGGTTTGGCTCTTCAGTATGTAAATGGATAAATACTAAAAAAAGTTATAGTTTTTTTTTTTTGTTTCCTTGGCCTCGGCTTTCGCCATACAGCCATCTAGTATTGTATTGTTTTCTATTTTTATTTTAACTAATTCCATACACACTTATTTAAATCATTTGGACGCCACAATACATTGACACTACATCAATGGACCCGGATGGAATAATTTATTACTCATAAATTATTCTACCGGACGGGATTCGAACCCGCGACCTCTTAGTCTGTGGGCAGGGTCTCTACCCACTCGGCCACCGAGACCCCAAAATTTATAGTTGTCATCAACTGCCATGGTATGGAATTGACTGATATTCAAAGAAAAATGAAAAACGGTGAAAGAATAAATATAACATGTCCGAAAGCAATAAGCTTCCATAATACATACATGGGCGGGGTCGACCTTTCAGATCAAATAACATCACTGTATAACTGGGGCAGAAAGTCAATGAAATGCTAGCGAAAAGCGTTTTTTTAATTTCTAATGACAGCTGTAGTAAACGCGTCAATAATTTACAATGAAATAAATCACAAGAAGGAACCTTTCATAAAATTTATTTTTGAATTATCAGAAGTACTTGCAAGATAAATTCAAATTCAAAACTATTTGAATTCAAGAAATTAACCTAATATACTCAATGACACTAGAAGCGCAACACCCAGAAGGAGTTATTATTTTAAATTGATTTTTTGCCAGTATGGTAGTCTTACATCAAGAATAAAATGATTACATTTTCAAGAAATTTTATTAAAAAACAATCTAAAAAAAATTAATAATGTGTTTGGCGACCCCTTTGCTGTATACACTCCTGTAGACGTCTGGGCATCGACAAAATGAGATGGTCGATGTCTTCTTGAGGCATCTCGTTCCAAGCAACTTGAATTTCATCGATCAACTGTGCTAGAGTCTGTGGAGGATGGTGCAAAGAGAATATTCTTCTTCCCATGATATCCCACACATGTTCAATGGGATTTAAATCCGGCGAACGGGGCGGCCACGCCAAAACATTAACACCAGCTTCATTAAGAAAGTTCATAGTTCGACGAGCAATATGGGGACGTGCGTTATCTTGTTGAAAAAGTACGTCTGGGCGGCCATCTAAATAAGGCAACAAAGTCGGTCGTATGACGTCTTCAACATAACGCGCAGCTGTCATACTGCCTCGAATGAATACAAGAGGTGATCGACTACCATAAGCAATAGCCCCCCAAACCATTACTCCAGCAGTCCTGTGTACATGCCTCTCAATAGCAAACCTAAGATCAGGTCGTTCTCCACGGTAGCGTCGTACCCTTCTACGGCCATCATGCGTGCCTAGACAAAATCGTGATTCATCGCTGAATACGACATCGTGCCATTCTGCCTCCCAATGCTGCCGTTCTCTGCACCAGTCCAACCTTTGGCGACAGTGTCTCGCTGTTAAAGGAAGCACTAATCTTGGACGGTACGAAAGAAGCCCAAAGGATTGAATGCGGCGATATAAGGTTCGCATACTAACGGGCCTACCTTCTTCTCCAATCCATTGATCACCGATTTGACGCGTAGTAGCGAAACGGTCTCGCAGGGCTATTTGTCTTAAGCGCCGATCTTGACGTTCTGTGGTACGCCTTGGTTGACCAATTGGTCTTCTTCTTGCTCCTCTACCTTCTTCTGTCCATACCATACACACGTATTACAGTTGCTGCAGTGGAATCAATACGGCGGGCAATTTCGCGATAGAACATACCGACATCTCGATAAGCAACAACTCGACCCCGGTCAAAATCGCTCAAATGGTGATATTGTGGACGTCTTCGGACTCGAGGCATTTTATTTAAGCTTAACACACTCAACGGAAACACGAAAACTAAAAACATCTGTACTAAACAGCTCATATAAATAGTTTTATCAAAAAAGAAAAAGTGAAATATTTTTTTTTCACAATAAATATAAAAGGCACAAGGTTGAAATTGTTATCAATGTATGCTTTAAATATAGTCACTCTGTTGCTAAAATATGAATTCAAAAAATCATTCCTTCTTGGTGTTACGCTTCTAATGTCATTGAGTATATATAAAATTACGAAAAAAACTATTCGTGAAAATGCAAACAGTGTCTTAATTAATAAGACAATTTAAGACGATAATTATCGATTGAAACAACTACTTCCCGTGCAAGAAATTAAGCTTACGCTTCTTATAGTTTGCACACTTTAAACATAATATATAAAATAGTTTCTTCGTAATTTTATACAGAAGTACTTGTCTTTAATGGGAGAGAGAGGGCAAAGTTTGTTCAAAGATGATCAATTGGTCGGCCTTCCTCGTCATCAACAAAATTATTAAATGTAGGCGATCATCTGCCAGTTAAAGAAACAACTCGTCGGCGATGTTTTCGCTGTTTACAAAACAATACTGAAAAAAGAACAAGAACAATGTGTACAATGTGTAACGTTCCACTATGCAAGAATTGTTTCTCCATATTCCATACACAGAATATTTATACCAAATAGTATTTTTCACGAGTAATATTTACGTTACCTTTAATGTTTTGATAATATTATTTACTTTATTTTTTAAGTAAATAAAAGCGTATTTCTTATGTTTAATATTATAGAATAAAATTATTTTTTGATAGTGTATTTTATTTTATGTGTAACAAAACTTTATACGCAAACTAGACCATAGGGACATATAATCCCATTTAAAATGACGATTGGGACATATTTGTCCCACACTCAAAATTTTAAAATCGTTTCAGGATATTTTTTTCAAAAATTGTATTCTAAGATTGCATACATTAGAAAACTCAGAAATAAAAAAAAATATAAATAAATAAAAAATGAAAAGTCGCCACGAAAGGGTTAAATTACATGTACTTAAAAATCAAGATAAATTCAAATTTAAAACTATTTGAATTCGAGAAAATAAGCTTACGCTTCTTATAGTTTGCACACTTTAAACATAATATATAAAATTACGAAAAAACAATTCGTGAAAATACAAACAATGTCTTAATTAATAAGACAACTTAAGACGATAAATATCCATTGAAACAACTACTTCCCGTGCAAATAATAATTCAATATCCGGAGGTATATTTGCACGGGAAGTAGTTGCTTCAATGGATATTTATCGTCTTGAGTTGTCTTATTAATTAAGACATTGTTTGCATTTTCACGAATAGTTTTTTCGTAATTTTATATATTATACTTAAAAATCCTCTACAAAGATTCATAACACACATAACAATTTTAAATATACCTTTAACATAAACATTATTTAACTAATTGCCTGTTTAAAAAAAGTTGATAATACCGGGCGGTAGATATTTACGCTTATTATCCGTAACTGACTTAGATTAATTAATTGACTAAGACTAAACAATATTACGAAAACAAAAAAAATCAAGGAAAATACCGAAAAATATTAAAATTAAAAAAACCTAGCAGATATTAATGTTTGTCTTATAATCCATTCATCTACATATTTTCCATTTTTCATTTCTACTCCTTTATTTCCCGGATATTTTATTTCATGATCGAGATAATTCCCACGAATCCAGGGGAACATCTGTTATTTGTTCAGTCCATTGATTTATGGCCCTTTTTAATTTCCTCCCGAATCATCCGCTCCGTCGGAATTATTATTTCGCAAAAACTGCCGCCCCTTTCGTCCTTCCCTCGCGACAGAAATGACCAATTTCCATTCACTTCTCGAATCGGTCTGCGGACTTTGATTAAAAAAGTTCGCCCAAAAATATGCGCAGAAACACTTTGTACTGTCTGTCTGTCTAGTTATATTGGAAATATCTACTGCACTCGTATCAAACGGTTTCTTAAAATAGAATCAGAACTCGAGAAGGTAACTTTTGTAAAGATTTTTCCTATTATTAAATATGAATATTGCAAGCAACTTAAATATTGTTTAACCCATTAAGCGCCATTGATGCATATACGCAACATTATTAATTTTATGTTAATTAAATTACTAAATGAATTAATTTGATATATTATATTATTTGATTTGACTTGAAAAAGTGTGAAGAAAAACGTAAATATTTAGTTATTTAAATATCTCAATTATTACTCATTAAAAAAAAATGTTTTCAGTGTATTTCTAACTTTACAATATTTCAGTGTTTTATACGCGTGGCGCATGAAGTAAAATTTCGAGTTTAGAAAAGCCCCGTGAAAATTTGTCTCGGGTCGCTGCGCGACCCTCGACAAATTTTCTACGCGGGGCTTTTCTAAACTCGAAATTTTACTTCATGCTTAGTCTGGGAGTGGAAATACTCGTTCTTAACTTTATATTGTACGTTTTTATACAAAATCGACGAATGTCTTGCATTTACAGCATATACATTATGTATATTTAAAAGATAAATTTACAGTGTGTAATAATAAGTCATTCGTAAAAATCATTAAAAGAAGTGTAGAATTGTACCTAAAATGAACTTTGAGAGTTAACTCTATAATTTTTCGGCCGTTAATGAGTTAAACAATCTTGGAGGGTGATAATTATTAAACATTTATCGAATTTAAAAACCAATCTTAAAGAGTGATGATAGCTAAACAACAAAAAAAATATATTAAACTAATAGCAATGGGCAGGTGGTGGCCGAGCTGTAACGTCGTCGGGCTGTATCGCTCGGCGAGCCACAAACTCGGGTTCGATTCCCGTGCACGTGGAGACTTTATTTAAAAATAATTTCTCGTCGTGTTCCTGGGTGTGGTGTGAATGTGTCGTGACGTCCAAATATATGTTAAATTAATTTAATACAATCATCGTTAGTGGCTGAATGGCTAGTACCTATGCCAAACAAACAAACAAACAAAAAAACTAATAGCACAACAATACAAGTATAATCTGTTTTTTTTTTTAATGTCCAATGAATTAATTTACAGAGTTTTATGTAACAGCGAATATTTTCATCCAATACAATTTGACACTTTTAGTTTTTAAGTTATGTGGAAATTAGGTTGCCCATGACTATTAAAAATTGTAGCCAATCAATCGCAGTTAATACCTCAACTTCTACATACAGGGAGTTTTTCTTTCAAGTATACATGTCACAATTACAGCGTATATGCCGTACATCTTTATATACTCGTTGTTTTTTAACAAAGTTCAATTGGAAACTTAAAATGAGCGTGTTCCACTCCCAGACTAAGCATGAAGTAAAATTTCGAGTTTAGAAAAGCCTGAAAATTTGGTTTGGTCGCGTAGCGCGAAGCGCGGAGCGGCCAAACCAAATTTTCAGGCTTTTCTAAACTCGAAATTTTACTTCATGCGCCACCGGTACAAAACACAGACATACTACGAAGTTTAAAACACACCGCTAAACTTTACATTGCATCAGTGTTTTGTACCGGTGGCGCATAAAGTAAAATTTCGAGTTTAGAAAAGCCGGAAAATTTGGTTTGGCCGCTCCGCGCTTCGCGCTACGCGACCAAACCAAATTTTCAGGCTTTTCTAAACTCGAAATTTTACTTCATGCTTAGCCTGGGAGAGGAAAACCGTCGTTAAGCTTCAAACCATTGAATTAACCGAGCGTCGGCAAATGCACAACGTATGTTATGTATACTTAAAAAATTCTCGTTATAAAAATGTTCGGTGTTACTGTTAAAGCAAGACTGCAACTGTTCGCACTAAATACACCCTAAGTTTAGTCATATTAAAAAAAAAAAAAACAGAGTTTATATAAATTGTTTTGTATGATATTTCTTTTAATTTAATCATTGGTAAATAAAGTCAAGACAATATTCCAAAGAGGGTTACTTTTGTAAAAAAATATAAACATAAATATTGTAAATAACTTAAATGTTGTCTAATCAATCTTAGAGAGTTATGATGGCTAAACATTTATCGAATTTTAAAAAAACAATCTTAGGTATTTACTCAGTAAGCTATTGATAATGAGTACGTAATGTTCGAAATATACATTTAGCGAAAATACATGTTTTAATGAAGAAAGTGTTACTGTTTTATTAAGTTTATTAAACAATCTTAGAGGGTGATGATGGCTAAACATTTATCGAACTTAAAAAAATAATCAACAGTACAACAATGCAAGTATCTACATTTTTTCTATGAGATTTTTTTTAAGTTGAATCATTGTTTAATGTATATATTGTTTGTTGTTTGCTTAATTATTATAATTCCTCTAGTTGTGTGCATTTGTGGTTATCGCTCAATCAAATAGGTTTAATGGCGCAATTAAACCCTATGTGGACTAGTAGATTAAATTGGTCCCTTCAAACATAGGCACAGTGTGCTTAAATGATCAGTGTTTGAATTAATCATGTGTACAGCATAGTGATTAACTTTGTACGTTTCAGAAATTGATAGAGCTCTAGAAACTTGGTCCAAGTCAAGACGATTTAGTGATAATTGCTTCAATTGCAAATTTCTGATTTACTCGGTATATAATAATCATAACTATTCGGAATAAATACTAAGAAAGTTTATTCATTTAGACACAAATAATAGCAAACTGATATTGTACTCAGAATGAGAGAAAATATAAGTTTATGCAAAAATTATTAAAAAAAAGCTTTAATTATTAAGACGTGAATTATTTGTAGAATTACAAATGTCTGTTTTATTTATTAATAAATTTGGAACTAAAAGCTGAAAACGTAAGTCGTTTGTCTTTTGTTTATATTGAATAAAATTAATTACCCTATCAATAGTTTATGAGTTATTTTCAAAAAAATACATTGGAAGGTGATTTTATTCAAGTTTTAATAAAACCCCACTTTCAGACATTCATAACTTTTGACGTGTTTCGGATTTCGTCATGAAACTTTGTGTGGCTATTAAGTAAACATTGCCCTTTTGAAATATGCCAAAGTCTGAAAATACCCTATCAATAGTTTATGCGTTATTTACAAAAGAGCTACAATGGAAGGGGATTTTATCCAAGTTTTAATAAAAAATCAATTTCAGACATTCATAACTTTTGACGTGTATCGGATTTTGTCATGAAACTTTGTGTGGATATTAAGTAAACATTGTTCTTTTGAAACATGCCAAAGTCTGAAAATACCCTATCAATAGTTTATGAGTTATTTACAAAAGAGCGACAAAGGAAGGTGATTTTATCTAAGTTTCAATAAAAACCCACTTTCAGACATTCATAACTTTTGACGCGTTTCGGATTTCGTCATGAAACTTTGTATGGATATTAAGTAAACATTGCCCTTTTGAAATATGCCAAAGTCTGAAAATACCCTATCAATAGTTTATGCGTTATTTACAAAAGAGCTACAATGGAAGGGGATTTTATCCAAGTTTTAATAAAAAATCAATTTCAGACATTCATAACTTTTGACGTGTATCGTATTTTGTCATGAAACTTTGTGTGGATATTAAGTAAACATTGTTCTTTTGAAATATGCCAAAGTCTGAAAATACCCTATCAATAGTTTATGAGTTATTTACAAAAGAGCGACAATGGAAGGTGATTTTATCCAAGTTTTAATGAAAACCCACTTTCAGACATTCATAACTTTTGACGTGTTTCGGATTTCGTCATGAAACTTTGTGTGGATATTAAGTGAACATTGCCCTTTTGAAATATGCCAAAGTCTGAAAATACCCTATCAATAGTTTATGAGTTATTTACAAAAGAGCGACAATGGAAGGTGATTTTATCCAAGTTTTAATAAAAACCCACTTTCAGACATTTATAACTTTTGACATGTTTCGGATTTCGTCATGAAACTTTGTGTGGATATTAAGTAAACATTGCCCTTTTGAAATATGCCAAAGTCTGAAAATACCCTATCAATAGTTTATAAGTTATTTACAAAAGAGCGACAATGGAAGGTGATTTCATCCAAGTTTTAATAAAAGCCCACTTTCAGACATTCCTAACTTTTGACGTGTTTCATATTTCGTCATGAAACTTTGTGTGGATATTAAGTGAACATTGCCCTTTTGAAATATGCCAAAGTCTGAAAATACCCTATCAATAGTTTATGAGTTATTCACAAAAGAGCGACAATAGATGGTGATTTTATCCAAGTTTTAATAAAAACCCACTTTCAGACATTTATAACTTTTGACATGTTTCGGATTTCGTCTTGAAACTTTGTGTGGATATTAAGTAAACATTGCCCTTTTGAAATATGCCAAAGTCTGAAAATACCCTATCAATAGTTTATAAGTTATTTACAAAAGAGCGACAATGGAAGGTGATTTCATCCAAGTTTTAATAAAAGCCCACTTTCAGACATTCATAACTTTTGACGTGTTTCATATTTCGTCATGAAACTTTGTGTGGATATTAAGTGAACATTGCCCTTTTGAAATATGCCAAAGTCTGAAAATACCCTATCAATAGTTTATGAGTTATTTACAAAAGAGCGACAATGGAAGGTGATTTTATCCAAGTTTTAATAAAAACCCACTTTCAGACATTTATAACTTTTGACATGTTTCGGATTTCGTCATGAAACTTTGTGTGGATATTAAGTGAACGAAATCCCTTTTGAAATATGCCAAAGTCTGAAAATACCCTATCAATAGTTTATAAGTTATTTACAAAAGAGCGACAATGGAAGGTGATTTTAGCCAAGTTTTAATAAAAACCCACATTCAGACATTCATAACTTTTGACGTGTTTCGGATTTTGTCATAAAACTTTGTGTGGATATTAAGTGAATATTGCCTTTCTGAAATATGCCAACGTCTGAAAATACCCGATCAAAAGTTTATGAGTTATTTACAAAAGAGCGACAATGGAAGGTGATTTAATCCAAGTTTTAATAAAAACCCACTTTTAGACATTCATAACTTTTGACGTATTTCGGATTTCGTCATAAAACTTTGTGTGGATAATAAGTGAACAAAATCCTTGTTGAAATATGCCAAAGTCTGAAAATACTCTATCAATAGTTTATGAGTTATTTACAAAAGAGCGACAATAGAAGGTGATTTTATCCTAATTTTAATAAAAACCCACTTTCAGACATTCATAACTTTTGACGTGTTTCGGATTTCGTCATGAAACTTTGTGTGGATATTAAGTGAACATTGCCCTTTTGAAATATGCCAAAGTCTGAAAATACCCTATCAATAGTTTATGAGTTATTTACAAAAGAGCGACAATGGAAGGTGATTTTATCTAAGTTTCAATAAAAACCCACTTTCAGACATTCATAACTTTTGACGCGTTTCGGATTTCGTCATGAAACTTTGTATGGATATTAAGTAAACATTGCCCTTTTGAAATATGCCAAAGTCTGAAAATACCCTATCAATAGTTTATGCGTTATTTACAAAAGAGCGACAATGGAAGGGGATTTTATCCAAGTTTTAATAAAAAATCAATTTCAGACATTCATAACTTTTGACGTGTATCGGATTTTGTCATGAAACTTTGTGTGGATATTAAGTAAACATTGCTCTTTTGAAATATGCCAAAGTCTGAAAATACCCTATCAATAGTTTATGAGTTATTTACAAAAGAGCGACAATGGAAGGTGATTATATCCAAGTTTTAATAAAAACCCACTTTCAGACATTCATAACTTTTGACGTGTTTCGGATTTCGTCATGAAACTTTGTGTGGATATTAAGTGAACATTGCCCTTTTGAAATATGCCAAAGTCTGAAAATACCCTATCAATAGTTTATGAGTTATTTACAAAAGAGCGACAATGGAAGGTGATTTTATCCAAGTTTTAATAAAAACCCACTTTCAGACATTCATAACTTTTGACGTGTTTCGGATTTCGTCATGAAACTTTGTGTGGATATTAAGTGAACATTGCCCTTTTGAAATATGCCAAAGTCTGATAATAACCTATCAATAGTTTATGAGTTATTTACAAAAGAGCGACAATGGAAGGTGATTTTATCTAAGTTTCAATAAAAACCCACTTTCAGACATTCATAACTTTTGACGCGTTTCGGATTTCGTCATGAAACTTTGTATGGATATTAAGTAAACATTGCCCTTTTGAAATATGCCAAAGTCTGAAAATACGCCATCAATATTTTATGAGGTATTTTCAAAAAAGCGACATTGGAAGGTGATTTTATCTAAGTTTTCATAAAATTCCACTTTCAGACATTCATAACTTTTCACATTTTTATGATATTGTCATTTAACTTTGTGTAGATATTAGGCAAACATTTAACCTTCAAAATATATCAAAACCTAAAAATACCCTATCAATAGTTTATGAGTTATTTACAAAAAACCGACATTGGAAGGTGATTTTATCGAAGTTTTAATGAAATTTCACTTTCAGATATTCATAACTTTTTACATTTTTACGATATTGTCATTAAACTTTGTGTGGATATTAAGCAAACATAGCCCTTTAAAAATATGCTAAAATCTAAAAATACCCTGTCAATATTTTATGGGTTATTTAGAAAAAAAGCGATATTAGAAGGTGATTTTATCCAAGTTTTAATAAAATTCCACTTTAAGACATTCATAACTTTCTACAATTTTAAGATATTATCATGAAACTTTGTGTGGATATTAATTAAACATTGCCCTTTCGAAATATGTAAAAATCTAAAAATACCCTATCAATAGTTTATGAGTTATTTACAAAAACGCGACATTGAAGGGTGATTTTATCCAAGTTTTAATAAAATTCAACTTTCAAGCATTCATAACTTTTCACGTCTTCATGATATTATTATGAAACTTTGTGTGGATATTAATCAAACATTGCCCTTTCAAAATAATATCTGAAAATACTATGTCAATAGTTTATCAGTTATTTACAAAAAAGCGACATATTGTCATAAAACTTTGTGTGGATATTAGGCAAACATTGTCCTTTCAAAATATGTCAAAATCTGAAAATACCCTATCAATAGTTTATGATTTATTTACAAAAAAACGCGTCATTAGAAGGTGATTTTATCTAAGTTTTAGTAAAATTCCACTTTCAGACGTTCATAACTTTTCACATTTTCATGACATTATGATGAAACTTTGTGTAGATATTAAGCAAACATTGTTCTATCAAAATATGCCAAAGTCTAAAAATACCCTATTATTAGTTTATGAGTTATTTACAAAATATGCTTCGCATATCATATACTGAATGGACTGATACTTTGCCCATCCATTTTGTCGTCTATTAGCATTAACGTTTCAGTTCGCTCAACCAGACAACAAAAACTTCTTGCTGACGTACACCACATTACTCTGTATGGCTATAACAGCCCACAAAACAATTTAATAAGATATGTTAATTCTTATGGCGAGTCAATAGATTTTTTTGGTGTCTCGTTGAACCGTTTTAAAAGACTTTCTTTAAGATCGATTAACTCCTCTTAGGGTCCTTTATATAATTATTTATTTGGTCCTCTTTTATTAGATGTAACTTCTGTCTCTGACTGTAGTCATTTGTATATTTTTTTGTTTGTTTTGTATTGTTTTGTGATTATTGTGTATATATTGTTGTATTTTAATGGTCTCCCGTAATAAAGAATATAATAAAATAATAAATAATAAAAAACGACATTGGAAGGTGATTTTATCCAAATTTAATGAAATTTCACTTTCAGATATTCATAACTTTTCACATTTTGATGATATTATCATAAAACTTTGTGTGGATATTAAGCAAACATTGCCCTTTGAAAATATGCTAAAATATAAAAATACCCTGTTTACGGATTATTTAGGAAAAAAGCGATATTAGAAGGTGATTTTATCGAAGTTTTAATAAAATTCCACTTTCAGACAATAATAAGTTTTCACATTTTCAAGATATTATCATGAAACTTTGTGTGGATATTAAGCAAACATTGCCCTTTAAAAATATGTCAAAATCTGAAAACACCATGTCAATAGTTTATGAGTTATTTACAAAAAAGCGACATTGGAGGTGATTTTATCTAAGTTTTATTGAAATTCTACATTTAGACACTTATAACTTTTCACATTTTTATGATATTGTCATGAAACTTTGTGTGAATATTGAGCAAACATTGTTCTTTAAAAATATGTCAAAATCTGAAAATATTCTATCAATAGTTTATGAGTTATTTAGAAAAAAAGCGACATTTGAAGGTGATTTTATCCAAGTTTAAATGAAATTTCACTTTCAGACAATTATAACTGTTTACATTTTAATGATATTATCATGAAACCTTGTGTGGATATTAATCAAACATTGCCCTTTCAAAATATGCCAAAATCTAAAAATAACCTATTAATAGTTTATGAGTTATTTATAAAAACAGCGACATTTGAAGGTAATTTTATCTAAGTTTTAATAAAATTCAACTTTCAGACATTCATAACTTTTTACATTTTTATGATCCTGTCATGAAACTTTGTGTGGACATTAAGCAATCATTTCCACATTGGTTAGAAATTTTAACAGTACCTAAATAGATTGTCTATTAATAATTTGTAAATGAACATTATAATCTGTAAATAATCAAATCGTCCAACTAATTAAATCCACGAACCGCTCCCAACACCCGAAAACAATAACTCAAATCGCACATATTGTAATTCCAATTTATTTCATTTACACTACCAATATTAACAATTAATCGCCAACGTATATTACCAATTACGAAAGTCAATTAAACCGAGCCGATAATTTCGGGTGTATTTCCGGGTAGAAACTAGTTAATATCGACGGATTTTCGTTTTGCGTTCCACTCGGTTCATTAAATTTCAGAAATGTAAATATCGGCCAGATAACGGACCCGGAGTTTTGTAAACTTTGATGCCTTCGGAATGAATGGAACGATTCTCCCTCTCCCTCTCCCACTCTCATTCCCTTCCACCCTTTGTTCGCCATTCCTGAATGGACCAGATGCAGATAGTCGGAGGACGTGTATTTCGTTTGTTTGCATTAAAAATAAAGGTAGAATGAAATTGTTCATAACTGTAATAATTTTTGTATTGTGGAGGCTTCAACTTCGTTATACATGTTAATTTATCAATAAAAAACGTTTTAACTTTGTTTGTATAACACAATTTATTTATATGTGACTGCAGTTTCGGCAAATTTGGCTTGCCATTATCGAACATGATGACTAATACTACGTACAAAACAAGTATACAGGGTGAGTCGCTAAGCGGAAATCGGTCTATAGTGAGCGTATCGTTGAAAATAACAAAAAAAGTTTCAAATAAAAGTTGTTCAGAATCAAGTTTTTCATAACCTAAAATTATTGCTAAATATGGCGGCCTTGCGGTTATACCGGAGGTAAACACCAACTTCCTTATTTTGAATAGAACACCCTATATATTTTTACATTTTTGGATTGCTCGTTAAAAATAAACATGAGTTTATGCACACAACATTGGGTCTCAGTTGAACCGTTTACGAGTTGTTTCATTTTTTTGATAAATTTGACGATTTTAGAGCTCGACGCCATTAACAATATCTTCAAAACGAAATAAGTTAAAGTTGTGCGGCTTACGGTTTTGGATTCAGGAAGAAATGTAGTATTTGTTAAGGTTTTTGCCATTAGTCAGATTTTCTAAATTGAACCGAGTCCATCGACGGTATTCTTCAGTACTTCAAACATGCATAACTTCATTTTTTGAATAGAACCACCTATTTTGAGATACTTTATTTGATGCGAAATTAAATTTCCTTTTTATTGATACCAGGTTGTTGCCATATCCTTCCAACAGTTTTTGAGAAATTTGCGATTTTGTAAAAATTTTAATACATTTCATATTATCGCGTTAGCCCTAGATACTGATGATGTTTGGTGATTTTGTTTTGACATTTAGTTAGTCACTGAGATATTTCCTGTTTTTTTTTAAGTTCATTTTAAAGCTTTAAACAAGTGATTTCCACTCCCAGACTAAGCATGAAGTAAAATTTCGAGTTTAGAAAAGCCCCGTGAAAATTTTCTGGGCTTTTATAAACTCGAAATTTTACTTCATGCGCCACGCGTATAAATTACTCAAATATTGTAAGATTTATAAATATTCGAACTTCGCTTAAAATCTGTGTTTTATACGCCTGGCGCATGAAGTAAAATTTCGAGTTTAGAAAAGCCCAAAAAATTTGTCTCGGGTCGCTGCGCGACCCTAGACAAATTTTCACGGGGCTTTTCTAAACTCGAAATTTTACTTCATGCTTAGTCTGGGAGTGGAAATCACTTGTTTAAAGCTTTAAAATGAACTTTAAAAAAGCTCATTAAAAATAAAGTCCTATTCGTATTTCAACTTGACACGAAATGAACAATAAAGTATTGATATTAATCCCACCAAATAATAATCGTTATTTTCAGAAGAAAAACTGCAATAAAGTTGTAATTACATCCGATGCTCTTTTGTTTTTCTTGCACAGCGCGGAAAATTCTACCTCAAATAATTACGTTCAAAGGGAATTAAAATTCATATTTTAATGTTTTCACAATTCAATCGGCTTGTTTGTCCCGTTTTAATTAAAAATGAATCAAAATCGATACTTCAGCGAGGAGTAACGAAATGAGTGGGGATTATTAAAAAATAACATTGCTAATTTATCGATTGTCGTAATTATTAATTATTTAATTACAGGAGGGTACGATGTTTAATTAGTGTATTTGTGATGCGTTGTTTTTTTCGCGTTTTGGATTTATTTAATTAAATGTAAGCGGTGTTATTTGCGTTTTTTAATGGCGTATAAAAAAATTAAAAACGTATAAAACACTGATTTGATTTGAAGTTCAAAATATACTGCTTATATTTTGATTGTAGATAAAAATAACTATGTTGTAAACTTTGAATATTTTAGAAAATTTGAAGATATTTTTCGATTGTCGTAATTATTAATTATTTAGTTACAGGAGGGTACGATGTTTTAATTAATGTAATTGTGAAGAGATAGCTTAATAAAGCACTGTTAAAAATAAGTTAGAGATCATTTTATAAAGTGTGCAAAATCAATAATTCAAAACAAACAAAAAACAATTCAATACTTATTATTATCAGGGTTTAAATTTCTTTTATGTCTGGCTATATTTTAATTGTAAAACAAAATAACTGTGTTTCAAACCTTGAATATTTCAGAAAATTAGAGGAAGAATTGCCAGAAAAAATCTGCATATTTTTCGATGGTCGTAATTATTAATTATTTAGTTACAGGAGGGTACGATGTTTTAAATAATGTATTTGTGAAGAGTTGATTTTTTTTTCGTTTTGAGTTTATTTAAATAAATTTAAGCGGTGTTGTTAAAATGTTGAAAAAATCGTATTAAAATATTAAAGGGGTATAACACACTGATTTAATGTGAAGTTCGAAATATACTGCTTATATTTTTATTGAAGAGAAAAACTGTATTTTGAACTTCGCGATATGTCAGTGTTTTATACGCGTGGCGCATGAAGTAAAATTTCGAGTTTAGAAAAGCCCCGTGAAAATTTGTCGAGGGTCGCTGCGCGACCCTCGACAAATTTTCTACGCGGGGCTTTTCTAAACTCGAAATTTTACTTCATGCTTAGCCTGGGAGTGGAAATACTTGTGAGAACCTTCAAATTGAACGCTTTTCTAAAAACAACGAATGCCTAAAAATTCACAGCGTATACATTGGGATATGTATACCTAATAATCCCTGTATTAATTAAAGTAGAGAACTGTAATCTTCAATAAAGTTTAAGTGCATTGAGAACTTGAAATGGCTTAGTAAAATGTTGATTTAATGTGAAGTTCTAAAAACAACGAATGCCTAAAAATTCACAGCGTATACATTGGGATATGTATACCTAATAATCCCTGTATTAATTCAAGTAGAGAACTGTAATCTTCAATAAAGTTTAAGTGCATTGAGAACTTGAAATGGCTTAGTAAAATGTTGATTTAATGTAAATTTCAAAATATACTGCTTATATTTTTATTAAAGAGAAAAACTGTATTTTGATCTTCGCGATATTTCAGTGTATTATACGCGTGGCGCATGAAGTAAAATTTCGAGTTTAGAAAAGCCTGAAAATTTGGATTTGCCGGGACGCGACTCGCTTCGCTCGCGCGCCCCGGCAAATCCAAATTTTCAGGCTTTTCTAAACTCGAAATTTTACTTCATGCTTAGCCTGGGAGTGGAAATACTCGTTAGAAACTTAAAATTGAACGCTTTTCTAAAAACAACGAATGCCTAAAAATTCACAGCGTATACATTGGGATATGTATACCTAATAATCCCTGTATCAATTCAAGTAGAGAACTGTAATCTTCAATGAAGTTTAAGTGCATTGAGAACTTGAAATGTCTTAGTAAAATTATTATTGAATTTACAACATATTCAATAAATTAGAAATCATTTTATGAAGTGTGCAAAAACAATAATTTTAAAAAATGTGACACGTTATTATTGCGATTTATTATATTATTTCTATTACACTTGTTAAATGGTTGCCTACATTGTACAATTATGATTATGTCTATATACAATTTTAATATGTTTAATAACTTTGCATATACTATACTTATCTTGACCAACCCAATGTATGTACCAGTGTTCTATTTGGAAAGAAATGAATTGAATTGAAATAAATCACATTTTACTTCATTTAACCACTATATTTGGCTCTTAATTTGTGACTATAGTTTCGACTATCTAGTAGTCAATATCAAACTAGAAGCTTATAGTTTAATAATGACTACTAGATAGTCGAAACTATAGTCACAAATTAAGTGCAAAATATAGTGGTTCAACAAAGTAAAAATGTTTTATTTACAACACAAAACAGTTATTTGTATTATTTAAAAATTTCTTCGCTTCTTTTTATGGTGCATGCGCTGGGTATATTTTTTAATCTCTGAATTTTGTCTATTATTTAAACAAATACAGTTATTTTTTTTAACTTCACCTTCAGAATATTTAGAAACATTAACGGGGATTACGAAAAAAATACTGTTAATTCTTGGATTGTCGTAATTATTAACTGAATAATTACAGAAGGGTACGTTTTTTTTATTTAACATATTTGTAGAAGGATACTTTTGTGCATTCTGCATATGTTTAATTAAATTTAAGCGGTGTTGCTTATATATAAAAACAGAATATAAAAAAATTAAAGGCGTATGAAACACTAATTTCTTATTAAGTTTAAAATATACTGCTTATATTTTATTAAAGAGAAAAACTGTATTTTGAACTTCACAATATTTCAGAGTTTTATACGCGTGGCGCATGAAGTAAAATTTCGAGTTTAGAAAAGCCTGAAAATTTGGATTTGCCGGAGCGCGACTCGCTTCGCTCGCGCGCCCCGGCAAATCCAAATTTTCAGGCTTTTCTAAACTCGAAATTTTACTTCATGCTAAGCCTGGGAGTGGAAATACTCGTTAGAAACTTAAAACTGAACGATTTTGTAAAAACAACGTATGCCTACAAATTTACAGCGTATACATTGGGATATGTATACCTGATAAAAATCCCTGTATTAATTTAAGTAGAGAACTGTAATTTTCAATAGTTTAAGTGCCTTGAGGACTTCAAGTGGCTTAAAAAAACGTTGTAAATACAATAAATCAGAGATCACTTTAAGAAGTTTGCAAAAATAATTCTTATAAAAAATAATGTAAGACGTGATATATATATATATATATATATATATATATAAATAATCTTTATTGTCAGTATATTTTAACATACATTTATGACATAAATATGACACTTAAACTTTGTTTGTATAACTGAGGTTTTTTTTTATTATGACTATAGTTTCGACTACTTTAACTTGTCATTATCAGACTACAACTTGTAGTCTGATAATGACAAGTTAAAGTTGTCGAAACTATAGTCACAATAAAAAAACCTCTGTTATACAAACAAAGTTTAAGTGTCTTATTTATGTTAACAATGATGTATAACGAAGTAGAAGCCTCAACAGTTAACAGTTTATACATTTATGAAGATAATAAAAAAAATAATACATGTGTAACTGTGTGTTACTGGCAATCGGCTATCGGCCAGCAGCCTTTCTGCCGAGGTTAATTAAATTATTTTATGCGTGTATATTTTGGGGTATATGGATTGGGATAATTAATGTTGATTATGGTATGTGATAAATTGGAAGACTGTTTGTGCGGGATAAGACGTGATATTATTACGGTTTATTAAATTTATAATATTTCTATTACACTTTTAAATAAAACACTTTTTACTTTAAACATCAAAAGTGCGATTCTTTTCGCAATCTACAACAAGTTAGTCTTACAAAGACTATATCAAACACTCATTGAAACAACTACTTCCCGGGCTAATACCCCGACGGACATTGAATTTCAAAACCAAACGGAACATTTTGAATTTTCTAAGTGATATTACTTTAACAATGCATAGGAAATGCATTTATGCTAATGAGAAAAGTTGCGCTGTTTTCCCAGTGGCGTCACAATAAATTTATTATTATTGAATTAAATTTAATATTTTCAAAACAAAACGGGAAACTTTGAATTTTCTAAGTGTTATTACTTTAACAATGAATAGGAAATGCATTTATGCTAATGAAACAAGTTGCGCTGTTTTCCCAGTGGCGTCACAATTAATTTATTATTATTTAATTAAATTAAATATTTTTCAAACCAAACGGAAAATTTTGAATTTTCTAAGTGATATTACTTTAACAATGCATAGGAAATGCATTTATGCTAATGAGAAAAGTTTCGCTGTTTCCCCAGTGGCGTCACAATTAATTTATAATTATTGAATTAAATTAAATATTTTCAAAACCAAACGGAACATTTTGAATTTTCTAAGTGATATTACTTTAACAATGCATAGGAAATGCATTTATGCTAATGAGAAAAGTTGCGCTGTTTTCCCAGTGGCGGCACAATTAATTTATTATTATTGAATTAAATTAAATATTTTCATAACCAAACGGGAAACTTAGACTTTTCTAAGTGATATTACTTTAACAATGAATAGGAAATGCATTTATGCTAATGAAACAAGTTGCGCTGTTTTCCCAGTGGCGTCACAATTAATTTATTATTATTGAATTAAATTAAATATTTTCAAAACCAAACGGAAAATTTTGAATTTTCTAAGTGATATTACTTTAACAATGCATAGGAAATGCATTTATGCTAATGAGAAAAGTTTCGCCGTTTCCCCAGTGGCGTCACAATTAATTTATAATTATTGAATTAAATTAAATATTTTCAAAACCAAACGGAACATTTTGAATTTTCTAAGTGATATTACTTTAACAATGCATAGGAAATGCATTTATGCTAATGAGAAAAGTTGCGCTGTTTTCCCAGTGGCGGCACAATTAATTTATTATTATTGAATTAAATTAAATATTTTCAAAACCAAACGGGAAACTTTGAATTTTCTAAGTGATATTACTTTAACAATGAATAGGAAATGCATTTATGCTAATGAAACAAGTTGCGCTGTTTTCCCAGTGGCGTCACAATTAATTTATTATTATTGAATTAAATTAAATATTTTCAAAACCAAACGGAAAATTTTGAATTTTCTAAGTGATATTACTTTAACAATGCATAGGAAATGCATTTATGCTAATGAGAAAAGTTGCGCTGTTTTCCCAGTGGAGTCAGTGATCATTCCCAAAAACAGATGGTTCCCGTCGGTCACCCTACATTGTATATAGCAACATATTTGTGCATTAGGTCACTTCTCTGGAGTAAAGAGTTCTAAGAATAGCAAATACGTAAGATTGAATAATGGCAACAGCTGACTCTAAAATAAGGAGTAAAATTTGGGTAAAAATTAAGATATTAAGTATAATTAAAGATATATTGGGTCCGATATTACCTAATAAAGTTAGTAATAGATGACATACAATTATATTTGCTGCTAATCGTACTACTAAGGTTCCTGGGCGAATAATATTTCTAATTGATTCAATAGTAACTATAAAAGGTATAAGAACAGGAGGTGTACCTTGAGGTACCAGATGGGCTAATATATGAGTTGTGTTATTTGTTCAACCATTAATTATAAATCTTATTCATAGAGGTAAAGCTAATCCTAAAGTTAGAATTATATGTCTTGTTCTAGTGAAAATATAAGGGAAAAGTCCTAATAGATTATTTAATATAATGAAAGAAAATAATGAAACAAAAATTAAAGTTCTTCCTTTAATTGAGATTCCTAACAGAATTTTAAATTCATTATGTAAAATTATAATGATTTTAATTCATATAAAGTTTCATCGTGAAGGGATTATTCAGAATATAGAGGGGATAAACAAAAGTCCAATTATTGTTCTTAACCAATTTAAAGATATAAATAACCCTGAAGATGGATTAAAAGATCTAAATAAATTAGTTATCATTTTCAATTATTTTATTTGTTTTTTTATTAGTAGAAAATGTTTTTACTGGGTATTTAAAAGAAAAATAATTTATTACATTGAATATTAAGAAAACTAATGTAAAATAAATAAATAAAATGAGCCAGTTTATGGGAGCTATTTGAGGGATTAAAAACTATTAATATTGTAATGATTTTAGAATGACACACTAATGTTATTTTTTAACTAAGTTTTTCATTAGAAATAGTTGTTAGCCTATTATTAAGTGGTTTAAGAGACCAGTACTTACTTTCAGTCGTCTAATGTAATTTTCTCTTATTTGAGAAATTCATTTAAGAAAATAATCAGAAGATATTCTTTCTAACACAATAGGTATAAAGCTATGATTAGCTTCACAAATTTCAGAGCATTGTCCAAAGAAAATTCCTGTACGATTTATTGAGAATCCAACTTGGTTTAGTCGTCCAGGTCATCAATTTTAACTCTAATTGAGGGAATGGTTCATGAATGAAGTACATCGGCGGCAGTATCAATTATACGAATTTGTGAGTTAAACGGAACTGCTATACGATTATCAACATTTAATAATCGGAAATCTGAAATTTCATTTTCATTTGTTGGAATTATGTATGAGTCAAATTCTACTCTTTGGAAATCATCGTATTCGTATGATCAGTATCATTGATGTCCAATAGTCTTAACTGTAACTATTGGGTTATTAATTTCATTAGCATAAATGCATTTCCTATGCATTGTTAAAGTAATATCACTTAGAAAATTCAAAATTTTCCGTTTGGTTTGAAAAATATTTAATTTAATTAAATAATAATAAATTAATTATGACGCCACTGGGAAAACAGCGCAACTTTTCTCATTGGCATAGATGCATTTCTTATGCATTGTTCAAGTAAAATCACTTAATAAATTTAAATTTTCACGTTTGGTTAAATTAAATAATAAATTATTTGTAACGCTACTGGGAAAACAGCGCAACTTTTCTAATCAGCAGAAATGCATTTTAAATACATTGTTAAAGTTATATTTATTAATTGAATCGAATTATTGTTATTTGTTTTGGAAATAAAATTATTTAAGTAATAATAAAAATATATATTTCCACCATGATACGGCACTGGAATAAATATGCAAATATTATAGAAAATTACTGTTTTGGTTGTATAATGTATGCTTTTCGACGAAGCAGGACAGTGGTTGTAAGTTAAGTATGTTTATTGTATTACTCTTCTGTAGTTGCATGGAGATTATGGGAATACGCGCACTGGATTCGAGTATATATAAAATATGCCATAACTTTTTCATGAGAACTGATATTGAAGAAATTTCGATGGCGCAAGTGAGCGCAACTTCTAAGCTGTGTGTACAATGCAATAAAACTTACAAAATGTAAAGTGGGGGGGCTGGCACCCTCCTTTATTTCGTTTATAGGGGGTGTATTTTTGCAGCGCAACTTGTAAAATTAGGTGGTATCGACAGCGCAAGTTCCATAGAATGTATTTATGAAAGAAAAAGTTAAAAATTCCGAGATGGGGCGTCAACTTAGCCCCCCCTATTTTCAAATCGCTATAACTTTCTACCCTTAACAGCGCAAGTTTTAATATTTGGAAGCAAGTGAGCGCAAGTTAAGACCTTTCGGGTGCAATATTTTTTATTTGAAAATTTTGAGTTGTGGGGGGGGCCAAGTTGACAGACCCTATTTTTTTGCATTCTGCATATATTTAATTAAATTTAAGCGGTGTTGCTTAGGTATAAAAACAGAATATAAAACAAATTAAATACGTATGAAACACTGATTTCTTATTAAGTTTAAAATACACTGCTTATATTTTATTGAAGAGAGAAAGTGTATTTCGAACTTCAAAATATTTCAATGTTTTGTACGCGTGGCGCATGAAGTAAAATTTCGAGTTTAGAAAAGCCTGAAAATTTGGATTTGCCGGGGCGCGACTCGCTTCGCTCGCGCGCCCCAGCAAATCCAAATTTTCAGGCTTTTCTAAACTCGAAATTTTACTTCATGCTTAGCCTGGGAGTGGAAATACTCGTTAGAAACTTAAAATTGAACGCTTTTCTAAAAACAACGAATATCTGGAAATTTACAGTGTATATATTTGATATAACATTATCTGAACTTTTACCAACTAATGATGAAATTATATGTATGGGAGATTTCAATATAAATTTATATAATAATACAAACTTATTAACAATATCTTTTAAATCCCTTTTGGATTCATTTGGCCTTACACAAATGATAGACGCGCCTACTAGAATTGTTTCAAATAGTCAAATCATAGATTTAATTATAATATCGGATTCTAATTTAATAAGAAACGTTGGCACACAAAGTGTGCATATAACAGATCACGATTTAATTTTTTGTGACATTATAGTAAACCATTTTAAACATACAACTACATACCATACTTACAGGACATTCAAGAATATAGATTATGAATATTTTGCTAATGATCTTCAAAACTTATCATTCCACAATATCTACAGTATGAAAAATATTGATGACAAAGTGAGTGCTTTTAATAACCTGATTTATGAATTATTTAATAAACATGCTCCCTATAAGACATCTCGATTTACAAGACCAATTACACCCTGGATAACTGATAATATCAAATTAATGATACAGTTAAGAAATAATGCCCTCAGTAAGTACAAGAAAACAAAAAATCCTGAACACTGGAACTATTATAAATCTCTTAGAAATTTAACAACAAATACGATTCAAAGAGAAAAGAAAGCATACTTTGATTTTAAATTTCGCACAGCTCCAAAGCAGTTATGGAAGGCATTAATAGAATTAAATATTTCTAATAAACCTAAAATATCACTTCCCATATCACTTCAAGATCCAGAATCTTTTAATAATTATTTCATTTCCTCTTTACCTAATACTCCGATAATTGATCAAGATGTGATTAAATTTTATAACACTAACAGAAAATGTAATTTCAGTGAATTGTTTGAGTTTAAATTAGTAGACACTTTCGAGGTGCTTAAAATATTAAATAATATCAAAACTAATGCCACTGGTATTGATGACATTAATGCATGTATGCTAAAACTTTGCTGTCCATATATTATACCTTTATTAACACATATAATTAACTCATGTCTGCTTTCAAATTATTTCCCTACTCATTGGAAACATGCATTAATTAAACCACTTGCTAAAATTTCATCGCCAACTGTTATATCCGATTTTAGACCAATTAGTATACTACCCACTGTTTCTAAGATTCTTGAAAAAATAGTAGATACACAATTAAGGGTACATTTAGCAGAATATAATATTTTGCCTGAGCAGCAATCAGGTTTTAGGCCTCACCACAGCTGTACCACTGCATTACTCGATATCACAGATAACATATTAAGAGCTGGAGACCGTGGTGAAGACAGTGTGCTAATCTTGCTTGATTTTAGCAAAGCTTTTGACACTATAGATCATAATATTTTAATGTCAATATTTCACTATATTGGATTATCTAATAGTGCACTATCTTTCTTTCATTCGTACCTCTCAAATCGTGATCAATTAGTTGTCATAGAAAATGTATCGTCTAAGCCTTATAAAACGACTAGAGGTGTACCTCAGGGATCAATTCTAGGACCTCTCTTGTATGCGGTGTATACGTGCAGCTTCGCACAATACTTTAAATATTTAAAATTTCATATGTACGCAGATGACACTCAGTTGCTACACTCATTCAAAAGCTGCGATCTTATAAATGCTGTAAATGAAATACATTTCGATCTACAAACATTTACTGATGCATGTACTCAACATGGTTTACAAATTAACCCTAATAAATCCGTAGCAATACTGTTCAGTAAAAAACTAAGTGAAAAAGACATACATATATCTTTAAACAATATACCTTTAATTTTTGTTGAGGAAGCCAAGAATCTTGGGTTAATTATTGATAATAAATTAAGGTTTTCCTCACAAATTTCAAAGTGTATCCGAATTGCTTACTGTAACCTTAAGTTGATTTATGCGGCCAGATCTTTTTTATCACGAGAATTAAAAACGCTGCTATGCAATAGTTTAGTTCTTTCGCATTTCAATTTTTGTGATGCAGTGTATGGGCCGTGTTTGACTGCAGCTACACAAAAAAGAATTCAGCTAGTGCAGAACTCATGTCTCAGATTGATCCACGGCATACGGAAATATGATAGAATATCACACACATTAAAAATTACGAACTGGATCAACATGGAAGGAAGGAGATACTTACATATGACATGTTTGTTCAATAAAATAATCCATTTGAAATGCCCACAGTACCTTTACAAAAAAATATCATTTCGCACTGATGTACATAACATCAATATAAGAAATAAAGGCCTCTTAACACCACCAATTCACCGAACAACCTATTTTGAGCGCAGTTTTACTTATAATGTAGTAAAAGTGTACAACAGTATTCCTATTGAGTATAAAACTCAATCACTGTCAGCATTCAAAAGATCTGTAAAATTCTTAATGTTTTCACGTGACTCATAGTGATTGTATTTTTAGTTACTGCTGCAATTATTATTATTATTATTATTATTATTAATGATATTGTTATTATATACGTTATTTTTATTGTAATTGCGAATTTTTCAATTTTACTGCTATTGTTATGATATTACATATATATATTTAAGTTTAAGCCATAATATTATTCTTAGTTTAATTTGGGTTGAGTTGAAAGCAGATTTGCTTGTATAAGCTATTTTCTGTACTCCGCCCATGGGTTTTCTACAATGTCTATTGTTTGTAATTATATTGGGATATTGTAATTTTTTATTGTAGAAAATAAAGAATATTATTATTATTATTATTATTATATATTAGGACATGTACACCTAAAAGAAATCCCCGTACAAGACAACGTTTGTTTCGCAGTTATTTTATCTCAATTTTATATTTTTTATTTTATTATTTAGTCTTACGTTTATGTCTGATATTGTTCAAATCAAATCAAATCAAGTTTATTGGTCTAGTAAATTGTTCAATTACAACATTAAACAAGTCATAGTTACAGAATAGTACTATAAATAGTATCTGTATAATTACAAAAATTAATTAATAAAATAAGACAAACAATAAAGTGGCTTGGATGATTTAAAGTAAAAACATGGTCTGTAAAATCAATTCAATTCAATTCAATTCAATTTATTTATTTCCAAATAGAATAAGTACATTCATGGGTGGGTCAAATATGGCTTAGTGTACACAAAAAGTAAATATTAATATAGTGAATAAACATAATCACAATATTAAAATAGTAAATAAACAAACACATAAATTCAATATAGACAAACAACTTACAATTTGAAAACTGAGGTAAAAATTAAATTAGTTAGAATAATTAATAAATAGTAAATAATCACAAACACTTAGAAACAATATGACAAACAATTTACACTTTAAAATTTGCGGTACATGGTTAAAATTTACACAACTAAATTAAATCGACTAATATAGAATGCAATGGGCAGGACTAGTAAAACTATTAAAGTTATTCGGTTTGTAAAGTTTTATCACAGTATTGTATATATTCTTCGATTGTGTAGAATGAATTGTCTTGCAATATAGTTTTAATTTTTTTGATAAATGCATTGTTAGGCATTTTTTTATATTGTCAGGTAGTTGGTTGTAATGTTCGCTGATTGGATAGTACATGCGTTATGGTAAAAACTGTGACTATGTATGGGAAGTTTTAATATCTTCTTCCGAGTATTGTAACCGTGTTCTGTTATATGAGCATTAAAGAGATTAAGGTTCATTTTAACGAATTTAAGTGACTCATACAAATATAAACAGATAATGGGCATAATATTTCGTGTTTTAAACAGGTTGCGGCAACTTGTATATGGTTTTTGATTAGCTATTGCGCGTATTAATCTTTTTTGCACTGTGAATATTTTATGGATATTTGCTTCCGTTGTGCAGGCCCAGAAGATTAGACCATACGTTAGCAACGGTTGACAATAAGCCATGTAAATGGTGCGAGCAGCTTGCTCATTAATGTCATTTCGTGTCGCATAAATCAGATATGAATATTTAGCCAATTTCGAACAAATGTTGCTTATTTTAAGTCATTTTGTATGACAAGACCTAAAAATCTGACATTGTCTGTTTCACTAATCGTTTCATTATTTACTGATATATTTGCCTGTCCTAAAGGAGCTCTGTAATTAATGATGTTTTTGCTATATTCATCAATAAGTTGTTCATTGTTAGCCATGAACTTAATTCACAAAGTACTATATTTGCATCACTATTTAGATCGTGTATATTTTGATCTCGTAGGTTGATTGTGGTGTCGTCGGCAAACATTGTTAAATGCGCGTTTGTGGCAAATGGCATGTCATTAATGAACAGTAGAAACAGTAGTGTGCTAGTATGCTACCCTGAGGTACACCAACAACTGAATCAGCAAAAGTTGAGTTATGTAATTCGTTCTTTATATATATACTTGTTAAATGCTTTCTTCCAGTAAGGTATGATGACAAAAGGCAATGACAATTCCCCCGTATCCCATACATCGATAGTTTATGCAATAGTAAATCGTGAGGCACACAGTCAAACGCCTTTGTTAAGTCTATAAATATTGAAAAAACAGTAGCATTCTTGTCGAGATTTGCCAAAACAAAGTTTAAGAAGTTATATATAGCATAGGTGGTTGTGAGTCCTTTATTGAATCCAAATTGTTCTTTGCACAGAATTTGTTTGGATTTTATGTAGTTTAATAATCTATCATACATCACTTTCTCGAAGATCTTTGAGAATATTGGTATATTATATATTTATATATATATATATATTTATATTATAAAAAGCCTCATGCTGGAGAAGTGTTTTATAGTTTATTAAGTGCTCGCTTCGCTCGCGCGCCCCGGCAAATCCAAATTTTCAGGCTTTTCTAAATTCGAAATTTTACTTCATGCTTAGCCTGGGAGTGGAAATACTTGTTAAATACTTCAAATTGAACGCTTTTATAAAAACAACGAATATCTGCAAATTTACAGCGTATATATTGGGATATGTACACCTAATTGAAATCCCCGTACAAGACTGTAATCTTCAATAATGTTTAAGTGCCTAAATAACATCCGATGGCTTAATAAAACACTGTTAATAATAAGTTATAAATTATTTTATAAAGTTATTTTGAAAGTGATCTAAATCAATTTCTTTATTTTATGTTGTTGAATGAAATAATCTTTATATTTTGGAGTTTTTTGTCACAACAACAGTTTCTGGTTAAGTATATTCAAAATATATAATATATATTTTAAACATACTAAACCACAAATTGTTATTTCATACCTGAAAACCTCAAATTATAAAGGTTATTATAGTCAACAACAAAAATTGTGATATGAAGTTAGGCCACTTTCAAAATAAACGGTTCACTTAAATGTCATCTAACCTAACTTATGTAAACTATAGTCGTATGCTGAGTTACATACTTAACTGTCATCTAACCTAACTGCCACAACAAGTCACATAACTGGATAATTTTTTTAAAGTCAAACCTTTTCCAAAAATGTACAGATGCTTACTCAACTGTCATCTAGCCTAACTTATTTACATAAAGATAATTTATCATAAAGATAAATTGAGTTTGTCAATAGGTTGCAGAATATTTATAAAATATAAAAACGAATTAAAATTAATATCGACTTTCTGCAAAAAGTTTGTCTCCAAATATTCATTGAAACAACTACTTCTCGAGCTAATACCCCGACAGATATTGAATTATACAATGAATATTTGCGTTACACGACAGCACTGCTGTTCTATGCATAATTTATATGCAAAATGCAACATCAGGTCAAACTATTCTCTAACCAAACTAAATGAAACAAAAGGAAATTGAAATAAATTGAAAAAAATTGAAAAGAAAAAAAGAAATTGAAAACATTTTAGGGAATGAATTTTAATTGTCTTAAGCCATCTACAGACGCGTTTCGAGATTTATCCCTCATCAGTATAGCTTTGCTTTAGACTTTCAATACAAAAATATTAAAATAAAATAAACAGGAAACTTACAGGAATGTCGAAGTGTGTCGTCGAAACAGGTACACAAAACTGGGGCGAGTGAAAATGAAGGAATGTTATTTATAGGTAAAGGATTAAGTCATTAGTAGGTGCAAACAATTTGATACCTGAGAGAGAGTGACATACCGCCTTTAACGGTACAGTTTCACATAAAGATAATTTATCATAAAGATAAATTGAGTTTGTCAATAGGTTGCAGAATATTTATAAAATATAAAAACGAATTAAAATTAATATCGACTTTCTGCAAAAAGTTTGTCTCCAAATATTCATTGAAACAACTACTTCTCGAGCTAATACCCCGACAGATATTGAATTATACAATGAATATTTGCGTTACACGACAGCACTGCTGTTCTATGCATAATTTATATGCAAAATGCAACATCAGGTCAAACTATTCTCTAACCAAACTAAATGACTTAACTTATTTAAACTAAAGTCATGAGCTAAGTTACATACTCTAACCCAAGTGTCACACAAGTCACTTGATTACATTATTTTAATAATAATGTTTATTGATGTTCGTACATAATTACATGTTTACACAAGACAAATAAGTAACTAATTAATTAGAATGCACATATAAATAGGGAATAAAATTGATAATACAAAATAGGTTAAAACGGTATTAAATTAATAAATATTGTGTTAATGTCCAAACTTTTTCATATACTCACAGATGCATATTCAACTGTCATCTAACCTAATCTATGTAAACTGTAATCATACGTTGAGTTACATACTCAACAGTTGAATATGTACCTCAGCTTATAATTACAGTCAAATAAGTTAGGTTAAACAAAATAAATTCAAATTCATTTATCAGGTGGATGAATGGTACCATTCATTTACCTGGTGAAGCCACAGTGTGATAAAACAATTGATGTAGTACAATAAATATAATTTTGAAACCTAAACAAATTAAGTGTTTTTATTAAAGTGAAATTATGAAGTTTCAACAACTAACAGCCTCAACTATACAGTATTTAAAGTAGGATATACCAAATAAATCTAATATACTCGTATCATGACTATTCATTTGATTAGCCAATCTCATGCAGCAGTATATTATTAAATAGTCGTTATGTTTGTTCATTTATCAATTAATTTAATTTTGAAGACTGGAGAAAGTGGTTCTCAAATAAAAAGTTACCGAAAATATCTTTTAATTAACGCGAAGAGGCCCTTCATCCCCTTCAGCAGCGAATTATAAATTATCCATTACATTTTCCGCACGCCCTCGGGATGGCTTACTCGGCTTGATTAACATTTAAATTGTAGAATTGGCGGAGGTATCAATTTTTTTTTAATGGGAAAAAACCTGGTAAAGATTTCCTCCCTGAACGGATTTAATTACAAAATCTACAACATCGAAAAATCATACATGTGAAACATTTATAGTTTAAAAATATTATGTTTTGTCCATTGTAATAAACAAACATTTCAAAGACATCGTGATGTACATAATTATCCAACATGTAAGAAAGAAAAAATAGTTCAATACAAGTGCACTAATTTGTTTTTAAAAAAATCACCACAGCTATTTGGTACTGACCTTTATAATAAACTTCCACAATCAATGATAAGACTTACGCCAATTAAATTTAAACAAACACTATAAAACACTCCTTCAGCATGAACCTTTTATAATATAAAGGATTTTACAGACTTTGTGTTTACTTGAAACCATCCAAGCCACTTTATTCTTTGTCTTATTTTAATAATGATTTTTTTTAATTATACAGATACTATTCATATTACTATTCTGTAACTATGGCTTGTCTAATGTTACGAGACCAATAAACTTGATTTGAATTGATTTGATTTGAACAATATTAGACCTAAACGTGAGACAATACAATAAAATATAAAATATTAAATTGAAATAAAGTTCATATAAACTGTGAATCAAATATGTTATATTATTTTATTTATACAAAATTATAAGTTTTCTAGAGCCACTTTTGGTTTAATTTATACAATTAGAACTAACACGTATCATACGCTACGTGAAATAAATAAATTGTTGGCGATGGGTTTAACGAATGCCACATCACTGTCTGTAAAGTAATAGAAGGGACCAGGAAGCGAGAGATGAAAGGGTGGAAACCGTAACACAATTACATGATATATGGTAGGGATCCGACACCGGCTGAAACAAATACGTATATAATATTCCTCTAAAACACACAAACCTGACAATTTCTGTCTTTAAATATTAACAAATAAAGAAAAGCATGTACAAAGTAAAGTACCGTGCGAAAATTTAAATTATAAATATGAGTTGGCGGTTGCCCAGAATACTAATTGAATAATGGAATAAATTTAAGGTTATAGCAAACTATCTGTTAACAGTCAGTAGTGCCAGCCTTTAAAATTTAAAGCTTACTATAATTTATATTTAAAAATAGGTAGTGTAAGTACGCACAAGATTTTATATTTGGGTGCTATGTTTATTACTTTTATAAAATAAAGAAAATTTAACACAAAGAAAAACTGAGGTCGTCAATAATTTGTAGAATATTTACAAAATATAAAAGCGATTTAATGTATAAAATTATTGATTTATAAAATTAATTATCATTTATTATGATTAGAAAATTTTATCGCTGGGGCTGTTACTTAGCGAAATTTCATATCCATTATTTATATTAAATTAGGCTCTAAATTGATTACAAATAATAATAATATGTTTATTCATGCAAAATACTTAAACTATTTAATAATGTAAGTATTTTGCATAAAATAATAAACATATTATTATTACTTGTATTCAATTGACACCCTAATTAAGTATAAATAATGGATATTTTTAAAAAATTAAATTTAAAAATATTTAATCATGCTTCATCAAATGACCAATGAGAAACAAGTTGAAAATATATAAATAATGGATATGAAATTTCACGAAGTAACAGCCTCAACGATTACATTTTCTAATCAAATGTAAAAATGCAAATACCCATATGTGTTAAATTCAGAACAATTTTCTCTGAATGCACTTCTCAGTTTCCAATTTTTGCTGTAAATATCGATTCAGGCGTGTTCGGATTGTTTGCAAGTCTCGGGCAATACATTTCAATAAACTTGATAAAACAAATTGGCACATATGAACAATCCTGTGCGACCTATTGGAAATTCGGCATAATATTGTAAATTCCGTTGAGGCTAAGGTCGCGTTAATAACATCCATGGTGAATAGATTTTCGCCATGTGTTTGTGGTTGGCAAGGGTAGTAAATAATTGATATTCCGAAATTCGGTATTTACATATTAGTTTGCTGAATGGATATTTGGAGATCAATAATATTCCCATGATACTTACAGTTCGATGAATATTTTTTGTTTGTTTGGAGGGCGAGGGTATTTAAATCAATTAACATAAAATCCACGAAATGTTTTCCGAAAAACATTAATAAAATGTTAAACTTTTTCTATACAATAAAAAAATCTCTACTCATTTTTATTGCTGTAAAGTTTATATTTTTCATTACGGTGATAAGACCAATAATCACCTATGGTTCCGTTGTCTGGTGGACGAAGACAAGGGAGATCACAACCCAAGCAAGGCTCAGCAAGGTTCAACGGCTGGCATGATTGGGCATCACAGGGGCTATGAACACCTGCCCCACTGGAGCAATGGAGGCTATGCTAAATCTCACACCTCTGCATCTGCACGTGAAAAGGGAAGCAGCACTAGACGCATTAAGAATAATCCAGACAGACACACCAAAATTTGGATACCTTAACGGGCACCTAAAAATCCTCAACACTGTGTGTGAAAGAGCGATATACATGCCCAAAGACTACATGTCAACTGACTACGACTTCGACACAACGATTGAAGTGGCCATCCATGGCCGCCATGATGTTGGAACGAGGGTCAAGCAGTTACAAGGCTCCTCGATAGTTTGGTTCACTGACGGATCCAAAACTGAAAACGGAGTCGGAATCGGTATCACTGGCCCTCGATGCGAGTTATCAAGGGCCTTGGGACGATCCCCATCGATATTTCAGACAGAAATCGAGGCCCTGAATACATGCGCCCACATATGTTTAGACAGGGGATACAACAAACAGAGGGTTTGCATCTGCTCAGACAGTCAAGCTGCATTAAAGGCAATAAAATCGCCTACATGCAAGTCTAAATCTGTCTGGGAGTGCAAGCTATCCCTAAAGCAGCTGGCTAGGAACAACAGAGTCAAACTGGTCTGGGTTCCGGGACACGCAGGGATCAAAGGCAATGAAATTGCCGACAACCTTGCCAAGGAAGGGTCCAAGACTCCATTTGTCGGACCAGAACCTTACAGTGGAATAACTAAAGTCCGCATCAAGGGGATGATCCGGGAATGGGAAGATGCTGCCAAAAGTGCTCACCTGAGAGACACACCTGGTCTGCGGCAGGCGAAAAGGTTCATCGCCTTCTCTGCCGTAAGAGCCGGACAGTTTCTCAGGTTAAGCAAGGGCAACCTAAGGCTCATAACCGGCCTTCTAACTGGACACTGTCCTCTGAAGTACCACCTCACCAAGATGGGTCAGACAACTGATGCCAACTGCAGGTTCTGCAACGAGGCACAAGAAACAGCAGAGCACCTACTTTGTGAATGCCCTGCCTTGTCCCTTCAAAGAGGGAACTACCTGTCATAGGCCACTTTAAACACCGAGGAACTGGTACACATTATCCCTCAAGTTATAGTAGACTTCATAAGAAGTCTAGACATTGAGGAACTCAAGTAGGTCAGGGATAGTTACAAAAGATCTTTTAGGTCGAGGTAACTTCGAAAGGCCCAGAGGCCACACGACCCACCGACCCCATACCATACCATACCATATTGCGGAAGAAAATATAATCTATTAATTTATGGGTTTTTAATAATAATAATAATAATCTTTATTTCTTACCAAATAAGTATACAAGACATAGAACAACACTACAGTAATAAAATGGCGAGGTTCAGTGTATTGTGTCCGATAAGGACACTTACTGTTCTTATATATAAAAAAATATATGCCGCCTACTCTAAATTTCAATTTCAATTTCACTTTATTAACGGAATCTCCATTTCCAAAATACATTTATAAATACATAATAAAATAAACAAGAAATACATATTAAAAATAAACAAGAAAAGTGTGCCCAACACTAGAAACAAAAAAACAAAATGGTACAATAATAAATCATTATTTAAACGATCGCAAGGTATTAGTTTTTGTCTATCATTCGTATATTATACAGGGAGTCTTTCTTTTAAACATACGTATCCCAATTATATGATGTAGATTTTCAGATGTTCGTTGTTTTTTTTTTAAAGAGTTCAATTCGAAATTTTTAACG
Organism: Philonthus cognatus; assembly: GCA_932526585.2. Classification (NCBI taxonomy): domain Eukaryota; kingdom Metazoa; phylum Arthropoda; class Insecta; order Coleoptera; family Staphylinidae; genus Philonthus; species Philonthus cognatus. The sequence goes on from OW052241.1 coordinate 173,344,289, forward strand.
AGTATTTTTCACTCCCAGACTAAGCATGAAGTAAAATTTCGAGTTTAGAAAAGCCTGAAAATTTGGTTTGGTCGCTCCGCGAAGCGGAGCGGCCAAACCAAATTTTCAGGCTTTTCTAAACTCGAAATTTTACTTCATGCGCCACGCGTATAAGACACTGATTTGAAGCGAAGTTCATTTGTTCACAACATTTCGGTGTTTTCGGTGTTTAATACGCGTGGCGCATGAAGTAAAATTTCGAGTTTAGAAAAGCCTAATTTGGCTCGGTCGCTTCGCTTCAGTACGCGCCCGAGCCAAATTTTCAGGCTTTCCTAAACTCGAAATTTTACTTCATGCTTAGTCTGGGAGTGGACAACACTTGTTTAAAGCATCAAATTTAATTATTTTAAAAAATGTTTGCATAGTATACATAAAAGAAAAATTCTTTGTATGTATCAGATGTTCAACAAATTATTAAAGTCCTGCGTGGCTGTAGAATTAAACATGAATGTCAATTCCTACCTCTCTAAAATAGGTTCTGAATTTACAAACGTCAGATTCAATAATTGTGAAGTAAGAATCGACATTTATGTTTGATTCCACACCCACCCAGGACTTCAATAATTGTTGGATACCCGAGACTTTTATTTAAGTATTATTCTTCGCCTGAAGAAGCCACTGTGTGGCGAAACAAACGTCGCGAGTGCAATAAAGTGTTTGAAAGTAATAAGTGTTTTATTTAAACTAAATCACAAAATGTATTCCGAAGAACATAAACAAAATGTTAAACTTTTTCTATACAATAAAAAAATCTCCACTCATGTTTATTGCTGTGAACTTTATATTGCGGAAGAAAAAATAAACTATTAATTTATGGGTTTTTAATACAAAAAAAATATATACCTATAAAAAGGGCCATCAATTTATAATTGAAAAAAATTGGTTTGAATAATCCTCTTCGCTACGCAATCAAACCAAATTACAAGGCTTTTCTAAACTAGAAATGTTACTTCATGCCTAACTCAGAAGTGGAAACACTCGTCAGAAACTTTAAATTGAACGTTATTTTTAACAACGAATGTTGGAACACGAAAAAGTTTTTTAGTGTGTATTAAACTTTGTACTTGTTAGTTAATTGTCATTTGATATGTCAAAAATGAAAAGTGTTTCGAACATTTCTTCTATTTACATAGTTTCATTGTCACTTTCTTTTTTTTTATTTATTAGTGCTAGACAATTTTTACATTAATAAAACACTGTTTATCACTTTGTTTGTATAACAATTGGTTTATTTGGTGACTATAGTTTCGATACTACACGTATCATTATCAAACCGTTAGTAACAAAAAACTACAAAGGAACATTATTTATATTTGCAAATTTTCTAATAACAGCGTTTAAGAGGGGGGTGTATTTAAGGTCAAGCTGGTCGTTAATTACGGGAATTTCCCGATTAGCGCGGGCTCTGTGAATCTCCAAAGACTCCAGGAGGTCCATCTTTATGTTCAACAATGTATAACGAAGTAGAAGCCTCTATAATCAGTGAATTCTTACATTGTTTACACAGGTCGTTCAATACATACTAGTCTAAACATATTAAAATTACAATAAAATTCAAAATAGGATAATAATTTCGACTCTACAATAGTTAAAACTTATACAATAAAAAAATCAAACGATACATATGTTTAAAAAGAAAGTTCACTTGTCATAACATCACTTATATTATAAAAAGCTTTTGATATTAAATATAGCTTAATTTTTTGTTTAAATTCTTAAAATCGAGATTTCTTATATGCTCTGGCAGTAAATTATATATTATTGGTCCATAATATCGTGGTCCATTTTGTGACTTTGTAAGTCTGCTGTGGTCAGGTCTTATTGAGTCAATATTTCTAGTATTATATTCGTGGAAATTCTTATTGGTAAAATATTGTGACTAGTGCTTCCTTGTCCACAATAAACACTCGAGTATATATTGGCTAGGAACAGTGAGAATTCCAAACTTGCTGAAAATCGATTTGCAATCTTCTCTATAACCTAGGCCAAAAACCACTCTAACAGCTCGTCTCTGCAAAGCAAATATTCTGCTTGCGGTCGCAGAATGTCCCCACAATAGAACACCATAAGATAAATGAGAATGTACAAGTGAAAAGTATGCTGTTTTTACCACATTGCCAGATAAACATTTAGTTAAATTTCGTAGTAAATAGATGTTCTTACTTAGTTTATTAGCAATATTTTCCACATGCACATCCCACCTCAGGTTGGCATCTATGTACAAGCCAAGATATTTTGTATGTTCAGAAAGTACCTCATAGTGTTCTTTGAGAGAAAATATCATTCTAACTGTTTTTTCGTCGTTCATACTTAATTTATTGTATGCAAACCAGTGTTTCGCTACTGTGCGAGCATATGTCTCTTTTGAGATTAATTCATGTATTTGTGATTGAGATCGTATTATCATCTGCAAACTGTGTTATTTTTATATTAACATCAGAAAAAGCATATGGAAAATCATTTGCATATAAAATAAACAACAAGGGCCCCAAGCGTGACCCCTGCGAAACCCCACATGTTACGGGTATTTCTGCAGATACATCCGACTTGAATGATGTTACCTGTTTTCGTCCTGATAGGTAAGACATAATCAGTCTGCAACTAGCTGGTACAAAGTTGTAATAGTAAAGCTGTTGAACCAATTTACTATGGGCAACGCAGTCGAATGCTTTCGACAAATCCATAAAGTTGGTTAAGACGTATGATTTATTTTCCAGGCCTCTCAAACAATCATTAACTAGTTTGACTACCGCGTCTATCGTATTTTTTCCTGTCTAAATCCAAATTTGTATTTGGAGAGTAGATCATTTTCCTCTAAATAGTACAACATTTGATTATATAATACCAATTCAAAGACTTTGGCTAATACAGGTACGATAGAAATCGGGCGGTAATTATTTGGATCATTGGGATCACCTTTCTTAAATATCGGTACACATTTTGATATTTTAAGAGAGTCTGGAAATATATTTTCCTGAATGCACCGATTAATAAGCTTCGTCAGTGGCAGAATAATTATGTCTTTTACAGATTTAATAAGCATTGGTGAAAAACCATATATATCTCGAGATGTTTTATTTTTAATTGAGTTAATTATATCTCGAATTTCTATAGAGGAGACCTCACGAAATTCGAAATATTCAGAAGCTACTGGTGTTGATAATATGCTTTCATTAACTGATCTAGTACTAGAGATATTTTGGGGTATATCGTCTATTATTTTAATAAAATTTGTATTAAATTGATCTGCAGTAATACCCGTACCATGTGTGACATTAATATTATTTACACGCCGTTCATTATTGATTAATTTCCACATACATTTAATATTGTTGTTTGAATTTTGTATATAATTATCGTTAGCACGAATTTTGGCTTGTTTGAGGGAATGTTTGTAGTCAATTTTAAGGTTATTGCGTATCTGTTTAAGGTCTTCAGAAGGATGATTTAAATACGCCTCACTGACTAGGTGCAATCTTTCCCTCATGCGTCTTAACTCAGTATTAAACCAGTTTACAGACGACACACGACCTCTATTGCATATTGTTTTTTCGGGAAACGCAAAACTATAATGGTCCACCAAAATATCAATTTTCAATTTTTTTTTTCTTTCATAACCTTTCTTTAAAAAATCTGACTTGACCGATATAAATTTGGTTATGTTTGACTATCCAATTTTCGATTTGTCCCAACGTTTTATGTCCGCCGATGGTACATGTATACATACGAGAAAAAAATCCTGTATGTGTATAAATCTAAAATTTCATAATTAAAATACAAGACCCAGTTTGAATGTCACATGAAACGCACAAAAGTATAAGCAAAACTTTTCGCGTAAAACATTTCAATCAAATTATGAGACCCTGATTAAAACCGTTGCAACAACTTAAAATAAACACTCTCACATATGCATACATATGTAAATATAAATGTGAGTTTTAGAAAGCAATCTAAAAATTTCAGAATCCCTTCTTGATTGAATTACTCCCCGTTTGTTAATTAGTTTAGTTCGTGTGGTGCTTATTTTAAAACTGCGGGATGCATGAAAATTTAGTGGGGGCAACTTTGTGTATGCACGCTGTGGGAACATTGTAAATAAAGATAAATATTTGCAATAAAAGAGAGTGGAGCTCATAAAAATTGCAATACGGGGTAGGTTAAAATGCGATACAAATTTTTATTACAAACGTGTGTATGCTTTATGAGCGTTTATAGATAAATCATGGTGTTGTTTGGTTGTGTCTCTATATTTCAATTTAAATTCTTAAAATTTTAATATGAATTAGAAAAAACTACCACGAATATATTAGTTTTTGTTAGTCTCATATATATAATATGTATCGGATGTTCAACAATTATTAGGGTCGTGGTTGGCTGTGAAATCAGCATGAATGTATTTTTTATGATTTGATTTTTAATAATTTCTTTTAGTATGGTGCTATTAATAAAATTATAATGACAATATTTACTGCGAAAATCCCAATTTTACAAAGAATGCTTAAAATGAGTGTGTTCCACTCCCAGACTAAGCATGAAGTAAAATTTCGAGTTTAGAAAAGCCTGAAAATTTGGTTTGGTCGCGTAGCGCGAAGCGCGGAGCGGCCAAACCAAATTTTCAGGCTTTTCTAAACTCGAAATTTTACTTCATGCGCCACCGATACAAAACACTGATATATTACGAAGTATAAAACACACCGCTAAACTTTACATTAATTTAGTGTTTTACATCGGTGGCGCATGAAGTAAAATTTCGAGTTTAGAAAAGCCTGAAAATTTGATTTGGCCGCTCCGCGCTTCGCGCTACGCGACCAAACCAAATTTTCAGGCTTTTCTAAACTCGAAATTTTACTTCATGCTTAGCCTGGGAGTGGAAAACACTGGTTTAAAGCTTAAAATTACATTATTTTAATAAACCGAGCGTCGGCAAATGTACAATGTATGCTAATGTATACTTAAACGAAAAATTCTCATGTTCGGTGTTCCATAAAACTCTCTGTATACTTTAAAGAAAATTTCTCGGCATAAAAATGTTGGGTGTTACATAAAACTCTCTGTATAATACAATTAGTTTTGTATTTTCTTTGTAAAATGGGGATTTCCGTAATAGATATTATCATTATTATTTTATTAATAGCACTGTACTAGATTGAATCATAAAAAATGCTAAACCCTAAACAATAACACAGATTACATTTAAGAAAACACATAATTTACATCATTTGCATTTAAAACCCACACAAAAGTAATTTACAACGTGAATCCGCGCAAATTACGAAATCCACTCGAATTCAAGAATTACCAACCAAGGAATTTAGTTTCAGCGAAAACTCGAAAATGACTAGAATGCGCAAAGCAATTACGTTTCGGTTTTCATAATCCGCGGTCGGTTAGTGTGCAAATAATACAAATTCTCTCGTCATAATTAATAATTCTTAAGGAACACGGGGTTAAATAAGGACACGATTCCGAGATTCCGTTAAGGGCAAAACATCCCCCCCCCTCCTCCTCTCTCGAGGGAGGCCGAAGTTGTTTTGCCAGAGGACCAGAGTTTAATTAATTAACACCGGTGTTAATAAATGATGGAATTTACGTTTACGTTGTTTAGTGTAATCAAGTATTTAAAATAAAATTGGTTAATTCTTTGAAAAATATGTACTTAGAAGAATTTTCACATTTTCCATATAAACGTTTATACAATTTTTAAACATGTAATCAAACCTACTGCTTAAGTTTAATTACATGTTTAAAAATTGTTTTGACAATAAAACACTTTTTACATTGTTTTTATAACACTTTTTATTGAATGTGACTGCAGTTTCATCATTATCACATATAAATCAAACTTTATGTTTGACGATTACAAGCTAAATTTGTCGAAACCGCAGTCAAATTCAATGAAGCCACTGTGTGGCGAAACAATTGTTGCAGTGTCAATCAATAAACAGTGAAATCTTAACACTTGGTTATTTACTAAAAGTCTCAATATAAAGTGTTATATAGTATATCCAACAATCCAGGCAATATGTTGATGGGCTTAAAGTTCCCACATTGTTGCCAAGATTACATGTAAACATTCAACATAACCTAAAAACCGATCCGAAAACGCTAGATGCCTAACGTCGAGTGACGCAGCAAGGAGAGGGCCCGGTTCCACACCAAATAACATAAAACTACCATTTATCAATATGAATTTGAACGTGCATTGAAATGTTTTAGCAAATTTACTCTTCCTCGGACTCGGAGTTTTCGCCTAGATTTATTACGACTGGTGAAGCGGCAACGCTGTGGGGTATTACCAACAAAACGTTATATAAGTATAAATGATAGCCTGAATAATTTGATCCAAATTGTTACATTTGCAGCAGGTTACTGTATGTAACAGCAAACACTTGTTGTATAATTCAATGTCCGTCGGGGTATTAGCCCGGGAAGTAGTTGTTTCAATGAGTGTTTGATATAGTCTTTGTAAGACTAACTTGTTGTAGATTGCGAAAAGAATCGCACTTTTAATGTTTAAAACGTTATATATTTAACGCTTGGTTTAACATTGTGTTTAGGGAGTTTAGAGATGTCGGAATGGCAATGAAAACAACTAGATATTGCTTGCATTCTCGGACGAACTTTACAAACAAAGTTCAAAAGTTAATGCCCCTGATTATGAAAATCGCATGAATCGCTCCCAAGAAATGTTGAACCGAATCCATGCGAGGTCAACTTTTTTCAGTAGTGACGAGGCCCACTTCCATCTCTGTGGAGGGGTGAATGAACAAAATTTTCGATACTGGGCTATAAATAACCCAAGGCAACTTCACGAGAGACCACTTCACTCCCCAAAAGTCACTGTGTGGTGTGCGATTTCCAATTTTGGGGAAATTGGGCCTTATTTTTTTGAAGAGGACGGACGAACCGTAACTGTCACTGTTCAACGTTATGCTTTCATGTTGGAAAATTTAGTTCAACCTCGATTGGAAGAACTGATGGAGGAAGCAGATCTGGGAGACATCTGGTTTCAGCAGGACGGGGCTACGGCCCATACTGCTCGAGTTTCAATGACGAAACTGCGACAGGTGTTCCCTGGGCGCCTTGTTTCCGCACGCTCCCCTGATCTGAGCATTTGCGACTTCTTCCTGTGGGGCTACATTAAGGGATCGAATTCGGGAGGGAATCGCCGCTATACACCTCGAGATGTGCCAAAATGCGGCCGAAAATTTCAGAAATTGCCTTCATCAATGTATCGCTGCTGGGGATCATCATCATCTTTTTGATATCATCTTCAGGACTTAATGCATAAAACGGCATGATGTAACGATTAAGATAAAATAAACCCCATTTCTTTAAATTGCGCCGTTTTTTTTAATAGCCCTTTAAAAATGCACTGTCTGTTTTGTCGCACCCTGTATAACGAAGTAGAAGCCTCCACAATACAGAGTATATTTTGAACTTCATTTTAAATGATTTCAGAATTGCCAACCTACAAAATTTTACTAGACACTCTGGAGCAGCGACGGCACGCAGCCTAACTTCAGGGTAAGCCACAGCGCCAAGGCACACAAAATTTGAGGTTGCGATCGCGCTTTATAAATACAAGAATTGCACAACAAAGTCACCTTTTAATAACGGATACATATTACCTTAGATCTCTGGCCTACCCTGAAGTTAGGCTACGAGCCGTCGCTGCTCTAAAGGTTTTTTTTTATTGAACTTACGATATAAATCCTCGATTATCTTTGCAAATTACAAATTTTAATCACTTGATCAATTCGCACGTAGACCATTTTATTACCTTAATGCAAATTCTATTAAACAATAAATATTTCATTGGAAAACCATTACAAACCGCAAATTACAATTTTGTATAATTTTGAATAAACGCACATTTAATTATTGATTATTTTAAACAACAGCGGACGTAAATTAAAATTCTGCGCAATGTAAAACATAAAACTCAATTAAGTAACCAAATAATAAATGCTAAAAGGGTTGTAAATTTTTACTTTCATTAAACTGGCAACTATTAATCGATTTATAATATTTATCAACTCCATGTTTGTTTCATAATAATGCAACTACATACATTTGTAATCCTCGTGCTAAGTAAATTTTCACAGTAAATGAATGTTTAAGTATTGTTTAAATCATTTATGCTCTAATTAATTTACCAATTAATAATTAACACCGCAAATAAAACAAGCATGTTCTATTTTGTTAATAAATAATAGAAAATGAATCGAAATTAGAATAATGTACCTCATTTATCAGTATGCGATTTTTTTCTATGATTGTTATACACAAATATGTAAATTATTGTGAATTAATTGTACATTGATTATAAAGGAGATTCCGTAAATAAAGTTAAAGTATAAATAGGAGATTTGATAAGCCACAGTTTTTATGCATTCATTCATTCATTAGTCAAAATCTTGTGAATTTATTGTCAAAAAGTATAATTTAAATACAAAGCAGTATTTATTTTTGAATTTTTAAATATTTTTTTCAAGAGTTAAATTTGAAGCTTTAAACGAGTGTTTTCCACTCCCAGACTAAGCATGAAGTAAAATTTCGAGTTTAGAAAAGCCCAGAAAATTTGTCGAGGGTCGCGCAGCGACCCGAGACAAATTTTCTGGGCTTTTCTAAACTCGAAATTTTACTTCATGCGCCACCCGTATAAAACACTGATTTCAAATGAGGTTCAAATATACATAAATTTCACAGTATTAGTGTTTAATACGCGTGGCGCATGAAATAAAATTTCGAGTTTAGAAAAGCCCCTAGAAAATTTGTCTCGGGTCGCTGCGCGACCCGAGACAAATTTTCACGGGGCTTTTCTAAACACGAAATTTTACTTCATGCTTAGTCTGGGAGTGGACCCTCGACAAATTTTCACAGGGCTTTTCTAAACTCGAAATTTTACTTCATGCTTAGTCTGGGAGTGGAAAACACTCGTTTAAAGCTTTAAATTGAACTCTTAAAAAAACAACGAATAACTAAAGATTTAAAGAAAATAAGCTGAATTTGGCATACATATACTTTAAAGAAAAACTCCCTGTACATCAACGAAATGTCATTTGGTACGGTACGCAATCAGCTGTTCAGCTGTCAATGTTAGTTATTCGTTGTTTTTTTTTAAGAGTTCAATTTGAAGCTTTAAACGAGTGTTTTCCACTCCCAGACTAAGCATGAAGTAAAATTTCGAGTTTAGAAAAGCCCTAAAAAAATTTGTCGAGACAAATTTTCTGGGCTTTTCTAAACTCGAAATTTGACTACATGCGCCACGCGTATAAAACACTAAAATATTGTGAACTCTATGTATATTTGAACCTTACTTGAAATCAGTGTTTTATACGCGTGGCGCATGAAGTAAAATTTCGAGTTTAGAAAAGCCCAGAAAATTTGTCTCGGGTCGCTGCGCGACCCTCGACAAATTTTTTTAGGGCTTTTCTAAACTCGAAATTTTACTTTATGCTTAGTCTGGGAGTGGAAAACACTAATTTAAAGCTACAAATTGAACTCTTTTAAAAAACAAGGAATGTCGAAAAATGTACTGCTTTATTCCTTGTGTATTGGTTTAATAAAAAATGGCGCCGAGTGTTAAAAGTACGGAGCCGTGTATTACGTGTAAAATTCAAATTGGAAACAGTAATGATTGTATTCATTGCTTTATTTGTGAGGAAAAAGTGCATCTATCGTGTGGACTAAAAAGAGCGGACGCCGGTATTCTGGAAAACAAGAACATAAAATGGGTATGTGATAATTGTATAATTACATATCCTAAACAAAAAAATGCTGAAAAGAAGCTGGATAATACAACGCTTCCAATGAAAAATCATAGTTGTGATGATAAAATAGGAGAATTAGTCAACATAATAAAAATTATGCAAAAAGACATTCTAACCTTAAAGGATGACATAAACAAAAGCAGCCGTACTATACAGAATTCTGCAAATATTAATAACTGCAATGCATCAAAACAGTTTCCTACAAATAACCAATTAAAAATTGCTCCACAAAATAACCGGGAGATGTCAGGCAATACATCAAAACTCAAAACAAAGCCAGAAGAAACAAAAACTACAAACAATTCAGCCGTAGAAAAACATATGGGTGAATCATCGATAAAGGAGAATCCAAACAACATTGAAAATGAGGACGATACAGGTTTTAAAACGGTCACTCATAGAAAAAAAAGGCGAACAGCCAGCAGTGTATTCGGCACTGCTGAATCAAAAACAGATATGGAAGTAATCGCACGAATGGGACATATACATATATCTCGTTTCGGCCCAAAGGTAGAAACAGAAATTATAAAACGTCATCTCGAAGAAAAAAAATTCACCAAGATACTTTGTGAAAAAATTACATCAAAACACCCCGATGTGTATTCATCATTCAAAGTAAGCGCACCTGTAGAAGATATACCCAGGTTGAAGGATCCAGAAACGTGGCCAAAGGGAATATCCATAAATCCTTTTTTTCAGTGGCTCAAGCAAACAAATCCACGAAAAAATATTAAACTTAAACATACAATCAATGGGGAATTGTGTGAATGAACTTTCTGTCTTTACGCATGAGCATGATTGTAACTTTGTATGTTTGACAGAACACTGGCAAACATCTGAACAGCTTTCGATGTTAACAATTACAAACTTTAAATATGTCTCAAGTTTTTGTCGTCCTCGCCTAAAGCACGGTGGAGTAGTATTATATTGTAATGAAATGTTCACATTTACAGAACGTGTAGATATCTGTGGCCTATCAATAATACGAGAATTTGAATGTGCCAGTGCTAATTTTAAAATTAATAATACAAAAACTATAAACATATCATGTATTTACCGATCACCAGATAGCGATGTCAACGTTTTTTTCACTAAACTTGACCACTTGCTGACAATATTACTAAATACAAATGAGAATTTCTTTATATGTGGAGATTTTAATATAGATATCTCAAAAAATGATAAAACAGCTAGTGAATTTTATGAATTAATCCAAACGTATAATTGTAAATTCCTCATGAACGAATATTCTAGAATCACCAGCAAAAGTAAATCATGTATTGATAATATCATTTCAAATTATGAACATATATCATCTTCAAATGTCCTGAATACAGGGTTCTCAGATCACTGCGCGCAGATAGTTTCTTTTATAATAAAAGTAACAGAAGCACCTTCTCTTAAGAAAACTAGAAATATATCAAATCATAACTTACAATTACTAAGTGAATCATTAAGTGGAGAATCTTGGAACAATGTATACAGTGAAAAAAACGTTGATTATCAATTTGAGATGTTCATAAATATATTTTTAAAATATTTCAATAGTATATGTCCACTGCGGACTGTTCAAAATAGCTATAGAAAACAATCACTAATACTGTCAGAAGATACAACAAAATGTAAAAATGATCTTCTTTTATACGACACTCTATCTAAATTCAGCGAAGATTTTAAACCCAAACTAAAACAATGTAAACAGGAATATAATAGACTTCTCGAAAACGACCGGAAGCAGTATTACAGCAAAAAAATCTTCGAGTCAGATAATACTACAAAAACTGCATGGGCAGTTGTAAAAGATATAACGGTTAGGAAAAAGAAGACTCATTTAGACAGCGTAAATTTTAACTGTGACGCTGACAAGTTGAATAATCATTTTGTAAATGCGGCAAAAAAACTTATCACAACTACGGGTACTGACAATAGAAGTAGTGCGGGTGTGGACATGAATTTGCACTCAATATTTCTAAATCCAATCACGCTTCAGGAAGTAAAAATGCTAATTTCAACTATGCCAAATAAAAAATCTTTTGGAATTGATGGGATCTCGATGTATGTTATAAAAAAGTGTCTAAATGAAATATGTGATCCTCTTTGTTTCATCATAAACAGTTCTTTGTCGAATGGAATATTTCCAAAAATACTTAAAGTTGCTGTTGTTAAGCCATTGCTTAAGGGCGGCGATTGTACCAATATTGACAATTTTAGGCCAATCAGCCTACTGTCTACGTTTTCAAAAATTCTCGAAACAGTAGTTGCCCAACAATGTAAAGTGTTTTTCAAAAAATGTAGCCTATTCTCTAAACACCAACATGGATTCATGGAAGGTAAAAACATAAACACAGTCATGTATGACTTTACACAATCAGTTCTAATGGGAATGGAATCCGGCGATGTGCCCTGTGGTATCTTTTTGGATCTCTCTAAAGCTTTCGACTGCATCGATCACCAGATGCTACTATCAAAATTATATAACTATGGAATCCGCGGAATAGCGTATAATTGGTTCGCTACTTATTTAACCGAAAGGAAACAAATAGTGGAGGTGCCGTGTGGTGGTGATGCAGTTAGGTCCTCTGAATTGGGGATAACGATGGGGGTGCCACAGGGTAGTGTGCTAGGTCCATTTTTATTTAACATATATATTAATGACATGTTCAAAATCATTGATGATGAAACGATACAAATTGTAAACTACGCTGACGATACCAATATATGTGTTCGAGGGGAGAATATTCTAGATGTATCAAATAAATCAGAGGTACTATTGGAAAACATGATCGTGTGGTTTACGGATAACAAAGTCGTATTAAACGAAAACAAAACAAAATACATGTTATTTAAGAAAAGTGAGGCTACAATGTATCCTCAATATTTATTAATTAATAACGTAAGTGTCGGTCTAACCACCCATGCTAAGTTTTTAGGAGTATACATTCACAATATGTTAAAATGGCGGCAGCATATTGAGTACATATCTACACGACTATGTTCAATGTGTTATATGCTGAGAATTCTTAAAGCGAATGTGTCATTTTCAATATTAAAACTAGTCTACAATTCAAATTTTATGTCCATAGTCCGTTTTGGTGTTATGTATTGGGGTAGTTCTACTAATTTCAATAAAATATGCTTAATCCAGAAACGAGCATTGAGAATAATTTTAAATTTGAAACAATCTGATTCATGTAGATCAATGTTTTCGAGTTGTGGCTTACTAACAGCAACAGCTGTGTATATAATGGAGTGCCTACTATTTATACGTAAGCAAAATACCTATTTCAATGATAGCAGAGGCGTTCATAGATATGGAACCAGAAACACAGAACTGTTAACATATCCTATACACAAATTTTCCATTACTGAGAAAGGAGTGCATTATTCGTGTCTACGCCTATACAATAAACTTCCTATTTTTATAAAAACGGAAAATAATTTTGTAAAATATAAAAAGTATGTTTATAATTTACTATGTCAAATAGAACCATATAGCATTGAAGATTATTGGACTTATAAGATTAACTAGTTATTAGTCACACACATCTTCGACGATTTTCTAATATTAAGTGTCTGTCAATATTTGTACATATTGTATTAGCTCATTTATATTGGAATAAAGAATATTATTATTATTATTATTATTATTATTATTATTGATCAAGTAGTAATTTAGTTTCCATCATGGTCATGGTACTATTAAAAATTATTACAATACATAAGTTGTTCTTTCATACTCATTGTTTATTTTGTTAGGGCGTAGGTTAAGTATCGTACGTTTCTCGAGTGGTATGGCAATTACATACTCGCGGAATACTGCACTCGCCGCTGCGCGGCTCGTGCGCAACATTTTCGCTCATATGTAATATGCTGCATACCACTCTCGTTACGTAATATACTATAAACGAGTTTATACCAATATAATTTGGACATTAGTAATAATAAAAACCAATAACCCTAATATTACTTACAAACGTACCCATCACTTGCAAATTCTATTTGTTCTTCAATTAATGTTAACGATGTGAACCTAAGAATTAATTACTTTGATATCCTAAATACTAGTAGTTGTCTTAAAAGATTTCGATTGAATAAACAAAGCACCTTATACTTAGGTGCTTTGTTTATTCAATCGAAATCTTTTTCGAAAACTACTATTATTTAGGATATCAAAGTAATTAATTCTTACGTTCACATGACGTGGAACATCAAAGTTAATTAAATCAATTAATGATTACAGTTTCGATTAATATCAAATTTTTAATCGGCCGATTGTGTCTGATTAAGTACTGACATTTGACGAAAATTAGTTTAAAATGAGACCTGAATGCAATTTATTAGAAGACGGCGATGAACTGGATCATCGCCGTCTTCTAATAAATTGAACTAATTTTCGACAAATGTCAGTACTTATACAGACAAAATCGGCCGATTAAAAATTTGATATTAATCGAAACTGTAATCATTAATTGATTTAATTAACTTTGATGTTCCACGTCATGTTAACGTAAGAATTAATTACTTTGATATCCTAAATAATAGTAGTTTTCGAAAAAGATAGTTCAAAATGAGACCTGAATGCAATTTATTAGAAGACGGCGATGAACTGGATCATCGCCGTCTTCTAATAAATTGCATTCAGGTCTCATTTTGAACTAATTTTCGACAAATGTCAGTACTTATACAGACAAAATCGGCCGATTAAAAATTTGATATTAATCGAAACTGTAATCATTACTTAAATGGCGGTGCGATAGAATTATCCAAAAATCAATGATTAAATATTTAATCGGCCGGGGTAAAAACGGGCATCACGCTTTTTTTACATTATTTAATTTATGCAGTTTTCACACAGAAAATTTAATGTGTATCGTATGTTCAATAAAATAAAACCTCTAGAGTGCTATGGAATATATTGTAGGTCGGCAACTCTGAAATTATACATTATAATTATTATTTCTGACGTTTTATATGACAATTCCTTAAGCGTGTAGCCAACATAAATTTAAAAAAAAAGATAAAATCAACACACTCTAGAGGTTTTTTTTATTGAACATATCATATTAGATTTTTAATAAAAATATTTTATCAAGAACCTTTACAAAAATATTTCACGAAATGCATTATTATTGAATGTTCTGAGCGAAAAGTGTCACGTGGGAATTAACATCTTGCTTACTGTTTATATATTTTTATAACCAAGGTTGAGACTTATGTAAATAAATGTGTACACTAGGAAAACATAAACAAACTTTCATATTTCCTACGGTTCAAGTTTCGTTCAGTCGGTTATAAATAAATAAATGAAAAAAAATATATTTGCACAAACAATGAGGGCATGCACAGGAAAATAACATTTATTTTACATTCCCATGTATGAAAAAATATATTCATTTACAAATATAAATTTAAATAAATATTTATGAATGTAACTTTATAGGTATTTACAAATAATGAACACTCATTTTTTTAAATCATTGTATATTAAATCACCATTATCAAATTGGTGTGATATTTAATATTTCGAGTCTTGCAAATATTTTAACACATTGATGTATTGAAATATTTAACAATATTTATTTATTTTATTTATTTACCACACAACAGATAATACATGTAATAAAAAGGTAAAATAACAAACAACAGGGCTATTCCGTACACGAAATTTCAAATTTAACGTACATGTTAATAACATCACAGTCTAAGCGCGTTTAGTACTTAATATGTGTGCTTAGGTTGTGAGGGTAAACATACGTTTACCCTCACAACCTAAGCATACATATCAAGTATACACGTTAAAAAATATACGTTTATATAAAAATATAAACACAAAATTAGAAAATTAGTAGCCGCGGTTGTGTTTTAAATTCAATAGTATTTATTTCCTTTTACTTCGCGTTAATTTTAAATTTCTATTCTACATTTCGGGCACCACGTGCCTTTTTTTTATTAAAAACGCTTATATTGTTTTTATTTTTAATTCAATAGTATTTAACATAGAATAAAAATGAATTTGGCAATTGTTTCCAGAATATTTACAAAATATACATTTATATTTTGTCAATAGTATTTATTTCCTTTTTCTTTACGTCAATTTTGAAAATTCTAGGTGTAGATTTGGGACCTCATGTATCCTTTTTTAATAGAGGCACTAAATTTACAAGTTTGTTATTAAAAATAAAAAAACAAGTGCGCTTAATCTAAAATAAAATAAAGACTGGCCTTTTAGGTTACAAGATTACATTTAAAAGTGGACTTAAATCAAATGTAGAAACTTATTTATATATAATATATAAAATTACGAAAAAACTATTCGTGAAAATGCAAACTATAAGAAGCGTAAGCTAATTTTCTCGAATTCAAATAGTTTTGAATTTGAATTTATCTTCTTATTTATATATTTACAAATATCTTTATTCAAGGAATTTAAGTGCATTATTTTTTAATATAATACGATCTTGTATTTAAAGTTCTCATATCATAGGCTATCGACCCGAGGTCTTTCCGCCATTGTTTTACTAAAATGTTCTTTTAAAGTATGTTATGAATAGACGGGAGTAAATGAATAGTACAGGAAGGGAGGGGCAGAAAAAGCTATCCGATTTCAAATCCCTTTTTCTCAGAAGAGGGAACAGGTAGAGTAGTGGGGTCAAAACCGTTAGAAAGCCGGATTTATGCTATTTGTCATTAGTCAACATGCCTTGGTCTGGTGAACATCGTACTTTTGTTATTGAGCGGTTTATCGAAAACGGCGGTTCGATAATTGCTACACAACGTGCTTTTCGAATTCATTTCGGACTCGGGCGTCATGATCCTGTTCCACATCACGCTACGATTAAAGTGTGGGTGTCAAATTTTCGACAGACGGGTTCAGCATTGAAAAAGAAGTCGCCTGGACGTCCCAGGACAGCAACAGGACCTGAAAACGTGGCCAATGTGAGAGCCGCGATTGAACGTTCCCCGCGTCGTTCGGCACGAAAACATTCGCTCGCTTTGGCGATTTCCAACCGCAGTATTCGGCGAATTTTGCACCGGGACCTCAAAATGCATCCCTACAAAATGGTTGTTGCACAGGAATTAATTGAAAGGGATTTTGAAACCCGTATGAACCTGTGTCGCGATCTCCGAGAACTCCCAATAGACGATGTTGTGCTCTTCACGGACGAAGCCCATTTTCACCTTTGTGGCGCCGTAAACGGGCAGAATTTTCGATATTGGAGTGACGAAAATCCCGGGAAATCCATCAGAAACCCCTCCATAGCCCAAAAGTGACTGTGTGGTGTGCTCTTTCCGGCCTAGGCGTCTGGGGGCCTTACTTTTTTGAAGAAAATGGGCAAACCGTAACGGTCAACAGCGAGCGATATTGTTTCATGCTGGAAAATTTTATTCAACCCAAAATGGAAGAAAATGGCGTGGAAAATGTGTGGTTTTAACAGGATGGTGCAACCGCCCACACATCGCGACGATCAATGGACATTCTCAGGGAAATGTTTCCCGGACGCCTCATTTCTCTGAGAGGTGATATTGGCTGGCCGCCGCGCTCACCGGATCTCACTCCATGTGACTTCTTCCTTTGAGGTTACCTCAAATCGAAGGTATTCCAGCATCGACCAAGGACCCTTCTTGCTTTACGACGGAAAATTGCTTGGGCAATTGAAGAAATTCCTGTGGAAATGACGGTGAGTCATGGAAAGCTACCGCGAGCGCCTAAATCAGTGTATCCGCTCCCAAGGACGACATTTGAGTGATGTGCTTTTCAAAACTTAAATTTAAAAATGGCATAAAATTTGCGATATGTTAATAAAAAATATTTTTTTGTCAAGTTGAGTGGTTTTAATTTTATAACGTTTTGAAATCGGATAGGTTTTTCTGCCCCACCCTGTTTGCTAGATGACGTTCTAGTTAGTAGATGTTTCTTAGATGAAGTCAGCGATGGTGGAATAGGGAAATTTAAATTTGGGGATTGTGTTGGGGTTTCTGTGTAGGTAAAGGTGGTTTATAAGATCATGATTAGTGGGTCTTATAGAAACTCGAATTATCCACCTAGCCCATAAATTTGCATGGGCTAGGTGGATAATTCGAGTTTCTATAAGAGTCACTTGTGTTTTTTGATAAAGGAGGTTGTTGGAGGGGTTGTGGAGGGGGTTGTTGGAGGGGTTGTGGAGGGGGTTGTTGGAGGGGTTGTGGAGGGGGTTGTTGGGATGTCTGATTTTCGTCAACACTCTCAGGGCTGATCTTTCTGCTACCTGTACATTTTTTAGGGCTGTGGGATGGGCCTTATTTATATTTTTGTGTATTTACTTTTATCATTTCAACAAGATTCTAAAATTATAAAAATTACATAATATCAAAACTATAAAGGTTGTAACAGCAAAGTTTCCTTTCGGGGGGGATCAGGTAATCGGTTACATTGTATAAACATGGCTGATGTGAAAATTATTAATAAGCAAAGGGTCAAGTTTGCACAAATCCCTTTCATCCTTTCCAGTTATAATCAAACCTCTCAGCACACAGCAAAATGATTTCTTAGACGTTAATTAGGATTTCAATTACGTATTATTATCTACAACGTATTCAAGAAGTTTTAATGAGATATAAGTTCTTTGTGTGATATATTATGTTTATTTAGATTTTATTTGAATTTAGGTTTTTAAAAAATGTACTAAATTAATAAAATTCAAATAATTGTTCAATGGCTGAAAGATCTTACAGCCATTAAACAATTATTAATAATGGTCTAATGGTTCCATTTCTAAATGTCAACAATCTTTTTATTTTGCTGATCAAAACGACGAAAGCGTTTAATTTAAAGCTTCTAATACGTATTTTAAAAATGTATTAAATTAATAAAATTAAAGTATTTGTTTAATGGCCGAAATATCTCTTATTCCTAGATCTTTCAGCCATTAAACAATTATTATGAATGGTCTAATGGTTCCATTTCTAAATGTTAACAATCCTTTTATTTTGCCGATCAAAACTATAAAAGCGTTCGATTTGAAGCTTCTAACGAATGTTTCCACTCCCAGGCGAAGCATGAAGTAAAATTTCGAGTTTAGAAAAGCCCCGCGTAGAAAATTTGTCGAGGGTCGCGCAGCGACCCGAGACAAATTTTCACGGGGCTTTTCTAAACTCTAAATTTTACTTCATGCGCCACGCGTATCGCCCAATGATTTCAAGTAATGTTCAAAATACACTGCTCATCTAATATTTAAAAATTTTATGGTTTTGTGCAATTTGCTTTAGGTATACTTAAAAGAAATAAATCGGTGTATTTTTTCTTTAATTTTAACTTGGAAAATTAAATATTGATGATGTAATCCGCTTGAATGTTACAAAGTTTTCACCAAATATATTGGGACCTAAATTGTATAATAAGCTACCTAGCGAAATAAAATGTTCGAAATCAACAAATACTTTCAAAAACCTATTAAAAGGGTTTCTTTTAAAACACCTATATTATGATTTAAATAATATTTTCTTCTAACCAAGAAACTTATGAAGCGAAATCCGCATCTGACGCATCCAATACTGTAACAATATATGTATATATATACTGTGTATGGTCTATGGAATAAAGGAATATTATTATTATTATTATTATTATTATATCAATTATTTTCTATATATTCCTAGATACAATCGCTGTAGTTTTTTTTTAAATTTTATCTTGGAAAATTAAATATCGATATAAATATCAATTATTTTGCATGAAAATATAGCAATAGGCGATATTTTCATGCAAATTAATTATATCGATATTTAATTTTCGAAGTTAAAACTGAAAAAAATACAGCGATTTACTTCTTTTAAGTATACCTAAATATTTCAAAGCAAATTGCTAAAAGCCATAACATTTTCAAATATTAGATAAGCAGTGTATTTTGAAAATCACTTGTAATCATTGGTTGAAACGCGTGGCGCATGAAGTAAAATTTCGAGTTTAGAAAAGCCCCGCGAAAATTTGTCTCGGGTCGCTGCGCGACCCTCGACAAATTTTCTACGCGGGGCTTTTCTAAACTCGAAATTTTACTTCATGCTTAGTCTGGGAGTGGACAAATATCGTTCTTAGAAGTTTAAAATTTAAATATTACTAAGTTTATTACCATTTTACAAAGGCTACAGCTCGAAAAACCAATCATGGTCTTCGGAGATCGAAGAACTACAGGGATTTGAAGTATTTTTTACGATAAAACAACGAATGTCTGAAGGTTTACAGCATGGATAGGAAGGAAAACATCTAATTTTAAAAAATATCGAAGTTGGGTTGGTTTTCAGCGCATTTTTAACTTCACTTTAAATCAGTGATTAATACGCGTGGCGCATGAAGTAAAATTTCGAGTTTAGAAAAGCCCCGCGAAAATTTGTCTCGGGTCGCTGCGCGACCCTCGACAAATTTTCTACGCGGGGCTTTTCTAAACTCGAAATTTGACTTCATGCTTAGTCTGGGAGTGGAAACACTCATTGGAGGCTTCAAATTGAGCGCTTTTATCGTCAAAATAAAAAGATTGTTGACGTTTAGAAATGGAACCATTAGGCTATTAATAATAATTGTTTAATGGCTGAAAGATCCAGGATCTAGGTACTTTAAAATATATGTATATCGAACATACCTAGTTGTAACAAAAGGAATCTTTAGTTATACTTCAATATTTGTATATAAAATTACGATAATGTTTTTCGTGTAAAATGCAAACAATGTGTCTTAATTAATAAGACAACTTGTGGTATATTGAGGGGGTGCTTCCGAAAAATATTAGAATGTATTGTATGAAATGATAATGTTTAGCGTATATTTCTATATTCTTATTATTATAATTCTTTGTCTAATGAGCAGTATTATCATTGTTTAGTCTGGAAGATGGAGTCAAGTGGAGGCTTGAGCGCTTTCCGCTGAATCAGGGAGAGAATGCGTAACGTAAACGATTCCCACGGATCGAAGGGCAAGCGTTCAAAACAATTTTGAGTAGTTTTTCGAAATAAGTCAGTATTCAAGATTCAACTGGGCAAACACTTACGTGGCCTATAAAACTAGATCAAAAAAAGGGTATCGAGATGATTCTTTGGTCATCCGTTCTGCAAGCATCAAGAACTTCACTAGGTAAACAAGTGTGTTAATCAATATCTAGGTAAATCTAACAAAAATATTAATTTTCCTTATAGTGCAACCGATTTTAATAACCATCTCAGTACGTCCATGCAGAAAATAATACATGAAATACCAAACTCTGACGAACCACTATTTAATAATATAACAAGAAATAATTACAGCTTATTTTTGAAACCTGTATGTGAATCGGAAATAATAAATATAATAGGTAATTTGAAAAATAAAAAATCGGTAGGGTACGATGAAATCAAAACCCAAATGATAAAAATGAATGCTCAAATACTTAAACAACCTTTGACCTATCTGATAAATAGATCGTTTGAGCAAGGGATATTTCCAGAGTGCCTCAAAATTGGTGTTATTAAACCAATATTTAAAAAGGGAGATCGGCTTGATATAAATAACTATAGACCGGTAACACTATTAAGCATATTTTCTAAAATTGTTGAAAAAGCTGTTGCATCAAGACTCACTAGTTTTTTCTCAAAACACAGTCTTTTTAATACCACACAGCATGGCTTCTTAAAACAAAAAAATACAAACACCGCAATATTTGATTATGTAAGTAATATTGCGAATGCTTTGGAAAAAGGTGAAAATCCCCTAGGAATTTTCATAGACTTGTCGAAGGCATTCGACACTATGAATCACAATATTTTATATCAAAAATTAGAAATGTATGGTGTAAGAGGTACTGCATTAAATATTCTTGAATCTTACTTGAAATGCAGGCCACAAAAGGTTATTCTAGACACATCAGAGTCTAACATCACGTGTACAAATATCGGTGTTCCTCAGGGAAGTATTTTGGGGCCAATTTTATTCGTTATATATGTCAACGATTTCGAGCAAACCATGAGGCCTTTTCCGTGTTCAATAGCTTCATATGCAGATGACACAAATATTATTATAAACAGAGCTGACAGTGTGTAATACACAATGCAAATGCAGTGTATACCGAAGTACAAAATTGGATGTCACAAAACAAATTAATTATAAATCATAAGAAAACCCATGTGCTTCAGTTTTCTGCGAGAAAATTAATCAACATCTCTAATGAGGTTATTTTAGACGGAATAGTGCTTCAAATAAAAGAAAGTACAAAATTTCTAGGAGTTAAAATTGATGCACAACTAAATTGGCAAACCCACTGCATTCAACTAATTAAATCTCTGAATATAGTATGTTACACTATTCGAATCCTAAAAAATATATTTGATCATAATACATTAATAATGATCTATAGATCAAATTTTGAATCTCTCGTGAGGTACGGCATTATATTCTACGGAACATCTTCCTTTGCTCAAAAGATATTCATAGTACAAAAGAGAATACTTAGAATTATTAATAACTTAAAGCCTACAGATTCATGTAGAGAATACTTTAAACGAGAAAATATACTCACATTCTATAGTATATATATATATATATATATATATATATATATATATGAAATACTAGTTTTTCATTTTAAATATAAATTAAAATTTGATACGTATAAAGTTCAACACAGTTATAACACCAGACGGTTCAATGAATATGAGTATCCATTACATCGGCTAACTCTATACGAAAAAACAGCTACATACAATGCAATAAAACTGTACAATACATTACCTACTTACATAAAAAATACAACCTGTTTAAATACGTTTAAAAGGCAATTACGAGAATTCTTGATTAATAAAGAATTATACAAAATGGAAGAATTTTAGTTTCCAACAATTTTTCGCTGCATGATTATTTTGGTTTTTGATTGTTTGTTTGTTTTTGGTTATATTTATTATTTAGTTTAAATGTTATTTGTAATTTTAATGTGTTTACTAGTTTATTTGCAATACACTTGTATTATATATGTTTTTTTTTTCTTTCTCTAATCCATATTGTGTATTAAGCGATCGATTTACTTTAGGACGTATTCGATATAGTGATATATGTAACAAATGTATATTAACTAATTTCTTGAATAAATGAATTTGAATTTGAATTTGAATTTGAAAGTTTAGAAAATGTTTTATAATACATATATTAAATTTTCTAAAGGAGTTACGAGGTCGAATGTAATGGACATGGTACTGTGTACCTTACTTAATTACATTTATATGTCGCATACACCTGATAGAAAATTTATATTGATTTAGTTTTCATTATTATGTCGAGATGTATGGGGTCAGATGTGATGGACATGGTACTGTGTACCTTACTTAATCACACTCTGATGTCATTTGTTTCATAAAGTTATGATGAGAAGTATTTTAATATAAATTAAATCTATAAGTAGGGACTAGATTTTCTAAAGGAGTTGCGAGGTTGAATGTAATGGACATGGTACTGTGTACCTTACTTAATTACATTTATATGTCGCATACACCTGATAGAAAATTTGTATTGATTTAGTTTTCGATATTTTGTCGAGATGTGTGGGGTCAGATGTGATGGACATGGTACTGTGTACCTTACTTAATCACACTCTGATGTCATTTGTTTCATAAAATTATGATGAAAAATATTTTAATATAAATTAAATCTATAAGTAGGGACTAGATTTTCTAAAGGAGTTGCGAGGTTGAATGTAATGGACATGGTACTGTGTACCTTACTTAATTACATTTATATGTCGCATACACCTGATAAAAAATTTGTATTGATTTAGTTTTCATTATTTTGTCGAGATGTGTGAGGTCAGATGTGATGGACATGGTACTATGTACCTTACTTAATCACACTCTGATGTCATTTGTTTTATAAAGTTATAAGGAGAAGTATTTTAATATAAATTAAATCTACGAAACATTGGCTTTAACAGAGGGGAAGGGTGGAGTGAGGCTTGCAAAACGCTTATTTACTTTAGATCTCGTTCATTGACATTGTGCAGAAAATATATCGTTTTGATTCACATAAAAAGAAAACCTTGTATCCTGGTTACCCAGCCTCGGCATAGACTCTATCTTCTTATTATATTGCTCAAACGTATTTTTGTGTTCTTCGGAGGTACCTGTTCATTCTCGTTATTGTATTTCCTGATTATAACTTATCCAGTTCCTTATAATTTAATCACAAAATGATCGTTTAACTTTGCTTGTGACATTTTTTTTTTTAATAAAACACACAATTTTATTCAATCTTAAGTATACTTTCCTGACCTTTTTCTTTCGTTTTAAGTTTATAAATACAGGTTAACTTAAGCATAACAAAACAATAACAAGAATGCGTTTTCATTCAGAAGAGAAGATAGGTGAACAAATAATCTTAATTCTTTTGCACACATCAACACTTGTAACGAATCTGTTACTCAATTAAATAGGTTACTACATACACAACACAACATCGGTTTTTTTATACAAATTACTAATTTGTGTAAGACCAGGGTCCACGATATGACAAACTTAAGACAAATACCGTGCAAATACACCTCCGGATAATGAATTATACAATGGTATATTTGAATTCTCATTTTATTTGATTTGTTACAACGCGCTAACAGAGTATATGTAACATTTAGGTCTAATTATCTTTAAACCAACTAACAAATAAAAATGAAAAATGAAAGGAAAAATTACAAGAAATTAGAAATGAAAGGACTTGGATTAAAACTAATGTCTTAGGCTGTGTATAGACGCGTTTCGAGATTTATCTTTCTTCAGTATAGCTTTGCTTATGATTTAAAAAAAAATATGAATAAAATTGAAATAAACTTACTTGGAAAAAGTGTTGTGTGTTTATTTTAATTTTATTCCTAATGTTTTTTAAGTCATAAGCAAAGCTATACTGAAGAGAGATAAATGAACAATATTACTTTTAACTGTTTTGCTTGTCTCATTTCCAATACTCATTTTTATTGTACAATTATGAATTACAATCAATATAAATATATATTTAATATATACAGGGAGTTTTTCTTTAAAGTCTAAGTATTTCAAATTCCGCCTATTTGTTGTAAATCTTTAGATATTCGTTGTTACTTCATATTTGTTATACAATTCTGTTTATTAATATTATGGGCTGTGCTCCGTTGTCTCTGTTGATGGGGGGTAAGTTTCATCCCTCCCACAACCAAGGGTGTACCTGCAAGGGAACGAGCGCTCACTCTCGAGACAACCGACGAAGATTTCGCATCAAAAAATAACTTGTGAACCCCTGCAAACTACCCGGCAAATTTTGTACAAACAAAAATTAATAATCGGCTAAAACAAAGCCCGTGGATTTTATTCACGAACCCATTAAACCAAGTTTAATAACAATTTTCGTATTTGAAAATCGTCTAATTCCCGGCAAATTTTGTATACACGGTTCCATTTGTTTCTGGATCTCGCCTAGCCGTGCTTTCGTGTTGTTATGTTGCAGTATCAACATTTACATTTTTTATTAATTGGCACTCCTGATTCCTTATTTTAACAGTGTTGCAATAATTTATGATATCATATGTAATCCTCTTTTTAATTTTCAAGAGGATTATTGTTAATCTTGCAACAATTATTTCCCCACGCGGTCGCTTCTTCGAGCATTTTATTATTAAATCAAATTAATCTAGTGTTGCAATGCTGTGTCAATGTCAAAGTGAAAAATAATTTCAGGCACATATTAAATATTAACATGCCAAAGATTATCTCTGAATCAAAAAGGTTACAAATTCTGAAATCCTACAAACATTTTAGGCAAAGTAATCCAAATCTACAAATGAATGACCAAAATTAAGGTGGATGGATGGAGTTGATCAAAATGTGTTAACGGGAAGACCCAAGCGAGAAATACAAATGGATGACGAAATAAGTTTGCAGAGCCGAATTCATTATATTTGTTATATACAATATTATTGCTGTGTTTGTATGTACAAAAACCAAGTAGTAAATTTTGTTAATCTTAAAACTGCATATTATTATCCTTTTATATCTGAAAATTTGTAAAACAGGCAACAGTGTAAGATCACAATAGTCAGAAATTATAACCTTAAAATCGAACATCTGACAGTGACATTTAAAAACCCTGATTTAAAACACAACCAGCCCCATTTACAATACTTAAACTGTCACTTTTCCATAGCTAGGCGAGATCCAGAAACAAATGGAATATATTATACAAACAAAAATTAATAAACGGCTAAAACAAAGCCTGTGGATTTTATTCACGAACCCGTTAAACCAAGTTTAATAACAATATTCGTATTTGAAAATCGTCTAATTCTTAGAAATTCGTTTAGTCGTTTTTTATTTGTAACTAATAAAAAAAACAAACAGGATTATTTTGAGTGAAATTCCATTAGATAGCTTGCTGTGTACGTGAGGTGTAAGTTTTCTCACAAAGAATGAAAATGTGACCATAAAATCTGGAAAACTATTTGATGCGATCGCTTTTAAACGTGCCGCAATTAAAGTTTCAAAAAGACCTTTTCCAGCACTCTGCGATTATTTCGTCCGAAATAGGGGAATGAGGGCTTGAGTTAAACACGTTTTATAACACAAATATTAAACGCAATCGTTTTTATACAAACAAACTATATGTGTGTAATAGAAAAGGGGATATGGGTTTAAATAGATATTATTTATCTAATTCGGGATATTTATTAGACATTATTTATCGTTAACTTGTTCCTCATTGATCACTTGGTAAAACATTTCTACTAATAGAAATATAGGTTTTTAATTTAAATTTACGTGGTTTGTTTTATTATTAATTTATTAGTTATAAAAACCAAGTGAATTTAATAAGATAAAACACTTTAACTTTGGACTTGTAAATAAAACACTTTTTACTTTGTTTAACCACTGAATCTTACATTTAATTGTGTGACTAGTTTCGACTACCTAGTAGTCATTCTCAAACTAGTTTGAGAATCAGAAATTCAGAATCAAACTAGTTTGAGAATGACTACTAGATAGTCGAAACTAGTCACATAATTAAATGTAAGATTCAGTGGTTAAACAAAGTAAAAAGTGTTTTATTTACAAGTGTATTTAAGATGTACCACAAAGTGAACGCCTACAACACCAAACACTTTAACTTTGTTTGTACAACACAATATTTTTATTTTCGTGACTGCAGTTTCGGCAACTCAACTTGCCATTATCAAACAGAGTGAGTTTAAATTAAAACCCTATATATTAGAATTATTAATTCAAGACAATATAGATTTATTAGTTACGATACATAAAAAATAAATTCAATACAGTTATGTTATTTTATTTACAATATAAATTGTTAAAATCGCATAAATACTTATGCGATATTTAGATTAGAATATACTTACTGAAATAAAGTGTAAATTAATCAAATCAAAAGCAATCTATCGAGTGTTTTTCAGTCCTTGATTAAGCGTGAAGGACATATTATTATTTTGTTTTACGGTTAAAATAAGCATAAATTTACTAAAATGACTACAACAAAAACAAAAAATTATTAAAAATTATTAAAATTATAATAATTATATAATATCTTCAATTTGGTTCTCATTTGGATTGATTGAGTTACTTGAAGATAATTATACTTTGATTAAAAAACACTTAGAACCTTTCTTCAATACTTTATTTTGTAACCAAATGTACATTTCGGACACGAAGTGTCCATTATCAATGGTTTGATACTAATACGATTAGTATACGTATTAGTATCAAACCATTGATAATGGACACTTCGTGTCCGAACTGTACATTTGGTTACAAAATAAAGTATTGAAGAAAGGTTCTAAGTGTTTTTGGTTCTCATTAATTACTTGTTGAAACATGTTTACAATATTGATAATTAAATAAAAGTAAAATAGCAAACAAACAACGGGGTTTGCACGTCATTGCATCGCATCCAATCATTGTTTTAATTCATACGATTTCCAAATTTTATATTCAGGTAATAAGGGACGAGAATTAAATTTTAGAGAAGGCCTAAAAATTAGCAAGGCAATAAAACAGGGAAAACACATCGTAAACGAGTACGAAGACATCTGGAACTCCCCAATTCCTATAGCCCTTATTACCTGACCTTCAAAAAAGATGTATATATAACTTGTAATAGTATATTACATTACAAGTGTGGTAAACAGCATATTACGTGCGAGTGTGTTAACTCCACGAGCACGTAATATGCCTACCACACGCGTATTGTACATAGTTTTACCTGGAACCACCTATATAGTTTTCATGCGAACACCAAATATAGTAATGTAGATTTAAGTAGCAACTGGCAAAAAGTTTTATTTTTATCTATTTTCATATTATTTTGTGCAAACTAGTTATTATAATGATAATGATTATTTATAACTACAGAACAGTTATTAAAAGAAAAGCTACCATTTCGCATTGAGTTTTGTGTATTAACTGCAATATGTTGGTTTTCATTGCTTTCTGCATTGCTTCTGACTTCAGGTGCTTGTGAAATGTAAGGTTGTTTATCACAAATTACCGCAGGCTCAATAGCTGTTTCCATTTTTCGGGTAACTGCATATCATTAATCGCTTTGGCACGTGCGGCCACATCCGGAGGCGTTAATTCACAGTCGCTTGAATCAGACATTACCTGAATAACGTGTCGCACTTGAACGATGACTTTTCAAAACTGACGTTTGTCATTTTTTTGTTACAATAAACGCGTGATTATGACAGTGTTTTCTAGATCAGTAAAGTGGTTAAGAAAACACTGTTTTCTTATGTGGTTGCAGGTAAAATATTTTTCTGTATTACTCCTTGAGAATGACGATAAGTCGAAACTAGTCGGAGAGAATAAAAAAAATAGTAGTGAAACAAACCAAGTGACTCTTATTTATTTATAAAAATTATATAATTATTATAATTTTTATTAAATAATACTTGAATAAATAAAAATAAAATATTCGCCAATATTTTTCATAAAGGTGTCTGTATTTATTTACATCTCTAGAGACGTTTAAATTATTTTAAAATTTTCAATACTTTGAGTGACTTTCAGTCTATTCCTTTAAGAGTGAACATTGGAATGTAAATATCCTTATCCAAAACTAAATAAAATAACAATATTACATCATTGTACTTAAAGTACCAAATTAAATTACTTAGAAGCTGCTGAAATTTCCAACAATCCCGTAATCCATGTAATAAACTTATATCAACAAACAAACCGATGTGTTTTATTCGTCACTGTTTAATGCTTTTTAGCCATATAAATCTTGTAAGTTTGTTATTTCTGTTGTCTTTTATTCTTTGCCACTTACAACACTTATATATATTATATTATATTATGTATTACAATATCTGCATAATATTATGTTTTGAGTTTAATAATATTGTACACACATGTTATCTGCCTTGTTTAACGGAGTTTTCCGCAAATAAATAAATAAAAATTACATTTAATATGTCGAAACTCAAGTCGTAGAATTATTAAAATAAAGGGTAAAAAATATTGAAACACGTCTCAATATTGATTAGCATTTCAAACTGTTTGTCAAACTTTCTCGTACTACTGAATTATTAAGCAAATTTAAATTACCCAGAGATTTAAAAAAAAGTAGAGTATGTTACACATTTTTATTTCAACACAACCCTATTTTAAATGCTAATTTTAGAATTGAAATGCCGGTATGGATAGATAATCAAATTATTTGGTGTAAAAATGAAAAAGTATATAATATATTAAAGCCATTCTTCTCCTCTTCTTGAAATTATATTTTCATCTAAACTTACAGAGTTTATAAAACAACCTAAAATATTCATACAATAATAATTCAAATTCAAAAATATTTCAATTCGAAAAAATAAGTTTACGCTTTTTATAGTTTGCACACTATAAACATAATAATATATATATATTTCAAACAAAAATAATTCCAATTAAACAATATTCAAGTTCGAGAAAATTTCTCCTTTCATTTTTCATTTTATTTGTTAGTTGGTTTGAAGAGAATTTGACCTAAATGTTACATATACTTTGATAGAGCGTTGTAAGAAATCAATTAAAGTAATATTTGAAATATTTCATTATAAATTTCAATATCCGGAGGTGTATTTGCACGGGAAGTAGTTGTTTCAATAGATATTTATTGTCTTGAGTTGTCTTGTTAATTAAGACACATTTTTGCATTTTACACGAAAAACGTTTTCGTAATTTTATACATTAATATATATGTATATACATATATGGATGTGGCAAGTTACATACTACAACAAACCTGAATATGGGTTTAAATAGACATTATTTATCCAATTCTGGATATATATTTGACATTATTTATATCTTTCACAATGTTCTCATTAATCACTTGGTGAAACATGATTAAAATTAAATTTGAAATAAAAACACTTGGTTTATTTCACTAACATTTTACTTATTATTCCGACTAGTTTCGGCTTCTAGCCATTATCAAGGAATGTATAGAGAATACTTTTTTACGCGATATTTATATACAAAATCAGGTAATAAGGGCGTTCATTATTGGGGAGATCGATAGCTCGTCATTGTCATTGACCACATGTTTTCCCGATTTTATTGCTATATTTATCTCCAAGTCTTCTCTGAAATTCAGTATACGACCCTTATTGCCTGTATACAATATTTTAAAATTATTGCTGTTGTATAGATGACCGGCTGTGATGCAGTGTTTGGACATACGCGTTGATTGTTATTTATTTAGAACATCTTTTTTATGTTCGTCGAGACGGATTTGGAATGATCGTCCGGTCTGTCCTATATATACTGCATCACAGTCGTTACATCTTAATTCATAAACACCTGATAGTTCTATTCTATCGTTTTTGAACTTATTATTCACTAATAATTTACTTAAATTAACAACAGCAATAATTTTAAAATATTGTATACAGGCAATAAGGGTCGTATACTAAATTTCAGAGAAGGCTTGGAGATAAATAAAGCAATAAAATCGGGAAAACATGTGGTCAATGACAATGACGAGCTATGGATCTCCCCAATAATGAACGCCCTTATTACCTGATTTTGTATATAAATATCGTGTAAAAAAGTATTCTCTGTACATTCCTTGATAATGGCTAGAAGCCGAAACTAGTCGGAATAATAAGTAAAGCGTTAGTGAAACAAACCAAGTGTTTTTATTTCAAATTTTATTTTAATCATGTTTCACCAAGTGATTAATGAGAACATTGTGAAAGACACTTTAACTTTGTTTGTACAACACGATATTTTTATTTTCGTGACTGCAGTTTCGGCAACTCAACTTGCCATTATCAAACAAAGTGAATTTAAATTAAAAACCTATATATTAGACATCATTTATTTAAGACATTATAGATTTATTAGTTACGCTACATGAAAAATAAATTAAATACAGTTATGTTATTTTATTTACAATTTCAATTGTTTAAATCGCATAAATACTTATGCGATATTTAGATTAGAATCTGTATGACAAATGCAATACGTGTCAAAACTGTACATGTCTTGCTAAATAAATAAATTGAAATTGAAAGAATAAACTTACTGAGAGAAAGTGTAAATTAATCAAATCAAAAGCAATCTATCGAGTGTTTTTAAGTCCTTGATTAACCATGAAGTACATATTATTTTTTTGTTTTACGGTTAAAATAAGCATAAATTTACTAAAATGACTACAATAACAACAACAAATTATTAAAAATTATTTAAATTATAATAATTATATAATTATTATAATTTTTATTAAATAATACTTGAATAAATAAATAAAAATAAAATATTCGCCAATGTTTTTCATAGAGGTGTCTGTATTTATTTACATCTCTAGAGACGTTTAAATTATTTTTAAATTTTTAAAACTTTGAGTGACAACTTATTTCACTTTCAGTCTATTCCAATGTTCACGCTTAAGAACATTGGAATGTAAATATCCCTATCTAAACTAAATGAAGTAACAATTTTACATCATTGTACTGTATGTTAATTAAAAAAACACCTCTAGAGTGCCATGGAGAATATTGTCAGTTGGCAACTCTAAAATTTTATATTATAATTATCATGTTTGACGTTTTATATGTCAATTCCTAAGACATGTAGCCAACTTAAATTTAAAAATAATTAAAATCATGGCACTCTAGAGGTTTTTTTCATTGAAGATACTATACTAAAGGTAGCAAATTAAATTACTTAGAAGCTGTTGAAATTTTCAAACAATCCCGTAATCCATGTATTAAACTTATATCAACGAACAAACAGATGTGTTTTATTCACCTAATATAATAGCAGACTATTTATGATTTTCAACTTTTTATTTACTCACTACAATTGTTTCGCTACACTGTAGCTTCTTCAGGTGAAGAAATATAATACATTTTTTACAAACTAATTTACATTATATACAGTTTTCAGAAGTGTGGGTGGAGGGGGTGTTTTTCTTCAGTTTAAGTAGGGGGGAGTTGGAGAGTTCAAGCTGGTCGTTCAGCAAGTTTCCTGAATTTATATGTTTATTTATTTCAAAATTTTCCAATAAATTTAATTTCCGTCCTTTATTAGAGATGTGGAGGATTTTGAAGTTGTTGTCAAATTGGTGGTTTTCTTCAATTAGGTGGTTTGTGTAAGTTGAATGATCTTTTTGATGAATGAACGCTTTTTGGTGTTCATCTATTCTTTCACTGAATGCTCTCCCGGTTTGGCCTATATAAATCTTCGGGCAATCCGCACAATTAAGCAAATAAACCCCACAGTGTTGACCCTTTTTAGTTTTATCCTTATTGTTTTTTATTATTTTTGATAGTGTGTTGTTAGATTTAAACGCAACATTTATGTTTAATTTTTTTAAATGTTTACTGATTTTTTGGCTTAAATAGCCATTATAAGTTATTGATCCATAATTTTCAACCTTGCATTTTCTTGTGGGGAATATTGATTTATTTATAATTTCTTTTTCTTTGTTAATTATTAATTTATTTATTGTATCTATTTTTTCTGACTGCAATGTATTTAATTATGTTAATTTCTTTTTTAAAATTTTGTTTTGACATTGGTATTGAAAATGCTCGATGAATCATGGATCGATAAGCAAATAATTTATGTTGTATCGGGTGAAATTAATTATTATTTATTGTCGTACCAGTGTGCATTGATTTATGGTATATTGAGAAGTCGTGTTTATTATTATTGTTTTTTATAGTTAGATCTAAGAAATTTATAGTATTATGTATTTCGGTTTCTAGTGTAAATTTAATTTTCTCGTGTTGAAGGTTTATTTCTTTTAAAAAGTTATTTAAAATTCTATTCGTGCCAGTGAATGCAACCAATACATCATCAATATATCTCCACCAATAGAGGCAATTTTTAAATTGAGGTAATTTGCATATTTTGTTTTCTAAGCTATCCATAAAAATTTCTGCCATTAAAGGGCTTAAGGGGTTTCCCATTGCTGGACCATCTGGTTGGGAGTAAATCTGTTCGTCAAACTGTAAATAATTTTGATGAATGCAAATTTCCAATAGGGATAATATTTGATTTATTATAACTAGATTACCGTTTTTTGACAATAGTTTATTTTTTATTAGGTTCTTTACTTCTATTGGAGGGACGTTAGTGAATAGATTTGTTACATCAAATGACACAAATTTAGAGTTTGATGGTAATTTAATATCTTTATTTATTAACAAGTTCCATGCTGTTTATTATTGAAAATGTAGGTTTAAATTCCAAGTACTCAATCAGAATGGAGTATTTTTGCAATTACTTAACATGGTGCATTAGTGTAAGACACTACTGGTCTTATTGGATTATTTACTTTGTGAAGTTTTATAAGACCATATAATTTAGTTGGTTGTGGATTCATATTAATTGCAAAATATTTTTCTTTGTCTGATAAAATATAATTAATATTATTCAATGTTTTTCTGATTGTTTGTTGGAATTTTTTGGTTGGGTTGTGCTTAAGAGGTAGAAAGTTGTTAGTGGTTTATTCACCACTGTTTAATGCTTTTTGGCCATAGAAAACCTGTAAATTTGTCAAATATGAAAATGACACTTAACATGTCAAAACTCGAGTCGTTGAATTATTAAAATAAAGAGGTAAAAAACTATAAAACACGTCTCAATATTGATTAACATTTCAAACTGTTTGTCAAACTTTCTCGTACTATCGAATTATTAAGCAAATTTAAATTACCCAGAGATTTAGAAAAATTGCATATCTTACACATTTGTATTTCAACACAACCTTATTTTAAATGCTAATTTTAGAATTGAAATGCCGGTATGGATAGATAATCAAATTATTTGGTGTAAAAATTAAGAAGTATATATGAAAGCCATTCTTCTCTTCTTAAAATTATATTTTTATCTAAACTTACAGAATTTATAAAACGACCTAAAATATTCATACAAGAATAATTCAAATTCAAAAAAATACTAATTAACCCATTAAGCGCCGTTGTTGCATACACGCAACATTATACATTTTTTGTTAGTTTAATTACTAAATAAGTTAATTTAATATATTATTTTATTTGATCTCACTTGAAAATGCATAAAGAAAAATGTAAATATTTAGTTATTTAAAAATTACGATTATTACTCATTCAAAAAAAAAGTAATGTTAGTGTATTCCTAACTTCACAATATTTCAGTGTTTTGTACGCGTGGCGCATGAAGTAAAATTTCGAGTTTAGAAAAGCCTGAAAATTTGATTTGGCCGCTTCGCGCTTCGCGCTACGCGACCAAACCAAATTTTCAGGCTTTTCTAAACTCGAAATTTTACTTCATGCTTAGTCTGGGAGTGGAAACACTCGTTCTAAACTTAATATTGCACGTTTTTATATAAAATCGACGAATGCCTGAAAATTTACTGCGTATTCATTATGTATAATTAATAGAAAAATTCACAGTATGTAATACATAGAAATCATAAAAAGGAGTGCAGAATTTTACCTAAAATCAACTTTTAAACTTAACTTTATAATTGCTCGGCCGTTA
Source organism: Philonthus cognatus (assembly GCA_932526585.2). Classification (NCBI taxonomy): domain Eukaryota; kingdom Metazoa; phylum Arthropoda; class Insecta; order Coleoptera; family Staphylinidae; genus Philonthus; species Philonthus cognatus. Next base: position 173,379,079 of record OW052241.1, read on the forward strand.
ATAATTTAAGACACATCGTTTGCATTTTACACAAAAAAAATCGTAATTTTATATATTATAAAATATTAATTTTGTAGAATTTATTTTGATAAACTAGCAGATAAATCGATGTAAAATTTTTAACCTACAAAATTTAATTTTATTATAGACATTTTCAACTACTATTATGTATGTAAAGTTATTTAAATTAAAAAACACTTGTTGTTCGCGCTAAGCATCGCGAATTGAGTGTTTTTTATATATTTTTATTAATTTGTGTGTTATTTCTATTTCTTTGAATATTTTGTAAACATTACATTCGGGTTGTGAAATTTTTAACCATTTTACAAATCATTGTATCCTTTCTGGTACCTGCAGCCTTTGTGTCGCAGTGGCAGGGTGCGTTTTATAACTTCGAACTCCTGGAAAACATCGTAAACCGAGCGGTAAAACTCATTGTCAAAAATTTTGGAGCAGACAATGGTTTCCAGCAGTACGTACCTTAAATTCCGTAATAAAGATTGAGCTCTCATTCAAGACTTAATACAAATAAGTTATAAAACGCAGCCCTGAAATAAAATATTTTCTCATGAATTTCCTTCCCCATCTTACTCTTTTCTGTGCAAAATTACTATTATCTCTTTCCAAACATTTTCCCCACTTTCAAAACTTTCAACCAATCCTGTGCTTCCTTTAGTTTTCATTCCACAACATCCCTTCAACTGAAATCATTCTAATTCCAACCACGACACAAGTAAGTTTAAAATATCTCACCTAATTGTGAAACTTTGTTGTAATCAATTTTCTTGTATTTTTTCAATCTTTAACTTGTATTTTTTCGTCATTTATTCTTGCCATTTATTAATGTACTTTATTCATTTTTGTTATATTTTTGGTTTGTTTAATATTAATAATAATAATCATTTATTTCTCAGCAGAATAAATTCTATTTACAGAGAAAAATACAGTTTTTTTTTTAAATATACTAACTAAAAATAAACATTAATACTAAAAATAAACATTAGTACAAAATGGTAGAAATAAAATAGAGTAGTGGATAAATTATATGGCATATTTGATAACAAAAAAACAAAAGAAAAGACTTATATTAACGGTGACAATGAGGTTCTGATATCAAGGGAGGTTACATTAAATATATCCATGTCTGGAACATTGTTACAGTGTCGTATATATATATTCAGATGCACATTTATTTAATAAATAGTTTGTTTATTTATGATACAATGTGTTTATTTTAATTAACTATAAAAAATCGTTAAACTCGTAAACACTTGTAATTGTTTCACAAATTTAATAAATGAAACAATAGCAACTGTTTTTCAATTTAAATAACTACATATTCTAATATGTTTCACCAAGTGCCAGATGAGAAATTAATTCAAGAAAAAAAAAATGGTTGTATCTAGATAAAGTATAAAATGCACACAATATTAAATACATTCGTAAGTGAATTGGCAATATGTTTCATGCATGGTTTGATTAGAATTTCAGGGAATGAATTCTTGCGGGCTCCAAAGTTGTTTGTTTATTTATACAATTTATGTTTGTATAAGCTGAATGCTACATGAATTAATAGAACTTGGTATTGTTGTATCAATCAAAATATTATTGTACGTGTTGAATTATTATGTGAATCCGTCATTAATTTTTGTATGCCTAAATATTAAATAATGGAAATGAATGTTATTATCTAAACTAGTTATGGCAAAATAAACAAATATTATTTTACACTACTTTAACTCATTAAATTAATACCCAAGCAATTATTGAATTAACTCTAGAAGTTGATTTTAGATAAAATTCTGCACTTCATTTTATGATTTCTATGAATGGCTTATTAAATTACATACTGGGAATTGTTCTTTTAAATATTATGTATACGCTGTAAATTTTCAGACGTTCGTCGCTGTTTATAAATGCGTTCAACTTGAAGTTTCGAACGAGTGTTTCCACTCCCAGATTAAGCATGAAGTAAAATTTCGAGTTTAGAAAAGCCCCGTGAAAATTTGTCAAGGGTCGCGCAGCGACCCGAGACAAATTTTCTGGGCTTTTCTAAACTCGAAATTTGACTTCATGCGCCACGCGTATAATGCACTAAAGTATTGCGAAATTTATGTATATTCAAAGTTCACTTGAAATCAGTGTTTTATACGCGTGGCACATGAAGTAAAATTTCGAGTTTAGAAAAGCCCAGAAAATTTGTCTCGGGTCGGCGCGCGACCCTCGACAAATTTTCACGGGGCTTTTTTACTTCATGCTTAGTCTGGGAGTGGAAAACCCTCGTTAAAAGCTTCAAATTGAACTCTTAAAAAAAACAACGAATATCTAAAAATTCAAAGAAATTAATTAGCTAAACACACGCCTAAGCTGTAAATTTTGCGACATTTGTTGTTTTATAAAAGAGTTCAACTTGAAACTTTAAAAGAGTGTTTTCCACTCCCAGACTAAGCATGAAGTAAAATTTCGAGTTTAGAAAAGCCCCGTGAAAATTTGTCGAGGGTCGCGCAGCGACCCGAGACAAATTTTCTGGGCTTTTCTAAACTCGAAATTTTACTTCATGCGCCACGCGTATAATGTACTAAAGTATTGCGAAATTTATGTATATTCGAATTTCACTTGAAATAAGTGTTTTTACGCGTGGCGCATGAAGTAAAATTTCGAGTTTAGAAAAGCCCAGAAAATTTGTCTCGGGTCGCTGCGCGACCCTCGACAAATTTTCACGGGGCTTTTCTAAACTCGAAATTTTACTTCATGCTTAGGCTGGGAGTGGAAAACACTCTTTTAAAGCTTCAAATTGAACTCTTAAAAAAGAAACGTATATCTAAAGATTCAAAGAAAATAAGTTCTTTTAAGTAAACACACGCCTAAGCTGTAAATTTTGCGACATTCGTTGTTTTATAAAAGAGTTCAATTTGAAACTTTAAAAGAGTGTTTTCCACTCCCAGACTAAGCATGAAGTAAAATTTCGAGTTTAGAAAAGCCCCGTGAAAATTTGTCGAGGGTCGCGCAGCGACCCGAGACATACTTCATGCGCCACGCGTATAATACACTAAAGTATTGCGAAATTTATGTATATTCGAACTTCACTTGAAATCAGTGTTTTATACGCGTGGCGCATGAAGTAAAATTTCGAGTTTAGAAAAGCCCAGAAAATTTGACTCGGGTCGCTGCGCGACCCTCGACTAATTTTCACAGGGCTTTTCTAAACTCGAAATTTTACTTCATGCTTAGCCTGGGAGTGGAAAACACTCTTTTAAAACTTCAAATTGAACTCTTAAAAAAGAAACGTATATCTAAAGATTCAAAGAAAATAAGTTCTTTTAAGTAAACACACGCCTAAGCTGTAAATTTTGCGACATTCGTTGTTCTATAAAAGAGTTCAATTTGAAACTTTAAAAGAGTGTTTTCCACTCCCAGACTAAGCATGAAGTAAAATTTCGAGTTTAGAAAAGCCCCGTGAAAATTTGTCGAGGGTCGCGCAGCGACCCGAGACAAATTTTCTGGGCTTTTCTAAACTCGAAATTTTACTTCATGCGCCACGCGTATAATACACTAAAGTATTGCGAAATATATGTATATTCGAACTTCACTTGAAATCAGTGTTTTATACGCGTGGCGCATGAAGTAAAATTTCGAGTTTAGAAAAGCCCAGAAAATTTGTCTTGGGTCGCTGCGCGACCCTCGAAAAATTTTCACAGGGTTTTTCTAAAATCGAAATTTTACTTCATGCTTAGCCTGGGAGTGGAAAACACTCTTTTAAAGTTTCAAATTGAACTCTTTTATAAAACAACGAATGTCGCAAAATTAACAGCTTAGGCGTGTGTTTACTTAAAAAAAATTATTTTCTAATGTTCTTTGTATATACGCTGTAATTGGGTTATATATACTTAAAAGAAAAACTCCCAGTATCTCTATGTGGGAGGCAATATTTAAAATTTGACAGGGCCTTTACCACCTGATAGAGTAAAAAATCCTGATTCCAAGAGTATAAAAAAACGTATTTAGTAAAAACTACACTAACTCGCAGCGCAGCGACCCTAGACAAATTTTCTGGGCTTTTTTAAACTCGAAATTTTACTTCATGCGCCACGCGTATAAAACACTGAAATATTGTGAAATTAGAAATACACTGAAAAATATTTAAACATTTTTGTTTAGTAATAGTAGTGAGATATTTCTCAATAACAAAATATTTACACTTTTCTTCACATATTCTTAGGTCAGGTTAAATAAAACAATATATAAAATTAACGTATTAACGTTGTAATTAAAAAAAAACATAATGTTGCGTTATGCATGAGTTATTCACAAATCTTTTTCACACACTTACTATGTTTTTACCACAAAATATTTATTGTATGTATATATATTATATTACACAAATATACACATAAATTCACGACTTAAGTTTCGACGTTTGACGGTCATTATCAAGTCAAACGTCGAAACTTAAGTCGTGAATTTATGTGTATATTTGTGTAATATAATATATATACATACAATAAATATTTTGTGTGATCATGAATTACCACGTAGTTACGGTCGCAACCATCATTATGAACAAATCTTTTTATTAGCCTTTTATTATTTACGAGTATTGAAATGTATTTTAAATATAGTTCAATTTTGTGAGGACAGGGGATTCATATTTGACATTTTTATAATTATACACCAATTGTTAAATTAGGAAAATAATAAGTTAGGGAAAAAAATCATTAGGAAAATAATATTAGGAAAACTGTACCACCACCATATAATTTCACACCATTTTAAATAGTATTTTCCAAAAAATAAATATTAATAAGACAACATTCTTTGATTATCTTATATTTAAATTTCAGCAATGTTGTAATTGTAAGACAAAGACATTTCACTTGTATTTTTTTGTTTTAGCGAGTGTTTCCTCCTCAAGAATAATTTATATATTGATGTATCGCACTTTTAAAATATATCGGTGTTTTAAAAGATGGATATGTTTTAATAAATTATTGAAAAGAAAAAAGATTGTAAATATCAACTGGATTTTAATCGTTCTCAATTAGATGATATAAGTTTGACGAATAAAGCACCATTAACCTTTCTTCACACTTTTATTTGAATTGCCAAATGTCTATTTCGGACACAAAGAATGGTCACTTTGTGTCCGAAATAGACATTTGGTTAATCAATGGATTAACACTTAAAATTAGTGTAAATCCATTGATAATGGTCACTGTTCAGTAGAGATTTAATGGGATGAACAGATTGGCTCGTTTTCCCAATTTATTTCTTACCTTTTTTGTTAACCCCCATCAACCCACACTTGCGCGCAGCGGGCGCGAGAGAGAGTCGCAAAGTGTTCACGGAAGAAGATGGTGGTGTGAACCGCGTGTGATTTTGGTACATGTGTTTTGATGTCAAGATTGTGTGAGCTTGACGCGCTTTATGTAACTTTGCTGAGAACTGTAAAGGGGTTCTGGATAACAGTGACGTCGATGAGTTTTGTTGAGTGCATTATATACATTTTTGTGATTAGCCACATTGGTGGTTTATTCAACATCGGTTGCCAGAAACCTCTGGACCCGATCACAACGTGAGGTAACGCGTGAAAGGACCTTACAACCCTTCCGCCTACGTTACGCACGTCACAACAGATACATCAGATGAGTGTGGGTTCCATTTGCCCTACAGTCAATCTAGCCTGAGTCAATCTGTTTATTAACAGGCCGGAAATATTTCGTATTCCTTCTTTGAAGGACGCGTGTTTATAGACCGTTTCCAGAAATTTAAAACCCCCCCTAACAGTCACTTTGTGTCCGAAATGTACATTTGGTAATTCAAATAAAAGTGTGAAGAAAGGTGATTAGTGCTTTATTCGTCAAAATAATTTGATCTTCACGTAACTCAAAATCAATTTAGATGATATAAGAATGCAAATTGTCATTTATTAATAAAAACTAAAATTGAATGACACAAATAAGACAATTAACTTTGTTTGTATAACTGAGGACTTTATTGTGACTACAGTTTCGACAACTTTAACTTGTCATTATCAAACATAAAGTCTTTATGTTTGATAATGACAAGTTAAAGTTCATAAATAAATAAACATAAATAAACGTTTATTTACGGCAGTGCCATTATTACAAAATAATACAATAAAAGAAATCCAAAAAGCTTAAAAACCAATATAAGAAACAGAAAATAATTTAAAATATACATGCATGATTGATAACTAAAAATAAAAATTAATTTAAATCGACTGAATATAAAATATAAATATTATTATAATACGCTTACGAAAAACGATTCAATCTAGCCTTAAATTGTTGAAATGACAATCCAAGGAGATCAAACCAATGGTATTGGTTGTAGTCGTTGCCGGTCTTCATTAGTCTGGTAATCGTGTTCATCGATGCTGAAACTGTGCGATGAGAGTCCAAATAAAATAATGTATTGGTCCGGGTGTTCCTTGTAGGCACATGCAAAGTTAAGGCATCTAACAGGCCGGGGGAATTAATGTGCCCATTGATTATCCGATATAAAAGGCAAATGTCGGCATTTACTCTACGATTTTGGAGAGTTGACAAATTGAGGTCTTCCATTACTTGTTTGTAATCACCGCGAGCATGGCAATGTCCGGATTTGTACTCAATACATCGCAAAAATTTCCTCTGTACTACTTCCAAACGTTCCATGTTGTAATTAGTAAATGGTGTCCAGACGGGCGACGCATATTCAAGATGAGATCTAACGAGGGAGCAGTATAAAGTTTTAAGACATTCCGTGTCCAGATTTTTAGTTATATGCCACACGAATCCGCACATTTTTAAAGCTTTCGAAATAATATTGGAGATGTGGATGTTAAAAGAGAAACTCGAATTGAATGGTACTCCAAGGTCTTTAATTGTGTCAACTCTCTCAAGGTTTATTGAATTGATGTTGTATGTATGAAATATTTGACTTTTGTTATTACAGGTGGACATAGCGAAGCACTTGGATACATTTAAATATAAACGATTATCATCGCACCATTTGTAGAGCTGGTCTAGATCGGATTGCATGCCAAGGCAGTCATTTTCAGAGCGAATAATTTTGAATAACTTTAAGTCATCCGCAAACATTAGAAATTGGCAGTTTTTGAAGATATCTTGTATATTATTGATAAATAATAAAAATGAAATTGGCCCTAAATGCGACCCTTGAGGCACACCTGATGTTATGTGTATAGGATTTGAAATAAAATGTTTAACTTTTACAAACTGGACACGATCTTTTAAAAAGGAAGCTAGCCAAGCTAAAGTATTGTCACAGAAACCCATAGAATGCAACTTGCTCAGAAGAATGCTGGTATCAATTCTGTCAAAGGCCTTAATGAAGTCAGTGTAAATTGTATCAACTTGATAACGTTCTTCTAAGGCCCTTGAAACAAACTGCTTGTACTCTAGTAAATTAGTAACGCCATTAACGAAACCATGTTGCTTGGTGGATAGTAATTGTCTGGAGAACCAAGCCAATTGATCGGCAACTAATTTATCCAACAACTTTGGGATAGCCGACTGAATACATACTTCTCTGTAATTCTCAACAAGATCCCTAGGGCCTTTCTTATACAGTGGAATAATGTAACTTGTTTTCCATTTGGACGGTACCATACCATCAGCTAGAGATCTTATAAACAGGTCATGAATTGGCCGACATAGCGAGAATATACAATTTTATAAAAAGTAGTTAGGTACTAAGTCGGGGCCACTAGAAAATGTCGGTTTCAGGCTACTAATTGCGTTAAAGACCTCTTGAACACTAATTGAGAGATTGCAGTTTTGTAACTGATGCGATTGACAATCAAGAGGTATAGTATTTATATTACTAGATGGATTGTAAACTGAAGAAAAATATTGGGAAAATAGATTGACAATACTTAAGCCATAATCCGCAGCAGCATCTTTGTATCTCATTTCGCTTGGGTAACCACTACCATTTATTTTATTTTTTTTTTATTTTATTTATTTATTTATTTGCCCAACAGACGACAGTCCAATTACAGAGCAAAATTCAATATAATACATAATTATACAATACATATACATAATTATACAATACATATACATATATATATAGTAACATATAAACATACAAAAATGACGATAATTCAATTATTACAGCTATAACAGTAATATCTAGGCAGCGCTACAAAACTATATTAATTAATGATTTTTTAGGCATGTGGAAAATATCTACGAGATGATGACGATTATTATATACTTTAAACATCTTATTTAATGTTTAGATCTTTAGCGTATTTCCAAAAGAATTTTGGATTTGATTTCAACAAGTTGTCGAAACTATAGTCACAATAAATCCTCAGTTATACAAACAAAGTTAATTGTCTTATTTGTGTAAATAATGATGTATAACGAAGTAGAAGCCTCCACAGTGAACAGTTCAAAATTGAATGAGCCAATTGTTTCCAGAATATTTAGTAAATATAAAATCGAACTAAACACAAATACATTAAAATTATTTTGTGACTTAATAACTTTTAATATTTCTTATGGAAAAGGTAATTATGAACCTTTACAATTCTCAGATGAACAAAATTCAAAATGTTTTATCATGTTAACATACTTTAATAAATATATTAGTGTAATTACCAAGGCTAGGAATTTTAATATTGAAATATGAAATATATATGAAAGACATTCAAAATAGTAAAATAATTAAACTATTCGAGGACCATAGACGCCAAGTGCAAAATTTAATAAATTGGAGTTACAAACGTAGAGATGGTGAAATGTGTAACAATAGAAGGGATTTATTAAACTACCATTAAAAAATAAATAAAATACATTTTCTGTAGTTCTTACAAAAAAATGCAAAATAAATTAAATTCTAACCATAATCATTAAATGATGATTTCAATGACTGAACAGTTTTTGACTTTACCATCTCAGATTTTTTTTAATTTTGAGCACCTCATATACAGTCTGTTTGATTTATTGTGACACAGCACATATGTCCGTTATTAGTACAGATAGAAAAAAAAGTTAATGACAAAAGTTTTAGTATTTTTTATGATCTATTCAATCGTAATGTCAGAAAAACAGTTGAAAATCAAATAAGCACGTGAAAGCTATTAGTTTCATTTTCTTTAATGGAACACCCTGTATATTTTGTGTATTTCAAATAGGCATTAATATTAGCCTTATAATGATACCACATAAGTACCCCTTTATTATAGAAATAACACGACAATTGCCAATAAATGAAATTTATCAGTTGACATGAATAACTATTTAAAGTGTCTGTTCAAAGTGACGTCCGTTGTTTGCAATATATTCTTCACATCTCTTCATTAAATTTCGTCGTGCTTTTTGCAACATCCGTGGTGTTATTTGGCCACATGCCATACGAATACGATTTTTCAGATCGTCTAGATTTTCTGGACGAGTAACATAAACTTTTTGCTTTAAAAATCCCCAAATAAAAAAATCTAAAATAGACAGATCTGGCGATCTTGCTGGCCAGTTTATGGGGCCATCATTTGCAATCAATTTCAAACCAATCTTTCTTTCCAAAATATCTTTGACATTTCTTGCGTTATCGGGAGGAGTTCCATCTTGTTGGAACCACATATCTCGACGTATTTCTAGGGGGATATCATCTAAATAATCTTCAAATTCTATCGTAAGAAAGTTGGCATATTGCTCCGCATTCAACGTTCCTTGATAATAAAATGGTCCTATTATGGTATCACCTAACACACCAAGCCACACATTAACTGCAAATCTTTGTTGGAATCTGCATTCTCGAATTTGACGTGGATTCTTAGTATCCCAGTAATGGTCGTTTTTTCGGTTGGAGATTTCGTTGTTGTTGAAATTTGATTCATCACTCCAAAGAATTAAATTTAATAAATGTTGATTGTTGCTAAGCCAATTACAGAATACTATCCTCCTGTCAGAATCACCATCTCTTAAACCTTGTACTAACTTAATTTTATATGGTCTCATTTTATGTTTTCTCAGAATAGAAAATATTTTATGCATACTTATTCCTAAGTCAGCTACTGCTTCGCGTATTGAATTACGTGGATGTGCTCTAAAAAATTCCAATATCAATACTTCATTATTATCTTCTCTTTCTTGTCTTCTCCTTCGTAATTTATTATTAAAACACCCATTTCTCCGTAAATTTTGTTCAATCTTGCAAAAGTGCAATAATGTGGTTGTCTTCTTTCTGGATACATGTTTCCATAAGTGATACTAGCTTCTCTAGAATTATCGTTGCATCTAACGAAGACCTTTCGCATAACCATTTTTTCATCATTAGAATAGTAATTATCACCCATCTCTAAAGATTTGAATCAACAACACGCAAGACGGGAAGTTACTACACCACTTTGACATTAAAGCGTTAACAAATTGTTTTATGTCAATTGTTATCCATGGCAACTGATAAATTTCATTTATTTGCAATTGTCGCGTTATTTGTATAATGAAGGGGTACTTATGTGGTATCATTATAAAGCTAAGGTTATTACCTATTTGAAATAAACAAAATATACAGGGTGTTCCATTAAAGAAAATGAAGCTAATAGCTTTCACGTGTTTATTTGATTTTCAATTGTTTTTCTGACAATGCTACTGAATAGATCATGAAAAATACGAAAACTATTGTCTTTAACTTTTTTTTCTATCTGTACTAATAACGGACATATGTGCTGTGTCACAATAAATCAAACAGACTGTATTTTTCTGAAATTTAAATATATTTATTTTCAAAACGGTTTATCATTTAATCTTAAATATTAGATATTTTTTTAGCATTAAAAGTAAAATTATTTACGTAATCTACAACAAATATTCTTACAAATACTAAATCATATTTTTCTTTTTCATTATAAATAATAATAATAATTATATATAAGTCCACAAAATTTAAAAAAAATCTAAAATAGCAAGTGTGTTGATTTGACATGGAATGGCCCAGTTTTATTAAGAAATTAAAAAATTTGATACTTTACGCAACTATTTTTTGCTTAAAAATACTAAATTTATTATTTGTAAATATTTCAAGATTATATAAACTCGAAATTTTAAGGAGAGAAAACACTCGTTAAAAATTCAAAATTGAACGTTTTTATAAAAACAGCGATTTCCTGAAATTATATCAAGCGCTGTAATCATTGATATATTAGTATTTCTTTTAAATGTAATGTATTAAATGAAAGGAAAATAAATATATTTTATTATTATTATTAATAATAATAATAATAATAATGTTTATTTCCAGTGCAAGTGATTACATTTACAAATAATTTATATATACAACAAAGGCATGATATGTATGATATGTATACTTAAAAGAACAATGTTCTGTATACTTTAGTATACTTTTTCATGCGTTTCTTAATAAAACTTCTAGGTCGGTTGTCATATCAAAAGCTCAAATACATTACATGGTTGAAAATGCTAAAAAAATTGTAAGCACCAGCTATGATTTATTCACTGATTACAATTGTACTATAAAATATATCCATCATTTTAAGCTGCAAATATTTTAATTGAATTTTGATCAACTTTAAGAATATTCTTTTTTCTATTATTTTATAAGTTATCAGACATGTTTAAAGAGTTAAATATTTAGGTTTACCTTCATACAAACTTATAATTCTATGTTTTGTGCTATAGGCGTTCACTTTGTGGTACATCTTAAATAAACTTGTAAATAAAACACCTTTTACTTTGTTTGTTACTGTACTGTACTTAATTTGTGACTATAGTTTTGACTATCTAGTAGTCATTATCAAACTAAAAGTCAATAAAAGTTACATGTTAGCAAAAAATATTCCTGATTGTTGGAAGTGTAGTTACATTGTGCCAATTTTCAAGAGTGGTTGCAGGTCTGATGTATCAAACTACAGGGGGATCTCAATCCAATCAGCTTTACCCAAAATGCTTGATAGCCTCATATCACAACAACTCATATGGGCGTCAATTAACGTAATTAGTAACCAGCAACACGGTTTCTTAAATGATAAATCTACAGTTATGAACCTGTTGTTATATCAGTGCTTTTTGTCGAATGCCTTGGAAAAAGGGACCCAAGTGGACTCTATTTATATGGACTTTTCAAAGGCATTCGATAGGGTTCAGCATACCATATTACTACATAAACTTGAGTTGATGGGAATTGGTACAAATGTGATTACTTGGTTGAGGAGTTATTTAGAGGATAGAACTCAGCGTGTCCGAATAGGATCTCATAAATCCAATTCGATTCGTGTGTCTTCGGTTGTACCCCAGGGCTCGCATTGTGGGCCCATTTTGTTTTTGCTATTTATTAACGATCTTGGCTGCGTGATAAAATCAAGTAGGTTTCTCCTTTACGCCGATGATTTAAAAATGTTTAAAAATAGAAGTAAAGCTGATGATCAGTTTGCATTGCAGCAGGATTTGCAAAATGTTGAGTTGTGGTGTGAGGCTAATGAAATGTATTTAAATATGAAGAAATGTGTTTATATTTCTTTTTGCAGGCGAAATTTTATGAATTTCGACTACAGTATTAGTGACCATCAGCTCGAGCGTGTTACTGAAATAAGAGATCTTGGCGTGCTTTTCTCATCAAACCTTAATTTCTCTAAACACATTAACCTGATTTGCAATAAAAGCTTAACAATGTTGGGGTTCATTCGAAGGTTTACTGGTGACTTTAGTCCGAGTACAGTTATGAGATTGTACTTAGCACTCGTACGTCCACATCTAGAATATGGATCATCAGTATGGGCCCCATACACTGGTACAGCAATTAAAAAAAATGAAATGGTGCAGAGCAAATTTTTAAAACTTATGCAGTTTAGACTGGATGGCCCTAATTCAATCTTTAGCCATGGCCAGATGCTGATTAGATTAAATATTCAATCGTTGGCGGAGAGGAGAAAGTTTCTTGACATTTTGTTTTTATTTAAATTAGTTAATGGGATTTTGAATTGCGGCGAACTGTTGGAGATGTTAAATTTCAATATACCAAGAAATGCTCAGTCTAGACATAAACCCTTGTTTAGATTGGCATTTCACTCAACGAACTATGGGATGTTCAATCCCATGGATCGTATGATGCGTTACGCAAACCTACTGTCGCATAGTAACGACTTTTTATTATTCACATCTTCACTGCCGCAGTTTAAAAACCGATTAAAGCGCATTAAGTTGACAAATTTCATACAATGACCAGTGATCATAATTATTTATATTTATCTTTTAATTCAATATTTTATTCCTACATGTTATTTAATGTTGTTAATTTCTATTGTAAAAAAGGTGAATTCCGTAAATAAAGAATAATAAGAATAATAATAATAATAATATTATTGGCATGTTAATTATTTTATGCTGTAATTTGTCAAACATTGTAAGCACATACTTAGTATTAAATTTTGTGCTGTAATTGGTTCTCTGTTGGGTAAATAAAGTTATTATTATTAATATTATTATTATTATTATTTATTTACTTTAATTCAATTATTTTCCCTCTCGCAATATTTTTTTCTTACATTAAATTTATCTCTTACTGGTGCTTTTATCTTTATCCTATTATCTCTTATTGTTTCTTTATTTACTGTTATTAATTTTTAAATTTTTACGAGAATTCCCATCCGGCCACAGAGTTTTCTTCAGTATGATTAACGAGGCGTTTCGTAATGTGAACTGTAATTTTAAATCTATCTCGAAATTTTGCAAAGACTATGAAAAACCTATACATTATATCTCTAATTAAAAACGAATATTGAAAAAACACATAAAAATAAACAAAGCACTAAATGAGAAATAAGTGGAGAGATATCCATAGTAAGTAATTGTTATTTTTGTCATATATTGCAATATGTATATGTACACTTATGTAATAAAATGGAGATTCCGTTAATAAATAAATAAATAAAAGTAAGTAAGTAAGTAAGTAAGTAAGTAAGTAAGTAGTTAAGTAAGTAAGTTGTTTATTGCTAGTACCACAGGTTTACAAACGTTAAGGAAAGTGCACATTTAAAAAATGTGGTATTGTATAAAATAATTGTTAGGATACAATTACTATTAAATAAAATTAAAACTTAAAGAACACATAAATACACTAATATAAAAGTAACACGTTTAAAATATAAAAATATTATATAAAATAAAATCTACAACACAAAATTAATAAATAAATTATTCAGAATAAATTTAAATTAAATTTAGTCAGAAAAACTTAAAATGGTAAAAGAACGAAAGTCGGTTAAACATTTAAAAGTTAATAGTAGGAAACAAAACCTGTATCATATATAAAAATGAAACATATGATACAAATCAAATATAAAACAAATAGAAATTAATGCATTTGTGTGCACATAAAACAAAAAGTCCTTTAAATATAAATATTGTTTGACTTATCCCAAGTGAATTACTGTAGGTATCGTAATGACATTATTTTCAAACAAATAACTTAGTTTATCAAACAGATAAAAAGAAATTAAAATTTGTCCGCATTCCACTCCTATAGAATGGCCTATACGGTTTTTGATTATATCTCTTATTCTTAACGTATATTTAAAAAAAATAAACAAAGTACTTATAGGAAAGAAGTAGACATTTCAACGGTAACCCTAACTTAGGTTTTTAATCAATGTTGGAAGTTTGTGGTAATAGCTTTTTATTGTATCCGGAAATTAATAATTATTAGAGGAAATAACTGAAATAAAATACATTTCGTGTAAGCAATAAAAAAATGTAAATCAAATTATTTACAATTAATATTGATTTAGAAATAAGTGATATCTGAAGATTCTGTTTGCAAAAATATCTTAAATTCTTTGAAAATTGTTTTATTTTTTATTTAAAATTATATACTAACGATTGTTTTTTTTTTTCAAATCTAATTTATTACAATTGTGATTTTGCATTTTTCTTGTGTACTTACAATTGTTTGTGTAGAATGCAGTGAATCAAAAGTTTCCACTCGTGACCCAACGTGTTTCAACCTGATGGGCTTTCTGTTGTTCATCACTGGGCATTGTCCCATTAACTCAAAAAGATTACCGTTCAACACTGACATCACGAAGAAGTTTTCAACTTTCTTAGAAATAAATAAAATCACTTAAAAAGTTTTGTTTCTGTTTAAATTAAATAAAACACAACCGCACGTAAATTTTAGTAACAGTCATAACTAAAAAAAAGTACTTTCAAAGTCGCACAGTCGGGTCCGGTGACTGTCGATTGTTTGAGGCGCGAAACCGGACAAACAGTTCCGCGTTCTGAGCGAAGTCGGTCCACGATTTTACTAGTTAACCCTCCCCTCCCCACCACCAACACACTCGCCTTTATCACATCATCTTCTGCCCCCCACCACAGCCAACCGCCTCCGAACACACGAACGATTCACACCTGTTGACTGCCTGCTACCAGGAGGGAGGCCTGTTGCCCAAACTGACTAATGGCTAAATATTTTCAGTTCATTCATAAATTTCCAAACTCACTAAAAATTGAATGTAAGTGTAGAAAGATAATTTTTATGTTTTTATAAACAAAATTGCATTTTGAAGCATTTATAAGGTTAATTTTAAGCTACTAACGAGTGTTTTCCACTCCCAGACTAAGCATGAAGTAAAATTTCGAGTTTAGAAAAGCCCCGTGAAAATTTGTCGAGGGTCGCGCAGCGACCCGAGACAAATTTTCAGGGCTTTTCTAAACTCGAAATTTTACTTCATGCGCCACGCGTATAAAACACTGATTTAATGTGAAATTCCAAATATTCTTGTTTAATAATAATAATTCTTTATTAACGGACAAGACATTTACAATGTAGAGCCAAAAACATATAACTAAAATGTAAGACACAAAACATGAATCACAAATATGCACCAAGACACATATGTTAATCTGCGTAAACCACAATAGAGTTATATAGGTTTAGCAGTGTATTTTAAATCTCGCTTCAGCAGATTATATTTATTACTGATTTAGCAGTATATTTTTAATTTCGCAATAATTCAGTGTTTTATACGCGTGGCGCATGAAGTAAAATTTCGAGTTTAGAAAAGCCCCGTGAAAATTTGTCTCGGGTCGCTGCGCGACCCTCGACAAATTTTCTACGCGGGGCTTTTCTAAACTCGAAATTTTACTTCATGCTTAGTCTGGGAGTGGAAATACTCGTTCAAAACTTCAAATTGAACCCTTTAAAAAAAAACAATGAATGCCTAAAATTGTACTGCACATGCATCGTAATATGTACTCTTAAAAGAAAAATTATCTCTGCAAAAATACATTACTAAAAGGTTTTTTCCACTCCCAGGTTAAGCATAAAGTAACATTTTTAGTTTAGAGAAGCCTGAACGTTTGAATTAGGATCTAAATTCAGGCTTTTCTAAACTCAAAACTTTACTTATTACACTAAGCGTATTAAACACTGAAAACACCGAAATATTGTGAAAAAGCGAACTTCAGTTAAAATCAGTGTCTTATACGCGTGGCGCATAAAGTAAAATTTCGAGTTTAGAAAAGCCCCGTGAAAATTTGTCTCGGGTCGCTGCGCGACCCTCGACAAATTTTCTACGAGGGGCTTTTCTAAACTCGAAATTTTACTTCATGCTTAGTCTGGGAGTGGAAATACTCGTTCAAAACTTCAAATTGAACCTTTTTAAAAAAAACAATGAATGCCTGAAATTGTACTGCACATGCATCGTAATATGTACTCTTAAAAGAAAAAATATTTCTGCAAAAATACATTACTAAAAGGATTTTTCCACTCCCAGTTTAAGCATAAGGTAAAATTTTTAGTTTAGAAAAGCCTGAACGTTTGAATTCGGATCCAAATTCAGGCTTTTCTAAACTCAAAACCTTACTTATTGCGCCAAGCGTATTAAACACTGAAAACACCGAAATATTGTAAACAAGTGAACTTCAGTTAAAATCAGTGTCTTATACGCGTGGCGCATGAAGTAAAATTTCGAGTTTAGAAAAGCCCCGTGAAAATTTGTCTCGGGTCGCTGCGCGACCCTCGACAAATTTTCTACGCGGGGCTTTTCTAAACTCGAAATTTTACTTCATGCTTAGTCTGGGAGTGGAAATACTCGTTCAAAACTTCAAATTGAACCTTTTTAAAAAAAACAATGAATGCCTAAAATTGTACTGCACATGCATCGTAATATGTACTCTTAAAAGAAAAAATATTTCTGCAAAAATACATTACTAATAGGATTTTTCCACTCCCAGGTTAAGCATAAGGTAAAATTTTTAGTTTAGAAAAGCCTGAACGTTTGAATTAGGATCCAAATTCAGGCTTTTCTAAACTCAAAACTTTACTTATTGCGCCAAGCGTATTAAACACTGAAAACACCGAAATATTGTAAACAAGTGAACTTCAGTTAAAATCAGTGTCTTATACGCGTGGCGCATGAAGTAAAATTTCGAGTTTAGAAATGCCCCGTGAAAATTTGTCTCGGGTCGCTGCGCGACCCTCGACAAATTTTCTACGCGGGGCTTTTCTAAACTCGAAATTTTACTTCATGCTTAGTCTGGGAGTGGAAATACTCGTTCAAAACTTCAAATTGAACCTTTTTAAAAAAAACAATGAATGCCTAAAATTGTACTGCACATGCATCGTAATATGTACTCTTAAAAGAAAAAATATTTCTGCAAAAATACATTACTAAAAGGATTTTTCCACTCCCAGTTTAAGCATAAGGTAAAATTTTTAGTTTAGAAAAGCCTGAACGTTTGAATTCGGATCCAAATTCAGGCTTTTCTAAACTCAAAACCTTACTTATTGCGCCAAGCGTATTAAACACTGAAAACACCGAAATATTGTAAACAAGTGAACTTCAGTTAAAATCAGTGTCTTATACGCGTGGCGCATGAAGTAAAATTTCGAGTTTAGAAAAGCCCCGTGAAAATTTGTCTCGGGTCGCTGCGCGACCCTCGACAAATTTTCTACGCGGGGCTTTTCTAAACTCGAAATTTTACTTCATGCTTAGACTGGGAATGGAAATACTCGTTCAAAACTTCAAATTGAACCCTTTAAAAAAAATCAATGAATGCCTAAAATTGTACTGCACATGCATCGTAATATGTACTCTTAAAAGAAAAAATATTTCTGCAAGAATACATTACTAAAAGGGTTTTTCTACTCCCAGGTTAAGCATAAAGTAAAATTTTTAGTTTAGAAAAGCCTGAACGTTTGAATTAGAATCCAAATTCAGGCTTTTCTAAACTCAAAACTTTACTTATTGCGCCAAGCGTATTAAACACTGAAAACACCGAAATATTGTAAACAAGTGAACTTCAGTTAAAATCAGTGTCTTATACGCGTGGCGCATGAAGTAAAATTTCGAGTTTAGAAAAGCCCCGTGAAAATTTGTCTCGGGTCGCTGCGCGACCCTCGACAAATTTTCTACGCGGGGCTTTTCTAAACTCGAAATTTTACTTCATGCTTAGTCTGGGAGTGGAAATACTCGTTCAAAACTTCAAATTGAACCCTTTTAAAAAAAACAATGAATGCCTAAAATTGTACTGCACATGCATCGTAATATATACTCTTAAAAGAAAAATTATTTCTGCAAAAATACATTACTAAAAGGTTTTTTCCACTCCCAGGTTAAGCATAAGGTAAAATGTTTAGTTTAGAAAAACCTGAACGTTTGAATTCGGATCCAAATTCAGGCTTTTTTAAACTCAAAACCTTACTTATTGCGCCAAGCGTAATAAACACTGAAAACACCGAAATATTGTGAACAAGTGAACTTCAGTTAAAATCAGTGTCTTATACGCGTGACGCATGAAGTAAAATTTCAACTTGACGTCTTGAAAATAAATACGCTACATTGTTTCTAGCATTAGAAAGAATCTCTATCACGTTTTTGAGATTTATGAAAAAATAAAATTTTCTTCCAAATATTGAATTTTTCGTAAGGGGTAGGTTTGGAAAAAAGTAGATTTTCTGAAAAATAAAAAATTATTTTCAAAAAATCTCAAAAAATTCACAGATATTCTTTTACATATTAGATTTTATGCTATCTATTTGTTTCCACAATGAAAAAATGTTTTCACTGAATTTCTCAACTTATAAAATCAGGGGAAAGTTACAAAATTTATGAAAATCGAACTTTAAGCGCTTTCGCTGATCACAATTTTTAAGTTTTGAAAATTCATTGTACATCAACTTAAAGATTATTTAAACACAAATCGAATATTTGAAGAAAAAAATACATTAGTTAAGAGCTTCAGACAAAAGGGCGTTTTAATTGAAGATTGTGCAAAAATCATAAGACTGACTTTTCTTAGAAAATATTTGAAAAAAAGCTCAGTTTTCAGAAAGTTTCAATTTTGTTTTAGGCATTGTTTTAAGAAATAAATACGCTTTGATTTTAGGTAAAAAGATGTTTTGTGACTTTAAAATTGCGTTCAGTATAACCGCTCAAAGACAATAAATTGTTTTAAGGCACATGAAGTAAAATTTCGACTGAACGTCTTGAAAATATTTGAAATAAAACAACGCAGTTGGGAGGGTTCCACTTTTATTGTTGAACACTGCAACATGTTTCACCACACAGTGGCTTCATCAGGCAGATGAAATAATGATATTACAAAGTACAGGTAAAAGCTTATAAACTAATGCAATTAAGTTAATAGAAGGGGGGGGGGTAATGAGGTAATTAGACTGAAACTAATACAAACATATTTGTATTAGTTTCAGCCTAATTACCTCATTACCCCCCCCCCCTCCTTCTATTAACTTAATTGCATTAGTATATAAGCTTTTACCTGTACTTTGTAAAATCATTATTTCATCTGCCTGATGAAGCCACTGTGTGGTGAAACATGTTGCAGTGTTCAACAATAAAAGTGAAACCCTCCTAACTGCGTTGTTTTATTTCAAATAGTATTATGGAGTTTCATCATGTATCCGCCTAATCAATTAAATATGTCTTGAAAATAAATACGCCACATTGTTTCTAGCATTAGCAAGAATCTCTATGACTGTTCGGTACAAACAAGCGGTTTTTCTAATCGGTTGGCAACATGCTCGCTTTTTCCTATTTCACCGTTTTTTTGCTATGCACAACAATAGAAAAAATACAACAATAAAATTAGTGACTATGACCTCGGAACTACCCCCTCAGGAGAAACTGTAAGGACCCGAATACCGACACACCAAAGGTCAGTTTTCTCTCGCTACCGTTCCCTTGCAATTTCTCCGACTTTGTTGTCGGCCGCCCGCAAAAAACCGCTATGAAATTCACGGCAGCTCCCGCTACGAGTTAAAATATGATATAGGGCACCCTCCCCCCCTTAACAATGACATTTTTGAAAAAATATATTTTTTTTTCTAAATATTGAATTTTTCGTAAGGTTAATTAATTAATTTAATTAATTTTCTGAAAAATAAAAAAATATTTTCAAAAAATCTCAAAAAATGCACAGATATTCTTCTATTTATTAGATATTATGCTATCTATTTGTTTTCACAATGAAAAAATGTTTTCACTGAATTTCTCAACTTATAAAATCAGGGGAAAGTTACAAAATTTATGAAAATCGAACTTTAAGCGCTTTCGCTGAGCACAATTTTTAAGTTTTGAAAATTCATTGTACATCAACTTAAAGATTATTTAAACACAAATCGAATATTTGAAGAAAAAAATACATTAAATTAGAGCTTCGGACGAAAGGGCGTTTTAATTGAAGATTGTGCAAAAATCATAAGACTGACTTTTCTTAGAAAATATTTGAAAAAAAGCTTAGTTTTCAGAAAGTTTCAATTTTGTTTTAGGCATTGTTTTAAGAAATAAATACGCTTTGATTTTAGGTAAAAAGATGTTTTGTGACTTTAAAATTGCGTTCAGTATAACCGCTCAAAGACAATAAATTGTTTTAAGGCACATGAAGTAAAATTTCGACTGAACGTCTTGAAAATAAATACGCCACATTGTTTCTAGCATTAGCAAGAATCTCTATGACTGTTCGGTACAAACAAGCGGTTTTTCTAATCGGTTGGCAACATGCTCGCTTTTTCCTATTTCACCGTTTTTTTGCTATGCACAACAATAGAAAAAATACAACAATAAAATTAGTGACTATCACCTCGGAACTACCCCCTCAGGAGAAGCTGTAAGGACCCGAATACCGACACACCAAAGGTCAGTTTTCTCTCGCTACCGTTCCCTTGCAATTTCTCCGACTTTGTTGTCGGCCGCCCGCAAAAAACCGCTATGAAATTCACGGCAGCTCCCGCTACGAGTTAAAATATGGTATAGGGCACCCTCCCCCCCTTAACAATGACATTTTTGAAAAAATATATTTTTTTTTCTAAATATTGAATTTTTCGTAAGGTTAATTAATTAATTTAATTAATTTTCTGAAAAATAAAAAATTATTTTCAAAGAATCTCAAAAAATGCACAGATATTCTTCTATTTATTAGATATTATGCTATCTATTTGTTTTCACAATGAAAAAATGTTTTCACTGAATTTCTCAACTTATAAAATCAGGGGAAAGTTACAAAATTTATGAAAATCGAACTTTAAGCGCTTTCGCTGAGCACAATTTTTAAGTTTTGAAAATTCATTGTACATCAACTTAAAGATTATTTAAACACAAATCGAATATGTGAAGAAAATAATACATTAAATTAGAGCTTCGGACAAAAGGGCGTTTTAATTGAAGATTGTGCAAAAATCATAAGACTGACTTTTCTTAGAAAATATTTGAAAAAAAGCTCAGTTTTCAGAAAGTTTCAATTTTGTTTTAGGCATTGTTTTAAGAAATAAATACGCTTTGATTTTAGCTAAAAAGATGTTTTGTGACTTTAAAATTGCGTTCAGTATAACCGCTCAAAGACAATAAATTGTTTTAAGGCACATGAAGTAAAATTTCGACTGAACGTCTTGAAAATAAATACGCCACATTGTTTCTAGCATTAGCAAGCATCTCTATGACTGTTCGGTACAAACAAGCGGTTTTTCTAATCGGTTGGCAACATGCTCGCTTTTTCCTATTTCACCCTTTTTTTGCTATGCACAACAATAAAAAAAATACAACAATAAAATTAGTGACGATCACCTCGGAACCAACCCCTCAGGAGAAGCTGTAAGGACCCGAATGCCGACACACCAAAGGTCAGTTTTCTCTCGCTACCGATCCCTTGCAATCTCTCCGACTTTGTTGTCGGCCGCCCGCAAAAAACCGCTATGAAATTCACGGCAGCTCCCGCTACCAGTTAAAATATGGTATAGGGCACCCTCCCCCCCTTAACAATGACATTTTTGAGATTTTTTAAAAAATATATTTTTTTTCTTAATATTGAATTTTTCGTAAGGGAAAAAAGTTAATTTTCTGAAAAATAAAAAATTATTTTCGAAAAATCTCAAAAAATTCACAGATATTCTTCTATATATTAGATACTATGTTATGTATTTGTTTCCACAATAAAAAAATGTTTTCACTGAATTTCTCAACTTTTAAAATCAGGGGAAAGTTACAAAATTTATGAAAATCGAACTTTAAGCTCTTTCGCGGAGCACAATTTTTAAGTTTTGAAAATTTATTGTACATCAACTTAAAGATTATTTAAACACAAATCTAATATTTGAAGAAACAAATACATTAGTTTAGAGCTTCGGACAAAATGGCGTTTTAATTGAAGATTGTGCAAAAATAATAAGACTGACTTTTTTTAGAAAATATTTGAAAAAAAACTCAGTTTTCAGAAAGTTGCAATTTTGTTTTAAGCATCGTTTTTAGAAATAAATACGCTTTGATTTTAGCTGAAAAGATGTTTTGTGAATTTAAAATTGCGTTCAGTATAACCGCTCAAAGACAATAAATTGTTTTAAGTGAATTTTTTTGTAACGATTTAATTCCAACTGGACGTCTTGAGAATTTTTGTTTTGGTAAAATAACTACGCCACGTTATTTCCAGCATTAACAAGAATCTCTATGGAGATTTAAAAAAAAAAAAAATTTTTCTTCCTAAAATTAAGTTTTTCGTAAGGGGTATGGAAGGTATGGAAAAAAGTGAATCTTAAATATTTTAAATAAACGTTTCGAATATTTTTTTTTTCGTAAAATAAATACGCCACATTATTTCTAGTATTAGCAAGAATCTCTATGAAATTTTAGAGATTTTTCAAAATAATTAATTTTTTTTCAGAAACTGATTTTTTCGTGGAAAAAGTGGATTTTTTTTTAGTAATGGATGTTTTCGAAAAATCCAAAAAAAATTACAAATATTCTGCTCTATATTAAAACCTCTGTTATCTATTTGTTTCCCCAATAAAAAAAATATTTGCCCTAAATATCTCAACTTTTAAAATCATAGGAACGTTACAAATTTTATGAAAATCTAACTTTAAGCGCTTTTACTGGGCACAAATTTTAAGTTTTATTTTTTATTTTATTTTATAATTTGTATATCAACTTAAAGCCTATTAAATCTCAAATCGAACACTTGAAGAAAAAATTTAATTTATTAAGAGCTTCGGGCAAGAGGGCGTTTAAATTAAGGATTGTGCAAAAATTATAATAAAACTGACTTGTTTTTTAATTTTGTTTGTAGAATCGTTTTTAAAAATGAGTAGGCTTAATTTGAGTTTGAACATATTTTTTCTGACTTTAAAATTATGATCAGTATAAGCGCTTAAAGTCAATAAATTGTGTTTAGTCAATTTGTTTCCGGCGATTTCATTCCAACTGGACGCCTTGAGATTTCGTTTGTGTAAAATAAATACGCCACGTTATTTCTAGCAATATCAGGAATCTCTATAAAGTTTTTAAAATTGAATTTTTAAGCTGAAAAACATTTGACCTTAAAATTGCGTTCAATATAAGCGCTCAAGGTTAATAAATTGCATTAAGTCCATTTTTTTGTGACAATTTAATTCCAACTGAGCGTCTTGAGAATGTTTTTTTTTGTAAAATAAATACGCCATGTTGTTTCTAGCATTAGCAAGAATCTTAAAGAAATTTTTTAAAAAATTATTTTTTCTTTTCAAAAATTGAATTTTTTGTATGGAAAAAAATGGATTTTCTGAAAAATAAAAAAAAGTCTCAGATATTTTTCTATATATGAGAAACTATGTTATCAATTTTGTTTTCAAAATAAAAACTGTTTTTTACTAAATTTCTCAATTTTTAAAATGATGGGAAAGTTACAGAATTTATGAAAATCGAACTTTAAGCGCTTTCACTGAGCATACTTTTTAATATTTTTAAATTTGTTGTACGTCAACTTAAGTATTATGTAATCGAGAATTAAATACTTGAAAAAAAATTAAATTTGTCTAGACCTTTGGACTACCCTTTTGTATAAAGGTCTAGACAAATTTAATTTTTTTAATCGAAGATTGTGCAAAAATCATAAAAATGACTTTTCTTAGAAAATATTTGAAAAAAAATCAGTTTTTAGAAAGTTTTTATTTTGTTTTGAGAATCGTTTTTGAAAATAAATACGCATTAATATGAGCTAAAAAATATTTGCTGACTTTAAAATTGCGTACAGTATAAGCGCTCAAAGTCAATCAATCGTATTAAGTCAATTTTTTGTGACGATTTAATTCCAATTTGAACGTCTTAAGAGTTTTTATTTTGGTAAAATAAATTCGCCACGTTATTTGTGGCATTAGTAAGAATCTCTATAAAGTTTTTAAGATTTTTTAAAAAATTAAAATTTTCATCCTAAAATTGAATTTTTTGTAAGGAAAAAAGTGGATTTGATGAAAAATAAAAAATATTTGTTGAAAAATCTAAAAAAAATTACAGATATTCTTCTATATATTGGAAAATATGTTATCTATTTGTTTCTACAATAAAAAATGTATTCACTAAATTTCTCAACTTTTAAAATTATGGAAAAGTTACAAAATTTATGAAAATCGAACTTTGAGCGCTTTCACGGAGCACAGTTTTTAAGTTTTGAAAATTTGCTGTACATCAACTTAGAGCTTATTTAATCACAAATCAAATACTCAAAGAAAATGTTTAAAGCTTCGGCGTTTTAATTGAAGATTGTGCACAAATCATAAAACTTTTGTGTGCTATATTTCAACACAAAATAAATTAGAGTATTATCATAATCATATTTTAATAATTGATAACTAGTGAGGTCAAAAACACCAAAAAAAAACGTTGTCTAATCACTAAACCTCCACTATCAATCAGTATTATTCATTTGGCCATTGCCCATCCTTTGGTGGAAATTACAATTACTTAAACAAGCGGTTTATAAACATTTGTAAATACCCATATTTAAAGATATAGGTAATCCTTTAATAATGGTTTCTGCGGTTTTATCACAGCTGTAACATTTTGTTGTATTTTTTTCGGCGGTCAAAGTGAAATATCCAGTCCTGACAGCCATTTCACAATTACACGTTTTTCCTGGGGAATATACAAAAATCTATAAACTCACCGCTATTCTTAGAAATTGTTTATAAGGAAAAAAAAGTACGCTGGTTATACGTGCATTTTTACTCGTCATAAAATCGGTCGTTTACGACTTAAACATTTTCTTTGGTGCATATTATAATAACATAGTAAAATATTTTGATTGATTATTACAAACTATGGTTTGATTATAGGTTCCGTGACAGAATGGAGATATTAAAGTTAAAAGGTGGTTTAGTTTTATTACCGTAGTAATAATTAATCATTTATATGGGTTGTAGTGTAATGCATTTATATTTTTTGGTATTAAACCATAAAATATATCGAAAATTTTCAGTAATACGCAATTAAATATACATTTTAAATTATTATCTTAGTCTGTTTATGTTTTCTAGCATTTTGTGATAAATATATTCAAGTACTGGATGATTTAAATTAAATTTAAATTAAACCACTTGGTTTGTTTCACTTATTTATATATAAATAAGTGAAACAAACCAAGTGCTTCAATTTGAATTTAATTTAAATCATCCAGTATTAGATTCAAAAATGTTTCACCACGGGTTAAGTGAGAAATTAATTAAAGATAATATATACAAGGCCCTAGCCAGGGAAGGGGATATAGGGGTAAATAAAAACAACAGTTGAGTTTGCAGCAAAAATCGTTACTCATTATAAAGAATGTTAGCAAAGCGAATCCTGTGGGTCCAGTTTTAGACCACTCATTCGAGAATTAGAGCCTCAATCTGAACAATATCGCGCTGAATATTGGCTTTTAAGGCCTGAATAGTTTGCGGTTTGTCAGCATACACCAAAGAGTTTACATAGCCCCCACAAGAGGTAAACCAGTGACCTAAAATCGTACAATCTAGGTAGCCAGTTCACTGGTCCATTTCGCGATATAATGTTGTCGTTGAATGGAGTTTTCGGTAAATCAATGTTTATATGGCCAGTGTGGCACGTAGCGTCATCTTGCTGAAACCACATATCGTCCGGATGAATGTCGTCTATATTGTAACGTGCGAAGAAAATATAGCTCCCGAATCATCCGACGTCGGCGGGATGGGGAAAATCAAGAAAGCGGGGGGACAATTGATTAGAGGTGTCGGGGGGTGACAGAGAGAATAATAAGTTGTAATTGAAGAAATATATGAGTTCATAATCGTTCATAGTGCATTATTTCGCATCTAACGAATTCTCAAGAATTCTGCAATATTTATAAAGAAATCTTCTACATAGTGGACTGACATAAGCCAATCTGTGGCGACTGACGCCGAATTGAAAATTCTGGATCGTGGTAGAACATCCATCCATCCATCACTCAGAGCGCCTACATTTGTTTCTGTACGCACATTGCTGGCTTTGCGTCAAATCGTACAATCTAGGTAGCCAGTTCACTAGTCCATTTCGCGATATAATGTTGTCGTTGTACAGAGTTTTCGGTAAATCAATGTTTTTGTGGGCAGCGTGGCACTAAGCGTCATCTTGCTGAAACCACATATCGTCCGGATGAATGTCGTCTATATTGTAACGTGCGAAGAAAATATAGCTCCCGAATCATCCGACGTCGGCGGGATGGGGAGAATCAAGAAAGCGGGGAGACAATTGATTAGAGGTGTCGGGGGGTGACAGAGAGAATAATAAGTTGTAATTGAAGAAATATATGAGTTCATAATCGTTCATAGTGCATTATTTCGCATCTAACGAATTCATAAGAATTCTACAATATTTATAAAGAAATCTTCTACATAGTGGACTGACAAAAAACAAACTGTGACGACTGACGCCGAATTGAAAATTCTGGATCGTGGTAGAACATCCAGAATTTTCAATTTCACTCAGAGCGCCTACATTTGTTTCTATGCGCACATTGCTGGCTTTGCGTCAAATCGTACAATCTAGGTAGCCAGTTCACTAGTCCATTTCGCGATATAATGTTGTCATTGTACAGAGTATTCGGTAAATCAATATTTTCATGGACTGTGTTTCACGTAGGGTCATCTTGCTGAAACCACATATCGTCCGGATAAATTTCGTCTATATTTATAAAGAAATCTTCTACATAGTGGACTGACAAAGGCCAAACTGTGATGGCTAACGCCGGACTGAAAATTCTGGATCTTGGTAGAAGATACAGAATTTTCAATTTAACTCAGAGCGCCTACATTTTTGTCTGTACGCACATTGCTGGCTTTGCGTCATGTAGAGTGTATGTGGTACGAAATGTATCCACAATATAATGTTTAGGGATTTTAATTCGTCGATTATGAGGACTATAAAACTCACGTAATATTTTATACTTTTGGCGGGGATCGTGGTAGAAGATCCCTAATATTTAATTTAACTCATAGCGCCTACATTGGTTTCTGTACGCACATTGCTGGCTTTGCGTTAAATCGTACAATCTAGGTAGCCAGTTCACTAGTCCATTTTGCGATATAATGTTGTCGTTGTACAGAGTTTTCGGTAAATCAATGTTTTCATTGACAGTGTGGCACATAGCGTCATCTTGCTGAAACCACATATCGTACGGATAAATTTCGTCTATATTTATGAAAAAATCTTCTACATAGTGCACTGACAAGGGCCAAACTGTGGCGGCTGACGCCGAATTAAAAATTCTGGATTGTGGTAGAAGATCCAGAATTTTCAATTTCACTCAAAGCGCCTACATTTTATTCTGTACGCACATTGCTGGCTTTGCGTCAAATCGTACAATCTAGGTAGCCAGTTCACTAGTCCATTTCGCGATATAATGTTATCGTTGTACAGAGTTTTCGATAAATCAATGATTTCATGGACTGTGTGGCACGTAGCGTCATCTTGCTGAAACCACATATCGTCCGGATAAATTTCGTCTATATTTATGAAAAAATCTTCTACATAGTGGACTGACAAGGGCCAAACTGTGGCGGCTGACGCCGAATTAAAAATTCTGGATTGTGGTAGAAGATCCAGAATTTTCAATTTCACTCAGAGCCCCTACATTTGTTTCTGTACGCACATTGCTGGCTTTGCGTCAAATCGTACAATCTAGGTAGCCGGTTCACTAGTCCTTTTCGCGATATAATGTTGTCGTTGTACAGAGTTTTCGGTAAATCAATGTTTTCATGGACTATGTGGCACGTAGCGTCATCTTGCTGAAACCACATATCGTCCGGATAAATATCGTCTATATTTATGAAGAAATCTTCTACATAGTGGACTGACAAAAGCCAAACTGTGGCGACTGAAGACGAATTGAAAATTCTGGATCGCGATAGAAGATCCAGAATTTTCAATTTCACTCAGAGCGCCTACAATTTTTTCTGTACGCACATTGCTGACTTTGCGTCATGTAGAGTGTATGTGGTACGAAATGTATCCACAATATGTAAAGACCATAAAAATTACGTAATATTCTATACTTTTCGCGAATTAAAAACCGATTTCCAAAATAAGTTGGAATGATTTCTAATCATGATTTGTCAAACAATACTGAATATAAATGGTAAAGATCTGTTGAAAATTATAGCACGGCTTGAAAGTTGTCCCTAACACAATGTATCATGAGCATAACACGAGGGCAAAAAATGAAATAAGGATTGACGCCTTTAGACTCACAAAAGCAAAAACTGGGCCGCGATATCATGGAGTTAACTTTCTTAACGTCCTCCTGCCCAGAATCCCACTCCTTAAAATAAAAGACCTTAAGCTGTGGTGTAAAAAGTTTTTAACTGAAAATGCCTTTTATTCCTTTAAAGAATATTATGACCAATGTAATAATCTGTAATACTTTCTAGTCTGATTATGCTATATGTAACTGTTTTTTCTCTGTTTGTGTTTTAACCATTTTTATTACAATTTATAAATATTTTAAAGTGTCTGTTTGTTTCCTACTAGTGTCATATGTATCTACTTTGAAATTATAAATTAGTGTCAATGCTGGAATAATCTGTAACACATTATAGTCCGATGATTATACTACATAAACTACATACAACTGATTTCCTTTTGCATTTTAGCTATATGTATTACAACTATTTTAAAGTGTCTGTTTGTTCCTACTAGTGTTATATATATGGGCAGCTTGGTGGTGTAATCATTTATTTCCCATATGAATTTTACAGTTAACATTTACAAATAAAACTCGGGTTTGCCATTATTGGCACACACAATCTTAACAACTAAGTAATAACATATGTACATAGAATAACAAAACTAAGATTAAGATAAAATAAAATATATGTATATACATGAACTATTATAATACATCAATTCTTATTAAAATAAAATAAAACTATATTCGAAAAACAGGAACAATAATAGTAAATAAATTCTTTATCTAATTGGGTGAAATGTATATTTGAAAATAAGCGTATTTCTGTAAATGAAAGTTTTAGAATATCACAGCAACAACAGGTAATTGGATTAATCTTTGGGAGTTAGGGGTGAAAAGGAAGCCGAGAGTGTTTCATTATTATTTGCGACGTTGATGTTATGACGCTGTATGCACTTTTATTGATAAGTTTATTAATCTCGTACTTTGGGCTGCCTAGTTCCACAAGGATCTGTTGGAATCTTTGGTGTTCTGCGGTGTTGAGGACCTCTCCAAATGCTCCTATTAAAAATATTCCTAGGTCG
This sequence comes from Philonthus cognatus, assembly GCA_932526585.2. NCBI lineage: Eukaryota > Metazoa > Arthropoda > Insecta > Coleoptera > Staphylinidae > Philonthus > Philonthus cognatus. The sequence continues at coordinate 173,409,092 of OW052241.1, forward strand.
ACATCGCACCTGTACTTGTTCCGCAATTCGTCCATCAAATTAACATCTCTGTTAATTGTGGTTGCATTCAGGTGCGTTACTTCTTCGCAGGAGTTTTTGTCGTACTTCACTCTCTTGATTTCTTCTTGCGTTTCGTAATTCTGCAGATGCGGAATTGAGATTTCAAACAGGAATATCTTCGGATTTGGAGAGATCCTCTGCACCATAATGTCCGGTTTGTTATGGTGTAACCGTTTTTTCGTTAGGATACTTTGTCCTGCTCTGATTTTGTATTGGGCTCCGTTTGCAGTATAGTCGGTGTTAAGCACTGCTTTCCCAAACTGAAGATTTATCTGGATCAGTTCCGGCGCGTTTGTAGCCTTCAAGAGTGTTTTAAGGAGCCAGAAGACAACGTGATCGTGCCTGGTGTTAAATTTTTTCTTTTGGTATCCAGAAACCACGTGATACGCTGTTTCCCTGCTGTTGCATCCCAAGCGACATCTGTCATTTGTCGAGGTGGGATTGGCATTTAAGATGAACAGTTGCTCTTCTGCTGCAGCATTTATTAATGACAGTTTTGATGAGTCCGTCTTGTAGTATGCAGCAGCAGGGAAACCTATAATATCCGCTTTCTCGACGACTAGTTTGGGATATCTCATGGCCTTTGTCCAGTCATCCTTCCGTATCTGTAGCTCCGCTGATTTGTACAGTTTTATTAACATTCGGGAATAGGTTTTAAAATCGATATTGCTGTTGTCGGGGTATGGATCGCAAAGGTTATACTTATCTCGGACATGATTGAATTCACCGATCGGGGTACGGTGGCCAGCAGCATGGAGCCTTATAAAGTCCTGCATCGCAGATCTCATCTCTGGGTGGGTTTTTAAGTAAGCGTACTTCCTCAAGTATTGGATTTCCGTCTCAGCTTCAATAGTTCTGAAGCCCAATCCTCCTACTGTGTGAGGTAGGTACGCTCGTTGGTTGGATGTTGGTCTTGTCTTCACGTTTTCGCCTGTCATAACGCTGCGTATTTTTTCATCAATTTTTCTGCATTTCAGGAGTGTTGATCTAATGGATTCGCTGGGGCAGCTGTTTCCCATTACGTAGACGGCTGCGGGGATGATAGTTGTATTGAAAATCACCCGCTTCTGGTAAGTTGTTAACCGTGAAGATAAGATCTGCTTTGCCTTACTCACAACTTTCTCCTCTATCCGTTCACTGCTTGCCTCCGTATCCCTCTCCAGCTGTTCAATTCCGAGATACTTATATCCTTCTCTAATCCGGGGCAGAAATGCTTGTTCTTCGGTTACCGATCCTCTGGTGTATGTACCGCATTTTTGTTGGTTTAGTTCCAGACCAATTTCTCTGCCCTCTGTTTCGATTTTGCTGGCGATTTTGTTAATGCACTCGATGTTGGGTGCATGGCACTTGATGTCATCCATAAAGGCCAGGATGTTGTGTTTGCCTTTGGAGCTCTTCGTAATCTCTGGGTCTTGGTTTATGTCGTGCAGCATACCAGCAGTCATTAATATGAAAAGAAGGGGGCTTAGAGAGTCACCCTGGTAGACTCCTCTTCTAACTGGTATGCTTTTTCCTAGTTTATCCTTCCTCATAATGGTTAAATTCCACTGGCCAATTAGGTGGTGTATGAAGGTCCTTATTTTATAGGGGATTGGAAGAGCTCGAACCAGTTGTTTCAGTTTTTCGTGATGGATGGAATCGTATGCCTTTCTGAAATCAAACCACGCAGAATGATGTTCCTGTCTCTTTAGTCTGGACGTTTGTGAGATGGATTTATCTGACAGCATACCCTGTACTGTTCCCCAGGTGCCCTTTCTCGCCAATTGCTTTACTGGAATGACTGATTTGTGCAGTTCACTATGTATTATATTTGTTATTACCTTAGTAATGATTTTGTAGTCAGTATTCAAGAGAGCAATTGGCCTGTAGTTGTTTGGTTGCGATTTATCTCCGGACTTGTGTATCAATATTACCTTCGCTCGTACATCCTCCAATGTCATGGTATATCGCAGGTTTAGTGACCTATGGGTGTGATATATTAAGTATTCTTTGGCGGCTGGTAACATTTTATACAAAAATACGGGGACTTTGTCGATTCCTGGGGCTTTCCATATGGCGGTTGTTTTCAGTGCCTGGTTTACTGTTTTGGTAATGTTTTCTATGCTCAGGTGGTTATTGTGGGAATCATGGTGGTGAGTTCTGTTCTGGTGTAGTGATTAGAGTGTTGTACTGCCACGCCACAGACCGGGGTTCAAATACCGGCCTAACAAGTTGTCTGCATTTATATAGGTTAGGATAAAAATGCCAAACACTCCGTCTTCTCGGATATGACGTTAAATGCATGTAGGACCCGTGTACTGCCTGGATGTTGAGTGCACGTTAAAGATCCCTACCGGTGGGTTTGAACTCCCACCGGGTTCGGCAAAATTCCCGGATAGCTGTAGACCTAATCTCCGGCGTCATGATTGGCCTTAGCAGCGGAAATAGATGACGTAAAACCCAAAATAAAAAAAAAACTAGTGTTATATTCTCATCGTATTGTTTTTATTGTTTTTATTTATTTAGTACAAGATTTGTCTACTCTAAAATTATTAATCGATACATATTATACCCTGACTTGTGTAAACAAATGTTACAGCATTAATAAATATTATTATTATTATTAGAAAAGTACAAAAAAACGACCCTATATATTAAGGTAAGGAAATCTTGACTAAAGTAGTGGGAAATTATCATACAAATAAATATCGTATGTTCAATAAAAAAAAACCTCTTGAGTGCCATAATTTAATCTTTTTTTAAATTTATATTGGCTACGCGCTTTATAAAGTGATATATAAAATTTCAAATGATAAATTTAATATATAATTCCAGAGTTGCCAAACTTTCAAATTTTCCATGGCACTCTAGAAGTTTTATTTTATTGAACAAACGATATAAGCGTATCGCAATTAAAATAGTGGAAATTTGTGATACGAGTATATCTAAGTTGATTACAATAGTAGGCTTTTTTCATTCAAGTTTTATATAGTGGGCGAATTTTAAGTAAAATAGAGAGCGTGTCTTAGATGGCATAGTAACTTTATATTCAAAAGAGTTTTTAAGCAGTTACATTTTTTTTAAAATACTTTTTGAAGTTATTAATTGCCCTCGACTTTGAAATTAAAATCATGTCGTATCTTAATTACAATAGTAGGCGTTTTTCATGCAAGTATATGAAAATGGGCGTATCTTGAGTAGAATTGTGGGCGTGTCTTAAATAGCATAGTATCATGAGTCCTTATACACTACTCAAAAGAATTAGCGGGTCACTAATTTGTGCCTCCATTAAATTCAAAAGGGAAATTACATGCAAATAAAATTAAGGATGTCTCAAAGACGCTCTATTTAATTGTTTAAATTGGCACATATGGAAGTGTCAGCATCACGTACTTTTAAAGTACCTGTAATAATTAACAACAACTACCAAAACCAAAGTGCAAAATTTATTGTAAATGTAAACTTTTGTACATAAAGTGGTAACTTAATAACGAGTATGTGCTCCCATAGCACGAATAACGGCATTACACCGTCTTGGCATGCTTCGCAAAAGTCTTCGAAGGTCTTCCTGTGGTATAGCGTCCCATTCTTCAATAAGAGCCGCCGTTAGCTGCTGGATGGTCTGAGGAGGATGCGGGTGACCACGAACACGTCTGTCGAGCATATCCCAAACATGCTCTATGGGATTTAAATCAGGACTTAACGCAGGCCACACCATTGTTTGAATTTCCAGTTTTTGTAGGAAGTCTAAAGTGATTCGCGCAGTATGTGGTCTTGCGTTATCCTGCATTAACAAAAAGTTAGGACCTATTCCATATGCCACAGGGACAACATGTTCTCCTAACACAATGTCAACATAAAGATTAGCGTTAAGATTTCCTGGAATTACAACAAGGTCGGTTCTACTGTCGATACTAATCCCACCCCAAACCATAACTGAACCACCTCCAAATCTTTCGACTTCCTGGACAGTAGCAGCTGCGTAGCGTTCTCCTGGTGTCTGTAAACACGTACTCGGCCATCGCAACGAGTAATACGGAACCTTGATTCATCCGTGAAGAGCACAGACTTCCATTGTCGAAGTTGCCATGTGACATGTTCACGAGCAAAATTAATCCTTGCTTTTCTGTGGCGTCGTGTCAAAGAGAGTTTTCGGACGGGTCGTCTTGCCCTCAAATTTGATTCCCTCAACCTATTCCTAATTGTCTGGTCTGATACAGTGACTCCATGCGCCGTTCTGAGGGAAATTAAGAGGTCTTTCGCCGTAGAAACTCTATTGCGAAGACTCGAAATCAGTAAAAATCGGTCTTGATGTTGAGTTGTATTTCGCTTGCGATCTGGCCCACGTCGCCTGGTATATTGACCTGTACCTATTCCACAATCGCTGAATCACAGACAGGCTTACGTTGAAGTTTCTTGAAACTTGTCGAAGGCTTTCGCCATTTTCAATTAATGTTATAGCACGAACAACTTCCACTTCGTTGAGATGCCTCAATTTCACTTAACTCAAGTCAAACTGTCAGTTACAAACATTTTCGTTTGTTTATTGATCTCAACAAGGCTTTTCAAGACTTTTCCTAGCTCAAATTAGGGAGACATTATTTCACTTTAGTTTTGGTAGTTCTTGTTCATTATTACGGATACTCCGGAAGTGTGCGATGCTGATAATTCCCTATGTGTCAATTATAACAATTAAATAGAGCGTCTTTCAGATGTCCTCAATTTTATTTGCATGTAATTTCCCGTTTGAATTTTATGGAGGCACAAATTAGAGACCCGCTAACTGTTATGATCAGTGTATTTAAAATCAAATTTGGGAGACATTATTTCACTTTTGTTTTAGTAGTTCTTGTTCATTATTACGGATACTCCGGAAGTGTGCGATGCTGATAATTCCCTATGTGTCAATTATAACAATTAAATAGAGCGTCTTTCAGATGTCCTCAATTTTATTTGCATGTTATTTCCCGTTTGAGTTTTATGGAGGCACAAATTAGAGACCCGCTAATTGTTTTGATCAGTGTATTTAAAAGTCATACAAAGTTACAATTTTTAAAAAAATATTTCTTGTAAATAAGAATTTTAAATACATAAATATATGTATTAATACAAATTGGCATTGATTCGAGTACAATAAAATCGCGACACAATTTCCTTGGCTAATAATATTCCGGTGAATAAAACAAAGTTCGATGATGTTAGTGAACGTCCTCGACTTTGAAATTGAATACATTAATGTCGGTAACAATTGGTTTCTGGTGATGCGCCCCGTTCCGGATCGATTTCGAGAAAGTTTCCAATTTGACGTTTGCAAACAGCGCCGACACTAGTGGAAACTAATTAAATCAGATTTTTCCGCGCTTTCCATTCGGGGCGCAGATTTAAGTTTCCGATCGATCCCACCATTAGCGGCTAATGGAAATTCCATAGAACACATAAATCGCCCGAATTCTTTCGGCAAATCGGGGTTTTCTTTATTCAAAAACGAATTTTCCGGCACGATCAACTCAACTCTACTGACGATTAGTATTAAAAAAAAAACGACTTGTGTACTTAATTTAAATACCTACCCTAAATTTATAAAAATGAGTTTTGTGAGACAAATGGGACACATGAGCACATACTTATTCACTAACGAAATTACTGGAATGTCGCTTTGATTATTTACGAGTGTGTTGAATAATAATTTGAAAACAAAGAAAAATCGTCTGTCTGATTCAAAGCATTCTTTATAAATACATAAAAATAGTACACATTTCTAACATTTTCGAGAAACTGCAGATTGGTGCCTTAATTTCTTAGAGCAGTATATAAGAAATTAAACGAGTGTTTTCCACTCCCAGGCTAAGCATGAAGTAAAATTTCGAGTTTAGAAAAGGCCAGAAAATTTGTCGAGGGTCGCGCAGCGACCCGACACAAATTTTCTGGGCTTTTCTAAACTCGAAATTTTACTTCATGAGCCACGCGTATAAAACACTAAAATATTGTGAAATTAATGTATATTTAAACTTCACTTGAAATGAGCGTTTTATACGCGTGGCGCATGAAGTAAAATTTCGAGTTTAGAAAAGCCCTGTGAAAATTTGTCTCGAAATTTTACTTCATGCTTAGTCTGGGAGTGGAAAACACTTGCTTAAAGCTTCAAATTAAACTAGTTTAAAAACCAACGAATGTAGGAAAATTTACAGCTTCTGCATATGTTTTTTACATAAATTTCACAATAATTTAGTGCATAAAGTTAAATTTCGAGTTTAGAAAAGCCCAGAATATTGTTTTTAATACAGTTCAATTTGAAGCGTTAAACGAGTGTTTTCCACTCCCAGGCTAAGCATGAAGTAAAATTTCGAGTTTAGAAAAGCCCGTGAAAATTTGTCTCGGGTCGCTCAGCGACCCGAGACAAATTTTCTGGGCTTTTCTAAACTCGAAATTTTACTTCATGCGCCACGCGTATAAAACACTGAAATATTGTGAAATTAATGTATATTTGAGCCTCACTTGAAATCAGTATTGTATACGCGTGGCGCATGAAGTAAAATTTCGAGTTTAGAAAAGCCCAGAAAATTTGTCTCGGGTCGCTGCGCGACCCGAGACAAATTTTCACAGGGCTTTTCTAAACTCGAAATTTTACTTCATGCTTAGTCTGGGAGTGGAAAACACTTGCTTAACGCTTCAAATTGAACTATTTTAAAAAACAACTAATGTAGAAAAATTTACAGCTTCTGCATATGTTTTTTACATAAATTTCACAATAATTTAGTGTATGAAGTAAAATTTTCAGTTTAGAAAAGCCCAGAATATTGTTTTTAAATACAGTTTAATTTGAAGCTATAATCGAGTGTTTTCCACTCCCAGACTAAGCATGAAGTAAAATTTCGAGTTTAGAAAAGCCCCGTGAAAATTTGTCTCGGGTCGCGCAGCGACCCGAGACAAATTTTCTGGGCTTTTCTAAACTCGAAATTTTACTTCATGCGCCACGCTTATAAAACACTAAAATATTGTGAAATTAATGTATATTTGAGCCTCACTTGAAATCAGTATTGTAAACGCGTGGCGCATGAAGTAAAATTTCGAGTTTAGAAAAGCCCAGAAAATTTGTCTCGGGTCGCTGCGCGACCCGAGACAAATTTTCACAGGGCTTTTCTAAACTCGAAATTTTACTTCATGCTTAGTCTGGGAGTGGAAAACACTTGCTTAACGCTTCAAATTGAACTATTTTAAAAAACAACTAATGTAGAAAAATTTACAGCTTCTGCATATGTTTTTTACATAAATTTCACAATAATTTAGTGTATGAAGTAAAATTTTCAGTTTAGAAAAGCCCAGAATATTGTTTTTAAATACAGTTTAATTTGAAGCTATAATCGAGTGTTTTCCACTCCCAGACTAAGCATGAAGTAAAATTTCGAGTTTAGAAAAGCCCCGTGAAAATTTGTCAAGGGTCGCGCAGCGACCCGAGACAAATTTTCTGGGCTTTTCTAAACTCGAAATTTTACTTCATGCGCCACGCGTATAAAACACTGCAATATTGTGAAATTAATGTATATTTGAGCCTCACTTGAAATCAGTGTTGTATACGCGTGGCGCATGAAGTAAAATTTCGATTTTAGAAAAGCCCAGAAAATTTGTCTCGGGTCGCTGCGCGACCCTCGACAAATTTTCACAGGGCTTTTCTAAACTCGAAATTTTACTTCATGCTTTGTCTGAGAGTGGAAAACACTTGCTTAACGCTTTAAATTAAACTATTTTAAAAAACAACTAATGTAGGAAAATTTACAGCTTCTGCATATGTTTTTTACATAAATTTCACAATAATTTAGTGTATGAAGTTAAATTTTTAGTTTAGAAAAGCCCAGAATATTGTTTTTAAATACAGTTTAAATTGAAGCTTTAATCGAGTGTTTTCCACTCCCAGACTAAGCATGAAGTAAAATTTCGAGTTTAGAAAAGCCCTGTGAAAATTTGTCGAGGATCGCGCAGCGACCCGAGACAAATTTTCTGGGCTTTTCTAAACTCGAAATTTTACTTCATGCGCCACGCGTATATAACGCTAACATATTGCTAACATTAAGTATATTTAAACCTCACTTGAAATCAGCGTTTTATACGCGTGGCGCATGAAGTAAAATTTCGAGTTTAGAAAAGCCCAGAAAATTTGTCTCGGGTCGCTGCGCGACCCTCGACAAATTTTCACGGGGCTTTTCTAAACTCGAAATTTTACTTCATGCTTAGCCTGGGAGTAGAAAACACTCATTTAAAGCTTAAAATTGAACTCTTAATAAACTACGAATATCGGAAGATTTAAGTATATACGCTGTAATTGGGTTATGTGTACCTAAAAGAAAACCTCACAGTATCTCTATGTGGAAGGCAATTTTTAAAATTTGATAGTTAAGGCACTGTCAAATTTTAAAAATTGCTTTCCGCATAGAGATACTGGGAGGTTTCCTTTCCCTTGAAAGAGTGATAAATCCTGATTCCAAGAGTATAAAAAAACGTATTTTAAAAAAACTACACTAACCCCCAAATTTTGAACTTTGACAGTGCCTTAACCTCTTGATAAAGTAAAAAATCCTGATTCTATCAGTTTAAAAAAAAAACTTGTTTTTAAAAAAATTGACTTGGTCTAGTTTACCTCTCACACACAGGTTTATATCTGACCCTTATTCCTTTCATGCAATTTTAATCACGGATTCGCAAAAGTTCCACAATGAAGTGGGAATCCGCTAATCCTCCATTATAATGGGCTCCCAATTGTAAAGAATTTAAAATAGCCTGGCGAAACAGAGGCGCGCCAATTACTAAGTTATTATAAAATGTATTTACATTTTCCAAAGTTTGCACTGGCAAATATTTAAATTGGAAATTTTAAACTCCGCTTCTACCCTCCCCGCCTTTGTCCAGGACCGGCTGCAACTCAAAATAAAGCGTTTCGTAAACTAGTACCTTATTAATTAAGTCACACACTCACTTGACGAAGGAAAAATCGTGTAAACAGACAATTATAAACGTTTGCAGTGGAAAGTCCAAAGGATGCTAATTAAGACTGGAGCTTTGGATTTTATTTCCGGAACGTTGAAGATGCTTAATTTTAATGTTATAAACTGCATTACATAAAATTCTTGTAAGCACGTCTTTTTGTTCAATATTGTAGGTGTTTTACTTACTTTTATCGTTACCAGTGGCGGCTAGTGAGAATTTTTATTGGTGGACACAAATATACAGAAACATTTTTTTTTTTTCAACACAAGACATTCGTTGCTTTTTTTAACGAGATCAATTGTAAATTTCAAACGAGTGTCTTCCAGTCCCAGATTAAGCATGAAATAAAATTTCGAGTTAAAAAATGCCTGAAAATTAGGTTTAGTGGTGTAGCGAAGCGGAGCAACCAAACCTCTATTTTTTTAATTTTCAAACCCATTAAATCTCTGTTCAATAATAATGGACGTGTCTTCTATATGATAATGGGCGTGTCTCCTATATGATAATGGGCGTGTCTTCTATATAATAATGGACGTGTCTTCTATATGATAACGGGCGTGTTTTCTTTATGATAACGGGCGTGTCTTCTATATGATAATAATAATAATAATAATATTTATTAACGGCAATCGCCTTTTACAAAAAATAATGATAAATATAAATGTAAATGTAAATGTAAAACTATATATAAAACTATAAACCCCTAATATAAAAAGAAATATAAAAATTACTAATAAGCCTAAATATAAATGTAATGGAACCAAAAAGAAAATAATTAATTTAATATAAATTCACTATTAAATTCACTATTGAATATCCCGATTAAAAATCACTTTAAAGTTTTTCCCTTACAAAAAATAATGATAAATATAAATGTAAATGTAAATGTAAAACTATATGTAAAACTATAAACCCCTAATATAAAAAGAAATATAAAAATATCTAATAAGCCTAAATATAAATGTAATGGAACCAAAAAGAAAATAATTAATTTAATATAAATTCACTATTAAATTCACTATTGAATATCCCGATTAAAAATCACTTTAAAGTTTTTCCCTTTATTATTAAATAAGTCAAGCCATGGCTCACTGTTTAACTTATTACCAATCCCAAGGAGTCTTGATAACGAATTCATCTGGCTTGATGTCGTTCGATGTGCATCCACGTAAAATATTGTGTTGGGGCGTGTTTTCCTAATAGGCACATGTAGACCCACAGCAGAAAGAGCACATCAGCAATCTCTCTGCGTTCCTTTAGTGACTTTAAATTTAGGTAGGTTTGAACAAAATTGTAATCTCCAGGGATATGCTGCCTTCCAAGCTTAAATTCTTCACACCTCAAGAACTTTTTCTGTACAGGTTCTAAATTAGCAATATTATTTACTGTAAAAGGTGTCCAAATTTGAGAAGCATACTCCACCTGAGATCTTACCAGTGAACAGTACAATGTCTGCAAACAGTCTGTGCTCAGATCTTTTCCTATTTGCCATATAGATCCCCATGTTCTGAAGGCGTTCCTAACGGCCGCTGATATTTGAAAATTGAATGTGAATTTATTGTCAAATATTACTACCAAGTCTTTCATTTTATCCACTTTTAAAAGATCAGATGAGTTGATGGTGTATTGATAATCTACGAACGTCCTAGATCTGTATACATACATGTAGTAGCATTTTGAAAGATTTAAATACAAATTGTTATCAATACACCATTCGTTTAAGCGCCTAATCGAATTCTGCAAATGATCGCAGTCATCAATGGAGCGAATAATTTTGAAAATTTTTAGATCGTCGGCAAACAATAAGAAGTTTGAATCGGAAATGGCATCTTGTAAGTCGTTGATAAAAAGTGAAAAGAGTATCGGTCCGCAGTGAGATCCCTGGGGAACACCTCATGTAGCGTATAGCGGCTTAAATACGAACTCCCTTATTCTGACGTACTATTTACGTTCTGTTAAGTATGATGATAACCATACTACAGTACTAGGGCACAGCCCGATAGATTCCAATTTATGAAGCAGTAAATTGATATTGATTCGATCAAATGCTTTAGTGAAGTCAGTATAGACTGTGTCTACTTGATGTTCAGCATCTAAAGCACTTGATACAAACTGTCTATACTCCAATAAATTAGTTATCGTGGATCGACCGTTTACAAAACCATGTTGTTTGTTTGACATAACCTGCTTAGAAAACCAAGCTAATTGATTTGCCACAATTTTATCCAATATTTTTGGTATGGTAGATTGTATACAGATCCCTCTGTAATTTTGAACAGTGTCCTTCTTACCAGATTTATGAAGTGGAATTATGAAGCTGTCTTTTCAATTTGATGGTACATCACCAAGAGAAATGGATTAATTAAATAGATCGTTTACAGAGAGAATATATACAATTTTGAAGGAAATAGCTGGATATTTTATCAGGGCCAGTGGTGTGCTTAGGCTTTAGGTTGCATATTTCAGTAAATAAGTCTTGTACACTTATCACTAATTTATTGGTTTGAGTTAATAGACCAGAACATATGTCAGAACTATAAGAGGTATTTGGATAATTAGTGTAAACCGTAGCGAGATAGTCCGAAAATAAATTAGAAATATCCAAGCCACTATCAGCATCCACATCCCCATTCGTCATAAGATTGGGATAACCGTTTTCATCTTTAAGATTCTTAGCATGCTTCCAAAAAAATGTGGGTTCGATTTTACTAAAGATTCAACCTTAAGCATATAGTCTTTATGACACTGTTTAGCTAACTTATTACAATCATTTCTCAAGCGGGAGAATTTGTAGTAATCATTATATCTTCCATATTTTTTATACTGCGCGTGAGCTATTTTATTTTCACGAATTAGAGATATCAGTTCTTTTGGCATCCATATTGGGTATTTATTCGAACAGTAATTTACATATTTAAATAGTACAAAATCTTCAATGAATTTACATAAAATATTATAAAATTTTCAAACAATGTTATCAAAGTCATTATTATTCAGTATAAATGACCAATCTGTTAAATTAAAACAGCTGTTAATTAAATTAAAGTCTGCAAGATGGTAAAGATATATAATGAGCTTGTCTTCTATATGTTAATGAACGTGTCTTCTATATGATAACGGGCGTGTTTTCTATATGATAATGGGCGTGTCTTCTATATGATAATGGGCGTGTCTTCTATATGATAATGAGCGTGTCTTCTATATGATAATGGACGTGTCTTCTATATGATAACGGGCGTGTCTTCTATATGATAATGAGCGTGTCTTCTATATGATAATGTACGTGTCTTCTATATAATAATGGGCGTGTCTCCTATATGATAATGGACGTGTCTTATACAGTCTGTTTGATTTATTGTGACACAGCACATATGTCCGTTATTAATACAGATAGAAAAAAAAGTTAATGACAAAAGTTTTAGTATTTTTTATGATCTATTCAATCGTAATGTCAGAAAAACAGTTGAAAATCAAATAAACACGTGAAAGCTATTAGTTTCATTTTCTTTAATGGAACACCCTGTATATTTTGTTTATTTCAAATAGGCATTAATATTAGCCTTATAATGATACCACATAAGTACCCCTTTATTATAGAAATAACACGACAATTGCCAATAAATGAAATTTATCAGTTGACATGAATAACTATTTAAAGTGTCTGTTCAAAGTGACGTCCGTTGTTTGCAATACATTCTTCACATCTCTTCATTAAATTTCGTCGTGCTTTTTGCAACATCCGTGGTGTTATTTGACCACATGCCATACGAATACGATTTTTCATATCGTCTAGATTTTCTGGACGAGTAACATAAACTTTTTGCTTTAAAAATCCCCAAATAAAAAAATCTAAAATAGACAGATCTGGCGATCTTGCTGGCCAGTTTATGGGGCCACCATTTGTAATCAATTTTAAACCAAACTTTCTTTCCAAAATATCTTTGACATTTCTTGCGTTGGAACCACATATCTCGACGTATTTCTAGGGGGATATCATCTAAATAATCTTCAAATTCTATCGTAAGAAAGTTGGCATATCGCTCCGCATTCAACGTTCCTTGATTAAAAAATGGTCCTATTATGGCATCACCTAACACACCAAGCCACACATTAACTGCAAATCTTTGTTGGAATCTGCATTCTCGAATTTGACGTGGATTCTCAGTATCCCAGTAATGGTCGTTTTTTCGGTTGGAGATTCCGTTGTTGTTGAAATTTGATTCATCACTCCAAAGAATTAAATTTAATAAATGTTGATTGTTGCTAAGACAATTACAGAATACTATCCTTCTGTCAGAATCACCATCTCTTAAACCTTGTACTAACTTAATTTTATATGGTCTCATTTTATGTTTTCTCAGAATAGAAAATATTTTATGCATACTTATTCCTAAGTCAGCCACTGCTTCGCGTATTGAATTACGTGGATGTGCTCTAAAATAGGCCAATATCAATACTTCATTATTATCTTCTCTTTCTTGTCTTCTCCTTCGTAATTTATTATTAAAACACCCATTTCTCCGTAAATTTTGTTCAAGTCTTGCAAAAGTGCAATAATGTGGTTGTCTTCTTTCTGGATACATGTTTCCATAAGTGATACTAGCTTCTCTAGAATTATCGTTGCATCTAACGAAGACCTTTAGCATATCCATTTTTTCATCATTAGAATAGTAATTATCACCCATCTCTAAAGATTTGAATCAACAACACGCAAGACGGGAAGTTACTACACCACTTTGACATTAAAGCGTTAACAAATTGTTTTATGTCAATTGTTATCCATGGCAACTGATAAATTTCATTTATTTGCAATTGTCGCGTTATTTGTATAATAAAGGGGTACTTATGTGGTATCATTATAAAGCTAAGGTTATTACCTATTTGAAATAAACAAAATATACAGGGTGTTCCATTAAAGAAAATGAAGCTAATAGCTTTTACGTGTTTATTTGATTTTCAATTGTTTTTCTAACAATGCTACTGAATAGATCATGAAAAATACTAAAACTATTGTCTTTAACTTTTTTTTTTCTATCTGTACTAATAACGGACATATGTGCTGTGTCACAATAAATCAAACAGACTGTATATGATAACGGGCGTGTCTTCTATATGATAATGAACGTGTCTTCTATATGATAATGTACGTGTCTTCTATATAATAATGGTCGTGTCTCCTATATGATAATAGCGTTTCTTCTATATGATAATGGACGTGTCTTCTATATGATAACAGGCGTGTCTTCTATATGATAATGAGCGTGTCTTTTATATAATAAAAGAAGCTAATAGAGATATTTATGAATAACTTAGAAGAGGGATTATCTCAATTGCCGGCCTTTAAGAAATGTGTTTATTGGTATAGGTACGTTGATGATGTACTTTTAGCGTTCAATGGCACCGACAGACAATTAGATTCGTTTTTAAATTTAATAAACTTACAACATAAAAAAATTCAATTTACAAAAGAAATAGAAGTAGATCATTCCATTAATTTTTTAGATCTAAAGATAAAGAGAACTAATAACAAACACGAGTTTTCGATTTTTCACAAACCGACACACACAGACACGACGATTAATTATAAATCGAATCACCCAATGTCTCAAAAGTTAGCAGCTTATCATAGTATGATACATAGGTTATTAGTAGTCCCCATGACACAAAGTAATTATAATAGGGAATTAAAAATATTATTTCAAATTGCTTACAAAAACGGATTTAAAAAATCAATAATAGAAAAATTAGTACAGAAAAAACAAAGAAATAAATTAATACATTCCATTTACCCAATTATCAAAAACAAATCTATAAAAACTACTCTTCATTAACATTCACAGGAAACAATAGTAATAAAATCGGGAAAATGTTGGGAAAACTGAATATTAATATAGCATACAGGACAAATAACACCTTAGGAAAAATAATTAAAAACAATAAAGACAAAAATAATAAAACTCAACAAAGTGGCGTCTATTTGCTAACTTGCAAAGACTGCCCCAAGAAATATGTAGGGCAAACCGGAAGATCGTTTCAAGAGAGGATAAAAGAGCATTTAACCAGCTTCAAACAAAAGAAAACAAACTCCACATACTCCAACCACCTCATCGAAGAAAACCACCACTTCGATGAAAATTTTCTGAGGGGCTAGAGAGGTGAAAAGTTCCAAAACATGAACATTTGTAGCAAGGAGGTAGATTTGGGGGGAGGATTTGTCCCCTTAAATTGTAAAAAAATCATTAAAAATGATCAATTTTTTACGTTTTTTTCGCAGTTTTTTCACTTATTTTCTACATATTCCAGCTTCCATTCCCCCTCATCCTCCCCCAAACACCCCCAAATAATAAAAATATATTGCAACAATATATAGCAACAATAATAAAAATATATAGCAGCAATAATAAAAATATATAGCAACAGTTCGGAAAATTCACTGTACCACGCTGGCGCTCTCAATACTCCCCCCGTTTCCCCCATCCATCGGAGGGGTAAAAAGGATTATTTTAGCTGTAAAGAATAATGAATAAAAAGTAAAATAATAAATGTAAAGAATAATAAATAACTAAGATAAGTACCTTCATTTGGTGCTTGCTTTCCTTTTGTACCCTGAGGTAGAAGTTTCTCGTATCAAAAACCAGCAGTACTCTGCTAACATGCTCGCATTCCACTTCCCCGAAAATCTCCTCTCGAACTTAGAGATGTCTTGATGAAACCGTTCCCCGTGTTCATCCGAAACTGCTCCTAAATTTTCAGGGAAGAAGTCCAGGTGTGAGTCAAGGAAATGTACTTTAAGAGACATGTTACACCCCATGGCCTTGTACGCTGACAGCAATTCCTCGACATGAGCGACATAATCATCACTTTTGTTGGAGGGGGGATGGAAGCTGGAATATGTAGAAAATAAGTGAAAAAACTGCGAAAAAACGGAAAAATCGATCATTTATAAGGATTTTTTTACAATTTAAGGGGGCAAATCCCCCCCCCCCCCAAATCTACCTCCTTGCTACAAATGTTCATGTTTTGGAACTTTTCACCTCTCTAGCCCCTCAGAAGAATCGTAAAGGCTATAATAATCCTTTTCATCCCTCCAAATTATCGAAAAGTGATAAAAATAGGTGGGGGGGCCTCCCCCGAAAACGGTGGGTGATGGGGGAAAACGGGGGTCATATTCGGATTCAGGAGGTCATTTTACATAAGAATCAGCAGGAATGGTGTCAGGGCCAATTTTCATGCCGACCAGTGTAATCAGTTGTGCGGTGGTGAAGTTTATTCAGAGCGAGAGAGACGTTTGGAAGCCGCCAATTGAACGTTGAAGGAGCCAAGCACATCGTGCTCGAGGCATTTTTTTTTTAAGCGATCGAGTTAACATTTGTTATATATTCTATTTGCTCTTACTCAGAGTTTTTGCTATTTTATTACATGCTATTTCTCTTAACAAGTGAGTTGGTCAGTGTTTTATTCGTTTTTGTTTTCGATTGAAGTTTTGGACCTGATCGTTTTTTTCTGATGTGTGGGATTAAACCCACAAATAAAGATTAACCCGGCTAAGAGGGCCTGGAGAGTTAATAGAGGTTGTCCTGAAGGAGGAGTAGTTACGGAGGAGAGAGGAGTGTGTAGGCGTAGGCAGGATTCACTTAAGGAGTAGTTAATCGGAGAAGTGAAGAGCAGGAGACAGGCAGTGATCGAGTAAGGAGGAGAGTCGAGCAGAAGACAGACAGTGGTGGAGTAAGGCGAGGAGTCATTGTTATGTTCGGTGAAGAGCTGGAGGAGTTTTTAAAAAAGCTATGTATACTATTGTCTGCAAATTTGAATTAGTTTATTGTGTTGGGTCGAATCTGAATGATTTGATTGTATTATGTTGTTGTTAAGCAGTGGCGTACCAGCCAAAGTAAAGTTAGAGTTTCAGATTGATCGATAATCATCCAGTTTGAGTCAATTGTAGTATCTATACAAGCTAATTCAGCGTTTGATTATAATTTCAAGGAATTTACCTTACATTCTACCACATGTTGAAGTGTATTAGTATTTTGGATTTAAATGTGAAGATTTCACATTCCGACCGTTGTTTAATATTTTTGGGTGTCTTTTAATTTAATTGAAACACTCAATATTACATTAGGCCACTCAATATTACATTAGGCCAGTATAACGATTATACTGGTGTACTCGTTTTAAGAATTCGGTTATTGTTTTTTTACAGCAATTGTTTTTTTGCTTATTAGTTATTTACAGGAATGTGGTTTTTTGGTATTCTTTCAAGTTGTATTATTTAGACGTGGTTCTAGTTATTTTGAAGTTATACCGCAGAATAGTATACGCTTTTGCATCATATTATATATTTACCTTTTTGGAACTTATTTATTTTCGATTAATATTTTACCAGTAACTCAAGTTATATTAAACTCATTTTCTTGGGAAAATCTTGTGTTATACAATTCTTCCAAGAATTAAATATGTTTGTTAAGGGGAACTTCCATTTGTTTTATTTACATCTAGGGTTTTAGTTTACCGTAGACACTTCACTTGAGGCTTGTTTTTTTAAAAGTCGTGGCGCTCCTTTATTTTTTTCTTCCCACCCCTTTCTTCACTGTAGCTTAGCTGGTGTCGGGTGACAAATAGAGATTGTCATAGGAGAAAAGAGAGTGACCTTGAGCAAACAAAGTAGCAAGAAGGTGTGTTGGTCTATATTCAAAAAAGGTGCGTCGCATGTCTTCTATATGATAAGGAGCGTGTCTTCTAGATAATAATGGACGTGTCTTCTATATGATAATGAGCGTGTCTTCTATGTGATAATGGACGTGTCTTCTATGTGATAATGAATGTGTCTTCTATATGATAATGGCTGTTTCTTCTATATGATAATAGGCGTGTCTTTTACATGATAATGTTTTTTTTTATATATTATAACAGTCATAACTTGTATATGAAATTATTGTGAAATTGAGTACAGGGCTATTGAAAACGAAGGAACAGATTTTAAACATTTATTTCTTTCAATCTACAAAAGGTAGAACCATAATTCCAACGTTCCTGGACAGACAAAAGTTTAAAATTTGAACAGCCCAGGCAGCAGTTTCAACCACGACCGCATTAGCGCTGTTGTTTGTAGTAAAATGGCAACACAACAAGAAAAAGCATTTCTTTATGATTTTAATCTGTGGGGTTACGTAAAAGACTGTGTTTTTATCCCCCTTATGCCTGACACTCTTGAAAATCTGCGAGATCGAATTGTTGACGCTGTGAATTCGATAACTAGAGACAAGCTGATTCGTGTGTGGCAAGTAATGAGCCACTGTATTGATATTTGTTGTGTAATACATGATGCTCATATTGAATGCATAAAAAATGGAACTTTTTTCTTTCCAGGAACGTTGGAATTGTGTTTCTATCTTCTGTAGTTTAGAAGAAATAAATGTTTGAAATCTGTTCCTTCATTTTGAATTGCCCTGTATATTTACAATAGTGGGCATATCCTAAAATACTCTATTGAAATAAAACAAACGTAATGAAATACAGCTATTAATTCCCCGAACATTTATTTCAATTCTAAACCCATTTTACTGATGACACCGTAATCATTCACCGCGTTAAACACAAATACCGTCGAATTCACGCTGGTGATAATTTTTCGAAAATTCTCGCATGACAGATAGTGTATCAAAATCACGACATAGCACACGCGTTCGTGTTGTGCGTATTGTTTGAAATGCGGGGGTTGGGGTGGTTGTAAACCGCGGGTTCGGCTCGCGATCACGAAATGATGACGTTTAAACGGATTCAGGCCGCCGTTTCCGGCATTGACAGCTTCCGGCCGGGGCGTGATTCCGAATTGTCGCGCCGTCTAATTGCCAATATTGTCCCGTTAATCCCGTTAATCCCACCGCAACGCCTAACCTAATTCCTCGATCCGTTATCCGAGGGGAAATTGGGATTAACTTTAAATTAAAACAATGATTATATTAAATCCGTATGATAACTCGAGATATCTTTAAAGTTGAAACAAACGCATCGCCCAATCGACCTATCGTATTCAATATGATGTCACATTAAACTAATTCCATTGGTTACATCGGATTCAATTTGTTTTAACTTCCATCTATTTTAACTAATTTCATTGGTTACTTCGGATTCAGTTTGTTTTAACATCCATCTAATTGGCTTAAATCTACTTTTAATTGGCTGTGAACTATCCTGATGCTTTACAGCCAATTAAAAGTAAGTTTAAGCCAATAGATGGCTGCTTTTGGGGTAATCCTATTTTTAAGACTAAAGCCCGTTTGCACCCAAGTCAATTAACTTAATCAGTGATTATTGATTGACACTGAACAATTGTTTCGCCACACCAAGGCTTCATCAGGCACTGTGTGGCGAAACAATTGTTGGTGTCAATCAATGAACAGTGAAATCTTAACCAAGTGTGTTATTTACTAAAAGTGTTGATATGGAATTTCAGCAAGTAACAACCTCAACTATTAAATTTTTTAATCAGTCAGCCTGAATAATTTGACCCAAATTGTTACATTTGCAGTAGGTTACTGTATGTAACAGCAGTCACTTGTTGTATAATTCAATGTCCGTCGGGGTATTAGCCCGGGAAGTAGTTGTTTCAATGAGTGTTTGATATAGTCTTTGTAAGACTAACTTGTTGTAGATTGCGAAAAGAATCTCGGCACTTTTAATGTTTGAAGTATTCTGCAACCAAGAATTGGTTGTTTCAATGAGTGTTTGATATAGTCTTTGTAAGACTAACTTGTTGTAGATTGCGAAAAGAATCTCGGCACTTTTAATGTTTGAAGTATTCTGCAACCAAGAATTGGCAATTTCATTTATACAACAATTTTATTTACAAATTGTCTACACAATCGCACATTGATGAAAGTATATTTTACAAATTTATAACATTCTTATATTCTAGAAATTTGACTTAATCAAAGGTGTAATCATTGATTAGTGAAAAATTAAGATAATAAGCCTGGGTGCATGGATCTAAATGAAAAAGAAGTTCTGAATGAAAAATACATTTCACAGTAAATTGTATCCCCATTTATTTTTTTAAATTTGTTCTTAATCTATGATTATCAATCATTGATTAACCCATTAACGGCCAAACAATTATAGAGATAACTCTAAAAGTTGATTTTAGGGAAAATTCTGCACTTCTTTTCATAATATCTATGAATGACTTATTGTATTACATACTGTGCATTTTTCATTTAAATATACATAATTTATATGCTGTAAAATTTCACGCATTCGTCGATTTTATATAAAAACGTGCAGTATGAAGTTTAGAACGAGTGATTCCACTCCCAGACTAAGCATGAAGTAAAATTTCGAGTTTAGAAAAGCCTGAAAATTTGGTTTGGTCGCGTAGCGCGAAGCGGAGCGGCCAAACCAAATTTTCAGGCTTTTCTAAACTCGAAATTTTACTTCATGCGCCCCGCGCATAAAACACTGAAATATTGTGAAGTTAGAAATGCACTCACATTATTTTTTTTTAAATGAATAATGGTCGAAATATTTAAAGAACAAAATATTTACATTTTTCTCTATACATTTTAAAAGTCATGTCAAATAATGTAAAATATCAAATTAACTTTTTTAGTAATTTAATTAACAAAAAGTTAATAATGTTGCGTGGATGCATCAATGGCGCTTAATGGGTTAAGCTCTTGCGTAAATATTTCCTCTACAGATAAACTTAGTCAAACCCAGTGGTTCTCAAACCTTTTTTATCAGAATGTTTCCGCGGCGCCCTAAATCAAAATATTGGTCCAACTAACGCTCTTCATCGTTGCCATTTATTGATGTAAAACCAAAATTATTTTTGCGACGCCCCTGTAGCCAAGCCGCGGCGCCCCTGAGCGCCTTGCCGCACAGTTTGACAATCACTAGTCTAACCCATATCAGCAACACATTAAACTGATATGGGTTAGACTTACTTTATCTGTAGAGGAATCATTCATGTTTCACAACGATGCAAGAGCCTTATCAATGATTAGTAATCATAGATTAAGAAAATTATTTCTTAGATATTATATATTAAGTATATGTTTATTTTCTTTCTTATGTATATTTTTAAAGGAATAAAGATTGTTTATTATTACTTCTTAGTAAATGCCGTAATCTTATTTTATATTTCAAGAGAAGCAGAAGGAGGAGTAGACAAATTTAGTTGTAATTCTGGAAGGAATTTCTTTTTTTTTTCTTTTTGTAACTTTGTGTTTGTTAGTTGTTATTTTATACAGAGAGTTTTATGTAACACCGAACATTTGCATTCAATACAATTTGACACCTTTCATTTTTAAGTTGTGTGTAAATTGAGTTGCCTATATGACCATTAAAAATTGTATCGCAATTAATGCCTTAACTTGTACACACAGGGAGTTTTTCTTTCAAGTATACATGTCCCAGTTACAGCGTATATGCCGTTAATCTTTAGATACTCGTTATTTTTTAACAGAGTTCAATTTTAAATTTGAAACGAGTGTGTTCCACTCCCAGACTAAGCATGAAGTAAAATTTCGAGTTTAGAAAAGCCTGAAAATTTGGTTTGGTCGCGTAGCGCGAAGCGCGGAGCGGCCAAACCAAATTTTCAGGCTTTTCTAAACTCGAAATTTTACTTCATGCGCCACCGGTACAAAACACTGACATACTACGAAGTTTAAAACACACCGCTAAACTTTACATTGCATCAGTGTTTTGTACGGGTGGCCCATGAAGTAAAATTTCGAGTTTAGAAAAGCCTGAAAATTTGGTTTGGCCGCTCCGCGCTTCGCGCTACGCGACCAAACCAAATTTTCAGGTTTTTCTAAACTCGAAATTTTACTTCATGCTTAGCCTGGGAGTGGAAAACACTCGTTTAAAGCTTCAAATCTTTTAATAAACCGAGCGTCGGAGCATGCACAACGTATGCTTATTTATGCTTAAACAATTCTCGTTATGAAAATGTTCGATGTTCATAAAACTCTCTGTATATTTTTGGACATTTTATATACTACGTTGTAAGTTAATTTTTGTGCCAAATAAAAGTTGTTTATATATAAAAAAATTTGAGACGAGTGTGTTCCACTCCCAGACTAAGCATAAAGTAAAATTTCGAGTTTAGAAAAGCCTGAAGATTTGGTTTGGTCGCGTAGCGCGAAGCGCGGAGCGGCCAAACCAAATTTTCAGGCTTTTCTAAACTCGAAATTTTACTTCATGCGCCACCGGTACAAAACACTGACATACTACGAAGTTTAAAACACACCGCTAAACTTTACATTGCATCAGTGTTTTGTACGGGTGGCCCATGAAGTAAAATTTCGAGTTTAGAAAAGCCTGAAAATTTGGTTTGGCCGCTCCGCGCTTCGCGCTACGCGACCAAACCAAATTTTCAGGTTTTTCTAAACTCGAAATTTTACTTCATGCTTAGCCTGGGAGTGGAAAACACTCGTTTAAAGCTTCAAATCTTTTAATAAACCGAGCGTCGGAGCATGCACAACGTATGCTTATTTATGCTTAAACAATTCTCGTTATGAAAATGTTCGATGTTCATAAAACTCTCTGTATATTTTTGGACATTTTATATACTACGTTGTAAGTTAATTTTTGTGCCAAATAAAAGTTGTTTATATATAAAAAAATTTGAGACGAGTGTGTTCCACTCCCAGACTAAGCATGAAGTAAAATTTCGAGTTTAGAAAAGCCTGAAAATTTGGTTTGGCCGCGTAGCGCGAAGCGCGGAGCGGCCAAACCAAATTTTCAGGCTTTTCTAAACTCGAAATTTTACTTCATGCGCCACCGGTACAAAACACTGACATACTACGAAGTTTAAAACACACCGCTAAACTTTACATTGCATCAGTGTTTTGTACGGGTGGCGCATGAAGTAAAATTTCGAGTTTAGAAAAGCCTGAAAATTTGGTTTAGCCGCTCCGCGCTTCGCGCTACGCGACCAAACCAAATTTTCAGGCTTTTCTAAACTCGAAATTTTACTTCATGCTTAGCCTGGGAGTGGAAAACACTCGTTTAAAGCTTCAAATCTTTTAATAAACCGAGCATCGGAGCATGCACAACGTATGCTTATTTATGCTTAAACAATTCTCGTTATGAAAATGTTCGATGTTCATAAAACTCTCTGTATATTTTTGTACATTTTATACACTACGTTGTAAGTTAATTTTTGTGCCAAATAAAAGTTGATTATATATAAAAAAAATTTGAAACGAGTTCGTTCCACTCCCAGACTAAGCATGAAGTAAAATTTCGAGTTTAGAAAAGCCTGAAAATTTGGTTTGGTCGCGTAGCGCGAAGCGCGGAGCGGCCAAACCAAATTTTCAGGCTTTTCTAAACTCGAAATTTTACTTCATGCGCCACCGGTACAAAACACTGACATACTACGAAGTTTAAAACACACCGCTAAACTTTACATTGCATCAGTGTTTTGTACGGGTGGCGCATGAAGTAAAATTTCGAGTTTAGAAAAGCCTGAAAATTTGTCTTGGCCGCTCCGCGCTTCGTGCTACGCGACCAAACCAAATTTTCAGGCTTTTCTAAACTCGAAATTTTACTTCATGCTTAGCCTGGGAGTGGAAAACACTCGTTTATAGCTTCAAATCTTTTAATAAACCGAGCATCGGAGCATGCACAACGTATGCTTATTTATGCTTAAACAATTCTCGTTATGAAAATGTTCGATGTTCATAAAACTCTCTGTAAATTTTTATACATTTTATACACTACGTTGTAAGTTACTCTTTTATTAATAGATTAATTAACATTCCTCTAAGTGAATCTGATTTCAGACAAGAATTAAACGTTATTACAAAAATTGCCGAAAATAATGGTTATAACAAGGAAATTATAAATAATTTATTAAAAAAGCATAAACAAAAACATTTAATTAAATACTTTTACGCACCGAAGCAAACAATAGAATATAAATGGCATAAATTGAATTTTGCTAATGACCTGTCATATAATATAGTCAGTCATTGTAGGGGAAAAGACTTTAATATTATATGTTCAAACCCTTTAAATTTAGGCAAACTATTAATAAACAATAAATCGAAAACTGATAATTCAAAGAAATGTGGAATTTATGAAATACAGTGTGATGAATGTGATGCAATTTATATTGGACAAACCGGCAGATCTTTCGAAATCAGAATGAAAGAACATAAAAAATCTGTTTTAGATAATAAACCAACAACTGGCTTTTCCAAACATTGCATCGCATTCAATCACTTCTTTAATCCGCATAATTTTAAGATTTTGCATTCAGGTAATAAGGGATACGCACTAAACCTCAAAGAGGGCCTGGAGATTAACAGGGCCATAAAAATGGGGAAAAATATCGTAAACGACAACGAGGAGATTTGGAATTCCCCAATTCTGACTTCTCTTATTACCTGAAGCAAAAATATTGTATATATACTTAGGAAATAATTTTTTCTGTAAATTCCTTTGAAAATGGTCTAACAAACCGAAACTAGTCGGAATAAAGATTTAATTGTGAAACAATACCAAGTGCCTTTCCTTTAATTAACTTTACATGTTGTAAGTTAATTTTTGTGCCAAATAAAAGTTGTTTATATATAAAAAAATATATTTCGAGATAGTTATGCTACCTTCATGAAGAGACAATTGCTACATGAAAATAGAAGATCTGTTTCACTAACAGATTTAAATTAAAACAATAAAGTTCAAAATATTCCTTTCTGAACCCCAGAAAGTAAAAACAACGAACTGCTTTAATCCGAGCGTTAATTATTGAATGCTGAAATTAAGTTAATCTAGAAAAAGATCCCTTCCTCATTAGCAAAAAAAAACGACACCCTTTTTTTGCTGTCTTTGTTATATTTTTTGCTCCTGTCTTTGAATGTAGGAAGATAAATGTTTATGGCGCATCGTAAAATTTACATAGGAACCAGACTACTTGTTTATCTTGATTACCTCGCGAAACTTAATGAAAAGAAATTGTGCAGAAGTTGCCAGACCTACCGCAAAACTGGAACGATCTATCCCACAAAGTAGCTCGAGCGGATTATCCGGGGTTGAGCAATATTTAATTGTCTCCCGTTCAGCGGATTACCGCGCTAATATTGCTTCAATTAAAACATTAATATTTGCTGAGGTTTTAATCGAACGAATGAAGGAGAGTTATTTATGTATTCGGAATATTTTTTATTATGGATTAAAATATAAAGGCCGATAGCCTTTGCAAGATAGGGAAGTAAAAAATTACTTGTAAATATATTTATAAATTATATTTTATTATAATGTATTTCTCTCTTTTTCAATAAAGATGATATAGTAGTATAATATCGAGTTATGCTCACTCTAGTCTTAAAGATATGTACGAGTAGTAACTCAAGCTACGCCTACTGTTGTAATAAAAATATGTAGGCTGTAATACTTAAGTCACGCCTACTGTTGTATTAAAAATATGTAGGCTGTAATACTTAATATATAAAATTACGAAAAAACTATTCGTGAAAATGCAAACAGTGTCTTAATTAATAAGACAATTTAAGACGATAAATATCCATTGAAATACTTACTTAATATATAAAATTACGAAAAAACTATTCGTGAAAATGCAAACAGTGTCTTAATTAATAAGACAATTTAAGACGATAAATATCCATTGAAATACTTACTTAATATATAAAATTACGAAAAAACTATTCGTGAAAATGCAAACAGTGTCTTAATTAATAAGACAATTTAAGACGATAAATATCCATTGAAACTATTACTACTTCCCGTGCAAATACACCTCCGGATATTGAATTATACAATGAAATATTTAAAATCTTATTTAATTTGATTTGTTACAACGCTATTAAAGTATATGTGACGTTTGTTACAACGCTATTAAAGTATATGTAACGTTTAGGTCAAATTCTCTTCAAACCAACTAACAATACAAATTTAAAATGAAAGGAGAGATAGCAACAAGTTAGAAGTGAAAGAACTTAATTTAAAACTAATGTCTTAGGCCATCTATAGACGCGTTTCGAGATTCATCTCTCTTCAGTATAGCTTTGCTTATGACGTTTAAAAAAATTAGGAATAAAATTAAAACAAACTTACTTGGAAAAAGTGTTGTGTGTGGAATGAACAGGTACACAAAAATTGAATAAGTGAAAATGATGGTCGGTATTTATCTTGAAATACTTAAATCAAGCCTACATTAAAGATATGCATGGTATATTACCTAAGCCATGCCTATTGTTTATTTAAAGGTGTATACGCTGCAATACTAAGCCACGCCTACTATTGTATTATACATTTTTCTTTTAAGTACACATATCCCAATTTGTAAATTTTCAG
Organism: Philonthus cognatus; assembly: GCA_932526585.2. Lineage (NCBI taxonomy): Eukaryota > Metazoa > Arthropoda > Insecta > Coleoptera > Staphylinidae > Philonthus > Philonthus cognatus. The sequence goes on from OW052241.1 coordinate 173,435,429, forward strand.
ACATTCCTTCATTTTAAAAACGTTTAATTTGAAGCTTCTAACGAGTGTTCCTACTGTCAGATTAAGTTTGAAATAAAATTTCGAGTTTAGAAAAGTCTGAAAATTTGGTTTGGTCACGTAGCGAAGCGGAGTGGCATCACCAAATTTTCAGGCTTTTCTAAACTCGAAATTTTATTTCATGCGCAACGCGTTTAAAATACTGATCTCAAGTACAGTTCAAAATTTACTGCTTTATAATACTTGCTTAAGGAGTATATTTTGAACATCACGATATTTCAGTATTTTATACGCGTGGCGCATGAACTAAAATTTCGAGTTTAGAAAAGCCTGAAAATTAGGTTTGGTCGCGTAGCGCGTAGCGCTACGCGACCAAACCAAATTTTCAGGCTTTTCTAAACTCGAAATTTTAGTTCATGCTTAGCCTAGGAATGGAAGCACTCGTTAGACGTTTGAAATTAAACTATTTTACAACAAATTTTACAACATTTCAGTGTTTTATACGCGTAGCTACGCGACCAAACCAAATTTTCAGGCTTTTCTAAACTCGAAATTTTAGTTCATACGTAGCCTAGGAGTGGAAAGACTCGTTAGACGTTTCAAATTAAACTATAAAATGGAATGCCTGAACATTTTTTGCTTGAAAGAAAAATTTACTGTATAGACGTTTGAAATTAAACTATAATAAGGAATGCCTAAACTATTGTAATGCTTGAAAGAAAAATTTACTCCATAGGGTTTTTAAAGAAAGTGTAAATCAACTTTCAATGATGAAAACTAAATTACTACTTGATCAATATACAGGGAATAAAACTGTACATTTTCCGGCATTCGTTGTTTTTCAAAAGAGTTCAATTTTAAGCTTTAAACGAGTGTTTTCCACTCCCAGACTAAGCATGAAGTAAAATTTCGAGTTTAGAAAAGCCCCGTGAAAATTTGTCGAGGGTCGCGCAGCGACCCGAGACAAATTTTCTGGGCTTTTCTAAACTCGAAATTTTACTTCATGCGCCACGCCTATAAAACACAGATTTCAAGTGAAGTTCGAATATACATAAATTTTACAACATTTCAGTGTTTTATACGCGTAGCTACGCGACCAAACCAAATTTTCAGGCTTTTCTAAACTCGAAATTTTAGTTCATACGTAGCCTAGGAGTGGAAAGACTCGTTAGACGTTTCAAATTAAACTATAAAAAGGAATGCCTGAACATTTTTATGCTTGAAAGAAAAATTTACTGTATAGGGTTTTTAAAGAAAGTGTAAATCAACTTTCTCTTACAGATCTAGATGCTATCTAGACTTGTAAAAGAAAGTTGTAAGTGTCAAGAAAATCATAGCAGAAATCGAAAAGCTTAAAAGAGTAAATTCACACCTTCTTTTAGTTACGTGAAGTGTGTTTTATTAATTATTGTAGTAATTCCTTTCTTCACTGATTATGAAGTGAAGAAAAGAATTACTACAATAATTAATAAATTCACATCTACTCTCAATTGACTGTTTTTTTTTTGTGTTTTTGTAACTAAAATAAGTCATATTTCGCAACGAACAATTTACACTTAAATGAAGTAAAATAATAAAATTCTGCATAATAATCATTAGACTCAAATCCCATTGTTTCTTTTTTTTGTTAACATTTGTTTCATACGACACGTGTCCCAGTTATTAGTTCACCCCATTTGTGCTTACAATGCGGATATAAAGACTAATTAGAGCACGAAAACAAAGGAAATTAAATATACAAAAAAATTAGAATTTTAAATGAATGTTAAAATATATATTATCTATAGTATACAGGGTGTCCCCGAATGGTCTGTACAACGCTCTACCACATATTCTCTGAAACAAAATAAGACGATTTAACTAAACTTATCTCTATCCAAAAGTGGTTCCTAAGCCATCTACGAGGCCTCAAAGATATTTTTTTTTTTCATTATTTTTCAAATATTTTTATTTTGGACTTAGGTAAGAAAACCTAATTTGGCACATTTAATTACATTGATACCATGCACTTTTTGCGATATGTTTCTTTATCCTACGTTTAAAGTAAGTGGTCAAACTAGGACCATCGACTTCTTAAGATACCTAAATATTTTTATTGAACAGGTCAAATCATAAGGAATACTTTTTTTCTGCAAGATCATTCAATTTTACGTATTTTTTGTCTCTTATAAAATTTTGCTATTTTCCCCACAAAAAAATATTTTTATTTGTCAAAAAAAGTAATAAAATTATGAACAATATTTTGCTTCTCAAAACAATTAACAAAGTAGAAATTAAGATAGGTACCTAACAATAAGCACAAATTTATTAGTTTCACAACAAATGTTCAAACTGATTGCCATTTTCAGCAATACAACAATTTACACGTCGCAAAAAATTAAAATGGACACGTTGTAAAACACCAACATTGTTTTTAACTGTTTGAAACGTATTCTGTATTCGCGCCCATAATTCGTCGTGCGTATTTATGGGCTTACCATAAACAATAGATTTAATAGTTCCCCACAAAAAAAAGTCCATTGGGGTGATATCCGGGGAACGTGGAGGTCAAGGCACCGGTGCGTCATTGCCTCTCCCAATCCATTTACCGGGATACTTTTGGTTTAAAAAAGTACGCACTGGTAAAGTGAAATGAGGTGGAGCCCCATCATGCATAAACCACATATCACGCCTAAGTAAAAGCGGCACATCCTCCAGTAAGACTGGCAATTCCTGAAGATGTAAGTACTGTTCTCCGTTTAAATTTTGTGGTAAAATTACTGGTCCTACAATAATATCATTTACTATACCGGCCCAAACATTTATTTTAAATTGCCGTTGGAAATGCATGGTTTTAGTTGCATGTGGATTATCTTCGGAATAAACATGCTCATTTTTAAGATTTGTTCTTCGGGTAAAACACGCTTCGTCTGTAAACAAAATTGTCTTGGCGAAATTCAAATTGTCAATTTGGCTATTAACAATAAATTGGCAAAACTGAAGTCGCTTATCGTGATCCTGAGGCATTAGCTCTTGAACTTTTTGAATGTGATATGGGTATAGCAGGTGCTCTTTTTAGTTCAGCACTTAAACGCCGGGTACTTTTAGATGGATCTTCATCTATCCGTTCTAAAATCTCTTCTTCAACATCCACAGTTCGTACAGTGCGTCTTCTACCACAATCCCTCGCAGAGTATTCTAAGCGGCCAGTTTCTCGAAGTCGCCTTTCTACGGAAGCAAATGTTTGATGGTTTGGTATTCGGCGATTTGGTAATCTTTCACTGTACACTCTTACACATTTGCGGCCATTACCTTCACAAAACCCAAAAACTAAAACAATATCAGTTAATTCATTAATTGAGTACATGACTGACGTTGTCACAAAATCACCGATAACTGAATTTCACAGGTGTCTCAATTTCTATTTTTGTAAATAAAGAATCAGTTTTTTTTTAGAATTTTATTTCTTTGTTGTTTTGACAAATAAAAATATTTTTTATGTGGGGAAAATAGCAAAATTTTATAAGAGACAAAAAATACGTAAAATTGAATGATCTTGCAGAAAAAAAGTATTCCTTATGATTTGACCTGTTGAATAAAAAGATTTAGGTATCTTAAGAAGTCGATGGTCCTAGTTTGACCACTTGCTTTAAACGTAGGATAAAGAAACATATCGCAAAAAGGGCATAGTATCAATGTAATTAAATGTGCAAATTAGGTTTTCTTACCTAATTCCAAAATAAAAATATTTGAAAAATAATGAAAAAAAATAATATCTTTGAGGCCTCGTAGGTGGCTTAGGAAACACTTTTGGATAGAGATAAGTTTAGTTAAATCGTCTTATTTTGTTTCAGAGAATATGTGGTAGAGCGTTGTACAGACCATTCGAGGACACCCTGTATAGAGAATGAAATATTTACTATCTATAATTCCAATATATGTATAAGTTTGGCTTTTTGTTTCAAATAATACTGCATCAAATATCTGGCACATTTATTTGAGCAATACATGTAAGTTTGAGATTATCGAATCCAGTCACTGTGATGAGCAGAACGAACGACGTTAGTGCATTTCAAATTCAAATTTAAATCAAATTCAAATTAATCTTCATACAGAAGTACAGGTTGCTGTACGGGAGCCAAGTAGTTTTTCAAAGGGTATTACTCTCTCGTTATAGAAATAAGGAGCGTAGGCTAGGTAGCGCTGCATTCCTGGGTTCATAGCATTTCACTGTCAAAAATAGAAATTAGGGGCGTGCAGTAGGTAGCGCTGCATTCCTTGGTTCACAGCATTTCACTGTCAAAAATAGAAATTAGGGGCGTGCGCTAGGTAGCGCTGCATTCCTTGGTTCACAGCATTTAACTGTCAAAAATAGAAATTAGGGGCGTGCGCTAGGTAGCGCTGCATTCCTTGGTTCATAGCATTTCACTGTCAAAAATAGAAAATAGGGGCGTGCGCTAGGTAGCGCTACATTCCTTGGTTCACAGCATTTAACTGTCAAAAATAGAAATTAGGGGCGTGCGCTAGGTAGCGCTGCATTTCTTGGTTCATAGCATTTCACTGTCAAAAATAGAAATTAGGGGCGTGCGGTAGGTAGCGCTGCATTCCTTGGTTCACAGCATTTCACTGTCAAAAATAGAAATTAGGGGCATGCGCTAGGTAGCGCTGCATTCCTTGGTTCATAGCATTTCACTGTCAAAAATAGAAATTAGGGGCGTGCGCTAGGTAGCGCTGCATTCCTTGATTCATAGCATTTCACTGTCAAAAATAGAAATTAGGGGCGTGCGCTAGGTAGCGCTGCATTCCTTGGTTCACAGCATTTCACTGTCAAAAATAGAAATTAGGGGCGTGCGCTAGGTAGCGCTGCATTCCTTGGTTCATAGTATTTTACTGTAAATAGTCAGTTACCAGAAAATTCGGCATCATTGGTCTTTATTTTTACGAACAAAATGGGGTAAGCGTTACTGTAACAAGTAAGAATTAAATTGACATGGTGAATATATTTTTCATCCCTCAATTACAAAGACGGAATATTGATCGTCAGCATTCGTGGTTTTAGCAAGATAGGGCCACGACACACACCGCCAGAGCAAAAATAGCTGTTCTTCGACCCCTGTTTTCGAATCATCTCATTTCAAAATTTGATGACGTGTTGTGGCCCGCTCGAAACCCTGACTTGTCCACATGTGACTTTTTCTATGGGGATACCTGAAAGAACGTGTTTACAAGGACAAGCCCCGTACGTTGATAGACTTGAAAGAGGCGATCCGTCAGCAAATCACCCTAATCAGAAGAAATCTGCTGCAAACAGTGGAGACTAATTTTCTTCAACGCCTTTAGCATTGTGGAAAATTAGTCTCCTCTCTTTTCAGCACGTCTCTATTGATTTGGGTGATTTGCTGACGGATCGCCTTTTTCAAGTCTATCAATGTACGTGGTTTCTTGTAAACACGTTCTTTCAGATATCCCCATAGAAAAAAAGTCAACGGAAATGGTCATCACATGCCAGATTTAATTTTCAAACGTAAATAATAATGAAATGCAATGTATTTACAAAGATTATTGTAGCAAAAAATTTCTTCTACAGCAAAATCTAAACATTTTATAACTATTTTAAAAACACTTGGTTCCCGTTTCCCACCCTGTACAATTTGAAATACAATCCCATACATACAGAGAGTTTTATGTAACACCGAACATGCTAAAATGTACTCAATGTAAATGTTCCTATGTTCGATGTGTTCTGGAACGCATCAAAGCATTGAGTGAGATTTCATTGGCTCCGATTTTAGTAGTTTTAACGCAACTTACATTTAACGTCAAAATGAAATGTCTCATTCATTAATTGCCTACATCACTAATCGAATGTTAATATTAAACAGAAAAGAAGAATAAGAAAGAGGAGAACAGATTTAACTTAAATACAAAAATAATAGAAACACAGATTTCTGTTTCTTCCGTTTGCTACTATTTCAAGATAAGTTTATACATTGCTTCAATTTTACTGGAGATTATTAAGAATTTCAATTCAGCGTATTGTATAAACCATTTGATCAGGACCACCCCAAGGTACGTTGTTCGAGTGTACCAGTAAAAATGCCGTTACTAAACTGCCTTACGGCAGATTAAAATATAAATATTCCAAATTTGAAGAGCTGGCGAGGCAGGTTAAAATGTTTGCTAGTACCACCCCTAGGTCTGCTGGCAGCACAACAACACCGGGGTATTAGGTGTGCTGCTTCATTTGGCAAACATTTCAATTTTCATTTCTTTGTTTACATTATACTCAATAAAGATAATGTAGGTGTATTTATTACTTTATTGACTGCATAACTTACAATGAATTGAAGATATGTTTCACGACAGTATGAATCTTGATTGCTTGAAATGCAGATGTTTTGCTTTGGGCAACAAAGTATGTTTCATGTTCCCACACACTGCACTTACCATAACCGCACAAGATTTAATAACTGACATATTTTATTTTGACGTTACGTGTAACCTATTTGCATTAGTCCTAATTTGCATTAGAACTACTAAAAATCGTAGCCAATAAAATCGCACCCAGAAGAGTGTAAATTGGGTTGACTATATTACAATTAGAAATCTTAGCCAATCACATCGCACTCAATGCTTTGATGCGTCCCAGTACACATCGAACATAGGAAAATTAACATTGAGTACAGTTTAGCATATTTGGTGTTACATAAAACTCTCTGTATAAAATTATGAACACGTGACAGAAATACATACCGGGTGTCGGTATTTAATAATAATAATAATAATAACCAGCTTTATTTCAAGAAATGTTAACAAAAATTAAATCCATACCGGGTGTCGGTATTTAATAATAATAATAATAATAACCAGCTTTATTTCAAGAAATGTTAACAAAAATACAGTTCTGAGAACATAAGTAAATTGTGTCAAAAGAAGGGATATACAATAATATTAAAAACAACTTAAACTAATGTATTTCAACAGAATGTATGGGTAACTCGGTTATTTCAAGAGATAGAGAGTCGGTTAAATTGGGGCAAAGTAGCGTAATTTAAGGCCCAATAATAATCTACAAACAAATTTGAAATATCTTTTTTCGTTTTTGAGATATTGTCAAGAAAACGGATTTTTTTAAATTTCATTTTTATTTTTTTATTCAAAAACTATTGAATCCAGACATTTACAACTTTGACATTCATTATACAGGCACTTTTTAACGATAAATCTAGTAACGTATTTTATTTTAGAATAAGTCTAACATTTACCCAGAGACCATAGCTAACTTTTGTTTTTCTTATGGGCACCATTTTGGATTTTTATATTTTTTGGATAAATATTTTTTTTTCAATTCAATGATGTATCACACTTATAGTTTATTATACATTTTTTATGTAAATTTTTTTCTTTTGTTTTTTGTAAAGAGTGCCTTGGAAACAGTTGAGTAACTCACTTATTTGACAACTCCTAGGACCCATAATTTGCTTACATATTACCCCTGAATATATACGCGTGGCGCATGAAGTAAAATTTCGAGTTTAGAAAAGCCCCGTGAAAATTTGTCTCGGGTCGCTGCGCGACCCTCGACAAATTTTCTACGCGGGGCTTTTCTAAACTCGAAATTTTACTTCATGCTTAGTCTGGGAGTGAAAAACACTCGTTAGTTTAAAATACATCACAACTGTTAAAATATGTATCGTCGGATGCCATATTTTAAGAGTTCTTATGTATTTTAAACTATTGAGTGTGTTCCCCTCCCAGACTAAGCATGAAGTAAAATTTCGAGTTTAGAAAAGCCCCGCGTAGAAAATTTGTCGAGGGTCGCGCAGCGACCCGAGACAAATTTTCGCGGGGCTTTTCTAAACTCGAAATTTTACTTCATGCGCCACGCGTATAAACCACTGATTTACAGTAAAGTTTAAAATATATAACGCCTAGATGTGATGGTCATCAATATTTATCGAGATGTGGCGAAAAAATGCAATTTTTTTGTGAATAGTTTTGGAATAATAATAATAAAAGTAGAATAAATTTAGTTTGTGCAACTTTTATGTAATAATCGATACTTATTGTTATTATTACAAAAGATTGACAATTATTAATTAATTCTGAGTGCTAACAAATGACTGCTGTCAAGATTTTATTGATTAGCAGATATGACGTCATTGTTTCCCAAGCACTCTTTGCAAAAAATAAAATATCATAATTTTAAATATTAAATCTAATAATTATTTATGTACCAAGTCAGTAAAATAAGACTTTATCGAACGAGTCTGAGGTTATGAGACGAGCGAGCGGAGCGAGCGAGGTGAATAAAGACGAGTTCGATAAAGATATTTTACTGACGTGGTGCATACAAAATTTTATCGCCAATCTTAAAAATAAATGAAAAAGTATAGGATTTTTTATTTAAATTAAAAAAAAAATAGAAAATATGTATTATTATTTAAACAAACACTACGAATTAATCAAGATATTAAACCACTCTATTTGTTGTATATGTGGAAATTGATGGTGCATCCTGTGGCATTATTTAAATTTATTCCTGATGTTGACCCATCAACGGAAAAATTTTGTGGAAAATAAATATTTTCATTTTGATGTAAAGTTGTGGCAGTGTTGTCATTGATATCAAAACGGTGCGCAATTTGATCACTACCCAAAATCGTTTTTGCAATCTTCGTTTTGTTCAATATTGATTCCTCAACATAGGACTCAGCAACGGTATCACTCTTCCACCCTCCATGACGTTTCAAATTTTCTTTGCTGCCCCCTGCATTAGCAAACAAAGTAGCAGACGACCTCCGAAAACAATGACCAGTATATTCTGACGGATTTGGCAAATTTAAATAGTTCGCAATTTTACATGGTATGTTTCCAAAAGTGTGGATACCCACAGGCTGCACTGTGCATTTACTTTTTCTATATGTAATAAAAAATCTATCATGTTTGGTCTGTGCGGGACAAAGTTTGGCATATTTTTTATATAACTCAATCGGTTTAACGTGTCCTTCGAACTCTGATGTTACGACAAATACTCTTGGTTTATTAGTTTTCGTGTGTCTTATATGCACAATCAATACAGTATCCTTGTCTTCTATATCATCAACTTTAAGATTTACTAATTCATTATTACGGCAGGCTCCAGCAACGCCAAAAATAACACAAATCTAAAATAATATCTACATTAATAACAAATATGCTTCGATAATTGATTACTATCTTACCTTCATCATTAAATATATTTCATTTGGTGCATTCAATAGAAACTGTATTATTTCTTCTTGTGTGAGAACTTTCGATTTTTTTGCCGTATAATTTTTTGATTTCTGTTTTAAAAACGCCGTAAGTTTCTTATATTGGCTTATATCAACGTCGTTTTTTACCGAAAGAGATGCTCTTAACATAGAATAATATGACCATAATGTTGCTGCTTTATATTCCTTGGATTTTTCAGAAAAATATGTCAAGAGAACGTTTTCGCTAATTTTTTTAATGTTATTTCTGTCACACCAACTTGTGAATAAATCGTGTTGACGATTATAAATATGTCTAGACTTACTTGGAAGAATTTCGAGCGTTGTTTCTATCGCTCTTTCGCGTATTTCTGGTGGAGTACATGGTATTTCAAACTCTTCACTACTCATGTTTTTTTTTGACAACTAAACTGACAGGATTCGACCTCCTTAGATTTTGTTAGTATTGTCCCATAATGTTACTTGTTGAAAGTAGTAAAATAATGGGACGGTTTAGTGCCGCAAATGGCGATAATAATAGATGTATTTAGTGCCGATTGGCGATAAAATAAATTATGAGTATGATACATTACTAAGCTCAGCAAAAAATATTCTTTCAAAAAATATGAATATCCAAAATAGCGCTCATAAGTAAAACAAAAGTTGGCTATGGTCCCCGGTAAATGTTATAGTTATCTTGAAAAAAATATGCTACTAGATTCCTCATTAAAAAGTGCCTATACAGGGTGTCCGTATTTAGAGGAAATGCATGGGGATCTCGGTTATTTGAAGAGGTAGAGAGTTGGTTAAATTATGGCAAATACGTGAAATTTGGAGCCCAACAATAATCCGAAAACAGATTTGAAATATCTTTTTTTGTTTTCGAGATATTGCCAAAAAACTATTTTTTTCAAATTTCGTTTTTATTTTTTTATTCAAAAACTATTGGATCTAGGAATTTGCAACTTTTACATTATACAGGCACTTTTTAATTGGGAATTTAGTAGTGTACTTACATTTAAAATAACTTTAATATCTTCTCCAGAACCATAGCCAACTTTTGTTTCTCTTATGGGCGCCATATTGGATATTCATATTTTTGGAAAGAACTTTTTTTTCTGAATTCAACGGTATACCACACTTATAATTTATTTTGCGTTTCATTTGAAACAAAGCAACCTTTTGTTTTTTTTTTAAGAGTGCCTTGAAAACAGTTGCACATTTTAAAATTCCTGAGGCCTACAACTATATTTTTTTAGGGAAGGAAGCAGAATAATCACTCTGCTGCTTGATGAAGTTTTTCATAATATTAAATAATAATAAACAAATTAATTAAATATCTTTTGAACTAAAATTATCACAAACTTAGAGTAAGTGTTCGAATATATCACCATTGACCTCCAAACATAATTCTAGTCTTTTCCTTAAATTTTGGACTGCCAGAAAAATGTCTCTTCTTCTTAATTGCTGAATAGTAACTATTATAATTCTTCTTAAATCGCCTTTGTCCTCTGGAATAGTTTTATAAACTTTTTCTTGTATAGCTCCCCAAAGAAAATAATCTAGAGGTGACAAATCAGGTGAGCGAGCTGGCCAACGTATATCACCATTATTTGCCATAACTTTATTTGGAAACATTTCGGACAGACAATTAGCGACAATTTGGCTGTTGTGAGGTGGTGCACCATCTTGTTGAAACCATACATTTCTTAACATATTTAAGGGGATGTTATTGTCCACGTAATCACTTAAAAATGTTCTTAAAAAATCGTGATATCTCTGTGAATTTAATGTATCTTCGTAAATGTATGGACCTACAATATTGTCTCCCAAAATATCGACCCATACATTTAGTTCGAATCGCACTTGTCGTCGTCTTTCTTCATGTTGTCTAGGATTATTTATACTCCACACATGTTCATTATGCCTATTGAATGTCCCTGTGTTGGTAAAACGGCATTCGTCATACCATATCACATTTGACAAGAAATTCGGATTTTCGTTTAATTTTCCCAATAAAATACGACAAAAGTCCATCCTTCGTCTAGCATCTCCAGGATGGAGAGCTTGAGCAACTTTAATTTTGAATGGGCGATATTTATTTTTTTTCAAAATTCTCCATACGTATTGAAACGTCACACCAAACTGGTTCGCAAGTTCTCTCGTTGAGGAAGAAGGGTTATCTTGAATCTAGGGGAATAAATATTATCTTATTGTAATTAAAATGAAATCATTTTACCGCTTGCAAAATTTGGTTTTCATTTTCATGGGGTTGGTGATATCCATATCTTTGTCGTGGCTTTACGAAGGAACCATATTCCAATAAATTTGTATGTAGTTTTATGAAATGACTTTCACTTGGCTGTTGCCTTTCTGAATAGCGCTGTAGATAGACTTCGGATGAAATACGTACATTTTTGTTTGAAGTATAATAAACTTCGATCATATCTCGTTTTTCTTGGTTCGAAAACACCATTTTTAACTTTATTTTATGTATTATGTATAATGATAGTATCTTATTGACACATCAATATTATTGTTTCCAAGGCACTCTTTACAAAAAACAAAAGGTTGCTATGTTTCAAATGAAACGCAGAATAAATTATAAGTGTGATATACCGTTTAATTCAGAAAAAAATGTTCTTTCTAAAAATATGAAAATCCAATATAGCGCCCATAAGAAAAACAAAAGTTGACTTTGATTCCGGGGAAGATATTAAAGTTATTTTAAATGTAAGTACACTACTAAATTCCTGATTAAAAAGTGCCTGTATAATGTAAAAGTTGCAAATTCCTAGATCCAATAGTTTTTGAATAAAAAAAAAAAACAAAATTTGAAAAAAATAGTTCTTTGGCAATATCTCGAAAACAAAAAAAGATATTTTAAATCTGTTTTCGGATTATTGTTGGGCTACAAATTTCACATTGCCCTAATTTAACCAACTCTCTAACTCTTCAAATAACCGAGATCCCCGTGCATTTCCTCGAAATACGGACACCCTGTATATTGTCAAAGTTTTAAATGTCTAGATTCAGTAGGTTTTGAATAAAAAAATAAAAACGATTTTTCAAAAAAACATGTCTTTGTTGATATCTCGGAAACAGAAAAAGATATTTTAAAATTTTTAATTATCGAGATTATTGTTAGGCCTTAAAATACGCAACTTTGCCATAATTTAAACGACTCTCTATCTCTACAAATAACTGAGATCCTATACATTCTGTCAAAATACAGGCACCCTGTATATGTAAACTGAAGCAGAGTCACTAAATTTGCTGATGTTAAAAGCAAACACAATTCTCTTTATAAGTAAGATGATTAGTCCCATTAAGCTTGAACAACAGGATCTTAAAAATCTCTAAGACTGTATAATTCAGTTTGTATTACAAATTACTTGAATTTTCTATTGAAAATACTTAATTGTGTAATCTTTTTAAATGCTCCAAAAATGAGAAAAGTAGAAGCTGACAGCTTTCGACGCATATTTATTGTTGAGAAGGACTTGCCTCCGTTTGGGAAATGTTGATCTGCCCCCAAGGAGGTGCGTCGACGTGTCGATTTTAAAAGTCGACGTGACAGCACGTCAACGACGTCGACAATAACGAAAATTGAACGTCAACAATGTCGACAATGTCAACAATACTATTTGAAGGTTATGTTATTATAATGTATATATTATGGTTTGGGCAGGTTTTAAGAGTATTAAATGCTCTGTTAACTTCTAAGCTATCTGTTAAAATCTACAAACTTTACACTAATCAAAACGATTGTTGTCTATGTAAAGTTTACTAAGCGCTTTTTATTCAAATAACTTTACATATTCTAATATGTTTCACTAAGTGTGGCAGTGTGTGTATTGGTATTCAAAAGTGATTTTATTGTGATATTAAAAAATTCAGTAAATATTTAATCGTATCTAAGGTATACTTTAAGCTATTCTGAGTTCATATATCATATTGGTTTAGCGTTACATGTGGCTGTAGTAATATTAATGCAATATATTTGCGCTAACCTCAATAAACCTCAATAAACGATTCACTGAACCATTAGTCATCGTTTCTCCGCGCAATTTTTTGTCTATCTGCGATTTCGTGTGTCCTTTGTTATCTTGTGTTCGTTCACCTTTCCGTCGCCTAGTCTAGTTTGTGTATTTTTTAATCACCACCATAGGCGCGGTCGGTGTGAAGAGTTTGTGACCTTGTTATAATCTCTTAAAATATCTTATAAATCCAACATATTATACTTTTGTAAATTTATATCAAGATGTCGTTAGAATGCGCTCAATGTAAAACTACAATAACTCCTAAAAACGTTTCGTTATCGATAAAATGTTTAGGACCATGCGGTAATTGGTATCATGGAAAATGTGTAGACGTTACAGATAAAAATCTTGCGTTTTATCGCGCTGAAGATAAAAAAACTAATGGTTTGAAATGGTCATGCCCTATGTGTTGCCCCTCATTTGTTGCAATCAAATCATTTTTTCGCCAAGAATTTACTTCGTTTAAAGATGAAATATCTTCAAAATTATCATCGATGGTTGACACAATATCAACATTAACTAGCGTTTAATGTTGATATTGTGTCAACCATCGATGATAATTTTGAAGATATTTCATCTTTAAACGAAGTAAATTCTTGGCGAAAAAATGATTTGATTGCAACAAATGAGGGGCAACACATAGGGCATGACCATTTCAAACCATTAGTTTTTCGAGATTGAACAAGAAAATAAAAAACTAAAAGATGAAGTTGAAAAACTCTGTAATAGCAACAATAATGAAAATATAATAAGCGAAATAGCTGATAGAGAACATAGGAGTTGTAATATTATTGTATACAACTTACAAGAATCGTCATCTGAAAATCCAAGTACACGCAAAAACTATGATTTAAATGCGTTTATTGAATCTACAAAAAAATATTGAAATGGTTGAAGTTACCAATGCTATTAGATTAGGGACGGAATCAGCTAAACCAAGGCCTTTAAAAATTACTCTGAGTAATAAAACCCATGTGGAGAATATACTAAAAAAATCCAAGATAATCAAGGAACAAACTAAAACAATTATTATTAAACCTGATTTAACCATTAACCAACGAGATTATATTAAAAATATGTACACGGAATTGAATGATCGCAAAATCAATGGTGAAACTGATCTTTATATTAAATATTTTAATGGGTGCCCCTCCATTCATAAAAAGAAGTATCCATCAAATACAGCGCTTGAGCAAAAAAACTAATTATTTACTATCAAAACATGGGTGGAATGAGAAGTAAACTTGATAATATAATGATTAATTTAAATGTAACTACTTTTGAGGTAATTGTTTTAACAGAAACTTGGTTGGACTCATCTATAAATGACGCAGAATTGAAATTTCGTGGATTTAACATTTATAGATGTGACAGATCATTTTTTTCGAGTAACAAAAGTCGGGGTGGAGGTGTCTAGATTGCTGTTTGCAATCGGATGTCTTCTAAGAAAATTGCTACACCATCTAGCATAGAGGAAGTTTTGGTATCAATTGCTGGAAAATATATTGTTTCTTCAGTATATATTCCTCCTGCGTCCGATGAATTACATTATAGAACCCATTCTGAATCTATAGAATTAATTTGTAACTTATACTCTGATCATAAATACATATTCTGTGGAGATTATAATTTGCCGCGTGCTGCATGGGATTTAAATGGGATAAATGTTTTATGTGATGAGAATAGTTCCACAAATGCTCAAATTTTGGCAGAAAACTTGGAATACTATAACCTACGGCAAAAGAATACAATTCCCAACAAAAAAGGTATTTTTTTGGACCTATTTTTTTCTAATATTGTAGATATACATATTTACATTTCAAACGATCCTCTCTCCCGCAGTTCAATGCATCATGAATCATGAACAATTGAAATAAAAGAAGATCGGACTTTAATAAACAATATGTTGGAATATGAAGATTTTGTATTTGATTTTAAAGCAGCAAATTATGATGACATTAATATGTGTTTATCAAGTGTAGTATGGTCAGAATACCTAGTAGACACGGATGTAAATATTTTAGTTGATAAATTTTATGAAGTTTGCTTTTCCATTTTTAATAAATACATTCCAGTTAAAAGCATTAAATCCTCCACTTACCCAAAATGGTATAATAATGTATTAATCTCTCTTACGAAAAGAAAACAATCAGCGCATCGTCAATTCAAATATAGCGGCAGAGTTGATGACCTACATACATTTACCTCACTAAGAAGAGAATGTAAAGACTTAGCGAGACAATTATTTAGGAACTATATTAATAATCTGGAAAATGAATTAATTAGTAAACCGAAGAATTTTTGGAATTATGTCCGTACATCAACAAAAACTGATGGCTTACCTAAAAACACGTTTCTGGATGAACGGAAATCGACTTCAGGAAGTGAATGTGTAAACTTATTTGCAGACTTTTTTGAATCAGTATATTGTGGTAGTAAAGTTCATATAGTGCGTAATAATCATGTTTATACTTCTGATAATATAATGTTAAATAGGTTACAATTAAATATGATTGATGTGTTTAATGCTCTATCATCTTTGCAGGACTCTTGCTCTATAGGCCCTGATGGCATTCCAGCCTACGTTCTTAAAAGATGTGTTTATTCTTTGTGTCAGCCTATTTATCTTATATTTAAATCATCTTTGGAGGGTGGCGTGTTCCCATATATTTGGAAAAAAGCTATATTGTTCCTTTATACAAAAGTGCAACCGTGAGAATATCAGAAATTATCGTGGAATTTGCAACCAATCAGTAATTCCTAAAATATTCGA
Source organism: Philonthus cognatus (assembly GCA_932526585.2). Lineage (NCBI taxonomy): Eukaryota > Metazoa > Arthropoda > Insecta > Coleoptera > Staphylinidae > Philonthus > Philonthus cognatus. Next base: position 173,451,454 of record OW052241.1, read on the forward strand.
CAAATTAGTATCTGAACAACTTATTTGGCATTGCAAACAAATTATATGCCCAGAACATCACGGTTTTTGTAATAGTAAATCAACTGTTACTAATTTACTAACATTTCAATCATTCCTTTTAAACGCTTTTGAAAATAATAAACAAATCGACGCCATTTACACAGATTTTTCAAAAGCTTTCGACCGTGTATCGCATGCAATTTTGTTGAGTAAATTGGGGAATTATGGCTTTGGAACTGCAGTTTTAAATTGGCTTTCGAGCTTTCTGACGGAACGAACACAATTTGTTAAAATAAAAAACTTTATATCACGAACAATAAAAGTATCATCTGGTATCCCTCAGGGATCGCACTGCGGACCAATCCTATTTTTGTTGTTCATTAATGATATAGGTAGTTATATCAAAAATAGTAAGTTCTTGCTTTTTGCTGATGATTTTAAACTTTTTCGAACTGTTTCTTCAATTGACGATATACATTTCCTGCAACAAGATATTAATCACTTAAGTGAATGGTGTGCAGACAACGATCTTTCATTAAACTATAGCAAATGTTCAGTCATGTCATTTTGCAGAAGTAAGAACCCTATACTACATAATTATATCCTAAATAACTGTATTCTATCTCGTGTTGGTTCCGTTAGAGATCTTGGAGTGATTTTTGATACGAAGCTCACATTTATAATAATAATAATAATAATAAATCTTTATTGTCTAACAGGAAACATATCCTAATTACAAGACAATATAGTTAAAAAGAAAGTAAATTAATTATAAAACATACAAAAATATATAAGTAATCAATATACGAATGTGTAACAACTTGCTTAAATCTATACAAGTTTCATTTTACTAAATATAGTGTATATAATAATTATAAGTAAGAATTATAATTGATTTAAGGCTGTCAGTAGAGTTTTCAGAGTATCATGAAATATATCACAGGAAGAAGAAATGCTATTAAAACATCTGGACACAATACTGACAGGTGATTTCAGACCTATATCAGTTCTATGTGCTACTAAATTAAATGTAGAAGACTGTCTACTATGAAAAGATGGAATATGCAGCCCAATTCTATTTAAGAAGTCAGAAAAGTCAACAGAATTGTGCAGAAGTTTATATAGGAAAGAAATACATGCTTTTTGTCGGCGAGATGCAAGACTTTCAAAATCATATTTACGTAAAAGTATATCGTGATCTATACCTCTGTTTGGATAATATCCCTCCGATTTATAAGATACAATTTTTAAAAATTTGCGTTGTACACTTTCTAATGCACCAATCTGACCCTGGTTCTGCGGAAACCAAACTATGGCCGCATATTCCAACTTTGATCGTACGTATGCATAAAACAATGATTTTAATGCATTGGGGTTATGGAACTGGGAAGAGTTACGACAAATGAAACCTAGAGACCTTGAGGAGTCTTTAACAATATGGTCAACATGGACATTAAAAGTTAAGGTGTTGTCAAAGTAAACTCCCAGATCTTTAAAAACTGTGGCACGCTCTAAGATATTACCATGAATTGGGTAATTAAATGTAAGCGGACTGGATATCTTAGTGAACGACATGTATGTACATTTTGAGATGTTTAGGTTGAGTCCATTTTTTAGACACCATGATGATAAAGCATTAAGGTTATATTGTAAGACTTGACAATCGTTGACATTTTTAATGGTACTGTAGATTTTTAAATCGTCGGCGTAGAGTAGGTGCTTACAAGATAGGGAGTCATAAAGATCATTAATAAATAAGTTAAATAGTAGTGGGCCTAAAATAGAACCTTGGGGTACCACAGAAGTTGGACAGTATTCAACAGATTTAAAGCCATTGACTACCACGTATGCTTTGCGTTCACTAAGATAAGTCTGTATTAATGACAGCGACGACGCACAAAAACCAAAGGTACTTAACTTTGACAACAGAATATTGTGTTGAACTTTGTCGAAGGCTTTCGACAGGTCCGTATAAATCACGTCAATTTGTCCCTTTGCATCAATAGTTTCAGCAATATCATGAGTTATAAGTGTAAGATTAGTCACAGTTGAGCGATTAGGGATAAATCCGTGTTGTTTATCAGATATATAAAGTTTAGTACGATTGTAAATTTGGTCAAATAGTAATCGTTCAAATACTTTTGCAATATGCGGCAGAATCGCAATGGGTCGAAAATTATTAATGTTTTGAAGTTTAAAAGATGATTTTGGCACAGGACAGATTGCTGCTATTTTCAGACATCGCGGAAAGGTACACGTTTTTATTGATAGGTTAAATAATGTAGCAAGTGGTACACAGAGTAGCGTAGCACAATCTTTTAATAAAAACGAAGGTAATTTGTCGTCCCCAGATGTAAAATTATTCTCTAGTTTTCTAAGTAGCTTAAACACAAGTTGATCAGATGTGGAGACGAAAACGAAATTAGGAATTAAACTCACATCCGTATCAATGTGATTATTCGTTGGTGTACTATGCACTGACTCAAAAAACTCGCGGAAACCATTTGCAATGTCAGTAGGATTATCTAGGACGGCATCATTATATGACATGGTTGAAGGAATTCTAGACGAATTCGCCCTTTTTGAATTTATATATGACCAAAACTGTTTAGGGTTTGATATTACGCTACTCTCAATCGAACATATATAAGTTTTGCGCGCATATTTTATTTTATTTTTAATAACAGATCTTAGTTTATTAAATTCTTCCGATAATTTACACATAGAAGGAATCAGCTTAAGTTTTTTCCTAATTGCGTTCTTTTCTGTTAAGAGATTAATTATTTCTGGGCTAAACCAAGGCGGATATTTAAATTTACATTTTAAATTAAACTTAGGTATAAATTGTGAGATGGCTGTATTCATAACATTATAAAATTCATCAATTATGAGTCACATAAACCATATTACAAATTTAGCTCTACAATCACTTGGATTTATAAAACGTTTTGGCTACAAATTTTCTATTAACACTAAACGAACATTGTATTTGTCATTAGTAAGATCTAAACTAGAATATGCGTCGAATATTTGGTCGCCATATTATAAAAATTCTGTGAACAGCATTGAAAGAGTACAAAACAAATTGTTATTAAATATTTCATTCACTCTGGGCATATCTCGCGTTAATTACAGCAGATCACAAATGTTAGCACTTTTAAATTTAAAATCACTCCATGAAAGAAGGATTTATTTGGATTTATGTCTCTTATACAAAATAGTAAATGGTTTATGCGATTGTGTTGAGCTTCTTAACATGATTAATTTTAGTATCCCTACCAATACTAGATCCAAACTAACTTTTAGAATTAAAATGTTTAAATCAAATTATGGGAACAATGAACCACTTTCTAGAATGTTTCGATATTTGAACAAAATATGTGATAGTAGAAACATTTGTATCTTTGGTGACACATTTAATAAATTCAAAAAATTATTATTAAATACTGATGTATACGTCTGTTTATAATGTTATGTATTCTTATTATTTTTTTTAGACTTAGATTCATATGAATGTATTGTTATGTATTTCTTTTTTGTTCACTGCCTACATTTGTATCTATGTTCTATATATTTGTTTTTTTATATCATTAAGTATCATGAATTAAATTTATATTGTATTATTGTAAAATGGTGATAAGCCGTCAATAAAGTAAATTAAAACTTGAAGTGCCAGATCAGAAATTATTTCAAGAAAAAAAAAACGATTGTTGTCATTGTCGACATCAGGAACGTTGTACAAACAGTCGACGGCGACGTGAAATTCGACGCGTCGACAATGGCATTGTCGATGGGACATAGTTGAACCCGCCCATCTCTGTCTACCACACAGGTGACTGGAATCAGTAACTGGACTATAATCAATCTTTAAATAATTCAAAACTTTTTGAATTCGAGAAAATAATCGTATGTTTCTTATAGTTTGCACACTTTTTTGAATTTGTTTTAAAACACTTTTAATTAACATATTTAATTAAGATACGTAAAATCCTGTGCAATTTCAAACCACAACATTTAATCAACCAAAACTCCACTGCAACTCTGATAAGACAGGAAATGCCAATTTTTCGCACCGCACTTTCGCAAAAAAAAACATTGGTTTGATATTAAAATCTTTCGCATGATCAATTCGTTATTACAATCGGATGTTGGTTTGTTCGTGCATTTGTATCCTCAATTTTTCGCGGTAGTTTTTGCGTTTTTCCTTCTTCCTCAAAACCCGATAAAATTATCACGAGCCGAGCAGCTCTCGCGGGGATTTATTGCTTTCTAATTAAGATTTAAAACTGAATTAACTCAATAATCCCCCATTAATTCACTTGATCCGCTCGAATCCGATTTAATTAAGTTTAATGTTTCTTTAAGATGATGCGCTCGTGAAGAAATTGTAGACCTTCCTTTTCGAGTCACTGAAGTTTTAATTATTTTATGGTGCTTTGATTTATAATTAAAATATCTTTACAAAATACAGGATGTTTTGTATAAAAGTACCGTGCGATCATTTAAATTATAAATTAGAGTAGGCGGCATTTCTTTTTATGCGGTTGCCCAGAATGGTAATTGAATTATGGAATGCATTTGAAATGTTGTATTGTGGAGGCTTCTACTTCGTTATACATGTTAATTTATCAATTTCCCTGTTTTGTACGTAGTTTTAGTCACTTCATGTTCGATAATGGCAAGCTAAACTTGCCGAAATTGTAGTCACATTAAAATAAATTGTGTTATACAAACAAAGTTAAAACGTTTTTTATTAAATGCATTTGAGGTTATGGTAAATTATGTGTTAACAGTCAGTAGTGCCAATCTAATTTAGAATGCAATCTAATTTATCTATTCACTATTTGTTTTGAGTTATGTGAAGTAATAAATCACTAATAAAACACGATTTAATTTCCTTCCTTCACTTATTTATTTTTATTGTTAGATGTACATTTTCAATAACTGAATGCTTTAAAACTAATTACGACTGTTTATATACGGTATAGGGATTAGTGGGAAAACCTAAATCTAATTATGTCGGGTATCTATTGGTGGACCGGGATTATTGATATTGGGAGACGTGTTGGCCGGTTTACAATTGTTTTTCGGAATAAGATTTTCCAGTGGGCTCAAATCGAAATTTAACAACTTTTTTTTACATTTGTACATTTCTATTGATTCCAACATGTTTAATCTGAAACTGTTTGATTGTTTTAATAATTTTACGTTGTGTAATGAGAATTGGTGGCCGGTTTGGAAATTATGGAAAGCTATTCAGTGGCGGATTTAGGGAGGGGGCGCAGGGGGCGCCCCCCCCCCCCCCCCCAATGGATTATATTATATATTATAGAAAAAAATGGGCCATGGGCCAGCTGGAACTCACGAATATTAGCTTGTTGGATTTTCGTCTGCCGTATTTATTCGATTATTATAAAAAAAACAGAGCACCAAACACGAATACTATACAAGCTACATTAAACAATAATATATGGAAAACTTTCCGTTTGTATTACATACGGGTAAAACATACTGGTGAAAACAGCCGCTTTAGTTTCAGGGAAAGTGTGGCAACCCTATTTGTGCGTCAGCATAACGTGCGCGTAGATATTGTCTAAACGCACACCAGACGTTTCGGGACGGTTGTAGAAACTCTTCCCAATTTTCTTATTACCTTATTATCATTGTGGTTGTAAGTAGATGCTTCTAGATAGCAAATAACTAGTGTGATCCTCATATACTTACAAATTAAAAGGTAGAATAGCAGTGCAGAAAGTCAATTAGGTATGTATTTGTGAAATGTGACCATGTGTTCGTGAAATGATTAGTGCGTCATATTTTTGCAAGTTAATTTGTGTTTTTGTCTTATAGACAGTGGTTAGATAAATTTCGAATTACCTGACAGACACATTGAATTTCAATCTCATGAGGAAGTCATATTTCTTTGCAACCCACAAATATGCAGAGTAGGGATGTAGAACAGTAAATAGTTTTATTTGATAACAGATTAACTGCTCTTTCTTAGTTTTACCACTACAACAGAAAATAACATGTCGTAAATATCCGTAAATGTAAATTGGTCAAATCGTACATATATTAAGAAAAAAACGCCGTGAGTTGGCGCATCCGATTACGGACCCGGACCGACATCGACATCCCTGTGTGGGCATGTATATTTCCAATGTGAAAGCAGATTATTAATTAGCTCTAAAATATAGAAAATTTATAATTCAACAGATTATCTTAAAATAATTTAGATTATTACGGTTCAGCTAAAAATGGACACCCTGTATAAAGCTGTAATTTACTTAGTTTCAGTATGGACCGTTTCATCTTCCGCAAGGCAAAAGTGCCTACATGTAATAGCTCTTCTGAAGCAGTGGATACAAAAAAGCCTCGAGTAAGTGAATCACCGGTACCTAGTAGTTCTTCGTGTAACGAGAACGTAGCTTGTGCGGCCATGGAGATCAGTGACGAGACAGACATTGGCGCATTTGTAGATAGGTCATCATCTCTTTCTGATAATGTTATTCATAGACTTCAAGGAAGCCGGAGAAAGAGGATATGTTTTTCCGAGGTCGGAACATTCAATACGAGGACGAATAGAACATCGACAAGTGCAAGAAAAGCACTTTGAGCAGTATCCGTGGCTAGTCTTTTCCCAGTCAAAGCAAGGCCTCTTCTGCTTGAACTGTGCGATATTTGTGCATAGGAAGATGGTAGGCGCTAAGACAGGCTGTCCCGCAAAGAAGCTTGTCACAGAGCCGCTAACAAAGTTTGCTAAACTTTCCGGAAAATATGGGGATCTGGAGAAACACGCTTCTTGTGACTACCATATTAAAGCTACTACTACTGCAAACACGTTTTTGGTGACTCTTGATAAACCTGAACTTGATATCAGGAATCAACTCTCAGCACAGAGGATGCAACAAGTAAAAGAGAACAGGGACCGTCTTGTTCCTATAGTAAAAACTATAATTCTTCACGGAAGGCAAAACATACCCTTGAGAGGACACAGACGACGGGAGTTTACTAGCCAATAGTTCAGATGAAAACAATATTGTGGCTGATAATGAAGGGAACTTCAGGGCCTTGCTTAGATTTCGCATCGATGCAGGAGATTTGCAGCCAATCAATCACCTCGTCACAAGCAAATCTAATGCAACATATATTAGTAAGACCACATGTGACGAACTAATAAAATCCTGTGAAGCAGTGATGCTGAATAAAATACAGAAGGAGATTCAAGCTGCAGGTTGCTACAGCATCATTTTCGACGAAACCACAGACATAGCACATACTGCCCAATTAAGTATAGCTGCAAGATATGTAGATACTAATAATAAATTAATGGAACGGTTTCTGGGGTTTGTTGATATTCATGACCAAAACGAAAACCAAAGCACACCGTCTGTTGAGCGAAGTATAACAGGGAAAGTATTAGGAAATACTGTACTGAAAAAAATAGAAAGTCTGGCACTTGTTTTAGAAAATTGTGTGGGTGTTGGATGTGACGGATGCTCTGTCAATATGTCGGAGTTTAAAGGAGCTGTAGCGACAATCAGGACTAAAGCGATTAACGCCAGAGTGTCACCATGTCGTAGCCATCTACTTAATTTGGCCATCTCGCGAAGTTGCAGAGTTCCGAATGTAAGAAACGCTCTTGGTACTGTTGAAGAAGTTGTGGCATTTTTTACAGCGTCAAGTAAGCGATTTGCCACATTAAAAGCGTCCCTGAAACACTCATTATTAACACATTGCCAGACAAGATGGGCCGAACGCCATGATGCCATTGTTTAATTTGCAGCCGATCTTCCGACGATTACAAAGGTTTTAATCGAAATTTCTGAGTGGAGAGACCGAACAACAGCGTCCAAAGCCAGTATTCTGCTTAAGGCCATGTCGAATTCAGACTTCATTGTCACGCTTTTCTCTCTGAGTGAAATAATGAGCGTAACACTCCCTCTGAGCAAGATTTTACAGAACCCTACCATCGATGTTGCTACAGCGAAAATCAGAATAGAGGCAACTCTTAAAATATATGATGACAATGCAGTCGTTCACTTCACCCGTGTCATAGAGGACTCTAGAACAACAATGGAAGAGCTCAATATAGAAATGTGTATACCTCGCCATGCCGGAAGGCAATGTCACAAGGCACATTTTGATGTAAACGACGATCCAATAGCATATTGGAGAATAGCTGTTTTTGTACCAATATTGGACCATGTAACAACAGACATGAGGGAACGGTTTTGTGACGAAAATATAACACATTTAAAATTAAATAATCGTCTACCTTTCCAACTAATAAATATCGCCTTTGAAAACTTGGCAGAGAAATTAGAGGACTGTCTGTCTATTGCCCCATTTTTTGACGAGGCACACTATATGACAAAAAAAAACTCATGGCAGAGGTGCTTCAGTTTAGACAAATACACATGAAAGAGGTAACAAATTCGGATTCTGTAATGGAAGCTCTAGCTGTGTGTTCCAATAGTGACTATCCGACTCTCCATAAGCTGTACACAGTATTCGCTTGTCTACCCGTGTCAATAGCCACGGTAGAGAGAAGCTTTTCCACATTGCGTCGTACGAAGACGTGGTTGAGGTCAACGATGAATGTCGACATAGAATGTTGCATCGAGGAAGTTATTGACCAATTCGCCAAGAAAAGTAGAAGAATAAACTTTGTTATTTAAAAATGGAACAGCAATAAAATTTGTTTCATAACTACAAAAATATATTGAGCTTTTGCGATGGAGATGCGCCCCCCCCCCCCCCCCTTCCTTGACAGTTTTCTAAATCCGCTACTGAAGCTATTGCTGATTTATCTGGGTTTTGGTTTTAACAATAAAAATAAATAAGTGAAGGAAGGAAATTAAATCGTGTTTTATTACTAATTTATCTAATTTATATTTTAATATCAAGAGAATTAAACTAAGTTTTCATAAAAGTGTTTGATTTCAAACTTCTAATAAATATTTCTGCGTCGTTACGACCGGCAAATCTAAATGTTCGGGCTTTGCTAAACACCACAGTTTACTTCATGCTTAATCAAGGAGTGGAAACTTACTTTAAATAATAAAATAAAACACTTATAATTAACATTTAATATTTTTATATTAGTAATTGTAAAATCGGAATTGTTTTTAGTTTTGAGGTATGATGCCAATAAAGGTCTTTTTATTAATTTTTATATTAAAACATCATCCCAAATATAATAAACTGAGCAGCCTTGAGTAAATGCTCTTACTTAACCATAATCTGTATTCCACACGACATGACATCAAAATTTGAACGTCCACCGTTTCTGCGGCCAAATCGACTTGATTCGCCTTAAATTTTTATTTCCTCAACGAGCGCGTTTTATATAAATTACATCCGAATGACCGAATGGCCTGCACCCTTTGCATCTTTCATACGGTGAACTGCATTCGTCTCGAATGGGACAAACAAAGGATTATGGGTACGTTTTATGCCCATAAGTAATTCAGGGAAAGGAAATAGTCTTTAAGTGATGTTAAGGATCAAAAGAAAATAAATCGCGTTTGTTAAGTTGGGAGAGTTTTGAAAAGGGATCTGAAATTTATAATGGTTTTTTTATAAGAGGATACAAATGTTATTACAAGGATAAATTAATTATTTTTCATGTGCAAAGCACAATGTAAACATACTTAGTGATGTCTTAAAACTACCTACTTTCGTATGTCGTTTTACATTATATTTTAAAAGCTGAAGGAAATGTATGATTGATATCGGGGTAGTAATGTTTAAAACACTTTTTTGAAGTGTTTCAACTTTATTGTAATCAAGTAGTTTAGTAGGCGTATTATAGTACCCTGTTTTTTTATGTTTGTGAAAATGTATTTCTTCTATTAATTGTATTTCTATTAAATGTATTTCTTCTAAATATTAGATTGAAATTTACTTCTAACGAATGTCTCCACTCCCAGACTAAGCATGAAGTAAAATTTCGAGTTTAGAAAAGCCCCGCGTAGAAAATTTGTCGAGGGTCGCGCAGCGACCCGAGACAAATTTTCACGGGGCTTTTCTAAACTCGAAATTTTACTTCATGCGCCACGCGTATAAAACACTGATTTAAAGTGAAGTTAAAAATGTACTGGAAACCAACCCAAATTCAATATTTTTTTCAAAATTGGATGTGTTCTTTCCTATCCAAGCTGTATACCTTCAGATATTCGTTGTTTTCTTGTAAAAAAAACTTCGATTCCCTGTAGTCCTTCAGTCTCCGAAGACCATGATTGGTCCTTCGAGCTGTAGCGTTTGTAAAATGGTAATAAACTTAGTAATCAAGAGTGATCCTTCAATTTAAAACTTCTAAGATCGAGTGTTGTCCACTCCCAGACTAAGCATGAAGTAAAATTTCGAGTTTAGAAAAGCCCCGCGTAGAAAATTTGTCGAGGGTCGCGCAGCGACCCGAGACAAATTTTCACGGGGCTTTTCAAAACTCGAAATTTTACTTCATGCGCCACGCGTATAAAACACTGATTTAAAGTGAAGTTAAAACTGTACTGAAAACCAACCCAAATTCAATATTTTTTTTCAAAATCGGACGTTTTCTTTCCTATCCCTGCTGTAAACCTTTAGATATTCGTTGTTTTCTTGTAAAAACACTTTGATTCCCTGTAGTCCTTCGGTCTCTGAAGACCATCATTGGTCTTTCGAGCTGTAGCCTTTGTAAAATGGTAATAAACTTAGTAATCAAGAGTGATCCTTCAATTTGAAACTTATAAGATCGAGTGTTGGCCACTCCCAGACTAAGCATGAAGTAAAATTTCGAGTTTAGAAAAGCCCCGCGTAGAAAATTTGTCGAGGGTCGCGCAGCGACCCGAGACAAATTTTCACGGGGCTTTTCTAAACTCGAAATTTTACTTCATGCGCCACGTGTATAAAACACTGATTTAAAGTGAAGTTAAAACTGTACTGAAAACCAACCCAAATTCAATATTTTTTTCAAAATTGGATGATTTCTTTCCTATCCATGCTCTAAACCGGTGGTCTCCAAACTTTTTCCTTTGCGGGCCACATATACAATTCTATATAATCAAATAGGCCAAGATCCAAAAAATTGACATTGTTTTTAGATACTTTATGGATCACCCTGTATAAAAATAAATACGCCCATCTTGTAGATCCCGTCGAAATAGTCAAAATGCGTGTATTATACTTTTTTGTAGCTCAACTAGTTTTTAAGTTATACCGTTTTTTGTGAAAATTGAAAAATATCGAGAATTTATGCGAGTACGCTCATTTTTTTGTATTTTGCAAAAGTTGGTAATAACTTAATAACTAATGGGAATACAGAAACATTGTTTAAATGAAAGTTTGAGATCATCAAGTTTTGGATAACTTTTCTATCTTCAAGTTTTTTCGTAACTTTCTTCTTTCTTAGAGAAAAACAAGTTTGTTGAAAAATTCTTTAAATCTGCAAAAGTTGCGAATAACTCAAGGACTAATGGAAGTGCAGAAAAATTGTTCAAACAAAAGTTTTAGATAATAAAATTTTGGACAATTTTTATATCTTCAAATGTTTACGTAGTTATCTTCTTTTTGGAGAAAAACTTAAGTTTGTTGAAAGATTCGTAAAACTTATAATTTTCACAAAGTTCTTAGAACTATTGATTGGAATTTGTGTGAATTTTTATACTTCACGATAAATCCGCGTTTTAGACGCGTGGCGCATGAAGTAAAATTTCGAGTTTAGAAAAGCCCAGAAAATTTGTCTCGGGTCGCTGCGCGACCCTCGACAAATTTTCACGGGGCTTTTCTAAACTCGAAATTTTACTTCATGCTTAGTCTGGGAGTGGAAAACACTCTTATATATAATATTGATAACTTTGATAAACACTCGCCTACTTGATTTAGAAAAAAACAATTGACGTTTTCTTTTAGATACTTTATAGATGACCCTGTATAAAAACAAATATGCCCATCTTGTAGATCTCGTCAAAATAGTCAAAATGCATGTATTATACTTTTCTGTAGCTTAAGTACTTTTTGAGTTATAGCGTTTTTTGTGAAAATTGAAAAATGTCGAGAATGAACGCGAGTACACTCGCTTTTGTGTATTTCGCAAAAGTTGCAAATAACTTAATAACTAATGGGAATACAACAAAATTGTTAGAATAAAAGTTTTAGATTATAAAATTTTGAACAATTTTTATATCTTTAAGTATCTCTATAGCTATCTTTTTTCTTGGAGAAAAACGACAGTTTGTTGAAAGATTCGTAAAAACTTATAATTTTCACAAAATCGTTTAATAACTACTTAGCAATTTTTCGGAATTTGCGTATGTTTTTGAACTTCGCGATAAATCAAAGTTTTACACGCGTGGCGCATGAAGTAAAATTTCGAGTTTAGAAAAGCCTAATTTGGATTGGCCGCTCCGCTTCGCTACGCGGCCAATCCAAATTTTCAGGCTTTTCTAAACTCGAAATTTTACTTCATGCTTAGTCTGGGAGTGGATAACACTCTTATATATAATATTGATAACTTTGATAAACACTCGCCTACTTGATTTAGAAAAAAACAATTAACGTTTTCTTTTAGATACTTTATAAATGACCCTGTATAAAAACAAATATGCCCATCTTGTAGATCTCGTCAAAATAGTCAAAATGCATGTATTATACTTTTCTGTAGCTTAAGTAGTTTTTGAGTTATAGCGTTTTATGTGAAAATTGAAAAATGTCGAGAATTAACGCGAGTACACTCGCTTTTTTGTATTTCGCAAAAGTTGCAAATAACTTAATAACTAATGGGAATACAAAAAAATTGTTAGATTAAAAGTTTTAGATTATAAAATTTTAAACAATTTTTATATCTTTAAGTTTTTCTATAGCTATCTTTTTTCTTGGAGAAAAACGACAGTTTGTTGAAAGATTCGTAAAAACTTATAATTTTCACAAAATCGTTTAATAACTACTTAGCAATTTTTCGGAATTTGCGTATGTTTTTGAACTTCGCGATAAATCAAAGTTTTACACGCGTGGCGCATGAAGTAAAATTTCGAGTTTAGAAAAGCCCAGAAAATTTGTCTCGGGTCGCTGTGCGACCCTCGACAAATTTTCACGGGGCTTTTCTAAACTCGAAATTTTACTTCATGCTTAGTCTGGGAGTGGAAAACACTCCTATATATAATATTGATAACTTCGATAAACACTCGCCTTTTTGATTTAGAAAAAAACAATTGACATTCTTTTTTAGATACTTTATGGATCACCATGTATAAAAATAAAGGTCCCCATTTTGTAGATCTCGTCCAAATAGCCGAAATGCATGTATTATACTTTTCTGTAGCTCAAGTAGTTTTTCAGTTATAGCGTTTTTTTGTGAAAATTGAAAAATATCGAGTATCTACGCAAGCTTTTTTTGTATTTCGCAAAAGTTGCAAATAACTTTATAACTAATGGGAATACACGAAAATTGTTGAAGTGAAAGTTTTAGATCATCAAGTTTTGTACAATTTTTCTATCTTCAAGTTTTTTCGTAACCTTCTTCTGTCTTAGAGAAAAACGACAGTTTGTTGAAAAATTCTTAAAAACTTATAATTTTTCAAATTCATGGAAAAACTTAGAATTATTTATTCGAATTTGTGTGTGTTTTATGTCTAACTTTAAATTACCAATTGTTACCATGTTTACCAGTGAGAATATTACTCAATTTTAAATTACCGGTAATTTTATATCATTAGTTGTATAATAATTTTAAAAAATGTTAAAACTAAATCGTTGTAAAATATATCATTTACGCAAAATGTATCTCTGGCCGCGGGCAAGATTCATGATGGCGCGGGCCGTAGTTTGGAGACCCCTGCTCTAAAGCTTCAGATATTCGTTGTTTTCTTGTAAAAAAAGTTCGATTCCCTGTAGTCCTTCAGCGATTCCCTGTAGTCCTTCAGTCTCCGAAGACCATGATTGGTCCTTCGAGCTGTAGCCTTTGTAAAATGGTAATAAACTTAGTAATCTAGAGTGACACTTCAATCTAAGATCGAGTGTTGTCGACTCCCAGACTAAGCATGAAGTAAAATTTCGAGTTTAGAAAAGCCCCGTAAAAATTTGTCTCGGGTCGCTGCGCGACCCTCGACAAATTTTTACGGGGCTTTTCTAAACTCGAAATTTTACTTCATGCGCCACGCGTATAAAACACTGATTTCAAGTGAAGTTCAAAATATTCTGATAAGGTTTATACATTTATGATTCATTGCATTATTAAATAAATTCTAAATACATTTTGTATTGTGGAGGCTTCTACTTCGTTATACATGTTAATTTATTAATAAAAAACGGTTTAACTTTGTATAACACAATTTATTTTTATGTGACTGCAGTTTCAAAGCTAAATTTGCCGAAACTGCAGTCACATAAAAATAAATTGTGTTATACAAACAAAGTTAAACCGTGTTTTATTAATAAATTCTAAATAACCTAATTTTGTTATGACAATTGAGGTTACGCATAACACTAACACTAGGGCTATTAAATTAATAGTTGTAAACTTACAATTTAGAAGTAATCTATAGTAATCTACTAAAACGTTTTATTATCCGAAAATCTCAAAATCATCCTTAGAACTGTGGTAAAAGCTTATCATAACGTCTATTAATAAGGCTGTTTTTTTTAACAACCCTGTTTGATATAATAAACCAAATTTTAAGGCTTTTCTAAACTCGAAATTTTACGTCATGCGCCACGCGTATAAAACACTGATTTTAAGCAAAGTTCAAAATACACAGCATATTGTTTAATCTTACATTAATTAATTGTACAAATGTTTATTTCATCAAACCAAATTTTGAGCTTTCAAAATTTGAGCATGGCGTAATTTCTTTTAGGACGTAAAAGAAAAAATCTTTGTATTTCATATAGCAGATATGTTCTCTTTATGAAAATTGAGAAAATAGATTTATTAAAATAAATCAACATTTCTTGTTTTTCAAAACTGAAATATTTGTGTTGAGATCATTGTTGCCATTTCTATGAAATTGCAATAACACAATTGTGTAAATTTACATGAATTTCTGATAATATTTTCTGGGAAGACCTTTTTTGATTAAAACACAAACGAATTAGCGAATCCACTTTACCTTTTCAGACGAGCGTAACCATTATTTAACCATTATTTAAAACCGTTTCAGTGTAACAGTTGCAGAAATTCAATTACTCGTACAATGTTTATTTTAATTGGTTTTTACTGTGAATTGTCTCGGCGATATACAATTCAATACACATTTTTAAATGAATATATGTGTTTTGTTCAATTCTATTTGCAGTAAACAACAATTCCAAAGAAATTCACAAATAAATTAATTGTTACATACAATATTGTAACAAGCTTTTTGACTTAAACTTGCCCAGTGCTAATTGTCACTTATTAACATTTTTTGCATAATCGACCCTTTTTTAATACCGTATGTTCATTAAAAAAAATCTAAAGTGTCAGGATTTATCTCGAAAGATTAATTATTATTTGACATTTCGCAATACAATCGCGACAAAACAAAAGCATACTACTTGCCTACTAAATTTCAATTGCGACTTATGCGCGCATTATACCCTGCATAAATACGACGAAAAATGAATCTTCGAAATAATTAGAAAAGCTTTACGAGTATATGTGGTATACTTTTTTGTAGTAAATTATCCCCCTAATCGTACCATGTGATAAAAAATGTGTCATTCTGTTTAAAAAGTCGAATTATGAGATATTGAAGAGGGCACTTAGATATTGATATTTTAAGAACAGCATTAGATGGCGTTAGCTATCGAAATCATTAATAGTTTTCACATATTGACTTGAAATAGTCAGAAATGTTCAGTATTCCTCAGCACTGGGTCGGGACCTCACTGAAGAGGACCTTGAAGTCCGAAACGCGTCTGTGGGTACCTGGTGCCGGAATACTGAATACAAATTCAATTTTAAGAACACTTATTGTCAATAATATTAATGCTCTACATCATGTAGGTCTTTGTTTGCATCAAATAACTTATTAACTGTCACAGGAATTTATATATTAGAGTGTCTAGTGTTCATATGGAAACAAAAGCACCTTTTTTCAGATGGAACTCAGATTCATATCTACAATACACGACATAAGGATAACCTTAAGTACCCTATACACCGATATTCACTCACCGAAAAGGGCGTGAATTACACATGCATAAAATTATTTAATAAATTGCCGACTTACTTGAAAAATGAGCGGTGTTTCAAATCATTTAAATCAAAAATAAATATTATTGTAAGAGATATTGAACCTTACTCTCTAAATGAGTTTTTAGAATTTAATCTAAATTACTTACATGTGCCTATTGCTTAAGCATGTTTTTCTCTTATGTGACGCATATTCTTATATTAAGTATTCATGTATATCTTGTATGTTTATATTTATATTAGAATAAAGATTATATTATTATTATTATTATTATTACTTAAACGGACTTCCGTTAATAAATAAATAAATTGACAGTCTCCAATTATTTTACTCATAGAGGCATCCTCTAGATATAAGTAGAGATATAATTCATATTTTTATTTCATTCTTAAGAGAAGCTACAGACAGATTTCAAGATGCCATTTAGAGGTCAACATTTTAGAATTATTTTTTTCTTGAAAACTATAAGAGATAAGTGTACACATGTTCGAATAAAATATTTTGCAGTTTAAACGAGGAATCCAAAAAATTACTAATATATAGGGTGTTTATTTAAAATAACAAATTTTGTGCTACTTCCGGTGAAACCGGAAGTGATAGAATGTTTAAAATATTTCACATGAGGAGAACTAATTCAACCGTGTGGCGAGGATTTTTTTAAAATTTTTAGTGCAACGGCAACTCCATAAACTTTTAACGAACGGTTTAGCGTAGACACCCTGTATTGTTACGAATTTTCTGTCAAAGTAAATGTTACTATTGCATGTGGTGTTTGTTTAATTTAATTCACATTTTACAAAACAGCTCTTCAACTCATTTATATGCAACTAAAATAAATGACACGGGCTTGCGTTTCACACTTGAGAATAATTGCTTTAAAGTATTTCAAACTCAAAAAATGTTTCCGGAGTATCCAGAAGCGAACATTCTGTGGACGTTTTAATTGATTTCCTCCTTTCATCGTGTCGGTTGATCGGCGGTGGTTTTCCCGGCCGCACCGCACGTCCTGAATCCGAATCCCGATTTGAATTAATTAATCCGGACAGAAAAATTGAACAAGTTTGAACACCTCGGGGCATACTAATTGCAAATATTTTTGGGGAATCCGTCGATCGTGCTAATTCTCACGTTGCCACTGTCAAAGGCAAAAATTAGTTTTTGGGGTTTAATTGCTAAAGTTGAAAGACAAATTTAACACACACATACACACATAAAGTACATAGAATATCAATATCGCTGTAAAAAAAATGTTAAGCACACATAAAATAGATGTATTTTTAAATAGAATGTCAACAGTTAATTTCTAGAACGAACATTGAAATAAAAAAAAAATCTGTAATTCTTTTAGCACTCTTAAACGATATATATTTTTTTTTTTTTCCTCACAGGTTAAGTGGAAGAGCAGAGATAGTTTTTTTTTAAGCTATCGCTGAACTTCGCCTGTATTTTGTTTTTTGTTTACTTTGTATTTTCTTTCAATTGAATAAAGACAATTTATTATTATTATTATTATTAATATCGCTGTAAAAAAATAGAATTTACCTTAGTATTAAAAAAAAAGTTGCAGGACTTACGTTAACGGCCATTTAAAAGGGAATTGTCTTTAAATTGTAGATATCCCAATCAATATTGATTGTGTAATGTAATTAAAACTGTAACAAATTAATAATTGAAAATTTGTTACAGTTTTAATTACATTACCCAATCATTATTGATTGGTTGCATTCATGTATACGCTGCAAATGTGAATGCATTTGTATTCTTTCAAAAGAGTTCAATTTAAAGCTTTAAAACGAGTGTTTTCCACTCCCAGATTAAGCATGAAGTAAAATTTCGAGTTTAGAAAAGCCTGAAAATTTGCGTAGCGCGAAGCGCGGAGCGGCCAAACCAAATTTTCAGGCTTTTCTAAACTCAAAATTTTACTTCATGCGCCACCTGTATAAAACACTGAAATATTCTGAAGTTTAAAATATACTGCTTTAGCATACTAATTTAAGAGTATATTTCGAACTTAACTTGAAATCAGCGTTTAGTACGCGTGGCGCATGAAGTAATATTTCGAGTTTAGAAAAGCCTGGAAATTTGGTTTGGTCGCTCCGCGCTTCGCGCTACGCGACCAAACCAAATTTTCAGGCTTCTCTAAACTCGAAATTTTACTTCATGCTTAGTCTCCGAGTGGATAACACTTAAAGCTTCAGATTAAACTCTTTCAATTTTTTTTAAATAATGTTCAAGATTTCAATAATATTTTATATTACTGCTTCAATCGATTTATTCTAGTAAATTTTTTTGTTTGTCTTATTTTAAGTCTGTTTTATATTCATATTTTTTGTATATAGAGTGCTCATTGTGATAAACATATTAATATTGTTAAAGTTTTACATATACTGTTTTATACTTATATGTATATTGATTGTACAAAGGTGTTACCGTAAATAAATAAATAAATAAATAAATAAATACGCAATAATTGGGATATTAAGTATACTTAAAAGAAAAACTCCCTGTACATCGGGATGTGTATATTGCTTCTGGATATGTAGGTATACTTGAAAGAAAAACTCTCTGTTTGATTTTTATTTAACCGTAGTACCTGACAATTATTTATTACAAAAAATATATATGTAGGAAAGTTTTATTTATGTTATTTAATAGCACTTGCCAACACCGAAATTGTTTCTGGCTCAAAAATAACTATTTCCGAAGTATGTTGTCTCTTTAGACATGAAAATCACCATTAAAAGTTCAGATTAGCTTTTGTTTTCAAGATACCGAACCTACTTAGGCCTTTTGAATGGTGCTGTTTGGTCCTTTTTTACCTTAAGAATCAAGTTTTAAATGTTTAATCACTCCAACAGACCACAAAAATGCTAATTTTCTGCTATGAGATCAGAGCTAGTGGATAAAGATACCGCAAGAATAGGATAAAAATCGATTAAGATAAAATCGGCCACTCCTTTCTTATCCAGATTAAAAATGAACATTGTTTCATGAAACATTTCTTTTTTAATAACTTAGGCACAGGGAGTTTTTCTTTTAAGTATACGTATTCCAAATTCAGCCTATTTTCTGTAAATCTTTAAATATTACTTGTTTTTTTTTTTAATGTTTAATTTAGGGCTTTAAACGAGTGTTTCCACTCCCAGACTAAGCATGAAGTAAATTTTCTGGGCTTTTCTAGGCTCGAAACTTTATTTCATGCGCCACGCGTATTAAACATTGATTTGATTTGAAGTTCAGAATATGCGTTTTTAGCATACTGCTTTAGTATTATGTTTTTAACTTCACTTGAAATCAGTGTTTTATACGCGTGGCGCATGAAGTAAAATTTCGAGTTTAGAAAAGCCCGAAAATTTGTCTCGGGTCGCTGCGCGACCCTCGACAAATTTTCATGGGGCTTTTCTAAACTCGAAATTTTACTTCATGCTTAAACTGGGAGTGGAAAACACTCGTTTGAAGCTTTAAATTAAACTCTATAAAAAATAACAACAAATATCTAAAGATTTTAAAAAAATAAGCTCAATCACAGCGCAGTACCAGCAATAAATCTTTAAATCTTCATTGTTATTTTCTTTAAGTTTAATTTGAAGCTCTAAACGGATGTTTTCCACTCCCAGACTAAGTATGAAGTAAAATTTCGAGGTTAGAAATGCCCCGTGAAAAATTGTCGAGGGTCGCGCAGCGACCCGAGACAAATTTTCTGGGCTTTTCTAAACTCGAAATTTTACTTCATGCGCCAAGCGTATAAAACACTAAAATATTGTGAAATTTATTTATATTCGAAGTTCACTTGAAATCTGTGTCTTATACGCGTGGCACACGAAGTAAAATTTCGAGTTTAGAAAAGCCCAGAAAATTTGTCTCGGGTCGCTTCGCGACCCTTGACAAATTTTCACGGGGCTTTTCTTAACTCGAAATTTTACTTCATGCTTAGACTGGGAGTGGAAAACACTCGTTTGAAGCTTTAAATTAAACTCTGTAAAATATAACAACAAATATCTAAAGATTTAAAAAAAAATTGCCCAATCACAGTTATAAATCTTTAAATCTTCATTGTTATCTTTTTGTAAGTTTAATTTGAAGCTCTAAACGAGTGTTTTCCACTCCCAGACTAAGCATGAAGTAAAATTTCAAGTTTAGAAAAGCCCCGTGAAAATTTGTCGAGGGTCGCGTAGCGACCCGAGACAAATTTTCTGGGCTTTTCTAAACTCGAAATTTTACTTCATGCGCCACGCGTATAAAACACTAAAATATTGTGAAATTTATTTATATTCAAACTTCACTTGGAATCCGTGTCTTATACGCGTGGCGCATGAAGTAAAATTTCGAGTTTAGAAAAGCCCAGAAAATTTGTCTCGGGTCGCTGCGCGACCCTCGACAAATTTTCACGTGGCTTTTCTAAACTCGAAATTTTACTTCATGCTTAGCCTGGGAGTGGAAAACACTCATTTAAAACTTCAAATTGAATTTAAAATAAAACAAGGAATATCTATATATTTACAGAAAATAGGCTGAATAGGCTGAAAATATTGTGAAATTTATGTATATTCGAACCTCACTTGAAATCTGTGTCTTATGCGCGTGGCGCATGAAGTAAAATTTCGAGTTTAGAAACGCCCGGGGCGTTTCTAAACTCGAAATTTTACTTCATGCTTAGTCTGGAAGTGGAAAACACTCGTTTAAGCTTCAAATTAAACTCTTTCAAAAAACAACGAATGTCGGAAAATTACAGCTTATGCATATGTTTACCTAAAAGAAAAATTCACTGTACATATGATACATATCTTAGGGTTATTAAAACTAGTCTAACAGACTAACCAATAATTTTGGGGTGGTAGATAAAACATGATCTTATACTTGCCATTGTATTATATTTATTGCACAGGTTTTTTTTCTGCATTAATTTACGTTTAAATCGATGTCTTCAGTTGGGTGTTGAGTATCTTGAAAAGAAGAGCAAATAAAAAAAGATCATCGTCTATTCGTTTTTCTCGGCCCAAAATTAATAAGATTTGCCTATTTAGAACCAGGAAACGAATAATAAGTGTTTTATTTTGTTGCCCAGTTTAATCATTTTTAAAAAAAATATCAATTCTAGAGTATTATTTAGTTTATATCACTTTACCTGAGAATTATTCTCAATTATACATTTACATACAACAAAATTATAGAGAGTCAACGTTCTAAACAAAAATACAACACAAAATATAGGAAAAAAAAGTCTGCTTAAATTACACTTAATAAACAAAAAAAATCAAACAATTAAAAAAAACATAAACATAAAAAAACTTATTCTTAGTAGAATTACAACAATAAAGTGCGTTTTTCGATATAAAATATAACGGGCGATCAAAAACTGTAACGTTTGGAGTAAACTGTAAGTATGTCTTTTGTTATACATGAAAATGACATGTGAAAAAATAATTATTAATTTGATATAAAGAAAACACATCTCTGATTTGATAAATAAAACACTTGGTTAAATTTCACTAATATTGGTGAAATTTAACCAAGTGTTTTCTTTATTAAATAATAGTTAAATATGATTCACCACGTGAAAGATGAGAAACTTGTTCAAGATAAAACACATCTCTTTTTATACCATTTTTTTAGTTTTCTTTTTATATCTAATTGAAAATGTACCACGAAGTGAACGCCTCCAAGATTCAAGAAATAATTATTAATAATATTTTAGAACGTTGTCAAAACAATGCCGTAACTAGAAGTGATGCAGTACGGGCATTTTCAAAATTAATGATTGGCATTTGTTTTACGCAACTTGGCCTCGAAGTTTGGCTACAACCCTGCTTCATATAAATATATAATATCTTTATTTATATGACATTTAGTCGTTTTTTGCTGTCAAGTTATCAAAAACTTCTATAAACTTTTGAGGAAAAGCGGCAGAATTCAAAAATTATAGTTAAATGATTAATGATTTCGATAGCTAACGCCATCTAATGCTTCATAGTGGCATCGTCAGTGACACGAATGCACAAAGTGCATATACAGGTCACTGTTTCGTCCACGAGCGAGCAGAACTCTGTTTGTGAAACCAGAAAACAAATATCAAAATTGAATTTGTGTTCAGTATTCCGGCACCAGGTACCCACAGACGCGTTTCGGACTTCAAGGTCCTCTTCAGTGTGTTATAGTTAAATGTTGTGTTGTATTTATCATTAAGGTGATTATATTATATTTTTACATTTTTACATTTACTTTGGATTTGTTGTTTATTTTAAGTACTTTAATATTTATTATATATTGTGATATCTCGACACCCTAAAGGGTAAAAGGGATTTTAAATGATTATGTATGTATATATTGTGATATTACTATTGTAAATTAATGTTTTTGTAAATGGACCGCCCTATATTAATAAATAAATAAGTTCTATTTTTTAGCCAGAACTTTATTTTAATTAGCCAATATTTCGCTAAGCATTTGTCAGCTTCTTCGGGCCAAGTTAAAACTAAAATAAATAAATACAATATTTTATAAAGAGATACATAAAATTAAGAAGAGAAAAAGAAACATTATACCTAAACATAATGAAAAATACTTACATATAACTGGGCTTTTTTGATAAAATTAAAAATTGTCAGATATCAACGTGTAAAAATTTGTAAATAAATAATTGTTTATTATTAAAAATTAAATAGCTAACGTTATTGATTTCAAATTTCTAAATGTTGTTTATTTTAATTTCAGCAAGTATGAATGGCATCTAAGCCATTTGTATACTGTTTAAAACGTGAATAAAGCTATTATTATTATTATTATTATTATTATTAATTCATACAAGAATTTTGTTGATCAATGTAGAACATTTCCAAAAATAATCTTGATTTATAATTTGTCTCCAAAGTATTTATAGACTTTTACAACTAAATTTTAGTATATATACTACAATAAATAAATAAATCCACCCTGCCTTATATTAACGTTAGTATATATACTACAATAAATAAATAAATCCACCCTGCCTCATATTAACGTACAAAATGAAATACATTATGTCAATACAATCAAGTCTTTCTGATTTCAGTCTATGCACAGCCAACTCCAAACGTGCCAGTTTCCAAAGACGTTTACATGCATCATTATAACACAATTTAAAAAAAACATAAAAACCTTATAAAAAACGTTATATAATTTACAAATAAAAATGCGCACTGTAAAATAAATAAAAACAAAATAAAATCTTTAAATACATATTGCATTATTAATATTCGTTAGAAGGTCATGTGAATACTCCACTAAATATTATAAATACAAAGCTTAGTAGAGTTTAAGGACAGCCTACTAAATTATATTAATGGATGACATATTGTTTATAGATTCTGCATATAGAAAATTACTTGTTTTTCAAGCGATTTACAAATAACAGATGGCGCAAAAAGTAATGACACGATATTCTAAGGCAGGTTTTCTCAACCAGGGGGGCACGCCACATTAGGGGGGCACGGCAAAATTTCAGTAGAGGCGTGATACATTTCCTAAAGAGTAGGTGAAGTGAAATAAGGCTATAATGGTGTTTCAATTCAACTAAAAAACCCAAATTAAATCAGAGAGGTGGGGTGTGGAGTTATGAGGGGGGGCGCGACCTGAAAAAGGTTGAGAACCTCTGTTCTAAGGCTATATTTTTTTTCTAAATGAAAACAATTGCTTCTATTTGTGGATTATGTTTATTTGGTCCTTTAAATTTTTGCTGTCAAGTCGAAAACATAATATCGGTCACGTGGTCGCCGCCAGACTTGCACTAGGGCTCGTTTTTTGAGTATTTTCCATCACTTTTGGCTACAGATTTGCCATTTCTTTTTCAATGTTTATTTTTAAGGCCTGTAAAGTCTGTGGCCTGTTTGCATACATGCATGACTTCGCGAAATACCAAAGAAAAAAGTCTAAAACGGTCAAATCGGTTGATCTTAGGGCAAATGCAAATCGCCAAAACGAGCGTTTCCAGGCTACACAATCTGGTCTGGAAAAACTTTCTTGAGGAATGTAGCGCTCTCTTGGGATGTATAGGGCTGCACTGTTTGTTGGTGTATATTTTACATCTGTCTACCTCACAAATATCAAAATCCCGATATATTAAATCGCAATTTGTAAAAATGAGCGCTTCTTCTGATAGCGTCATTACTTTTACGCCACCTTGTACAGAGAGTTTTATGTAACACCGAACATTTTCATAACGAGAATTTTTCTTTGAGGTATCCAAATGCATACGTTCCATATTTTTCGATGCTTGGTTTATTAAAAGAATTTAATTTGAAGCTTTAAGCGAGTGTTTTCCACTCCTAGGCTAAGCATGAAGTAAAATTTCGAGTTTAGAAAAGCCTGAAAATTTGGTTTGGTCGCGTAGCGCGAAGCGCGGAGCGGCCAAACCAAATTTTCAGGCTTTTCTAAACTCGAAATTTTACTTCATGCGCCACCGGTACAAAACACTGACATATTGCGAAGTTTGAAACACACCGCTAAACTTTACATTGAATCAGTGTTTTGTACCGGTGGCGCATGAAGTAAAATTTCGAGTTTAGAAAAGCCTGAAAATTTGGTTTGGCCGCTCCGCGCTTCGCGCTACGCGACCAAACCAAATTTTCAGGCTTTTCTAAACTCGAAATTTTACTTCATGCTTAGTCTGGGAGTGGAAAGCACTTGCTTAAAGCTTCAAATTAATTTTTTTTAATAAACCAAGCATCGAAAACTCGATGCATTTGGATACCTCAAAAAAAAATTTTACTTCATGCGTAATCTGGGAGTGGAAAGCACTCGCTTAAAGCTTCAAATTGGATTCTTTTAATGAACCGAGCATCGGAAAATGTGCAACGTATGCATATGGATACTTCAAAGAAAAATTCTGTTACATAAAACTCTCTGTATATAAAATAGTATGTGACATGTTGCCTCCAGTATCAATTACTTATATTGGATTGTAAATTAAATTCACTTGGTTTTGTTTCACTTATTTGTATTTTATTTACTACTAGTTTCGGCGTAATGCCATTATCAAGAATGATCATTCTTGATGATGGCATTAAGCCGAAAATAGTATAAAATAAAATACATATAAGTGAAACAAAACCAAGTGAATTTAATTTACAAAAAAATATATTTTTGAAAATGTTTTACCAAGTAATTAATGAAAAAAAAAGTATCCGATATATCAATTACTTAATTGTAACTGTATGTTTTTGAGTTTACGTAAAGTGATTATTACACTAACAAAGACTGTTATTTCTTAATATATAGGTATTTGATTGAAATTCACTTGGTTTGTTTTCCTAATAAATTGTTTTATTTTCAACTAGTTTCGGCTTAATGCCATTTTCAAGAATGGTGTACAAAAGAGCAAAATTGATTATATATACTAGATGTCGGCATTTCAGGTAATAAGCGCTCTAATTATCGGGGAATTCCAAAGGTCCTCGTTGTCATTGACCACGTTTTTTCCCGCCTTTATGGCTTTACTTATTTCTAAACCCTCCCAATTATTCAAAACGAATCCCTTTTTACCCGAATGCAACATTTTACAGTCGTTTGAGCTGAACTGTTTTGCGAACCCCGTGGTCTGTTTATTATTTAGAATATCTTTCCTATATTCTTTTAATCTCGTTTCAAAAGACCTGCCCGTTTGCCCTATATATATTGCAAAAGAACATAGGAAATATATTCTAAATAATAAACAGACCACGGGGTTCGCAAAACATTGCATCACGGCTAATCACTTTTTCAGCTCAAACGACTGTAAAATGTTGCATTCTGGTAATAAGGGATTAGTTTTGAATTATCGGGAGGGTTTAGAAATAAGTAAAGCCATAAAGGCGGGAAAAAACGTGGTCAATGACAACGAGGACCTTTGAAATTCCCCGATAATTAGAGCGGTTATTACCTGAAATGCCGACATCTAGTATATATAATCAATTTTGCTCATTTGTACACCATTCTTGAAAATGGCATTAAGCCGAAACTAGTTGAAAATAAAACAATTTATTAGTAAAACAAACCAAGTGAATTTCAATCAAATACCTATATATTAATAGAAATGTTTTACCAAGTGATCAATGAGAAACAAGTTAACGATATACTGTTATTCCTTACTTCAATTTTTACTTTAAAAAGTGAAGTAAGGAATAACAGTCTTTATTAGTGTACTTAATTGTGTTTAAAATTTTTTATAGTTATTCTAAATTTATTTTCTTCGATTATGAAAAAACAGACCAAAGGATTGAAAAACTGGGCCGGTATTCCGGCCGTATGATCGTTCGCTAACTGTCAAATTCACATGTTAAATCCCTATCTAAACGACAAATTTCGTACAACCGAATCGTACGACCAATCTCGGGAATACGGGCCCTGGAATTTAAATGATATACGGATGTACAAAATAAATGTAAACATTGCGCATTTGCCGTTCGATTTGTAAAATCGCGTTGTTTGCTCGAACTCTAAATCCAATTCAGTCTCATGAAATAAACATAGTGCTTTTCAGACCCTATAACAAATAATAAAACCTGAAAGATGGGTGATCAATAGTCAACGCTTACTTATAATATTCTTATGCAATTGCAACTTTTCAACAAGTTTTTTTTTTAATTCTTGTTTTATGTTAAACTTACTCCATAGTCATTTTCGTATAAAATATATTCAATATCAGTCTGTGAAATGTTTTTCAAAAAACAATACTAATATTTACTATATTTTTCTTTTTTGTTTAAGTGGGTGCACTGGGTGAATATGGTGGCATTGGCATTGGGATGTGGGGAACGGCCGCCTCGTTATTGGGATTCGCCCTATTCCGCTGGGACGCGAGGGACTGTCGCAATCTTGACGCTCTATTAGCCGCCCTAATTGCGCGCTCCTCTTTCAGGCCCTTGTAAAACAATATGAAAGACACGATCCCGACTACCTGTAACAAAAAGGAAAGAAGGATCATCTTGAGACCAGCAGAATTAGCGTACCGGCATATCCTGGTTTAGGAATTATTGCTGCTTCTTCTTCTACCCCAACAAGAAACAATTTATATATCGAAGCATAAGAACTCATCTTGAATGTAATTAGTGGATAATAAGTTAGGGATTACATGTATGATGATGCAAAATGTGTACATGCACTACGTATTGGTTGTTTTTCAAAAAATGTTAAATTTAATAGGGGACACACTGAGCAAAAAACAAACAAATAACGTTATATCAATATCGTAGCAACATTAAACGTTGTTTTAATGTTGATGAAACATTACTTAAATGGATTTGCTCAGTGGGGAGGCAAGGCCCTACCCTGCCCCCGTTGGCTACGCCTGAACCATGTATTCTCATACAATTGTTCAAAGTCATAATAGAACGAGAAACAAAATGATTTTCATCTAGTCGTCTTTGCATTATCCATGTTCAAATAAGAAGTACAGTTGCGAGAGAAAAAAACGAATACAACAAAATATTTGGCTATGTGAACTGGATTCACTTTCATTTTTCAAATTGTCAATCAAATTGACAAATCTGCGGAATTGTCAAACGAAATTTATTTATCGTGGACATGCCTTAAATGACTGAAAAGCAAAATAGCGATAATAACGGCCCGTTTAGAGACGGTATTAGCGTTAGAGACATTGCTAATGAAGTGCATGTTAACAAAAGTACCGCCTTGTTGACTAAAAAAAAATTGTTGTTAACCTGTACATGACAAGTTTGTTATACAAGTAAAAAAATACGATTAAAACAATTAAATTTAAAATAAAATCACTTGGTATGTTTTACTAGTTTACCAACTAGTTTCGGCTATTAGCCATTTTCAAGGAATTTGAATGTGTCACATTTCTTGAAAATGGCTAATAGCCGAAACTAGTCGGAATAAAGAAGTAAAATTAGTGAAACATACCAAGTGATTTTATTTTAAATTTAATTTTTTTTAAATATTTAATCGTGTTCCATCAAGTGATCAATGAGAAACAAGTTGAAAATATAAAAAAAATACTGTATTGTGGAGGCTTCTACTTCGTTATACATGTTAATTACACAATGAAACACTTTTAACTTTGTTTGTATAACACGTTTTATTTAATGTGACTGCAGTTTCGACAAATTTAGCTTGTCATTATCAAACATGGAGTAACTTAAACTAGAGGTTTTACAGGTATATATACACAATTACAAGACAGCGGTAAAAATGGGGGTGTACATTAGGTCAACCTGGTCGTTAATTAAGGGAATTCCCGGATTAGCGCGGGCTTTGTGTATCTCTAGTGCTTCTAGCAAATTCATTTTACGACCCTTTTCGGCATGATGGATTATGGTAAGTACATCTTTTTCAAAAGTGTGATTTTCGTCTAAAAGGTGTTTTGCAAAAGACGACTTATCACTCTGTTTAAGCCGAAAAGAGCGCAAATGTTCCCTCAATCTTATGTTGAAATTACGACCAGATTGGCCAATGTATATCCCTTGACAATCTGCGCAAGTTAATTTATATATTCCGGATTTATTAAATTTATCTAATTTTGTTTTACTATTAAAGATATGGTTATTGATTTTACAGTACGGTTTAAATGCAACTTGAATATTATGCTTTTTTAGGATATTTTTAACTTGAAAACTGACATTACCAAAATAAGTTAACGATTTATATTTAATTGTTTCTTTTTCAAATGATATTCCAGCGTATAATAGATGTTTGATGTTATTAAATTTCTGTTTTTTAAGAAGTCTATCAACCAAATCACAACCATAACCATTGTTAATAGCCATAGCTCTAATCAAGTTAATTTCCTTCTCGAAAAAATTAGCTGACAAAGGGATTTTTAAGGCTCTATGAATCATTGAATTGAATGCAGCAATTTTATGTTTATAGGGATGTCTGGAATGGTTAGGGATAATTGAGTCGGTAAAGGAAGGTTTTCTAAAAATGTCAAAAGAG
The DNA here is from genome assembly GCA_932526585.2 of Philonthus cognatus. Lineage (NCBI taxonomy): Eukaryota > Metazoa > Arthropoda > Insecta > Coleoptera > Staphylinidae > Philonthus > Philonthus cognatus. The sequence goes on from OW052241.1 coordinate 173,480,520, forward strand.
AGTTTGTTATTTATTCTGGAATGGTTTGTTATTTATTCTGGAATAGATAGAATAAATAACAAACTCTCTTTTGACATTTTTAGAAAACCTTCCTTTACCGACTCAATTATCCCTAACCATTCCAGACATCCCTATAAACATAAAATTGCTGCATTCAATTCAATGATTCATAGAGCCTTAAAAATCCCTTTGTCAGCTAATTTTTTCGAGAAGGAAATTAACTTGATTAGAGCTATGGCTATTAACAATGGTTATGGTTGTGATTTGGTTGATAGACTTCTTAAAAAACAGAAATTTAATAACATCAAACATCTATTATACGCTGGAATATCATTTGAAAAAGAAACAATTAAATATAAATCGTTAACTTATTTTGGTAATGTCAGTTTTCAAGTTAAAAATATCCTAAAAAAGCATAATATTCAAGTTGCATTTAAACCGTACTGTAAAATCAATAACCATATCTTTAATAGTAAAACAAAATTAGATAAATTTAATAAATCCGGAATATATAAATTAACTTGCGCAGATTGTCAAGGGATATACATTGGCCAATCTGGTCGTAATTTCAACATAAGATTGAGGGAACATTTGCGCTCTTTTCGGCTTAAACAGAGTGATAAGTCGTCTTTTGCAAAACACCTTTTAGACGAAAATCACACTTTTGAAAAAGATGTACTTACCATAATCCATCATGCCGAAAAGGGTCGTAAAATGAATTTGCTAGAAGCACTAGAGATACACAAAGCCCGCGCTAATCCGGGAATTCCCTTAATTAACGACCAGGTTGACCTAATGTACACCCCCATTTTTACCGCTGTCTTGTAATTGTGTATATATACCTGTAAAACCTCTAGTTTAAGTTACTCCATGTTTGATAATGACAAGCTAAATTTGTCGAAACTGCAGTCACATTAAATAAAACGTGTTATACAAACAAAGTTAAAAGTGTTTCATTGTGTAAAAAAAATACGATATTTTTGCAGTGGCTTGAACTCCCTGCAGTATTAGTTTTTTTTTCTCTCGCAACTGCACCTATCTAACTTTAAAACATAAATTGTAAGTATTTTCAATTTGATTGATTGATGACATTTATTGATAGAACTAGTTAATTTATAAAGAGCACAGCAGCACCGGAAAATACACGTGAACAAATTCCAAATGTAACTTGATGAAAATTATTTTGTTCCACACTGTACCATAGTTTGAAATAATAACCTACGAACACAGTCATCATTCACAGTGACGTATCTCTCTTTCAGTCAAAGTTCGCAAATAGAATTCATCTGGAACAGGAGGGATCGCGAGAAATTCCGTGCCATCATACCTGATAAATTCCCGATAAGAATCCGACGAGGGAAACTTGTAACAGCAGCCGCTCGACGTATTCGATGAAAGGCCCTCTGCAGCCCACTTGATACGATTCCAGGCACGTTTTGTTCTTATCAATTAAATCCTTTTCGTCGCACTTGAAGCAGGACAGCGGAATCTGTCCCTTCTCTATGTAGTCTTGGGTACCATTTAATCCACAACAGTGTAACTAAAAATATTCTCATATTTTAAATTGTGGAGGCTTCTACTTCGTTATACATGTTAATTTAACACAATAAAACACTTTTAACTTTGTTTGTATAACACAATTTATTTTTTATTTTTTATGTGACTGCAGTTTCGGCAAATTCAGCTTGCCATTATCAAACATGAAGTGTCTAAAACTGGAAACAATACGGGTATATATACAAAAGGTGATTACATGAAAACGGCTTTAAAAATGGGGGTATACAGTAGGTCAACCTGGTCGTTAATTAGGGGGATTCCCAGGTTAGCGCTAGCTTTATGTATTTCTAGGGATTCAAGGAGATTCATCTTCCGACCCTTTTCGGCACAATGAATGATAGTAAGTACATCTTTTCCAAAAGTATGGTTTTCATCTAAGAGATGTTTTGCAAAAGATGACTTATCACATTGTCGCAACCGAAAAGCCCGGTTATGCTCCTTTAGTCTGGTATTGAAATTACGACCAGATTGACCAATGTATACTCCTTGACAATCTGTGCATGTTAATTTATATACTCCTGATCTTTTACCTTTATCAATTTTGGTTTTACTATTAAAAATATAATTATTAATTTTACAAAATGGTTTGAATGCAATTTCTATATTATGTTTTTTCAAAATATTTTTAATTTGGAAACTAACATTGCCAAAGTAAGTAATTGGTTTGTAAGTTGTACTGTCTGATTTATTTGGTATTCCTGAATACAGTAAATGTTTAATTTGGGAAAATTTATGTTTTTTAATTAGTTTATCAACTACATTGGCGAAAGAAATTAACGCATCACATTAATTTATTTAATTTAAAAATAAAGTTTTGATGTTTAAAAACAAAAAAAATAACAACAAAACCAACTGAGCTATAATAATGATTTTCAACAAATTTTCTTTCATTAATGACTAAAATAATGTCATAAATAAAAAGAGGAAAAAAGTTAACATGTGATTATAAGACATAATATCTAGTGTTTCCTCCTCTTGCTCGAATAACTGCCTGACAGCGACGGCTCATACTGTTAATTAATGATCCAATTTCATCCTGGTTAATACCTTCCCAAATTTCCTGCAATCTTTGTCCAAGCTCTTGTTGATTGCTTGGACGCCGAGGAAGTGCTCTAAGGCGTCTGCCCATCGCGTCCCATAGGTGTTCGATCGGATTAAAATCGGGACTCCTGGCTGGCCATTGCATTGTGTTGATACCCACTAGGTCAAGATATTGTTGTACAATTCGGGCACTGTGTGGTTTTGCATTGTCATGCATAAACAGGAAATCGTTTCCTCCAAAGGGAGCAAAAGGCATTACGGATGGTTCTAAAATGTTTGCAATATAAGACGCTGCCGTGATGCTTCCTCTTGGTATGACCACCAACTCCGTACGAGCCTCTAAAGTGATACCACCCCACACCATAACAGAGCCTCCACCAAACATAACAGTCGGAACAATGTTACACTGCGCATAACGTTCACCTGGCCGTCTATACACATGGATTCGTCTGTCATTGCCGTAAAGACAAAATCTGGACTCGTCGCTAAACATAACATTAGCCCAATCGGCCTGTAACCAGTTTACATGTTCTTGCGCAAATGTTAACCTGGCTCTGCGATGATCTGCGGTTAATTGTGGTCCTTTTGCCGCTGTTTTCGCAGTTAAATTAAAACCACGTAACCTTTTTCTGATGGTAACGGAACTTACATGAACATTGTGGATCTCTGCGAGCATATTTTGTAGCCTAGGAGCCGTAATAAACCGTTTGCGTAACGTCTGCATCATTAAAAAACGATCTTGAACAGCAGTTGTGGCCCTTTTTCTCCCTTGTCCTGGCCTTCTTGAGTATGCCTGAGTTTCCCGATGTCTCTTCAAGACACGGGATACGGTCGATTGATTAACCCCAAGACGCTGACTGATGTAACGCTGACTCCTACCTTCTTCTGCAAGTGTAACCACAATCATAGCTTCTTCACTGCTTAAATTAAAATTCGGACGTCTATCCATATTCATTCTTCACTATTTAGCACTTAATTTTAACAATTACTTGAAAACAAACTCAAAAAGAAATTTTATATGAACCTTTCTTACAGTCAGAATAATGAAAAGTGCTTCATTTTATTTATTGACAGAAAACCATGAGAACAAAAGACAAAACACAACATGTAAAACAGCATGCTTGATAAGATTTCTTATTGTAAAAATATGTTTGTGTTCAAGAAAAACTCGATTCCAAGATATCAAAAAAATCACAAATGATGCGTTAATTTCTTTCGCCAGTGTAGATCATGACCATAACCATTATTAATAGCCATGGTCCTAATCAGGCTAACTTCTTTTTCAAAAGAACTATCTGATAAGGGAATATTAAACGCTCGATTGATCATTGAATTGAAAGAAGCTATTTTATGTTTATAGGGATGTCTGGAGTGGATGGGAATTACTGAGTCTGTGAATGTGGGTTTTCTAAAAATGTCAAATGTTAATCTATTATTTATTTTAGTGATAGAGAGGTCAAGATATTTAATGTTGTTGTTAATTTCTGTTTCTACTGTGAATTTTATTCTGGGATGTAGGTTATTATTATTATTAGGATAGACATCTCAACCAATTTTTAGATTACATTAATATCCTACATCCCAGAATAAAATTCACAGTAGAAACAGAAATTAACAACAACATTAAATATCTTGACCTCTCTATCACTAAAATAAATAATAGATTAACATTTGACATTTTTAGAAATCCCATATTAAATTTAAATTAAAACACTTGGTTTTTTAATTTAAATCATCCAGTATTAGATTTAAAAATATTTCACCACGGGTTAAGTGAGAAATTAATTAAAGATATTGTCTATACATTATAAACTTTTCGGGATTTTCTAACCTCCAACAGCTTTATTAAACGAATTACCGTCAATGTCACTATAGGTTTAATGTTAGTTAATTTCTACTAGTTCTGCATAAACACGAAACTTATATTTCATAATACTAAAACAAAATCTACGTACTATTAGGTAGTATTGAACTTTTGATAAAATGAACGTAGCAACGTCGCGTTTTCATGTGTTCAAACTTCACTTTAGTTAAATTTGCATCAATTTAGAGGTTATGTTACACCAGCGTTGCCAGATGTATTGTAATGCATTTCTCAGTTTAATTTATATTCAATGTGTTTATGAATACCTCCGTGTACAGAGAGTTTTATATAACACCGAACATTTTCATAAAATATGATTTGACACCTTTAATTTTTAGGTTATGTGTAAATTGGGTTGCCTGTATGACCATTACAAATTGTAGCTAATCAATTGCAATTAATGCCTCAACTTGTACATACAGGGAGTTTTTCTTTCAAGCATACATGTCCCAATTTCGGCGTAAATCTTTAGATAATCGTTGTTTTTTTAAAAGGAGTTTAATTTGAAAATTAAAATGAGTGTGTTCCACTCCCAGACTAAGCATGAAGTAAAATTTCGAGTTTAGAAAAGCCTGAAAATTTGGTTTGGACGCGTAGCGCGAAGCGCGGAGCGGCCAAACCAAATTTTCAGGTTTTTCTAAACTCGAAATTTTACTTCATGCGCCACCGGTACAAACACTGACATATTACGAAGTTTAAAACACACCGCTGAACTTTACATTGAATCAGTGTTTTGTGCCGGTGGCGCATGAAGTAAAATTTCGAGTTTAGAAAAGCCTGAAAATTTGGTTTGGCCGCTCCGCGCTTCGCGCTACGCGACCAAACCAAATTTTCAGGCTTTTCTAAACTCGAAATTTTACTTCATGCTTAGCCTGGGAGTGGAAAACACTCGTTTAAAGCTTCAAATTGTATTCTTTTAATAAACAGAGCGTTATAAAATGTACAACGTCTGCATATGTATACTTAAAAGAAAAATTCTCGTTATGAATATGTTCGGTGTTACATAAAACTCTCTGTATATTTATCATTATAGTGTAATTATCTCCTTGTACAGATAATATTGGAAATAGCAAATAATCCCCAATTCAAATATTTTTCATTTGAAATAAAACAACACAGTTGGGAGGGTTTCACTTTAATTGTTGAACACTGCAACATGTTTCACCACACAGTGGCTTCATCATGCAGATGAAATAACATTATTTCATCTGCCTGATGAAGCCACTGTGTGGTGAAACATGTTGCAGTGTTCAACAATTAAAGTGAAACCCTCCCAACTGTGTTGTTTTATTTCAAATAGTATTATGGAGTTTCATCATGTATCCGCCTCATCAATTAAATATTTTTCACATTCCAAATCTTTTCTTAGTAATTATAATCTCTTTTTGTTATTCCATGTTAGGCGTACACATAATCAGTGTCTTATCTTATCATGAAAGAAATAAATGGAGTTGTTCTGGTGTTGAGGAGAACGCTTTTACTTCGGCAGTTGATCAAGACAGTAAATTCTAAATCTCTATATTAAATCTTAAACTCTGAATCTTCGAACTCTAAATCTTAAATCTAAGTCTGTTTCAATCTGTAAATTTATTTATTAAGCATCAAATTAAATACTAAGTAAAACTATAAACTTTGAATCTCTGTGATTGAACCCAAGTTGACTAAATCGCGTCTTTAACGACAAATACAGGAAATCTAAAATATATAAAAGAATTTTTAAAAAATTAAATTTAAAATAAAATCACTTGGTATGTTTCACTAATTTTACGTCTTTATTCCGACTAGTTTCGGCTATCAGCCATTTTCAAGGAATTAGACGTAAAATTAGTGAAACATACCAAGTGATTTTATTTTAAATTTAATTTTTTTTAAATATTTAATCATATTTCATCAAGTGATCAATGAGCAACAAGTTGAATATATATATAAAAGAACCTCAATGACAAACAACACCTTCGTACGTTACAGTACGATTATTGTCGTATTTTTACGATTATGGCTAAAAGTACGATTATTATACGCTTAGAACTGAAAAAGAGAAGATTATTTTCAAATAATTCTTTAAAAGTGATGTAAAAAAGGAAAGTAGTCAAAATACAAATTGTTTTTTAAATTTATTTAAATAGTGGTTTAAATAAATTTACCTAATAATTAAGACATTTCACCAAGTGTTAAGCGAGAAATAAGTTCATAAGTTTTAAATCTGTCCACAAAGAGATACACTGCTTTTTAAATCCACGTGAGAATAAATAAAGCAATTCACTCGCGTAACAAATAATTCACTCTGTTTTGGTTCGAAGGACAAATTTTCTGGTCATTGCCCATTACGTGTGAGTTGCGCGTCTCACGTTTGCGATTTATTAACGTTTTTTTTTTTTGTGGTCGGCTTGTTATGATTACTATATTTTTTAATATACGGGCTGCGTATTTTGAGATTTCCAATTGAGCGGACTTATCTCTCGTTTCTGCTTCGCAATGCGATGGAAATTAAAAAATCGCAGCTTTGTTTCTAAAACCGCGTTGTTTGTTTGTTTTTCCAACACTTGGTGTTTTGTCGTCGGCCCGATTTATTTGCGAATTCCAACAGAAAATAAAGTTCCTTATCAATGTTTTTCCAGAAGAAATACACAAATTGATTTTATAGTATTTTATAAAAAAAAGAAAATGTAATTAATTAAATATTAAAATTGAATTTGTGTTCAGTATTCCGGCACCAGATACCCACAGACGCGTTTCGGGCTTCAAGGTCCTCTTCAGTGTGGTCCCAACCCAGTGCTGAGGAATACTGAACTTTTCTGACTATTTCAAGCCAATATGTGAAAACTATTAATGGATTTTGATAGCTAAATAATAGATCTGTTTGTTACGTGAACTAAAGCAGCATTTTTTGCACTCTTTACACTGAATCTGTATGTTACATGAACTGAACGCCTGCAATTGTTTATGTGAAGCTACACTAACTTGAACTGTGACGTCACAAACTTAAGTTCAGTTTTACTTAGTGCAGTACAAACGAACAAATCTAATGTGATTTAAATAAAAGGATTACTTATGATATCAATTATGAATTAATAGAAAATCATGATTACCCTATGACTCGTCTAACGCGCACGGCTAATAACATTTGTAGCGGTATTGACTTTTTTAATACATGTATAGGTTTAATTAAAACAAGTCTCGTGGATGGTGTGCACTAAATACTATGTAGTTTACGCAGATAAGCATATGTGTATTTGTACATATTTGTGATTTATGTTTTACATTTTAATTATACAGGGAGTTTTTCTTTTAAGTATACGTATTTCAAATTCAGCCTATGATCTGTAAATCTTTAAGTTTAATTTGAAGCTTTAATACAGTGCTTTCCACTCCCAGACTAAGCATGAAGTAAAATTTCGAGTTTAGAAAAGCCCCGTGAAAATTTGTCGAGGGTCGCGCAGCGACCCGAGACAAATTTTCTGGGCTTTTCTAAACTCGAAATTTTACTTCATGCGCCACGCGTGTTAAACACTAGAATATTGTGAAATTTCTGTATATTTGAATTTCACTTGAAATCTCTGTATTATGCGCGTGGCGCATGAAGTAAAATTTCGAGTTTAGAAAAGCCCAGAAAATTTATCTCGGGTCGCTGCGCGACCCTCGACAAATTTTCACGGGGCTTTTCTAAACTCGAAATTTTACTTCATGCTTAGTCTGGGAGTGGAAAACACTCGTTTAAAGCTTCAAATTGAACTATATTAAAAAAACACTCGTTTAAAACTTTAAATTAAACTCTATAAAAAAGTTTTATAGGGTTTTTCTTTAAAGTATACGTATTCCAAATTCTGCTTATTTTCTTTAAATATTTAGATATTCCTTGTTTTTTTTTAAGTTCAGTTTGAAGCTTTAAACGAGTGTTTTCCACTCCCAGACTAAGCATGAAGTAAAATTTCGAGTTTAGAAAAGCCCCGTGAAAATTTGTCGAGGGTCGCGCAGCGACCCGAGACAAATTTTCTGGGCTTTTCTAAACTCAAAATTTTACTTCATGCGCCACGCGTGTAAAACACTAAAATATTGTGAAACTTCTGTATATTTGAACATCACTTGAAATCTCTGTATTATGCGCGTGGCGCATGAAGTAAAATTTCGAGTTTAGAAAAGCCCAGAAAATTTGTCTCGGGTCGCTGCGCGACCCTCGACAAATTTTCACGGGGCTTTTCTAAACTCGAAATTTTACTTCATGCTTAGTCTGGGAGTGGAAAACACTCGTTTAAAGCTTCAAATTGAACTATATTAAAAAAACACTCGTTTAAAACTTTAAATTAAACTCTATAAAAAAGTTTTATAGGGTTTTTCTTTAAAGTATACGTATTCCAAATTCTGCTTATTTTCTTTAAATATTTAGATATTCCTTGTTTTTTTTAAGTTCAGATTGAAGCTTTAAACGAGTGTTTTCCACTCCCAGACTAAGCATGAAGTAAAATTTCGAGTTTAGAAAAGCCCCGTGAAAATTTGTCGAGGGTCGCGCAGCGACCCGAGACAAATTTTCTGGGCTTTTCTAAACTCGAAATTTTACTTCATGCGCCACGCGTGTAAAACACTAAAATATTGTGAAACTTCTGTATATTTGAACATCACTTGAAATCTATGTTTTATACGCGTGGCGCATGAAGTAAAATTTCGAGTTTAGAAAAGCCCAGAAAATTTGTCTCGGGTCGCTGCGCGACCCTCGACAAATTTTCACGGGGCTTTTCTAAACTCGAAATTTTACTTCATGCTTAGTCTGGGAGTGGAAAACACTCGTTTAAAACTTCAAATTGAACTATATTAAAAAAACACTCGTTTAAAACTTTAAATTAAACTCTATAAAAAAGTTTTATAGGGTTTTTCTTTAAAGTATACGTATTCCAAATTCTGCTTATTTTCTTTAAATATTTAGATATTCCTTGTTTTTTTTAAGTTCAGTTTGAAGCTTTAAACGAGTGTTTTCCACTCCCAGACTAAGCATGAAGTAAAATTTCGAGTTTAGAAAAGCCCCGTGAAAATTTGTCGAGGGTCGCGCAGCGACCCGAGATAAATTTTCTGGGCTTTTCTAAACTCGAAATTTTACTTCATGCGCCACGCGTGTAAAACACTAAAATATTGTGAAACTTCTGTATATTTGAACATCACTTGAAATCTATGTTTTATACGCGTGGCGCATGAAGTAAAATTTCGAGTTTAGAAAAGCCCAGAAAATTTGTCTCGGGTCGCTGCGCGACCCTCGACAAATTTTCACGGGGCTTTTCTAAACTCGAAATTTTACTTCATGCTTAGTCTGGGAGTGGAAAACACTCGTTTAAAGCTTCAAATTGAACTATATTAAAAAAACACTCGTTTAAAACTTTAAATTAAACTCTATAAAAAAGTTTTATAGGGTTTTTCTTTAATGTATACGTATTCCAAATTCTGCTTATTTTCTTTAAATATTTAGATATTCCTTGTTTTTTTTAAGTTCAATTTGAAGCTTTAAACGAGTGTTTTCCACTCCCAGACTAAGCATGAAGTAAAATTTCGAGTTTAGAAAAGCCCCGTGAAAATTTGTCGAGGGTCGCGCAGCGACCCGAGATAAATTTTCTGGGCTTTTCTAATTCCAAATTTTACTTCATGCGCCACGCGTGTAAAACACTAAAATATTGTGAAACTTCTGTATATTTGAACATCACTTGAAATCTATGTTTTATACGCGTGGCGCATGAAGTAAAATTTCGAGTTTAGAAAAGCCCAGAAAATTTGTCTCGGGTCGCTGCGCGACCCTCGACAAATTTTCACGGGGCTTTTCTAAACTCGAAATTTTACTTCATGCTTAGTCTGGGAGTGGAAAACACTCGTTTAAAGCTTCAAATTGAACTATATTAAAAAAACACTCGTTTAAAACTTTAAATTAAACTCTATAAAAAAGTTTTATAGGGTTTTTCTTTAATGTATACGTATTCCAAATTCTGCTTATTTTCTTTAAATATTTAGATATTCCTTGTTTTTTTTAAGTTCAGTTTGAAGCTTTAAACGAGTGTTTTCCACTCCCAGACTAAGCATGAAGTAAAATTTCGAGTTTAGAAAAGCCCCGTGAAAATTTGTCGAGGGTCGCGCAGCGACCCGAGATAAATTTTCTGGGCTTTTCTAAACTCGAAATTTTACTTCATGCGCCACGCGTGTAAAACACTAAAATATTGTAAAACTTCTGTATATTTGAACATCACTTGAAATCTATGTTTTATATGCGTGGCGCATGAAGTAAAATCTCGAGTTTAGAAAAGCCCAAAAAAATTGTCTCGGGTCGCTGCGCGACCCTCGACAAAATTTCACAGGGCTTTTCTAAACTCGAAATTTTACTTCATGCTTAGTCTGGGAGTGGAAAACACTCGTTTAAAGCTTTAAATTAAACTCTATAAAAAATAACAACGAATATCTAAAGATTTAAAGAAAATAAGGTAAATGTGGAATACGTATAATTTATAATTTATGTACATTGGAACTTCACTTGAAATCTGTGTTTTATACGCGTGGCGCATGAAGTAAAATTTCGAGTTTAGAAAAGCCCAGAAAATTTGTCTCAGGTCGCTGCGCGACCCGAGACAAATTTTCACGGGGCTTTTCTAAACTCGAAATTTTACTTCATGCTTAGTCTGGGAGTGGAAAACACTCGTTTAAAGCGTCAAATTGAACTTAAAAAAAAACAAGGAATATCTAAAGATTTACTTTCAAAAAACGACGAATATCGGAAAATTTACAGCTTATGCATATGTTTACCTAAAGGAAAAAATCAATGTTTAGGTATATTGTAAATGGCATTCTCGTTAATAAAGAATTATTATTATTACACTAGCCAACAGAATTTGACTTTTTCTCTGTCCTTGGGACTAGACCTAAATTTTTCGATTGCTTGGGTGTAATAAAGTACCGAAATCGCGATGAAACCGCCGAGACTTTGGTTTCGAGGTTAGGATTCGCAAAAAACCTTTTTTTTTACTTTTTTCACTATAACTTTGGAACAAAGCAAGATAAATTGAATCTGATAATACTGCTTGAAAGCTTATACCCAGGGCTACATTTGGTATATAAATGACCTTGGTCGGGTAATCGAAACCCTAATTTTAAGAAAAAATTCCGTAAAAAAATCGCAAAAATCGCGTGTTTTGAAACATTTTTGCGATTTCAATCGATTATAAAAAAAAACTACGCTAGATAGCTCAGATCAGCTTTTGATTTTTGAAAAAATCAGGAAAACTGCATTTTTTCGAATTTATTTTTCATTATTCATCAATATTTTTCGGTCTTTTTCTCCTTCAATTATAAAATTCAAAACACAAATTAATGTTTACAAGACTTCTGAACACGTAACAGAGGTGTGCCATGTAGAAATTGTAGCCCTTTTAATAGGCATTTGAATGGTTACGACAGATTTTAAATGTGTTGTGGAATTTTCTATTTGAAAGGGAAAAAGACCAAACAAATTGCAAATTTCGCGATTTTTTCAAACAAAACCCATTATTTCGAAGACTTCTCATTAAGTCTCAGAGATGTTCCATACAGAAATTGTAGCCCATTTAATAGGCTTTCAGGTCAGCGAAACTGATCTGAGCTATTTAGCGTAGTTTTTTTTTATAATCGATTGAAATCGCAAAAATGTTTCAAAACACGCGATTTTTGCGGTTTTTTTACGGATTTTTTTTTTTAAATTAGGGTTTTGATTATCCGACCAAGGTCATTTATATACCAAATGTAGCCCTGGGTATAAGCTTTCAAGCAGTATTATCAGATTCAATTTATCTTGCTTTGTTCCAAAGTTATAGTGAAAAAAGTAAAAAAAAAGGTTTTTTGCGAATCCTAACCTCAAAACCAAAGTCTCGGCGGTTTCATCGCGACTTCGGTACTTTATTACACCCAAGCAATCGAAAAATTCCGGTCTAGTCCCAAGGACAAAATGGCTGTTGGCTAGTGTTATAATACTGTCTATTATAATCAAAACTAGTACGTTTGAAGGAAGCTACTAGTAAGCCTTTTTTAATACATGGACATTTTTTTTAACCCGCCTGTTGAAAACTACACTATTTATCATTTCTGTTAATGAACGCTCAAATTTAATTAAAACACAGCTCTTCATTTTTAATAAATTAAACACATCACATTTAACAAGTCTTCAATTGAATTTTCTTAATTACACAGGAAGTACTCGACATCGTCCCAAAAATCCAATCAACAATTCTATTCGCCGATGTGCCTAAAGGAAATTTTATGCAAATCAGGGAGCCATTCTCAAATTTGTTCCATCCCAATAAAGTGATGAAGGGGTAATGATAATTGCTCCCTTAAATTAGGAAATTAATAATTTCTGCGTCTTGAACTACGACTCATATTCTTATTCGTAAACGAAACGCTGAATTAATTATTGTTGAATATTCATCTCATTACAGTTACAATTTAATTAAAAGCTAGTTAGAACTGTTAAATAATATTTTTCAAGCGAATTGGATTTTATAATGGATATTTTAAAGGAATTATTAATTACGAGTTTGGTGTTGATTAATTATTTTAAGTGAATAGAATTACTGTGCAAGACAGAATATAGAATACTTTTCAAGACAGAATCATAACATTATTACGTACTTTTTGTAGCTCTGGATTGAAATAATTAATTTAACCGCGAATTCAACATTTTTACATACAGAGAGATTTTGTTATCCCCTATGGCAGGGATTCTCAGCCGGGGGAGGGCACGCCACATTAGGCGAGCGCGGCAAGTTATCAGGGGGCTATAATACTGTTTCAATATGACTAAAAAGCCCAAATTAAAGCAGGGAGATATGAGGGGGGGCGCGACCTGAAAAAGGTTGAGAACCCCTGCCCGAAGGAATACCTGAATAAAACACAAGTCAAACGGATTGAACCATTTGTTTAAAACGATGATTATAGGCAACCCAGGGCAGAAAGACCTCTGGTCGATAGCCCAGACAGACTAACCCCATAGTGTAATAATATATACTCAATGACATTAGAAGCGTAACACCCAGAAGGAGTTATTATTTTAACTTGAGTTTTTGCCAGTATGGTAGTCTTACATCAAGAATAAAATGATTACATTTTCAAGAAATTTTATTAAAAAACAATCTAAAAAAAATTATTAATGTGTTTGGCGACCCCTATGCTGTATACACTCCTGTAGACGTCTGGGCATCGACAAAATGAGATGGTCGATGTCTTCTTCAGGCATCTCGTTCCAAGCAACTTGAATTTCATCGATCCACTGTGCTAGAGTCTGTGGAGGATGGTGCAAAGAGAATATTCTTCTTCCCATGATATCCCACACATGTTCAATAGGATTTAAATCCGGCGAACAGGGCGGCCACGCCAAAACATTAACACCAGCTTCATTAAGAAAGTTCATAGTTCGACGAGCAATATGGGGACGTGCGTTATCTTGTTGAAAAAGTACGTCTGGGCGGCCATCTAAATAAGGCAACAAAATCGGTCGTATGACGTCTTCAACATAACGCGCAGCTGTCATACTGCCTCGAATGAATACAAGAGGTGATCGACTACCATAAGCAATAGCCCCTCAAACCATTACTCCAGCAGTCCTGTGTACATGCCTCTCAATAGCAAACCTAAGATCAGGTCGTTCTCCACAGTAGCGTTGTACCCTTCTACGGCCATCATGCGTGCCTAGACAAAATCGTGATTCATCGCTGAATACGACATCGTGCCATTCTGTCTCCCAATGCTGCCGTTCTCTGCACCAGTCCAACCTTTGACGACAGTGTCTCGCTGTTAAAAGAAGCACTAATCTTGGACGGTACGAAATAAACCCAAAGGATTGAATGCGGCGATATAAGGTTCGCATACTAACGGGCCTACCTTCTTCTCCAATCCATTGATCACCGATTTGACGCGTAGTAGCGAAACGGTCTCGCAGGGCTATTTGTCTTAAGCGCCGATCTTGACGTTCTGTGGTTGACCAATTGGTCTTCTTCTTGCTCCTCTACCTTCTTCTGTCCATACCTGATACACACGTATTACAGTTGCTGCAGTGGAATCAATACGGCGGGCAATTTCGCGATAGGACATACCGACATCTCGATAAACAACAACTCGACCCCGGTCAAAATCGTTCAAATGGTGATATTGTGGACGTCTTCGGACTCGAGGCATTTTATTTAAGCTTAACACACTCAACGGAAACACGAAAACTAAAAACATCTGTACTAAACAGCTCATATAAATAGTTTTATCAAAAAAGAAAAAGTGATATTTTTTTTTCACAATAAATATAAAAGGCACAAGGTTGAAATTGTTATCAATGTATGCTTTAAATATAGTCACTCTGTTGCTAAAATATGAATTCAAAAAAATCATTCCTTCTTGGTGTTACGCTTCTAATGTCATTGAGTATATATATGTATTATGTATGTACTACTAGGCAACCCAATACCGTTTGTGTATATTGGGTTGCTATTGTCAAATTAGTGGGATTAAGAATTATATATACATACACTGCAGAGCATAAAACTAGGGTCACTCCGTAATTTGAATTTTTTTAGAAATGTTTAGTTTTTTACGTGTTTTTTCGGTTGTAACAGTTTACTAACCTATTGCATCAATAAACAAAAAAGTTTTTGTTGTTCAAAGTTTATTGAAAGTAATGAAAATGAACAATTTCAATTTGATTTGCTAAGTAATAAAAATTAACAAATTTACTTTCATATGCTTTTGTTGAATCAAAAGAAAGTTTAAGGACTTCAGTAGCTAGTATTCCCTCTGGCAGTGATAACAGCTTGCAAACGACGAGGCATGCTCTGGATCAGATTTTGGATCATATTCTGCGGAAGATTGTCCCATTCCTGCACCAGTTTGTCGCGAAGCTCTCTAGAATTTCTATGGGCCTGCACATGTCTCCGTAAACGTTTTTCCATCTCATCCCAAACATGCTCAATTGGATTTAAATCTGGACAGCGACCAGGCCAAACAAATCGCGTGATTTGACACTCGTCAAGATACTTAGTAACTATCCGAGCAGTGTAGGGCCTTGCGTTATCATGCATAAATGTTGCGTCGTCACCAAGAATAACAATGGACATTAAAACATGGTTTTCTAGAACCTCTGTCAGGTACCTATGCGCAGTTAACGTGCCATTCTCAATAAAGATTAACTCCGTATGTCAAAAGATATGCCTCATTATGCCATAACTTTTTTCTTGTGTATATTTTTGTAATAGGAGATTATCCGTCAATAAATAATAATAATAATAATATACTTTATTGTCCACGGAAAAACCACAAATCGGACAAAATCATACAATACATACAGTTAACAAAATTATATATAAAATGGTGTAAAATATACAAAAGTTGGTATAATTAAAGATTTACAATATTAAAAAATATATCAGTAAAACGCGAATTAGCATTAATACACATGTGATATATTGGCGCTTTTAGTAGTATATTGGTATTAACTCTTGGTAATAGAAACGAACTACTTTGCCGCGAAACTATACGTGGCGTATTAAAAGGTATCATAGAGAGTAATTGAGGAACATCTATTATATTATG
Organism: Philonthus cognatus; assembly: GCA_932526585.2. Taxonomy (NCBI): domain Eukaryota; kingdom Metazoa; phylum Arthropoda; class Insecta; order Coleoptera; family Staphylinidae; genus Philonthus; species Philonthus cognatus. Next base: position 173,496,550 of record OW052241.1, read on the forward strand.
AACTAATTTGAACATGAATGTACTACTAGCTAACTTACGACGATCAGACAAAGATATCATACTGTGTATAGATAATAAAGTGCTGTAGTCAGTGAGATAATCAGGATATATACCAGTTAACTTAAAATTTAAATATTTTAGAAAATGTTTTTGTACACGTTCTAGCAAGATGGATTGATTTGTGTAATATGGATAAAAAATTATGGAACCGTACTCTAAGCGGCTTCTAACTAAGGCACAGTATAATACCCTGATCAAATCAGTATCATTAAAATACTTGCAAGTCCTAATTACAAAGCCAAGCATCTTGAAAGCTGATGAGGTGACGTTGTAAATATGATTAGTGAATGACAACCTATGATCAAACGTAATACCAAGATCTTTGAAAATTTGGTCTCGTTTTATGGAGGCACCATCTACCCAATATTGATGATTAATGGGATTGGATTTTTTCGTATATGAAATAGTGACACACTTACTAACGTTAAGAGACAGGCCGTTATTGTTACACCAACCACTTATTATGTCCAAATTTCTCTGCAAAGTAACACAGTCGTTTTGATTGTTGATGACATTATATATTTTAATATCATCTGCGTAAGCTAAAACTGGACAATTTATGGATTCAATTAGGTCATTAATATACAAATTAAATAATAATGGACCTAGATTGGACCCTTGCGGAACACCTGAAGGGGAATAAAATTCATAAGAATTGAAGCCATTAAAATAGACGTAGTTTGTACGATTTATAAGATATGAAGAAAAGAAAATGATAAAGTTATTAGAAAGTCCAAAATTGTCCAGCTTACTCAGTAAGATATTATGATTTATGGTGTCGAAAGCACGAGCAAAGTCTGTATATACTACATCAATTTGCTCGCGTTTGTCCAGAGCCTCGCTAATGTGTTGTGTAATTACTGCTAGGTTTGTCATTGTCGAGCGACCAGACATAAAACCATGTTGAAATGGAGAAATATAAGGTTTGACATGAAATGATACTACACTATAAATAATTTGCTCAAAAATTTTAGCAAAATTAGACAGTAACGCGATTGGCCTGTAATTTGTAATAATGTCCGTATCACCACGCTTCAACACGGGAGTAATTACAGCTCGTTTCCATAAATCAGGGAATGTGTTAGTTTGCAGAGAAAGGTTACACAATATGGACAAAGGATATGAGAAAGTGAATTTACAGTCCTTTACAAGAAAATTTGGAATTTTGTCATCACCACAGGTGTTCGAGTTTTTGGTACGATTAATGCTTCTAATGATATCTTGTTCCTCTATTACGGGGGTTAGCAACGTCTGACAATTGGAGATGACATTGTGCGAATCTAAGTTAATCGTTGAATACATACTGGAAAAGTTATCCGCAAATGCATTGACAATGTCAGTCGGGGTTTCATAATACAAATTATTTCCATCTCGCAGACGCCCAGGAATACGGGTTTTGCCTTTTTTGTTGTTGACGAATTTCCAGATGTTATTTGGAGAAGTTTTAAGATCCTTTTCAATCATATTTATATACGTATCATAGGATGTTGCAATTTGTTGCTTCAGTTGTTCCCGAGTTCTCTTAAATTGGCTATAAAAATAATTGCTCCCGGACCGTTTCCATTTTTTGTGATAGTATTTTTTTAATTTTAAATTACGTTTTATACTGTTAGTAAACCATGGTGGGTAAAATGTATTACTTACATGAGTAGAGCGAGGGACGGACTTGTTTAGAATAGTATATAATTCATTGTAAAAAGCATCACATGCATCATTTACATTGGTATATGATTTCAAGAAGGACCAGTTTGCGAGATTTAGATCTTGGTATAATTGAACTAAACTAAACTGATCCTCCACCAAATGGAAGTCGCTCGGCAATACATGCTTGAGCATATCTCTCGCCGTGTCGTCGCCACAATCTTACAAGCCTATCTTACGGGCTCAGATATCTGAGCCCGTAAGACAGAATCGCGATTCATCGGAAAACAATACGCGACTCCAATCCACTATTGTGCAAGCCAAGTGTTCTCGTGCAAAATTCAACCTCACTAAAGCGGAGGTCCAGTAGCTCTAGTTCGAGAAGATAATCCAGAAGCGTGAAGTCTCCTCCTAACTGTCCACTCACTTGTGTTTACATTTTTCACTTCTTGCAGATGATTTTGAAGGAAAACTGCCGTGACCGTTCGGTTTCTCAGAGCACTAGAAACGAGAAAGCGGTCATCTCTAGCTGTTGTAGTCTTGCCTCGCCCTGAACCAGGTCTTCGAGTGAACAGACCAGTCTCTTAGTACCGCCGCCATACTCTTTGCACACTCGAGAGACTTACAGCAAGCTTTTTCGCAGTTTCGTGCAGACCGCGGCCGTCTTCTAAAGCCGCCACAATTCGTGCCGCAACAACAGGATTTATGCTCATTGCAAAACACTAACATTGACAACAATACACAAACAATTTGTAACAGATAGATGTCATCACAGAAACAAAAACTATGCTTGTTTGTTTCAACAATAGCATATGAAAGTAAACTTGTTCATTTTCATTACTTAGCATATCAAATTGAAATTATTCATTTTTATTACTTTCAACAAACTTTGAACAACAAAAACTTGTTTGTTTATTCAAGCAATCAGTTAGTAAACTGTTACAACCAAAATAACACGTACAAAACTAAAAAAAAAACTCCAAAAACATTAAAATTACTTTTATGCTCGGCAGTGTATAAAAAAGCGTGAAAAAAAGCTAAATACTCTTACAAAAATTATAAACATATACATTTCAAATATTAATAATTCTAACAGATTGGAAATTTTATGGTGAACGAAAAACCATTACAAACACATCATCGCTTTCATTACATTACAATTTTCAGTTATAAACAGTTTTCAGCCTCAAACGCACGTCTGTAAAAATAAATGACTGTGACCAACAATCCAGAACAAGCTGAAAAATGATGTCATCCGCTGTAAATTTCGCAATATCAGTTAAAGCAATCGCAACGAATGCGTTCAGCAATCTCGATCGATGCAACTACTCACGTGCTCTCGATTGAATTCATCAGTGAATTCGAACAGGCAGTCCCGCATAATTGTTGCTAATTGAATAATAAACTGCATAGTGCGGTTTGTGTGATATTATTACATAACCATTTCCCGTTGCAATGCGAGTGATGATTTTGTACGTTTGTGGATTAACAGTAATTTTTATTTGAATTCAACGGGAGGATTTTTTTAATGAGTTGAATTTAATGGGATTAGACTTGCACATTGTTTGTTGTTGTAATGTTTTTATGAATTAGATTAAATTAGACTTGCTAATTATTTGTTGTTGTAAAGTATAATGACCTTACATTTTAATATTAAACTAGTTAGAATTATATAGTATGTTCAATAAAATAAAACCTCTAGAGTGCCATGGAATAAATTATAGGTTGGCAACTCTGAAATTATGCATTATAATTATTATGTCTGACGTTTAATATGACAATTCCTAAAGGGTGTAGCCAACTTAAATTTAAAAAAAGATTAAATCATGGCACTGTGGAGGGTTTTTTTTATTATACATACGATAGTTTTAAATAAGAAAATATATACTATAATGTCCACTTACACTACAGCTGATTAACTTTACTCAGTGGTTAGTATTTTTTAAAAACGCATCAATTTTATTCTCAAATTTCGAATTTTGATTTAATCAGAGGGTTAATCACCGCAAAATTTTTACCTACGATTAAATTGCACCGCAGGAATTTAATCGTGGGTAAAAAGTTAGCCATGATTAACCCTCTGATAAAATCAAAATTCGAGAATTTCTAATATGACAATTCCTAAAGGGTGTAGCCAAATTAAATTTAAAAAAAGATTAAATCATGGCACTGTAGAGGGTTTTTTTTATTATACATACGATAGTTTTAAATAAAAAAATATATACTATAATGTGCACTTACACTACAGCTAATTAACTTTACTCAGTGGTTAGTATTTCTTAAAAACGCAACAATTTTATTCACAAATTCTCGAATTTTGATTTGGCTAAATTTTTACCCACGATTAAATTGCACCACAGGAATTTAATCGTGGGTAAAAAGTTAGCCATGATTAAACCTCTAATAAAATCAAAATTCGAGAATTTGTAAATAAAATTGTGGTCATAAACCTATTAACCCATTAAGCGCCTTTGAAGCATACACGCAACATTATAATTTTTCTGTTAATTAAATTACTAAATAAGTTAATTTGATATATTATATTATTTAACCTAACTTGAAAGTGTATAAGGAAAGCTGTAAATATTTTGATTATTCATCATAAACAAAAATGTTAGTGTATTTCTAACTTCACAATATTTCAGCGTTTAATACGCGTGGCGCATGAAGTAAAATTTCGAGTTTAGAAAAGCCCCGTGAAAATTTGTCTCGGGTCGCTGGCGCGACCCTCGACAAATTTTCTACGCGGGGCTTTTCTAAACTTGAAATTTTACTTCATGCTTAGTCTGGGAGTGGAAACGCTCGTTCTAAACTTCATATTGCACGTTTTTATAATAAAATCGATGAATGCCTAAAAATTTACATCGTACACATTATGTATATTTAACAGAAAAATTCATACAAATCATAAGAACAATTGCAAATTTTTTACCGAAAACCAACTATTAGAGTTATATAGAGTTAACTCTAATAGTTGGTTTTAGGTAAAAAATCTGCAATTATTTTTATGATTTGTATGAATTTTTCGTTCTTTTGCTTGGCCTTTAATGGGTTAAGGTTTGGAATTTTTCAAATTTCAGTATTAAAATATTCATTCAAAAATATACCGCAACATTGAAATTATTCCAACATTCAATTGGAAGAAGAAAAAGAAAATAAACTCTTAAATCGTGAAGGCGTTAAGTTCGTGGAATATAAAAACATAAATAAATAAAAGTGATGCGGCGCAGCGAAAAGGGAACTTACTCTTTTCTAAACTTTCTCGGGTTTCCTTAGACGTCGTATCTCCCTTTTTCTACAAACAGGCGCGACCTAGCCTTCACTAAATACGTTTGTTATATCGTTTTTGTATAAAATATGCTGAAATGATATACCGTGTGTCCCCGGATTACTGCCCTGGTGGAAAAAGTTTTTTATTATCCAATTTTCGATAAAACGTCATTCTTTACAAAAAGTTTTGGATGATTTTTTTTTTTTGTCCTTCCTGTTGTAAAAAGTTTCAACCTTTCGGTTACTCCAAGTTTCCATTCTTGTCCTGGCTTCAAAGGTGTGGAGCCAGTAGTATCTTTTTTCCTTAAAGGGTGTTTTCTTTTAATTTAGTTTTAATCCTAAATTTCTAATGGCGAGGTCCGGGTGATTTTTCAATCGGTCAATCATATTTTGTTTTCTCTCCTGCGCTGTTTCCAGTGGATCTTTTAATTTCAGGTCTTTTAGAATGTTTTCATTTCTTATGAACCATGGCGCGCTCATTGCTCTTCTTGCCAGTGTGGAGTGGATTTTCCTCGCTTTTCTGTGTGCGGTTTCTCCTCCGCTGATGTATATTTCTTGCCCGTAGGTGGCCGTCGGGATGAGCACGGTTTTTAACAATTTCACGCGGTTTCGATTGCTGAGTGGGTTGCCTTCGTGTAAAACGCAGCGTAACTTTCTTGCTCTTGATTTTGCCAGCGCCGCCCTTCTGGCAACGTGTTTCGCTAGAGTTAGCCGTCTGTCTAATGTTATCCCAAGATAAGTTACGCTGTTTTTTAGTTTTATTTTCTTTTTCTCCACTATTATGAAGTTTTTGTCTGGTCGTTTCTTTCCTAGCAGCATCACTTCCGTTTTTCCCTGGTTCAGCTTTATTTTCCACTGCTTGGCATAGTTATTAATCTCTTGGATTGCTTTCGTAATTTTTGGTTCGGTCGTGTTTTTATTTCTGCCGTGGGCTACAATTGCTGTGTCATCGGCAAACTGGAACAGCGACACCCATCTGCTTTCATTGAACTTTGGAATATCTGCCACGAAGATGTTGAAGAGGCTTGGTGAAATCGGCGATCCCTGGGGGAGACCTTCTTCGGCGGTTTTCCACGACGAGAAAATGTTGTTAAATTTTACTCGAAATTATCGGTTTTGTAGCCAATCCTCGATTAGCCTGATTAGCCATTTCGGAAAGCCGAAGAGCAGCAGCTTGTGAATGAGTCCGGCTCTCCAAACTCGGTCGTAGGCTTTCTCGACATCCAGCAGTGCAATCATTGCTGTGATGCGTGGTTTCATTTTTCTCCTGATTTCTTCCACCAGGTTTGCTGCTTGTGCACTGCTGCGAGTTTGCTGCGAAAGCCAAACTGGTTCGGGGCTATCAGTTGCTTTTCCTCGCATACTTTCTCGATGTCGTTCTTAATTTGTTTCTCGGCGATTTTCGCTACACTGGAAATCAGGCTAATCGGTCTTCGGTTTTCAACTTTCGTCGGGTCTTTGTTTCCCTTCGGGATCGTGATTAATATTGTTTTTTTCCACATCTTCGGGAATACTCCGTAGTTCCGGATTCCATTGATTATTCGTGTCAGCCTTTGAATGCCGTTGGAATTCATGCATTTGAGCGCTTGGTTTGGAATGTTGTCTTCACCGGGTGCTTTTTTCGTCGAAATTGACTTTATGAGGTTCCTAATGTCTTCCTCCACGAGGAGTGCTGGTTTCATTGTTGTGCCGGCTCTGAATACCTGCAGCGTGTGATTAACTGCGAATTCGGTTTGTGCGTCCGAATTGTCTTCGTTGCTGAATTGTTTTTCGAAGTGTTCGGCAATCAATTCAGCACGTTCTTCATCTCCGTAATATTTTACGCCGTTCTTGGTAATCGGAGAATTGGGATTATTCCTCCTGCCGCAACTTTTGAGTAATTTCCAGAAGAGGCCCTGGTCTTCGTCCGCTTCTTGGATTGCGTGGTCCCAATTTTCGTTTTTCTTGTTTTCTAACATTTTTGTGATTTCTCTCTGCAGTCGGTTCATCTCTTGTTTGTCTTCTTTCCGGTGGAATTTTGCGTATTTGCGTTTTACTGCATTTTTGTTTTTAATTAGCTCTTTTTCGGCGAAGTTCAGTCCGTGTTTATTGTTAAAATTGGCTTTCTGTTCCGACTGGCAGATTTTAATCACATCTTGGATTTCCGCTGTGAACTTTTCGGCTTCCGTTTCGATTTCGTCTTTGTTGATTTCGTCGTCAGGTGCGCGTAGTCTGCTGCTCCAGTACGCGAACTTAACCCAATCCGTTTTTATCCGCAAATTTGATTTTTGCGAATATTCTCCCCAGTTGATAACGACTGGGAAGTGGTCTGAGTTAAGTTCGTGTAAGGTTTGAATTCCCCACGGATCGGTTGTTTTGTTAGTGATGAATAAGTCGATCACGTCTCCTCTTCCTCCTGGCCTGGTCGAGGTTGAAATTGCATCCTCCGGGCCCCATACTCGCATTTCGGTTTGTTGTTTCCAGACAGCAGCTAGCGTTTTTCCGGCATTGTTTGTTGCGCGGCTTCCCCACGCAGGATTTTTGGCGTTGAGGTCGCCGCCGATTATTAAATTGTCTAATTTGGTAATTTCAAGCAGATCGGTTTTTAGAAGCGTTTTCGAGGGGTTTTTGTATACCGCTACGAAGCGCTTTTTTACGTTGTTCACAATAGTTTCGATCCCAGTCGCCTCGATCGAACTTGTTGTGAATTCTAGCTTGCTGGCGCACAAGCTGTTTCGGTATAGAACTGTCACTCCTCCTCCTTGGTTGCTTTCTCTGTCGTTTCTCACACATTTAAAACCAGGCACGAATGCTTTCACCCCCGGTTTTAAATGTGTTTCGGATATCAGGAATATCGATATGTCGTGTTTTTCAGCGAAGATCTTGAGTTCGTTTGTTTTCTTCACCAGCCCGTTTGCATTCCACGTAGCTATCTTTATTGGTTTATTTCCCGTTTCTCCGTTGAACATTACAGCTCGTTGTTTTCCCTAAGTTGGATTAGCATGTTGCGGACGATTTTTGAAATTAACATTTCCAGATTGTTGTCGTTTGGCGGTGGTGCATTGTTTTTAGCTCTCTGGGCGAAGCTCGTTCCTTCTCTCAGGCGGCTGTTCTCCAGCTTCCTTCTGTTTTCTTCGTCGCGCGTTTTTTTTATGTTCGTCGGGTGTTTCCTGCATTTGGTTGAATAAGCGGGGTGTTCTCCTCCGCAGTTAAAGCATTTTCTGCATTCTTCCTCCTTCTTTTGGCAGTCGAACGACGGGTGATCGCCGGCGCAAAAGGTGCAAACGTATTTTGCGGTGCAACGGAATTGCACGTGCCCGTATTGTTGGCAGCGGAAGCACTGCTGGCTTGTTGTGGATCGGCGTTTTGGTTCAACGCTGATTACATGGTCGAACAGGTATTTTAATTTAAAAATGTTCTTCCCTTCCTCTGTCTTAGGTAGATTTACCAGCGCTAGGCTGTAAACCCGCGTCCCTTTTCGTAGCCGGCTGACGGAGTTTGCCGGGAAGCCGTGCAAGAGCAGTTCTTCCTTGATTTCGTCTGTTGTGAATTCCTGTGGGATGTTTCTGATCACCACTTTCAGCTCTTTATCCTCGCTCAGCATGTAATGGTGCTGGGCGGCATTCAGTTCATCGAGTATTCTGACGGTTTTGCGAAAATCGTCCGAATTTTCGGTAAAAATGTTGCTCCCTTTTGCGTGGGAGGCGATTCGTGCGGTGATTTTATTCTCCTTCAGGGTAGCCTGCACCAGGCGGATCTTATCCTTGTCCACCAGGACTATCGGTGGTGGCCTTTTTGGTTTCGACGGTTGAACTTCCGGCGCCTCTAGCTCCATTTCCTGTGGGGCTGTCATGATCGGGATTCTCAGTCCGTTTATCTCTTTGAACTTCGTCTCTGACGTGTTCGTTGTGGGTGTGGCGGCTGCAGCGCTCGAGGCCGTTACTACTGCCGTCCGAGCTGGTAGTGGGCGGCAATGCCGGGGCGGCGGTTGTCGTGTAGTCGAGTTCGGTGTTTTTCGGATTTTTCAAAGCAGGGAAATCCTCTTTTTCGTAGGGGTGGGCAACTGTGGAAGTTGATTGCGTAGTCGATTTCAATTTTGAAGCACTTAGAAGTGCCGGGTGAATGTTTTTAAAGATCGCTCTAGGTGGTTTTCTCCTTTTCGGCTCTGTTGCCGCGGCCAGTCTCGACGGCACCAGCGGAGGGATCGCTTTCGTAGCGGCTGTCATTGGGGTGGTGTTCTGGGTCGGTTTCATCGACTTTAAGGATTTGTCCTTCTTCTTCCTCTTGGCTTGGACCGGGACGAACGGCCCCTCGTCGTTCTCCAGATCTTGGAGTATTTTGGATGACTTGAAAACACTATATTTATTGTCAAATCCTAAATTTACTGTAGAGGGCGCTCAGAAATTAGGAAAAACTAAAACGGACATAAGAGAATAGTACCTCTAATTATAATTTTAGCGGAAGATGTTATTTGAAAAAGTAATTTATAATAGAGAATTATGTTTACATACAAAATATGAACTCTAAATTAAAACAATTTTATTTTTATTGAATTTATTTGTTTTTATAATTATATATCGTATATTTTTGATGTGTATTCATCAAAGCTGAGACGAATCCTCGTAAAAAGGATTCGAATCACGAATCCGAATCACGAAAAGGCTTCGTAAGAGATAAATATGATTCCAATCAAAGATTCGAATTCTGTTTTTTCGAATCACGAATACAAATCCTTTAAGAATAAATTTGATTTTATTATTTTTTTGCAACCATTAATATATGAATACCGTTACCAGTTGTTTTAACGAAAATATTCAAAACCTCATTATTTGTTATTAACACTGAACATCGCACATACGGGTATTTGAACGATCTAGGCGGCCATAAGTCGATTTCCTAAAATTCACCCCAGGTAGAAATAAACAGTTGCCTACCCCAGGTAAAGGGTCTGGGAACAATAGGTAGTTGTTATCCGTCGCTTCCGCGATCTCTCGATGGATTGTGACAGTCATAAACAGAGCGTCTTTCTGAGTGCACAAGTGTATTTTCTCTAGTTTTCGGCTGTGTTAATTAGAACTGTAAATATTTTTACTTTGAGTAATAATATCAAGAAAATTATTATGGAACGTGATCAAGCTGGTAAGTGAGCATATATTTTTATGGTATTAGTTGTAGTTATTTGATTTCATTTAATAACGTAGCATTTTCGAAATAAATACAATTTGTACAATTTTTATACAATTTTTTGCCAAATACAAGGGGATTTGTTCTACTTCAGGGTGCGTCCCAGCTATTATTTTTAGTTTTTCACAAAGTCAAAGGTATCTAGCAAAGATTAGTTAAAAATTTAGCCGCGGATAGCCGTGGTTTTTAATATTATGAGGTCATTAATTTAGAGGGCGGATTTTTAAGCTTTTATTTGTGTCTTCATAAGTGTTTTAAAAAAGTGTTTATAACCTGAAGAAAAATTTTAAAATAGGTAAAAAGACTGACAAGTAGCAGACCAAAGCTGAATAAAAGTGGTGTCAGAATCTACTATTTTATAAATCGGATATTTTGTTACAAGCTGCTTAAATTTCTGTAAGAAGCAAAAAAATACGCCCTATACTCATTATACTGCTTTTGTTTATAATAGCAATGATTTCCTTTCAGGATCATCTGGTGTCCGAGTAGTAACCCGTCAAGAGTTGTATAACAAAATGCAACAACAAAATTTGCCAAGTTTTGAACTAAAATTAGAATATATTCAAACATATCTTCTTACATCCGACCACCATTCCGAAGATCAAATTAAGGAGATAAAGCACAATTTTTCTTATTTGAAGACTCGATTTAAGCAAAGATGGTTAGCTGCGCATAAAAAACCAGCTGCATTTGAAAAAAACAATAAGGAATGGTTACAAAAGACCTTCGAGCTGCCGAAGGGAGTTCAACGTACAGGTCGGCCAACAAAATCGTTCAAAAATTCAAGCGAAAGGACAAAAAGAAGAAAAACAGCAGAGCTTCGAAACATCGACGAAGAGATATTAACACATGCAACACGGATAAAGTTACAATCTTCTGGAAAGAGAGATGCTTCCAGAATTTTGAAAGAGATCACTAACTCTCCAAAGCGTGCTGGAAAATACAGGCTGGCGTACTCCAATGCTCAAAAGGCTGTGAAGAAACAACTGACACCAATACAAGCACTATCAATGTTTGTAGAAGCCGATTTTTCCAGGCGACAATATGAGATTGTCAGAGGGACCAATAAACAATTTTATCCATGCTACAGTGTGCTGCAAAAAGCGAAGAAAGAATGTTATCCACCTAAATCTTCTTATAGAGTTACTGCAACTACTGCCGAGATAAATCTGCAAGATTTATTAAATCATACAGTCACCCGACTCTTGACCTATTTGGGAGAACTCTTAAACTGTGTGAGTGAAGAGGAAAGAGATACATTGGAGCTGATATGTAAATGGGGCTGTGATGGTTCCCGACAAGAACAATTTAAACAAATTATTGACAGTGAATCAGATGATGCCAACATTTTCCAAAGTTCTCTTGTGCCTGTACGCCTAATTTGTGGCAAAAGTGGAGAAAAAACACTTTGGCAGAACCCGACTCCATCTTCACCACGATATTGTCGTCCCATTAAAATAAGTTTTGTTAAAGAAACTGCACAGACCACGAATGAAGAAATTAATTACGTAGATAATGCAACCAAGTCCTTGCAACAGACAAAGGTGATACTAGGAGAAAAAACCTTTTCAGTGAAGCATGCCATGCTGTTTACAATGGTAGATGCGAAAGTGTGTAATGCTGCAACACAAACTACATCAACTTTGAGGTGTTATATTTGCGGTGCTTTATCTAAAGATTTTAACGATTTAACCTTAAAACAAAATGTAAAACCAGAATCATTAAGATTTGGTCTATCTGTCTTGCATGCTAGGATACGTATATTCGAAAGCATTTTGCATCTGGCATACAAACTCCCTGTAAAAAAATGGCAGATTAGAACACAAAATGAAAAAGAAATCGTAAAAGGACGGAAGATTGAAATCCAAAAGAAATTTAGGCAAGAGACCAGTTTAATTGTGGATGTTCCAAAAGCTAGGTTTGGTAACACCAATGATGGAAATACTAGCAGGAGATTTTTTGGCGACCCTAAATTAGCTGCGGAAATTACAGGAATCGATTTCGACTTAATTTTCCGATTTAAAGTAATTCTACAAGTATTATCAAGTGGCCACGAGATCAACATAGAGAAATTTGCAAAATATGGATATGAAACTGCAAATCTATATGTAAGTTTATATGCGTGGCATCCGATGACACCAACCATGCACAAGATCCTAATACATAGTGCAGATGTAATTAATCATGCATTGTTGCCTATAGGGCAATTGTCTGAAGAAGCTGCGGAAGGTCGCAATGAACATTTCAGACAATACAGACAGAACTTCGCGAGAAAATGTTCAAGAGAGTCTTGCAATCTGGATATAATTAACAGGCTACTGTTAACTTCTGATCCCCTTATAACGAGCATCAGACCACCTCCAAAAAAAAGAACCGAACCATTTTTAAAAGAGTCGTTGGAAATGTTATTAATCGCTGAGCCGCTCCAAGAGAACACTGACTCGAACACTGAAGAGTCTTCAGATGAAGAATACGTCAGCTCTGATGAAGAATCATCCCACTCATCTTCATCTTAATTTATGTTTGCAATGTAGTTATAAGATAAATATGTTTTGTAGTATATATACATTTTATTCAGTTTTTTTAATATAAATTACAAAGTTTTAACCGAATTAGTTTATATATTTTTATTTATTTGTACCACAAACCACTTCTTATATCATAAAACAATAGAAAACCCCGTTTTTTATATATAAATAGAGAAGAATACTTTTGGCCCCCTAAATCGTTCAAATACCCGTATGTGCATCGTTGAGAACAGACTAAATATCTGATTCTCTGTTACTCTAATTGAAGATGTATTTGTGTGTTTTTGAACTTCACTTCAAATCAGTGTTTTGTACGCGTGGCACATGAAGTAAAATTTCGAGTTTAGAAAAGCCCGAAAATTTGTCTCGGGTCGCTGCGCGACCCTCGACAAATTTTCACGGGGCTTTTCTAAACTCGAAATTTTACTTCATGCTTAGCCTAGGAGTGGAAACACCCGTTCAAAACTTCAAATTGAACTCTATTATAAAATAGACGAATGCCTGAAAATTTCGTAAATTAAAAATTTACTGAATATCATTAAAACCGGGAATGTCAGGGAAAAGTCATGGTATTTTATTCAAATTGACCAAAACACTAAGAGAAAAGCCATGTGATATTATTAAATTTGATAAAATCAGTAGGCAAATTACAAAACACGTAAAAATTTATAGAATTAACTTAAATATTGACAAAAACAATGAAAACAATTTAACATAATGGGGGTTTTCCACAGAAGAAAGTTATAATAAAAGGTCAGAGCAAAAAATCTTGAATCAGGGAAATGGCGAAAATGTTAACATTTTAGATTGTGGCTGCCATGTCAGTTTTACTTTAAATAATATTAAACAAAATTTTGAAAACTCGATTACTATCTTTAAAAACATTTTCAGTAATTTAATGTTCTTATCAAAGCATTCAGTTTGAAGTTTAGAACAAGCGTTTCCACTCCCAGACTAAGCATGAAGTAAAATTTCGAGTTTAGAAAAGCCCCGTGAAAATTTGTCGAGGGTCGCACAGCGACCCGAGACAAATTTTCTGGGCTTTTCTAAACTCGAAATTTTACTTCTTGCGCCACGCGTATAAAACACGAATCCAGTTGAACTAAAGTATTCAAATTCCTCTTTTGAATCCTCTAAAAGGATTCGAATCCAGGATTTGAATCCTGCCCAGCTCTGGTATTCATACAAAATGATTGTATTTCTAATAAATTATCAATAGTAATATATTAAGTGCATTAAAAATGATCGAAAATTTTGTACGAAAAGCCGTTGCCTAGAAACTGCATGAGTCCATTTTGATTGTGATTTGACAAAAAGTGCCCGAGACGCGAAGCGTCGAGGGCACTTTTTCAGTCAAATCACAATCAAAATGAACGAATGTAGTTTCTTAAAGGCAACGAGCTTTGAGTACTAAATTTTCAGAGCATTTTTAATGCACGAAATGTATTTCATAGACTATTTCCTGAAAACTACGATTTTTAATCAAGTTGACGTATTATTTAAAATATTAATTATCAATCAGTGTCACTTGATGTGTCAACATGAATCGCTTCGGAAGTTTTTCTTCGAAAGATATATCGAAAAATATCGAGAAAAATTCATCCGAAAATACAAGAAAGAGTAAAGAGTTCGTTTGGAGACAATTTATGACATTCTGTGATGAAAGAAAATACGAGTTAGATCAAAAAACTTTAATTTTGAAAGATTGAGAGAAATTGATTGATACCTGACATGTGACGTCACAACAGTGCAAGTTTCGCTGTAATTTTTCGTAGAATTTTCACCTACTATGCAATTTTCGCTGAAATTTAATTGTGATTGGGCAATGAAAATGAATTCTGGTAATATGATTGGTAGACATTTTTTGAAGGAAATAGTCAATGTTTCATCAAATTGTTTTAGTTCAGTAATATTAAGCCAATAAAAGTTAGCATATCATAAACATTGAATCGTTTGTAAATATCTTAGACAAACTAAGTATACATATCCAAATTATTCTGTAAATCTTCACATATTTGTTGTTCTTTTTCAAGAGGGTTGGTTTAAAAGTTACATTAGTTAGATGTCTTTAATTGCCTATACACTTCATATTATTTTAATTATATGCGATTTATTTTTATTTATTATTTATTTATTTTAACGGTGGGCCATTACATAATAAAATAACAATAGTCTTTTAACAAATCGAAATAATCGCACAAAATCACACAAACAATGTGAATAACGACTAAAACTAAATTTATATACAAATACAAGTATGCATACATGGAATCATACATACTACAACACTACGTACTACATTCAAGCACATTTTTACAATTACGCTTGAAACATTGTAAGCTTACACCAAAAACATCTATCAATCTACAATATGAATTAATATTATCAATTAATGCATTCCTAGGGCTGTTGGATGCATAATTTGTTGCGTGATACTTGCTAGCAAGTAGTTGTTGATGCCTAGTTAAGCGTGTAGGTACATATAGTGAAATTGATGCAAGTATTACAGAACAATTTATTCTGCTATTTAATATGCGGTACGCAAAACACAAGGAAAAGTACACTCTTCGTTTAATTAATGGAAGAAGTCCAAGATATTTAAGTATCATATTATAATCATGATAAAAAAAGATGACATCGAAAACAAATCAATTTTATCATTTTTCGTTGCACATTTTCTAGACGATCCACATGACATTTATAATGAGGTGACCATATAATTGCGCAATAATCTATAATAGGCCTTACAATAGATATATAGAGAGATATAAATGTTCGAATAGAATTAAAATTTGAGCTAAATCTTCGTATAAATCCAAACATCTGCAATGCTTTAGCAGAGATTTTGTTGATGTGATCATTAAACTGTAGTTTAGCATCAAACAAAACCCCCAAATCATTAATTGAATCAACTCTCTCGAGGAAATTATTATTTAATGAATAATCAAAAGCTAATATTGAATCTTTTTTACGTGAAAACCGCATGGAGTTGCATTTTTTTATATTTAAATAGAGATTATTATCATTACACCAAACCATAATCTGATTTAAATCATTTTGAAGAGTATTACAGTCATATATGGACTTTATATTGCGAAATACTTTCATATCGTCTGCATATAGAAGAATATTAGAAGTAAGATGTTTGCCAATATCATTCACAAATATAAGAAAAAGTAACGGCCCTAAGTGAGAGCCTTGTGGCACCCCTGAGGTTGCATCAATTATGATATCAGATGTGATGTTATTTACTTTGACCAACATTTTCCTTTTACAGATAAAGGACCGTAGCCATTCAAGCATGCGTCCCGAAACACCATATGAGCAAAGTTTATACAGAAGCCTCGTATGATTAACCCTGTCGAAGGCTTTGGAGAAGTCGGTGTAGACAGAATCTACAACTGAGCCTTCTTCCAAAGTATCCGATATAAAGTTTGAATAAATAAAGAGATTCGATTCTGTAGATCTTGATGGAAAGAATCCATGTTGTTGATCAATTATTGTGGATGAAAAGTGCAGCATCATATGTTTATATACAATCTTGTTAAACAGTTTCGGAATACAAGATTGAATGGCTATAGGGCGATAATTGTGTACATCTTTTTTGACACCCGACTTAAAAACAGGAACGACATAGCAACGTTTCCAGACATCAGGGAACTTACCATCTTGAAGAGATTTGTTAAACAGCCAGGTTAGAGGAAGGCATAACACATTAGCACATGATTTAATTATTGATGGAGGAATTCCATCCGGACCAGGAGAACTGTTTATCTTGATATCAGAACTTAATTCTACGATATCAGATTCAGTAAGCTGAAGATAATTAAAAATTATATTTGATTCTACGGTAAAAATAGGACCCACACAAGAAATATCTGAGTGGGACTCTTGAAAAAAATGGGCGAATAAATTGGCTATATCTTTATTAGAAGTAGCTTTCGCTGTTCCTTTGTGCATGCATGAAGGAAAAGTACCAACACTATCCCTTTTGGATTTGCAGTATTTCCAAAAGGCATTAACATTATTTGGTATGTTATTTTCAATATCACGAATGTAGATAAGGTGGTCATTTTGAATTAGTCTTTTGCAATCTGCTCTTAATTTAGAGAAGGTGTTATAGTCTTGAATACACCCAGTATTCTTGAATTTTATATGCGCAAGACGTTTATCTTTAATTAAGTCAATTAACGACGGCGAAAACCATTTAGGAAAATGGGACTTTAATTTTCTCCTAGCTGGAACATGTTTATGCAAAATATTGTATATTTCATAAAAAATATCAACAGCATTGTCAATACCATGAGATTCTAAATAGTACATCCAATTTACACTGCTTATTTCATTACAAATAGCATTAATATTACAGTTCGTAAAGTCCAAATAAAATTCCTCATTTGAATCATCATTAGTAATTGCAGCATCAAAGTCTATATGCAAAGGCGGGTGATAACCATCAGGCTTACATAAAGGGTCACCTATGGCGCAACTTATATGAGGATTATTAGAAAATATTAGATCTAAAACATTACAAGAACTATTTATGTTGTTATTAAATTGATATAGCCCATTGCTCATAACACTATCACACAAAACCCGGGCACAAGCACTTTCAACGCTAGTTGGTAAGAATCCCACGCAGTCTTCTTCTGGAATCCAGCCAACACTAGACAAGTTGAAATCTCCAACCTCAAATAACGTAAGATCTTCATATTTATTGATGATATCTGATAATGTATTTACGTGTTCAGTATAAGTGTCCTCATGAGATCGTGGAGGCAGATAAACACAGCCAATAATATAAGAATTATTAATTAAAATCCAAATCTCCTCCCGATTTCGAGTATTGATTGATATTATTGACGAATGTAGATTCCTCTTCACAGCGATAAAAACCCCTCCACCTCTGCTAGTATCATTCGCAGCATAATCACGATCACAACGATGTAATATATAACGATCATCAATAATTTCATTATCTGAAATATTGTGATGTAACCATGATTCAGTTACACATATAATGTCATAATCATTGGCTAGAGTATTATTATAAAATTCGAAGAGTTTTGTTCTAAGACCACGCACATTTTGATAGAAGATCGATAATTTTCTTATATTTCTGTTTGTTGTATCCCGGCAGTTTGAAAATGGCGGTTTTGGCGAGGTATAAACTCTTTTAGAGCCACACCTGGAGGCCACTTCAAAGAGTCCATAAGAGAATCAAAGTGAGGTTCATCAACTCCAAGTTTAAAAGATGAAGATTGATCAGAATTCATAAGACGAAAACATTTAATATCCGCATTTACATTTAATATTGTTTTAGCATGATTAACAATCGTTTTAGGTTCAACGTTAGGTTCAACTCTGTAGACATGTAACCATTTTTTCTTTACAATACTTGATTGAAAACCATAGTCTGGAACATTCGCTGATTCGTTAGCTATAACACTTGAACCAATTATAATCGCATTTTTATTACGCCTTTTCTTATTATTCTCTACAGCGTTCGTTTTAGGTTTGGATAATCTATCATTAGCAATTGAAGAATTTGCATCAGTATCCGCACGCAAATCATTACTACTGTTGCTATTTAAGGATTCTATATTAATAGAAGGTCGCGGAATTTCTAAAGAAACGGTTTCAAGCTCAGTAAATTGTGTGTTTAATACACTATTTATCAAATCAGCACATTTGCTCGCAGATATATTTTCTTTTAATTCAGTAAATTCCTTTGATAAAGATTCCAATTTATCCATTACCTCCGTTTTAAACGAGTTGAAAGCGGAAATCAGGCCTAACAATTTATCATCATTGGAAAAAAGATTATTATCTACAGAATTTACACTTTTAGAACGGTTAGGTTTACGAGTACAACAGTCAACAACGCCTTCATTCACAGTCAACACATAATTTAGACGAGTCGCACAAGCAGAATGAAAAGTTGACTTACAATGAATACAACCAACATGTCTACCAGGCACAGCTATTGATTGTTTACATTTGGAGCAGGAAATATCACTAATATTAGGGTTGGACATTATTAATTATAGTAACGAGTAAAGACACAGGGACACACGCTTCACCTCACAGGGTCTGTTGTGAGGACTTAATAATTCGTAAGACAAAGGAAGACCACGGTAAAAGGTATAATGTTAAAAATGAAAATAATGTAAATTAATTGTTCATTAATTAAAAAGTATCAATACTATTGCTTTAACAAAAAAGGAATATTGATTAAGAATGAAAATGACCGTAAATAAATCATTCATTAATACAAATACTATTGCCTTAACAAAAAATAATCTATTGAAAACAATCGAACAGCTGTGGTACGGGATATTGACTCCACGACACAATTAAACGAAAAATATTAAAATGTAATTTTAACACTAATATCATCGATTGATGAGTAAGGTTAACACGTAAGAAGGTACTCACATACAGTACTTATGTATTATTCGATTACTATGTTTTAAAATCGAAATAAAATACACTTAATCCTTGATTAACACGAGAGAGAAACAAATCACCTTGCACCTTGCACGTTTAGTTTGAATTTTTTTTGAATTTTATATGTTACATTTTTATTATTCATTCGAACGAAACGCGTGCTTTTGTAGCTGTATAAAAATCATTGTCAAGCACAGGCAGCGTGGCCGAGCGGTCTAAGGCGCTGGTTTTAGGCACCAGTCCGAAAGGGCGTGGGTTCGAATCCCACCGCTGTCAACTTTTTTTTCGTTTATTTTTAATATATTAATCATCACAATGTTGCTTTTTCAAAATAAATAATTCTTAACTTGTTATCCTTGAATCAGAGAATAATTATTGTGGAGTACTTTTGTAATTCATTTCAATACTTACACATGGAATTAATAATAAACTCGCTGGTTACGTAACATTTTGATGAGATATTAATTACACAATTTAAATTTACTTCAATATTCTAATAAATTATTAATAACCATTATTTATTCAATAATAATAATATTTTATTGCCCAACAGACTACAGCCCACTTACAGAGCAATTTCACAATATTATAAAAAATTACAAATTAGACTAAACATAAAACATACAAAAATAGAATAAATGAAAATAAATATAAATATATATGATATGAAAAAAATACAAATAATTACAAATACGGTTGTTCTGTTATTATTTTTGAGTCCTGTATTCGAATACGAATAATTAAAATATTCGAATATTCAAATAAAATAAATTATTCATAAACGGGAATTTTTCTTTTAAGTATACACACCCCGATGCCTACTTTGTATATGTTCAAGCATTCGCTGCTTTTATAAAAATGTTCAGTTTGAAACGTCTAACGAGTGTTTCCACTCCTTGATTAAGCATGAAGTAAAATTTCGAGTTTAGAAAAGCCTAAAAATTTGGATTGGCCGCGTAGCGAAGCGGAGCGGCCAATCCAAATTAGGCTTTTCTAAACTCGAAATTTTACTTCATGCGCCACGCTTGAAAACACTGATTTACACTGAAGTTCAAAAAACACACACAAACAACAACGATTATAGGCAATCTTATATACGTCAGAGTTATTGGGTTGCCTATAATCACTGTTTTAAACAAATTGTTCAGCGCAGAATTTGACTCACGTTTTATTCACATCTGGATATTAGATTGCCAAAGCCGTATATTTTAAACTTGACGATATTTCAGTGTTTTACACGCGTGGCGCATGAAGTAAAATTTCGAGTTTAGAAAAGCCTAATTTGGATTGGCCGCTCCGCTTCGCTACGCGGCCAATCCAAATTTTCAGGCTTTTCTAAACTCGAAATTTTACTTCATGCTTAGTCTGGGAGTGGAAAACCCTCGTTTAAAGATTCAAATTAAAATCTTTTAGAAAAACATCGAATGTCGGAAAATGTACAGTTTATGCATTGTATACCTAAAATTACATTTATGCACACATATTTGATATTTTATTGTAATAAAATGTTATTTTTAATTATGTACAGTGTATGCATATGTATACCTAAAATTACATTTATGCACATATATTTGATATTTTATTGTAATAAAATGTTATTTTTAATTATGTAATTTGAAATATCTTCAACAATTTAGCTAAAATTTAAAATAATAAACAAATAATCTAAATCAAGTAGTATAAAATATAATTTAGTCCAAGTTATTAGGCTTTTTTAAACTCGAAATTTTACTTAATGCGCCACGCGTATAAAACGCTGATTTATAGTAAAGCTTAAAATAGTTTTGGTTAGCAGTGTATTGTTAATCCTGCTTTATGAGTTTATTTTTAAATTTAATTAAATTTTTAATCTAAAAGTCAGTATTATGATTTTTGCACAGTCTTCAATTAAAACGCCCTCTTGTTCGAACCTCTAAACAAATGTTATATTTGCTTAAAGTATTCGATTTATGATTAAATAAGCTTTAAGTTGATGCACAACAAATTTTTCAAAACTTAAAAATTGTGCTGAGGAAAAGCGCTCAAAGTTTGATTTTTATAAATTTTGTAACTTTCCTCTGATTTTAAAAGTCAAGAAATTTAATGAAAATATGTTTTTATTGTGAAAACAAATATATAACACAGTTTTTAACATCTAGACCCTGGGTCTCCAAACTATCTTCTTCGCGTGCCACAAATACAATTCTACATAATAAAATCGGCCAAGATCCGATTAATTTTATAAAATTATGAAAAATTTAAGGAACAATTGTTACAATATTTCAAAATATGACATTTACAAAAAAAATTACAAACAATCGCGGGCCGGATTCATGCAAGTCGCGGGCCGTAGTTTGGAGACCACTGATCTAGACGAATATCGGTAATTTGTTTAAGTTTTTCGAAAAATATTTTTAATTTTTTAGAAAATCCACTTTTGGTATACCTAACCCTTAGAAAAAAATTCAATTTTTGGAAAAAAAAATATTTTTTTTAAAATCTTAATCTCTGTAAAGTTTGCTTAAAGAATTCGATTTATGATTAAATAAGCTTTAAGTTGATGTACAACAAATTTTTAAAACTTAAAAACTGTGCAGAGGAAAAGCGCTCAAAGTTCGATTTTTATAAATTTTTTAACTTTCCTCCGATTTTAAAAGCTGAGAAATTTAATGAAAATATGTTTTTATTACGAAAACAAATAAATAACACAGTTTCTAGCATCTATAAGAATATCTGTGATTCTTTTTAGGTTTTTCAAGAAATATTTTAAATTTTTCAAAAAATCCACTTTTTCCCTTACAAAAAATTCAATTTTTGGATGAAAATTTTAATTTTTCAAAAAATCTAAAAAAATTCATAGCAACTCTTGCTGATGCTAGAAATAACGTGGCGTAATTATTTACCCAAAAAAAATCTCAAAACCTCAACTTAGAATTAAATCGTATAAAAAAAGTTTACTTAAAACAATTTGATGACTTCGAGCGCTTGTACTGAACTCAATTTTAAAGTTATTCAAATGTTTTTGAGCTCAAACTAAAGCGGACTTATTTCTAAAAACGTTGCTTTAAACAAAATTAGAATATTCTAAATACTGAATTTTTTATCAAATATTTTCTAAGAAAAGTCAGTTTTATGATTCCTGCACATCCTTCATTTAAAACGCCCTCTTGTCCGAAGCTCTAAGCAAATTTAATTTTTTCTTAAAATATTCGATTTATGATTAAATAAGCTTCAAGTTAATGTACAATAAGTTTTCAAAACTGAAAAATTGTGCTCAGTGAAAGCGCTCAAAGTTCGATTTTCATTAATTTTATGACTTTCCCATGATTTTAAAAGTTGAGAAATTTAGTGAACACATATTTTTAATAATTTTTAATTTTTTTAAAAATCTCAAAAATTTATTAAAGATTTTTGCTAATGCTAGATATAATGTGGCGTATATATTTTCTCAAACAAAAATTCTTAAGACTTCCAGATTAAATTAAATCGCCTCAAAAAAGTTGACTTAGAACAATGTATTGACTTTAAGCGCTTGTACTGAACGCAATTTTAAAGTCACACAAATGTTTTTCAGCTCAAACTAAAGCGTACTTATTTCTAAAAACGATGCCCCAAACAAAATTAAAATATTCTGAATACTGAATTTTTTATCAAATATTTTTTAAAAAAAGTCAGTTTTATGATTACTACACAATCTTCATTTAAAACGCCCTCTTGTCCGAAGCTTTAAACAAATTGAATTTTTCCTTAAAGCATTCGATTTATGATTAAATGAGCTTCAATTTAATGTACAACAAATTTTCAAAACTTAAAAATTTGACTCAAAGCGCTCAAAGTTGGATTTTCACTAATTTTGTAACTTTCCCATGATTTTAAAAGTTGAGAAATTTAGTGAACACATATTTTTATTATTAAAACAAACATATAACATAGTTTCTAATATATAGAAGACCATCTGTGAATTTTTTGAGGTTTTTCAGTTTTCAGAAAATCCACTTCTCCCCCCAAGGGGTGTAGCCTTACAAAAAAAGTAAATTATTGGAAGAAAATTTTAATTTTATTAAAAATCTCAAAAAATTATTAAAGTTTTTTGCTAATGCTAAATATAATGTGGCGTATATATTTTCTCAAACAAAAATTCTCAAGACTTCCAGATTAAATTAAATCGCCACAATAAAGTTGACTTAGAACAATGTATTGACTTTGAGCGCTTGTACTGAACGCAATTTTAAAGTCACACAAATGTTTTTCAGCTCAAACTAAAGCGTACTTATTTCTAAAAACGATGCCCCAAACAAAATTAAAATATTCGTAATACTGAATTTTTTATCAAATATTTTCTAAGAAAAGTCAGTTTTATGATTCCTGCACAATCTTCATTTAAAACGCCCTCTTGTCCGAAGCTCTAGGCAAATTTTATTTTTTCTTACAGCATTCGATTTATGATTAATGAGCTTCAATTTAATGTACAATAAGTTTTCTAAACCTAAAAATTGTGCTCAGTGAAAGTGCTCAAAGTTCGATTTTCATTAATTTTGTAACTTTCTCATGATTTTAAAAGTTGAAAAATTTTGTGAACACATATTTTTATTATTAAAATAAACATATAACATAGTTCTATTATATAGAAGAGTATCTGTGAATATTTTAAGATTTTTCGAAAAATAATTTCAATTTTCAGAAAATCCACTTTTTTCCATAAGTGGAATTTTTGAAAGAAAATTTTAATTTTGTTTTAAATCTCAAAAATTTACTAAAGATTTTTGCTAATGCTTGAAATAATATGGCGTATTTATTTTCCCAAAAAAAAAATTCTTAAGACCTCCAGTTTGAATTAAAGCGCCTCCAAAAAGTTGACTTTAAACAATATATTGACTTTGAGCGCTTATACAGAACGCAATTTTAAAGTCACAATAATTTTTTTCAGCTCAAATTAAAGCGTAATTATTTATAAAAACGATGCCTAAAACAAAATTAAAATTTTTTGAAAACTTAATTTGTTATCAAATATTTTCTAACAAAAGTCAGTTTAAAATTTTTGCACAATCTTCAATTAAAACGCCCTCTGGTCCGAAGTTCTAAGCAAATTTTATTTTTTTCTTAAAATGATCGATTTATTATTAAATAAGCATAAGTTGATGTACAAAAAAATGTAAAAACTCAAAAATTGTGCTCAGTGAAAGCGCTTAAAGTTCGATTTTCGTAAATTTTGTAACTTTCCCATGGTTTTAAAAGTTAAGAAATTTAGTGAAATTTTTTTTTTATTGTAGAAACAAATAAGTAACATAGTTTGTAATATATAGAAAAATATCTGTGAATTTTTTAAGATTTTTTCAAAAATATTTTTTGTTTTTCAGAAAATGAAAATCCATTTTTTTCCAAAAAATTCAATTTTTGGAAGAAAATTTTAATTTCTTAAAAAATTTTAAAAATTTAGTAGACATTCTTGCTAATGCTACAAACCACGTGGAGTATTTATATTCCAAAAACAAAAATCTTTACACCTCCAGTTGGAATTAAATGGTCTGAAAAAAGTTGACTTAAAACAATTTATTGACTTTGAGCGTATATACTGAACGCATTTTAAAGTCACAAAAATGTTTTTCAGCTCAAATGAAAGCGTATTTATATCTTAAAAAGATGTTTAAAACAAAATTTAAATTTTGTACGAAATGCATTTTTTATCCAATATTTTCTAAGAAAAGTCAGCTTTATGATTTTTGTATAATATTTAATTAAAACGCCCTCTTGTCCGAAGCTTTAGACAAACTTTATTTTTTCTTAAAGTATTCGATTATTGATTAAATAAACTTTAAGTTGATACACAACAAATTTTAAAAACTTAAAAATTGTGCTCAGTGAAAGCGCTCAAAGTTCGATTTTTATAAATTTTGTAAGTTT
Source organism: Philonthus cognatus (assembly GCA_932526585.2). Taxonomy (NCBI): domain Eukaryota; kingdom Metazoa; phylum Arthropoda; class Insecta; order Coleoptera; family Staphylinidae; genus Philonthus; species Philonthus cognatus. The sequence goes on from OW052241.1 coordinate 173,521,542, forward strand.
CCCATGATTTTAAAAGCTAATAAATTTAGTGAAAACATTTTTTTTATTGTGAAAACAAACATGTAACATAATTTCTAATATAGCGAAGAATATTTATGAATTTTTTGAGATTTTTCAAAAAATATTTTTAATTTAGGGAAAATCTACATTTTTCCATACCTACCCCTCACGAAAAATTCAATTTTTGGCAAATAAATTTAATTTTTTTCAAAAAACTAAACAATGTCTTAGACATTCTTGCTAATGCTAGAAACAATGTGGCATATTTATTTTATCAAACAAAATATTTTCAAGACCTCCAGTTGGAAGTAAATCGTCTCTAAAAAGTTGACTTAAAACAATTTGATGACTTTGAGCGCTTGTACTGAACGCAGTTTTAAAATCACAAGAAGGTTTTTCAGCTCAAATTAAAGCGTATTTATTTGTAAAATCGATAACCCAAACAAAGTTGAAAAATTCTTAATACTGAATTTTTTATCAAATATGTTCTAAGAAAAGTCAGTTTTATGATTTTTTAACAATCTTTAATTAAAACGCCCTCTTGTCCGAAGCTTTAAACAAATGTTATTTTTTCTTTAAGTATTCGATTATTGATTAAATAAGCTTTAAGTTGATGCACAACAAATTTTAAAAACATAAAAATTGTGCTCAGTGAAAGCGCTCAAAATTCGATTTTTATAAATTTTGTAAGTTTCCCATGATTTTAAAAGCTAAGAAATTGAGTGAAAACATTTTTTTATTATAAAAACAAATAGGTAACATGATTTCTGATATATCAAAGAATATCTATGAGTTTTTTGAGATGTTCAAAAAATATTTTTAATTTGGGGAAAATCTGCATTTTTCCATACCTAGTGAAATTTAGTGAAAACAATTTTTTATTGTGAAAACAAACAGGTAACATAGTTTCTAATATATCGAAGAATATTTATGAATTTTTTTAAAAATATTTTTAGTTTGGGGAAAATCTGCATTTTTCCTTGCAAAAAAACTCAATTGTTGGGAAAAAAATTAAATTTTTATTTTAAATCTTAATAATTTCTTAGACTTTCTTGCTAAGGCTAGAAACAATGTGGCGTATTTATTTTTCCAAACAAAATATTTTCAAGACCTCCAGTTGGAATTAAATCGTCTCAAAAAAGTTGACTTAAAACAATTTGATGACTTTGAGCGCTTGTACTGAACCCGGTTTTAAAATCTCAAGAATGTTTTTCAGCTCAAATTAAAGCGTATTTATTTCTAAAATCGATACTCTAAACAAAATTGAAAAATTCTAAATACTGAATTTTTTATCAAATATTTTCTAAGAAAAGTTAGTTTAATGTTTTTTGAACAATCTTCAATTAAAACGCCCTCTTGTCCGAAGCTCTAAACAGATTTACGTGTTTTCTCAAAGTATTCGATTTATGATTAAATATGCTTTAAGTTGATGTACAACAAATTTACAAAACTTAAAAACTGTGCTGAGGGAGAGCGCTCAAAGTTCGTTTTTCATCAATTTTCAATTTCAATTTCAATTTATTGATGTTATAACAAAAGTTTTACACAAGTCAAGTTACAATAGATAAATAATAAATAGATGTACAAAAAAAAGTGTATAAAATACAGAAGATACATTAACATGTAGTCGAACAAACAAAAAAGGTACATACAGATTAAAATAGACAATATATCGGACACTTTTTTCTCATTAATCACTTGGTAAAACATTTTAAAATATAATGGTTTGTAAATTAAATTCACTTGGTTTTGTTTCACTTATATGTATTTTATTTTCTACTAGTTTCGGCTTAATGCCATTATCAAGAATGATGTACAAATGGATTTGTTTGGGAATATATACAGTTTCGAGTTTTAGGTTTTATTGGGTAATAAGGGCATTTAATATCGGGGAATTCCAAAGGTCTTCGTTGTCGTTGACCACATTTTTACTTGCCTTTATGGCTTTTGAAATTTCTAAACCCTCCCGGTAGTTAAGCGTTATTCCCTTATTACCTGTATGCAGAATTTTTAAATCGTTTGAAGAAAAATGGTGATTAGATGTGATTCAGTGCTTAGAAAAACCGGTGGTTTGTTTTTTATTCTCTAAAATAGACAATATGCAAGAGTATAGGTCCAAAAATAAAGTGTTAAATGTCATTATCAAAAAACTCATCTGTGCTGAAATAAGCATGCTCGAGAAGGAATTCTTCTAGCACTTCTCGGAATTTATTGAGCGGAAGATTTCGTGTGCTATGACTAAGGTGATTAAAGAACTTAATGCAGTGATATCTTGTTCCAGTTAGGGATCTCTGTAATCTCGATTGTGGCAAATTCAAGTCAGATTTTCCTCTGGTCTCATATGAGTAATTACCTACTGGCATAGCTGCAATATTACGTTTAACGTGCATCAAACATTCAAGGATGTAGATACATGGTAGGGTTAGTATTTGCAATTGCTTAAAATAAATTCTACATTCTTCTTGATACTTAGCACCAGCAACTATTCTTACTGCTCGTCTTTGCAATTTGAAGATCCGATGCCTACAAGATGCATGACCCCAAACAAGGATGCCATATATTAAGTGACAGTGGAAAGTTCCATAGTATGCTGTTCTCAGAACGGTGCGGGATACTTTATTTGATAATACTCTTAAACCAAATACCGACTTATTTAATTTTCCACTTAAGTAGTCGCCATGAGCAAACCATGTTAATTTAGAATCAAGATGGATACCCAAAAAACGGACAGTCTCTGCATATTCGTCATTTTCAGCATCTTTTTTTCTGAGCGTAAATAGCATTTCAACCGTCTTACTGTTGTTTAAACACAATTTGTTAGAGGCAAACCACTTCGCTGCATTTGATTTAGTGGCGACATTTAGTTCTGATGCTTCTACTAAACTACTAAGCGTACTTAAAAGAGTGGTTTCGTCGGCAAACAATACCGAATTATTTTGTCCGATTTTGTCTGGGAAGTCGTTTGTAAAGATCAAAAATAGTAATGACCCTAAGACTGACCCTTGAGGTACACCGTTTTCTATTAGGCGATAGCTGGATTGTTCACCGTCAATGAAAACCTTTTGCTTTCTATTTTGTGAATAGGATTGCAGTAGGCTGATGCTATTTACAGAAAAGCTATATTTTGCTAGTTTATTAATCAGAATCTTGTGAGATACAGTCAAATGCTTTACTGAGATCTAGAAATGTAGCTACAGAAAAAGATCCAGTTTCGAAGCATTCGACTGTGTATTCCACAAATGCAAGAACAGCAGAAACCGTCGACATTCCACGGCGAAAACCAAATTTATTTTGTGAGAATAAATTGTTTGTATTAAAGAAATCAATTATTTGATCCTTCATAATATGTTCAATTACTTTTGATAGGGCAGGTAGAAGGCTAATAAGTCTATAGTTATTTGTATTAGACTTGTCTCCCTTTTTAAAAATAGGGACAACCTTAGCACATTTAAATGCGTCTGGAAAGATACTACTCACAATGATATCATTTAGTAATCTAGTTAGTAGTACCGAAATTATGTCGATAACTGGTTTCAAAATATCTACAGAGATTCCATATATATCGGAACTTTTGGTGTTTTTCATTCCTTTACATGCATCCCGAATCTTGACTACAGACACTTCTTGGAAATTGAACGTACTATTGCATATACGTATTTGATTGAAATTCACTTGGTTTGTTTTACTAATAAATTGTTTTATTTTCAACTAGTTTCGGCTTAATGCCATTTTCAAGAAATGTTGAAAAAAAAACAATTTATTAGTAAAACAAACCAAGTGAATTTCAATCAAATACGTATATATTAATAGAAATGTTTTACCAAGTGATCAATGAGAAACAAGTTAACGATGTATTATTGCATGTGACAGATATGTTTAAGGGATCATTATCGTATGGTGTGATGTTCTCTAAAAGTAGTCCTGAAACAGTGGAAAAATATTGGTTGAATTCTTCACAAGAAATATCACTATTTCGCTCTTGATTTATTGTAGGAGTTAATCTTGCAGAATTTATGAGTTTCCATAACGACTTCTGGTGATGTACAGACTGAGAAATGTAATTATCATTTGCTTTAATTTTAGCATCTTTTATTGACTCTCTGTAAACTTTTTTAAAGTTATTCATTATTAGTTTATTTTGAATAGTAGATGATTTTTTATAATTTTCTGAGAGCAATGCAAAAGTTTCCCTCATGTCTTTTAGATTTTCATTGAACCACTTTACCGGTTGCTTTCTCTTTGCTACCCAGTTTTTCTCCGGAAAAGCATTAAGTAGACACATATTTAATTGATTTTGAAATAAGTCACATTTTGTGTTAATATTTAGGATTTGATAAACAAAATTCCAGTCTACACTCGACAGAAGTTGGTGAAATCTGTATCTTCCCTGTGATGTTATGGGTCTATACATTCTTTGAGGAAGAATAGTTGGTGGAGTATTAGGCAATATTAAGTTTATTGCAATTCCTATATGATCTGACAGATGTGTTTCAAAGGGACACGTTCGAAATATTGTTAAATCGTAATTTGTGAAAACGTTGTCAATACAGTTTTGCCCCCGCGTGTTAAAAAATACAGTTCTAACTAACCCATAACTTTCAATAAAGTCGTGCACAGTAAGAGCGTCATTATTGATATCATTGAAATTAACATTGAAGTCGCCACACAATATTACGTAATTATTGAAGATACTGAGCTGACTCATAAGAGAATTTAAAATATCAAGAAACACAGATAAATTCCCAGTGGGTGCTCTATAAACTGTTATGATATATAAATTAAAAACATGTAAAAAGATGCAGCTCAGTTCGCAATCACCATCTACTGATAAATCATTTGTCAATGTGATAAATGATTTGGTTTCGTATAAATCATGTACATCCTCCGAAATTGCCACTTTACCGCGAATATGAAGCAGTTGAGGACAGGGCATTGATTTTTGATATGTTACATTCATAGTTAGAAAGCCAATGCTCCACCACGCAGACGATTTTGAAATCAAACTTACTAGAATTGAACAAACACTCAATTTCATTTATTTTATTTCTTATCGACTGCGTATTTAGGAAAAGCAAATCAATTACATTCGTATTTCTTTCTTCTTTGCAAACTGAAAAAAAGGTTTTATACAGGCATTTACAGGCCATACTTCTGGGATCTGCATGCTCTCATATTCATTAACAGGTACAGCTATTCTAAAGGATGAATACTCCTCTGGGTGTTTCGAAGGAAGAGTTTCACATTTAACATTTGAAAAACCTGCTTTATTTAAGTACACAATTAGCTCGTTGCAGGTTAATAGCGGATTTAACCTGTACGCGTGTAAAAATTTGTATCTATCGGCCCCTTTAACTATGGCGTCTCCAGTACCAGTACCGTACACCGGTGTCGATTTTCGGTTCCTTTGTTTCTTCCGTTCCAGAGTTTTCCACGACTTTTCCCCTGTGTGTCGTGCACCCGTTTTTGCTTCGCTCGGTTTCGGTTCCGGACCCCTCGGTTGAGTATTGGATGCGCGCGAGTCCGACTCGGCGTCAACTTTTTTATTGCGATTCAACTTCTCCTCGCTCACGTTATCGGATGCACTCGTCGAGTTTGTCGATACAGTGCGTATTCTCCTGAATTTAGTTCCGGGCATTAATTGAGGTTCCGCTATTTTCTGCAAAGCGTCTTCGTACAATTTATTTGTTTGCAATAATGTAGCTTCCATAATTGGTTGGAAGATGTCACCGCTGTGTGATTTAGCTTGAGATTTTTCTAACGCATTAATTTTTTCCTTCAAGAGATTATTATTCCCTTTTAGGATGTTATTTTTGTCTTCCATTTCGATAACTAACTTTCTTAAAAGTGCTACCTCAGTACTTTGAGACTCAGTATCGACAGTGCACATAACCTCACTACCACAACACGTAACTCTGGAGCCGTTTATAACTTTGATGCCCTTCTTTTTAAGGCTACAACTACGATGAAACACATTTCCACAGTTAATACATGTCACAACTTTGCACTGCGTTTCAGTACAACACTTTTAATAACATAATTCGTCTGGCGTATTTATATCGTTCGCCATTTGATTATTTGTAACTTTCCCATGATTTTAAAAGTTGAGAAATTTATAGAAAACATTTTTTTATTGTAGAAAAAAATGGGCGACATAATTTTTAACATATAGAAGAATATCTGTGAATTTTTTGAGATTTTGCAAAAAATATTTTTTGTTTTTTACAAAATCCACTTTTTTCCATACCCACCCCTCACGAAAAATTCAATTTTTCGAAGAAAATTTATTTTTTTTAAATATTCATAGAGATTCTTGCTTATGCTAGAAATAATGAGGTGTATTTATTTTCCCAAAAAAAAAATCTCAAGACCTCTAGGTGGAATTAAATCGTCTCAAAAAACTAACCTAAAACTATTTGATGAGTTTGAATGAGTTTGAATTTTGAATCTCTAAACGAGTGTTTTCCACTCCCAGGCTAAGCATGAAGTAAAATTTCGAGTTTAGAAGAGCCCCGTTAAAATTTGTCGTGGGTCGCGCAGCGACCCGAGACAAATTTTCTGGGCTTTTCTAAACTCGAAATTTAACTTCATGCGCCACGCGTGTAAAACACTAAAATATTGTTAAATTCCTGTATATTTGAACCTCACTTGAAATCAGTGTTTTATACGCGTGGCGCATGAAGTTAAATTTCGAGTTTGGAAAAGCCCAGAAAATTTGACTCGGGTCGCTGCGCGACCCTCGACAAATTTTCTCAGGGCTTTTCTAAACTCGAAATTTTACTTCATGCTTAGTCTGGGAGTGGAAAACACTCGTTTGAAGCTTCAAATTAAACTATATTCAAAAACAATTTTCTGTGCTTCTCTAAACTCGAAATTTTACTTCATGCGTCAAAATTAAAATATTGTGAAATTTATCTTTAAAAAAAACATATGCATAAGCAGTAAATTTTCTGCCATTCGTTGTCTTTTTAAATAATTCAATTTGAAGCTTCAAGCAAGTGTTTTCCACTCCCAGACTAAGCATGAAGTAAAATTTCGAGTTTGGAAAAGCCCCGTGAAAATTTATCGAGGGTCGCGCAGCGACCCGAGACAAATTTTCTGGGCTTTTCTAAACTCGAAATTTAACTTCATGCGCCACGCGTATAAAATACTAAAATATTGTTAAGTTTCTGTATATTTGAACCTCACTTAAAATCAATGTTTTACACGCGCGGCGCATGAAGTAAAATTTCGAGTTTAGAAAAGCCCAGAAAATTTGTCTCGGGTCGCTGCGCGACCCTCGACAAATTTTCACGGGGCTTTTCCAAACTCGAAATTTTACTTCATGCTTTGTCTGGGAGTGGAAAACACTCGTTTGAAGCTTTAAATTAAACTATATTGAAAAACAATTTTCTGTGCTTTTCTAAACTCGAAATTTTACTTCATGCTTCGTCTAGGAATAGAAAACACTCGTTTAAAGCTTCAAATTTAAAAACCGAATGCACATGTATAAAATTCCCTATATTGTGAAATTTATGTAAAAAACATATGCATAAGCTGTAAATTTTCCGACATTCATTGTTTTTTTAAATAATTTAATTTGAAGCTTTAAGCAAATGTTTTCCACTCCCAGACTAAGCATGAAGTAAAATTTCGAGTTTAGAAAAGCCCCGTGAAAAATTGTCGAGGGTCGCGCAGCGACCCGAGACAAATTTTCTGGGCTTTTCTAAACTCGAAATTTTACTTCATGCGCCACGCGTATAAAACACTAAAATATTGTTAAATTCCTGTATATTTGAACCTCACTTGAAATCAGTGTTTTACACGCGTGGCGCATGAAGTAAAATTTCGAGTTTAGAAAAGCTCAGAAAATTTCTCTCGGGTCGCTGCGCGACCCTCGACAAATTTTCTCTGGGCTTTTCTAAACTCGAAATTTTACTTCATGCTTTGTCTGGGAGTGAAAAACACTCGTTTGAAGCTTCAAATTAAACTATATTCAAAAACAATTTTCTGTGCTTTTCTAAACTCGAAATTTTACTTCATGCTTCGTCTAGGAATAGAAAACACTCGTTTAAAGCTTCAAATTTAAAAACCGAATGCACATGTATAAAATTCCCTATATTGTGAAATTTATGTAAAAAACATATGCATGAGCTGTAAATTTTCCGACATTCATTGTTTTTTTAAATAATTTAATTTGAAGCTATAAGCAAATGTTTTCCACTCCCAGACTAAGCATGAAGTAAAATTTCGAGTTTAGAAAAGCCCCGTGAAAATTTGTCGAGGGTCGCGCAGCGACCCGAGACAAATTTTCTGGGCTTTTCTAAACTCGAAATTTTACTGCATGCGCCACGCGTATAAAACACTAAAATATTGTTAAATTCCTGTATATTTGAACCTCACTTGAAATCAGTGTTTTATACGCGTGGCGCATGAAGTAAAATTTCGAGTTTAGAAAAGCCCAGAAAATTTGTCTCGGGTCGCTGCGCGACCCGAGACAAATTTTCTCAGGGCTTTTCTAAACTCGAAATTTTACTTCATGCTTTGTCTGGGAGTGGAAAACACTCGTTTAAAGCTTCAAATTAAACTATATTCAAAAACAATTTTCTGTACTTCTCTAAACTCGAAATTTTACTTCATGCGTCAAAATTAAAATATTGTGAAATTTATCTTAAAAAAAACATATGCATAAGCTGTAAATTTTCTGCCATTCGTTGTCTTTTTAAATAATTCAATTTGAAGCTTTAAGCAAGTGTTTTCCACTCCCAGACTAAGCATGAAGTAAAATTTCGAGTTTAGAAAAGCCCCGTGAAAATTTGTCGAGGGTCGCGCAGCGACCCGAGACAAATTTTCTGGGCTTTTCTAAACTCGAAATTTTACTTCATGCGCCACGCGTATAAAACACTAAAATATTGTTAAATTCCTGTACATTTGAACCTCACTTGAAATCAATGTTTTACACGCGTGGCGCATGAAGTAAAATTTCGAGTTTAGAAAAGCCCAGAAAATTTGTCTGGGGTCGCTGCGCGACCCACGACAAATTTTCTCAGGGCTTTTCTAAACTCGAAATTTTACTTCATGCTTTGTCTGGGAGTGGAAAACACTCGTTTGAAACTTCAAATTAAACTATATTCAAAAACAGTTTTCTGTGCTAAACTCAAAATTCATGCGTCAACATTAAAATATTGTGAAATTTATGTAAAAAAACATATGCATAAGCTGTAAATTTTCCGACACTCGTTGTTTTTTAAAATAATTTAATTTGAAGCTTTAAGCAAATGTTTTCCACTCCCAGACTAAGCATGAAGTAAAATTTCGAGTTTAGAAAAGCCCCGTGAAAATTTGTCGAGGGTCGCGCAGCGACCCGAGACAAATTTTCTGGGCTTTTCTAAACTCGAAATTTTACTTCATGCGCCACGCGTATAAAACACTGATTTCAAGTAAGGTTCAAATATACAGGAATTTAACAATATTTTAGTGTTTTATACGCGTGGCGCATGAACCTGGACAAATTTTCTTAGGGCTTTTCTAAACTCGAAATTTTACTTCATGCTTTGTCTGGGAGTGGAAAACACTCGTTTGAAGCTTCAAATTAAACTATATTCAAAAACAATTTTCTGTGCTAAACTCAAAATTCATGCGTCAAGATTAAAATATTGTGAAATTTATGTAAAAAACATATGCATAAGCTGTAAATTTACCGACACTCGTTGTTTTTTAAAATAATTAAATTTGAAGCTTTAAGCAAATGTTTTCCACTCCCAGACTAAGCACGAAGTAAAATTTCGAGTTTAGAAAAGCCCCGTGAAAATTTGTCGAGGGTCGCGCAGCGACCCGAGACAAATTTTCTGGGCTTTTCTAAACTCGAAATTTTACTTCATGCGCCACGCGTATAAAACACCAAAATATTGTTAAATTCCTGTACATTTGAACCTCACTTGAAATCAGTGTTTTACACGCGTGGCGCATGAAGTAAAATTTCGAGTTTAGAAAAGCCCAGAAAATTTGTCTCGGGTCGCTGCGCGACCCGCGACAAATTTTCGCAGGGCGTTTCTAAACTCGAAATTTTACTTCATGCTTAGTCTAGGAGTGGAAAACACTCGTTTAAAGCTTCAAATTAAACTATATTCAAAAACAATTTTCTGTGCTTTTCTAAACTCGAAATTTTACTTCATGCTTCGTCTAGGAGTGGAAAACACTCGTTTAAAGCTTCAAATTTAAAAACCGTATGCACATGTATAAAATTCCCTATATGTAATGCAGTCGACTTTTCATAGACTCATTTAGCATCAATTAATAAAGCTGTAAATTTTCATTATTTTATCTATTTCACAACACATTCTAGTGTGAAATCATGATATGATAGTGTGAATAGTTCCATGAAAATCGAATCAAAACTTGAAACACGATAACACCATGTTATTATAATGAAAACAAAGCATAAAACTGACAGTGTAAATATCGGCGCTTGTTACAACAAACAAATGACTCACCTTAGTTTCCAATCTAACCCATTCCTTTTTATCATAATCATGCTTGAAATACGATATTTGCGATTCCACCATCAAAGCGACGCTTTTCTCCTCGACCTCTTTCCACAGGACCAACGACCAGATTCCCACCGAGAGCTCAGCCAGGAGCAAGAGCGCGCAGAACACCACAAACTGGAATCGAACAGTATATTGCCATTTCAAAACAAAAGATTTTTACAAACGAATTTAATTCAATGCACACCGTGATTATGAAGAAATCGTGCTCTTTGCTGGGGCCTTTCACGCCCACCCATGTTATCACCAAGTGGAGGATGCCCAAGAAGAAGATCACGACGAACGGGCCTACCGTGTCCGTGGGAACGAACTTGAAGTGGTAGAACAACTTGTAGCACAAAACCACCGAGAAACCGACCAGAACCGCTCCGGAAAGCTGAATTATTATTTAGCCAAAATTACCGTACTTAAGCAATTTACTTACAAACAGTATTCCCGTGTAGAGCAAGCAGATGATTTCTTTGAATTTCAGAGATGCCATCGCGATAGCATTTTAAGTGTGTGTCAACCAGTGGGTGATGGCCGTGACGATTCCGCGGGTTCTGGCATCGTCTGCGGCCGCCGATCCGATGAATGCATTTCACTTTTCACACAGAGTATAAAAGTGTCATTGAAACGTTGAGCGTACTTAACGCGCTCCCGGTTTTTCTTTTAATTTTGTTTTCACGCGGTGTTTGCGCCTTTTTGGCCGCGTACGGGAATACGACCATTGTTTTATTTCCGAAACGGAAAGGTCAGCTACCCAGTTTACAGTTAGGCGCGCTCCGCTCTCTTCTAAAAATAATTAAATTCGCCGCCGAACGCGCTCGGATAAGTTTTATTCACTTTCAAGGTAGATAACACGCAAGACCGTAAATTAAAAAATTACGTTTTGATGTAGGCAACTTTATATACATGCACTGATCATCATTCAAATATTAATCTATGATTCTTACAACACAAGTTTTGGTGTTTATAAAATAAAAGCAGAGGTTCCAGCTCTGCTTTTATTTTATAAACACCAAAACTTGTGTTGTAAGAATCATAGATTAATATTTGAATGATGATCAGTGCATGTATATAAAGTTGCCTCGTAAAAAGGATTCGAATCACGAATCCGAATCACCTAATATGATTCGAATCACGGTTACTCAAATAAAGGATTCGTAAGAGATAAATATGATTCCAATCAAAGATTCGAATTCTGTTTTTTCGAATCACGATTACAAATCCTTTAAGAATAAATTTGATTTTTTTTTTTTCAACCATTTATGTATAAATATCGTTACCAGTTGTTCTAACAAAACTATTTAAAACCTAATTATTTATTATTAACACTAAACATCGTTGATAACAGACTAAACATCTGATTCCCTGTTACTCTGATTAAAGATGCATTTGTGTGTTTCTGAACTTCACTTCAAATCAGTGTTTTGTACGCGTGGCGCATGAAGTAAAATTTCGAGTTTAGAAAAGCCCGAAAATTTGTCTCGGGTCGCTGCGCGACCCGAGACAAATTTTCACGGGGCTTTTCTAAACTCGAAATTTTACTTCATGCTTAGTCTGGGAGTGGAAAACAGTCTTGTATATAATATCAATAACTTTTGATAAACACTTGCCTTCTTGATTTAGAAAAAAAACAATCGAATTTTTTTTTAGATACTTTATGGATCACCCTGTATAAAAACAAATATGCCCATCTTGCAGATCTCGCCACAATAGCCTAAATGCGTGTATTATACTTTTCTGTAGCTCGAATAGTATTTGAGTTATAACGTTTTTTGTCAAAATTGAGGTAAGTCGAGAACTTACGCTATTTTGTATTTTGCAAAACTTGCGAATAACTCAATAACTAATGGGAATACAAAAAAATCGTTCAATCAAAAGTTTTAGATAAGAAAATTTTGGACAATTTTTCTATCTTTAAGTTTTTTCGTAACTATCTTCTTTCTTAGAGAACAATAACAGTTTGTTGAAAGATTCTTAAAAAGTTATAATTTTTTTAAATCATGGAATAACTTGATTTTGCGCATTACTGAAAAAATATATCATTAGTAATTAGTAATATTTAATGTCGTTTTTATTGTGCGCGTTGATAGAGATGATAAAGTTTGTTAATAATCTAAGCAATATAACATAAAACATTTTATATGTACAGAGAGTTTAAAGTTTAGTGACCACGATTTTTGCGTAACAACAACAATTTTAGTAAATAACACACTTGGTTAAGATTTCACTGTTTATTAGTTGACACTGCAACACTTGTTTTGCCACACAGGCAGATAAATGATGACAATTTTTCAGTTGAAACAATTTAAAATGTTCGAAATAAAAATAAACACATTAACCACTGCACTCTGTTTAAGTTCCAATTGAGAAAAAACAAATTCCCAAAAAAATAGTTGCAGTCCTCTCGATGAAGGTGCTATGACAATTGAAAATGTCAAAGTTGGTTTAAAAAATTTCGTCACAGAAAAATTTCATTAAATTATGAAAGCAACCATGGCAGTGTATCCAGTCATGGCAGTGTAAACTGAACAAATAATCATAACGAAGAGACACTAAAAATGGATTTGCCAACTGCTTTTTATTCAAAACTTGAAGAATTTTATAATAGAAAAATAAAAACTCAAAACGTTGCTTTGGAAAACAAATTGCATATCTCAGATTATGCTACACGAAAAGGTAAAACAGTGTAAGTGTGTTCTTAATTATCTAGAAATTGTCCAATACTTGCATAGATTTGAAGTTTTTTGGCGCCCAATCTGGGGCCATGCTAACGCTGGGCCCTTGTTGGGCGCCATAAATTGTGAAAGTAAAAGTTAAAAACTTCACACTGATTAGTGTTTCGTACGCGTGGCACATGAAGTAAAATTTCAAGTTTAGAAAAGATTGAGTTTGGACGCCACGGGTCTAAATCAAAACGCTCAGGCTTTACTAAACTAAAAATTTTACTTTATGCTTGAGGTAAGAGTGGAGAGTACTCGTTTACAAATACTTAAAACGCTTGCATTTTAGGTTGTTTGGCGCCCAACCTGGGGCCAGGCTAACGCTGTGGCCCCTAGTTGGGCGCCATAAAACGCAAGCATCTAAATTTAAAACTTTTCACTGAATCAGCGTTTTGTACGCGTGGTGCATGTTGTTTTAATATGATATTTTAATATGTTATTTTAATATGTTATTTCTTAATAAATTATTTTAATATGTGACTATAGATCTATTTACTTATTTACTTAGATGTTTCTCACTATACAAACTAGCTTATAAGGTTTTATTATTATTATATTTTTTATTATTATATACTCGTAGGTTAAGGTGACATATGTAAAACATGTACTTTTGTTAATACATCAATAAATATAAATATGAATATGAAAGTTAAATTTTTAGTTTAGAAAAGAGTTTGGATTTGAACGATCAGGCTTTCCTAAACTCGAAATTTTACTTCATGCTTTGTCTGGGAGTGGAAAACACTCGTTTAAGCTTCAAAATGAACGCTTAATAATTTTTTTTAACTTATTGCTTAATAACTAAATACGCTTTAATTTGATTCGTACATTTTTAATACAGGGTAATTATACGGGTAATTTACAATTCTTAATAAATATGCATAAATTTATTAAGAATTGTAAATTACCCGTGATTCAATAAATTAATGAATCTAAACCGGTTTACTGATATTTCACCGAGAAATCAAGATATCGTTGTTTCAGGGGTACAATTCATTAAATACGTTACGTGGATAATTAATACAATTTAAAGATTTACCTTTACCAAGTGTTTTCCACTCCCAGACTAAGCATGAAGTAAAATTTCGGGTTTAGAAAAGCCCCGTGAAAATTTGTCGAGGGTCGCGCAGCGACCCGAGACAAATTTTCTGGGCTTTTCTAAACCCGAAATTTTACTTCATGCGCCACGCGTATAAAACAGCGATTTAACGAGAAATTTAAAAACACACAAAAGACATTTTTTATGTTAGTCCTTACAATTAATTCGAATTATTTTTGACGATTCAAATCCTTTTGTAAGTATTCGAATCCTTTTATAACTATTCGAATCCTTTTATAAATATTCGAATCGTTTTATAAGGATTCGAATCCTTTCATAAGGATTCGAATCCCTTTATATGGATTCGAATCACCCACATTTGGATTCGAACACGAATCCTCTTAAAAAAATGTAACGAATCCGGATCACGAATCCAGTCGAACTAAAGTATTCGAATGCCTCTTTTAAATCCTCTAAAAGGATTCGAATCCAGGTTTCGAATACTGAATGATTCGAATCCTGCCCAGCTCTGAATAAAAGCAAAGAAGCACTATATTTAAATGATTTCAACAGAAACGTTTTGATTTTATAAAACCCAATATTCATGGACTTAAAACTTAATTACAAACCAGCGGCGGCTCGCAGCCTAACTTTTGTATTTATAAAGCGCGATTGCACAACAAAGTCACCTTTCAATAACGGATACATATTACTTTGGGTCTCTGGCCTACCTTGAAGTTACGCTGCGAGCCGCCGCTGTTACAAACACTTAAATACAATATTTAATTTTATTTGTATGATAAAATAAAAAAACTAAAAGAGAGTATTCCTTACAAAGCACTTACCGAAGCATCTTGGAGGTCAATCTCTTGCAGGGCCAACCTTCTATAACAAAGAGAAAAACAAAATAAATATAAAATAATAATTGAATAATTTTAATAGTTTGCATACAAAAACTAACTTGGTCATGAATTAAAATATCTTCACTTACTTTTTTGTAGTCGACAGAACGCCGATTTTCTTAATTAACCCCCTTAACTGCTCCAAAACCAGTCGAGACGAAATCCATCTTCCTCAATTTCCCGGACGCCATTTTCTCTATGCGTAAAGACGCCTGGTTTTACCTGCTATATTAATACGGGAAAATGTAAGTGCTAGGGGTGAATTATATAACAAAATGCGCGGGACTTAATGTGGAATCAGGTGTTATAGGTGAGTTATAATTTTAGTTCATTTTACTTACCAAAAGTTGATGTTAAAGCCGAGAGGATTCTTAAACACTGCACTTGAAGAAACTTCAAACTACGCCCGATGTGCGCATGCGTAGCTGTCAACCTATATACGAAGAAATCAAAGAATATGCATTATTCAATGATTTCATTAATTGATTATTAAAAAATAATACGCGTTTCCAGTTGAAAAAATCACGAGAGTAAACACCCCACTGAGCAATGAAACGTTGCATGACACGTTGCATCAATAGGCCCGTTCAGCAAAATATTAAACATTCAAAATGTTTAGATTTGTTTGTGATGTATGTTGGTACCTAATGAACGGTACTTCGGTCGGTCTATTCCAGACGATTGCAAATATCCCAAACACGTTCACGATTAACAATCCGGTCATCAAAGAATTCCCCAACAGTTGGCAGTAAACTCCTGTTGTCTCTGCTGAACGGGCCCAATGTTACCGCGCAACACGAAACGTTGCGTTTTAAGTTGCGTGAATGTTGAAAAACATCGAATAAACGCTGAATGTCCGCCTGCAGAAACGTTGCACGCTAAAGTTCAAAGAAAAATGTTGCAAAACCTATGCAACACGAGCGATTACTCTTATTTGTATGCAACCCAACATACGAATCTTAGACCATAGAAAGTTATAGACGCGCCGTGACGTACTTCTAGCCAACTACGAAGTGAAGCCAGCATTCGGAGCAGGCGCGTGACGTCACGGGTGGGCAGATGACAAGTTTGTGTGTTTGTTTCACGAAGGTTTCACGACCAACTGTTTTCATTTCATTTTTATTTTAAAATCGTGTTATTTCTGTGAATTGTGTGGTTATAATTATGGTGCAATCATGCAGTGCTTATAATTGCACAGAACGATATAAACGTGGTACAGATATATCATTTCACCTGTAAGTATTTACTTTTACATAAAACTTGTATGTGCATAACCTCGAAATAGGATGGTATACAGGGTGAGTTTTTTAGTGTTACAGGGCTATAATTCGAGAACGGTTTTAAATATTTTCATGAGGTAATAGGGACATGGGGGACAGATTTTACCATATTTTGTACATTTTACCCTTTTCTCGTATTTGAGGGGTTGGTGGTAATATAGCCCTGTAACACTTAAAAAAACTCACCCTGCATAAACGCAATTTCAAAATTGTTGTCACCTATTTCACAAAAACAATCATTCACAGATTTCCACGAGATTCCCTAGTGAAAAAGCAATGGATTGCTGCAATGCGAAGTGAAAATTTTAACCCATCACAACATAGTAGAATTTGTTCAAATCATTTCACACATGATTCTTTTATTACCAATAATTGGAGTTCAATAAAGAAACTTAAAAATGATGCTGTGCCAAGCATATTTAATTTTCCTAGTCATTTGACAAAGAAAATAACTACTAGAAAACCACTGCTATCAAGAAAGGTCAAGGTTCAGAATGAAGATAACCCAGGAACATCAATAAATGAAGGGACCTCCAAAGAGTCTCTCGTAGAGCCCCCTATCAAAAAGAGAAGAATGCATTATGTTGGTGATTTCAAAGAATGTGATTCTTCAATGAGACATCAGCAATATAGACTTGCAGTAAAAAATTTACTTATAAAAAAGCAGAAACACATTAAAATTCTACAACAACGGAATCGGTGGCTTATTAAGTCTTTACTGGAACATTTGACACAAGAGCGGACGATTGATGAAGATTCCTCACTGAAACTTTCGGTAAGTGAAATACAAAAAATATCATTAATATTAATTGCATGTGATTGGTGTTTGAATTTTCTCCTAGGATACAATGCCTGCTGCAACTAAAACAATATTTAAACAGTTGTTGAAATCTAAGCGTTCTAAAACATATCCACCGGAATTGAAGAGCTTTGCACTTACTTTGAAATTTTATTCACCTAAAGCTTATTCGTATATCAGAAAAACTTTTCCTAACATGCTTCCTCATCCACGAACTCTTCAAAAATGGTATCAAACAATAACATGTGGTCCAGGCTTTCAAACAGAATCTGTAAATGTTTTAAAACAGAAGGTATTAGAGCTTCGGGAAAAGGGTAAACCTTGCATTTGCTCCTTAATGATTGATGAGATGGCAATACATACAAAAATAGAATGGGATGGAGAAACATTTTTAGGGTTTGTTTGTTAGACTATTTGTAAATTGCATGATATTTTGTATAAATGCATGAAGAAGTAAAAATTATAAAAAGAACATATATGTTGGTTGAAATAATTTTACATTGTAGGTATGTTGACATCGACAATGGGCTTGAAAGTGATAGTGTAGCAGAAGCAAAGGAAGCAATTGTTTTTTTAATTAATAGTGTCAACGATACATGGAAGCTACCTATAGGTTATTTTTTAATTAATGGAATTACAGGAATTCAAAAGAGTAACCTGATAAAAATGTGTTTGACTATATTACATGATGCTGATGTTACGATCACCAGCCTAACTTTTGATGGCGCTGCAACCAATATAAGTATGGCAAATCATCTTGGAGCAGATTTATCTATTAACTCGTCACAAACATATTTCATGCATCCTATGGCAAAACAGCCCGTTTACATTTTATTAGATCCTCCTCACATGCTGAAGCTTATAAGAAACACTCTTGGTACATATAAAGTTTTGTATGATAATAAAAGTGAGCCTATTAAATGGAAATATATTGAAAAATTGGTAGAGGTACAGGAAAAGGAAGGTCTGCATCTAGCAACAAAAATTACCAGAAGACATATAAATTGATTTAAAGAAAAAATGAAAGTAAAATTAGCAGCACAGACTTTTAGTTTAAAAGTTGCAAAAGCTTTACAATATTTAAGAGAAACTCATTATTCAAAAGATTTTGAAGGAAGTGAGGCAACTGAGAGATTTGTTATTTTCATGAATGATATTTTTGATATTTTAAATAGCAGAAACATACTAGCCAAAAATTTTAAAGCAAGTCTTCAGCATTACAACAAGGATATTATTTTTCAAAAAATTGACGAATCAATTAAATACATTATGTCTCTTATATGTACAGCAAATGGGGAACCTCTGTATTTAAGCCAAAGAAAAACTGGCTTTATTGGTCTTGTCGTCAGCTTAAAATCGTACATGGGGATATGGAAGCAGCACGTAGAAAGCTGTGATCTAAAGTATCTTTCAGCGTATAAGCTATGCCAAGATCACATAGAAGTTTTCTTTAGAGCCATAAGAAGCCATGGAGGATATAATAATAATCCAACTCCAAAACAATTTCAAGCTTCTTACAAGAGGTTGTTAATGCACACAGGTGTTACAGCTTCCTCACAAGCTAACTGTATTGAGCAAGCACCATCCATTATTTTGGCGATGAGTACAACTAAAGTGAAAATGAGGACCATTCACCAACAACTGATGGAAAATTTAGATACCGAGGAAGATATCACCAACGATTACGCTTTAACTAGTTTAAGTTATTCCAATAAATTATCTTTGTATGTAAATGATGTTGTGGAATATATAGCTGGATTTGAGGTGAAGAACATTAAAAAAAATTAGATTGTAAAATTTGTTTGAGCGCGATCCAGTCAGATATTTTAAAGTCAACCCTGGTGATCAGCAAAAATTATAGTAATGTTAGACAATGTTTAATTCAGCCATCTAAGGATGTGATTCACATTTGTAAAATAGCAGAAAGTGAAATCAGAATTATGGATAAAATGGAGATGTTAAACGGAAATAATCTATTGACGAAATTAATAATCAATATTATGTGCAATGTTCGTGGTGCAGTTTTCGATGCTTACAAGGAACACATGTACGATAATGATATTGAATCTAACCACATTCTAAATTTAATTAAAGTTATCGGTTTTCATTATTGTAGTATTAGATTATATCTTCTGGGTGAAAGTTAAAATAACAATGCTGATAGAGTTAGGAGCAAACTAACTAAAATGATTTTGTTTTCTGGACAATAAATAAATGTTTGTAAAGTTAATAAATTAATTACTTGTTTATTTATTTTTTCCTGATACATGTATACTGTATAGCCAAGTTCCTTCCACAAGATTAATGATTTAAGTAAATACAAAAATTGATTTCGTGCACACTTCCAATACGAAGCGTATTTCTATTTGCGTTCTTGCCCACACGTGACGTCACACGCGCCTATTATGTTGGCTTCACCGCGTTGGGAGAGGGCGCGTCTATAAGTTTATATGGTCTAAGATACAAATGTATGTATGTATGTTAAGTTGCATACGATGAATGCACAGAATCCGTGTTGTATACAACCCGATGTGCGGCAATTAAGTGAACGTTATAGGAAGTTTTCTCTCGTAATCACAATGCAAAATTTATTTCTGGGTTTAAATGGGTCAAAAAATACAAATATAAATTGGTAACAAGAAAACAATAAAAAAACTGTCTTACAAAAAGTAATGTATAGTCTAAGGGAGACAGTACCCCGGAACCTAAGTACCTAGTACCCCTAAACTCTGAAAACATTAAAATATTGTTAACAAGTGCATGAACTTCAATTGAAATCAGCGGCTTATACCCGTGGCGCATGAAGTAAAATTTCGAGTTTAGAAAAGCCCAGAAAATTTACTTCATGCTTAGTCTGGAAGTGGAAAACACTCGCTTAAAGCTTTCAGTTGAACTCTTTTAAAAAAACAACGAATATCTAAAGATTTACAGCATATAATTGGGACATGTTTACTTAAATGAAAAACTCTCTGTATCTTCAATGTCCATGAAATGTGTAAACCACGATGCTGCATTACAGCCACAGTTTCAACAATTATACAATGTTAAAAATGCAATGTCCCCATTTTTAATATATACCCAATGTTTACAATACAATGTTGCATAAAAGTCAAATTGTAATGATTATATAACGTTGTGTTACTTTTCCGCATATTTTTTGAAACGTTATAAAACAATGTTGAATTTTAGTATTATATTTAACATTTCGGTAATGTATATTAATCAATATTGCACGGAATGAGTCTATACAATGTTTGTAACGTTGTAAAAACTTAATTGTAATAATTTTAATACAATGTTTTATTTCAGTATCATGTTCAATATTCATGCAATATTTAAAATGTTTCCGTGTTCAGTGGGACAAACGTTCAGGTGATAAGAATAAACGTACGGAAAAAAATTATTAGTTGATTGTTTTCTTCAAAATATCCAAACACCAACACATTTGTTAAAATTGCTTGTGCAAGAGTGTGTTTCAGCGACGCCTCGCAGCCTAACTTCAGGGTCGGCCAGAGACCCAAGGTAATATGTATCCGTTATTGAAAGGTGGTTTTGTAGTGCAATTCCTTGTATTTATAAAGCGCGATCCCAACCTCAAGTTTTGTGTGCCTTGGCGCAGAGGCCGACCCTGAAGTTAGGCTGCGAGCCGTCGCTGGTGTATTTATTGTTATTTGTGGATAACGGTGAATTAAGAGCGAGTTAGTCTTCTTGAGATTACAATTTTAACAAATTTTGTAAAAGACAAGTCCAAACAAGATCGCCATCTTCAACATACGAGCGCAAGAAAACTCACGCTTTTTCACTGATTGATTAAAACATGAAAACGCGTGTGCTGGGTATGAATCATGTATCAAAATGCGAAGAATTTAATGTTGATTGCGTTAATATTAGTTGGTTCTAAATTAAAGTGAGTTTCACTTACCGTTGGTTGATTTTGATCGGAGCGGATTGCAACTTTGTTGACAGTTCAAACAACACTCGGCGAAGCATTCCTTGCGCTTGCGCAGCGAAGCATTGCTGCCAACTCATTTTGGAGGAATATTAATTCATGAGAGATCAACACATGGAGAAATGTACACGTAATTTTATTTAATTAAATAAAAATACTTCTGAATTCCTCGATGGTGGATAAAGTAAGAAAAGCAAAATAAACATTTAAAAATTAAAATAGAACTTTCTCAATTTTCGTACTCAATGATTGTATAAAACATTCGGTTTATTTCTTGCAGACGCTTATTACGTATTTGTAAAACACATTATTTTATTGGGCCCGCAATAATACTTCACATTTAAGAGTCATCTCTGATGTACGAACATTTTTTATTCCAGCATTCCTCACATTTAACCCACTGAGCAAAAAACAAACAAATAACGTTATATTAACATTGTAGCAGCATAAAACGTTGTATTAATGTTGATTAAACATAATTTCAATGTGTTTGATCAGCGGGAAGGGTAATTTGTGATATACGAAATATTATTATTTTTATTTGTTATTATTCCAGCCTTTCTACAGAAGCTATAGTTAAAAAAAATCACACACTATCTTGAACCTAGTTTAGGACCTGGGTGCATCACTTATTATTCTAGTTATTATGGTTTTTTCGAAAGAAAAAAATATGAAAATTGCAATTATTTTCAATAACGAAATAATCTTCAAAAACTCTCACGGATTTGCAAAACTAATGCACACCGCACCTATTTTTGCCCCCTTAACATTTCTGTAAAGTTAAATTTACATGAAATCGCCTGGGAAAGTTCAAATAAAAATGTCTACTCGTTTTGCAATTCTTCGCATGAAGTCTCGCCATCTAGCGGCTGTATAGCGAAAACTGCATTTTTCAGTTCACGGTGTCTCTAATAGACGGCGGTCTTACGTGACAATCAATTAGCAGGATGTACTTATTGTTTAAAAACTCTACATTTATGTCCGGTATTATAAACGGTTAATAAATCATTAGATAACTATTTGTGGCGTAAGTTTTGTAATTCTTCGCATGAAGTCTCACTATATAGCGGCTGTATAGCAGAAACTTCAATTTTCAGTTCACGGTGTCTCTAATAGATGGCGGTCTTACATGACAATCAATTAGCAAGATTTTCTTATTGAATAAGTACTCCACATCTATGCCAGGTATTATAAACGATTAATAAATCATTAGGTAACTTGTGGAGTAAGTTTTGCAATTCTTTGCATGAAGTCTCGCTATCTAGCGGCTGTATAGCGAAAACCGCTATTTTTCAGTTTACGGTGTCTCTAATAGATGGTAGTCTTACGTGACAATCAATTTGCAGGATTTACTTATTATTTAAATACTCTACATTTATGACCAGTATTATAAACGATTAATAAATTATTAGATAACCATTTGTGAAGTAAGTTTTGCAATTCTTAGCATGAAGTCTCACCATTTATCGGCTGTATAGCAGAAACTGCATATTTCAGTTCACGGCGGTCTTACGTGACAATCAATTAGCAGGATTTACTTATTGTTTAAGTACTCCACATTTATGCCCGGTATTATAAATAATTAATAAATCATTAGATAACTATTTGTGGAGTAAGTTTTGCAATTCTTAGCATGAAGTCTAGCTATCTAGCGGCTGTATAGCGGAAACTGCATTCTTTCAGTTCACGGTGTCTCTAATAGATGGCGGTCTTACGTGAGAATCAATTAGCAGGATTTACTTATTGTTTAAATACTCCACATTTATGCCCGGTATTATAAACGATTAATAAATCATTAGATAACTATTTGTGAGGTAAATTTATTTACGTAGTAAACTAATGGGCAAATAAAATTGCTTATTATAAAGCAAACCTACCACATATAAAGCAATTCTAGAAATAAATAATTTATTTAGTAGATTACCGACCGCAATTATACATTTTCATTGTGGCGATAGATGGAATCACCAATTTTAAAATTAAATTGTCAATCTTTTAAATTGAATTGTTAATCAAATTGGAAATTTAGTATAATTTCTTATAATTGTGGAGAATAACCGTAAAATGGGTAAGAATTACAAAGAATAAGAAAAAGAAAGCTTATTAGAAATTATAAAAGACTTAAACGAGTGTTTTCCACTCCCAGGCTAAGCATGAAGTAAAATTTCGAGTTTAGAAAAGCCTGAAAATTTGGTTTGGTCGCGTAGCGCGAAGCGCGGAGCGACCAAACCAAATTTTCAGGCTTTTCTAAACTCGAAATTTTACTTCATGCGCCACGCGTATAAGACACTGATTTCAAGTGAAGTTCACTTGTTCACAATATTTCAGTGTCTTCATTGTTTAATACGCACGGCGCATGAAGTAAAATTTCGAGTTTAGAAAAGCCTGAAAATTTGGTTTGGTCGCTCCTCGCTTCGCGCTACGCGACCAAACCAAATTTTCAGGCTCTTCTAAACTCGAAATTTTACTTCATGCTTTGTCTGGGAGTGGAAATCCTTGTTCGAAACTTTGAATTGAACTTTTTTAAAAAATCGACGAACGTCTGAAAATTTGCAGCTTATATATAAAGCAATAAATGCCTCAAATTTTACAGGGCATGCATCGAAATATGTACACTTAAAAAAATCTTTCCTGTACAGTTAAAATGTTCATGCTTTTCTAAACTCGAAATTTTACGTCATGCTTAATCTAGGAGTGGAAAGCACTCGTTTAAAGCTTCAAATGGAACTAATTTAAAAAAAGCGTATATGTATAAAAATCCCTGGGTATGCCAACGGGTTGGCTCCGATTTGAAAAATCTAGGTCTTCAACGCCTTAGAATTTGTTGTAGTTCAAATTAATCACTGTCTGGGAAGATACTATAAGCAAACTAAAATCGGACACGAATGATATGGTAGACGTGATAACCGTAATGAAATTAATAAATACAAATACAGTAGAACCTCGCTATACCGGGCCTCGAGATACCGTGATTCGGATATATCGGGGTCATTTTTCAGGTTTCTTTTTTTTTTAAAGATGTTAATTTTAACAATTGACTGCGTACCGCCCTGATTAGGTAAAACGTTCCGGCGTCATTATTGTATTATATAGTATGTCTTGCTATGTAGGCTACTGCACATATGTATATATATATATATATATATATATATATATATATATATATATATGTATATATATATATATATATATATATATATATATATATATATATATATATATATATATATATATATAGACGCCTCGCTTGGGCTAAATAAAAAAACGTGAAGGTTAATTTTAATTTTATTTTAAATTTTATTCAATTATTTATTTCTTATTTGAACCAAAAAATATGTATATGAAGTTGCTTGAAAATTCCCGACGTGGGCTAGCTAGGGCATGGGGAGGGGTTCGATTTTTTTTGGTGCCAAGTAGTCTTTCAAATTTTGCTCTACCAGGAATTGACGCGACGGAAAACTACTAAACCTAGATGTTCGATTCAAATAGGAAGTTCATAATAATCAATTACAAAAGAACAATTAAATAATTTAATATTTTACTTTATTAACGTTTGAATAAGTACGACTAAATAATGTTGTTTAAAAGTTATAATATTTTCTTTAAAGTTTAATTGGGTGACACAAAATTTATTAGAGTTGCTATTCCCAATAATATGAAAATTTGCTTTTCAAAAACTAAACTTTAATTATTAAATTCGGTGGTTATACCAATGGCCATTGTACAATCCGAGCGGATAATTATCGTATCCAAGTCAAATAAGTTAACAAATGACCGTCGGATTAGCACACTCCTAACACTCAATATTTTAGCAACAATTAATTTTATTCATTAATAATATTATATTCTAGAATTAAAATAATTCAGCACAAAAGATTCAAACAAAAAAATCGAAATTGGCACCGTGGCCACCGTAATTAAATAATTATTCACCCTAGTGAATATTTTTTTTTTTGCAAAAAAAAACAAACAACAATAATATGACTTCACCGCAAATATCACAACACACAACTTCGACGCAAGTTAAGTAATTGGCACTTAATTATTTTTAAACACGAGCGATAAAATCGCGTAGTTCGGAATAGAAAAATAAATAGAAAAAACTCTGGCCTGTTTATTTATCCGGCTGTGTCCTCTGATGTCCGGACGCGCGCCGGCCGCCTGCAGATAACGCCCTCCGATCGCGCTCCGCACCTCACGCCTTCATCCACGGCGCTCCCTGACAAAATTCTGAAGCGAGTCGGACAGCTAACTGGACAACAGGGCTGATAATTAGCCAATCAGGAAGGAGATGAACCACACCGCAAGAAATTTAGCGGCACTTAAGGGTTTTGAGAACTCATTTAAAGGATCATTTAAGATCATTTACGAGCATTTAAGAGCCTACAATATCACAGAGAGGGGTGTTAGAAAAGTTAAACAAAACGGTAAAATTACATTACCTAAGATGTTGTGCGGCTCTTTTAGCGATGTGCGTGCGGCAGATTATTTCGTGCGCGTCTTAAACGCTCCAAACAACGAAACGCAGAAAAATCTTTATCAGCAATCTTGACGCACAGAACACAATTTCTACAATGGCCAAACGGCGAAAGATCTACTCGGACACTCGCGCATAGTCAATTGTGTCCAGAAGGTGACTTAAGACGACAATGACCGCGCGCGCTTTTTAATTTAAATTAAATTTATGGGCGTTCAAAATTGTGAACGTCACAATGTATATATATATATATATATGCGCGTGTGTGTGTGACTATTATACAAATTACATATATTCGGATATACTGTGTTTTCCTTATATCGTGCTAGGTATAGCCAAAAGCCATCCCGGTATAACGAGGTTCTACTGTAGTAGAATCTAAAGTAGTTATAATAATATAATGCACTTTTAACTGTCAAATTATTTAAAGAATAAAATTTACTTAATAGAAAAACAAACAAATAATCTACTGAAGAGATTTATTAGCCAAATAAAGTTATTTTGTGTTTATAATACCGAAATCTTTGAAATAAATTAATTTATTCGTAAAGTAAATTCTATTTGAGGAATAAAACGTTTCATAATACCGGGCATTAATCAATCGTTTTATTTAGAAATTCTTTTCCTCTGATCGAAACAAAATGAATTTTACAGACACTTGCAAATAAAACAATCGATTTATTTACAAATAACTTCTGTTCGAAACGAAATCTGGTTTGAATACAGAAAAAACGACGTAATAAAGGTGACAAATACATAAATAATCTTGTGCAAAAATTCCTTTATTTCCAATCGATAAAACAAACAAAAGGAGACTAGAACATCATGGAGAGGTATTTAGAATTTTTCATCGTTTATTTTCTAGAACAAATACTAACAAGATTTCTGGCAACATAAAAAAAAAATGCAGGTCACAGATTGTAATTTATAGTTTAGTTACGTCGTAATTTACAATCCTATTGCAACAGTCGTACTAGTTTACTTAAAGAAACTCTCTCTCTCTTTCGTTCAACAGTACTTCATCTAACTTATCTATGCATCGGCGGCATTATGGACATTGAACCAGAACCCGACATCGCTGTATTGGGGCCTAACAATAGCTGAAAAAAATATATATACATGTATAATCAGGGTCAGGGCCCCATAATGAGAATGGAAAATGATAGGATACCCAAGAAACTGATTGAAATGAATATAGGAGGAAGAAAAAGAAGAGGAAAACCAAGGGCGAGGTGGAAAGATGAAGTAATCAAAGTTATAGAAGAATGTAAAATTACCAGATGGAAAGAGAAAACCCAAGATAGGAAAACATGGAAAAGACTGTGGAACAAGCCATGGGCCTACTAGGCCTGAAGTGCTAGGATATATACAGAGAGTTTTATGTAACACCGAACAAAACCGCCCTGGGATGAGACATTTCAGAGCGGTAACAAGTGGACCATCTGCGGCCAGGACGGCCTCATGGTTGAAGCTGAGCAGATCAGATGTTCACACATTAACTGCTCTCTTCACTGGACACAGCCGTCTAAGGCATCACCTTAATAAACTAGGACTAAGCGACACCACTGAGTGCCGCCTATGCCTAGAGGATGATGAAACAGCAGAGCACGTCATATGTGCCTGTCCAGCTGGCGACCAGATCAGGACCACGGTGTTTGGCACACCGAAGCTAAACCTGAAGGACCTGGAAAAAACTTCACCTGACAAGATCCTTGACTTCATCAAGAAGATGGACTTGGAAGGTGAGCTGTAAGGTCGGATGTTTGACCTTAATTGTGAGCCACAATAGATCCTTGCGGTCGCGGTGGAGGGTAGCATAACTACCCACTCACTTTCAATAGAATAGAATAGAACACCGAACATGTTCATCCATTCAATTTGACACCTTTATTTTTTAAGTTATGTGTAAATTGGGTTGCCTATATGACCATTCAAAATTGTAGCCAATCGATTGCAATTAATGCCTCAACTTGTACACATAGGGAGACTTTCTTTCAAGTATACATGTCCCAATTACATGTCGTAAATCTTTAGATACTCGTTGTTAAAAAAAAATCAATTTGAAACTTGAAATGAGTGTGTTCCACTCCCAGAGTAAGCATGAAGTAAAATATCGAGTTTAGAAAAGCCTGAAAATTTGGTTTGGTCGCGTAGCGCGAAGCGCGGAGCGGCCAAACCAAATTTTCAGGCTTTTCTAAACTCGAAATTTTACTTCATGCGCCACCGATACAAAACACTGACATATTACGAAGTTTAAAACCCACCGCTAAACTTTACATTGCATCAGTGTTTCGTACCGGTGGCGCATGAAGTAAAATTTCGAGTTTAGAAAAGCCTGAAAATTTGGTTTGGCCGCTCCGCGCTTCGCGCTACGCGACCAAACCAAATTTTCAGGCTTTTCTAAACTCGAAATTTTACTTCATGCTTAGCCTGGGAGTGGAAAACACTCGTTTAAAGCTTCAAGTTAAATTTTGTTAACAAACCTAGCGTAATAATAATAGTTTATTGATGCCAGAACTAATACAGTTTACATAAGTCAATAGATGCATACATATAAAAAAGATAGAACAAAAGTGATACACATAAATACAAATAAGAATATAATACAATATGATAAAATTAATATTAAGATAGTGTATAAATTATTTATTAAAACTGGTAAAAAAATCGTCCAAAGAGTAAAAAGCATTGTCGATTATGTATTTTTTTAAATGCATTTTAAATTTTTTTAAAGATAAACCTTTTAAAAATCCCAAATTGGGATCTATTAAATAACTGATTTTGTTCAAAATATTGCTTTATTTGTGACATTAGGATCTTTTCTAATACTTTTGAAAATACCGGCAAAATAGATATTGGTCTATAATTTTGGACATTACTTTTATCACCCTTTTTGTAAATCGGGACTATTTTCATTGCGTCTGGAACCAATGATGTTTTTATACAGTTATTTATAATAGATGTAAAAGGTGGGATAATTTATTCCTTACATGACTTTATTAAGTCAGAAGTGAAGCCATATATATCCTTGCTTTTGCTATTTTTTATGTTATTAATAGCTTCTCTTATATCTCTACTGTTTATTATATTGAAAGAGAAACTAACTGTCGCATTATTGGGGGTGAAGTCTAAAGGATCTAGACCATGGTAAGGCAAATGTACAACATATGCTTATGTATACTTAAAAGAAAAATTCTCGTTATGAAAATGTTCGGTGTTACATAAAACTCTCTGTATATACACACACCGGCAAAATTAAAGGAACGGATACAACATTTAATTTTATTCATTAAATTTCTTTTTTTACTGGCTAGATCTAGACGGCGTCGCATTTCCTACTACCATATGTCATTTTTTAAAACATTAGTTAAAACTTGAGACTTGTAATTACATGTTGACATCTCTTTAAGTTGTATAGTATTGTGTTAATTGTTGCCTTACATTTGAAACGCGTGTTTTCTTTGGACAAAAGTTCGTATTTTTTAATAAGTTATCGTTCGAGTTTGTTTTTTTTATTTACAATCGTCAATTTGGTTATCAACCAGTTAATAATGGGTGATTTAGCACCGACTGATATCGCTAGGGCAATAGAAATGATCAAAAATGGTCGGACCTTCCGAGAGGTTGCCCAAATGTTTGGAAAATCAAAATCAACGATCCATTGCAGTGTTACCCGTTGGAGACAGATTGGTTTGTATGTCAGAAGACGAGGTCAGGGTAAAAAACGCTCAACCACTGTCATAGATGATCGATTTATAGCGTTGCAAACACTGCGAAAGAGACGTCAAACTGCAGTTCAAACAAGAAACGTACTGGAAGAAGTTCGTGGAACCAATATAAGTGAACGTTCAGTAAGAAGAAGACTTAAAGAAGTTGGTTTGAAGTCGTATGTGCCAATAAAAGCCCCAAAACTTCAGAGAGGACATCAAGTAGCGCGACTAGACTTCGCTCGAGAATACCAGCATTGGAATAATGACCAATGGGGTCATGTTTTGTTTACGGATGAGAGCCGTTTCTGCGTAAATTCGATTGACGGTAGGGAAAGATTGTATCGACGTCAAGGGAACAAAATGCACCATTTAATTTTACTCCTGCTGTCTCTTTTGGTGGAGGCTCAGTTATGGTATGGGGCGGTGTATGTTTAGGGGCACGCACAGAGTTGGTGGTGATTCAGGACGGCACTTTAAATGCGGATAGGTACATTAGGGATATCCTTCAAGACCATGTGATACCTTTCGCTCCACATATTGGGGAAAATTTTGTCTTAATGCAAGACAGTGCTCGTCCGCACGTCGCTCGCTGTGTAATTGCCTATTTAAACCAAATGGGTATAACAAAAATAAATTGGCCAGCATGTTCTCCGGACCTGAATCCGATTGAACATGTCTGGGTAGGGTAGGTAGACGACTTAGGTCAAGAATTCCTGCTGAACAAAACACAGAAAAAGTGAAAGCTGTTTTAATTGAAGAATGGGATAATTTGCCTCAAGAAATGATCGACGGCGTCATCAGAAGTATGGGAAGGCGGATGACTGCAGTCATAAGGGCTCGTGGAGGCATTACACGATATTAAAAAAATAATATGTTTAATTTCTCTTATTTATTACATGTTTAAACAAAGTCAAAGTGTATAATTCTTCTAGAGCAAAAACGCTACTTTTTGGTTTATTTTTTTAAGAGGTTTCACAATGGCACATAGCTTTGCAAAAGGAACTGCTATTAGTTAGTTTACCTTGGTTGTACGACATGCCGCTGAAATTGCCCAAAAAAAAGTTGCACGGAGAAAAAAATATCGAATTTATCTGCGTTCCTTTAATTTTGCCGGTGTGTGTATATATATATATATATAATCCCCCTTATATCATATAGTGTTAAAAAAAACAAAAATAGAGCCTAGGGGAGCTGCTGTTCACAGCACCGATGCAATTTGTCATTGGTGAGAAGTCACACTGAAATTATATCATTTCGGGAAACATTTACCAAACGGTATCGAGTATAATAACGGTGATTTATAATATATACCTGCTTCTGCTGGTTACGTTGCATCTCCTCCAATTGTGCCCTCTCGACCTCAAATATTACGGGTGCGAATAAAATAATAGACGTGCTGAACACGATCCACAGTGCGTTCCGAGAGAAGTTATACAAACATTTGACGCCACACGATGTGTTTGTCGCTAACGAGCTCGTTGCCTTTCTGACTGTCTCGGGAAACATCTCCGTCAACCCCCACAGCCGTTCTGAAAGGGTCTCATCGGGCTAAAAATCGACGAAAGAAATTCAATTGAACTCCCATAATTTTTATTGAGACATAAATTATTTATTGTGCACAGAAATAAATATAATAAATGTATTTGTCAGTGCGTCCTCGTCTAGGCTATCGACCATAAGTCTTTCTACCCTTTTCCAAATTAATATAAAAGAGGTAAAATTACATAAACTGTCAAGATGTTTAAATTATTGAATTCTAGTTAGATGTTTGAATTTGGGTGGGATATCTTTCATTTGATTTAAGTAGAAAAACACATTATCTACATTGAGGTTATGTTCGCTTACCTCGGTTTTAAATGAATTTACAATATTTACCGGATTAAAAATCACTATTTTAAATGGGGTGTGAATGGATTTGGATGGTTTTACTCACTTCGTCTTCGAGATCATTTTCGATTTCGTGCTGCTTCTTATCGGGGGTTGTGTCTTTCGCGCTGGTTTCTTGAGATTCCATTCCGCTGTCGAAGTCTTCACCTGGTGCCATATGAATTAATTGAGTTGGGTTGCTTCGTTTTGAAAATTTATTGGGTGTTTCGTGGGAAGTAGCGTTGGGAATTTATTGAAAATGTGGGATTACGATGGGAAAATGTCAACAGTGAATAGTGGCTCTGCGCGCGTGCGCTGATTGTGGGGTGGAATTTCGTGTGGTTTTTCTGTGCACTTACCTTTTTAGAATACACTTGGATGATGCGTTTGCTGATGATTTACAATTTTAAGCTAAATAAAAATGTCAAAATTGATGATTGAATGGCATTTTGTTGTGTGAAAAATGTGAGCTTGATAATCCCGCAGTCGGTGAAAAATGCTTTTCCGCGGGAATTTTAAATTATTAATAGATTAATTGGTTGGTAACAAACGAAATTTACAATCAATAAATAATTTGATTATATATTTTAATAACATATTCTAAATTAACTTTAGCAACCTGTTAAGATTATAGTTATTACATAAATTATAAACATTGAATTAATGTTTGTTGGAACATTTTTATAAAAATATAGTATCAACAATTCATAGATAGATACCACTTACATTGGTGCACCTGCTTGACCATTCGTAAATGGATTTAATTTGCATTGGTGCACCTGAATAAAAGCAATTCTATATTTTATTTTTAGGTTGTCAATTTATTTGGGGAGAAATTTAGAGATATTGAAATGATCAATTATACAGCGGTAAATTTGAATTAAAACCTAACCTCAAATATTAATTTAATAAATTAATACAATAATTAAATTAAAATATCAATAGAATAAATATTATTTGGGAAAAAATTTGGATGAATTGAGGTAATTAATTCACTTATTAATTAGGACTACATTTCTATAAGTAATACATGGAGTTGCCATCGATGTAAGTAATTTATGAATATTTTTACTACTTTTTTTACAAGTAGTGTAGACGGGATCAAATTACACGACGAAATAAGAGCGAGCGCGTTTGTGTGTGGGTGTGTGTGTAGACGCAACCGGAGCAGTTTTCTCTACTACTTTTTTTATTAGTTATATAAATCTTCTATTCATTTTTGCTCCACCCAGCAAATTCAAATTTTCACGCTTTTCTAAACTCGAAATTTTACTTTATGCTTAGTCTGGGAGTGGAAAACACTCATTTGAAGCTTTTAAATTAATTGATTGGCAAATGCCTTAATAAACTAAAAACTACATACACTTATATTAATCTTAATTCCAAAATACTCTTAACAAATGGTTATACTTTGTGAAGCTCTCAATACATCAAAGCATACGCCTACCTTCGATAAAATACATAATTTCATAACTACGATAAGTCGTGACACAATGTGCCTGTTTTGTCAATAATCTGAAAATTCAATCACTTAACTTCGAAC
Organism: Philonthus cognatus; assembly: GCA_932526585.2. NCBI lineage: Eukaryota > Metazoa > Arthropoda > Insecta > Coleoptera > Staphylinidae > Philonthus > Philonthus cognatus. The sequence continues at coordinate 173,554,338 of OW052241.1, forward strand.
AACATTAGCTATGACAATTAAGTTTGCAAGAAAAACTTCGACGACGTTAAAGCCACATTTGATTAAAACACAGTTTCAAATAAAATGAATCAACTTTAATCCAAACTTTGGCAACATTTCAACATGAAATAAATCATTAAAACACTACACAACTACATCATCATTATTATATACAAGAGGTAAAAGCATTTAAAATAAGTTAAGTAAAACTCCACGAGTGAAACCTTAAAACCGTTCAGTCATCGTCATCGTCATCATCGGAAGGAACGAAGAGATCATTCTCCTCGAGGAAACTCGCAATGTACTTGCTGATGGTCGCTCCAATCAATAATCCAGGCACTACGGTGCATATCACACCGATCATTCCGAAGGGGGTCCTCGGGGGCTCAGGCAGGATTGCACCGGATCTCTTTTTTGTCTTGTATCGCACAGTGTTGATTAGTGCGGTGTTTCTTGTGAGGACTGGTGTCCGGATTAAGTTGGTTAGTCTCGAGAAGCTCATTTTTTAAAGGGGGGTTTAATTAGGGAAGCACCCAGTAAACATTGAGAAATTTGGAAGGGCTGTGAGGAGGAATAGTGATTAAAATAAATTCAGGTTTACCAATTTCTGTAAATGATTAATTGATTTTTCCTAGAATTTGTTTGGTTCGAAACGTATATGCTAGATGTCGCAATCGCATAAACGTCAGTTTTAATTTTTTTTAGTTACGTAAGATTCAACGTATTTAAAAATGCTATGCTTGAATTAAAATATTATTTTTGTACTAATTTAACCAAAATAACTTCTAATTAGTTAACAAAATTATTACAACTTAAATACATTTTATGCCACTAGATGGCACTGGTGAAAATTAAACAACTAATAGATATGGTAACACTTTTGAAGTGGCAATGGCGGAAAGCTTTCGTGGAAATTTGAAAGTTTATGTAAGTACAATTAAAACTATTCACTACAAATCAGATCCATAATTTTTAATGTATTAATTGAACTTTACAAACTAAGGCTCAGTTGCACCAAAAACGTTGAATTCGAGTTCAAGATTACAGTTCCTATTGTTCTAACTTCTCTTTCACCAGTTGCTAAACCAAGGGTAGACCATAGAAAACTAATATCTATAGAAGGCTCACTCCTATATAGTCGCCGAGACTGCGTTCAGCGCTACTGGTGGTCCTTTCTCCGTACTAAATGCCGAGCCAGCGGACCAGGCGGGAATCTCGTATATTTAAAATAAACTGTGCGCTTTGAAATATATTATATGTTTATTTGTTATGACAATTTTTTTTAAATTATACAATCATTATTTTCAAACTGAAAATTTGAAATTATAATTGTATAATAAATATTGTCAGAATAAAAAACAAAAATGATATAAAAGAATTTTTTTAGTGAATTTAAAAGTTCAATATTCCATTTAAGGTCAAATAAATGTGTTTATTGATATAATGAATTAATTAAAAAAATAATTACTTACCTTAGTATATCCTGCATGAAAAAAATATTTTGGTAAATTGGAAAATAAATATAAAATTAAAGTTTAGTTTTATACATTTATTATTAAATTAACAGTTTATTGTTTGTAATGCACATGACGATTCTTGAACCATGTGGTACCTATTAAAAGATTTACATGTTTTATTATGGAGAAATAAATACTGAAATAAATCAAAATATATATTAACTCTTTTCTAAACCACCCAGGAGGTAGAGCTATTTGGCTCATTTTTTTTATATGTGGTATCCCCAGTAGGTCTAATCCACATGTCCATAATGAACAAAAACACATATGCCCAGTTTCACTAACATCAGTTAAATCGAAAAATAGTTATTCATTATTTCCAGTTTATAACGGCTAAAAATTTGTATTGGTCGGGCTGCTTCGCAAGATAAACAATTTGAATAAAACGCTTTTATACAATCAACGAATACATGAAAATTCACAGTGTATACATTGGGATGTGTATACTTAAAAGAAAAATTCCCTGTATCTAAGCACTGTGGTTATACTTCCTCTTCTTTGCATATTCCAATGCCTGGCTATAAATTGGATCCCTTTTCCTTTTTCCAACTCGGTCATCCTTGTTCATTAGAACTTTATTTACACCATTGCACCAAGTATAGCAACATAACTTGCTAAAGTTGTATATAATCTTTTTTATTATCTCAGTGGTGTGTTCGCAAGGTTTAAATGTGAAAGGTTTGTGCTTCTCAATACTTTGTAATAATATGTTAAAGCAATTATCAAGGTGGCATATTTTTGGAAACAGATTCTTAAAAATATTGTAGCAATAAGCAAGTCCTTCCATTAATTGAGGTGTACAGTATTTTAATTTCTCGGGAATACTATCAGTGAATTCTTTTTCCTTTGTGAAATTGTGCCATTTGTTTCGTTGATTTTTATCTTTGCATAAAATACAATCCCTGCATGTTTCGCATTTATAATAATCCCCTATCTTTTTTGTAACAAATCCACCAATATATCCTACAGACATTTTATCCATCAGTGAATATCTTTTCATTGCTTCTACTGCGTATTCATTGCACTGGGCAAGTTCAGTTTTGTTATTGCTTTGTTGTGTGATAAATACTTCGACTCTTGTAATTAGGTTAACATTGTTATCATCTTTACAATTTGCTCCAATGGAATGAACTGTTACTAAATTATTTACTAGCAGAGTTCGGTAAGAATTGACGAAAGAATTTGCTCCAGGATTTTCATTTGGTCCACAATGTTGACGGATTTGACAAAAAAAGTTCTCTAAAGAATCTTGATTAAAAGTCCTTGGCGTAAAGAATGACATATTATCCCCTTGCAGCAAATCTTTCACCAATAATTCCATACCTTTGAGAGTAATAATCCAGTTTTTTAATGACGGCGGAATAAATCTTTCTGTAGTACCTTCCTTCTGAAAATACATTTTTGATAAATTCTTCCTTGCTTCCTTCCAAAATTTCAGGTGAGGTGAGGTTTTAGAAACTGCACATCTTAGTGTTTTTCCGTTCTTCGGATGTAATGTTTGCCCATTACAGCTGTCAAATAATTGATCCCAAAAATGTATGACTTGAGAAGTTTCTTTTGCTCGCTTTTCCAAGAATGTTCCATCTTCAGCTTGAAGTGACGTTCTTGCAAAAAGTCCAATTGCTGAAGCTACCGTGTGACTAAGCACTTGGGTTGCATGTGCCACCTTCATTTTAGACATTTTATGCTGATACATATGTTTATCATTCAGTTTTGGCATGACTCGAAGTTCTCCGCTGTGGTTGTCTATATTGTATGCCTGCTGCATCTCTTTCCACTTGCACGTAAACTTTTCATCATTTCCTTTCTCCCATATTAAATTTCTTGTTAAGAGGTTGTTGCGAATTCCTTTAATTAAATGCGGAGTATTGTAGAGCGGTATAATCTTCTTTCCATTTACGTTGAAGGTGAAATCTTCACAAATTGTTGATACTACACGTAATCCACATTCTTGACATTTGACAATGACATCTTTTATGGTCCGTACCAAATCAATTGTTTTCATGCCGGTTGCAGAAAATCCATAAAATACAGGTTGCTTCCATTTTTTAGTTATACCTTTTATCATGAAGACAGTAACACTGCTAGCGATTAAGTTTGACGTTTTTTCTCCAAAGTGTTGAAAACCCATTACATTGCCTGTATGAATATTCATTTGTAAATGTGGTTGTATTGACATTTCATCAAATAACAATACACAATTTTGCTCGTGGTCTTGTACTTTTTCAACACTTTCTTTTAAATTATTAAATATGACATCATTGAATCCTGGCATTACCGGTACTTGCTTTAACATTCTCATTACTGTATTCTTTGATGGCATACTAAAAATTTTAGAAAGCAACCTGTACATTTTGGGACTTTGCTTGTAAAATGTTACACCTAACACTTTATCTTTAAGAGAAAATCTTCTTCCGTTAGGGTGTTGTCCCTCCAAATTTAGTTGGCCTGTTACAAATTGTTTCATTATAGGATTTATGTCTAATGTGGCCATATTAATTATTTCACTCCTAGACATACTTTCGTATGTATCCAGCCGTTTTCTTAGGGTGCGCTGTTTCCTTCTAAGTATCCAATTAGTTTTTAGACGAGTAGCTCTCTTGTATATTTTCTTTGCTTTTGGTGTTAGGTTTCCACTTTGACCAATTCCCTGTAATAAAGGTGGTGACGTAACTGACAGCATCTCTTCGTTTTCATTTTCTTTAGTCATGGCGTTTGTTTTTTCTGCAAGAAATAAGGGAACATCGTCCAGTAGTGCATCGGGCTCGTCAATTAAAAACTCTTCGTTGTCATCAACTGTTTCTTGTACAGTCTCCTGACGTTTTGCTAAAAATAATGTCGGAATAGCGTTTAACAATATGAAGTTGTTACTTCCACAATACTTCTTCGCAAAATGAATGTGGCAGATTTTTTTCGTTGCATAAATCCTATCCGGACCTAAATTTCTTAATTCTTCATTATCACAAGCATCAACCTATATTTGGGATCTTGCCATATCCTTTTGTGGATTTGGAAATTGATGCCTGGGTGAAGTTTTATCTTCAAATTTTTTAACCATACAAGTACGGTATTTAGGCACATTTCACACTCACACAATAAATATAACACAAAAACACAAACTATACTAGCACTAAGGACTTAAAACTGTGTATTAATAATATAAAACAAGACTGCAAACAAACCTTATTTAATAAAGAAAAATTTCCACGATTTCTTATTAATCCACTTCTTTTGAAATGTTGTAACAGGTTTCAAGTTTTTGCCAAGATTTTATAAATAAAATTTAATATTCAATATAATTTGTCAATCAACCGAACAAAATAAAGGCTAGTATTTTTGAATTTTACAATATGTCAGTGTTTTATACGCGTGGCGCATGAAGTAAAATTTCGAGTTTAGAAAAGCCCCGTGAAAATTTGTCTCGGGTCGCTAGCGCGACCCTCGACAAATTTTCTACGCGGGGCTTTTCTAAACTCGAAATTTTACTTCATGCTTAGCCTGGGATTGAAAACACTCGTTTGAATTTTAAATTAGACTCTTTTATAGAATCAACGAATGTCCGCAAATGTACAGAGTATACGAATATATAAGGATATGATATACAAAAAAATTATTATGTCATATATTAAAAATTTTTGTTTATTTTTGGGGTTAAAAACCTTACTTCTTTGGATGTAGATGGCAAATCCTCTTCCAATTTTCGGGTGTACATGTGAATGGGCTTTAACACTTCTAAATCGGAATCCGAATCACTTAATACTATGTCAAATGGTTTTGGAATTGCTGATTTTAACAATCTATTTTGTTGGTAATTTGTAAAATCACTTGCTCGAAAATGTTTATTACACAGGCGCTTTGAAGAAAGTTTCTTTTCGGGCAAAATAAAGAGATCTATATTACCACAATTTTTTAACCAATGATCACATCTTTCTCTATTATTTACAGGAAATGTAAAGAAGTGTACATCCTCGGTTTTCCTCGCCCCACAATCACGATAGGCGCATTTTAAATAATTAGCCATATTTTTACAACTAAATATCACTAGAACTACAACTATTATGTAAAAACACTCACTATACTTAATTAAATTATAGTTTGTCCGTATAAAATTAGAAACCGTTAACGTGCACACTGGAGAGCGAAAAACATACTGATTATTTTTCTTAAAATATTTCTTACTGACGATTTCCTATAAGTACTTTGAAGAGTACCCTCTTCAAAGTACTTATAGGAAATCGTCAAACAAATATTTTTCTATGTATTTTTTACATCCTTAGTAATTGATTTCTAGGGCTTAAGGACACAGGCAGATAAGAAGGGTACGAATTTGGACTGTTTTTTTAGATCATCTGTGGGGCGATTTATGGGTTTTCAAACAGTCGTATGATGCATTATTTTTACTAAAAAATTTAACTATATTAAATAAATCGATAAAAGTTGTGATAAAAATATAATTCATTGCTCTCTATAAAGAAAATACAGTATGTCCGTTTCAATACGCATATATACTTACGATTGAAAAATAGTTTCAATATACAGGGTGTCCCGGTTAAGCAGTCCATGCATGTGTATCTTCTAAACGGCAAGAGATACAGATCTGTTAAATGGTAGAAAATATGCAAGACGATGAGTACCAACTATACCCGGTGTTAAATTAACAAAAAAGTTGAACCATCAGAGCACATTGCGAAAAAACTGATTTTTGCGATTTTTTTATTTTCCTTTATAACTTGGTTATTATTGATGATAGAACGATATACAGCGTGTAAACGAACTACTGTACAGGCTCTCTACCACATAAGGGGCAGCGTTTAAATAAACAATACCTGCATTTGAAATTACCATACCTTTAGTAGATAGCTCACAAATAATTATTAAAAATAATTAATAATAATAGGCCACATGTTTGTGGTATCTGGTATACGCGCACATTGCGTATTTTAAGAGAGATTCCACATAGACTGGTAGTTTTTAAACGATTTGGATATCGAATTACACCATCCAGAGAAAAGTGGGTCAGATTGTGAAGAATTATGTCTATGTTGTTATTGTGATTTTTTTTATACGTGACCCAGTTTCATCTAGTAATTCTAGACAGTGTGTGTGTGTGTAGTGCGTGCTAAGTGATTTATAGGTCTCGATAGTGCGTGCGAAGTGATTTATGCGCCTCGCAGTAGTAAAAGTAAATTAAAAACCAGAAGTTCTCAAAAAGTAAAAAATGCATGAAAAATTATGAAAAATCCAATATTTTTTTTCCGATTTTATTTTTGCTGCAATTGGTGTCAAAATATTTTGTGTATACGCCCTTAAGAGGATGTACATTAGTTCGATTACACGCTGTAGAGCAAAAACCGCTGGAGATATCGAGATGAAAATTAAAACTTAAGCTTTTTGAAAGGAAAACCGGAAGTGGTACTTTACTCTTAGCGTTTTTTAGTTATTTCCAGATATTCACAAAACTAAAAAATGTTTCAAATAAACATTGTATACAATAAAAAATGAAGATATATTGTATATTCACTTTTTATCATAGCACTCTTAGTTTAGGAGTTATTTAAAAATAGTGTTTTTTTAGATAATTATTGTTGGTTATAACACCGATAGGCCATGAAGTGTCGTGGCGCAGGCGGCAGGCCATGATATCATTTTGTAGACATTTCTTTTTTAATTTGATGTATCATATGGTAGGTTTGTTTCCATTAATAGGAAAACTGGACGATATTTTCATAGTATTTGAAGTTGGCTATGAGTATACCAAAATAAATGAAATAATAACAATAACAATACTAACATAAAGCGTTATTTGTTTTTGAAAAAATAAACATATCATATGATATACCAAATTAAAGAGAATATAAATCTATAAAATTAGCTCATGGCCAACTTTGACGCCCATATAAAAAAATGAATTTAGTATGCATATATTGGAAAATATTTGCTTTATGATAAATCTGACTACATATTATTAAAAAGCATAAAAAAGTGCCCTAATAATGTCAAAATATTATCCTTCTATCATCAATAATAAGTATGGTCTGAACTTTCAACTGTTTTGTAAATTATATAACGGATATAGCTAGTACTCATCGTCCTGCATATTTTCTCCCCTTTAACCAAAGCTCTATCTCTTACCATTTAGAAGATACCCATGCATGGGCTGCTTAATCGGGACACCCTGTATAGATTATTTAACTTTTTTTTAAATTTAGTAAACCTTCATGGAATTCGTTTAAATGTCAATTTTGAACTTGGAAATATTACAAAAAGCATTTCAGTGTTTGCCTCCCGGCAAATCCAAATTTTCACGCATTTCTAAACTCGAAATTTTACTTCATGCTTAACCAGGTAGTGGAAAAACACTTGTTTATAGCCTCAAATTGAACTTTTATAAACAATAGAAAGTCGGAAAATGTGTACTTAAATATTACATACTTACTTAATTTTAATATTTTTCATTACAAGAATATTTATATAGGAACAATAAATTGTAGGCGTTAATTCCAAAGACAATATATGTATTAAATAATCATCAAATTTATTTATTAAATTTGATTATACAATAAACAAAATATCCAAATTTTCAGGCGTTTCTAAACTCGATTTTACGTCATGCGCCACGCGTATAAAACACTGATTTAATGAGATGTTGTGGGGCGGGTTGTTTCCAATTGTTTTAGTTCTTAGTAAAACTGATTTATTTCAATATATACAGTGGGTACGTTAAGAAATATATATACAGAATGTTAAAATCGTCGGTGTAGGTGTCGAGTGTCCAGAGGGTGGAGGTGCCGGGTGTCCAACAGGTGGAGGTGTCGGGTGTCCCGAGGGTGGAGGTGCCGGGTGTCCAACGGGTGGAGGTGCCGGGTGTCCAACAGGTGGAGGTGTCGGGTGTCCAATCCAACAGGTGGGTGGTCCTCGGTCTGGAGCTGTAGGCGATATGGGACGGCACTTCGTCGCAGATATTTCGAGCGTACTATTCTCAGACTTGGCAAACTTCGAGACCGTACATAGATGCAGGAAGAGTCCAAGATGAGAGTTCGTGTTGCTCTGCCGATTCTTTTTTTTTTTTTTTTTTTGGGGAGAGAGGAGGAGAAAATCCTCATGGATACCTTCTGTTATCCTGCCCACGGATGGGAGGGATAACAGTAGGTTATGTCAGACTCTTACTGACTAAAACCCCCTCTTGTATGTCAAGTCCAATAAAGAACTTTTTATACTTTATAGGAAGAAGTAGTAAAAATGGCTTTGTAGAAATTGACTGGTGTGAGTACTATAGCAGTATTCATATATTGGTTTCGTGTGGATGGGGTAGGATTTAGGAAGGAAGCGGTTTAAAGTTTCACTACTTTAAACTTTTTTCCTAAAAATTAAGTGACAACGTCTAGGTGGAGTGGACGTTTTTTCCTGGTTCGGAAATTTTCAGGTACACCTAAGTGATCCTGGAGGAGGGAGACGTCGAATTTCGAGCAGTTTTTAATCGCCAAATCGCGAATGAAAACCTGGAGTTTTGGCACTTTCGTTTCGCTTCGTAACTGGACATTACTGATAAACCACGGAGCGCCTACGATCCGGCGGATCATGACGCTCTGCGTGGCTTCCAGTTTGTTCATCTGCGTTTGTGAGATATGGATCCACGAGGGACATCCGTAGGTCAATTTTGACCTGATAATAGCTTTGTAAATGTGAATTTTACTAGCTAGGAAGAGAGTGCTATTTGTAAGCAGAAGTGACTTTAGTTGCCCGAAGGCGCATTTTGCTTTTCTGATTGCAGAGTTAACATGTTTAGGTGTCTGTCCATTTGTAAACCAAGGTATCTCACTTCGTTTACCCATGGAATTTGTGTGCCTCTGAAGGTGAGGTTATCTTGGGGGGTGTTTCTGTTTTGAGTGAAGTAGATAGCCTGGCTTTTCTCTGGGTTAATAGAGATACACCATTCATCTGTCCACTCTTCCAGTTCATTGAGTGCGGCCTGGATTTTAGAAATACTGTGTGGGATATTTTTACCACGGTACAGATAAGCGGTGTCATCTGCATACTGGGCCGTTAAGATGTTATTCGGAGTTGGGAGGTCATGTACAAAGATGTTAAACAGGAGTGCGGAAAGTACTGACCCCTGCGGGACACCGGCGGTCATTTCGCGCGGTGCCGAAGTTGAATTTTCGAAGCGAACCGAAAAAGTGCGTTTTCGTATGAATTCTGCGATTATTTTTACCAAATAAGACGGATAGTTAAGTATCATGAGTTTATACAGCAGTCCCTCGTGCCACACTCGATCGAACGCCTTCGCGACGTCGAGGAAAACAGCGAGAGTGCTATGTTTTCTATTAAAACCGTTGGTTATGAAGTCGCTGGTTCTAATAAGCTGGTGGTTACAGGAGAGGCCTTTAATAAAACCGTGCTGAGTGCGCGGTAGTATTTTGTGGTCTGCCGATCCTGGGGTGTTGCGGCTGCTTTTATATCGTTTGTGTTGTGCCCTTCCCTTAATCGGTGGTGGTGTTTGGTGGGAGTTGCGGTGGTCGGTACGTCGGGTATGTTGGTGGCGCTATCGGAGAGGGTAGTTGTGGAGCGCTCTTGAACTAAATAGGGCGCGATGCGTATACCCTTACAATGTTTAAAAAACGTATTCTTTTTAATCACTCTTGTTCCCTCATGAACACCGATAATAATAAAATAAACCGTTCAAAATACACGTTTTTATTTTTCAAATATTATATTATAAGCTCCCCTAGTTACCCCCCTCCGCCTCCCGTGGATCCGTGCCCGATTGACATAATTAGTTCTCAGGTAATACCTCGGCGGTGGCGGAGAACTTTGCTTAATCGTAGAGGAAACAATATTATTGTTTACTCTGTGGCTATATATTAGTGGAGATATAAAAGATCAAATTATCTATAAACTGAATGCATTAAAACAATAATGTTTTTATTTCACATCTGTCAGTCAGCAGTAAATTGGTGTATGGGTCTATTGAAATATGAGTATATTTATGTTTACATTAACATTCCAATGAACGAATCATCCTTTAACATATGTTTTTGTGCCTTAAATCGCCATCAAAATTACAGGAAACTGTTTTGGTTGAAGGTTTTAATAGGTGGATGTTTTGATAATTGCCTCAGAGATGGCTACACTATGCAAACTGTGGATTCCGAGTTACAGGCGTGATTACTCTGGTTATTCTTTTCTCTGTGACGATGATAAATTTGATGACCTTTAGAAAAAATAAACTGTTCCGAAACATTTCTTATATTTTCAGATTTCCAGCGTGTTCGAAAGTATGGACTTTGGAAATCAGATATATTTAAAAAGCTCCTAAATAAACCTAAAATTTAACTAAAAATAAAAAAATTAAATTCAATGAGTTTACATTAAAGAATTCATTTGATATTATTTTTATCTTGATTGTTTTTTTTCTTCATAAATTCAATTAAAACTTTGGTATGTACCAAATTTGGCAAATAATTTATATTATTGATTAGTTATACAGAGAGTTTTTTAAGTATAAATAACTCAATATACAGAATACACTGTACATTTTTCTGGGCTTTTCTAAACTCGAAATTTTACTTCATGCGCCCCGCGCACAAAACACTAATTTTACGTGAGGTTCAAATATACTTAAATTTCACAATATTTTAGAGTTTTATACGCGTGGCGCATGAAGTAAAATTTCGAGTTTAGAAAAGCCCGGAAAATTTGTCTCGGGTCGCTGCGCGACCCTCGACAAATTTTCACGGGGCTTTTCTAAACTCGAAATTTTACTTCATGCTTAGTCTGGGAGAGGAAAACACTCGTTTAAAACATCAAATTGAACTCTTTTAAAAACACAACGAATATCTACAGATTTAAAGAAAATAAGGTGAATTTGAAATATGTATACTTTAAAGGAAAACTTCCGGTATATGAACTGTGGTAGACGAATAATAAAATTTATTATCACCACAAAAAGTCTATTCGAAAATATTTCTTTTATTTTGAGATTTCAAGCGTGTTCCAAATTATGAAATTCGGGAATATATTTTATAAAAACAAATTTACAATGAAATTAATAATTCTAAAATATATCTTTAACGTTTTTAGTTATTTAATATATGTTTAAAAGTTAGATAAATACGAAAATCTTTTTACAATGAAAACATCAATTTGAAAAATATTTGATGGGTATTTCATTTGGAATTGATAATAAAAAAACAGAAATTATTTCAATAAAATAGATAAATTATTTACGAATACACAAAACTAAAAACATATAAATATAGATTCATATAAACATTCATATACAGGGTGTCCGTATTTCAACAGAATGTATAGGGATCTCGGTTATTTGAAGAGATAGAGAGTCGGTTAAATTGGGGCAAAGTTGCGTTATTTAGGACCCAATAATAATCCAAAAACAAATTTGAAATATCTCCGTTCGTTTTTAAGATATTGTCAAAAAAACGGATTTTGTGAAATTTCGTTTTTATTTTTTTATTCAAAAACTATTGAATCCAGACATTTACAACTTTGATATTATACAGGCACTTTGTAACGATAAATCTAGTAACATATTTTATTTTAAGTTAATTATAATATTTACCCAGGGACCGTAGCTAACTTTTGTTTTCCTTATGGGCGCCATTCTGGGTTTGCATATTTTTTTCTGAATTCAATGATGTACCACACTTATAGTTTATTGTAGATTTTATATGCATAATTTTAATCTTTTGTTTTTTGTAACGAGTGCCTTGGAAAAAGTTGAGTAACTCACTTATTTGACAACTCCTGGGACCTATAACTTGCTTACATATCACCGCTGAAGACGGGCATCCGACGATACAGATTTTGACAGTTAAACTAACGAGTGTCTTCCACTCCCAGACTAAGCATGAAGTAAAATTTCGAGTTTAGAAAAGCCCCGGGTAGAAAATTTGTCTCGGGTAGCTGCGCGACCCGAGACAAATTTTCTACCCGGGGCTTTTCTAAACTCGAAATTTTACTTCATGCGCCACGCGTATAAAACACTGATTTACAGTCAAATTAAAAACGCACTGAAAACAACCCAACTTCGATATTTTTTTAAATCCGATATTTTTTCTCTATCTATGCTGTAAACCTTCAGATGTTCGTTGTTGTTTTGTAAAAAAACTTCAATTCCTAGTAGTCCTTCGCTCTCCGAAAAGCATCATTGGTCCTTCGAGCTGTAGCCTTTGTAAAAGTAATAAACTTAGTAATCTAGAATGATCCTTCAATTTGTAACTTCTAAGAACGAGTGTCGTCCACTCCCAGACTAAGCATGAAGTAAAATTTCGAGTTTAGAAAAGCCCCGCGTAGAAAATTTGTCGAGGGTCGCGCAGCGACCCGAGACAAATTTTCGCGGGGCTTTTCTAAACTCGAAATTTTACTTCATGCGCCAAGCGTATAAACCACTGATTTACAGTAAAATTAAGAATATATAACGGTTAGATGTGGTGGTGATCAATATTTACCGAGATGTAGCGACAAAAAGCCAGAAATTACTTTTTTTGTGAATCGTTTTGGATTAATAATAATAAATTTAGTTTGTGCAACTTTTGTGTGATAATTGATACCTATTATAATTATTACAAAAGGCTGACAGTTATTAATTAATTTTGAGTGCTAACTGCTGTCAAGATTTTATTGATTAACAGATATAACGTCATTGTTTCCAAGGCACTCTTTGCAAAAACGAAAATATCATAATTTTATATATTAAATCTAAAATAAATTATGAGTGTGATACATCAGTGAGTTCAGAAAAAAATATTCTTTCAAAAAATATGAAAATCCAAAATGGCGCCCATAAGAAAAACAAAAGTTGGATATGTTCCCCGGGTAAATATTATAGTTATCTTAGAAAAAAAAATACTACTAGATTCCTCAATAAAAAGTGCCTCTATATTGTCAAAGTTTTAAATGTCTAAATTCAGTAGTTTTTGAATAAAAAAATAAAAACGATTTTCCAAAAAAATCAGTTTTTTTGTTGATATCTCGAAAACAAAAAAAGATATTTTAAAATTGTTTTCGGATTATTGTTAGGCCTTAAAATACGCAACTTTGCCCTAATTTAACCGACTCTCTATCTCTTCAAATAACTGAGATCCCCATACATTCTATCGAAATATGGACACCCTGTATACAAAAAACTAACAAACATTAAAAAACTATATTAAATATACATATAACTGTTTTCTTATTTATTAACGATATTTTAGAAGCAGTTATTTCGTTTGTTTTTATTCAGTAATAATTATACAGAATAAATCGAAGTGTAACACAAAATCAACAGAATATATTTTAAATAAAAAGCCAACAAATCAACACCTCATCATTTGCTTGTTTAATTTCATGACACTCCGGTTTTTAAAAATGTAATAAATAGCAAAGCTTGGTGTGTATAATTTTACTCTAACCAAATGAATATCATAATTTCCCTGAAATAATTAGGGAAGATAATATTTTAATTTTGAGAAATTAACATTAAAAATGCTACATTCCGTTTCATCCATTTACACTCTGAATAACGTGTATGAATATCGAATTAACTTTTTTCCTTGACTATTTTCTTTTTGGACAATATTCATTATTTTAGTGGGGATAGCTTTATAGAAGGGATGAAAAATCAAATTCTTCGAAGTGATCTATCTGTTTTTACCTATTTGTAGGCATTTTTTCGACCACGTTTTTATTATGGTGTATACCCTCAAGTATTGCGCGATCAGAACAATACCACTGCAACTTACAGATAATCCGCAACCTTCTAAAAACCATAAATATTTTGGGATTTAGAAAGATTATTTACTGTTGACACATTTAATCCGTATCCGCAGAATACAATTCGGTAATTTCTTATCATGTTTTTCACTAACCGATATTTTAGTTAGACACTTTTTGATCGGGTTTTCTTAAATCATTTTGAATTATTTTTACTTACCTATTTAGTCTGTAACATAATCCCATCGGTACCTTTTGTGAATGTAATCTGACTAAGAATAAAACCATTGAAATAATTGAATTAACCCGACATACAAAACGTAAACTGGAAATAGAGTATTCAATAATTTTTGCAATTACACTTCTCAGAGAAAATCTATTATACTTATTCTATTAAAAGACATCTTGTTGTTTTCTAAATGTTTTTGATTATCATCACTTAACGAGACTTTTCAACATATTTCAATATTTGAGCCAATTATCTCAAATATTAGGGATAACACTTGTTTCTGATTCCTGGGACCCTAAAACGTATATTTCCGTACAAAAAAAGATAGCCATGAGGTCGGTAACAATTATTAAAATGTAAAATTTATAATGTTATTAATGTGACTAATTACTTGATTTAACAAGTTTGTTTGTTTCGCAGTTTTTGATAATATTCTCAATTATAAAGTTTCATGAATTTTTTATAATTTGTACTTTCTCTATATAACATTTCGTGTATCTCGGGAAGTATTGAGAATATCGAAAAATATTTCTGCTTATTCTTTTTCAAATTATCCCCATGCAGCCGCACGATGGATGCCATAAATTTTAATCCAAAAATTAGGTAACATTTTAGTGCCCGCTGAGTGTTGTCGGTGTTGGTCAAATGGCACACAATAAGCGTTTATAAAATTTCAATCGGAAAAGTACAAGTTGATCATGTAACAATCGTTCAAAGTAAACGGATAATTAAAGCAGTCAGTGCAAAAACCACAAATTTCTGAAACTGTTAATATTTATTAAAAGTATGGTTCATTTAATAAAATAAGCATCGTGATTAAAATATAAAAAAAGACCTTTATTGGCATATAAAAAAATAAAATTACAAATAAAAAATAATAATAGAACACAAAATTATATCATCTCCTTTCTTTTTTCCGCCCTCCGCCACCCCAGTACCGTTACCATCTTTACGCCAGCTCCGTCCTCTCTCATCCATTCCATTACACCCCTTTCCCCCCCCCCCCAGCCATTCCACATTCACCCCTTCACACTCCTCTCCCTAATGACTCCATGTATCTCGTCCACTTGCGCACAACACACATTTACCATACCCTTCCCCCATCTAGACCTTCCTTCCTCTCTCCTCCGAACCACATCTAGCTCTTGCCAGGGTTATCTTAGCCTCTTTCGACAATATCATTATTGGATAGGTACTCTGGCACGCTCCCATGCACTTGCCACCTTTCGTACATTGGATTGTAGCCGCTCCTCCCGATACGCCCCTGCCTCTCCTGCATCTCCACCTCTTTCCACTTCTCTTTCATCCAAGCTGCCACATTCACCCCCTTCTCTAACCATTCATTTACACTATCCTCAGACTCTCCTGCCCTTTCATACATCTCTCTGCGTTTCCTACTCCACTCACTCCTCCCTAATCCCTTGCACGTTCTCCATACCTCTTTCACCAGTCTCTCACTTTCCAATTCACATAACTTCATCTCATACTTCACCACTCTCTCCATTGCCTCACCATGTATACTCATTCTATTTGTTTCCTGAAGCAGAATGTATCCAGGGATTGACCTTTCCAACCCCAGAATCTGCTTCAGGAACCACATCTGCTCTCTTTCAATGCATTCATACTCATTTATACTCCATGCTTCCAGTCCATACAACAAAATGGGCTTCACACACGCATCCCACAGTTTGCACGCCAATTGGAAGTTGCCAGCGAACCATTTTCCCCACTTCTTCCTTACCATACCCCATGCTTTCCTGGCTTTCCCTTGTACCCATTTGGCGTGCTCCCCGTAACCACCTGTAGCTTTAAATATGAAGCCCAAATATTTAAATTCTTTCACCCTCTCAATCACCTCCCCCTTCCACTTCAATTCATCTATTCTTCCTTCTCTTCCTAAATCTCATCCACTTTGTTTTCCTTGCATTAACTTGCAGCCCTCGCTTGTCCATATACCTCTCCACCCTCTGCATCACCTCATTCATCTCTCCCCAGTTACTTTTTCACTACCGTCATTGCAATTTTGTACCCGGTGCACATAATTGAAATTCCTCTATAGTTTTCTGCATTAGATTTATCACCTCCTTTATGCACCGGGCACATAACTCCCACACACCACGCCTCTGGAATTTCCGCTTCTCCCCTCCACATTTGGTTCAGCAGCCCTCCAAACCTTCGCTTTCCCTCCTTTCCTATCTCCTTCCACATTTCTGCCCTCAGCCCGTCCAGCCCCGCAGCTTTTCCAGCCTTCACCTCTGCAAATGCGTTTTCTATCTCCTCCTCTGAAAACTCTTCAACCTCTCCCGCTACCCCTCGTTCCCCTACCCCTCCCGGCTCTCCAGCCATTCTATTACATTTCTCTGAGCATTCTTGCAAAGAAACTCCTATGGGCCCCTTCATTTCACCTCTTCTTAGAATACCCCATATCTCCTTTTCAGTTCTACACAATCTAATTTCCTCAGTCGTTCTCTCCAAAGCCTGCCTCTTCTTTCTTTCGCATACTTTGGCGTACCTAACCCTTGCTGCCACCACCCCCTGCTCTTCGCCCCTACCCAAGCTCCACTCCCTCACTGCCTTCCTCACTTCCCTCTTTACGTCATGACACTCCTCATCCCACCATGGGCAACTCTTTCCGCCCCCCTTTTTCACTATTCTTCCACAACTCACGATTATCTCTTCCATTGTTTTTACTTCATTCCAGTTTATCTTCTCCAAGCGCTTTCCCATGTTCTTAATCGCCCTCACACTATCTTCTATCTTCCACGCA
The DNA here is from genome assembly GCA_932526585.2 of Philonthus cognatus. NCBI lineage: Eukaryota > Metazoa > Arthropoda > Insecta > Coleoptera > Staphylinidae > Philonthus > Philonthus cognatus. The sequence continues at coordinate 173,571,565 of OW052241.1, forward strand.
ACCTGCTCTTGTTCATTTCCCTTACATTCCCCCATCCTTATCTCTAGCATTTTTGGTCCGACCCCAAGACTTCCTCCACCTCCATTCTTCTAACTTCTCCCCTATTTAACCCCTTTATTACGACATAATCAATTACTGAAGATCCTCGTTGTCCTACATACGTTTTCTTCCCGTTCCAATCACCTTCTGTGCATCCGTTAAACACCTCCCATCCCTTTTCTATTAACCACTTCCCCATCCTCCTTCCCTCTCCGTTGATTAGTTTATCCTGAGACGTCCTTCCTATTAGTTTATCTTGATCACTCACTCCTCCCCACATCTCCCCAATTCTCGCATTAAAATCTCCCCCCACCACACAACTCCCTCCTTCGTTGCCTTTCTCATCTACCACTTTCTGCACTTCGGCCCAGTTCTTACTAATGTAAACCACACCTACTTCCAGTTGACACTCCCCCTTTTGGCATTTAACCCACGCTACACCGTCTACCTCTTCTACAAATTCCACCTCCCCTGTTTTTAGGGACCACTTCGTTCCCACTATCATACCACCCTTTGCTCTCCCTCTCTTTGCCTCCTTCGTTGCCCCTTGTACCGACCACCTAAGTCCCCCTGGAAGTGAATTTCTCACATTTTCCCACTCCTCCTCCATCATCCATGTTTCCAATAATCCTACCACATCCTTTCCTAACACCCACTCCTCAAAGTCTTTTTGCCACCTTCCGCCCTTACACTTTGACTTTATCCCGGCCACATTCCAAAACCCTATTCTTATGCTCTCCTCCCTCATTTTTCCTTTATTTTTGCCTGTTTTCGTGTCTGCCTTTATGAGACATACCTTTTCTTTGTTACTTTGTTCCTCATCCTTGCCGCTTATTCCCCTACTGTCCCTTATTCCAATTTTAGACTTGCCTACATTGTTTGTGTTTGTTTCTTGTTCATTGCATTCGTCCTGTTTCTTAGCCTTAGTTGTCTTCGTATGATTCGTTGTCTTCTTTATTCGTTTTTTGTACTCATATGGGACTCGCATTCCTCTAGCCCTTCTTTGCGTTGATTCCACTTATATGTCTTATTGTTTATTCTGAGTTTTTGATAGCCAACTCGTATTCTGTTTCCTTTTGTTTTCTCTTCTCTCGCAATAATTCTAATCTCCCTTTGTATATCCCTTTCTCTGTCAGTCAAGTCATGATCAATATATATTTTGGTGTTATTCAATTTATTTCCCTTCGCTTTCATAATCTCCTCCTTCTTTTCCCATGTATCGACCTTTACAAGCACCATATCTGTTGTTTTGCTTTTATTTATCAAATAGGCCTTCTTTATTTTAGGTACTACTTCGAGCACACCGCTTATAGTCTTCTACTTCTTTTTTTTTCATTATGTTCCTTTACTGTTAGCCCTTTTATTATTATATTATTCTTCCTTCTCTCCTTCTCTATTCTTTCCAGTCTAATCTCTACTTTTTCAAGTTTATTTTGTACTTGGACTCTCTCCTTATTCCACTCTTCTTCCTTTCTCTGCATTTCCCTTCTTACTTCCTTTATCTCCTCTTTCAGCTCTTGTGTTCTTTTTCATTTCTTGCATTATCGTTCTCATCATGTCTTTTAGTTCATCCATTTTTTCCACTTCTTGTTGCTTAGTGGTTGTTGCTATCGTGTATTTATTTTTGTTTGCGGCTACTTGCTTTGCTTCCTGCAGCTTTCTTTGTTCTGGTGACCTTAAGATTTTTTTTACTTTTTGAGAAAATTCCTGTATCTTCCTCGCTTCCCTCTTTGTCTTGGTCTCCGTCTTTTTTTTTGTTGTATCTATTTCTTTTCCTGTCGTTGTTCATTTATGTTTATATATTATTATTTTATTTAATAAAAAGAAGTATGCTCGGGGGTTTGAACCTTGGTCTGCTGCGTTCGTACTCAAGAGAATCCAACGCGTTTACGCTTACGCCAGTCAGACTTAAGGAAACATACCTATTAATTTGTTCTTGTTGGCTGGATTTTGCTGTTTATTTACAATTTACGATCACATGTATTTTATGTTAGGACACTTAATTAAAACTGAGTCCATTTTGGGATCTGATTTTTTTTTTTGCAGAATAAACACTCATGTTGAATTGAATTATTGCTTTGTGTTTTAATAAATTTGATGCCAAACACTGACTTTTCGTAGCAACTACTGTTTTGTCGATTTTATTTTCGTATAATCATTCACTATTTTCAAGCTATATTTCGAATGAAACTGAGGAGAAATCAAAAATAATACCTCGAAAATACTGCTAGTAGGTAAAGAAATGATTTTAATTTTATTGTAATCGTTTTGGTTCAATAAGCGATACAAACTTAAATTCCAATTACATTGGAAATCTTTACATGAAACATATAATGCGCCTTGAAACGGGACACATAGTATATTTAAAACTATTTTAACCCATTAACGGCCAAGCAATTTCAACTCTAAAAGTTAATTTTAATTAAAATTCTACACTTCTTCTTGTGATTTCTATGAATTACATACTGTGAATTTTTTCTTTAAATACACATAAAGTATACGTGAATTTAATAAAAAGTTAAAAATCATAAATAGTTTATTATTATTATTATATTAAAGTGATAATGGATTTTCAAAAAATTAGTGCCTCAACAATGTAATGTATACGCTGTCAATGTTCAGGCATTCGTCGATTTTATATAAAAACATGCAATATGAAGTTAAGAACGAGTGCATCCACTCCCAGACTAAGCATGAAGTAAAATTTCGAGTTTAGAAAAGCCTGAAAATTTGGCTCGGGCGCGTAGCGAAGCGGAGCGACCGAGCCAAATTAGGCTTTTCTAAACTCGAAATTTTACTTCATGCGCCACGCGTATAAAACATTGTAATATTGTGAAGTATTTATAATACACTTTAAATAGCAAAATATTTAAATTTTTCTTGGTACATTTTCAATTCAGGTCAAATAATATAATATATCAAATAAACTTATTTAGTAACTTAATTATCAAAAAATAATAATGTTGCGTGTATGCATCAACGGCGCTTAATGGGTTAAAAACTTCAAACGGTAATAATTCCAAAACTAAAAAAAAAAATGACTTAACTGCATTTTGCACTGACCCTTTTAATTAAAAAAGAACCCCTTATCGATCAGTAGATTTGATCTGATCAATAGGATTGATCTGATTAGTTAATAAAATGATAAGTTGATGTATTTGTTTTACTTTTTATCAAAAGTTAAATAGTTTTGTATTTTAAATTTCTTGTACAAAATAAATAATACTTAATGAATTTTACAACGTTCACATATAATTTCATAAAATCTATTCTCTAATAACGCAGAAAATAAAATTGTAGAAGGAAACGCATGAATGAATGTAACACGCATCCTTAGCTCGTTAAAAGAAAAAAAAAACGTGTTTTCAAGATTGAAAAATCAACATCTGGAATATGATACAACGAGAAGCGCGGAATAGAGGGAGAAAGAAATTGTCTCTCTCTCAGAGACTTGATTTCGCGACATCTGGAGTAAAATAGTCGTAACCGACCGACCGCAGGAAGCCAGACTGGTGTATATAGGCAGCCATATACACCAATTTGGCATCCAGCGCTCTGCTCCCATTCGCGTGTACTCAAAATTTATATGGGGACTGGCTAACTGGATATATATGAACTGTGGCTAAACTAAAATGAATATTTTTTTATTCATTCAAATATTAATTTAGAAATAATAAAATTACAAATAAATAAAATCAAGTTTTATTAGCAATATGATATATCAAATCGAAGTTACAGCACATAATTAATATAAGTTGCATAAAAAAAAGATTAAGACCGTTAAATTAATTGTTACGTATACCAAGAGCTTGTTCGAGCTCCGCCCTCTTCTGCTGCACCTTTGTGTAGAAATATCGACACACGGCCTCCTGAGCCCAAGGCTGATAAAAGAAATCGGCACGGCGCTCTTCCTCAGGATTACCAACCACATCCGTCATAGCCTATAAATAATACACAGGGTGTGGCAAACAATATAATAAATTACTTCATAAATGCATAAGCCGTATTTATCACAACAATGAAAACAAACTTTAATTTAGCAATACTGTTATACTGTGCGACAGGGATCGATCAATTCTTATTCCGAAATAACTGAATTGACCAGAAATACAGGAATAATTTATTCCACTATTTAGGGAGTAAGGAAAAACAATTATTCCCGTAAATCTATCAAATTGGAATAATGGAATAAATTTATTCATCAATCACCTTTGTAGGAATCACGGAAATAAATAATTATTCCTTACTCGTTATTCCAGAATAAATTTCTGGAATAGTTTAGAAAATATAATATTAGACAATTTGGAATCATTCTAACTAAAAAAGATTAATTGTACTCATTTATTAGCCCCCGGCCATTTTTAAACAGTGTCTCATTCTCATTTATATATAAAATTTTCAATATATACCTATTTCCTAGCCGAATGTGCTTTGATGACGTCATAATAACGTTGTAGCGACGTCACCGACAATAATAAGTGATTAATATCTGTATTTACAATCATGATTAAATCTAACCTCAAATTCTTAAGGCCACCTCTCAAGCGTGGATACCAACATTACAGATTTTCAAGATTACGGCTGAATGTCTCCGTAAATCTCCATTTGAGGACCATAGCGCCATTTTCTCATTCTTTTTGCAAAGCAACGACATCAGAATTTTAATCTATAACTAATTGAAGAAAATTAATGATTTCGCGTTTTTAAGGTGGGATTAAATGTAGACATTATTAATTGTCTAAACCAACTGTTTGCAGATATTCGTTTATAACCTGAAACATTCTCCCATTGACACAGAATGGCGCAATGGTCAGGATATTGCATAATATTTACATATAGTTTGTTTATTAAGAAAGTTCCTAACTCCGTTGCTGCAGAGCTGGGAAGTGGGGATATACGGCAGACTAAATGCATCCAATGGAATTGATGAAAGCGCCGATAGATGTCAGCGCGTAAGTTGCCGACAGATGCTTAGCTCCCGGAAATGTTTGGAACGTAGAGTTTTGAAATTACACGATTAAAACTTTTCTCGCAATTGTTGTTTTACAAGTGGGGTGATTTCGGCGTGTCGTGAATGAATCTTTGGCGCATCTGAAAACTAGGCAAATCAATTTTGCAATATCGTAAGTAGTGCTGCAATACTATAATCTTAAGAATCATACTGTTAGATCAAAGTTGTATATAATCATTTGCACAAGCATATTTAACGTTTATAACATTCCAGTGAACATCATGGATGAAGTTGTGGAAAAATTAAACAGCAGCTTATCTCTGTTGTCCAAAAATGATAGTGACAGTAGTATTGAGGCATTGCAAGAGGAAAACGGACACCGGATGAAAAAAATATGCACCGAAAACGCAAGTGTTGTCGAAGTTTATGAAGAAGCTGGGGATGACAATAATTGTCCAAGTACATCGACTTCATCTGCTGCTGAAAAACTCCTTAACTTGTGTCATAAGAAAGCGTTTCTAGATGGCCGATTTTTCACACCTGACGTGCATAAATCATCAAGTGATGGCAGTTCTTTATGTGCAACTTGCAAAACGTGCAAGAAGACCGTACGCGGGTGTTTGCGGTCATCATCAAACTTTGTTTCTCACTTGAAAGTAAGGGTTTTGTCTGTAAAAGTGAGATTGCAACAATTTTCCACGTTTTTTTTTTATATTAATATAATTAAAATTAAATTGTAAGTTAACACTTTGGAAATTAAATTGTCAAAGTATGGAATTGAAAGTATTGAAATAATTTTTAAAATTATTAGGAATTGGTTGTAATTATTACGAAATAATTTATTCTTATTTAACTTATTTAAGCATTATTAAATATTAATTTTCTATTTAAGCACATGCACCCAAAGTTATCGCAGAAGTATTACAAGTACGTGGAAACGAAAATATCCAGTGGACGAGTTGAAAAACGAAAACGTGTGAGCAAAAATGACCGCTGCTCATTTAATCAAGAGCAGTTCAATCAAGATGTAACAAATTATATCTTGGACAGTATGGCTCCATTTGGAACCATTGAAGCTTCAAGTTTTAGACAAATTTTCAATAGTATGTCTCCTTTACCTTATTCAATATTATTCTTTGTGGAACCTAAAAAAGTGTTACCTAAAACTTAAGGCTATAAAAACGATCGTAATTATATTTTAATTTAGTGAAGTAGAATTTAATTAATAATAATCTGGTTCAAAAACTTAGTTTCAAATTCAACATTGCGTTTTGTCCTAGTGCAAACTTAAATCAACAGATTAGAACAAATTTCTTTAGACTTTATAGCTAAATTTAAAATTATTACAAAAATTTAACTTCTGTGGTCTGGCTCCTTATTACAATATTTGAGCTGGGATAAAACTTGCGCTCTGCTCTATTTGTTCTGAAAAATAAGTCGACCACATTCAATATCATTTTAACTATTACAAAATTTGTTGTATTCATTATATGAAGATTTGTAACTGACGAAATCTTGCTATTTTTTCAGATTTCAACATAACTACAAAAGATTCAAATAAGCTTAAACATTTAACCACAAAAATGTTAAAACGCAATATTGACCAGCAATTTGCTGAAGATATGAGAAACATACGAGAACAAGTACAGAAAAAGGCAAAATATTATTGCACAACTTCAGACATTTGGTCTTCAAAAACACGAAGCTTTTTGGGAGTCACGCTACACTGGGTACACATTTTTAATTTTACACGTTGATACCAGTATTCTTTTCTAAAGCTAAACATATTTAACACTTTTTACATTCGTGATAAGAAAAATTAGCATATTATTTTCAGTAACATTTTTAAGACTATTCTTTGTCATATAGTTACATCCTGTTTGGTACCTATCAGCGTTTTATTAATACGTTATGCTATAATGAATAATATTAATTAATCAAAATCAGAATTTAATGCACAGATGCACAAAACTAAAACATTTACAAAATTTAATTTCTGATGATCACTTGTTAATTTCTGATGATCATTCTCAGATCCGTTAAACAAGTGGTTTAATTTTAATTGAACCTCTACATGTAACATAAATTGATCCTAAAACATTAGCGCGAAAGTCTGCCGTTATATCATGCAAGCGTTTTGCTGGCGTCCACTCCTTTGACCGCATTGCAACGAATTTGAATAAAGTTCATGAATCGTTTAAACTGGAAGAGGAAAAATTAACAGCAACGGTTACTGACAATGCCACTAACTTTGTCAAAGCTTTCAAGGAATATGGCATTTTACCAGAGAGAGAAGAAGGTATGTACAACGCAAACATACATGCAAGTCTACTTTCACAAATGAAACGCAATCTTATAAATTTTATTCCAATATAAATCTAATATTATTTTATAACATTTTCACAGTTTCAGAGAATTTAGGTGTGCAGGACGACACAATTTGGACGACATTGATGAGGACGATAATTGGGATGCAAGCGTTGATTCGATTGTTTCTTTTACGGAAGATTTCAGAGATTCATTTGCCGAAGCACTTGCGTTGCGCGAGCCACACTTTAAACTTGGTTGCAACTACGGATACCTCAAAAATAATAGCTCAAAACTCGAATTTGTCTCGACGACATGTTCGAATGAAATCTCGCTGCACAAATCTGTGGCAAAAAACGCGATCCCCCAAACAGCTGGAACTACTGGAAAAGAAATTGGGCTGCTCCCTTCGTAGACCAGTCATAACTCGGCGGAACAGTCTTTATGACTCACTAAAATTAATTTTCAATCTACGAGACAAATTTACACCCAGTTTTTACGATGATCTGCATATCGATAAGCATTTTACGAAAGATGATTTTGAGTATCTTGATGAGCACATTAAGTGTACGGAACCACTCGCAATCGCAATTGATACCCTTCAAGGGCAACAACATTCTTATTATGGAATTTTGCTTCCAACGTTAATATCGCTTAAAAACAACTTATATGACGTAAACTTAAACACAAAATTGAAATACACTTCAGTGCTTGTGGATGGAATAATAGCGGCAGTCGAAACTCGTTTCGGCCACTTTTTCGACATAGAAGAAGAGGGGCGTGATGCAGCTATTGCAGCAGCGCTGCACCCCAGTTTTAAATTCAGTTGGTTAAAAAGTTTGTCAAAGTCATCGCGACAAAAAGTGCGTCCGTTGTTAACGAACGCTGCACGAAGCAAGGGTGAAAAAATAGTTAAAGAAAAACGTGCAGATATCACTGGGGTTAAAAAATGTAACTTTAAACCTACGAACGATAGTGATTCCACGGAGTCTGATACTTTGGAGGAAGATGTTACTATTGAGTCAATAGTCTTAAATTACTTAAAATAACCGCAGACCGAAAATATTCTAGAGGTTAAAAAAAATCCGCTGATTTTGGAGCTCTTCATGAAATACAATTCGCCATTGCCATCATCTGCTCCAGTTGAACGGCTTTTTTCTTACGCGACTATGTTTAACTTGCCAAAATACAACCGCTTAAGTGATAAGTCCTTCGAAATTCACGTATTGTCCAAAGCCAATCAAAGTTCTTCGTTTAAATAAATTATATTCAAATAACATAATTGTGTATTAAAATGTATTTACGCGTTTTAAATATTCTCTATATAACATGTATTTCCTCTCAATTATAGTTAATTTTTAGAAATTCCAAACTGTCACATTATTAAATGTATTTAAATTTATTCCGGATTAATTAGTGAAGAATAATTATTTATTCCCATTATTTCACCACAGTGGATTAATGAATAATTTAATTACATAATTATTTTTATGAAATAATGGGAATAACCGTTATTCCCTTATTCCCAAACTAATGGAATAAATAATTATTTATTCCTTATTCAGTGGAATAACAAATTGACGATCCCTGCTGTGTGATCATTTAAAATTTAAATTAGAGGAGGCTTTGAATTTTAAATTAGATTGGCACTACAACCGCATAAAAACAAAATTCGCCTACTCTAATTTATAACTTTAGTATTACATACCTTAAGATCCCTGGTCTGAGAAACGATCCACTTGTGTATAAATTGTTGTGGATCTTTAGCGAAGCTCAAGAAGAATTCCCTGTTGGTCTTCAGCTGATTGATTGTATCGACAGTTTCGTGGATTTTAGCGTCGAGACCTTGAATTTCCTGCTGGCTGGCAGTGCTCAAAAGGAAATTGTTCATTTGCGTTTTGAGTGTATCATCAACCTGCCGATAAAACAAATTAAAAATCGCCCACAGGAAATGTTAAAAGTTTTTTTTATGTGTTATGAACCTGCCAATAAAACAAATTAAAAACCGCACACAGGAAATGTTAAACAACTCACCTCAACGTCTATATCATAACAGGCTGTCTGCTTGTTATCAGCACCGCCTTCCACAGAAATAACGTGATTGATAACAATCGGATCCGGGGGGTGTAAAAGTGGGTTCAATCTCTGCGGGATTTCAGCGAATTTCATCCGGTTGCAAGCAAATATCTGCTCCAAGTATTTGTCACAGATAATATACTCACGTTCATGAGAATCTTGTAACCTGTAAATGTTTACGAAATTATTTTCTCAACTGATTTTATCCATATTAATAATTACCTGTGGGTTTTTATGTATTGCCATAAAGCACTAATAATAACAGGTCGAGTTTGAGTGTGCACACCGAGCAAACGAGCCAATCTGGGATCCAGCTTAAACTGCAATGGTTGATAATCGAGGAGCAGCAAAATTGTGCATCTGACGTTTTTATCACCCGGACGTTTTACCTATAAAAAAAATGTAAAGTATGTATGCCATGGCAACAACTTTTTTAAAGACTAACCTGAAAACCGTCAGTTTCCTGAGTTGTCAGAGTACGGTGCCACTCGACCAAGTGATTGTCAGGGCCGTAAAGCTCCTTGTCCAGTTCGATGACCAACGATTTGAAGAACGAAGAGAATTTTCTCTTTACCTTATTCGGATCATTCTTCGAATCTTCCAATAAACGTCCCTCCACTCTTAATTCCCACGATGCTACCGCGCTATTTAAATTTAAATAACATTAATATATCAGTACAATCTATTTCATTTGTTCATAAACTTACCCTTCCTGGCCGGGTCCTTCTGGTCCATCGGCGCTGGGTTCCTTGCTCGGATAGAAAGTGTTGGAGATGAAGATACGCAGTTTGCGTTTCTGTTTCATGGGACGCTTGAGTGCCTCCTGGATGTCGAGCCGCTTGCGCATAATGGTGGCATCCAGTTTTCTTTCGAACGCCAACAGGTCCATGTAGGCCTGGCTTTCCGGCACCAAGTCTCTTACCTTCTGTGGCAGGATCTTGTCGGCCAGCTTCTTTTTCTTCTTACTACCATGAATATAAAACACTAAATAATACAGATTAAACCACAACTTTTAATAACTTCAAATTATTTAAGGACCTCTACGGTACGTCCACAACGGCTCTCCAGAAAAACTGGCATGAGACACTAGTTTGGTGTTAAACAAACATAAACAAGGCAGAAATAATGGTTAGTGTCAGTTACAAGTAAGAAACAAAAACTACTGTTTAAGTTCACGCCAGCACTAACAGAAGAACTTAAGTTCAAGGTAACGGTTTCTATTGTTCTAATGTCACTTTGAACTCGTGTTCAGAGTTGAACCAGTTCAACGTGTTTGGTGCAACTGGCCATTTAAAGTTTTTAGGATGAAAGACAAATTATTCGAAGAATATGTAGCTTATACTTATGAATCTTACTTTTTTTGTTGCATCGAACCCCTAACATCTGTAGGCCTCTTAACACCAGGCTGTGGTGGCATTGGGCCGCCTCTCATCGGTGAATAGGGTTGTTGCGGCGGCCTCTGCATCATGTTGCCCCCGCTGGTCCCCATGTTTGGTGAAGGCGTGTAATTAGTTCTGGGCTATTTAACAAGTAGATATTAGCGTGGATATTTATCCAAACATAAAACATCGGTTACCATTACCGGAAAATTTTGTCCCGGGTATTGTCTCATCGGGGCGTTTTGGGGCGGCGGCGGGTATCTCTGCGGAGGCGGTCCACCCGGCACCGGAGCGCCCGGTCCGGGCCCCGGAAAGCGCTGAGCCATCTAATTGAATAACGTTATTATTAATTGAGTAAAAAAAATAGGTTTTAATGGGGGTTTGGCTTGTTTTCGCCTCAACTGAAGTGAAGTTTGTGACAAGCAGTGTTGCCAGCTGTATAATATTCATGACAACCAACTACTCCACAGAAAAATCATAGATTAGTGATTGTTCTTTTCGCAAAAACACCACTCACAACAAATACAATTTCAAAATCAGGATTATTTTTAAAATTATAAAAATTATTTAGAAATCATAATGATACCGCGTGTTTGATTTTTGTAGACAGTAGATAGAAAATGAAAAGCAATGAGAAATATTTTTGAGATTTCGTGTTGGTTTTGATTTTAATCGAAAGGTGGCGATAATATTTAAAGCGCCAAAATATGAAAACTCCCGCTTTAAAGTTAATAAATTTATAAATATATATATTTATGCGCAATCCACACAAATGAATAAATATCCAACAATAAAATCAGTCTGCAGCAAGTGATTCTCTTAAAAAATATATTTTTAAGGACAAAATTAATGTTTATTTATTTATTCACAACATAACCTAAAATATGTTTTTTTTAACAACAAAGACAAGTTTACAAAGTTAACGAGCTTACAAATCAGAATTAAATTTATTAATGTACTTAAATTCAGTAATAAATAAGAAGGCTGATACATTTTTAAATATTTTTATTCATAAGTGACCTGTTTAAATAACAAAAACTGTGTACTTCAAAATAACAGGAAGTGTTTATGTTGTGCCCCAATTATACATTATAATAAGTCTATTATTTACACATAAGGGTAAGAGGTTCTTACACTCAGTTTTTCAGACAAAATATTTGTGCAGATTCACACCACAATTAATATTTTCATAGTTTCAGTGTTGAAAATTAATTCAATACAAACATTAAATTTTTGTTTTGTTTAGGAAATATGAGTGGAGAAATCGAATCAATCAAAACCTATTTTACGACAAACAACATAATCCTCAACGACGAATGGTTAGAAAGCTGTGTCGATTGGATAAAGGAGGAAAACGAAGGCACTAACCTCTCATTACAAAAACTCCGCACCCTCGTCTACGAACAATGGTTACTAGTGGACTTAGCCGACCTACAAATTCCCGTTCTCCCCCGCAATATAACCTCGGAAACAAAATACACATTAAACAAAACCATCTGCTTACAAATACAATCAATCATCGATATTTCAAAGCCGAAACTCCATCAAATCATGTTAATGCGTAAAACCGTGGTCAACGATCATAAAAACGACGATAACCAGAACGGAAAGAGGGTTTTGCAGTTGAGGTTGAGTGACGGGGTGCAGGAAATTTTGGCGACGGAGTACAGGCCGGTGCAGTGCTTGAGTTTGAACTTGACGCCGGGGGCTAAGGTTTGCTTGAGTGCGCCATTGACAATAAGAAGAGGGCAGATTTTCTTGGAGCCAGGGAAGATTAAGGTGCTGGGGGGTGAGGTGGAGAAGTTGATGATAAGCAATGCAGCTGAGAATGTTCTGGCGGAGATTTTGAAGTTACCTCTGAACCCGAATCCGACGAATATCGAGGCTTGTTTCGATGATGCTGATCAAGAAATTATAAAAGTAAGTTTAAAATTTACGAAATAATGATAAACTTATTTAATAATTTTGCTTACAGTTTTTAAAATGAGCAAGATTTATTAGTCAACAAAAGTTGTTTATAAATCGTTAACTTGTTTCTCATTGATCACTTGGTAAAACATTTCTATTAATATATAGGTATTTGATTGAAATTCACTTGGTTTGTTTTACTAATAAATTGTTTTATTTTCAACTAGTTTCGGCTTAATGCCATTTTCAAGAATTTTTGAAAATGGCATTAAGCCGAAACTAGTTGAAAATAAAACAGTTGTTTATAAACACAACTTTTGTTCATTTTAAAAATGGAAATTTTTGATTGATACTTTTAAAAACAACTTTTGTTGATAGTGTTTATTTTAATAGAATTTAAATGAAAAATATAATAATATAATAATAATAATCTTTATTTAGCATCTTTGCTATATAATAACATAGAAAAATATATGTATATCTATATATATATAAAATAAACATTTGATCATCCTTAATCTATAAATTGTGTATGTATAATAAATTTATAAATTTACATTTATTCAAATTTATTGTTTATTTATTTTTTTGAATAATAGGAGAACAATGTTGTTAAACGTGAAATCCTCACAAATCCGTCGACGAACAATGAGATTCCAAACAGGATAAATCAACAAAACACAATAAACGAAATAAAAATGGAACACGAGTCGATTATAAACGAATTGCAGGACGCGGATTTATTCTCCGATGATGATTTCTCTGAAGAGATGTCAAGGATAAAACCGAAAAAACAAGAACCCAAACCTGAAATACATTTATCTTTCGACGATGTTTTCCAAGATGATTTTGAGGAGTTGTTAAGTCAGCCTGTTGCCAATAAAGTGTTTACGTTGGAAGAGTTGTTCACCATGATGGACGATGGAAAGAAGGGGAGTTTCAAGACGCACGCTCAGTTCAGCAAAGTCGTCGAGAAGATGTCCATGAAGGACGACAAGTATTCGATCAAAGTGTGCTTGGAGGATGATTCGGGAAATGGGGTGTTTGCTTTTCATTCTGATGTCGTGTCGAGTTTGATCGGGTACAGTCCGGAGAAGATGATTAGTTTGAAGAATCAAGTTTCCGGACAGGATCCTGAGGTTATTGCTAAATTACGATTGGTAAGACATTTTGTTTAGCAAACTTAAGAAAAATATTCCAAGATACTTTAATTTACAACAACTTAAGAGTTCGTTTGTTTCTATTTTGAAATATTTTTCAGGCCCTTGACGAATTCATGAAAAAGTTGGTAAGTTTAAATAGTGACATGATGGTTTCATTAGAAGAAGGATCAGATGCTCCAATCGTAACTAGTATCCTATGACTGTGCTAGTAATGCATTTTAAAAATTATAAGAATAAAAGTTTTGTCTATTAAATGTTATTTATAACGCATAATTCTCAAGTCAAAAGAAACTATAATTCATTGTGATTAACTTGGTATTCTACAGCTCGAGTTTGACAGTTCGAGTTTGACAGCTTGAGTTTGACAGCTCAAATTTGACAGTTTAAGTTTAACAGCTATAGTTTGTTTAAAAACTAGAAGGAGTAAGTGCCAAAGCCCAATTTACACTACAAAAAGTTACCAGAAATATCACTAGATAAATTTGGCGGCAATTTTAAATAATTTCATAATTACTCTTTAAATAAAATCAAATAACCCGACACCATATGGTAAAAGGGAATACTGATTATATATATATATATATATATATATATATATATATAAAATCAAATATCAATTTTGTACTTCTTAATTGTGGTTACGTATTTTCTTTTCCATCGTACGATATCGTCAGTTCAATTAAAATGCTTATACGGCATCTCGCCATATATTTATGAAATAAAACATATTTACATTATGTTCATAATATAATATGGTATTTATATAATAACGTGTCTCTATAAGAGCTGGGACGAATCCTCGTAAAAAGGATTCGAATCACAAATCCGAACCATCTAATATGATTCGAATCACGAATACTCGAATAAAGGATTCGTAAGAGATAAATGTGATTCGAATCGAAGATACGAATCCTGTTTTTTTCGAATCACAAATTCAAATACAAATCCTTTAAGAATAAATTTCATTTTATTATTTTTTTGCAACCATTAATATATAAATATCGTTACCAGTTGTTTTAACAAAAATATTCAAAACCTAATTATTTATTATTACCACTGAACATCGTTGATAACAGACTAAATATCTGACTCCCTGTTACTCTGGTTAAAGATGTATTTGTGTGTTTCTGAACTCCACTTCAAATCAGTGTTTTGTACGTGTGGCGCATGAAGTAAAATTTCGAGTTTAGAAAAGCCCGAAAATTTGTCTCGGGTCGCTGCGCGACCCTCGACAAATTTTCACGGGGCTTTTCTAAACTCGAAATTTTACTTCATGCTTAGCCTGGGAATGGAAACACTCGTTCAAACTTCAAATTGAACTCTATTATAAAATCGACAAATGCCTGAAATTTACGTAAATAAAAAAATCACTGAATATCATTAAAACAGGGAAAGTCAGAGAAAAGTCATGAAATTATATTCAAATTGACCAAAACACTAACAAAAAAGCCATATTATATTATTAAATTTGTTAAAATCAGTAGGCAAATTATTAATTATTAAAATCTAAGGGATACTAATGAGTAAACCCTTAGTATTAAACCTTTAGTAAATTAAGTTAGCTAAATATTACTCATTGATCCATTTGTGATCAGATTGTAATTATAGTAAAATACAACTAAGTGTTTTGCAAATAATAATAAAAAAAAAAAAAAGTAGGCAAATTAAAAAACACGTAAAAATTCATAAAATTAACTTAAATATTGGCAAAAACAATGAAAACTATTAAACAGAATGGGGGTTTCCCACAGAAGAAAGTTAAATTAAAAGGCCAGGGAAAAAATCTTTAGTCGGGGAAATGTCGGAAAAATTTAACATTTTAGATTGTGGCTACCATGTCAGTTTTACTTTTAGAATATTTAACAAAATTTTGAAAACTAGATTATTATCTTTAAAAACATTTTCAATCATTTAATGTTCTTATCAAAACTTTGAAGTTTCGAACGAGCGTTTCCACTCCCAGACTAAGCATGAAGTAAAATTTCGAGTTTAGAAAAGCCCCGTGAAAATTTGTCGAGGGTCGCGCAGCGACCCGAGACAAATTTTCGGGCTTTTCTAAACTCGAAATTTTACTTCATGCGCCACGCGTACAAAACACTGATTTGAAGTGGAGTTCAGAAACACACAAATACATCTTTAACCAGAGTAACAGGAAGTCAGATATTTAGTCAAATTTAGACAAATTTTCGGGCTTTTCTAAACTCGAAATTTTACGTCATGCGCCACGCACATAAAACAGTGATTTAACGTGAAATTTATAAACACACAAAAAAACATTTTTCATGTTATTTCTCACAATTAATTCGAATTATTTTTGACGATTCAAATCCTTTTGTAAGTATTCGAATTCTTTCACAAGGATTCGAATCCGTTTATAAGGATTCGAATTACCCACATTTAGACTCGAATACGAATCCTCTTAAAAAAATGTAACGATTCCGGATCACGAATCCAGTTTAACTTAAGTATTGGAATGCCTCTTTTGAATCCTCTAAAAGGATTCGAATCCAGGATTCGAATCCTGAATGATTCGAATCCTGCCCAACTTTGGTCTCTTTCTTGCTTAAAATTGATTTGTTTCATAAAACTATACAAGATAGAACGACTCATCTTCGGCATGCCTGCATGATCGTTTACTTCTTTTAAAACTTCATTCAAAGTTGGCAGTTCATTTTTATAGAAGAAACTATACACGGATCTCTTTCACTACGTCATCAAAACTTGTAATTATGTCCTCCAAGCTGTTTAGGGCTACAAATCTTTCCGGATTTCTTATATTCGCTAATGGTACGATAGACAGTGAAATTTACAACTCCTTATTTATTTATTTATTTCAATCAACGGACGAATCCAGTTCAGATTGATTAAAAGATATGAGACAATATAAAATAAAGATTGACACTAAACAGTAAAGGAAAAAACAATATACGCAAAATACAATACAATATGAGCGCAAATTATTCGAAATACTCAACAATCAAGTCGAAGAACGCCTTAGAAGATATGCAATTAAAAATGTCAATATCCGGATGAAGTGATAACACATTATTATATAATGAACACATTGAATACACTGGTGACTTAAGGATAATATTTGTATTTGGGATTGATAACTGGAAAAGACGTCTGTTCCTTATATTAACAGGCACATTAATATTAATTCGTGCAAGTAAGTCAGAGCAATCCATACGATTGTCGAGTATTTTATACAAGGTGGTCACTGCAGGCGATTTTCGGCGACTTTGTAAGGAGTGTAAGTTGAATTCACGCAATAGTTCAATATAATTATAATCAGTCCCAGGATATGAACCAAACTTCTTAAAGTGAAGATATTTGACAAATTTCTTCTGGATGGCCTCGACCATCAAAGAATATTTTGCGTAGTATGGATCCCAAACGCAACAGGCATATTCAAGTTTAGATCTTACAAACGAATAGTATAGTATTTTAATGGCATCGATATTCTTAAAAGGTTTAGTATTTCGTATTATGAAGCCCAACGAACGATTTGCGGTCGATACTACTTTCATGACATGACTATTAAAAGATAGTTTATTGTCAAATAACACTCCTAAGTCTATGAAAGTATCAACATGGGATAATACAGAGCCATTAATCATATAATCGAACGTTATTTGTGACTTATTCCTAGTATAAGACAATGTCTTACATTTTAAAACATTTAAAGTGATGCTGTTGTTCTTGCACCACGTTACTATCAGGTCGAGATTATGCTGAAGATACACACAATCGTCTAAAGTATTTATAGGATGATAAATTTTCAAATCGTCAGCAAACATTAACATGTTATGATTAACTACATCAGCAATATCATTAATAAAGCAATTAAACAGTACCGGTCCGAGGTTGGAGCCTTGGGGGACACCCGAAGAAGCAATAAATTGATGAGACTTAAACCCTTTGTATTCTACAAATAACAGTCTGTTGGTAAGGTAATTGTAAAGTAAATTACATAGGTTTGTTGAGAGCCCAACTAGGCTTGGCTTATTTACAAGTATACCGTGATCGATTCTATCAAAAGCTTTTGATATATCGGTGTAAATTACGTCGACTTGGATTCGGTTGTCTAAATAATCCGAGAGAGTTTGCGTCATTTGCAAAATGTTGGATAACGTTGATTTATTAGGTGTAAACCCATGTTGCCTAGATGATAATTTGTTATTAATGTAAGGATTAATGAATTTACATAATGTCAACTCAAAGCATTTAGCAACATTTGAGATGATAGCTATAGGTCGATAATTAAGGACATCTCTTTTATTACCAGATTTAAAAACGGGTACAATGCACGTACTTTTCCAGCGGTTAGGAACGGTATTGTGAAGGAGCCATAAATTAAATATATGAGATAGAGGAAGTGCAAGCATATTGCGGCAATCCTTAAGTACTACCGCAGGAATACCATCAGGGCCCGCGGTAACTTTATTACTTAGCTTACTAAGGGCTTCAATTACTAAATCATCAGTGACCTTAGAAATGCTAATAAAATCATTTACAGTGTTAAAGTTATTATAAACAGCATTAATAACAGGTTTAGTGGAAACAGTAAATGATTTGAAAAAGTGTGCAGCAAATGCATTCACTATATCAAGTGGTGAAGATAGAGAAAGATTTTCATATTCCATGACTGGAGGGATAGAGGATTCATGGCGGATGCAATTGATAAACTCCTGAAAATTAAACATTTTATTATTTGATGCATATTCTTATGCTATTTGATATCTCACCTACTGCACCAATAATGTCTAGTACAACAGCAGTCATTTTCATATGTGGATCATCTGTTATCATCTGCTTATACATATTTATTATGCACTGTTTTTCAGACAGATATAAATGACTCAAATCCAACTTCTTACGCTTTTTGGAGTTGGAAGTGATATTATCACCGAGCTTGTACTGGGTCCATAATCCATAACAACAATATAAACAAAACTAACTTTTAACTATGCTACAGAAACACTGCACAAAAGGTTACAGACAAAGTTGCAACTCGGTAACGCTTCGAATTAAGGTTATATCAGCTGTTGCGTCTAATAATGACGTAATTAGCATAGTGTAAAATGGGCGCGCTCTCGGCTAATCAGAGTTGTAAGTTTTGGCGCGTGAAATTTAAAACGCTCCTTCTAATTATTAAACAGATTATAGAGTTTAACAGCTAGAATGTACATTCTTGAGCTGAGATTCGAATACGAATAATTCAAGTAGTGGAATTTTCACTAACTTAACTGTCAACGAATTTCTTATATTTTAATTGCTAACACCTTTCTTTTCTTTGTTACGTGTCTCAATGAATGTTTTTTTTTTAATTTTCTTATGAACAAAACCGAAATTATAATAACTTGTTGAACAATTATTTTTTATTTATTTTCTTTATCGTCTACAAACTTTTTAACATACTTGGCCAAATTTTTGTAAATGGCCGCCTCGTTGCTGTTGGGTTTCGAGATGATGATGGGGATGCCTTTGTCGCCCCCGCTGCTGATTTCCTTCTCGAGGGGAATCCTTTGCAAAATGGGCGATTCTATTTCTTCCGACAAGAGTTGCACACCATTTCCAAAAAGCTGGACGTCGCTTGAACACGCCGGACACTTAACCGAACTCATATTCTCTACGATACCTATTATCGGGACTTTGAGCTTCTCGAACATAACTGCGCCCCGTTTCGTCACTTGAATCGAGGCAGTTTGCGGTGTCGTTACTAAAATTGCACCTAGAACAAAAGTAGGTAACAATTATCAACTATGGCACAGCAAATTAGTGTGTGACCATTCCTTTTCTCCCTCAAGTTATAGTAGACTTCATAAGAAGTCTAGACATTGAGGGACTCAAGTAGGTCAGGGATAGTTAACAAAAGATCTTTTAGGTCGAGGTAACTTCGAAAGGCCCAGAGGCCACACGACCCACCGACCCCATAACATAACATAACATAACATTCCTTTTCTCACCTCATGTTTACCACTGCACATCGGCAAGTAATATTTGCCGAGCTATAAGTAAATGAAAATTTCTGGTTACTGGAAAAAGATTTAATACCTGTAATTGGAAGATTTTGGACTAAACTCAAGTGTGTGTCTCCTGTTCCCGGCGGTGTGTCCACTATGAGGTAATCGGTGGGGCCCCACTGAACTTGCCTCATTAATTTCTCAAGCGCCTGCATCACCATGAGCCCTCTCCAAATCAAGGGGGCTCCTTCACCAACAAGGAAGCCCATCGACATACTTCAATGAAACAATATTAAGTAAAAACTGTTTCATTAGTAGCAGCAAGTAAAACATACAAATTACAAACAAAACATTAAAAAATTTAAATTTAAATTTTAACATCGGTATGACAGGTTGCAACGAGGTCGTTAACTAGTGTTACCTGTCGTTTGAGATCTATACTCTGGCTTTACAATTGGCCCTAGAATATGCGTAAATAAAATTTCAAATAACATTTTCAGTTTTTCAAATTAATAAAAATGTTGTAAACAACCCACCATTTAATGTTATAGTTAATCAAAGGCTCCATTAGATTATTATCATTCAATATCGGAGTGTCATCCAAATTCATCATTAAAGGTACTGAAGGGCCAAATACATCAGCATCCAATAAACCCACATTTTTCTCAGGGTATTCTGACTTTAAAGCTGCGGCCAAATTGACTAAAAAAAAAAGTAATAAAATCATATCTTTGACAGAAATGAAAACAAAACAAATTCATAGACGTGTGATAAAATGTTGCTTAGAAAGAGAATGGGACGTTTCATCGCCGGGCCAGTTCATCGCCTGGCCAGTTCATCGCCGGGCCAGTTCATCGCCGCACAGTAGGCTACCTCGCTTTAAAACCTGGCCATATTAGGAAAAAAAAAAGGTGCGCGTTCGGACTTTGGTTCTGTGAAATCGTATATAGATGACACTAGTGCATACTAGTCCAACGCTGCGGTGGCATTCCACTCAGTAATTTGTATGATACACATTGTGACAGTTTCCGGTAAACACGGGTTGGAAAAACAGCACATTTTTGACCATTTATATTGTGTTATTGTTAACGAGTGACAGTGATCCGGCCCAGTTATCAAGATCACATGAGATGGGTAGCACCTTAAAAGGTAAGACTATCACATTTGTAACCCTTTTAATAAAGTATTTTGACTTAAAACTAAAGTACATTTAACCTGTATTGCGTAACACCGAAATTCTCAAAAATCATTGTCTACAAAATTTGTTCTGTGACGTTCCACTTCACTGAGTAGCTCTGGTACTACCTTGACAATGTCGTTGAAGATTTCAAAATAAATCGGGTGTGCATGTTTGCGCCATTTCCGTGTACGATGGTTCTTCTGTGGTGTGAACGTGTTTTTTATATTTACTATTACGAGGTGCGTTCTAGATATAACATATCCGATTTTTTTTTTCTCATGACTGAAACAGATAGAAACATGCAGTTTGTTTTAAAATACTCGTGCACTCGTTGTGGATGCGTGGTATTATTATCATCACTGTATGGCAGACAGAACTCTAGCGACAGCGCCGAGAGTGAGGACTGTATTTGATGCTTAAAATTTCGGGTAAGCGTCATTGCTAAAAAAAAATGCATGGTCACCATCATTCTGGGACAGCGATGGGGTAGTTCTTATTCATTGCGTTCGAGAGGACACTACAGGTGCATCCTACCAAGTTGTTTCAAAGAACAATCTCCCAGCATTTCGTAAAAAACGACCAGAACAGGCTGCATTTCATTGCATATGGGATTTTCCAGTGGTAAAATCAGACTCCTAGCATTCTCAGCCACCATGGAATCATGGTTTATATGGCCAACATGATTGAACATGATGGCCATATAACCATTTTTTATAGATAATCCTGTGATGAACATTTTGAATAATTTCTTTTGCAGCATCTACTTCAAATTCAAAAACTTACTCGCGTAGGCAAATATTTGACTGTGTGAAAAATGTATGGACAGCAGGTACTAAAAGTCAATTCGCGGCTGTACAGTCCAAATTGAGTGAAGACTTAGGCATCCCGTTTCAGCTGAGCTCTGCTAACGAACAGCAATTACGATTGATTTTGTCAAAATTGTGGATAAGGTGGAACCAGGCTCAACGGAAACGAGACCGATTTGGCGTTGCCAATAAACAATGGTTGGACGGATCAATTACATTTGTGGTGAGTACCGTCCGCGTTCGTATTATTGCTTATTTGACATTACTGTATAATAATAAGCTTTCGTTGCAAAATGATCTAGTAACGGAACAGCAGTCCACACGAAGCTATGCAAGGAAGACGTATGGTCGAAATCGTTCCTCATTTGAAGTCACTAGCGACAGAACAAAGCGTCGAAGAACGAAGGAACTCAGATCTTCGACCATCACATCTGAATTGGCGTACGCCACGCAAATGAAACTTCGTGCTGATGGTGCCCATGCAGCCTCCAGTATATTGAAAGCGGTAACAACGAATTCACCGGAGCGAGCGGCTAAATATCAGAAGGCGTATAATGATGCGCAGAAACCAATGCTAAGCGAGATATCTGCCAATGTAGCTCTGAATATGATGATCTCAGCTAAAATGACAAAGGCAGCATACCTCATGGTACGAGATGTGACGAATAAGAACCGCCGGGCATCCGAATATCCATCGTACGCCAAATTATTGTCAGCTAAAAAACGTTGTTACCCGCCAAGTTCGAGTATTAAAATAACAGAGACTGCTGCGGAAGTGCAACTGCAGGCACTGCTGGACCATATTACGGTGAGGTTGATTGACGTGGCGAGAAACAAAATTAACGCGATAGATTCAGACTTTTTGGGCAATTGTACCTTAATTTGCAAGTGGGGCTGTGATGGATCAACTGGTCAAATGTACAAGCAAAATTTCGATAACGAAAAAAGCAGTGATGCAGATGTGTTATTTACTTCGGTCGTACCATTGGAACTGACTGCTGCCAAAAATGATAAAATTGTTATTTGGAGGAATCCGAAGTCATCGTCGGCCCGATTTTGCAGACCGCTACGACTGCAATTTTTGAAAGAGTCTGCTGACAATACTCGAGCCGAGAAAGAACATATTGAAAACCAGATTAAATCTTTTGTGCCGTTCCATACTGTTGTCAATGACAGAAATATAGCGGTTAAATATCACTTGGTTTTCACTATGGTCGACGGCAAAGTGAAAAATGCCGTAACGGACACTTCATCGGCTCAACGCGCAACGTTGTTACATTTGTAAGGCAACATCGAAACAATTTAATGACATTGATTCGATTGTGGATAAGGAGATCGACTGCGCAAACCTTGCTCTTGGAGTATCTTCACTCCATGCCTGGATACGGTTTATGGAGTGGTTTGTACATTTAGCGTATAAGAACGGAGAATAATCGGAGAAAAAGTGGCAGGCTCGGTCTGTAGAGCAGAAACAGCGTGTCGCGACTCGCAAAGCTGAAATTCAAAGCGATTTCAAACGCATTTTTGGTTTGCTGATTGATTTTCCCAGACAGGGATCAGGTACCACAAATGACGGCAATACTGCTAGGCGCTTTTTTGACGATGTTCCCTTAACTGCTAAAATTTTGGGAATTGATGAGGAGTTAATGATGAAGTGCAAAATAATTTTGCAGACAATATCAAGCGGATGTGCCATTGATATCGATAAATTCAAAACGTACTGCTTGAATGTAGCCAGACGGTACGTAGACTTATACTCGTGGTACCCGATGCCGACATCAGTCCATACAGTTTTGATACACGGACATGCCATAATCGAAGCTGCTCCGTTGCCAATTGGTCGGCTATCTGAAGATGCGCAGGAAGCTCGGAATAAAGACATCCGGCGTTACCGAGAAGACTTTACACGTAAATATTCCCGGGAGAAAACTATGTATGACGTCTTCCATCGTCTTCTGGCATCTTCGGATCCATTAATATCGACCTTGCAGCAAATCACAATTGGAGAAGATAAGCAGATACCACCTGTAGTAAAAGATCTGCTTCTTGAGTCAGCTACCAGCGAACAACCCGATATCGACTCTTATGACAGTAATGTTGCTAGCGATAATGAAGTCAACGATGAATATGACTACGATTTCGATTGAAAAATGCCACATACCGGGTGTTGATTCGATCAGGTATTCATAGGGATTAAACATATCGAATCACATTCACGCATTTTCCTGCTTCCCGGGCCGGGTATCCGGAAACAATATGGGCCTTTTGAGCACTTGATTACGGTCATTTAGAGGTCTAATACTCGACATCCGTATCAAAAATGATAAATGAAGATGGGTGTTCCGGTGGCTTTCTATTTTTAATTTTCGTTATTTTCAAAACTCGATCAAATATAGTAAATGACTTTCAACCAACTATCGCCCTAAACACTTGGTTTTTTTTTTTCGTAATTTTTATTTACTCTTGTACCTTTGTTTGCTCGTGCACTTTTCCTCACCTCGGATGCAGGAAAATACGTAAATGTGATTTTACATGTTAAATCTCTGTATATCGAATCAACACATATCTTAATCGTTATTGGCAACCTCAAAATACCTTAAGTTTCACGCGAATCCGCAAAATTTATAAATTTTCATCCGCCATATTGGATCCACCATTTTGAATTTTGCGATTCTAGCATCAAATTTGTAATCAGCAACCTTCAAATATCTTATACCCGAAGTTTTACGCGAATCCGCTCAATTTATAATTTTTCATTCGCCATATTGGATTCACCATTTTGAAATTTCCAATTCCGACATCTAATTCGTAATCAGCGACTCCCAGAACCTAATAGGACAAAGTATTGTAGGATTTTAGGTACATTTTCCTATTATGGCCAGGTTTTGAAGAGCTTTGGCCCACTGTGCGCCGGGCCAGTTCATCGCCGGCCGTTTCATCGCCAAGCCAGTTAATCGCCAGGCCAGTTCATCGCCAGGCCAATTGCGATAGGATATATCAGGATAGGTTTGGATGGGTCAGGATAGGTTAGGATAGGTTTGGATGGGTTAGGATAGGTTAGGATAGGACTTACTGTTTTTGTCGAAAATATACATATGTCCTCCGTGGATAAACTTTTCTTTCCCTCTTTTGGTCAAAATTTGTGTTTCCATACTTGCAAATAGTAAACCTTAATCTGAATTGCACTCAATGACATATATCAAAAAATGACAGCATTCTCATTCGATTTTTATTAAGTTTGAGTAACGATTACTTGGTTATAAAACCTAATATTAAATTAGTGGACAATTTCCAGAATTGGGTAATATTTGAAATTTTATCATTAGCTATGATCTCTCTTTCAAAATTTACTTTATAAAAATATTGGCGATGAACAGGCCTGGTGATGAAACGGCCGGCGATGAACTGGCCCGGCGATGAAACGGCGGCGATGAATCGGCGGCGATGAAACGTCCTAGACCGGCTTAGAAATCATGAAATGTTACAACAAAACCCGCCTAAAATCATTAAGAAATTGATCTTTTTGGGAAATAATAGCAGTAAATTTGTAATCAAGATTATATCCGGGAAATTTAAAATTGAGCAGCATTATGTATCATTGGTTGCATATATTTTTTTAAACGACATATGCAACCAAATGTACAGACAACACATTTACAGTCCGCGCCCCATACCTTGGCGAGTGGCTCGGATGCGCAGTGGTATATTACTCCCCGCGACATTTTAAAAATTCCAGCGGCGCCGCGGCGGCGAATAACATGCGATAGAAGTAGCGACGAAAAGCAGTGGTATTGGGCATGTATTTTTAATACAATTTACTATATTCCATAATAAAGTCGCATAAGCATCAACATATTCAGTACAAATTTGACGCATTGTTTGAACAGTATGAAC
Organism: Philonthus cognatus; assembly: GCA_932526585.2. Classification (NCBI taxonomy): domain Eukaryota; kingdom Metazoa; phylum Arthropoda; class Insecta; order Coleoptera; family Staphylinidae; genus Philonthus; species Philonthus cognatus. The sequence goes on from OW052241.1 coordinate 173,597,234, forward strand.
AGTACATACGGACCAAACATATGGACCAAACCACAGAGGAAAGAATACTCCATACTCTGTGACCAAACGAAACAGTTACAAGCCGAGTTCGAAAATGCATTAAGCAGAATGGAAGACAATTTCAGCACTTTTTGTGATGAAAAATCTATGCTAATTGTTATACAGAGAGTTTTTTTTAAGTATACAGGTCCTAATTACAGCTTATAAACTTAAATCTTCCGATATGCGTAGTTTATTAAAAGAGTTCCATTTGAAGTCTTAAATTAGCGTTTTCCACTCCCATTTCCACTCCCAATTTCGAGTTTAGAAAAGGCTTTTCTTAACTCGAAGTTTTACTTCATGTGCCACGCGTACAAAACATTAAAATATTGTGATATTTATGTATATTTAAACTTCACTTGAAATCAGTGTTTTATACTCGTGGCGCATGAAGTAAAATTTCGAGTTTAGAAAAGCCCAGAAAATTTGTCACGGGTCGCTGCGCGACCCTCGACAAATTTTCACAGGGCTTTTCTAAACTCGAAATTTTACTTCATGCTTAGCCTGGGAGTGGATAACACTCATTTAACGCTTCAAATTGAACTCTTTTAAGGGCCTGTAGTGCCTTGCCAAACAGTTTCTCCTGCGGGGCAACGGTGGTGGGTAGTAGTTCGATGCATCGCCACGCAAATCATAGCGCTCTTGTATTATACTATTCAAACTAAATGAGTGGAGCGTTCGCTTGGATCGGCCACACTGTGCGCCGCCTGTATTTATTTTATTACTCATCATCCTGTACGATTTCGATGCGAACATTCATTCAATTTCGAATGATATTATTTTAATATTGCGGTAGGTCGGGAGAATTCTAATCGGCATATTTATTAATCTATCATAATTTTGTTCTTTTTAGATAAATTTAAAAAAATTAACCATGTTGTGTGTAAGTTTTAGTTGTTATTTAGGTATTGCTTTTTGTTGAATAACAAAGAAGATTATTATTTAACATAATTGTGTTTTATTGACTGCAATTTATACTATATTCATATTATTTCTTATTATAAATTTCAACGTTTTGCATTTATACACATGATTGCAGAAAATATAATTTAGGTTGTTTTAATTTCTTTACAGAGCAAATTACACAGTTTACTTCCACAATAATCTTACTGTGTTGTTTTATTTTCAAAATACATAACACAATATTTGAAACACTGATACCCGAAGACAAGTTCAATTATAAACCTTATATTTATAGTAGAAAATAAACTCATAACTCATCATGTTATTGTTTTATTATCCAAATGTATTCTTTGTTGTTAATATTTGATATGTTAATAAGTTTCACACCTAACAATCTTAAAATCAAGAACCAAATAAAGTGTAAAGGTATACATATTTGTTTATTTTTACAAAACAACAATGAACTCAATTACCGGTTTTATTTATTACACATTACATAATTTAAGATGTTCTAATTTAAGGGGAGGCTTACCATATCATCATAGATTGTTATCACATGAGCTAGTAATTTCGTTATTTACGGAGAAATATTGTTTATTTTTTCATTATTTTGATAAAATTCAAAATATCCCTCCATAAATAACGAAATAATTACAATAGTACGAATAGCTCACAGAGTTTTATTATTTTTCTAAAACTATGGTTTCATTAGTTTCTTCCTCGCTTCGACAATTTCAACTGGATCTCGGATTTCCATATTTCTTCATTTTCGTGGATTAACTAATTCAGGTAGTATACATTTTTCATAGAAAAATTGTAATTTATTTATCATTTCATTTCTCCAAAAGTCATCATCTTTATTGATAATTTCTGTTTTTATGCCTTTTGGAGTCCACACAGCAAATAAACAATACTGTCTCTGCGTTATGTGCAATTGGCCTTGAATTTGATAATACCATGCGTGGCATCCCTTTTCCAAAATGTAATTTTTTTGTGGATATTCCCTCCTCGGGAGTTAATTCTCTTGCCGAAAATGGACATTTAATTTCCACTATCCCATTTTCTTGAATTAATCCATCTGGAGTTGCACCTAAATATGGAATTTCTTTATCAATGTCCTCCGTGTCCGTGTCCTCTGTTCCAACTCGTGCAAATCATTTTCCGATCTAACTAATTGCTTTAAAAATATATTTTTTCCATAATCAAAATCATCTGGTGCCATATCTGGCTTTTGACAATATTCCCCATAATGAGGATCGTCCGCTACCTTTGCTTTATATAAATTACGTTGTCTTTTTTTAATAGTTTTTGAAATTATTTTTTTATTTTCGAATATTTTGGAAAATCGTGGAGGAGATTTGTTCGTAACAAATTTATATATTTCATAATAAGGCCGTTTAGTATTGTGCGATATTACCGACGCATAACATCTCCCAGTATAGGATTGTCGTAAAGAATAATTAATTCTTTTGCCACCGACAAATTTACAGACAATTGAATTAAATTGTTCAACTTTTGGAATGATTTGATAATTTAATTACATGTTGGATTATTAGATCATGCATTCCTGATTGAATAAAATCATTCATATAGCTATTTTCATCAGGTTTATCCTTTTCGCAAAAATTTTGCAAAGATTTGCAATATTTATGTTCACCTAATATGTGGCTTGGACCATTTAAAATGTCTTCCTTAAGTAATTGAATCTTTGTTGATAGATCGGTATTTTGTTGTTTTCTATATTCTATTGCCTTGGGAACAGCTGATCGAAATTTTAAAATTTTAGTTGATAGAAATTTTCTTAAAACTACAGGTCCTGATTTTGTTTGAGTGGCTACTTCTCTTAATTTATTACAATAGTTCCTCAATAAATGGTTCCGGCATTCTATTTTGTCGACGACAATATTTCCATAAGAACGTGATTTTAAAATGTTTCTATAAGTGGAACTATCGCCATCTGCTATCATGCGTTTGTACCTAATACCATACATGGATTCACTTTTCAAAAATCCATCTACAATCGCAGCTGATTCCATTGCAGTGGAGCTCCCTTCCCAATTTTTGAAACAATCATGCTGTTTCGGTATGGTACGAATTGTTGCTGCTCGTTTGCATACTAAGCAATATTTATTTTTTATGCTTATATGGAGAATTTTTTTAATTCTATATCCAACAATGGCTCCAAAACCATATAAAGCATTATAGTTTGTACGATAGGAACGCTTCGACCAAGCCCCATCACAAACCACCGTTATAAATGGAACGCCGTCTGCATGTACATCTCCTGCTTCCAAAGCCAATGTCTTTTCTTCTTCAAGCGCTTCTTTCATCTTTTCAAAAGCAATATTTTTTAAGAGTTTTACAAGTACTTGTATGCACATTCGAATATCTTTTATACGTCATGCACGGTATTTCAAGGCAATTACTAAATTCTTCTAACATAGAAAAACCTCCCCCCACCATTATAGTTCCAGCAACAGCCGCTTCGTTAATTCCTATATTTGTCTGCTCCTTGGCAGGATCCATTGATGTCAACTTAAAAAATGCATTGCACATATTGCATTTTATATGAAATTCAGAAATAAATCCAATTCGTTTTTCACCAATTATTTCCATATTTACTAAACTACATCCAAACATTTTACTGTGATGTGCAATCGTTTTCAATGACTCAAAAATATATCCAAAATCAACAATTCTGTGGCCTTCAATTTTGAAAATATCCGGTTTTGGATCATTCTGATTATTTTCCTGGTTCCAATTTTCATCATGGTCATCGGTACTTACAATTATATTTCTACAAAGGAACAAATTAATCAGAATACAATATTAAAATTAATCAATTTGATTTACCCATAAGATGATAAAATAAGATCATTTTCTACTGGCTCAATTGAAGATGATGATTCCGCTCTATCATTTGCAATTGCAGATATATTTCTATAAATAGACAAATCAATATTAAACAAACCTTCGTTACAGAGAATTGTTCGGTCGTTAAAAATGTAAAATATAAAATATATTTAATTTACCTATAAGATGATGAGGAAGGGTCATTTTCTGCAGGAATATCTCGTGAAATTAAATTGAATTTTGAAGTTGATGGTTCTTCATTGGTCATTTTTTTTCCTTGGCTTTAAATAATAACATATACTATATTTGATATTTTTATCATTAGATGTTCTTTGTTAAATAAAAAAAGAAATAAGTAGATAATTTGAATGTTCTGGAGATAATGCGTTTAGGATTATGATTTTGTATATGGTAAATATTAAAGCTATGGAATAATTTAATATTGTAATATTCAAAGATGACCGGCCAGAAAAAATCCTGAATTCACCAAACACCGCAAAAAAATATCCAGCCTACTAGCCGACGCGACGTGACGCACCCCGAATTCGCCGGCCGGCACGTAGATGCGCCCGCTAAGCGAATCGGCGCCTGACGCCGCGCCCCCCGCTACGGAAAAAAGACTTCGGCGGCCGCTATTTGCCGACGCTTGTTCGCAATATGTTATAATTGGAATTTGGAATAGAAAAACCTCATCATAGCTATTGCTTATAAAATAATACTTACGCATTCCATTTCTGAATGTTACTTTGTTTCTTCCGTTGGTCATTCAATCTCAGCCCTGCCTTCGTTCTAGGTTTTCGTGGCATTGTTAAACAATTATACAAGCACAAAAATCTAACAACACTTAATAACACCAAAATTAACCTAACCGTGTGGAGACGATATCGGACGTTATTGAATAATACAAAATAATACACTTTACACTCATAAATAAAAAAAAATAAAAAATACTTACGCGCGCAATCTTCCAATAACACTACAACTAACACAATCAAACAAAATCTCAGCCGAAAATGTGTCGAATGGATAGTAATAATATCACTGCATGATTTCTGTAATTTTACAGAAAACGCCAAGAGCATCGAGTAAAATGCAACAGACGGCGGCACTTTACGGGCTGTATTTTTGCGATTTACAGGGGTCAGAAGAACATCTCTTAAATTTCGCACAGACCATGTTTTGTGTTCTAATAAAAACCAATAATCAGTAGAAAGAAGGAACTACCTTTATGCTGTTTTATTATTTCAAAAAAAAAAAAATTGTACACTAAAGAAGCATCACAAGTAATGCCATTTTTTGTCATTTTATTGTAATCAAATGAAAGTTATTAAAAAAAAATCAAGACAGTAGATGTGTCTATATATCCTTTATTTCCTTATTTTGAAAAGATGAAATAAATCGGTGTGTAAATAACAAAATTACAGCCGGAATACGGCAGCATGTTTTATATGGAACAACGCGTACTATGGAGCCTTAAGAACCAACGAATATCGGAACATTTGCATATGTATACCTAAAAGAAAAATTTCCCCTAGAAGAATCCGAGATAATTGTTAAGTTATTATAAATTTTTGTTTGTTTTTTGTAGTTGTTGTTGTTTTAGTTTATGAATGTTTCAATATTCTTGTTAACTGGGTTTTTAATATACCTATTATAAAAGAAAAGAATAATCATTCAATTCATGGCCATCTAGAAAATCTTTTTTGTTTTTGTTTTTTGGTATTTTAGCTATTTAGGACAAAGCAAAATGTTAATTGTTACATACTGTTGCAATCACAAGAAAAAATGCAATATTTTGAGATACTCAGATACATAGTGTCCCATTTAAGAAAAGGTTAGTTTTGATAATATCTCAAAAATTAATACTCCTATATTTTTTGAAGTACACCACTGGATTCTACGTAAAAAGTCAAAAAACTTTTGTATTTAAAATATTTTTCTATCTCTATAAATAACCGAGCTATACGAGATAATAAAAACTAGTAGATTTTGAGAATCAACCTGTATCTTCTAAACCAATCTAGTTAGCGTAGACCTGATTGAGCCATTAAACTGAACACTTAAAAAGGGAACGGGACACTTATCTTAGTTTTTTGTATCTCTTACCGTTTAGCCCAGTGGTGGGGAAACTTTTTGTAAGACGGGCCATTTGTAATAACCAGACAATCGTAGCGGGCCAAAGAATAATGCTTAATCGTAGGTAGGTAGTTTTTATGCGGGTCGTCACATTACGAACTAAGAACGCGTTCAAACATTCTCACGACGGCACTCTTAAACGGGCCGGATTAAACCTTTCCGCGGGCCGTAGTTTCTCCATCACTGGTTTAGCCTATACCCTATAATATCAACGGAAAAAAACCACCCTGTACATTCGAACTTCACTAGGAATCTGTGATTTATACGCGTGGCGCATGAAGTAAAATTTCGAGTTTAGAAAAGCCCAGAAAATTTGTCTCGGGTCGCTGCGCGACCCTCGACAAATTTTCACAGGGCTTTTCTAAACTCGAAATTTTACTTCATGCTTAGTCTGGGAGTGGAAAACCCTTGTTTTAAGCTTTAAATTAAACTTAAAAAAAACAACGAATAGAATAATTGTTTAACAATAAATAATACTCACACAACCAATATGCAAAATCCCGTAACACGATAAGAAAAAACTGCTGTAGTTGTTTCAAAGGGAAATGGTCTCAACGATACAAAATAATTGCAGGAAGTCAATAAATTCCGTCTAATATTCTTCTGATAGTTAGTTTAATTTGAATGCGTAGACTGAGAGATACACATGGCAGTCAAATTGTTCATCAACATGTCGCATCAGTACTTATTTGCCATGCAACCCTAGGTTTTGGTTGCATCGCACAAATAAGTCCTGATGCGCCGATGTTACATACAGAGAGTTTTTTGTAACACCGAACATTTTCATCCAATACAATTAGACACCTTTAATTTTTAAGTTATGTGTAAATTGGATTGCCTATATGACCATTACAAATTGTAGCCAAACAATCGCAATTAATACCTCAACTTGTACCGGGTGGGCAAATAAGCGAGGTAAGCGGCTGTATCTCAGAAACTAACGATCGTTTTTTACGGTAAAGTGGGCAAGGGAAAATGCTGGAAATTATTTTCAAGTTTCCAAGATGGCTGCCAGTGGGCGTTTCCCACGGTTTATATATCTAACGGTTGTAGCATTCGTCGGGCGAAGTCGGAAATGTTCGTGCGTCTGACGACATTGTGGTCGCTCCTAACCTGTCAAACATTGCCCGCTTACGGTGTTTATGTGCGTTTAGATAATTACGAGTGGATTTTTCTTAAATTTTATATTACAATTAATATAATTGCTGTATATTTTTGGTAAGTAATTGAATTATTACAAATTTCAATAAATGAAGCGTATAATATGCTGGAACAACGTTGTAACCGCCAATTGTGAAAACGCGGTATTTCCGTGGAAAAACGATGTATGCAGCCAGGATTTTGTCTTGGGGGAGGCAAGTTTAGTTTGCAGCAAGGCTCACTTGTGTTGTGGGCTGTATTACATTTTTAAATATGTGGTTTTGAACCCTTATGGGGGGGGGGCTTCTTTTTCGATTTCCCAACAAAACAATTTTTGGCGCTTACAACGTTGTTCAAGCATAGCATTCAAATAATGAATTAAATATTCAATCTTTTTCATTATTTTTTAATGAATAGTGCCGAAGTTTTCATCATGCCCGGAAGCTCTTGCGCCGTCGCTGTATGCAGAAATCAGCACTGTTTAACGAAAGGCAAATCAATTTCTTATCACCGATTTCCAAGAGATAAAATAATTAGACATGCATGGATAAACGCGTGTAGAAGAAAGGACAAGTTTAATCCCGATACCAGCTTTATTTGTAGTAGCCATTTTATAAAAGAAGATTTCGAATTAGATTTTCGAAGTGAACTTTTAAATATTCCCACGAGACGGAAACTAAAGACCTCAGGTATATTTTTTATTTATTATAATAATCGAAAAATTTATGATATACATACAATTATTTGATATACACAGAGCTGATTGTAATTAAATTATTAAACACGATTGAGATCTACTTAATGAGCTTTTTTAAAAATGGTGACGTAATAAATATTCTTCTAGAGTATGTGGCAGTGCCGGACAAAAAGACAAAAAGTGCATTTGCCATAGGGCCCCCGAAGCTGCAAAGGCGCCACAGCGTACTAAAATAAAGACGTTGATTCCTATTTACAAACATTTATTTTACATTCAAAATATATAATTATTATGTCTCATCATTTAAGAGTTTATTTATGCTCACCTAATTTAAAATTTAATGCTCATCTAATTTAAAAAATTACTAATGCTAGAACAGATAGAACAGATAACCGGTTATTTTGCTGAGTAATATGGAGTGGACCAAATTTTGAATATTTTGTCGCATTTTTTATTAAATTTAAGAGTATGTGCTAACTTAAATCTTTAACTTAATTTATTTACTTTGTAAAAAATCATATGAACCATATTTCACTTTTTTCTGGAAATTATTAAAACATGCATTTCCAAAAATTGTTTTTTTTTTTATTTGAAGAACTAAGATTTTCAAAATAAATAATAATATAATTTAGACATTTCATCATTATAAAATTAATGGAAAAAGTGTATTAATTCATTAAATATAAAATATAATATTTTAAACAATTCAAATTGAAGTTTTAATAAATTATCCTTATTTTTTGAATGGATAAATTCATTAAAATGTAAACTAAGAATTTTCAGAAAAAACTCTCGGACGGGTCAATTTTTATTTTTAGTTGCGTTTATTTTAAGCACATATATAGGGTTTATAAATGGAAATTAAATATTTTTATATTTGAGAAAGGAATAATTTTCTATATACGATGGAAAACCTACTAAATTATAAAATAATCGAGAAAATTTGCTTTAATAAAAATTACCTAATAAAAAGAAGGTTATATGGTCATCTGAAGACATAGCTGATACATTAAGTATATGGTTAACCAAACATTATGAAAGAAAAGTACATCAATAATAACATGCGAAAATATATACAGCTATTTCCGCCTGGTTTTATTTTAATTTGTACGTTGTTATCATATTTAAAATTTGTTTATCATAAAAGTAATTTATGATAAACAAATATTAAATATATTATGAGCTGTAATTGAAATTGACAGCAACATTATCGCTTTTCTATATTTTTCAGCAATTCCTTCCCAATTACTCACGCTTGGTTCATCCCCCATTGTTCAATCAGCAAGATCAAACCGTGCTGAATTACGATTGCAGAAAAACGTTGTAGATGAATTTTTGTCTAAAAATTTAAATCAACCTAAGGTAGAACCAATAGACACTACATCTAATATTGAAACCAATTACGAGGAAATGTACAAGAAGTTGCTGGAGGAACACAACGAATTAAAGTCATTGTATAAAACTATAATGGAATCCACTACGTCATTACATAAGGAGATTGAAACCTTAAATACGAAAATTATTATGCTCGAAAAGCAACTAGAAATTAGTGATATGCAAAATAATTCATAGAAAACAGTGGTTCATAAAACCTTCAGCAAAGCCCAGCAAGATTTATTACTAGGTAATAAAAAAAAGTTATATGGTCATCTGAAGACATAGCTAATGCATTAAGTATTAAGTACCTCAGCAAAAGATGTTATGTATTTATTAGATCGAAACTAAATATACCTTTGCCACATATCACAACGTTGCAAAAGTGGGTTTCAAAGTTAAATTTCCAGCAAGGCATATTAATTGATGTGCTTAGATTAATGAACATTGCTGGAATGACTTTAACACATTTGGAAAAAATCTGCGTGCTTCAATTCGATGAAATGAAAGTACATACTTGCTACGAGTACAATAAGGTAAATGATCAAATAATAGGACCACACAAACAGATGCAAGTAATTATGGCAAGGGGATTGTTTAAACAATGGAAGCAACCGATATTTATAGATTTTGACCAAAAGGTTACTCCAGACATTTTAAACAAAACCATTTCTGCTCTGTATGATATTTCATATAAAGTTGTAGCATGCGTTTCTGATTGTGGTGGTGGTAACATTGGTTTGTGGCGCGAGTTGGATATTTCCACAGAGAAAACATATTTTTCACACCCAAATAGTGGAGAAAAAATATATTTTTTCTCGGATGCACCTCATATGCTAAAATTAGTCCGAAACTGGTTAATAGATACTGGTTTTAGGCTTGCTGGTGGGTCCGTAATTAAAAAAGAACCACTTGAAGAGTTACTAAAATTAACCGATACAGAAATAAGTGTATGTCATAAATTATCGACTAAACACATAAATTGCCAGAGACATGAAAGGCAAAATGTTTCATTGGCTGCCCAGTTATTGTCCCATACAACGGCAAGCGCTTTAACATATTGTGAACCCGGAATGGATAAAAAATTAGCGTCTGATACTGGAAAATTTATAGAGGCGATCAGTAATTGGTTTGATATAATGAACTCCTATAATCCTATAGAAAACTTGAATTCAAAAAAACCGTATGGATTAAATTTAGATGTACAAAATAACCAGTTAGACCTTATTAATCATACCATAGCGTCTATGAGATGTATTGGGAAAATCTCATTGATGACTTTCCAAAAAGGTATGATAATATCAATTAAATCATTACAAGGCCTTTATAATAATTTAAAAGATAAATATGATATAAAATATATATTAACCCACCGGTTGAATCAAGACAGCCTTGAGAGTTTTTTTTCCCAAATTAGAAGATTGGGAGGCTTGCATGATCACCCAACCCCAGTAAATGCTATACATCGAATCCGAATGATTGTGCTAAGTAAAAATCCCGGAGTTGTACAGGAACATTTAAATATTATAACCGCAAAAGGATACGATGACGAAGAATATTTATTATCAAACGTTATATCACAAACAGGAGTGTCAATTGAATACGCATCATCGGAAAATGAATCAATCGACAATAGTTTTTCCTCGACTTCTACGAAATCTGAAGAGAAAGAAAATGTAAATAAATCGATAAGTGAAGAAGACGGTTTTATATATTTATGTGGCTGGGTGGCAAAAAAAATGAAAAATAAACATCCCAACTTGGGAACATTGTCAAAATTTTCTTTGGATGATAGTCCTGGTTGGCTACAACATCTTTCATTTGGCGGATTAACCATTCCTTCTGAGGAATGGATCGAAAAAGCAAAATTATTAGACAAATATTTTGTAAAATTTCACCGGACCACAGTACGAAAAGAAAAATCAATTGTAACAAAACTGACTAATATAATTAAAAAGAAAAGTGATATAAGTGAAGACATTATAAAATGTTTCATTTTGCAGAGAACATTTATTCGCATAAAACGTTTAAATGCAGAAATGCAACAACATTCATTAAAAAGAAAAAGTGAAAGTGAAGAAAGAAGACATACAAAAAAAATGAAAAAAATATGTACATAAACTTTTTTTATAAATATATAGACTTTATAATCTGTAGTATTATTTGTTTAATTATGTTTGAATATTAAAGATTTATTTTCCCAGTGATTTTATAAGGTTATTAGCATGTAAACTACTGGTATATAATATTATTATATTTCAAAAATTACAACTACAAGGTTTAAATTAGTGAAAGATATAATCGATTATTTTAGTAATTTGCGAAATAATCGATTATTTTTTGTTAATCGAATAATAATATCAATGGAATTTCGATTTATTTTTAACTTCGAAACTTAAATTTAAACAATAAATCAAAAATGTTAAAGAAAAGTTATTTAAATTATTACAAGAAAAACGATAATAATTTAAGAACTCTACATTTAGGAAATAAAACATTTTACTACATTTAAGGAAATGTTTAAAAATTGTTAAAGCAATTAAAAGAGACAAAATTCTAGTTAACGATTTAACTTTATATTCGGGTTTCAATTGTTTTAGATTCAGTGATAAATTAATACTTCAACATATACATATTTAAATATTTTTTTTTTTTTTGCTTAATTTTAATTTTATTGTTGGGATTTTATTTTACACACATCAATTTTTACATCTTCGTACTTGAAAATCAGTGAACCTATCAAGTGAACGTTTTAAAGAAATATAAGAATTAATAATATGTTTCAGCAAGAATTAGAAGATAAAATCAAGAAAGTATCGAATGATGTTTTAAATGAATTGCTTTCGCACTAAATTCTACTGAATTTACTGGAATTTACATAAATTGCACGTTGTATGCAATACGTATTATAAGCAGCCGACTACACTGACGTCACGCCCTCGCGAATGGGCGGGCCCAGCGGCCGCATGCTACAACCGTTAGATATATGAACCGTGGGCGTTTCCACCATCTTGAATTACATAAAGTTACGTTTCTCGCGATTTTCCCCAATGAATATAACAAAAAAGTATTTGCGTTTTAATGTTAACTTAAAGTGGAACATTTTTTGTAAAAACAATTTTTCTCTATCTTTCGAAATAAAGTGGTGGAGGGTATTTGAATGTTGTTTTAAATAAATGCCTGTAACTTCGAAACGGCTTAATGAATTTGGATAAATTTCCTATCATTGAAAATAGCATTTCTTGGGCTTTTAGGTTTCTCGTAATTATGACAGTTGTGACCTACACGGCCGCCGATAGATGGCGTTATTCGAAATTATAACAAAAATATTGTATTTTATCAACAAATTTAAATGCGATGATATGATTTTTTTTAGACTAGAAAATAGACAAATGACCAACCATTAAGCCTGCACAAACCGCATCTTAATATCTAATAATAATAATAAAAATCTTAATAATAAATATATTAAGATGCGGTTTGCGCAGGCTTATTGGTTGCTCATTTGTCTATTTTCTAGTCTAAAAAAAGTCATATATCTTCGCATTTACATATTTTGAGAAAATCTAATATTTTGGTTATAATATCGAATAACGCCCTCTATCGGCGGCCGTGTAGGTCACAACTGTCATGATTACTAGAAACCAAAAAAGAAAAAAAATTGACAATGAATACCTGGCTAATGAAATCATTGTTGTCCGCACCGAGGAGCTTGTTATTACATTAAATGAAGATTCGAGCGACGACGACGATTGTAATGACGATTAGGACAATTTAAGCGAGTATTGTGATTTAATTTAATTTACAAATTTTAATTTGTTTTTTTAAATCTTGTATTTCATTAAAAATTTTAAATTAAATGCCTATATTATTTTATTCAATTTTGTTTATTCAAACGTACATTCTTAAGATATACAGAGAGTTTTATGTAACACCGAACATACTAATATGTACTCAATGTTAATTTTCCTATGTTCGATGTGTACTGGGACGCATCAAAGCATTGAGTGCGATGTGATTGGCTACGATTTCTAATTGTAATATAGTCAACCCAATTTACACGCGTCCCTTCAAAAATAAATGAAATCTGTCGGTTATCGCAAGCAAGTGATATTTGCTGTTCTAGCACTTGAAGCAGACATAGACGAAGAACGGAGAGTTAAACATATCAATAATGTATACAAAGGAGGAAAAGATTATTCTGGTAAACTTATACCATGGAGAACAGTTCAAGAAATTCTCATGATTTATTTTCTGAAAAATTTTCTGTTCAATCAGACTTCCATTTATTTCAACCATTTCAAACCTTCTAGAACAGTTTGTTTGGATAAATTTCACAAGCGAGGAGTTAGAAGTCCGTCGATATTATCGGAAGAGATGAAATTAAACAATTTCTGTGATGTCAAAGAGTGTCTAATAATATCCTTAGGAGTTCTACAAGAATTTAAGTTTAGATCCTTCAAATTCCAACATTACTAGTTGCTGTATAGCAACATTAAGCTATAACATTTTTGTAAAATTGTATTTAATATGTTAAATTAAACAACGAAGTGTTGCGAAAAATTGTGTTTACTGATGAAGCGTTTATATTTTCTTACCTTCTTTCACTAGTATTTTACTGATTAAAAATATAACAAAAGTTGATAACTATTCCGTTGTACTAAAATATTCATAATACAACATATTGTGGTTGACATAATAATTGACAAATTTAATTTATTTTTGACGTGAGGAGTGTACATTGGGTTGACTATATTAGCATTAGAAATCCTAGCCAATCACATCGTACTCAATGCTTTGATGCGTCCCAGTACACATCGAACATAGGAAAATTTACATTAAGTACATTTTAGTATGTTCGGTGTTACATAAAACTCTCTGTATGTAATTTTTATTACTTTTATTATAAGTGATTTTCATACAACAAAAGGGCTAAAGAATCTGCGTTACGCCACTGACCGCCGCGCGGTACATTTTACATTTGTCGGTCGGCTATAAACGGTGCACTCGGGACTACTCGGGCTGCGCGGCTTCTCGCCAAGGTATGGGGCGCGGACTGTATTTCAAACTATTTTATGTGTACATTTGGTTGCATATGTTGTTTCTTTTTATAACATATGCAACCAAATACACGTAATGTCGCTTAATTTTAAATGTCAATAAAATTAACAAAATATTTGTAATAAACAATAAAATAACAAATATATAACAATTACTTTCTTTAACTAGATTTAATCCTAGTTTAACTTTAATTCTCACCAGCGGTGGTAGTTTTCCCAACACCTCCTTTCCCAGATGAAACAAGTATGATATCCTTTACATCAGGTATGGGTTTCACTTTCGGTAATCCTTTAGCCATAAGTTGAGCTCTCTTCTTTTCCATCTCTTTACTTAGAGCGTGCGCCCCCCTGATCGCCTAATACAAACAATTTAAAACCACCGCTAAAGATAACCTCACAATATTTCCATTATAGAGAAATCCACTCACGTTGCCACAATTACGGCTCAATCTAAATAAGGGGGCGAATTTATCCAGTCTCAGACAAATCGTACTCATCTTTGTTTGATTGTACTCAACTTATAAAGTTATTATGCAATCGTGCATTTGCACTAACGAAATATTAATTTTTCGTGTTTTAAATAAAATTAAACACGTAATTTTCTTAACTATCTGGTTTTAAATTATTGGTTATAATTAAATCACATACTGAGGCTTATTTTAATAATGTGTTGAAATTAGTGCGCGTTGTCAAATTGGTGTAAACGTCGTAAACAATACGGGACGTCATTACACCTGTTTTTAGTAAATATTGTTACATTTTCGCAAAGGCACTGTTGAATTGCGATCGTATTGAAGGTGAAAGTGTGTTCAATGTTTTCGTGGGTTGAAAAGTGCGCCCCTCTCGTAGGCCCCCGTTTGTTTACTCTTCTATGACATAACCTCACAATTTTTGGATTATGTGAAGATGGGGTATAAAGCAGCTGTGCAGGTTTTAAAGTAAGTGGCCATTGTTTATTCGTAATTTTGTTTACAAAGGAAATGGTTGTGTTATTAGGAAAGCTGATTTTTTGAAAGCCAAAGTCTCCTCGAGACAGTGTGATTTATTGAATGATTCGCAAGCGTGGACCGACCAGCAACAATTGCAAACGATTTACCACCAGGTTTTGGTGTTGGATTTGGAGTATGCGCTTGATAGGAAGGTCGAGCAGGAATTATGGACACTCGGGTTTAAAAATCACATTTCAATATTACAAGAACAAGCGAGAGACAAAAAGGTATGAAAAAAATTTATCATATCCTTAAAAGTGAATCAATGGGCCCATTCATCAGAATTTTCAACATTCAACATGTTTGAATTTTTTTTGTAAAGTATATTAGTATCAGATCAACGATACCTAGCCATTTTGAAAACTTTAACCCGTCAACAACACGATTAACAGTCCGGACATTAGAGAATTCCCCAACAATTCTTTGATGGGCCCAATGAAACGTTAAACGTAAACAATAATAAAAAAATAAAAAAAGACCTTTATTGGCATACCTCCACACTTTACATTACATTTATATTTACATTTTATTATCTCATTACCCTCCCGTATCCCTCTTACCCTCCCTTCTCTTTTCCCTCTCCCTCCCCAGCTTTTCCAAAGTCCTTACCCCGCTCCCATCCTCCCTCATCCACTCCACTACCCTTCTGTTCCCTTTCGTTCCCAGCCACTCCTCTTTCACCCCCTCACATTCCTCCGCCAAGTGTCCCCACGTATCCTTCCCCTGTCCACACAACACACACCTTCCATATTCTTCCCCCATCCATACTTTCCTTCCTCTCTCCTCTGATCCACACCTAGCCCTTGCCACAATCACCCTATCCTCTCTACCCCATCCCTTCTCTATCAGATACTTCGGCACCCTCCCATACACCTGCCACCTCCCATACATATCATTATACTGACTTCTGTCAATATACCCTTGCCTTTCCTGCCCTTCCACCTCCTTCCCTTTCCCCCTCACCCACTCATACATCTTCACCCCATTTCCTAGCCATTCCATTACCTTCGGCTCCGACAGCCCTACCCTCTCATACATTTTCCTCCTCTCCCCCCTCCATCTACCCTCACCCCCACCCACACTCGTCACCCATACATCCTTCACCAATCTCTCCTCATCCAGTTCCCACAATCTCATCTCATACCTCACCACCCTCACCATTGCCTCCCACTCTAGCCTCTCTCTGTTGATCTCCTGAAGCACTATGTAGCCAGGCGTGGACCTTTCCACCCCCAACATGTGCTTCAGGAACCACATCTGCTCCCTCTCTATCACCTCGTACCCTCTCGTCCCCCACACTTCTACTCCATACATTAGCACCGCTCTTACACACGCATCCCATATCTTACACACAACCGTCACATTGTTCCCTATCCACTTCCCCCACTTACCCCACGCCATTCCCCACGCCTTCCTCGCCTTACCTTGCATCCACCTCACATGCTTCTCATACCCTCCCGTTCCTTTAAACCAAAACCCCAAATACTTAAAACTCTTCACCCTCTCAATAACTACCCCCTTCCACTCCAATTCTTTCACCTTCCCCTCCCTCCCTTTATTTCTAAACTTCACCCACTTCGTTTTTACTACATTCACATTCATTCCCCTTTTATCCATAAACCTCTCCACTCTCTTCAACATCTCTTTCATCCCTTCATACTCTCTTGCAACCAACACCACATCATCCGCATACGCCAGCATCCATACCTTCCTTTTACCCATCACCACTCCCCCCGCCTGCCCTTTCCTCATCACCTCTTCCAATTCACTCACATATACATTAAAGAACATCGGGCTCAGCGGGCACCCCTGCCTCAAACCCTCCCACGTTCTAAAACACCCCGACACCTCCTTCCCCACTTTCGCCACCACCCATGTCTCCTCATATACTCTCCTCACCTACTCCACCATCCCCTCACTCACTCCTCTCCTTCTCAAGCACTCTATCAAACTCCCCCTCGGTACCGAGTCATACGCTGCCTTCAGATCCATAAATACCGCATACACACTTCCTTTCTCTTCCATCACTCTCTCCACCATTCGCGCCAGGGTAAAAACCTGCTCCCTCGTCCCCCTCCCCCTTCTAAACCCCCCTGCGTCTTCGGCAGCATCCCCTTTTCCTCCACCTCCACCTCCATGCGATTCCTCACCACCATCATCGCCATCTTATATCCAATGCTCGTTATCGTCACCCCCCTATAGCTACTGGCCTCCTTCTCATCCCCTCCTTTAAACACTGGGCACATCATCCCAACCCTCCACTCTTCCGGAAAGCTCACCTCCCCCCTCCACATCTGATTCAACAGCTCCCTGAATTTTTTTTTGGTTATACAATAATAATTTTATCAAATGTTTTCTGATATTAACATACAGAGAGTTTCATGTAACACCGAACATTTTCATAACCAGAATTTTTCTTTTAAATATCCGTATGCATACGTTGCACATTTTCCGATGTTTGGTTTATTAAATGAATTCAATTTGAAGCTTTAAGCAAGTGTTTTCCACTCCCAGGCTAAGCATGAAGTAAAATTTCGAGTTTAGAAAAGCCTGAAAATTTGGTTGGGTCGCGTAGCGCGAAGCGCGGAGCGGCCAAACCAAATTTTCAGGCTTTTCTAAACTCGAAATTTTACTTCATGCGCCACCGGTACAAAACACTGATTAATTATAAAGCTTAGCGGTGTGTTTAAAACTTCATAATATGTCAGTGTCTTATATCGGTGGCGCATGAAGTAAAATTTCGAGTTTAGAAAAGCCTGAAGATTTAGTTTGGCCGCTCCGCGCTTCGCGCTACGCGACCAAACCAAATTTTCAGGCTTTTTTAAACTCGAAATTTTACTTCATGCTTGGGCTGGGAGTGGAACACACTCGTTTCAAGTTTCAATTGAACTTTTTTAAAAAAACAACGATTATCTTAAGATTTACGGCATATACGCTGTTATTGGAACATGTATACTTGAAACAAAAACTCCCTGTACGTACAAGTTGAGGCATTAATTGCTGTTGATTGGCTACAATTTGTAATGGTCATATAGGCAACTCAATTTACACATAACTTAAAAATTAAAGGTGTTAAATCGTATAGGCTAAGTAAGCGGCGATTGCAGCGCCGCCACGCGGTTTTAAGCCTAAGCAGCATCGGTGCCGGTTGTCATTTCATCATACGGGAGTTCTGAGCAGAAGTATGAGTTCTGAGCCGAAGCGAGCTAAATGCAATCAAAGTTGTTGTGTCGTCGGATGCACCAGTAAATATAAAAGTGATGGCTCCGTCTCTTTTTATTCGTTCCCATACAAACCATGGGAAACGGAGCGGAAAGCGAGGTGGATTGCCGTTATACCAAACCATAGGAGCATCAGTCTTAGATTGTAGATTCTCTTCGTTTATAAATAAGCACACAGCAGCCGCATGCTTACAGAAGCCTTTGCCACCTTTACAGGTGCAAAGCGAGTCAATAACAACCCGCTTCTCGTTAATCTGAAATACCCTAATACTTAACGAGGGGGGAAAAGTAATTTTTAGCGAGTTTTCACACGACTGTAAAATTACTATTTCCACCTCCGTTAAATACAACATTTCGTCTTACAAGTTGAAGATGTTCACTCTCACTAACTGAAACAGTAGGAGAAAGTGGCACTTCTGTTACGAGTAAGGAAAATAACATTGTTTGAAATTGTATATCAAGTTGTATAAGCAGAAACTTAAAAAGCTTAAATGAAATGCGTATATTTCTTATTATGCGTTCCTTTTGTAATTGTAAATAATAAGTAAATTAATAATTTAACAACATTTCCAAACAATTCTACGTGCTACAATGAACTTGTTGAAAATGAAATCTCATTATGACACAGAAACATTACAATTTTGTATAGGTTACCTCTACCGACGGTTTGTAGTACAGGGTGTCTGCTTTGGAGTTCAATGCCCCGGGTGTTTCTCGTAAAACAACCCCGCGCAAGATATTATTCTCGTCTCCTCATATTTCTTCGGATACGTCGGTTACGTGCGAACTTTCACAAAGCTTCCTACCTTTCGACAGGCTTTTCCGTCGGAAAATGGTTGTGTCAACCGTTTCAAAGCCGCAACTTATTATGACATGCATATTTACATCGGTTTTGTACGAAAAAATATCACGAACAGCATTAAATTATGACGTTACACAATAAAAAACCAACTGACACCATGCAACTCATACGCAACCGACACCGATGCTGCTTATACAGAAATCCGCTAGGTGGCGGGTGCCACGGCGCGAACAGCTGTTTACCTAGTCGATTGGATGGATTTGATAAATAGAATATACGAAAATGAACATTGATAATGTTCGGTGTTTCATAAAACTCTCTGTATGTTGCATTTAATATTGTTTGTTAATTTTTACTTCATATCATTTTAGAATCCGAGACGTTCGGAATCACAGGCTTTACTCTCCTGGTGCTTGGAAGCGGCATCAGGATTTTACTTGACCCTCCTGCAGGAATTATGCTCTACATACGATCTTGATCTACCGTTTCGACAGCGCGGTGTGGTTTTCGCAACATTCAAAAACTCTTCTTATCCCGATCAGGGCACTCTACCACAATCCTCCTCTTGTTCGTACATCTGTCAATATTGTCTCGTTCATTTGGGGGACATAGCTCGATACAGGAATCAGCGTACGCAGGCTGAGAGTTTTTACAAGTGAGGTTAAGAACTTTGATTGAAAATCGCAAGAGGTTGATTTTCTTTTTTTTGTTTATTAGGCATGCGATTTTGGTGTCGCCCCACAGCGGACATCCGTACAATCAGTTGGCACTACTGGAGGCTAGTCAGGGGGATAAATTGTCGACGGTTTTTCATTATGTACGGGGGATTTCTGTGAAGAATCCTTTTCCGGCAGCAACTGCTAATTTGTCACATACATTATCATTGGCAGTAGATAAGGATGAGTAAGTAAAAACAATGAAGTGTTTTTGTTTTTTTATTTTGGTTATAAAATCAGCTGTATAAATTTAAGTATTCGAATATATTGAGATGGTCCCTTCCAGTTCGTCACTAAAACACTACATTGGTTCGACTATGTTTATTTCAGGTACAACAGAAGTAGGTACATCGAGAGTTGCGTAGACAGTCTCTCTCCCTTAATCTAGTCTTAAACTAATAGTTATATACTAGACTCTTCAATGGCACTCGATGGTTCAATGGCACACGATGCCTTGAAAGAGCACGATGCCGCGTTAACAATAATCACACTAGTATTATTGTTTACTACAGCGACGCGTATTGTTTATGCTTACCACTCACAATCCACTCGTTCACTCATATGTTTATAAACAATGTTTATAAACATTTACATGTTATTATTCACACATCACAATATTTTGAAAAATTTAGTGATTGAAATTCTCATATTTGAAAACTGAAATATGTAAATAATTTAGTGATTGCAAATTCATATTTCAATATTCGAATTCGAACCCCAGCCTTAATATAAACGACAGTAATATCTAATAGTTTGTGAACGGTGGAGGCTTCTACTTCGTTATACATTTTATTATTATCTATTTTATTATCTAATAGTTTGTTTTTAATATTTATTGTAATTTAAGTCCATTGACTGAAGTCCAAACAAAAATGTCTGTGAACGAATTCATCGTGATCTTCCTAAGAGCACACGGGCTGTTACACGCAGCTACTGATTTACCGCAAGCCGAACTTTGCGTGAAGAGCATAACTTCGACTTTGACGGCACTCGTCGCCACTCAGAGCTTCACTACTGACAAGTTGATAAAAATGACAGTTATCAATCTGTACGCTCTGAAGCACGTCGTCGGAGAAGATGTTATGAAAGTGGATGAACTTACCGATGACGAAAGAAAGGTTAGAGAGCTGGTATTGGACTTACTCGCTGGATCTTTAAGCGCTTTTCTTCTTCCTGTGTACACATTGAAGAGCGGAGAGAGTCTTTTGGATTACTACGCGTTACCCGCAAGTAAGTGATATAACTAATTTAAGATTGATTGTGCTAATTTGTTTTTGAAATAATTAAACAGATACAGCCTTATTAATAGAACTGCCGTTAATATCATAATAGATCCATACAACAGGATACTAACATTTTGTATTAATAGAACAAAATCTACATGATATTAGTTATTGAAATCTGTGTTGTATACGGGTGGCGCATGAAGTAAAATTTCGAGTTTAGAAAAGCCTGAAAATTTGGATTTGCCGGGCTCGCTTCGCTCCGCCCGGCAAATCCAAATTTTCAGGCTTTTCTAAACTCGAAATTTTACTTCATGCTTAATCTGGGAGTGGAAGACACTCGGTAAAAGTAAATGTCAATAAAAAATTCAGCTGAAGAAATACATTTTAAGGCTGCGATCCTGCGAGTGTGTTTCAGTTAAAGCATATTAAAGGTAGCACGATTTACAAAAAAAAAAAAAAAAAAATAGGAATAGTTACTTAATTTAATTACCCATAAGGTAGAATACTTTTAGTTTTGAAAATAAAAAATAAAAAAATTAAATGTTTTTTAAAATTTAATTATAAATAGAAAATGATATTTAATCATCACGAAAAATATCACAATGGATGTGGAAAATCTGTCTCTTTACATATCCACTTCAATAAACTACAAAATATAGCTTTTTATACCCGTTAATATGGTCCAAGTATCAATGGAAAAAATCTGGTTTGTTTAAAAAAGGCGCCATTGTTTTCATCGTGTACCAGCCGCTGTTAGTTCAGCCGATTTCCGATAGGTGATTGAATGTTAGCCGGAGTAGAAGATTTACAACTAAACACAAATGTGTAACAACCTCGTCCACCGCCCGTTTTCCAGCGCTAGTGAGCTGTTGGTAGGCAGATCGCACGACGTATAGCGGTTCTATACGATGGGTTATTCGTGTCATTCGAATTATTGCAGAAATGAAATCATGCGATGCCGATGCAAAGCGTTAGGACGCGCGGGACGAGCGTATGTACAAAAAAAAACAAGATTATGCAGCTGATGCGAAGCAACTCGCTACGGATTCAATAACTTTATGCAGGCTTATTTATAAATAATTATCATGCTAATTTAGTCAATAAGTTAAAGATATTGAGGTCGGCACTTTAAAAATATAAACATACATACATAAAAACATATACGCCGAGAAAATGTTTGCCGGTAGATCGTTCCCGTACGTTGCCCTAGGAACCATTGTTTATAACCTGCTTTTTAATACAATAAATCTGCTTCGAATTTTCAATTACCAAGGGTGTATTTTTAGATGTTTTCTCTGGGGATCTCGGAAAGTATACTAATAAGAGAAACTGTTAAATCGGTATTATAGTGCAGCCAAACAAATTTGTTGAATCGTCACCATTAACATTAGGTATAGCGTACAACTTTTTAAGATAAATGTATACCTTTTAAATTGTAGGCACGACCCTAAGGAATATCTTGTAAACGAGAAAAGCCGTCTTTTTAATAATATCAAACTATGGGATTCCTAAAAAAAAATTGAATTATATTTGAAAAAACTAAATTTCTGATACAAATGTCTTAATAAAATGAGTAGGTTATTAAAAGATATAGAACTGAAACTGTAATAGGCAACGTTTTAGATACTTCTACATTATGTTTTGTTTACAGTTTCTTCTATCTCCTATAATCGAAAAATATCGGCAATTATTACATTTTTCAAAATGTCTAGTTAACCTTAACTTGTATGACACTCTTAAAACAGCACTACCCATTTGATCATTTCTCTATCTATTATAGTTGAAAGAAATCCCAATAGAGACCATCAAACAAAAACTCTCCCTGTATACAAATTTGAAGTACTAAAGGAAAAGAAGAAGAAAAACAAATAAATAATAAATGAATGAAGGATGCATTTTTTAATAATTACATTTATTGCAATAATCAATTTTATTTATTGAATTTCATTAAATACATATCAGTAAATATACAAAAAAATCACAAAAAAAATGAACACTCCTATCTTAAACTTGTATGTATCCCAGTCAAATGCATAAACATGCATCCGGTATATGCACATACATATCAGTCCCGGATCTAGAAAATTTCTCAGGGGGGGGGTCAAGTCAGCCTCTTGCCGCCCCTGTAGCTGTTTCAATTTTTAAAATAACAGGATAAAAGTAATTCTGCCGCCCGGTGCAGTTGCCAGTTTTGCCCCCACGTCAGTCCCGTACGGGGTGCTGTTACGCTTGAATTTGCCGTCCCCCTGAACTTGGCGCCCGGGGCGACACTAGGTTGACACAATATTGAAATACAACTTGAAAAACAAAAATTATACAAGTTGACACATTATTGTATCAAATTGATACAATACTGTAACCTAACCTGCAAATGTGAAAGAATGAACCGAGGTTTTCGCGGTTTTGGGGACCTGGTCCCAGAATTAAGAATAAAATTAGTCTTTATTGTAAATTTAAAAAAATTCTGTTTGGTGTTGTACGCGTTCACTTTGTGGTACATCTTAAATACACTTGTAAATAAAACACTTATTACTTTGTTTAACCACTGAATCTTACATTTAATTGTGTGACTAGTTTCGACTATCTAGTAGTCATTCTCAAACTAAAGTAAATACAAATTATTTATTATTTACACGTGTATTTAAAAAAATTCTTATTTCACATTAAATTAACACTTTAACTTTTCACCAGCATTCAAAAATCAAGTGTTTGTCAGACTTGACGCCTGTGTAGAGTGTCAAACATCAACTAGTTCCCGTTACAAATGCGCAAACTATTGATGTTATTCAGGACATAAACAATATTGTGTCTATATTAATTATAAATAATGTGTCTATTTTTGTAATATATATTGTGTCTATATTGTACGCAGTTTGAATATTAATCAATTTTATTCTGGATTTCGACATCATTGTGTCTAGATTGAATATTATTATTGTATCATTCTTCACATTCAATATTGTGTCTATGTTGTATGCAGTTTAAATAACAGTTTCAATGTATAGACAAGATATACATGTTGACACAATATTGCTACAAGAAATATTTCTACTAGGGAATATTTCATGAAATCTGAAAATTAACAAAATACGTTATGATTGTTTTAAATTGAAACTTTGAGTGAAATAATAATTTAAAAAAAAAACCTGATTTGTTTGTAGTTTCAGCGGCTGTGAAACTCTTTTTTAATAATTTCTGGCAAAATTGAAATTTTAAAGAAATTAATCAGTTTTTCTTCCATTTTGGATTGCCAAAAATCATCATCCTTATAAATTTGTTCGAAAAAAATAGGTGTCACGTTGTTAACATAAACAATGAAATAACAAAATTGCCTGTTTGTGATATGGAGTTGTCCTTGGACCTACAAATATGAATGGATCTATTAATTAATATCTTAAATGCACTGTACAAAGAAAATAACAATAGTATTCGCTATTATAATTTTACCTGATAATAATAATAATAATAATAATGTTTATTTATGTTAAAGCAGTGCTTACATACGTCAAGGAGTACAGTATTTGTGATAATATAATAAAAAATAGAAAAAACACACATATAAAAAATAAAAAATCTTAAGAATATTGTTTACATAAAAATTAAAAATATATCAGCGATATATAATTACCATATACCTACATCGCAACTAGAACGTATACTTTAGAAAGTCCTCTGTGGTATAGAATGCATTCTCAATAAGTAAAGACTTGATTTCATTTTTAAATTGTATTATATCAAGTACCCTAAGCCTGTGTGGTAAATGATTAAAAAATTTCAGACCGTAATAGTTTTCACAATTCCTAGATCTTTGTAGCCTAAGATTCGGAATACTTAGGTTACTCTTAGTTCTCGTATGATAATTGTGATTTTGTTGATTTATTTTGTTATCGTCGTGATATGATTTGATTAATAACAGACTTTGTAATATATACAGGCAAGGTAGTGTTAATATTTTTAACATTATGAATGCCGGTTTGCAGTCAGCTTGGTAGCCTAGGTTAAATAAAATGCGTACCACTTTCCTCTGAATGCCAAATAGCCTATGCCTGATTGTGGAATGTCCCCATGCCACAATATTGTAAGAGAGATGTGACTGGAACAGAGAGAAGTATGCCGTTCTTAACATACGAGGTGTAATGTTGTTTTTAAGTCCTCTAATGACAAATACGCTTTTGTTTAACTTTGCTGCTAGTGCATCAGCTTGACTATTCCACAATAATTGATCATCAATATGAATACCCAGGAACCTGACCGTTTTGTGTTGATAAGGCTGCTGCGTATTCAAACTGTAAATGGCTGTTTCTGTTTTATTGGAATTCAGAGTCAAGAGGTTAGCATTGAACCAAATTTTTGCTTTTTCAAGAAGATTTTTGTTTTCGTGCAAACCGGAATTCAAGTTTTGTGAGGAATTGACAATTGTTGTATCGTCCGCAAATAGCACAACTTTACAATTTGACATATAATTAGGAAAATCATTAATAAACAATAAGAACAGTAAAGGTCCTAAGGTTGACCCTTGTGGGACACCGCACTTGATTTCTAGCAATTCCGACATTTTGCCATTGTGAATCACAGACTGTAATCTATTTGAAAGAAATGATATTAATAATCTACAACTAGGTGGGCTGAAGTTATACATATATAATTTTCTCAGTAATAATGTATGAGAAACACAGTCAAACGCCTTCGAGAGGTCTAAGTATGAGGCGAACATATACTCACCTTTCTCAAATGATGCAATAATACTCTGGCACAGATCTAATATTGCATCGGTTGTTGATTTCCCTTGTCTAAACCCATATTGATTGTCGCTTAGGGAGTTATTTTCCTCAAAATGTTCAATAATAATAATAGTCATGATTTCTTTTTAGACGTAACTCATTATTTTTAAACTCCAGGCATATCATATTTCTTTTTGAAGCTTCTTCTAAAGAAATTCCTAGTTTCGAACAGCTCTAGATGTATTTACATTAGTAAGCACAGAATTGTGTAAATGTGTCACTAAGTATGATATATGTGATACTGCCCTGTATCTTACCAACGAAACGTTTCCGAGCACACATTAATAGGACATTTTTTGTTTATTCCTCAAACTACCGATTCAAATATACTAGTAAAAATAGTATGTTCGTGAAATATTTATGGCGCTTCCGAAACTCAATTGAGGAAAATTATTCAAATGGATTTTTCCGATCCCCATAGGTATACATATTATTAGGCGGAACCAAGTTTAAATTGTTATTTATTAAATAGATTTATTCGATATCATCATTCAACTCGGCCATAATTGAAACAACAACAAACGAATAGATTAGAGAACGTACCCCGTTTTTTTTTAATTATTTATAAATAAGTAACCTTAACGACAGTCTCTAAATACACAATAAATAGGAAATTATAAGGATTTTTTTAACGACAGTCGTTAATTATTAACGAAAGGTAAATTATAAGGCCCAGTTGGCTGTTGCATCCTATAATTTTTGTTATAATCATGATTCCATTACTAGCCAACAATATTAATTTTATATGCAGTACTTGAGCAGAAGACTTTTTTTGATAAATACCATATTATTTTGGAAATAAAAGATTTCATAGACATGAGCTTGTTCGTTTAACCATTGAATATTTCAAATTCAATGGTTTAACAAACAAACAATACATTTTAGAAAAGTTGTGTGTAAAAAAACATCGTAAAGTTGTTTTAAGAATGTTTATACAGATGTTTATAAAAAATATGTATAAACTATATAATTAATATTATATTAATGGGCAATCACGTCTTAAATTGAGACACTAGTAAATCAGTTATATATTGCATAAAATAATGTCATCCATAATACAGCTCCATAAAATAACTAAATTACCAGTTTTAATTTAAAAAAAACATAATAATTATTATCTTGCTTCTCTCCGTATTTAAATAAATGTGCGCCGCGCGTCGCCGATGCTATAAATGATTTTTATCAAATATAAATTGTATTTAGCTTCCCACACCACCGCTGCATTTTCATGAGTCAGGCTCGAGGCACACGCCGCGCGCTGCCCAAATCAAAACGCAAGCAAAATTTGCTTCAGATGCTCGAGCACTGCGTATATCGCATAAATATGTTTGTGTGTAGAAATGCCGAATACGTTCGGGTAGCCATGCCTCGTGTATGCACACTCAATTTTATCTATCGCTGAATTTGTCGACGTGGGTTCATCAACTGGGAGGAACGGATGGGTTCGCTTCTCGGCTCGTTTAATTAATTTTTACAATCTCCAATATAACATATGCAACTTAATCTCACTTGTGTACGGAAAATGCCTACGGGATCATGGCCTTAACAAACATAAACAAAAACAGTGTAACATAACCTCGAATAAATGTGTTTATTTTATCAATAGTTCAAATTGATAAAATGAACACATTGTGTTTGTTTTAATTTCATTATAATCAAGTAATTTAGAGGTTATGTTACACTGTTTTTGTTTATGTTTGTTAAAATGTATTTCTTCTGCTGAATATTTCATTGAAATTTACTTTTACCGAGTGTCTTCCACTCCCAGATTAAGCATGAAGTAAAATTTCGAGTTTAGAAAAGCCTGAAAATTTGGATTTGCCGGGCGGAGCGAAGCGAGCCCGGCAAATCCAAATTTTCAGGCTTTTCTAAACTCGAAATTTTACTTCATGCGCCACCCGTATACAACACAGATTTCAAGTGAAGTTTAAAATATACTGATCAGGTATGTATAATTATGGTTGATTGCATTATTAAATAAATTCTAAATAAGCCTACTTTGTTATGCCAATTGAGGTTATGTATAACATGGATCTTTACCTCAAACTGGGCAAAATAGTAATCTACTAAAATGTTTTATTAGGGTGCTCTTATATGGACGTTTTGAACGCGAGCGGGCGCAAGCGTTTAAACACATGGGTTTATATGAGAGTTCCTAGACGCACGGGTGCTGGCGTTTTCTCCGCCTCGCACCGGTCTGTCTAGGAACTCTCATATAAACCTATGTGTTAAAACGCAAACGCTTGCGCCCGCTCCCGTTCCACCTCACGTTCAAAACGTCCATATAAGAGTGCCCTTAATCCAAAAATGTTTACATCATCCTTAGAACTGCGTTAAAGCTGAATGCTAACTTCTATTAATAAGGCTGATAATTATTAATAAAAAAAAAAGTGTTCATATTTCAGTATTGTATCGTTGAATAACAAATGTTATATTCTGTGATTGTATTTAAAAACATATAACATTGTTATGCTAACTTAAATATTTGTCATTGTTTTCAACACAACAACAAAAAAAAACAAACAGTTTCCATCTAAAACGCTTTCTTTATTACAGTTCGTTTGATTTCTATGTGGATTCGCAACGATCCGGCAATTTTAACAGATTCAGTCTTTGCGAACCGCATGCAAATTTGGCCCGGTTACTGCAAACTTCTAAATACAATACAGATTTACGTTAAAGGCGAAGATTACAGTAAATGTAATTGAAAAACACTGAAAGTGATAGTCGTTTTTCTAATTTTGTCGAATTTCAGATGAAAAAATTCCTTTATCTTACGACAGGGAACTACAGGGCTTCCTGCCCTTACACGATGTGTTCAAAACATATGATTTTAAAAGCTCGGGCGTCGATAGTGATGTCGAAAAATTTATACGCGCCGTTAGGTTATTGGATTTTGGTAAATGGTTAACCACTGTTGATGTTGCTAATAATAAACTTATAATCAGGTTAGTTAAAGTTCATTTTCATAATTATTCAAATCATCACTTTATTGTTAAAGTTCAGGGGTGCCCCATGAGTCCGGTCCTGTTTAATATATACATAAGTGGACTAGAAGAGGTGTTGAGAAAGGGGCAGGAAGGGGGAGTGGTGATTGGAAAGGAGAAAGTATGGTTACTGGCTTATGCAGACGATATAGTGTTGATGGCAAGAGATTGGGAGGGAGTGAAAGGCATGTTGAAAAGGGTGGAAAGATATATGGATAAGAGAGGAATGTCTGTGAATGTGGGAAAGACGAAATGGATGAGGTTTAGGAATAAAGGGAGAGAGTGGGAGAGCTAGAATGGAAGGGAGAGGTGATTGAGAGAGTGAAAAGTTTCAGTTACTTGGGATTTATTTTTAAAGGGACGGGTGGGTATGAAGAGCATATAAGGTGGGTACAAGGAAAAGCGAGGAGAGCATGGGGAATGGCATGGAGAATAGTATTAAGGTGACATGCAAGGTGTGGGACGCGTGTGTAAGACCAATACTAATGTACGGGGTAGAAGCATGGGGAACGAGAGTGTATGAGGTGATTGAAAGAGAACAGCTATGGTTCCTGAGACGGATGCTGGGACTAGAGAAGTCGACACCGGGATATATACTGTTGCAGGAAACGAATAGAGAGAGATTGGAATGTGAGGCGGTGGAAAGAGTGGTGAAGTATGAAATGAAATTATGCGGAGTAGAAGAGGAGAGATTGGTGAGAATAGTATGGGAGGCGTGCATGAAAGTAGAAGGGGGGAGGTGGAGGGAAGAGAGAAGGAGAATGTATGAAAGGGGAGGACTGGCAGAGAGGAAGGTACAGGAATGGTTGGGTAAGGGGGTGAAGGTGGCGGCGTGGATGAGAGAGAAGATGAAGGAGGTGGAAGCGCAGGAGAGACAGGGACGGATAGACAAAAGTGAATATAATGATATGTTTGGGAGATGGCAAGTATATGGGAGGGTGCCGAGATACATGAGTGAGGATGGGTGGAACAGGGATGAAAGGGTGATAATGGCGAGGGCAAGGTGTGGGTCTGGGGAGAGGGGAAGGAAGAGATGGATGGGGGAAGAATATATGAGATGTAGGTTGTGTGAATGGGGGAAGGATACGTGGAGGCACTTGGCGGAGGAGTGTGAGGGTGTGAGTGAGGAATGGGTGGGAGTGAAAGGGAATAGAAGGGTGACGGAATGGATGAGGGAGGACGGAGCTAGGGTAAAGACGCTGGAGAAAGTGGGACGGGAGAAAGAGGGCAAGATGTGATATAGTGTCGATATTATAAATAACTGTAGGATATGCCAATAAAGGTCTTTTTTTTTTGTTAAAGTTCACAATTCTTTTTTTGATGTCAGGTTTATAAGACATTTAACATTCAGTGATAAGTGTTTAACATTTAGTGGTTATCGTTAAGTGTTGAAGGTTTAGTGATTATCGTTTAGTGTTTAATGTTTTTTTTAGTAATAAAAAGGATGATTCTGATATTTCGGAATATGAGCCGGGTTGTATTCAGCCGGATCCAACGGATAAACTCTTGGAGGAGATGAAATCGTTCAAAGTGGCAGATAACGAGCTGAAGGTCAAGGGACCGGAGAAAAGAGGAGGCATTTTGAAACCGCAGGGTTCATTGGAGAAATCCAGGGAGGAGCGTGTGCAAGTGAAAATGTCCACTAATGAAGACCCCCCGAGTATTGTTCCAAACGTCAAAGCGGAAAACAAAATGAAGAGGATCACGCAGAATGTTGCCTTGCAATCAATTTATAGAAAGATTGAAGAAAGCAAACAGGTATGTTTTATTTTTTCAAGATATCCTGATATGGCTCTTAAGAGCGTTACAATCAATTACAACCACTTTGAACTTGCCAACTGTACTTGTTTTCTTAGTATCAATTCTATGATATATTCCATTTGTTTCTGGATCTTGCCTAGCTATGGAAAAGTGACAATTTAAGTATTGTAAATGGGGCTGGTTGTGTTTTAAATCAGGGTTTTTAAATGTCACTGTCAGATGTTCGATTTTAAGGTTATAATTTCTGACTATTGTGATCTTACACTGTTGCCTGTTTTACAAATTTTCAGATATAAAAGGATAATAACAATAAACAATAAACCTCTTGAAAATTAAAAAGAGGATTACTTATGATATCATAAATTATTGCAACACTGTTAAAATAAGGAATCAGGAGTGGCAATTAATAAAAAATGTAAATGTTGATACTGCAACATAACAACACGAAAGCATGGCTAGGCGAGATCCAGAAACAAATGGAATATATAATAGCCACCAGATTTGTCAAACATTTATCAGTTAAGGTCTGTTCAGAGTGGCAAGCTTCGAGTGGCATTTACATGCATCACAGTCGACATTTTAGAATAATCTCAAAATCACTATTAAAAGATAAAAGAAGCTGTTCTTGATAAAGACATTTCAAAATAACCTCAAAATGAGCGTCACAATTGACATTTTAGAATAACCCCAAAATGACTATCAAAAAATAAGACGAGATAAACACAATTTAAAATAACCTCAGAATGTCAAGTGTGACACTTGATGCGATGCAAACGAGACGTTTAACGCGATGCAAACAAAACGTTTAATGCGATGCAAACAAGACGTTAAATGCGATGCAAACGAGACGTTCAATGCAATGCAAACGAGACTTTTGACTTCTGCTACTTTGAAGAAGGCCTTACTTATGTTACTTATACTTTAGGTGAAATTCAGTGCTGAAACAACCGACAAAGAAAAGGAGAAAACGTCTCCCAAAGTAAAACCACCTCCGCTACAACAACCACCCCAGCAAACACGTCAGCCGCCCATTAATCCCCCTCCTCCACAACAGCAACAACCACTACCCCCTAACCTACAATACAGAACGCAGACGTTCAATCAAAACCACCCGGCTTTGGGCAACATAGCTTTGGACAAAAATGACTTTTTCAACATGAACTTCAACGCCCCGCCGCCACAACCGCAAAACATTCCCCCGCCGATAGAACGCAACCACCAGTACCAGAACCCGATGAATAAAATCTCCCAATTCGCCGTGCAACCCCCGAACATGTATAATAATCCTGTGGGAAATAATTTCACGCCTTTAATCGAGAAGCCTGTGGGTTTCGCGGGGTATGGAGAACGCCCGGCGCAGAATTCCTGGTGGCCTAATCAGTTGGAGCAGAGGTTTCAGCAGCAGCAGCAACAGCACGATTATTTTAGGTTCAACGGGCAGCCGTTTGGGGGCGTCGTTAATAATATGAATCCGAATGCGGGGCAGCAGCAGCAGCAAACGCAGGGGGATTTGTTCGGGAATACTTGGGGAAATCCCCCTCCCGGTCGAAGCAACGGTATGCCACCACCGCTGAATATGGGGTATGGAGGCGGGGGGATGTCCATGAGGCAGGCGATGTTGAATGAGACTAAACATTTAAGTGCAAATAACAGTGCTAATAATGTAAGTAATAAATTATACAGTAAGTTTTTCTTTTAAGTATACATTTCTTAATTAATTAATGAATATCTGAAGATTTACAGGAATAAGGTATATATGAGTTTGGGTGAGTTACGTGAAGATGATAATAACTTGAAATAAAACACTTTTTCTCCTTTCTTCACAAGTTTATTTTATACCAGATGTACATTTCGGTCACCATGTGACCATTATCAATGGTTTGATAGTAGTATCAAACCATTGATAATGGTCACATAGTGACCGAAATGTACATCTGGTATAAAATAAACTTGTGAAGAAAGGAGAAAAAGTGTTATATTTCAAGTTTTTATTTCAAAATAAGGTATATATTTAGAGATGTGGTTTAGTTTTGATACCAATAAAGGTTTTTTTTTACAGGAATAAGGCTATGCTGTAAATCTTCAGATATTCGTTGTTTTTTTTTAATAGAGTTCAATTTAAAGCTTTAAAAGTTTTTTCCACTCCCAGATTAAGCATGAAGTAAAATTTCGAGTTTAGACAATCCTTAAAATTTTGATTTGTCGGACGGAGCAAAGCGAGCTCGACAAATCTAAATTTTCAGGCTTTTTTTTTAATTCGAAATTTTACTTCATGCGCCAAGCATGTCAAACAATTATTTCAATTAATGTTCGAAATATACTGCTTCTGAATCCTGCTTAAGCAGTATTTTTTAAACTTCATGATATTTAAGCGTGTTATACCCGTGGCGCATAAAATAAAATTTCGAGTTTAGGAAAGCCTGAAAATATACTTCATGCTTAGTCTGGGAGTGAAAAACACTTGTCTTAAGCTCAAAATACTCTTTAAAAAAAAATGAATGTGGGAAAATTGTGTTTTTTTTTTTACAGGAATAAGGCTATGCTGTAAATCTTCAGATATTCGTTGTTTTTTTTTGAATAGAGTTCAATTTAAAGCTTTAAAAGTTTTTTCCACTCCCAGATTAAGCATGAAGTAAAATTTCGAGTTTAGACAAGCCTTAAAATTTTGATTTGTCGGACGGAGCAAAGCGAGCCCGACAAATCAAAATTTTCAGGATTTTTTTTAAATTCGAAATTTTACTTCATGCGCCAAGCATATCAAACAATTATTTCAATTACTGTTCGAAATATACTGCTTCTGAGTCCTACTTAAGCAGTATTTTTTAAACTTCATGATATTTAAGCGTGTTATACTCGTGGCGCATAAAATAAAATTTCGAGTTTAGGAAAGCCTGAAAATATACTTCATGCTTAGTCTGGGAGTGAAAAACACGTCTTAAGCTCCAATTACTCTTTAAAAAAAAAATGAATGTGGGAAAATTGTCAGCGTATGCATATGTATTCTTAAAAGCTGTTTTACCTTCATGAGAATTCTCACAGAAAAATTTTCTAGAATTTTACAGAAAAGTTTCGCTATAATTTAGTTACCACAGTTCATATATATCCAGTTGGCTAGTCACTGTATAAAATTTGGTAACAGCATTTGGAAGTGGAAGCGAGACCGGTGATTGGCGTATATATAATTAATGTCTGTCTTATTCGTCCCCCCAATCTTGACCATAGTCTCTCCTTTTCTACTCAATTTCCAGTTCTCCCATAATCATTGGCTCCCCTTGATATAACTAACTAAATTATAGCGAAACTTTTATACAAAATTCTAGAATAAATGTCTCCAAGAATTCTTCTGTGTAAAACGGCTCTAAAAGAAAACTTCCCTGTATATCAGTCGTTCATTGACTTTAGAAATTTTTTATCTCTCAACGAGATTAATTTTTGAACCACTCATTTTCTGGAAAAAAATAAATTAAGTGTGATGAACTTTTTATATTGATAAATGTGGACTTTGATACTAATCGACAATTAAAAATACATGATGATAATTAATTTGTTAGTCTAATTTCTTAGTGAATAATTTTTTTGTATAGCTGGTGAATAATGCTCCGGGTTACTCTTTGTTTAACACATCGAGTTGGACACCGACGCTACCAGGGCAATTAAGGAATGCGGGGAATACAGAAATTAGGCAACAATCGCTTTTCAGCGGGCCTGCTCCGCAATCCCTGCAGCAACTTTTAGAGCAACAAAGTAAGCTACGGAAAGGAGACACTTGACCCGGTTTGAGCCGCACTGAATGTTAACAATTTTTGGAGAGCCCAATGATAAAAGAGAACAATCATAAACTAAATATGAGGAATGAAAATACGGGGAAAAAAATGAAAAGATGTAAATCTTGGGATTTTTTTTTTTTTGGTTGCTGTAATAATAATAAAGTGGAAAATTGAATAACTCAAAATTATATCATTTCCTTGTTTCATTTCTTTCGACCTTTGGACTTTTCCCACCATTTTATATTCTATATTTAAAATTTTGATAGCGTATGTGGGGCAGAGGAACTTGCTGATTTATTTATTTTATTTTATTTAATCAACGAACAAAGTCTAATGACAGATTAAAATTAATACAATCAATAAAAAAATTGAGAAATTGAATTACAAAAAAAGTAATACAGATATTGATTTAATTCTTTTTCCACAATCAAGTACATAATTTAAAGTTTATGTTTACACAGGCACACACAGCACGAGTGTCAATTACTGTTTTGCGGCTACTTGCTCTGACTTCTTTTTCTATTAAGTACAACATTTAAAGTTTGTGTTTTAAAGATGATATCATGCCGATAGCATCCATCGTTATCAACGTACTGCATTAATCGAATTTGGAAATTTTGTTCAATTCTTTCCAGCATATCGTCGGGTATTTTAGCGACTACCTGACAAACGTTTATTTTTGAGGTGAGCCACGGTCCTGAGACAATCGTTATAAACAAGTGATTTGAGATAGCTCCATAAAAAAAAAGTTGCAGAGGGCTAAATCAGGCGACACTGCTGGCCACTGCAGATCGCCCCTCAAGATGAGGCATCTTGAGGGGCGATCTGCAGTGACCAGCACGGTCGCCTGATTTAGCCCTCTGCAACTTTTTTTTTATGGAAAAAAAGTTGCAGAGGGCTAAATCAGGCGACAGTGCTGGCCACTGCAGATCGCCCCTCAAGATGAGGCATCTTGAGGGGCGATCTGCAGTGGCCAGCACGGTCACCTGATTTAGCCCTCTGCAACTTTTTTTTATGGAGCTATCTCAAATCACTTGTTTATAACGATTGTCCCAGGACCCTGGCTCACCTCAAAAACCAACGTTTGTCAGGTAGTCGCTAAAATACCCATCAATATTGTCACGCCCCTGTCCCTCGAGGTCGTGATGGGCAAGCAAAGACAGCACTAACACGTGTACTAAATTAATATATGTTATTAATAACACATATTTACTTACATTTTCATTTTAAACTCTTGTCCACAACTAACTATTTAATCCTTAAATAAATACTCCACACTTACTTCCTAATACTCACTACTTAACACTCTCCTTACTATCCCCCAACTCCCTGTTTTCTCTTAATCTACATCGGCGATCCAATTCACCCCACCATACATTTCCAATCCACCAATAAGCATGTTACACATCCACATCACCTCGCTTAGCAACATGCTTATTGCAGATATTGGAAACCAAGCAAAGGTGAATCGAACCGCCCATCGCGCGTGCAGATTTGTAGCATCAGCGTCTGGTATATTTCCGCCGATTTACTGAATAATCGTATTGCGAAACATACCACACGTGACAATATGCTGGAAAGAATTAAACAAAATTTCCGAGTTCGATTAATCCAGTACGTTGAGAATGATGGACGCTATCTGCATGATATTATCTTTAAAACACAAACTTTAAATGTTGTACTTGATGGAAAAAGAATTAAATCAATATTTGCATAAAATTAATGCCTACATCTGCATGTTCCTCTGCCCCACCCTGTATTTGCTAGCTGTAAATGTTTTTCTCACATTTTTATACAATAATTTTCATGGCTTAGAAAGAATTAAGCGGGATTATCATTAATAACAAATGGTAAAATAATTAGAGAACTTTATTTGGTACGCCATCGAAAATAATTGCATCTCGGTACAAATAACGTCCCACCTATATTCAATAAACCTAACAATAAAGGATAAATTAACTAACTTACATTAACATAGTAATTATTACGTTTGTTTTTTTCACGGTTTTTCTTTTTTTTTCAGTTTGTTTATTATTACGAAATACAGATATATTTGTTAGAGGGCCGGACAGGACGTTAACGTTTGCCGTTGTTGTACGGGAGGCTGCTTCGTAGGAGCGGCGCCTTAAACGTCGACGCCGCGTTCTGTTGTAGTTGGTACGCCAGCGGGTGAATTTTAAATCCAAATAATCTGTCAACGACAAGAAACAAATGTGTTAATTAAAGTTAATAATAGGTCGTATGATTTCCCCTTCGTTAACTAATAATTATATCTTTAATTAATTTCTCACTTAAACCCGTGGTGAAACATTTTTGAATCTAATACTGGATGATTTAAATTAAATTTAAATTAAAACACTTGGTTTGTTTCACTTATTTATAAAAAACATTAAAAGTGCGATTCTTTTCGCAATCTACAACAAGTTAGTCTTACAAAGACTATATCAAACACTCATTGAAACAACTACTTCCCGGGCTAATACCCCGACGGACATTGAATTATACAACAAGTGTTTGCTGTTACATACAGTAACCTACTGAAAATGTAACAATTTGGGTCAAATTATTCAGGCCATCTATAGACGCGTTTCGAGATTTATCTCTCATCAGTATAGCCTTGCCATTCCCTCTAAACGCACTTTTAATGTTTGAAGTATTCTGCAACCAAGAATTGGCAATTTCATTTATACATCACTTATTTATATTTTCTCCGACTAGTTTCGACCATTGGTCATTTTAAAGGAGGAATGTGTAACTAAATAATTGATTAGTATACGTAGAAACAATCAAAATTAACATGTATGACAAGGACAAACAAACTTAATAACTGTCTTTAACATAAACGAAGGGAAAATCATACGGACCAATGAATTTAAAAATATAATTTCAGAAATATTTTAACACGTCGACTGCCGTACAAGTTGATTACAACTCGCATGTACTTTAGGCTACGGTACTGTGCGAGTTATGTACGATTCCACAGTAGATTCGGTTCTAAGGTATGAAAAACTAGTGCGGCCTTACGGCACCTTTGCTAATTTCTGGCGCAGCAGTTAACGTGTTAATAAATAACCTGACAATCTGAAATTATTTGGGAAATACTGGTAAGCGTTTGACTCACCTCGGAATGAATTGGTTGGTAGCACGTTTTGGTCTATATTCCGGATGCACCATGAAGAGCATGTGTGGGAAACCCGTCCCGAAGTAGGCGCCATCTGTGTGGTGGTGCCTCGACGATTTTGGTGTATATACATCCATACATTTAGGGCAGTACGATTTTACCATTGCCTCTCCGGGCACATCTGATAAGCCTACATACAGCAGAAATTAAACATAATAAAATTGTGAAAAATGGAGGTGCTTAGAAGAAGCATATACTTTAATTTTTTTATCTAATAATTTTATTTAATAGTTGACGAAGCCATAATATGCATTAATGTTCTGTAGTAATAAATTTGATTTGATTTGAAGCAAAGGGATGTAGTAATTAACTTTTTTTTTCTAATTGGATTACTTGCAATAGGGTGAGTTATTTTGATAACTCCAAGAAAGTGGTATACAGTGAATTTTTCAGACAAAAACGGCAAGAAACATTACATCCCGCTTCCGATGTTCATGCTAACTTTTGATAGATCTGAGGATATCAAAAAAATCTATGATATCCAGTATATTAACCAAATGAAGATTAAAATTGAGGCCATAAGGAATAACAAACTTATTCCGCAATGCAAGAAATGTCAAAGACACGGTCACACTCAGAGATTCTGCAATAGAGAGCCATCATGCGTCAAATGTGCAGGTAATCACCTGACTACAAACTGTAATAAAAATATTAACTCTCCACCCAAGTGTATCAATTGTCATGAAGCACATCCTGCCAGCTACAGAGGCTGTGCGATTGCCAAAGAACTTCAGAGAAGAAGGGACCATACAATAAAGGATAACAAATCTAATAACCAGCCAAAGGTGATTGAACCAAACCCTGTCAGAACCGGTGTATCATATGCCAATACCGTGCAGAAAAAGATGGCTGAAACAACCGCCCCGCTGAGTAATGTATCCCCTGAGCTAACAACAATGCAACTCATGCAAAACGTGATGCAGACTATTGAACGTGTCAATGCTAGAATTGACAAGCTAGAATCCAGATACTCTGGTATAAAAGAGAACTAATTCACGGAGCTACAAGATTTAAGAATAGCTACCTGGAATGCAAATGGCATCCCAAACAAAACACATGATTTAGAAGTATTTTTAAAAACACTACACATAGATGTCTGTCTTGTCTCGGAGACCCACATGACTAATCAATCATACATCAAACTTAAAGGATACAAAATATACCACACTATCCACCCCAACAACCAAGCTAAGGGCGGTACCGCGGTTATAATTAGAGAATCAATTAACCATTTCGAAGAATGTCATCTGCAACGAGCTGATGTTCAACTCACTGTAGTTGGCATCAAATCTACCAAACAAAAGCTCAGTGTTGGAGCTATCTACTGTCCCCCAAAATATAATCACAAAAAAGATACTTATTTGTCATTTCTGCGTCACTCTGGAGAAAGATTCATCATCGGTGGTGATTTTAATTCCAAGCATATAGACTGGGGATCAAGACTAACTACAACTAAAGGCAGGGAACTAAGAAAAGCTATCCAGGCCTGGAATTGCAATTTCCACTCTTCTGGGAAGCCCACATATTGGCCCACGGACCCTAATAAAATACCTGATTTACTGGACATTTTCATCTCAAGGAAGGTTTCTCCCAACTTCATCAATATTGAAGAAAACTTTGACCTGGACTCTGATCATTCTGCCGTTATATTGACATTAAGTGAAAGAATAATCAAACGAACAGCACGACCTTCCCTTGTCAACAAAAATACAGACTGGGAAAGTTTTCAAATCGATCTTGAAAAGAATATCAACTTAAACATTAAACTAAAAACAGTAAAGCAACTGGAAGAAGAAGTTGAAAAATTTACCAGACTTATCCAAACAACTGCTTATAACAACACTAGGGAAATTACGTACATAACGAAAGGAGCAAATTACCCAGTGGAAATAAGAAATTTAGTTAAAGAAAAGCGAAAAATAAGAAGAAAATGGCAACAATCTAGGGATCCCTCCCACAAGACTATTCTAAACAATATAACACAGAAATTGAGAAGGGAAATCACAAAACTCAAAGAAGACTCGTTAAACTCTTACCTGCAAAATCTAACACCAGATGAAGAAACAAATTACTCTCTCTGGAAGGCGACCAGGAAGATCAAGAGACCTATCACATCTAGTCCACCAATCAGAAGCGACATGGGCCCATGGGCTAGAGATAACAAGCAAAAAGCAGATATGTTCGCAAAACATCTAGCAAACATATTTACCCCGAACAATACGCAGGAAAAGATTAATCTGCCACCATTCAAGAATCGAAAATCTGAAGACATCACTCCAGTCACTCCGAAAGAAATATATGAAGAGATCAAGAAAAACCTTAATCCAAAAAAAGCACCAGGATTTGACCTAATCACCGGCGAAATCCTGAAACAACTGCCTAGGAAAGGAATAATGCTATTAACCTACCTATTTAATGCCGCTTTTAGATTAAAACATGTACCTGCATGCTGGGAAGTAGCGGAAATGATTATGCTGCCAAAACCTGGAAAACCACCAAATGAAGTAAAGTCATATAGACCGATTTCCTTATTGCCAATAGTATCTAAACTATTTGAGAAAATACTGCTCAAAAGACTTAAGATTATAATAGAGAAAACATGTCTATTCCCAGACTTTCAGTTTGGATTTAGACATAAACATTCCACGATTGATCAAGTGCATCGCATAACAAACATCATCGAACAAGCACTTGAGGGCAAGCAAGTCTGCTCCACAATATTTCTAGATGTTGCTCAAGCCTTCGACAAAGTTTGGCATGAAGGCCTAGTATACAAATTAAATAAAATGTTACCTAGACAATATGTACAGATATTAACATCCTATATATCAGACAGATTGTATAGAATTAAACAGGAGGAAGAATACTCGGAACTAAAAGAAATAAGAGCAGGTGTACCCCAGGGCAGTGTTCTTGGTCCTATTCTATATGTTCTATTCACAAGTGATATACCAACTCTAGAAGAAACAACAATAGCAACCTTTGTGGATGACACTGCATTATTAGTAGTAGATCAACAACAAGAGGTCTCCACCAGGAAACTTCAAACAGCAATTAATTCAATCATGGATTGGACCAAAAAATGGAGGATCAAGCTTAATGAGCTCAAATCTATCCATATCAACTTCACAAACAAAAGGATGACTAATCACCTCCCGTTAGTAATAAATGGCGCAATAGTACCTAACGAACTAAATGCAAAATATCTAGGAATGACCCTTGACACTAAATTACGATGGAAAGTGCACGTTAAAAAGAAAAGAGCTGAACTATCATTAAAATACAGACAACTATATTGGCTCCTTGGTAGAAATTCCAAGCTTTCAATACATAATAAATTGGCAATATATAACCAAATCCTGAAACCTGTCTGGCTGTATGGCATCCAACTATGGGGATGTGCTAGAGAAAGTAATATTAAAATCATTCAAACATTCCAAAACAAAGTGCTGCGCAACATTGTCAAAGCACCATGGTACATCCGAAACTCTGATCTTCATCGGGATCTTCAGATACCTACTGTTAAAGAAGAGATCAAGAGGTACGCTACGAAACATGAAGCAAGACTACACCTCCACACAAATGCAGAAGCTCTACAGCTGCTGGACAACCACTATCAAGTCCGAAGACTGAAGAGAACAAAACCATCAGATCTCGTGTAATGTGATATGTGTAAAAAGCAGAGCATAGTGCCCGAGTGAAATGTACATTTCAAAAAAACTAGAAGACGTCACTGGACCATCTCTAGAATAAAACTACCTAAGTTAAGAATGAATCAGATGTAAATTATTGGTTAGTCACTGTGACTAGTTATAATATTAAGTACAAAAAACAAAAAAAAAAATAAGTAAACATACCTCGATTTATACATTGTAAATTTTGACACAGTCGTTTTTGAAAAGCGTTCAATTTGAAGCCTATATCAAGTGTTTCCACTCCCAGACTAAGCATGAAGTAAAATTTCGAGTTTAGAAAAGCCTGAAAATTTGGATTTGCCGGGCGGAGCGAAGCGAGCCCGGCAAATCCAAACTTTCAGGCTTTTCTAAACTCGAAATTTTACTTCATGCGCCACCGGTATAAAACACTAAAATATCCAAAAGTTTAAAATATACTGCTTACGCAGTATTCTAAAGCAGTTTATTTTGAAACTCACTTGAAGTGAGTGGTTTATACACGTGGCGCATGAAGTAAAATTTCGAGTATATCGAGTGTTTCCAATCCCAGACTAAGCATGAAGTAAAATTTCGAGTTTAGAAAAGCCTGAAAATTTGGATTTGCCGGGCGGAGCGAAGCGAGCCCGGCAAATCCAAATTTTCAGGCTTTTCTAAACTCGAAATTTTACTTCATGCGCCACCGGTATATAACACTAAAATATCCAGAAGTTTAAAATATACTGCTTAATCGGTATTTTAAACCAGTTTATTTTGAAGTTCACTTGAAGTGAGTGGTTTATACGCGTGGCGCATGAAGTAAAATTTCGAGTTTAGAAAAGCCTGAAAATTTGGATTTGCCAGGCTCGCTTCGCTCCGCCCGGCAAATCCAAATTTTCAGGCTTTTCTAAACTCGAAATTTTACTTCATGCTTAATCTGGGGGTGGAAACACTCGATATAAGCTTCAAATTCAACACTTTTTAAAAACATTGGATGTCTGAAATTTTACAAATCGGAATAAGTATAAATAAAAAAAAATCCATTTATGACCTTTCATTAATAACCCTAGGATACGTTTTAAACTCGCACTTAACC
This sequence comes from Philonthus cognatus, assembly GCA_932526585.2. NCBI lineage: Eukaryota > Metazoa > Arthropoda > Insecta > Coleoptera > Staphylinidae > Philonthus > Philonthus cognatus. Next base: position 173,639,613 of record OW052241.1, read on the forward strand.
GCACTACTATTTTGTTTAATTGGTTTCTTCAACACTTTTTAAAAACATTGGATGTCTGAAATTTTACAAATCGGAATAAGTATAAATAAAAAAAAATCCATTTATGACCTTTCATTAATAACCCTAGGATACGTTTTAAGCTCGCACTTAACCGCACTACTATTTTGTTTAATTGGTGTTTACGCCACTTCATTTGGTTAATATTATTTAATAGAAATTCAACAAATTGTTAAAATAATCAGCAATAACAAATTTTGTTTGAAATCAACCCAAATGAGTGAATGCAAAATCTTATGCAAAATTATTATTATAAAGACTTACCTAAAGGTAACATGGGTTGAGATTCGCAGTAGACGCGCGGGCAGTGGCCAAAGTCACCCGATTGGTATTTCTCGATCATCTGAGCGATGCCCCGATTGGTGAGGATGTACCTCGCGTGAATCAGGCCGTACAGCATCTCGGCCGCCTGCTCGATTAGGTCCGATTGGTTCGGGTTGTCGTCGAGCTCGTCATCCGGCTCTAGGTCCAGTATCATGTCGAGGGCTTGTCTGTAGTGAGGTACCTGTTCGTTCAGCCCCGTCAGATTGAATTTATCCTGTATATAATCTTCGTCAACCTAAAAATAACAAAATTTAAAGACACGGTAACAAAACACAATTAGTTTGTTTATTTAAATTAAAAATAACAAAATTTAAGGACAGTCGGCAATATGATTACCCCTTCGTTAAGGCTTTCATTAACTAAATAATTGATTAGAGTCACTTGTAACATATAAAAACGAACTTGCATGACAAAGTCAAACAAACTTAACAACTATCTCCAAGTTCAATAAAAGGGAATTCATACAAACCAGTAACAAAAAACAATTAGTTTGTTTATTTAAACTAATAACAAAATTTAAAGGCAGTTGGCTGTATGATTTCCTCTCGTCAAGGCTTTCGTTAACTAAATAAGTGATAAGAGAGAAATTAACATGTATGACAAAGCTAAACAAACTTAATGACCGTCTCTAACTTTAACGAAAGGCAAATCATACGGACGAGTAACAAAAAACAATCATTCTGTTTATTTCGATTAAAATAACTTATGTGGAAAAGACATATAAAGCTCTAAGCGAGTCGAAAGCTGTAACCTTCGCTTTATTTAGATTAAAAAACTTATGTGGAAAAGAGTCACTTGTAACATATAAAAATGAACTTGCATGACAAAGTCAAACAAACTTAACGACTATCTGCAAGTTCAATAAAAGGGAATTCATACAAACCAGTAACAAAAAACAATTAGTTTGTTTGTTTAAAATAATAATAACAAAATTTAAAGGCGGTTGGCTGTATGATTTCCTCTCGTCAAGGCTTTCGTTAACTAAATAAGTGATAAGAGAGAAATTAACATGTATGACAAAGCTAAACAAACTTAATGACTGTCTCTAACTTTAACGAAAGGCAAATCATACGGACGAGTAACAAAAAACAATCATTCTGTTTATTTCGATTAAAATAACTTATGTGGAAAAGACATATAAAGCTCTTAGCGAGTCGAAAGCTGTAACCTTCGCTTTATTTAGATTAAAAAACTTATGTGGAAAAGAGTCACTTGTAACATATAAAAATGAACTTGCATGACAAAGTCAAACAAACTTAACGACTATCTCCAAGTTCAATAAAAGGGAATTCATACAAACCAGTAACAAAAAACAATTAGTTTGTTTATTTAAACTAATAATAACAAAATTTAAAGGCAGTTGGCTGTATGATTTCCTCTCGTCAAGGCTTTCGTTAACTAAATAAGTGATAAGAGAGAAATTAACATGTATGACAAAGCTAAACAAACTTAATGACTGTCTCTAACTTTAACGAAAGGCAAATCATACGGACGAGTAACAAAAAACAATCATTTTGTTTATTTCGATTAAAATAACTTATGTGGAAAAGACATATAAAGCTCTTAGCGAGTCGAAAGCTGTAACCTTCGCTTTATTTAGATTAAAAAACTTATGTGGAAAAGAGTCACTTGTAACATATAAAAATGAACTTGCATGACAAAGTCAAACAAATTTAACGACTATCTCCAAGTTCAATAAAAGGGAATTCATACAAACCAGTAACAAAAAACAAATAGTTTGTTTATTTAAACTAATAATAACAAAATTTAAAGGCGGTTGGCTGTATGATTTCCTCTCGTCAAGGCTTTCGTTAACTAAATAAGTGATAAGAGAGAAATTAGCATGTATGACAAAGCTAAACAAACTTAATGACTGTCTCTAACTTTAACGAAAGGCAAATCATACGGACAAGTAACAAAAAACAATCATTTTGTTTATTTCGATTAAAATAACTTATGTGGAAAAGACATATAAAGCTCTTAGCGAGTCGAAAGCTGTAACCTTCGCTTTATTTAGATTAAAAAACTTATGTGGAAAAGAGTCACTTGTAACATATAAAAATGAACTTGCATGACAAAGTCAAACAAACTTAACGACTATCTCCAAGTTCAATAAAAGGGAATTCATACAAACCAGTAACAAAAAACAATTAGTTTGTTTATTTAAACTAATAATAACAAAATTTAAAGGCAGTTGGCTGTATGATTTCCTCTCGTCAAGGCTTTCGTTAACTAAATAAGTGATAAGAGAGAAATTAACATGTATGACAAAGCTAAACAAACTTAATGACTGTCTCTAACTTTAACGAAAGGCAAATCATACGGACGAGTAACAAAAAACAATCATTTTGTTTATTTCGATTAAAATAACTTATGTGGAAAAGACATATAAAGCTCTTAGCGAGTCGAAAGCTGTAACCTTCGCTTTATTTAGATTAAAAAACTTATGTGGAAAAGAGTCACTTGTAACATATAAAAATGAACTTGCATGACAAAGTCAAACAAATTTAACGACTATCTCCAAGTTCAATAAAAGGGAATTCATACAAACCAGTAACAAAAAACAAATAGTTTGTTTATTTAAACTAATAATAACAAAATTTAAAGGCGGTTGGCTGTATGATTTCCTCTCGTCAAGGCTTTCGTTAACTAAATAAGTGATAAGAGAGAAATTAGCATGTATGACAAAGCTAAACAAACTTAATGACTGTCTCTAACTTTAACGAAAGGCAAATCATACGGACAAGTAACAAAAAACAATCATTTTGTTTATTTCGATTAAAATAACTTATGTGGAAAAGACATATAAAGCTCTTAGCGAGTCGAAAGCTGTAACCTTCGCTTTATTTAGATTAAAAAACTTATGTGGAAAAGAGTCACTTGTAACATATAAAAATGAACTTGCATGACAAAGTCAAACAAACTTAACGACTATCTCCAAGTTCAATAAAAGGGAATTCATACAAACCAGTAACAAAAACAATTAGTTTGTTTATTTAAACTAATAATAACAAAATTTAAAGGCAGTTGGCTGTATGATTTCCTCTCGTCAAGGCTTTCGTTAACTAAATAAGTGATAAGAGAGAAATTAACATGTATGACAAAGCTAAACAAACTTAATGACCGTCTCTAACTTTAACGAAAGGCAAATCATACGGACGAGTAACAAAAAACAATCATTCTGTTTATTTCGATTAAAATAACTTATGTGGAAAAGACATATAAAGCTCTTAGCGAGTCGAAAGCTGTAACCTTCGCTTTATTTAGATTAAAAAACTTATGTGGAAAAGAGTCACTTGTAACATATAAAAATGAACTTGCATGACAAAGTCAAACAAACTTAACGACTATCTCCAAGTTCAATAAAAGGGAATTCATACAAACCAGTAACAAAAAACAATTAGTTTGTTTATTTAAACTAATAATAACAAAATTTAAAGGCAGTTGGCTGTATGATTTCCTCTCGTCAAGGCTTTCGTTAACTAAATAAGTGATAAGAGAGAATTAACATGTATGAAAGCGCTAAACAAACTTAATGACCGTCTCTAACTTTAACGAAAGGCAAATCATACGGACGAGTAACAAAAAACAATCATTTTGTTTATTTCGATTAAAATAACTTTACTTTATTTGTATAACATGTTGAATTAACATGTACAGGGTGTCCACAAAGGGTAGGGGGTATTTGTAAATTGAATTAAAAAATAAATAACAGTCAGAAAAAATAAAGTTTTATATTAATTTTCAGACAAAGTTTTGGAAAATTAAGTGCCAAAGATTAAGTTGTCCAAATGTTGACCCTCACGCTGCTCTCACTCCTCTGACCTTAAACGGAAATTAGCCGCTACGCGTCTACACATCTCTCTGGAAATTGCGGTTATTTCGGTGCGGATGTTGTCCTTCAATCGCAGTACAGTTTGTGGTTTGTTTTTATAAACTTTCTCTTTAAGGTATCCCCATAGGAAATAATCAAGGGGTGTAAGATTGGGGCTTCTCGGAGGCCAATTGATAGTGCCTCGACGAGAGATCACTTTTTATGGGAAAAGTTCATTGACAACCTCAAGTGATCGGTTTGGTGGCAAGCTGCCCCATCTTGTTGAAACCATGTTTCCATATTAAAACCTTAAAACACTTGCAGTGGGGGAACCTTCACAGGTCCTTCACATATCGCAATACCGTTCACAGTTTACAGTAAGTGCTCGCCCTAGCCGGTCTTCAAAAAAATACCTTGAAAAAAAAGTTTATAAAAACAAACGACGAACTGTACTGCAATTGAATTCCAGAGAGATGTGTGGACGCGTAGGGGCTAATTTCCGTTATCGGTTAGAGAGATGTGTAGACGCGTAGCGGCTAATTTCCGTTATTGGTTAGAGCAGTGCCAGCATCGTGAGGGTCAACATTTGGACAAAGTAATCTTTGGCACTTAATTTTCCAAAACCTAGTCTAAAAATTAATACAAAACTTTATTTTTTCTGACTTACATTAATTCTTTTATTCAATTTACAAATACCCCTTACCCTTTGTGGACACCCTGTATAACGAAGCAGAAGCCTCCACAGTTCATAAAATAACTTATGTGGAAAAGACATATAAAGCCCTTAGCGAGTCGAAAGCTGTAACCTTCGCTTTATTTAGATTAAAAAACTTATGTGGAAAAGACATGTAACCTTCGCTTTATTTAGATTAAAAAACTTATGTGGAAAAGACGTGTAAAGCCCTTAGCGAGTCGAAAGCTATAACCTTCGCTCCCACACCAATCTATGGCTAATTAACAAAAACAATCACTAGAAATAAACAATCTTTATTATTGCCCGCAAGGCCAATTCAGCCATATTAGAAAACAACCGCACATTCAACTCGATTTTCATTTATAAAATCAGCTCTACAGATTAAAAATTCCAACTGATTTCAGTTCAAAATAGGGTTATGAAAATTATTGTATGGTGGAGAAAAGTATGTCGGACTCACCTCGCAGAAAAACTCGTTGCCGCGCAATCCGCAGAACCACGCGACCCACGAAACCTCCTCGGAGCTGCTCATTTTCCTGCAAAGTCAACACTTGAATTTCCCGAAAACCTCGCGAAGTGCAGACAATTTTCTGAATGCGTGTGTGTGTGTGTGTGCGAGTGTGTGATATGGGTGTAGGGTCTCCTGTCTTGTTTTATTGACGTCCTCGCGTTTCCTGCCCGAAACGTCAACTGATTTTTCGGGGGGCCGGCGGCGTTCGGGGGCCCGCGCTCCCGACGATGGGGATGGATGAGGGTTGGGTTTTAAGGGCCGTGTGTTTCACGTGAATTTACCTTTTTGTACCTTGATTAGCCACGCTTACGCTACTTCATCTACGCAAAAGGAAAGCGGTGCCGGTGACATCTGCTCGCTGTCCCTTCAATTAACGCAGCGCGCTTTATTTAAATTTCAGTTACCCGGACAGTACGGATATTAGTTTTTCGTTCCGGAAAACACCAAAATTATTAAAAAAGCAATGTATTTAACAAAATATTCAATATTATTTATTATATTGATATAATCAAGCAATTATTTCAATTCATTAAAACATGAATGAAATGTTGCCAACCTTGATTTCAAAACCAACGATAAGTTAATTATGTTGCCTATATTAAATACTAATTTATTCAATTATAAGAAATTAATGATTTCTAATTAAAAAAGTAATTATATATTAATAAGAGTGCGTTCTTGTTAATTACACTTTGGTATTTTAAAATTTGTATGCATGTATAGCTATTTTAAATATCAGTTAGCACATTTTTTAATTATTTTAATTGGAGGGGCAATAATAAAATCTTTTTATTATTGTAATAAAATGTTAACACTAGCGAATTGTTATAATAAGTAGCAAATAAATTTAAAAGTATTATAAATGTATAATACTTTAATAATAATTATGTATTTATTTGGTGTTTGTAATTTGCCGCCATGTTTTCAAACGTTTGAAACAGGCATTGTAAAATAAGCAATAAATTAATATACAGGGAGTTTTTCTTTTAATCTTGAAATATTTGTTGTTTTTTAAAATATTTCAATTTGAAGCTCTAAGCCTGTGTTTTTCACTCCCAGATTGAGCACGAAGTAAAATTTCGAGTTTAAAATACTGCTTAAGTCGTATATTTTAAACTTCACTTGAAATCGGTGTTTTGTACGCATGCAGTAAAATTTCGAATTTAAAAAAGGCTGAGTGTTTGGATTTTGAATTTTAGAAAAGCATGAACGTAGCGTCCAAATCGAAACTCAAGCTTTATAGCTTCAAATTGAAACTCAAGCTTTATAGCTTCAAATTGAATCCTTTTAATAAACAAAAAATGACGCAAAATTTACAGCGTATGCATACAGATAGTTTTATGTAACACCGAACATTTTCATAACGAAAATTTTTCTTTGAAGTATCCATATGCATACGTTGCACATTTTCCGGTGCTTGGTTTATTAAAAGAATCCAATTTGAAGCTTGGAGCGAGTGTTTTCCACTCCCAGGCTAAGCATGAAGTAAAATTTCGAGTTTAGAAAAGCCTGAAAATTTGGTTTGGTCGCGTAGCGCGAAGCGCGGAGCGGCCAAACCAAATTTTCAGGCTTTTCTAAACTCGAAATTTTACTTCATGCGCCACCGGTACAAAACACTGACATATTACGAAGTTTAAAACACCGCTTAACTTTACATTGAATCAGTGTTTTGTACCGGTGGCGCATGAAGTAAAATTTCGAGTTTAGAAAAGCCTGAAAATTTGGTTTGGCCGCTCCGCGCTTCGCGCTACGCGACCAAACCAAATTTTCAGGCTTTTCTAAACTCGAAATTTTACTTCATGCTTAGCCTGGGAGTGGAAAACACTCGCTCGAAGCTTCAAATTGAATTCTTTTAATAAACCGAGCATCAGAAAATGTGCAACGTATGCATATGGATACTTTAAAGAAAAATTCTCGTTATGAAAATGTTCGGTGTTACATAAATCTCTCTGTATGTCTATAAGAAAAATTCCCTGTGTTTAATTTACAGAGCTTTCATAAATAATGACATATTTTCAAATAACGCGCCAAAATATTTTTCTATTTGGGGGTGGTAGTTGCTAAGTTTGGCGCCAAACCAAATTTTCAAGCTTTTCTAAACTCAAAATTTTACTTCATGCGCCACCGGTACAAAACACTGACATATTACGAAGTTTAAAACACCGCTTAACTTTACATTGAATCAGTGTTTTGTACCGGTGGCGCATGAAGTAAAATTTCGAGTTTAGAAAAGCCTGAAAATTTGGTTTGGCCGCTCCGCGCTTCGCGCTACGCGACCAAACCAAATTTTCAGGCTTTTCTAAACTCGAAATTTTACTTCATGCTTAGCCTGGGAGTGGAAAACACTCGCTTAAAGCTTCAAATTGAATTCTTTTAATAAACCGAGCATCAGAAAAATGTGCAACGTATGCATATGAATACTTGAAAGAAAAATTCTCGTTATGAAAATGTTCGGTGTTACATAAAACTCTCTGTATGTCTACAAGAAAAATTCCCTGTGTTTAATTTACAGAGCTTTCATAAATAATGACACATTTTCAAATAACGCGCCAAAATACTTTTCTATTTGGGGGTGGTAGTTGCTAAGTTTGGCGCCAAACCAAATTTTCAAGCTTTTCTAAACTCGAAATTTTACTTCATGCGCCACCGGTACAAAACACCGACATATTACGAAGTTTAAAACACCGCTTAACTTTACATTGAATCAGTGTTTTGTACCGGTGGCGCATAAAGTAAAATTTCGAGTTTAGAAAAGCCTGAAAATTTGGTTTGGCCGCTCCGCGCTTCGCGCTACGCGACCAAACCAAATTTTCAGGCTTTTCTAAACTCGAAATTTTACTTCATGCTTAGCCTGGGAGTGGAAAACACTCGCTCAAAGCTTCAAATTGAATTCTTTTAATAAACCGAGCATCAGAAAAATGTGCAACGTATGCATATGAATACTTGAAAGAAAAATTCTCGTTATGAAAATGTTCGGTGTTACATAAAACTCTCTGTATGTCTACAAGAAAAATTCCCTGTGTTTAATTTACAGAGCTTTCATAAATAATGACACATTTTCAAATAACGCACCAAAATACTTTTCTATTTGGGGGTGGTAGTTGCTAAGTTTGGCGCCAAACCAAATTTTCAAGCTTTTCTAAACTCGAAATTTTACTTCATGCGCCACCGCTACAAAACACTGACATATTACGAAGTTTAAAACACCGCTTAACTTTACATTGAATCAGTGTTTTGTACCGGTGGCGCATGAATTAAAATTTCGAGTTTAGAAAAGCCTGAAAATTTGGTTTGGCCGCTCCGCGCTTCGCGCTACGCGACCAAACCAAATTTTCAGGCTTTTCTAAACTCGAAATTTTACTTCATGCTTAGCCTGGGAGTGGAAAGCACTCGCTTAAAGCTTCAAATTGAATTCTTTCAATAAACCGAGTATCAGAAAATGTGCAACGTATGCATATGGATACTTTAAAGAAAAATTCTCGTTATGAAAATGTTCGGTGTTACATAAATCTCTCTGTATGTCTACAAGAAAAATACCCTGTGTTTAATTTACAGAGCTTTCATAAATAATGACATATTTTCAAATAACGCGCCAAAATATTTTTCTATTTGGGGGTGGTAGTTGCTATGTTTGGCGCGTTATTTGAAACCTTTCGATCATCTATAAAGGCTCTGTAAAAATATTTGAAATAATATACATCAAGGTTTATTTTTAATTATTGAGAGATATTAATTTCATATCTTGAACAAGTTTCTCATCTTTCACGTGGTGAAACATATTTAACTATGATTTAATAAAGAAAACACTTGGTTAAATTTCACTAATATTTTGGTTTTTTTATTCCAACTAGTTTCGACTTTGAGTCATTCTCAAGGAGAATGACTCACTCCTTGAGAATGACTCAAAGTCGAAACTAGTTGGAATAAAAAACCAAACAATTACAACTATTTCTGAATGATTTAATAAAGAAAACACTTGGTTAAATTTCACTAATATTTTGGTTTTTTATTCCAACTAGTTTCGACTTTGAGTCATTCTCCTTGAGAATGACTCAAAGTCGAAACTAGTTGGAATAAAAAACCAAAATATTAGTGAAATTTAACCAAGTGCTTTCTTTATTAAATCATAGATATTAATTTCATTAAGCAATTACATTTCAAAGAACTTAATAATAAAATAATCGAACCGGCAACAGCGTTTCCTCATTGACAACTGACAGTGACTTTCATAATAATACAAACAGCTGATTTTACCAAATTAATAGTTGTTGATAAATAAAACTCCGAAAGCAATGAAATCATAAAATCCTCGTTTTGAATTCAGCCGGAACAGATTTTAAGGACATGGAGGTCGCCGAGAAAGTCAAACCGAAATCGGTGAGTATTTAATAAATGTTGTTACGCTCGTAATGCAGTGGAAAATTTGCAGCGCAAAAAACGCGATAAGGCGAAGAGCGACAAAGCCGATAATGGGGAGCCCATCGCGTGCACTTCGAATGCGGTGAACATCACAAAGGAATTGGAGAACGCCGCGATTGATATTGCGGTTGTTAGCAGGGATGATTGCCTAGAATCGAAATCAACACGGTTATCTAAGGATCGAAATGAAATAGTTGAATCCTCGGAGAATGAGGACTTTGTGTCTTGTGATAATAATGTTGTTGAGGAAGATGCAAGTGTTGTTACCTCGGGTGAAAAGAGTGTTGTTGGTGTAAATAAAGAAGTTAATGGAAAGAAAGGATTTGCGGAAGAAACAAAACGTGCGGTTGAAACTGAGAAACTTGAAGGGAAGAAAAAGTCTAGTGAAAATATAAGTGTCGATACCAAAGAAGAAAACGAATGTGCTGTAGAATGTGAAAATGTTGATGGAACGAAAGATTGTACTGAAAATAAAAGCGTTAATACCGCAGATGAAAAAATGTCTGCCATTGAAAGAGTAAAAGCTAACGCAAGGAGAGAATCGAGTGAGGAATCTGCGAAGGAAGAATTTAACAACTTAAAGTTTACTAATGTTGGTAAAATGAAGCATGTGAAAATCGTTGAAAGTGCTCCTGCATATCCAGAGTAAGTTATTGTTATTATTGTGCAATATTGCTTATTTATTGTTTAACCTATTAACTGCCGACACAGAGTATGGAGTAACCAGAGTATTCACGCTGGCTGTGCGGGGTTAGGGGGGGCGGCTCTGTCAAGTGGCTCACCCAGCAGGCGTGTGATTTAGAGTAACTACTAGGTTTCCCCACTCTTCCCAATTCATTTGTATATCGGATCCGCAGAGGAATGTTTATATTTTTTCCTCTCTAACGGTACCGACGGAAGGAAAAATGATGACGCTCGGTTTGTTTATTTTATCAAAATAAACAAATCGAGCGTGAATCTACTCCATTCAATTTTTAATTCCACATATAATATTGAAATCTAGATTTAATCTCATGTAATACAATTTAAATTAAAATAAATACAGTTATATGATACAGGTAGGGATTGGAATACCGGCATACCGGTTAGTCGCAAAAATTGCTCTTCAAAATGTACCGGTATTTTGGTAAATCATATCAACATTATGTACATTTATTTCACATCTTTAACTATACTTCTGACAAAAATAGTAGATCGATTATGTGTTTTTGAACTTCATAATAAATCAGTGTTTGTACGCGAAGTAAAATTTCGAGTTTAGAAAAGCCTGAACTCGCTTCGCTCGTGCCGCCAAATCCAAATGTTCAGGGTTTTTTAAACTCGAAATTTTACTTCATGCTTAATCGGGGAGTGGAAAACACTCACACAAATCCATGTTTTATATTTATAGATTTTTTAAATAGGTTTTTCACTAATTTCCACGATTTCTTATTAATCCACTTCATTTGAAATGTTGTAACAGGTTTCAAGTTTTTGCCAAGATTTTATAAATAAAATTTAATATTCAATATAATTTATCAATCAACCGAACAAAATAAAGGCTAGTATTTTTGAATTTTACAATATGTCAGTGTTTTATACGCGTGGCGCATGAAGTAAAATTTCGAGTTTAGAAAAGCCCCGTGAAAATTTGTCTCGGGTCGCTGCGCGACCCTCGACAAATTTTCTACGTGGGGCTTTTCTAAACTCGAAATTTTACTTCATGCTTAGCCTGGGATTGAAAACACTCATTCGAATTTTAAATTAGACTCTTTTATAGAATCAATGAATGTCCGCAAATGTACAGAGTATACGAATATATAAGGATATATATATATATATATATATAATCGATGACCCCTTTTACAGGATATGATATACAAAAAAATTATTATGTCATATATTAAAAATTTTTTTTATTTTTGGGGTTAAAAACCTTACTTCTTTGGATGTAGATGGCAAATCCTCTTCCAATTTTCGGGTGTACATGTGAATGGGCTTTAACACTTCTAAATCAGAATCCGAATCACTTAATACTATGTCAAATGGTTTTGGAATTGCTGATTTTAACAGTCTATTTTGTTGGTAATTTGTAAAATCACTTGCTCGAAAATGTTTATTACACAGGCGCTTTGAAGAAAGGTTCTTTTCGGACAAAATAAAGAGATCCATATTACCACAATTTTTTAACCAATGATCACATCTTTCGCTATTATTTACAGGAAATGTAAAGAAGTGTACTGTACATCCTCGGTTATCCTCGCGCCACAATCACGATAGCCGCATTTTAAATAATTAGCCATATTTTTACAAGTAAATATCACTAGAACTACAACTATTATGTAAAAACACTAAATGTTCACTATATTTAATTAAATTATAGTTTGTCCGTATAAAATTAGAAACCGTTAACGTGCACACTGGAGAGCGAAAAACATACTGATTATTTTTCTTAAAATATTTCTCACTGACAATTTCCTATAAGTACTTTGAAGAGGGTACTTTTACAAATATATTTCTATGTATTTTTTATATCCTTAGTAATTGATTTCTAGGGCTTAAGGACAAAGGCAGATAAGAAGGGTACGAATTTGGACTGTTTTTTTAGATCATCTGTGAGGCGAGTGAACACTTGAAAACGAACACTTTAAACCAAATTATCAGTAGATTTATGGGTTTCCAAACAGTCGTATGATGCATTATTTTTACTAAAAAATTTAACTATATTAAATAAATCGATAAAAGTTGTGATAAAAATATAATTCATTGCTCTCTATAAAGAAAATACAGTATGTCCGTTTCAAGACGCATATATACTTACGATTGAAAAATAGTTTCAATATACAGGGTGTCCCGGTTAAGCAGTCCATGCATGTGTATCTTCTAAGCGGCAAGAGATACAGATCTGTTAAATGGTAGAAAATATGGAAGACGATGAGTACCAACTATACCCGGTGTTAAATTAACAAAAAAGTTGAACCATCAGAGCACTTTGCGAAAAAACTGATTTTTGCGATTTTTTTATTTTCCTTTATAATAATAATAATAATAATAATCTTTATTTAGCATCTTTGCTATATAATAACATAGAAAAATATATGTATATCTATATATATATATATAAAATAAACATTTGATCATCATCATCATAACTTGGTTATTATTAATAATAGAACAATATAGAGCAAAAACCGCTGGAGATATCGAGATGAAACTTAAAACTTAAGCTTTTTGAAAGGAAAACCGGAAGTGGTACTTTACTCTTAGCATTTTTTAGTTTTTTCCAGATATTCACAAAACTAAAAAATGTTTCAAATAAACATTGTTTACAATAAAAAATGAAGATATATTGTATATTCACTTTTTATCATAGCACTCTTAGTTTAGGAGTTATTTAAAAATAGTGTTTTTTTAGATAATTATTGTTGGTTATAACACCGATAGGCCATGAAGTGTCGTGGCGCAGGCGGTAACGCGCCGGACTCATAATCAAAAGGTCCCGGGTTGAAATGCAGTCGCCGGTTGCTTTTTCTTTTTTATTAATTTATATTTAATTACATTTAATTCAAAAATATTAAATCTAAACGGGGAAAGTACTATGATGGACGACACATCACCATTTTTTTTATATGGGCGTCAAAGTTGGCCATGCTATCATTTTGTAGATATTTCTTTTTTAATTTGATGTATCATATGGTAGGTTTGTTTTCATTAATAGAAAAACTGGACGATATTTTCATAGTATTTGAAGTTGGCTATGAATATACCAAAATAAATGAAATAATAACAATAACAATACTAACATAAAGCGTTATTTGTTTTTGAAAAAATAAACATATCATATGATATACCAAATTAAAGAGAATTAAAAATCTATAAAATTAGCTCATGGCCAACTTTGACGCCCATATAAAAAAATGAAGTTAGTATGCATATATTGGAAAATATTTGCTTTATGATAAATCTGACTACATATTATTAAAAAGCATAAAAAAGTGCCCTAATAATGTCAAAATATTATCCTTCTATCATCAATAATAAGTATGGTCTGAACTTTCAACTGTTTTGTAAATTATATAACGGATGTACTCATCGTCCTGCATATTTTCTCCCCTTTAACTAAATCTCTATCTCTTACCATTTAGAAGATACCTATGCATGGGCTGCTTAATCGGGACACCCTGTATAGATTATTTACCTTTTTTTTTAATTTAGTAAACCTTCATGGAATTTGTTTAAATGTCAATTTTGAACTTGAAAATATTACAAAAAGCATTTCAGTGTTTGCCTCCCGGCAAATCCAAATTTTCACACTTTTCTAAACTCGGAATTTTACTTCATGCTTAACCAGGTAGTGGAAAACACTTGTTTATAGCTTCAAATTGAACTTTTATAAACAATAGAAAGTCGGAAAATGTGTACTTAAATATTACATACTTACTTAAGGGGATTATTGCAGTGTAACACGCCGATCGTGTTGGAAAGACCCACATAGTTTAGAGTAGCTCATCTGATGCCAAATTTACAGGATAAGTGGGGCGAATACAGTCAGAGAGAAAAGAGGCAGTTAGTTCATTGTGTATTTGTGCATTGCTCCTTGGTATGAACGTCGTCGTGTGGAATAGACAAAAAAAAGCGTATAAAAAAGACGGATCGAAGGAAAGTGTCGATTCGTATTATTTAAACACGCTGATAATACATACAAGCTATGTATTGTTTTCAATTCGTTAGAAAGCGTTATTGGATCCTGTGTTATTTTTCGGTATTTACAAAACCGATGATTCTTATCCTTGTCATTATAACACATTATTTTTTCTTTTAAGACTCCAGTTTCGACAGCCGAACAAACTATGTGTTTTATTTTATTAAATTAGAGATTATTTCTTAAAAATATAATAATAAAATAATTCATGTTCATAAGCTCCTTGTCAGAGCTGGGCAGGATTCGAATCCTTTTAGAGGATTCAAAAGAGGCATTCGAATACTTGAGTTCAACTGGATTCGTGATCCGGATTCGTTACGTATTTTTAAAAGGATTCGTATTCGAATCCAAATGTGGGTGATTCGAATCCTTATAAAATGATTCGAATCCTTATAAAAGGATTCGAATATTTATAAAAGGATTTGAATATTTATAAAAGGATTCGAATACTTACAAAAGGATTTGAATCGTCAAAAATAATTCGAATTAATTGTGAGGATTAACATGAAAAATGCCTTTTGTGTGTTTTTACATTTCTCGTTAAATCAGTGTTTTATACGCGTGGCGCATGAAGTAAAATTTCGAGTTTAGAAAAACCCAGAAAATTTGTCTCGGGTCGCTGCGCGACCCTCGACAAATTTTCACGGGGTTTTTCTAAACTCGAAATTTTACTTCATGCTTAGTCTGGGAGTGGAAAACACTCGTTTAAAGCTTCGAATTGAGCTTAAAAAAATAAGGAATATCTAAAGATTTACAGAAAATAGGCTGTTTTGCTGAAAACACTATTTCTACTAGCAGAAACAACTAGCACTATTACCTAGCTCAGATGGTTGTAGCTTCAGATATCTTGCTACCAGCAGACGAGGCCTGTACTAGTACTACTAAGTACTGTTAGCCGAAAGAACCACTAAAAATATTGTTTTTGCTCTTACAGTCCCGCTTTTACATACAAAAATTTATCATTTTGAAAATTTCAGGGGGGGGGGTTTAACAGTCTTGAGAACAACTGCTACTAGCTAAAAGAATTACTACAGCAGAAAGAACTACCGCTATTAACGGAGCTTCTAGTTCAGATGGTTCTAGCTTCAGATGTCTTTCCATCAGTAGACGGAACCTGTAGTACAGGTTCCGTCCGTACTAGTAGTAGAAAGACCTACTCATAGTAGAAGGAACGAAATAGTAGTTGTTCTTTCTAGGACGAACGCTAGTAGCACAAAGAAATTGTACTTCTAGCTGAAATAACTACTACTACTGATAGAAACATTTACGCTTTAGCAGAACAAGCTATTTCTAGTAGCAGAAACAACTATCGCTATTGGCAGACAGGGCTTCTGGTTCAGATGGTTCTAGCTTCAAATCTTGCCACCAGCAGATGGAGCCTGTACTACTACTAGTAGCAGAAAGACCTAGCAGTCGTTTTTTATAGCAAAAACACTATTTCTACTAGCAGAAAGAACTACTGCTATTAACAGAGCGTTTAGTTCAGATAGTTCTGGCTTATCGTGTCTTACCACCAGCAGACGGAGCCTGTATTACAACTAATTGCAGAAAGTCCTAGTAATAGTAGAAGAAACAAAATAGTAGTTGTTTCATCTACTACTAAAAGGACGATTGCTGCTAGTAGAAAGAACTTGTACTACTAGCTGAAAGATGGATAGTTTATTTCTTTTAACATAAAACGCACTTCTACTAAAAGATTAAAAATACATTTTTTTCTTTGTCGCCGCCATTGTTTAACAAACGTCAATTGTGTATAATATTAATTAACGAGTGTTTTTTGAGAATGAATTGTTATCTTCATTATGGTTTATAATTATTCATATTTCTTCGGAGCAAACAGATACAGGGAGTTTTTCTTTTAAGTATACGTATTCCAAATTTAGCCTATTTTCTGTAAATCTTTAGATATTCCTTGCTTTTTTTTGTAAGTTTAATTTGAAGCTTTAAATGAGTGTTTTCCACTCCCAAGCTAAGCATGAAGTAAAATTTCGAGTTTAGAAAAGCCCCGTGAACATTTGTCGAGGATCGCGCAGCGACCCGAGACAAATTTTCGGGCTTTTCTAAACTCGAAATTTTACTTCATGCGCCACGCGTACAAAACACCGATTTAAAGTGAAGTTCAGAAACACACAAATACATCTTTAATCAGAGTAACAGGGAATTAGATATTTAGTCTGTTATCAACGATGTTCAGTGTTAATAATAATTAATTAGGTTTTGAATATTTTTGTTAAAACAACTGGTAACGATATTTATATATTAATGGTTGCAAAAAAATTATAAAATTAAATTTATTCTGGAAGGATTTGTATTCGTGATTCGAAAAAACAGGATTCGAATTTTTGATTCGAATCATATTTATTTCTTACGAGTCCTTTATTCGAGTATTCGTGATTCGAATCATATTAGGTGATTCGGATTCGTGATTCGAATCTTTTTCACGAGGATTCGTCCCAGCTCTGCTCCTTGTGAATATTTATATGCCGGATATATATGAAAAAAAACGGAACATAGGATTTGCAATGATATTTTTTATATAGGAATATTATCCTTCCTAACTGCTATGGCCATGAAAATAATGTGTATTAATTTGGCCTCTGCCAAATTGGGTAAATACCCCAAATTTTGGGGAGAATTTCAATTTTGATTTTATCAAATATTCTAGTTTTTATGAATGCAACAAATAAATAATAAAATGACTTCAGGCAGACATTTTATACTCAACAAAAAATATATTTGAGATTTGTCATCTAAAATATTTAGGGAAGATATGTCAATTGGAGCACTGCACGGGCCTGAATTTTTCTTAGGCGATTTTCCCGTATCATATTCAATATTTAAATTATCTTAATTTTATATTTTTTTTTACTTTTTCTAAAAACTACGCCAATAATCAGATAAGTATATTTTTTATTTATTTAGACCTGAAATGTTGACCGGGCCGGATCAGGCAAAACTCAATCTCTCTTATTTTATGACCGGGTCGGGCCAAGCCGGGCCTTAAAAAATATATTGGGCTCGGTGCAATATTGAGCAAGAAGCTTGTTATTTGAAATGCATTATAATAACTACCTTATTATTATTATAGTTCTATTTTTTCTAAAATAATTAACAATGAATATGCACGCAGTTAAACCCTACATTTTTTTAAACATTCGTCAAACATATATTACCTGTGCTCAGTAAAAAATAATTGATTTGTAACATTAATCTACGACGTCATATTGGTGTCGTTATTCTTACTATTCTTATAGTTTTGATATCATTGATTCGTTGATGAAGTCGCAGTTGGTTCAAATAGGTCCGATTGCTAGAAACTTTACAATTTACTTTAATAGTTTTATTGCGAGAAGTTTAATGGCATTTAACAACTGCTTTAACAGCGAAAGATTTAAGACGAAATAATGATTTGAACAAGACTGATTGTTATTCGATTGTTCTGGCTTATTAATCAGCTTAAAAGACTTTAAAAATAATTTAATAATACCGACATTGTCAAATAATTAGGGAAGCCCATAATAAAGGTTTATTACACATCTTTATTTAAATTAGTGAAACATTTCGTGTTTTCTATATTAGTGAACATGCAGTATAAAAAAATACTTATTCCATTAGTAGTCAGAAAGCATAAAAATAAAACACTAGTACAATAAAATATCGATTATAATTGCGAAATATTAATTTTACGAGAATAAATGCTAACGACGCGAGCCGTTTTTGTTAACTATGATTGAGAAAAGAAAAGAAAAACAAACGCGGAGCCGCGCAGCGGTCACCGGCCCAGGGATAAACGCTGGCCGCATGCTGCTCGCCCCTCCAATAATTGTGCAGATGAGTGTACAACGCGTTCAACTAAGAGAAGATCCGCAAGGCGGCGGTATTTTACGGTCTTATTTTTCAAGATTTTTATTTTAACCTGACTCGGGCATGAGTTATCGCATCCTTATGAAATGTTCACATTATATTCCTTATAGTATAAACTAGTAAGATATGGGAATATTTTTTTTGGTTTTGAAAAATATAACATTATTTTTTTCATACCTCCGAAAGCATATTGTTTAAAAAAAAGTACTTCGATATTTTACTAGATAATTGGGCTTAATATACGCTGTCAAAATTTCAACTTTCTAGGACCTTTAGTTTTTAAATAAACCTAACATTAAATTTCAGACCACTGTTATATTCCCCTTAATTTTAATATTTTTCATTACAAGAATATTTATATAGGAACAATAAATTGTAGGCGTTAATTCCAAAGACAATATATGTATTAAATAATCATCAATTTTATTTATTAAATTTGATTATACAATAAACAAAATATCCAAATTTTCAGGCGTTTCTAAACTCGATTTTACTTCATGCGCCACGCGTATAAAACACTGATTTAATGAGATGTTATAATGCTCGTGGCTGTTTAACAAGTTTATTCAGGAGAGAACAGTATATATAGTGGTTATGTACAAATAGTTTAGGGCGGTTCTGCAGTGTTTGGCTCGGCTTCGGGCGGCGATGCGGTGGAGCTTGGGCGTGAATTGTTCACCTGGTGCGGCGTGGTGAGGCTGTGGTGCGGTCTTGGGTGCTTGCACAGCGGCGTGGCTTGGAGCGGCGTGGCTCGTACTGGTGCGGAGTCTGGCTCGAACGCGATAACGTGTTGTGATGCGGCTAGCACTAAGTCCCCGAAAGGTACGTTAGTGTAGGGTAGGTCGGTTGCTTGTAAAGATTGAGTTCTAAGGCCGTCGAGACGTGCTCAAAGAATCTGACGATTGCCGGGGCTGCAGAGTGTTTTATAGGGCGTTGGCCCTTTGTTCGGGGTGGTCAGGGTAGTGGGAGTTGGAAGGGGCAGTTCTAGGGAAGTGGTGGGTGCGAACGCGGTACGTGCGGGTGCTTACGCTACCTGCGAAGGTCACGCGTCTCGGCGTGCTCGCTACATCCTCCCCCTCTGGTGCTGACATCGTCCCCGAGGAAGCAACCAGAATTAGTACTTTCGTGGACGTACTCTCTTGCGGATAGGATGGATCGGCTGCATGTCCTCGATGTCTCCTGTGAACGGTGTGAGGGCGGCTGCATGGAATGTTCCGATGGGCGTCTTCGGGTCCTTTAGGGAAGCGACTTCGAAGGTGGTGGCGCCTTTTGCT
The DNA here is from genome assembly GCA_932526585.2 of Philonthus cognatus. NCBI lineage: Eukaryota > Metazoa > Arthropoda > Insecta > Coleoptera > Staphylinidae > Philonthus > Philonthus cognatus. Next base: position 173,659,251 of record OW052241.1, read on the forward strand.
TGCAGGATCACATATGGTCCGTCTCTTCTCGGTGCTAATTTCGAAGTGAACTGGTTCTTTGTCTGGCTTAGGAGGTGTGTGTCCACCCAGACGTGATCTCCTGGTAGGTACGATGGGGTTGGTCTTCTGGCTTCATCGGCGTACCCTTTTCTTTCGTCTTGTTTTCGATCGGTTATTTCATGGGTTTTTGTTAGCGTGTCAGCTAGTTGTAATAAGTGCGGCGTTATTTCGGCCACAAAGTTTTCGGATTGCAGGATGCTACGTAGATCGCGGCTAACATCTTCGACGGCTCGTAACTCACGTCCGAATGTGATGTACGCTGCGCTGTATCCGGTGCTGCTGCAAGTGTGCGTGTTCATTGCAAACCGTATAGCGGGTAGATGCGTAGGCCAAGTGTCGTGGTGCTTTCCTACGAGGATGGCAAGTTGGGTTTTCATGTCGCGGTTTTTTCTCTCCACTGGGTTGGATTGCGGGTGATACGATGGAGTGAGATGATGTTGTATTCCTAGACTGAATAGCATTTGTTGCATGACTGCGCTTACGAATTGTGTCCCGTTGTCGGAAATGCAGCGGCGGGGCAATCCATATCGCAAAAATACTTTGTTCAGCATGGCGGTGGCGCATTCACTAGCGGTAGCTTTGCGGAGCGGTAGGATTTCCACCCATTTGCTGGCGAGGTCCTCCACGATTAGAATGGTGGTGTAACCCTCTGGTGACGTTGGCAGTGGCCCGAACAGGTCAAATGAGATTGTCTCGAATCTCTGGTTTGGTGCGATTGTCTGTAATAGGCCTGCAGGTTTTAAATTACTTGGTTTATACCTTTGGCAGTCGCTGCAGTTTTTCAAGTATTTTGCTATATCGTCTCTCATCTTTTTCCAAAAATATTTGTGTGCGAGTCGGTTGAATGTCCCTTGGTATCCATAATGGCCTGCAGTGGGGCTATCGTGGAATTGCTGTAGTAGAGCCTGGACTTCCTGTCTGGGGATACATTGTTGTGCGTCCTCGCTGGCGACGTCGGGGTTATATCGGTAGAGTACTCCTCTGTCGAGTAAGTAGCCTTTTTTACACCAATACGCCGCGTCTTCCGTTCTAGGTTCGGCTTCCAGTGCGTCGATTATTTTCTTTAAATCCTCATCTTGCATTTGTCCTTGGCGTAGATCTGCGGCTCCCCTCTGCGGTACATCGACTTGGACAAGGTTTACCTCGTTGTGGGGTTTTCCGGGCAGTCTGGAGAGGGCGTCGGCCACGTAGTTGGATCTACCGGGTATATATTTGATGCGTAGGTTATACGGCTGAAGCTGGAGAGCCCACCGAGCTAGGCGGCCCGTGGGAGATTTTAGCGACATCAGCCAGCGGAGCGCCTGGTGGTCCGTTGCGACGGTGATGGCTGAACCCTCCACGTATCCTCGGAATTTTTCGAGGGCCCAAACGATGGCTAAGGCTTCACGTTCCGTTGTCGTGTAATTCCTTTCTGCCGGTGTCAAGAGTCGGCTCGCATATTCAATCGGGTGTTCCTCCGGCCCCTCCCCCTGGACCAAAACAGCCCCCAAAGCGAAATCACTTGCGTCGGTGCGGACTGTGAACGGCTGGTCGTCGGTGGCGGATTTGAGAATCGGGGCGGAAGTGAGTAGAGTTTTTAAGTTCTCCATGGCTTCCACCTGGGGCTGGTCCCACCTCCACGTAGTGTTTTTCTTAAACATTTTTGTAATCGGTTGCGCGACTTCCGCGAAGTTTGGTATGAATCGCCGGTACCAGGAGCACGTTTGTATGAAGGAGATGGCCTCTTTCATGTTTCCTGGTGGTTCCCACTTCTGAATCGCCTTGATGCGATCCGGATTCATTGATATGCCGTCGTCGCTGAGGACGTGCCCCAAGAATGGTATTTTTTTGGCACAAAATACACTTTTCTCTCGGTTTCCCATCAACGCTGTATCCTCCAGGGCTTTTAATACGTCCTCCAGGTCTTGTTTGTGGCGGGCGAAGTCGTCTGATAAAATGATTATGTCGTCCAGGTAGGCGACTAGTTTCACGTGGGGTAGCCGTGCGCGTAGGCGGTCCATAGCACGTTGAAAGGTTGCGGGGGCGTTCCGTAACCCGAATGGCATCCTATTTAAATTCGATATTAGGTATATCCTCCTTGGCGACCGGGATCTGCCAATACCCGCAGCGCAGGTCGATGGTGGACCGGAACTTTCCCGTGGTTCCAGCGTGCAGCAGGTCGTCGATACGGGGTAATGGGTAGCGATCGGGCACGGTGACAGCGTTAAGTGCCCTGTAATCCACACATAATCGAGATGTGCCGTCTTTCTTGGGCACCATCACGACCGGTGACGACCATGGGGATGACGATGTTTGTATAATGTCGTCCTCTAGGAGCTGTTGTATTTGCTCCTGTAATTCTTCTTTTTTTTGGGGTGCCAGCCTGTACGGTTTAGAGTTTACCGGGGCCTCACTCTCTAATTTTATGTGATGTACTCCTAGTGATGTGGGCTTCTTGGGGTCCGTGAAGGCGGCTTCGTTATTTTTTAATAACGTGTTGATCTCGGCGCGTTCTCTCTCTGTTAGTGCGGTCCCCTCGTCCTCCCTGAGGTGGATGTCTATAGCGGCGATGTCCATCAGTGTTTCCGGCAGGAAGTAGGCGGATTCCATCGGCTGTATTTTCCTCGGCGGCTCGGAGAATAACTCGATTTCTCTCTCCTCCTCGTCGGTTTGCATCCTTGTTGTCGGCGGTTTCTCTTTCTTCGGCCTGGCCGCGTCGTACGTAAGGTGGTTACCTCCTGCGAACGTCCATGTCCGCTGTCCGATGTCCAGTACGACTCCGGCGGCCTCTAAGAAATCCGTACCCAGCAGCGTTTCTCGGGTGCGGCTGTCTGGAAGTACGCAGAACGTGGTGTTCACGATTTTATCCTTAATCGCTACCGGTACCGTCGTCTTTAGGATGGTTTCTCGGCGGTGGTGTCCGTTGGCGAACGAAAATCCCTCACTCTCGGCGGTGAATGTGTGCCCATTCCTTTTTAACGCGTCGTAAAGGCGGAGTGATGCTATACTTATGTGTGACCCGGAGTCCATAAGCGAATATTCGTTTTTGCCATTCACCATGATGTAAGCGTGTAAGCGATGTAAGCTTTTCGTCGTAATCAGGCGAGATTGCTGCTACCGTGGGCTTTTTCTGTTGGCAGTTGGGGCACTTGCTGCGGATGGTGTTCGGCCTACCGCATCCGTAACATTGGAATGGGGTCGGGTTGGTGGTGTTGTCCCGGATCTTTTTCCGGCACTCCTCCGCTCGGTGTCCTTGTATTTTGCAGTAACCGCAACGCGGTTTCTCCGGTTTTCTTTCTCTCGCCTCTTCTTGCAGGAGGGCCTCTGCTTCTCTTGCGTTTCTTAGCAGTTCGTCGTAAGTCCTGAATGAGGTGCGTGCGACTCTTGATCTTATATCTAGGTGTAGTATACCATAGATCATATCTAGTTGTAAACTATCGTCGATACGTCCTTCTAGGCGGCTGAACTGCGCCCTCTTCTTCAGCACGAACTGGTCGGTTCTGACGTTTCTGTCCTGTTTCTCTTCGAAAATATCCAAAAAAATTTTATAGTTGGGAACAGCCGGTGCGAACGTGTTTCGCAGCGCTGTTTTCAGCTGTTCCCAGGTTCCTATCGTACTTTTAATGCCGTGCCACCATTCTTTGGCGGTTCCTTGCAGCAGAAGTTCAAATCCTATCAGGGCGTCCTCTTCGGAGATGTGTTCCGCATTTTTATAGACGGTGATTTCGTTTAGGAATCCCTCTACCACCTCGCTGCGGCATTCCCCTGCGAATCGTGCGGTGCAATGAGTAAATTTTCCCGTCGTCGTTGCTGGCCTGTTCTCGATAATTCGCGAAATTATCTCTTGGAATTGGTCCGCTGTTAACGTTACTATTGGGCTCGCCATACTTCTTGTTACTCTCCGTTCGTGTCTAGCCCCACGTTGGGCGCCAGTTTATAATGCTCGTGGCTGTTTAACAAGTTTATTCAGGAGAGAACAGTATATACAGTGGTTATGTACAAATAGTTTAGGGCGGTTCTGCAGTGCTTGGCTCGGCTTCGGGCGGCGGGACTTGGCTCGGCTCTGGGCGGCGATGCGGTGGAGCTTGGGCGTGAATTGTTCACCTGGTGCGGCGTGGTGAGGCTGTGGTGCGGTCTTGGGTGCTTGCACAGCGGCGTGGCTTGGAGCGGCGTGGCTCGTACTGGTGCGGAGTCTGGCTCGAACGCAATAACGTGTTGTGATGCGGCTAGCACTAAGTCCCCGAAAGGTACGTTAGTGTAGGGTAGGTCGGTTGCTTGTAGAGATTGAGTTCTAAGGCCGTCGAGACGTGCTCAAAGAATCTGACGATTGCCGGGGCTGCAGAGTGTTTTATAGGGCGTTGGCCCTTTGTTCGGGGTGGTCAGGGTAGTGGGAGTTGGAAGGGGCAGTTCTAGGGAAGTGGTGGGTGCGAACGCGGTACGTGCGGGTGCTTACGCTACCTGCGAAGGTCACGCGTCTCGGCGTGCTCGCTACAATGTTTAAAAAACGTATTCTTTTTAATCACTCTTGTTCCCTCATGAACACCGATAATAATAAAATAAACCGTTCAAAATACACGTTTTTATTTTTCAAATATTATATTATAAGCTTGACATAATTATTTCTCAGGTAATACCTCAGCGGTGGCGGAGAACTTTACTTAATCGCAGAGGAAACAATATTATTGTTTACTCTGTGGCTATATATTAGTGGAGATATAAAAGATCAAATTATCTATAAACTGAATGCATTAAAACAATAATGTTTTTATTTCACATCTGTCAGTCAGCAGTAAATTGGTGTATGGGTCTATTGAAATATGAGTATATTTATGTTTACATTAACATTCCAATGAACGAATCATCCTTTAACATATGTTTTCGTGCCTTAAATCGCCATCAAAATTACAGGAAACTGTTTTGGTTGAAGGTTTTAATAGGTGGATGTTTTGATAATTGCCTCAGAGATGGCTACACTATGCAAACTGTGGATTCCGAGTTACAGGCGTGATTACTCTGTTATTCTTTCCTCTGTGCTGCCGAGCAATTATAAAGTTAACCCTTCAAGTTGATTTCAGATAAAATTCTGCACTTCTTTTTAAGATTTCAATAAATTACTTATTGTATTTATTACATGCTCTGAATTTTTTTTTAAATATACATTAGGTTTACGCTGGAAATATTCAGGTATTCGTCGATTTTATATGAAAACGTGCAATATGAAGTTTCGAACGAGTGTTTCCACTCCCAGACTAAGCATGAAGTAAAATTTCGAGTTTAGAAAAGCCTTAAAATTTGGTTTGGTCGCTCCGCGAAGCGGAGCGGCCAAACCAAATTTTAAGGCTTTTCTAAACTCGAAATTTTACTTCATGCGCCACGCGTATAAAACCCTGAAATATTGTGAAGTTAGAAATACAGTGACTGACATTTTTTTAACTGAGTAATAATCGAAATATTTAAATAAAATATTTACATGTTTCTTCATACATTATTAAGTCAGGTCAAATAATATAATATATCAAATTAACTTATTCAGTAATTTAATTAAGAACAAATTAATAATGTTGCGTTGTGTTGCATCAACGGCGCTTAATGGGTTCAAGGAATTTTTAAAATTGAAATATTTGAATATTCATGCAAATTCATATTAAATCAGTGTTTTACATGCCTGGCGCATGAAGTAAATATTTCAAGTTTAGAAAAGCCAGAAAATTTGGTTTGTTCGCGTAGCGAATTTTATTTAATGAAATTCTAATGTTTTAAATACCCTACACAAAAATCTAATGATGCTAGAAATCATCTCAAGAATTGTTTTTTTTATTTGTAGAAATAGTTTACTAATTTTATTACCCCGCGTATGATCGTTTATTCTCTTTTAGTTTAACAGCGATAAAACAAACTACTCAAGAATTCAAACCGGAAAAAGAATACGCATTCACGAGGAAACAATCGGCGACTCTGAAACAAAAAATCTCCGTCCAACTCCAAGAAACGGAAAACCACGCCATCAAAGCCTACACGGAAAACCAACTGTCCGCCTTCTACACGAACAGCGAGCTGAACGCCCTGCAGCAATTTACCGATGAATTCGTCGAGGCCGAGCTGAAGGGACTGGCGGTTAAAAACCACCCTTTGTACGAGCTGCTCACGGCTTACTTGCAAGTGAGGGGCAAGGTGAAAACGAACGGGTTGGAGTTGCGACAGCTGAGGGGGGATTACGAGAATTTGCAGTCGCAACTGTGGACGCAGAGTTCGTCGGCTGTTAACGGGAGGGGGCACTGTTTGGACGGACAGAACGTCGTGACGACGCACACTTTTACGAAGGCGAATTTCCACCGGTCGGTTTTTCAGAGCGTCGGTCGGGTTTTGGTTAAGATCAGGGAGTTGTGTAACGAGTCGCATGTGTTGCACGTTTATTCGGCTGAAGTTATAAAATTGCAGGTGAGTGCCGATTACACTGGTCGGCATGAAAATCGGCCCTGAGACCATTCCTGCTGATTGTTATGTAAAATGACCTCCTGAATCCGAATATGACCCCCGTTTTCCCCCATCACCCACCGTTTTCGGGGGAGGTCCCCCCACCTATTTTTATCACTTTTCGATAATTTGGAGGGATGAAAAGGATTATTTTAGCCTTTACATTTCTTCTGAGGGGCTAGAGAGGTGAAAAGTTCCAAAACATGAACATTTGTAGCAAGGAGGTAGATTTGGGGGGGGGATTTGCCCCCTTAAATTGTAAAAAAATCCTTAAAAATGATCGATTTTTCCGTTTTTTTCGCAGTTTTTTCACTTATTTTCTACATATTCCAGCTTCCATCCCCCCTCATCCTCCCCCAAACAATAAAAATATATAGCAACAATAATAAAAATATATAGCAACAATAATAAAAATATATAGCAACAGTTCGGAAGATTCACTGTACCACGCTGGCGCTCTCAATACCTCGCGCGCACAGGTTTGCCCAGGAATTTTCGGATGAACACGGGGAACGGTTTCATCAAGACATCTCTAAGTTCGAGAGGAGATTTTCGGGGAAGTGGAATGTGAGTATGTTAGCAGAGTACTGCTAGTTTTTGATACGAGAAACTTCTACCTCAGGGTACAAAAGGAAAGCAAGCACCAAATGAAGGTACTTATCTTAGTTATTTATTATTCTTTACATTTATTATTTTACATTTATTATTTTACTTTTTATTTATTATTCTTTACAGCTAAAATAATCCTTTTCACCCCTCCAATGGATGGGGGAAACGGGGGGAGTATTGAGAGCGCCAGCGTGGTACAGTGAATCTTCCGAACTGTTGCTATATATTTTTATTATTGTTGCTATATATTGTTGCAATATATTTTTATTATTTGGGGGTGTTTGGGGGAGGATGAGGGGGAATGGAAGCTGGAATATGTAGAAAATAAGTGAAAAAACTGCGAAAAAAACGGAAAAAATTGATAATTTTTAATGATTTTTTTACAATTTAAGGGGGCAAATCCCCCCCCCCCCACCAAATCTACCTGCTTGCTACAAATGTTCATAGTTTGGAACTTTTCACCTCTCTAGCCCCTCAGAAGAAATGTAAAGGCTAAAATAATCCTTTTCATCCCTCCAAATTATCGAAAAGGGATAAAAATAGGTGGGGGGGGCCTCCCCCGAAAACGGTGGGTGATGGGGGAAAACGGAGGTCATATTCGGATTCAGGAGGTCATTTTACATAAGAATCAGCAGGAATGGTGTCAGGGCTCGAAAAAAAAATTTTTTTTGCCGCCCAGTGTTATTTGTTGTAAACTAACAAAAATACTTAGAAACCACGGAGGGAAGTAACGGTCGTACTTGTTGGGAAAACACAAAACTTTGTAACGGGGTAATCGACCACTAATGATAGGCTAGTTGCTTAATCCAATTAATTCTAACCACGCACCTGTTGCAAATACCAGGTTGTGTTTTTAATCTGTTTTGTGGAGTTTCGTGTTTTGTTGATGAGTGTGGCGTGATGTGGTGGTTTTAATTGTTACAAGCGACGGTGATGATGTTCGCGGGCTGGCCCCGAAGAAAACGCAAAAAGGAGCGTTTCTCCACAGTTTGGTGAATGGAGATGCGTAGCAACACAATAAAAAGTCCGACCTGCACTTGAGTCTGATGGAACCTGAGATTCCGAGTTTTGGCCCCTGGTCAATAGAATTAAAAATTGAAATCCCTGAAGAAGGAGCCAAAAAGCTCCGAAAGCTCGGAAATTAATAAATTAATTGGATTAACCAACTAGCCTATCATTAGTGGTCGATTACCCCGTTACAAAGTTTTGTGTTTAACTAACAAAAATGCACAAATATTTAAAAGTGCTGTATTTTATCTTCATTTGTAATCAGTTTACATTTTGTATAATTTTTTTGACACCTTCAAAATAAAGATTGTCATTAAGGCATTCCTGCCAGGGCAGACACCGGTGTCCGCTCGGTTATATTTTCACCATGTCAGGGCGGAATCGGTGCTTGCTGAAAGCAACTATTCACTTTGGTGAATTAGTAATCGGATGCAGACATTGGTTTTTAGAATCAAATTTAATATTGTTTTATTGGTACTGTTATCGGGGTGCGGGACGTCGCTTGCTGTTGTGCAAATTTTTATAAAGAGCATGAGTTATGCACTAACGACGTTCCTCCGTAACAACTCCGGTGGCTCAGGATTGGTCACACACAAAATAATAATAATAAATTGACTTACCTAAATATCCTTGTTAAAAAGGCACTCATTTTTATTGTATACAAAAAAGGTTGTTTGAATTTTGTATGAATTTAAAATGACTATTGTTTTGAAAAAACAACACTTAAAATTTATTAACAAGAAAAAAAATGGTGATGTGTCCATCATAGTACTTTCCCCCGTAAATTGCGTATTAAATCACTTTTTAAAGTTTGTAAAGAGGCTAATGAATCACCCTGTAGAAAATTGTGTTTGAAAGTTCCCGAAAAACGTTCTTCTTTTTATAACATATTACGAAGTGGTCCTCAATAACTAGATAAAACACACAACTTTTGAAATATCTCAAAAACTAAGAGTGCTATGACAAAAAGTAAGTGAACAATACATCTTCATTTTGTTATTATCTACAACTTTTATTTGAAAGAATTTTTTGTTTGATGAACATTTATTGAACAAATCTGAAAAAACTGAAAAACGCTAAGAGTAAAGTACCACTTCCGGTTTTCCGATTTTCACCAAAAGCTTTTCAGTTCTTCCGATTGTAACAAAAAGCTTAAGTTTCAAGTTTCATCTCGATATCTTTAGCGGTTTTTGCGGTACAGCGCACACAGACACACACACAGCAGACAGACAGACAGACATTTTTCAAAAATGGTCTTATTCGACTCAGGGGACCTCAAAACGGATATTTCCGCTAAAATTTTTGATTCGAAAATTTTCACGAAAACAATATTTTCCCTTTGTATTACATACGGGGGAAAGTAAAAAGGACCAACAAAAATGTAATGAATGAAACAAATGAATACAGAAATACACTGATTAGGCTAAACAAACAATGATAAAAGGAACGATGATAAAAATATATGAAATGAACAAATGAATGAAATTGAACGAACGTGATGTGACGATTCAATGAATAATGACACCGACAACTTATAGGTACGCGACGACTTACAAATGATGAAAACTTCACTTGATAAAACTTCGAACTTCACTTCATGTATCCTGAATGCGTTTTTGAACTTGATGTCTGGAGTTCCGACTGACTTGTGATCACCGAATCAAGTTTTCGAACTGTACTGCCCTTCCTCTGTCTTCCGCTGTCTCTTATCTTCCCAACCACCGCTGTCTTCACCCCCGCCATGTATCTTGGGGGTGACGGTGATTGGTCGAGAACGTGGCGGAAGAAGCAGAGGGTGGAGTTTTCATATTTAGCTGAGGCCAAAAGTTTTGGGCCTCTGGTTTTCAACTGCTCCGGCGTGTCGAAGTTTGTGCTGCAGATGTTACGACCATAAACCTTTTTTTTTTTTTTAGGGGCAGGAAACGGAAGTTAGGGTTATTTCTGCCCTAGCACCGCAGCCGTGTGGTTTATTGTACTTCTTCCGTTACCGTAGTTAATCAAAAAGCTCTGTCTCCTTGGCTAGTCCCAGCAGCCTTTCGATCATCTTTCCCTTCGGGAAGTGGCTTGGATTCCCTTGGACAAGGTTTGTTTCCCTCCAGGTGGAAAGTGCCTCGCACTCGAATAGTACATGTGAGGCGTCTTCATCCTCTTCCAGGCATAGTCTGCATATTGGATCTTCTGTGAACAGTTTCATGTTATGCAGGTGCTTCCTTAGGGTACAGTGTCCAGTTATCAGTCCTGTGACTATTCTAAGGTTGTTTCTACTGAGTCTGAGGGCCTCAGTTGCTAGTTCTTGGCAGGGTTTTTCCATCAGTAGTTTACTGTGTCTATGCCCTGTCAGGTTTTTCCAGCGCTCGGTGTGTCTTTCTAGGGTCCACTCTTTTGCGCTTGGTCTTATTGATTTTTTGGGAATCGGTAGCATTGGTTCTGGTCCAATGTAGGGTCTGCGTGATCCAATCTTTGCCAGAGCATCGGCTTTCTCGTTGCCATCCTCCCCTGTGTGTCCCGGCGTCCAGCGTAGTATTACGGTGTTTTCCGTCGCCAGTTTCGTCAGGTTTTGGATGCACTCCCATACTAGCTCAGATTGGATCTTATAGCTGTTGACTGCTCTTAGAGCGGCTTGGCTGTCGGTGATGATCAGAATCTTTTGCCTCTTATATCCCCGTCGCAGATTTTCCATGGTACATTGGTTGATCGCGAAGATCTCGGCTTGATGTGCAGTTGCCATCTTCCCCAGAGACACGTAGATGTCATATTTTGGGGTTACGCCGTGAATCCCAGCGCCTGCTCCACCTTCTCTTCTTGACCCATCGGTGTACCAGATCAGGGTTCCAGGTGAAGGGTTGCGCTTCTCGTTGTCCCCCTCACATTCTATTGTAAAGGGTCTCTTCAGGGAGTAGCGTGGTATCATGTAGTCACTTCCCATTTGTAGTAAAGGTTTGGTAACTACCTGTTCTATTCTGGAGTGGTTTCCTGTGGGGTGCCAGTTTCCAGTTGTCCTCAACCTATATGCCCCTAGTCTGGCCTCGCTTTTAACCACTAGGTCCAGCGGTTGGAGGTTTAGTAGGGTTTCCATTGAGGCTGTTGGTGTTGTACGCAGTGCGCCAGTTATGCATAAGCAGGCTAGTCGCTGTACTCTAGATAGAGCTGCCTGCGCAGTACTTTGTTCTACTTTCGGCCACCAAGTGGTGCATCCGTAGGTGATCATGGGTTTTACTATTGCATTATATATCCACATGGTCATTTTTGGATTGAGGCCCCATGTTTTTCCCAGAGCACGCTTTGTTGTCATTAGCGTCCTTGATGCTCTGTCGGTTGTGTGCTTTAATTGACGGTTCCATGTGAGTTTTGTATCTAGGTAGATACCAAGATATTTGACTTCATTGGTTAGTTGTAGAGTTTGGTTAAAGAAGGTTGGGGGTTTGAGGCCCGCGCATTTCCTTCTTTTTGTGAAGGGGATGACCGTAGTCTTGGTGGGGTTAACGCTTAGCCCCACCTCCCCACACCATCGTTCTACAGTTTTCAAGGCATTATTCATGATGCTTGTTATAGTAGTTGGATATTTTCCCGTGACGAGAATGACAATGTCATCCGCATATCCCTGGGCGTAATATCCTGAGTCGTTTAGTAACGTGAGTAGCTCATCCACCACCATGTCCCATAGAAGGGGGGGATAGAACGCCCCCATGAGGACATCCACCTTTGGCTTTTATGCTGATTTTTTCTTGGAATTGGTCCGTAGTTACTAGTCTGTCCGTCAGCATGGATTGTAGCCACGAGCTTATCGTGGTTTCCACAGCGTGACTTTCGACTGCTCTTACGATCGTTCTGATAGAGGTATTGTCAAACGCTCCCTCAATATCGAGAAATGTAGCCAAAGCCACTGTTTTGTTTTTCAGCGAGGCCTCTACCTTAACTACCAGTTGGTGTAAGGCAGACTCGCATGACTCGCATAAACCTTTGTTCTCGCTGTTTTTCCGAAACTTTGAGAAATTCCTAAAGGCTTTGTTTTCATGGTCGTAAACATCTACAGCGCGCCGTGGGTTTTATGGCGCTGGTCCTCGGAGGTGCGGAATTTTATGACCTTCCTCGGGGTTGTAAACATCGGTCGGTGCTGGTCGCACGGTTAATGATGGGGTGGTTTGTAAGTTGTCATTGTTGGACACGTTCGGGGGAATTCAATGTTGGACTAATTTACATATTTACAAGAAAAAAATATATACAAAAGAACATCGAATGAATGGTTACGAACTTGAGTCATTTGGAATTAAAATGATTATGAAATGTAATGAGCAAAACAAATGGAGTCCGATGTTTTCGCGAATGTGAATAAAATAATCAAGTTACGACGTTTTCGATAAAACGCCGGTAACAGTACATTGCTAAAAAAACAATGTGGTTCCAAAAGTGTTGAAACCATCGCTATTTGAAAACGGCTAATCAGATTATAGGCATCTTAAATGCGCTGCATTCCAGGACTTTTCCATCTCCTACGATTGGAAATCTGCAACAAAATGTGTTGAGAAATGTTTTTTGATGAATTTTGTAGCGTGAAAAGAAACATAGACGAAACTGTCCTGAATGTGTTAACAATTTTTATCAAAAAACTATTGTAGTACAGCAAACATTACTTTACGAATGCGCAGTAGGAAAATTATGGCGGAAAAAGGAATGAGCGCACTCGTGGTGAGTTCGTTCTCACTTATGTTTGTTTTTCGGTCCTTCTCCGCACGTCTAAATTTGTAGACTTATACTTATTGTTGATTAAAAAGTAATGTGTATTTACTATTAAAATATTTTTTTTTTGATTATAGATTGAAATTTATATCTACAATGTGGTGAACACCATTTTATCGGTGACGCAGTTGCAGCCTAATGCTCCGATTTTCCTGGGAATGCAGCCCGCGCCGAATCACCTCTTGCCCCTGTTGTGCGAACTGCGGCTCTGCATTTCCGTCCTGTTTCAGTTCCAACGTAAACTGATAAGGGATGGCGATTTCATAAAGGAGTCCAGGGGTTGGCTGAGCCAACTGGTTTTCGTCCTCCTGCGTCTGGCCACCTGGCAGGATCACCTCTTCATTTTGAACCACGTCTTAAGGTGAATCATTTAATTTACGAATAATCGTGTGTATTGACGAGTCTTGTTATAAATAATAATAATAATAATAATCTTTATTTAGCATCTTTGCTATATAATAACATAGAAAAATATATGTATATCTATATATATATATATATAAAATAAACATTTGATCATCCTTAATCTATAAATTGTGTATGTATAATAAATTTATCACATAATAATACTTAACATATAATCTTTTTACTACTTTAATAAAATCAGTCTAAAACCATACTTAAATATCTATGTAAAAATAATAAATCCATAATACAACAATACTTATACATTTATGCAAAAAAAACAATAACTAAAAAGGTAATAATACTTATTTAAAATTTGTACTTATACATATAGGAACAATTAATAATATATACACATAATGCACAGCCCATACACTACGACTATTTCTGAAGACTCTTCAAGTAATCTAGCAACTTTGATTTAAACTTATTAATATTTTCTTCTTCTTTTATTTTTATTGATAGCTTGTTGTGTTCTTGAGCAACTTTAAAAAAGAGTGAATTCTGTCCTGCCTTTGTGTTTTTGAATGGGAGAAAAATATTTCCTCTGCCTCTTGTGTTGTACGTATGGATGTCTGCATTAGTGATGATACTTTCATCAAAGTATTTGGGCATCTTCCCAGTGTAAACTTTGTGAATAAAAATGAATGCCTTAAATTTTACAAAATTCTCTATGTTTATCCAATCCAGTTGTTCTAACATCGTTCTTATACTTGTATATTTATTACAATTTAAAATTATTCTCATTCTTTTATTTTGCAATATTTGGAGTCTATTCAAAGATCCACTATTTGCAAGATAAAGAATAGATCCTGCAAAGTGAAAATGTGGTAGTATAATAGTGTTATATATTGTTTTTTTGGTAGCTTGCGACATATAATAACTACTTCGTCTTAATACTCCTAACTTTTTTCCTATTTTTTTACATGTATAATCTATATGTTCATTGAACTGTAATCGTTTATCTAATTGAACTCCTAGGTATTTTATTGTATTGACATATGTTATGGGGCTATTATTGAATTTAATTGTATTATTTTCTATGGACTGATCTTTTCTGCTAATTATCATTGCTTTTGTTTTGGTTGTATTAATTTTCAAACTATTATCCTGTAACCAATTGTTTAAATTAATTAAGTCGCTATTTATTTCATTTGTTGCTTTTATTATGTCTACTGATGTTCTGTATATAATAGTATCATCTGCAAATAGATGGAATTTGCAGTGACTTAAGCAGTTTCCAATATCGTTTATATACAACACAAAAAGCAGAGGTCCCAAAATACTACCCTGTGGTACCCCTGTTTCAATAGATAGAGTATCCGATAATTTATCTCCAATCTTTACTTTCTGGGTTCTTTTATTCAGGTAACTAGTAAACCAATTTAGTACCGTACCCTCCTCACCATAGTTTCTGAGTTTTATAAGTAGTCGCTTCCTATCTATTGTTTCAAATGCTCTCTTGAAATCTAAGAAAACGATACTAGTACTTTGTCCCGAATCTAAATTATTTTTCCATTCATTCACAAGATACTGCAATGCCGTTTCACAATTATACCCTTGTCTAAATCCTGACTGATGTTCTATTAATATATCTTGTTCAACAATATGCGCTAGTATTTGTTCATATACAATTCTCTCTAATATTTTTGATATGGTTGGTACTGTATTAATTGGTCTAAAATCTTCAATTTTTATACTATTTCTCACTTTTTTAATTCGTATTATTGTACTGCTTTTTAGTTTTTCTGGAACTTGTCCTGTCTCTAATGAAATATTTATTATATTAATAAAATGCGGTAAACTATTAGGGAGACTAGTGATCAAAACTTTACCAGTTATTTCATCCGGACTTGATTTGTTTGGTTGGTCAAGTATTATTTTCATAAGTTCTTCTTCACTAATTAATTTAAAATCTTTTATTTTTACATTAATTATAATCACATTATTTACAGTACTTGTTCTATTAGTAATTGTATCTAAAATTTCGTTTATGCTACTGATAAAATATTCATTGAATTTATTGCCAATAATTTGCGCGTCTGTGTAAACTACTCCATTACATTCTACTTGATTGTATGTATCTGTTTTATTGTTAGAAGTGACTTGTTTTAATGTTTTCCACATTGTTTTTGGGTCGTTTTTATTGGAATCTATATATTCTTCATAATATTTCCTTTTTTCTTTTCTTATTGCATCTACAACTTCATTGCGTGCTTCCTTGTATTTCTCCCAATCCCCTTGTGTTTTTGTATTACAAAACGTTTTATATCTATTATCTCTGCTTTTTATTTTATTTATTATATTTAAATTAATCCATGGACAGGATTTGTTCTTTATACGAGTTTGTTTTATTGCAGAGACTTCATTAAATATATTCATCAAGTTTTCATAATATGTATCATATTTCACATTGATATCTTGATCCCTATAGTTAAAAGGTATTTCGGTAATTTTTTGCCTAAATATAGTTTCATCTGATATTTTTGACCTAATTGATTTAATATGTACATGCTTTGATTTATTATTATCCAGATTTATTTGTATTAATGAGTGGTTATTGAAAACTGTTGTGTGAAGCATCTTACAAATTAGATTGTAATTATTACTTATAACTAGATCAATCTTAGAACAACTCCCATTGGGTGATATATGAGTCCAATCTTTTACACATTGTTTAAAGCCTGCTTCTTGAACTGTTTCTCTTAGCTTTTTGGTATACAAATTTTCTCTATTTTCATAATTTATGTTAAAATCTCCCATTACTATAATTTCTTGTTTATATTTTTGTGTAATTTCTTCAAGATATTCTTTAAGAAAGTCCACAAATATGACATCGCTACTGCTTGGTGAATGATAAATTCCTACTAAGATATATGATTCCGTTCCGAAATCAATAGTTCATTTGTACAATGACTTCTTGTAATTTAATTGCTTTGACATCTTTTTTAATATAAAATACTACTCCCCCCGTATGTCTGCTAATCGAATCGGCCCTAATATTGTAATATCCCTCAATTTCAATTTCTTGTTCTTCTATTTCATTGGTTATATGGGTTTCAGTTAAGCACATAATTGGAGTATGGTTATTTTTAAGAAACAGTTTAAATTCATCAATATGATTAACTAAGCTTTGTGAGTTCTGTAATAATATATGGGACTCTCGATTACTTCTCATTGATTGCTAGATATTACCTGAATTTATGTTATAATCAATTCTTTTTTTGTATTGTTCAACTTTCCTCTTATATATATCGCAGTCCGGGCTGTACACTGAGTGGTTTGTATTATTTTGCAAGTTGAATTTATTATTTACTGTAGTACAGTTTATACAATTATATTTTTCTTCCTTGCATTGTTTTGTTGAGTGATTATCTCTACCGCAATACCCACATATTTCTTTATTAGTGCAATTAAATGACGAATGATTGTACCCGTTGCATTTGAAACATCTGTGAATGTTGAAGTGTTCGTATACTGCGCATAACTTGTATCCTATGAATTGTCCCCGAGATTTCTTTATTATATTGTTGTATATTTCTGGCTTACAATTAATTATTGCTGAGTAAGTATATTTCATTTTCTTAAGTGAAACTAGTTCTATATCACTTTCGTTTGGTATAATTGCCTTATTTTGACTTTTAATTATGTATATTAACTGTTCCTTTTCATATTGCTCCTCGATGCCTGTTATCTTAATACTGGGTTTCTTCTTTACTGCAACACTAGCCGTGTATTCATCTCCTAGATTGTCCCTATCTTGTATCCTTTCTGCATCCTCTTTGTTTTTACAGTTTATTAGCACATTCCCATTCTTTGTTTGTCTCACGCCTGTTATATGTACTTCCAGTTCTGCAGGTTTAATTTGTTTTTTGATGTTTTCTTTTATGTTAGTTGAATTTTCTTTAGTTGATTTAACTATAACTACATTATCCGATAATACGTTGGCATAAGATTTCTCTTCGGTCACATCTTGTATTGGTATCTTGGTATTCTGTTCTTTATTCCTTTTATTCTCTTCCTCCAGATCATTGATTCGTTTTTGAAGTAGTTCAATAATCATGATTTTGTCTTGGATTATGATATCTTTGTTGTTGTTTAGAGCTATCAATAAATCTAGTCGGTCACTCTTTTGTTCCAGTTGGTTTGCATTTGAGGTTATGTTCTCACAGCATATGATTTTATTTCCTTTCACTACCTTTATGTTTTTTATCCGACTTGTACAACTACTGTTGGACAACGTAAGTTATTTGACAGATGGGTTAAGTTAGATCTCAGTTTACATTTGGTTAGGTTAACTAATTGTTGTACGATACAAGTTAAGATAAATGTCAATTGAGTAACCTAAATGACAATTAGTTAATTGCCGGACACGAAGTCATTTTATTTAAAATTCTTGTTGATAATCCCCGGTAGCATCCATGTTGAACACAGTAATAGTTTCTATTGATTGATTAGGTGTCCAGCGGGGATCGGGAGTTGGGCGGCAAGGTTCATCCAGGCTCCTCTGACGAACATCAAAGACAACCCATTCGCCAGTTACGAAATCAACCACATTATCACGATATTATCGTTGATTCTTATGCCTGTGAAGAAACGTGAGGATTTTTTGGAAGAGGTGAGTGGTTTCGAAAGGTTAAATTTTGATAATTGTTTGGAATTTTTGTTGTTAAAGCTGATGCAACAGAAAGACCAGGCCGTGGAGGCGCTCTGGGTCATGGTGGATTCTGACGGTGAGGAGGACGTGGAAAATTCCGGGACTTCGTTGAGAGAAAACGATCTAGTAGCGCTGCTGAACCAGCTGCCCATCGACAATCTTTTCAGGGCTGTCTTACTCGTACATAAGGATGATAATAAAGTAAATTCATTGGTCTGTATGATTTCCCTTTTCTTGAAGTTAGACAGTTGTTAAGTTTGTTTAGCTTGGTCATACATGTTAATTTTCATATGTTACCACTCACTCTAATCAATTATTTAGTTCAGTGGTCTCCAAACTACGGCCCGCGACTTGCATGAATCCGGCCCGCGATTGCTTGTAATTTTTTTTGTAAATGTCATATTTTGAAATATTGTAACAATTGTTCCTTAAATTTTTCATAATTTTATAAAATTAATCGGATCTTGGCCGACTTTATTATGGAGAATTGTATTTGTGGCCCGCAAAGAAGATAGTTTGGAGACCCAGGATTTAGTTAAAGAAAGCCTTAACTCCTTGGCTTTCATAACCACAGTGTTGCCTAATACTGGATTTTTTTGTTCCAAGGAAGTATACAATCCATCGAATTTAACCGACCATCACATACTTCGATTTTTCTCGTTTTCCACTACGATTCTAAAAATACTGAAGTGCGGTTTGAAAACCTACAATCAACCGAGATATCACCAGTTTTGTAAAAGATTAAGCCGATTCATCAGACACGTCGTGCAGTACGCAACCGATCAATGGGAGTTGTTTCAAAAGTCGCATAAAGGCGGCGATGACGCGATGATTGAGCGGCTTCAGGTCGAGTACGACGCTTTCTTCTTGCGGGCTATTTACTACTTGTACATGTCGGAGAAGCTGGGCGCTTGGCAATTTCTGGCTGTCGTGCCATACAACGTGGTTTCCAAGAGGAACTTGTGGAGGATGTTTTATTTCTTGCACGAATTGCAACCGGATCCCAAAGATATTTTAAGTAAGTAGGAACCCAAGTCGATTAACTTAATCATTTCTTTTAACTATGGGAGAAATTCAAAGAATTGCGAACATACTTGTATCTCTGTGTAATTAATTAAGAAATGCGAACATATTTGTATCTCTGTAGAGTTTAGTAAGTAAGTAAGTTTTTTTATTTCCAATTTAAATGAATACATTCCTGGATGAGTCAATATTGTTGCAGTATATTAGTATACATATAAAAATGAATATATTAGTAATTGGTAGCTTAATGTAATGTTAGTAAAGAAACTGACAAACAAAAAGTGCATATAAATAAGTAAAAAAAGACAATGTAACATACAAATTAAAAACTTAAAACTAAGGTGTATAACATTTTAAAAATTACTGTATAGAGTAAAATGATATACGTAATAAATACAGGCATAAGAATTACATATAGGAACACATAACACATTGCAAATAGGACAGAACAATTTATACAAGTTAAAACTTAAATATAACGTGTAAAACATATTAAAATTAAGTGTAGATATAAAATAATATTATATAACTGACAAAAAAAATAAATTGCGTACTGGGACAGTTATTTACATGTTTTAAAGATCTTTAAGATAGTCTTCATATTCTGTAACAGTATAGAAAGAATTTTCTTCTATTATTCGTTTAATGGTATTGATAAAAGTCCTTTTCGGCATCTCTTTTATTCTATTAGGTAATTTATTATAAATATTAATACATTGCACAATACATGCGTTTTTATAATAACTATGTTTGAACTTTGGATGTCTTATAGTTTTTTTTCTGACGTTGTGCTCGTGTTTTACTTCATTTTGGTTAAACAGATGCAGGTTAGATTTAACAAATTTAAGCGATTCATATATATAGAGGCTTATTACTGGCATAAGTTTTAAGTCTCTAAACAGTTGTCGACAACTAGAATTAGGTTTTTTTCTGCAAATGGCTCGAATTAGTCTTTTTTGGACAACAAATACTTTGTGAATATTTGAGGCTGTTTATCTGTGCAAAATCGCACTTTTAATATTTAAAGTATTCTGCAACCATGTATTGGTTACTTATATTTAAAGTTTTGTATGTTTTAAGTTTTAACGGAATTGCAGATTCGCAGGACAACACCGATTACACTTTGCGGGTGTGGGATCCGAATTTGAGGGTCGGTTTTGAGGAGAGACTCGGCGGCCTCGCCGAAGACGAGTGCTACTATCTCTTGAACACCTTTGCCAACATGGCGTTGGCGAGAGGCGAAAATGACATGGACTTTGTCAAAGCTGCGACAGTTGATCTGCTCATGGTAATTGAAATAAGTAAACATACAGAGAGTTTTATGTAACACCGAACATTTTCATAACGAGAATTTTTCTGTGAAGTATCCATATGTATACGTTGCACATTTTCCGATGCTCGGTTTATTAAAAGAATCCAATTTGAAGCTTTAAGCGTGCTTTTCACTCCCAGACAAAGCATGAAGTAAAATTTCGTGTTTAGAAAAGCCTAAAAATTTGGTTTGGTCGCGTAGCGCGAAGCGCGGAGCGGCCAAACCAAATTTTTAGGCTTTTCTAAACACGAAATTTTACTTCATGCGCCACCGGTACAAAACACTGATTCAATGTAAAGTTTAGCGGTGTGTTTCAAACTTCGTAATATGTCAGTGTTTTGTACCTGTGGCGCATGAAGTAAAATTTCGAGTTTAGAAAAGCCTGAAAATTTGGTTTGGCCGCTCCGCGCTTCGCGCTACGCGACCAAACCAAATTTTCAGGCTTTTCTAAACTCGAAATTTTACTTCATGCTTAGCCTAGGAGTGGAAAAAACTCACTTAAAGCTTTTAATAAACCAATCATCGAAAAATATGCAACGTATGCATGGATACCTCAAAGAAAAATTCTCGTTATGAAAATGTTCGGTGTTACATAAAACATTGAAATTTTTTTTTTTTTTTTTTTTTTAATTATTTAATTGATGAGGCGGATACATGATGAAACTCCATAATACTATTTGAAATAAAACAACGCAGTTGGGAGGGTTTCACTTTTATTGTTGAACACTGCAAACAATAAAAGTGAAACCCTCCCAACTGCGTTGTTTTATTTCAAATTGAAATTTTTACTTAGCACATCAACAGATTGTTTCTGCAACCTAATTTGAAAAAAGCAAATTTAAGTTCTGCCCTACTATCAAGTATTAGAAGTGATTCATTAATTTTTTTTTTAATTGTGGCAATTTCTAGATTGGTTTCGTGAGTGAGACAACGCAAGAAACCTGCTCGAAAAACGCCCGAATCCTCCTGACGCACATAACCTCGAAACACCCGCACCTCTTAACCGACATCTTACGCCTTGTAAAGGAAAATATGCAGAAAATCGGCTCACTATGCCTTTACCTCTATGAGGAACTACCGATTGCCATTTGGAGGTTATCCGACGACGACGTGGACATCATCTCCAAGTGGCTGCTGCAGAACGACGTGACTAAGGATGAGAGTAAACTGGCCCGGATGATACTCTCGAGACTGAACTGGGAGTTAGTCGAGGAGGGCGTGCTGTTTCTGCCCTACAGTTTGCACTGCAAGATAGCTAATTTGATAGCGAAGGCTGTGGAAGTCGATCAGGGTTACTCACACTGGGCCTGGCAAACGGCTTTCCGGTTGCGATTGCACATCAGTGATAAAGGGTTCACCGGTTTTCAAGCAATTAAGGATATCGAGTACTTTAGTGTCATTCACAAAGGTGAACGATTATTAATTAAAATAATATAAAAAATACAATCCAACTCGATAAAGAATCTTCGATGATTTACAAACAATTCAAACATTTTCTAAATTGAATCTTCAATGTTGATGATTTACAAACAATTCAAACATTTTGCATTGTCTTTTATTAGACACACATGTCCTTGATTATAAGTGTGGAGTAAATTCAAATTAATTACAGGATACATTTGTATTTGAGAGTTATTATTATACGATTTTAGGTGTACGTGACCAACAACCTCTAGCGAGCTTTTTGTCCGTTCTGATCTCATCCTGGGGCCACATGGTGCCCCTGATCTGCATGAAGGGCCTGGACCAGCTCCTCCTCCTGCAAACGCACCAGAAACACGAAGCCGTCCTTTTTGCCCTCAACCTAATAGTCCCCTTGTTCATCGAATGCCAGGAATCGATCATAAACCTAGACAAATTCCAGAATATCCTACTGGGATTATTGAACGCGGACAGGACTTATATAAATTACGCGAAGAGTTTCGTGGTTACGCAGAGCACTGTTCTCGAGCAGTTCGGTAACATGATCGAGTCGCAGATAGCGAATTTTAAATGGTACGGTTTGGACACGCCTAGGTATTTGGTGAGGTTATGGGTGAATTCGCTCGTTTCGATTGTCAACTGGCAGAGGGATTACGGGGTGATGTATTTGTTGGACGTTATTATTAGGGCGTCGTTTTTTCACTCGGATGCGATGGACGTAATCATCGGGATTTTAAAGGAGTTACTTCAGGTAATTTACATCGCTCCATTGTTAAAAATGAACAGCTTTATTAATAGGCATTCCCATAAAATCACTCGATTCTTGCAAATGATGAGTCAAATCGGATAAAATAAAACACTCATTCTATCACTCCCTCACTCATTTTGTTCCATATTTTTATTTTGTTGCCTGATACGTGATACATGTTATCGTGTTTATATGTGTCTAAGGTTGGCCTAAGGCTGCATATCTTTTATTCGTTGGAGTTTTGTTTTATTTTAAAATTATGATAATCCTCAACTGTTTGTGGTAATGTTGTATTGTATTTTAGTGTGCTACGCCACAAGAACAAACTTCGTCGATAGGCTCTTTATTCAAATGGGTGTCGCAATCCAGCGCGAACCAAAACAACCTCCTGATCAACACCTCCTTGTCGTCTTGTCCGTATCTCGCTTTTGTCATGATCACATTGGAGTTCGAGGAGCGGGAAAAGTCGACAGGCCTCTGGAACGAGATCTTGTGCCAGCTTAAACAACAGAAAGGAAAGGTCAACGTCGACTTGGCCATAAAAGTTAGTTTATCATAAGTAGAATTGTACTAAACAGTCAAATCCTGAAAGCCAACGTCTTACACCAAACAGGTTTAACTGGTTCAACTCTGAACTCGAGTTCAAAGTGACGTTAGAACAATAGGAACTGTCATCTTCAACTAGAGTTTAATGTTTCTGGTGTAACTGGGTCTGAAGGTGTCAAGTAGCAAACTTGTATTATTTAAAACAATAACGATGTCAGCATTTTAGTTCTGATGACCAATCAATTACAGCAGTTACATTTTTTGTTTGTAGAAAGCCTCACAAAAGTTGAAAGTCGGTTCGTTTTCGTCGGGATCTCTGTGCATATTCCGTTGGGCCCAGCAGGCGTTAGACACACCCATCGAACATCCTATTTTGGTGTTGCTGTGGCAGAAGTTCTTTTGTTTGTACTTGTACAGAGTACCGACGATCGGGTAAGTTTTCTTTTTAATGCGGGCAAATAAACAGCATTTGGGATCCGGTTGCAAATAAGTGTATTAGCTATAATTTATTTTTGTTGCTTTAAAACGAACTTTCCATTTTCTTGATTCTCAATCCTCAGAGTTTTAAGTTGAGTAATTGGGTGGATTTGATAAAGTTAAATAATCAAGACTACAATGTTTGCCTATAAATACCTTAACGTTTAACAAAAAAAAACCTTTCGAGAGTGCCATCGAAAATATTGTAGGTTAACATATTGTTTTTATATGTCAACTCCTAAAGCATAAAGCCAACTCAAATTTTAAAAAAAGATGAAATCATGGCACTCTAGAGGTTATTAAACAATAGGATTATGCAACGATCATTTAATGGCAGCTGTTCCGTACTTAATTCGTATTTGAAATTGGGAGGCGAATGCGCGCATCTCTGTTTACGTTTTCCTCTTAATGCGCCTGTCTATTTTTTTCTACCCCTCACTCCTGAACCACTAGCAGAGGAAGAGAGTCTCGGGCACCGCCATATTGAGTTTGTGTATCGCAACGAATCGGTTTTGGGCTCCGCCAAGTATTAGTAACGCCACCGGCTTAATATTATTAGTCTTTAAACATATTATTCGTATACATGTGTGTCCGTCTGCGAGGAGGAAGTTATAGTCCCGCCTGCAAGGAACCTGAGCCATCCGGACAGCAGATAATCAAGGTTAGTGTCCTTCAACCCCAAATTCCTCCCCGTGAACAACGTACGTATTCGCCACCCTCGCGCCGGAGACATTCACATTTTAATTACAGTCCACTGACGTCTCCGGGCTTTACCCGCAACAGCAGCTATTAAGACACGAGTATGAGAATTACGACACGAGCGACGAAGGAGCGAGTGTCGTAATGAATACGAGTGTCTTAATAGCCATTAAATAAGAGTTGCATACACTATTTTTTCTACGACTACTTGCAATAGAAAAATAATAAGTTTTATTTTCAAAATCAAATCTCCAAAGAAGGAGATTAGGGAGTGGGCGATCAGGGAAAGGGAAAGGGGGAAAATGGTGAGGGTGGGATACCAGAAAGTGGTGGTGGATGGGAGGGTGTGGAGATGGAACATGGAGAAGGAGGAGTTAGAGAGGCAGGAAGAGGAAAAAAAGTAGGAAGATGGAAGGGTGGGGGAGGGGTGGAGGAAAGGAGACATGAACGTGAGGAAGGCGAGGAGATGGATCGAAGCAAGGGAGAGGAAGGAGAGCAGAAGGATTGGGCGGGTGATGACAAAAGGGGTAAAGGGGTAGGAACAAAGCGGTGGCAGAAGGACAGAGATAAGTGCATAGGAAAGGAAGGGGGGAAACATAGAGGAGGACAAAAGGACAGAGAGGAATGGGGGTGTGGAGACGACGGAGAGGGGGAGGAGAGGAAAGAAAGGATGATAGCAATTGGTGTATGGAACGTGGCAGGACTAAAATCGAAGATAAAGGAGGGCACATGGAAAAGGGACATGGAGGAGTGGATGGTGGGGAAAGACATAGTAGGGATGGTAGAGACGTGGATAGTTAAAGAAGAATGGAAGGAAGTGAAAAGATGGTTACCAGTGAACTTTAGATGGGAGATGAAGGAAGCAAAGAAAAGTGCAGCAAGAGGAAGGGCGAAAGGAGGGACGATTGTGGGATGGAGGGAGAGCAGGATAGGGGGCAAGGTAGAAACAAGGGAAGGAGGCGAGGGGCTGATGTGGATGAGATGGCGGGAGGGAGGAGAACAAATGAATGTGGGGATAGTCTACGTGAATAAAAACTGGAATGAGGTGAGAAAAGAGATTGACGATAGAACAGGGGAAGGAGGACGGTGTGTGATCATGGGGGATTTTAATGCGAGGATGGGGGAATTGGGAGGAGGGATTGGGGAGGACGGCATGGAAATAGAAAGGAGATCGCAAGATAAATGTATAAACGGAGATGGGAGGAGGATGAAGGAGTGGACGACGGAAGAGGGTTGGGAGATTCTGAATGGGTGCACAGAAGGAGACTGGGGAGGGAAGAAAACATACGTGGGAGCACAAGGATCAACAGTAATTGACTACGCGATAATCAAGGGAATAGCAAGAGAGGAAGTGAGGAAGATGGAAGTGGAGGAGGTGCTGGGATCGGATCACCTGCCGTTGAGAGTGGAACTAAGGATAGGAAGGAATGAAGAAGGGAAACAGGAGCAAGGAAATGAGAAGCTAGAGAGTGGGAGAGAGGCGATTAAGGCCATGAGGAGGAAATTAGAGAAGGTACAATGGGAGGAGATAAGTTCAATGGAGGAGATGGAGAAGACCATAATAGGATGCGGAAGAAAGATGAAGGGAACAAGGAGGAAGGGGCAAGAGTGGTTTGATGAAGAATGTAAACGAGCGAAGAGGGAGGTGAGGAAAGTTATGAGAGAATATATAAAGAACGGAGGAGAGGGAAAGAGGATGATGGAAGCGAGAAGGGCATACGAAAAGGTGTGTGAAAGAAAGAAGCTGGAAGTGGCAGAGAGAGCAGGGGAGGAAATGAAGGAGTGTAGGAACGAGAGAGAAATATGGAATGTATTGAGGAGAGGGAAAGAGATGAGGAGGATAGGGGTGTCGTTAGAAGACTGGACCAGGAAGTGTAAGGAGGAGTGCGGTGAACAAGGGACAATAAGAGAAGTAGGGCGAGGGATTGGAGGAGAGGAATTTACGGAAGAGGAAACAGAAAGAGCGTTCAAGGAGGTGAAGGGAGGAAAGGCGGCCGGAAGAGATGGATTGAAGGCGGAAATGTGGAGAGAGATAGGAGAAGGGGGAAAGAAGAAATTCCGAGAGCTAGTAAATGGAATATGGAGGGGATGGGAGAGCATGCCAGAGGCATGGAGAATAGGCAGGATATGCCCGATATATAAAGGGAAAGATGAGAGGAAAGCAGAGAACTATAGAGGGGTGACGATTATGAGCACGGGATACAAAATACTGATGGTTATGGTGAAGAACAGACTAGAAGCAGAGGTAGAAGAGAAGAGGATGCTACCAGAGTCGCAAGGGGGATTTAGGAGGGGGAGGGGAACGAGGGACCAGGTATTTACCCTAGCGAGGATGACAGAGAAAGTGATGGAAGAGAAAGGGTGTGTGTATGCGGTGTTTGTAGATCTGAAAGCGGCGTATGATTCAGTACCGAGGGAAGATATGGTAGAATGTCTGAGGCGAAAGGGAGTGAGTGACGGAGTAGTTGAGTGTGTAAGGGAGGTGTATAGGGAAACATGGGTGGAAGCGAAGGTGGGGGAAGAAGTATCGGAAAGGTTTAGGACATGGAAGGGCTTGAGACAGGGGTGCCCCATGAGTCCGGTCCTGTTTAATATATACATAAGCGAACTAGAAGAGGTGTTGAGAAAGGGGCAGGAAGGGGGAGTGGTGATTGGAAAAGAGAAAGTATGGTTACTGGCGTATGCAGACGATATAGTGTTGATGGCGAGAGATTGGGAGGGAGTGAAAGGCATGTTGAAAAGGGTGGAAAGATATATGGATAAGAGAGGAATGTGTGTGAATGTGGGGAAGACGAAATGGATGAGGTTTAGGAATAAAGGGAGAGAGGGGAGAGTGGGAGTGCTAGAATGGAAGGGAGAGGTGATTGAGAGAGTGAAAAGTTTCAGATACTTGGGATTTATTTTTAAAGGGACGGGTGGGTATGAAGAGCATATAAGGTGGGTACAAGGAAAAGCGAGGAGAGCATGGGGAATGGCATGGAGAAAATGGGGGAGATGGATGGAGAACAGTATTAAGGTGACATGCAAGGTGTGGGACGCATGTGTAAGACCGATACTAATGTACGGGGTAGAAACTTGGGGAACGAGAGCATATGAGGTGATTGAAAGAGAACAGCTATGGTTCCTGAGACGGATGCTGGGACTAGAGAAGTCGACACCGGGATATATACTGTTGCAGGAAACGAATAGAGAGAGATTGGAATGTGAGGCAGTGGAGAGAGTGGTGAAGTATGAAATGAAATTATGCGGAGTAGAAGAGGAGAGATTGGTGAGAATAGTATGGGAGGCGTGCATGAAAGTAGAAGGGGGGAGGTGGAGGGAAGAGAGAAGGAGAATGTATGAAAGGGGAGGACTGGCAGAGAGGAAGGTACAGGAATGGTTGGGTAGAGGGGTGAAGGTGGCGGCGTGGATGAGAGAAAAGATGAAGGAGGTGGAAGCGCAGGAGAGACAGGGACGGATAGACAAAAGTGAATATAATGATATGTTTGGGAAATGGCAAGTATATGGGAGGGTGCCGAGATACATGAGTGAGGATGGGTGGAACAGGGATGAAAGGGTGATAATGGCGAGGGCAAGGTGTGGGTCTGGGGAGAGGGGAAGGAAGAGATGGATGGGGGAAGAATATATGAGATGTAGGTTATGTGAATGGGGGAAGGATACGTGGAGGCACTTGGCGGAGGAGTGTGAGGGTGTGAGTGAGGAATGGGTGGGAGTGAAAGGGAATAGAAGGGTGACAGAATGGATGAGGGAGGACGGAGCTAGGGTAAAGACGCTGGAGAAAGTGGGACGGGAGAAAGAGGGCAAGATGTGATATAGTGTCGACATTGTAAATAACTGTAGGATATGCCAATAAAGGTCTTTTTTTTTTTTTTTTTTTTTTTTTTTTTTTTTTTTTTTTTTTTTTTTTTTTTTTATTTTCAAAATTTATTAAATTTATATTCAACTTATAAATTATTTTTATACACTACATTGTATGAAAAAAAATTAAATTACAATATATGAGAACTTTGCAAACAAAAATGACAGGTTTTTAATCATTCTTTGTGATTTATACTAATATTTTGAATTGTACAGTTATTAAAATGAATCTGTGGCATTTTGGTAGTTCTGAAACAATGTTGGTGGATGTTGTTATTGATGCTGATGGAGTAATGTTTATAAAATTGTTTGTTTGGCTGTGTTCTATCGAATTCAAAAGTTGATTGGCTACGTTGACTTTATTTTGGATTGACTCGTCAATATAGTTTTCAGCCACTGCGGTGGATTTCCACCCACCGTGGCGTTTTAGCGAGGTGATGTCACCACCAGCATCAACCAATATTGTGGCAGAACTGCGACGAAAGCAGTGTCCGGTGTATAAGTTGGGATCTGGAAGATTTAAGTACCTAGCAATTTCTTTGCCCATATTTCCAAACTTGTTTATTCCTACGTTTTGTACTGTACATTTTCCATTTGTATAATTTGTAAAAAAAGATGGGGTTATACAATGTTGTTGACGAAGATTCATGTAGTTCTTGCATATACCGTAATATTTTCCGGTAACTGAAAATTTTCGCGTTGTTTTTGTTTTAGTATCATTAATTGTGACTAAAATAGTTGTTCCAAAATCATTTACGTCTTTTAATTCCAACTTGTGCAGCTCATGCCTTCTACAAGCTCCCATAACACCAAAGATACATACTACCTATGAAAACAACAGTTTAAAATATAAATTTTAAACTAAAATTAACTTACCTTGGTCAATAAATATTTTACGTCTGGGGCTTCACCAATAAATTGCTTTATTTCATCAGTGGTAAAGGTTTTAGATTTTTTGGGTACATATCCTTCAGATTTTCTTTTTAACAAGGCAAGCAATTTGAAATATTTGGATATGTCCACTTTGTGTTTAATGGATAAAATTGATTTAATAATGGAATAATGAGTCCATAAAGTTGTGGATTTTAATTTCTTGCACAATTCATCGAAATAAACTAATAATACATTTTCAGAAAAGCTGCTAACCTGATTTTTATTCTTCCATTCCATAAACTGAGAGTAACATTTTTCATAAATTTTTGCCGATTTTACTGGTAGTAAATTATTTGAGGTTTTTGAGGATTGTTCTACAATCTTCGGAGGAGTTAGATTTTCAATTTCACTATCACTATCGCTCATTTTTGTCGATGTTTATACAATTACGTACGTTGACAAATTGACAATTTTAAATTGTCATTCCATCATACCCAGCTGCTACGATGTGAATGAAAATATGAAAATCTGTATCGAAATGAAAATCTGTATCAAAATGAAAATCTGTATCGATATGACCCTCATTTCGATACAAGTAGTAACTGTCTAATAAATCAATTTAAGTATAGGAGTAGAAAAATGATATTAAAACTGTGATACTTTCCACAATCTAGTTTTTGCCTATTGCTGTTTATTTTAAAATCTAGAATATTAATTTTTAGGCCGTCGGAAAAGGGTTGCGTAGGCGATAGGTTTTTCGAGGGTATGATAAACTTCAACTTTTTGAAGAGGCTGAAGAAGCGGTTGCAGGAAACCGTCGATTATTACAAAGCCAAAACGACGGACGACGATTTCCAGTATTTGTCGGCTTTCAAGCAGTTATTTTACATGTCTGCTTTAAAGTAAGTACCATAAAACAAACTGTATAATGATTAAAATTATATCAATATTACTCAGTAACACAGCTAAAAAAAATAAGTTTTGCGGGAAAACGAAAAAACCAAAACTACAGTCAAAGTCTACAATATAGAATAGTGACACAACTGCCCTCTAGTGCGATAAATTTATCCTAGAAATATGTCGATTATCCATTATGATGGAGCAAGTATTTGTGAGAATATTCATTGTATTATTTCAAAATGGCACAATTTTGAATTGTGTCACTTTTCTATGTCATGTGTGGTATGAAGTAAGGCCAAAAAAAACAATATTTTACAAAAAATATTGAATCATAAAGAAATTTAACATAAAGAAAAATTGAGTTTGTCAATAGAATATTGAATCATTACGTAAGTAATTTTATCTTTTAAATTACAGAGTTTTCACAGCATACAGTCTTTGGTTGGAGGAACCGAGATGCCAAGACTCGTCTTTGTACTTGCCTGGCTTACCACCGCAGTACGAACCGCAGCTTCTTAATTTAATACTGCAATGTAGTACAGTGAGTAGTGTATTTATTAAAATTAATCAATCAATAAGCCCACGTTGGGCGACAAAATATATGTTACGCCGTTCTAACAAGTTTGATTGAAGTAAAATAAAACGATTAGATTAGAGTAGCCAGAAAATTTAAATTTGTAAATCTTCATATAAAACTTTGTAACGGGGTAATCGACCACTAATGATAGGCTAGTTGCTTAATCCAATTAATTTATTAATTTCCAAGCTTTCGGAGCTTTTTGGCTCCTTCTTCAGGGATTTCACTACAATAAAATGATACAAAAAATAAAAACCGTAATTTTTTACAGAGCGGTGAGTTAATTATTAAAAAATTATTGAAATGAAAATGGCATGAAATGATTAATATGGAGTGACTTTATATAACATTGTTTTAAGTGAAAATGAGATGATGAAATATGATTGAAAGTGACATGAAAGAATATATATATATATATATAATCGATGACCCCTTTTACCAATTGGTGTCGGGGTTTTGGTATCTCCATTCTTTACATCTTAATGACTCTCTTCCATTTGTCTCTGTTCTTAGCAATTTGTTCTGCCTCTCTTGTGCTTATTCCTCTATCTTGCAGTGCCTTTGTTATGTTGTTCTCCCAGTTTTCTAGTGGTCTTCCTCTTCCTCTGTTCGTGGTTGTCCTAGCTTCCCATATTTCTTTAGCCGGTATTCTTCTTTCCATCCTCTGTATGTGTCCCCACCATCCCAGCTGTCTTTCTTCAACGTATTTTAGTATATCCTTTGTATTCATTTCTCTTCTCACATCCACATTTCTTATTCTATCTCTTCTAGTTATACCCTTTATTCCTCGTAGAAATTTTATTTCCGCTGCTTGTACTTTGCTTTTTGTCTTTTTGTTCATCGTCCACGTTTCACATCCATATGTTAATATCGGTAGATATATGGTTTGGAAGACGGTCAGTTTTGTTTTTTCTGATATTTCTTTTCTTCTAATAAACGTTTGGTTGAGTGCGTAATACAGTTTGGATGTTTTTTCGATTCTTTTGGTTATTTCTTGTTCTTGCTTGCCATTTTGCTGTATTATCACTCCTAAGTATTTATATTCCTTGACTTGTTCTAGTTGTATTTGTTCTATTTGAATTTGTATATTTTCCTCTTCCTGTGCTGCTATCATCACTTTTGTCTTGTCCTTGTTTATCGTCATATCGTACTTTTGTAAAACATTCACCCATGTATTTATGTTTTTCTGTAACCCTTCCTTGCTCCCTGACATTATCACTATATCATCCGCAAACGCACATTCAGTTATTTTTATGGGACTTAATTTATGATATCCTAGATTGAGTGCTCTCAAGTGTGGTCGACATTGTTTTATAATTTCGTCTATAAATATTACAAATAAAATTGGGCTCATGACGCCTCCTTGTCTCAATCCTCCTCCTGCTTGGAATGTGCTTGATGTTCTATTCCTCGTAGCTACATAGTTTATGTTCGTGTTGTACAGGCTTTTTATAGCATTTATTAATTTATTTGGTACCTCTCGTTGTCTTAGAATATCCCAGACTTTATTTCTGTTCACTTTATCGAATGCCTTTTCCAAGTCTATAAATGCCATATATGCTTTGATGTTTTTGTTCTTTCGTGTTTTTTGTATAATTTGCTTGATAGTAAAAATATGATCTTGTGCGCTTCTACCTTTCCTAAAACCACTTTGTGCATCTTCTAGTGTGTCTTCAATGATGTTTGTCAGTCTCTGTTGCAGTATTCGTTCATATATTTTTACTATCGTGCTTAATAATGTTATACCCCTGTAGTTTTTGCAGTTTCGCCTGTCTCCGTTTTTAATTATGGGTAGGATTATTCCGATGTCCCAGTCTTTTGGTATCTTTTCTTCCTTGAATGCTCTTTTTATAATCTCCCACAGCAACATTTTTCCATTTTCGCCCATATGTTTAACCATTTCCGTTGTTATTTTATCATGTCCGGGTGTTTTTCCATTTTTTAGTTTTTGCAAGGCTTCGTCCACTTCTTCCATAGTTATTTCTTCTTCTGTGTTATGTTGTGTATTATTGTCTGTTTCTTCTCCTTCTCTATTTATTGATGGGCCCAGTAGTTCTTGGAAGTATTCCTTCCATCTTTCCATGATGTCTGTATCATTGGTAATGATTTTATTGTTCTTGTCTTTTATTGTTCCTGTGTTGGTTGTTTCATCTTTCCTTATTGTTTTTATCGTTTTAAAAAATAATTTCTGATTTGTTTTCCTATCTATCTCCATTTTTGTTCCAAAACGGTCCCAGCATTTTTCCTTTTCTGTTTGTATTGTTTCTTTTGCAATTCTTCTCTGTTCTTTATACATGTTGTAATTTTCTTCTGTTCTGTTTTGTAGGTACGTTTTCCATGCTTCTTTTTTACTTTTTAACCGTTGTTTTATGCTTTCATTCCACCAAGCTGTTCGTTTCTTGCCTGGAGTAGTCCTTAGGGTTCCACATACTTCCTTGGCTGTCACTGTAACGATATTTTTGAATATTTCCCATAATTTTTCTAAGCTTGTATCTTCTATGTTTATATGTAGTTCTTCTATTCGGTTTTCTATTTTTTCTTTATATAATGTAGCGGTATCCTCGTCTCTTAGTTTGTAGTATTTGATGGTTTCATATCTTTTTGCCTTTTGTTGTCTCCCATTTCCGTTATTTCCTTGTATTTTCGCGACAAGCAAGTAGTGATCGCTCCCAATTTCTGGTTCTCTAAATACCCTTATATCATTAATTTCGCCTTTTTTATGTCTTTCCACCAGAATATAGTCGATTATCGAAATTTCCGTTTTATCTTTTCCCTGTCTTGTGTATTTATGTATGTTTTTATGTTTGAAAAATGTGTTTGCTATTATCATATTATTCATTTTACAAAAATCTATTATTCGTTTGCCGTTACTTGTTATCTTATCTTCACCATATTTCCCCACGACTTCATTTCCTATATCGCTTCTTCCCACTCTACCATTCAAGTCTCCTGTAATGAATATTGTACCTTTGCTGTTTTCTGTAGCTACGTTTAAGTCTTCCCAAAACTTATCTTTTTCTTCGGCACTATCGTTCTCGTTGGGCCCGTATGCTGCAATAATTGTTATTGTTTTGTTCCTGTTAATTATCATCTCTAATGTGAGTATTCTTTCGGTGTGTCCCTCCCATTTATTAATAAATCGAGTCATGTTTTTATGAATGATACATCCTACTCCCGCCTTGAAAGAATATAGATTAGTTAATTACATTTTTAATTCTATTGACCAGGGGCCAAAAGAAGGAGCCAAAAAGCCAAAAAGCTCCGAAAGCTCGGAAATTAATAAATTAATTGGATTAAGCAACTAGCCTATCATTAGTGGTCGATTACCTCGTTACAAAGTTTTGTGTTTTCCCAACAAGTACGACCGTTTTACTTCCCTCCGTGGTTTCTAAGTAATCTTCATATATTCAGTGTTTCTTAAAAGAGTGCAATCTGAACCTTTAAACAAGTGTTTTCCACTCCCAGACTAAGCATGAAGTAAAATTTCGAGTTTAGAAAAGCCCTGTGAAAATTTGTCGAGGGTCGCGCAGCGACCCGAGACAAATTTTCGGGCTTTTCTAAACTCGAAATTTTACTTCATGCGCCACGCGTATAAAACACTAAAATATTGTGAAATTTATGTATATTCCAACTTCACTTGAAATCTGTGTTTTATACGTGTGGCGCATGAAGTAAAATTTTGAGTTTAGAAAAGTCTGAAAATTTGGGTTTGCCTGGCGGAGCGAAGCGAGCCCTGAAAAATATTGTTATATTAATGCTGAAATTGGAATCAAACCCCCTCTCAAACATTTTTGTTTCTTGATATTTTAGACTCCGTGGTTAGAATACGTAGATTACAATCAGATTAAAGAACAGCAGGCGAACTGCATAAAAACCTGGAGATCGGCGAATTACAGGGAAAAGAAGAACGTCAATCAGCCCCTTTCAAATCCAGGCGCCGGGATCGAGAGCGCCGATCCTTGGGAGAGAATAGTCCGCCGGTTGGCTTCCTACGATTCCCCCAAAACTGCACCACCTATAAAAGTGACCAAATCCATAATCCCGCCCCTTAATTTAGGCGATAAGAGCACCATGTTCGTTTCACTCGACGGGTTTTTCAAAACTCTTCAACAATTCGCCCAGTAAGTAAAAAAACTATTTCTGCGTTCAATAAAAAAGTTAAAAAAAAACTGTTGGCACTATTTTGTTACGAAAGGTTCAATGCATATCTTTTTCTAAAAGAAAATTTGTAAAATATTATCTTCTAACAACGCTGGAACCGTAGTCCCAACATACAAATTTTACATGGCCTAACCCCCTTCTTAGAACATATTTTAGTATGATTTAGAATTAATTATTTAGGTTAAATGGTGCGCACAGATTTGGTTTCAACTGAGGACTGACTTTATTCTGCATATGTACAAAATGTCTGCATGGATGTGCATAAAACAGACCTTGCGCACAAACAATCAATAATATAAATTACACATCTCTACAACCTCAAATAACCATTGTTTTTTTTTAATTCAGTAATCACTCACTTAACGTGCATCAACATAAGGCGATAGACTGCAGTTATCAGGAATTGATTCCGCAACTTTATCGATCAGTTCTTAACAAAATTAAAAAAATTGTTCCTTGTTCTGGTACGAGCAAGGGCATAGATTGTACTGGCCCTGCTACGATTATTATTGAAATTGAAGTAAGTTATGATAAAACGCTTCACCAACAATAAAAAATCTGTATTTTGTAATGTCGAATAATAAGGTGAGTGCTATTTTAGGAAGGAAGGATTAATAGCCATATAGATCATCAAATTCAATTAAACAGAAGGGATTACGAAGCGTTTTTAACGAAAATATTACAAGACCCGCCTCAATCGCTTTGTTACGCCTCAGTTACCTTACAGCAAGTCATTAAGTAAGTACAAACGCGTAAAATTAAATAAGTACAACTAAAAGCGAACAATTTTTGTCATTTCAATCGAATAGAAATTTAACATTGATCTGCAGATCTAGGATGAATTATTAGCGTTTGTACTTTTTTTTTTTTTTTTTCCACCACCTCATGTGGAAAAAAAAAAAAAAAAAGTACAAACGCTAATAATTCATCCTAGATCTGCAGATCAATGTTAAATTTCTATTCCATTGAAATGACAAAAATTGTTCGCTTTTAGTTGTACTTATTTAATTTTACCGGTAAACCAACAATTTTGATTATATTATTGTGATGTATTGGAAAGAGTTGAACTTATTTTATAATTTTTTGTTTCGAATGTTTTTTGTATATCGATTAGTGATGAGCATTAACAAACGATTTCAATAATCGAATGATCAGTACTTGAATTATCTTAATAATCGACTGATCATTTGAATCACCATCAATTGAATGATCATTCGACCATCGATTGAATGATCATTCGACCATCGATTGAATGATCATTCGAATGATGACTCAAATGAGTCTCTTTAACCAACTTTACACCAACAATTTTTAGCATATTGCAAAAGCAGAAGCTGGCTCAACCGGAATCCGTAGAGCTCGGCGTCGAGTTGTTCTACCACATCCTCTCTTTGATCAACGAAGAAACCTCGAATTATCTACCTACGAAACAGCTTTTTACCGATTGTCTAGAAAGACTTGGGCAGGTAACTTCGGCAGTGTTTAGCCTTAATGGGTAATGTGACTGATTGTTTGTCTCCTCAGTCGCACATCCATGGAATTGAATTCGAAACCCCGAGACTGCTCAATAAAATTCTGGAGGATCCCGCGCACGGAATTTACCTGGCACCCCATTTTTCCCCCGCCACCGCCGGGACAGCCAATTTCATTTTGATGTACTCGATGATTACAGAAGGAATAGGACAGCAGTATGATTTGTTGTATTCGTTATTATCTAAGGTAAACTCTGTTTACATTTTACTCTCACCACAGTTGGCTTTGTTTGCGTGGCATTTTTGTTGGTAGTTAAAAAAGTGACTAACAATTTCGTTATGCTATTATGTGAATTGCAATGTTGCATTTTATAATATCCCTTATTCACATGTAAAAATATTACTTTTGGCCAGTGTTTGGCCGATAGAATAGGTTGGTCCATATCCGTGCATGCGCATTAGTAACTGTCAGTGGGTGGAAATATAATAATTATAAACATTATTAGGAGTTTTGTCAAATGTCATTAACGTCACGATGATCGATATTGATTAAACAGAATCGCACAAAATCTAATATCTGTCATTAATTGAAAATAAAATATGTCAGTAAGTGGAATTTTACTTCTGTCGCCTCGCAACGCAAAGTTTATTTTTGGTATACACCGTTCCATTTGTTTCTGGATCTCGCCTAGCCATGCTTTCGTGTTGTTATGTTGCAGTATCAACATTTACATTTTTTATTAATTGCCACTCCTGATTCCTTATTTTAACAGTGTTGCAATAATTTTTGATATCATAAGTAATCCTCTTTTTAATTTTCAAGAGGTTTATTGTTAATCTTGCAACAATTATTTCGCCACGCGGTCGCTTCTTCGAGCATTTTATTATTAAATCAAATTAATCTAGTGTTGCAATGCTAAATAATAAAAGTGGAATGAGGGCTTAAAAATTGTTTGACATGAAAATTATCAGTATCACAAGAGGGTGGAAATAAATTTGCAATTCTACAAAAAAATACTGAGGGCCAACAGAAGAGAGAATGACCAAAATTAAGGTGGATGGATGGAGTTGATCAAAATGTGTTAACGGGAAGACCCAAGCGAGAAATACAAATGGATGACGAAATAAGTTTGCAGAGCCGAATTCATTATATTTGTTATATACAATATTATTGCTGTGTTTGTATGTACAAAAACCAAGTAGTAAATTTTGTTAATCTTAAAACTGCATATTATTATCCTTTTATATCTGAAAATTTGTAAAACAGGCAACAGTGTAAGATCACAATAGTCAGAAATTATAACCTTAAAATCGAACATCTGACAGTGACATTTAAAAACCCTGATTTAAAACACAACCAGCCCCATTTACAATACTTAAACTGTCACTTTTCCATAGCTAGGCGAGATCCAGAAACAAATGGAATATATAATAGGTTTATTAATTTTCCGTATGCTTTCAAAAGTGGAAAACAAATTTTCCTAAAAAAAATGTATTTACATAATTTTAGTTTGATGTGAATAATTGGTTACGCTTGAAAAACCCGAAACTAAGCCAAAGATCGCAGTTCATCGAATTGGTCATGAAAGCGCTGGTGCGTTTGGGCCAGGAGCCCCCTCAGGAATCTTTAATGTTGCACGAGATTTATCGAAAACACCTGCTTTGCGTCTTCCAGTATCAATTTCCTGAACACTACGGTGAAATTTTCATCCACATACTAAAATCAAGCACTGGCGCCGATCAAGGTAAGTCAATGATAAAACAATTCGAGCAGTATGGCTAGATAAATCTTGTACTGTCTCATGTATTTGGTTTGAGTTACGTAAACAGATGAATATAATTAAACTTAATTATTATCTTGTTGAAGATTGCATTTCACTGAATGTCTGGATGGATGTCATAAACTGCCTCGCCAGGCCGACTAAATTCGAATCGGGTGTCCAGCAGAGGGACAAGCTACGTTTGTATGCTCACAACCAACAGTTGTTACACTACCAGGAATTGTTGGACACAGCCGCCTTGCTGTCGCGGCATTACACGGCGGAACGGTTGCAGTACGGACTGTACGGATTGTACCCCAAAACCAGGGCTTATGTGGACGTTATTGCGTTGTTTCTAGGAATGTCCGGACACAGTTTGATCATCAGCGCGATGAACACACACCAAGGAATTTTAGGTCAGCGAATGTCTTAACATCTTATAATCCCTTACTGTCATTATTGTGTTTGCTCCGGTTCTAGATAAGGTTCTCATTAATATATGTTTGTAGTTAAATGATAAAATTCCTAGCGATCATTTTAAATATAAATTAGAGTAGGCTTAGAATTTTAAGTTATATTGGCACTACTGACTGTTAACGCATAGATTACTATAACCTCAAATTTATTCCTTCATTCAATTAGATTGGAACTACTGAGTGTTGACACATGGATTACCATAACCTCAAATTTATTTCATAATTCAATTAACATTCTAAGCAACCGCACATAGAAAATGCCGCCTATAAATTAGAGTATAATTTAAATAATTGTACAGTATAATAACCAGTGTGAGAGAAATTGCAAAATATTTTTTGTTCGTGAAGGTGATAAATTGTGCGAGATAGTGTGGCCATACCTGCGCGACATGTTTGCCCCGTGGATCGTGCCTTACTTCACCAACCAGATGAAAGAAAACATGGCCAACTGGATCCAGCAGTTGACTGACGACAGGCCGGTGCTCTTGCCGTGGATACCAGCCAACGCACCCTTCGCCCAGAAGATTGTCCAGATGTTCTTCGAGTGTATCCTGTTCATTATTCAAACACTTCCTGGTAAATACAGCCCATAACAACAGTAACAGTATAACTGAAACAATTGATCGTATTTATTTTCTGTAATTCTAGCATCTAATATAATTCTTAGCTTTGTGTGGCAATGGTACGTTATGACGTTTGGGCACATTACCGTAAAAGATCACGTCCTCAACGTGATACATCATTCCTTCCTATCATTGCCTTGGTTGAAATTTTGGCCTACTTTAAATGACCTTGAATTGATGATTCGGGTAAGTTAAGTGATAGGTTGACCAAAATATTTATTTTACTTTACACCATTCACTTGTTATTATTATAAGTATACACATCGATATGTGTGTACTCTGTAAATTTTCATACGTTTATTGTTTTTAAAAAGCGTTCATTTTGAACTTCCAACGAGTGTTTCCACTCCCTGGTTAAGCATGAAGTAAAATTTCGAAATTTTCAAAATTTTACTTCATGTGCTACCGGTATAAAACCCTGAAATGTTGTGAAGTTGTGTAAAGTTGTGCTAAGGCAGTATGCTAAAGCAGTATAGTTTGAACTTCACTTTAAATCAGTATTTTATACGGGTGGCGCATGAAGTAACATTTCGAGTTTAGAAAAGCCTGAAAATTTGGTTTGGTTGCTCAGCTTCGCTACGCGACCAAACCAAATTTTCCGGCTTCTCTAAACTCGAAATTTTACTTCATGCTTAATCAAGGAGTGGAAACACTCCTTTGAATTTCAAATTGAATACTTTTACAAGAATTACAAATGCCTGAAAACTTACAGCGTAGACATCGGGATATGTATACGTAAAAGAAAAACTCCCTACATTTATAAGATTCATGTTAATTAAACAGATATCGGAACAATACCTTCCTGAGTGTCACACGTTCCTCGGACACGTCTTCGTGGAAGTTCCCTGGAAGGCATGGATCCACAGCCTTTCGGAAAACGCCAACGTGCAGATAAGAAGTAGAATTCACCACTGTCTGTTATGCTTGCTGGTAAAACTGTCAAACGAACCGAACGTTCGCAATAATGCCTCAGACAAGGCGAAATCGCTCCTAGTCCAAGCGGAGAGCTTCGACTGGAGCCTCCTGGAAGTGTCCAGCGTCAAAAAAGCGATGGACTGGTACCTTATGAGCTGTGATCCCCTGGTTTTATTCAAGACTGATCCACTGAGTTTGGACTATAGAGTAATACAGTAAGTTAAAAATTCATATTTATCCATTAAATTATTCGTAATATCGGGCAATATAGTTCAGGACCTAATAGTTAATTGTATTTTTATCATTCAAACATTGTGAAAATCAGGTGTGCAATCAGAAATTAACCTAACTTAGTCCAATTGGAACTCCTCGTGTGATGTCCTAGGTTATTTATTTATATAGCTTGTAAGGTCGGCTCGGTTTAATATAGTAGACCTTATGCGACGAAGACCTTGGACAATGACGTCACGCGTGCTAATCCTCGTGTGACGTCAAAAGTTAAGGTTATTAAATTTATAAGGTCGACTCGATTCAATATAGTCGTCCTTATATGATTGAAGACCTTGGCCAATGACGTCATCCGTGGAAATACTTGTGACGTCAAAGTCAAGGTTATTAAACTTATAAGGTCGGCTCGATTCAATATATTCGACCTTGTACGACTGAAGACTTTGGCTAATGACGTCATGCGTGAAAATCCTCGTGTGACGTCAGAAGTCAAGGTTATTAAACTTATAAGGACAGCTCGATCGCGATTGAAGACCTTGTTCGATGGCGTCACACGTGGGCATGGGCGTAGCCAAGGGGGCGGCAGGAAGGGGCCCTTGCCCCCCTCCCTCTGCACATCAAGAGATCGTATATTTTTGGCATTTCACGTGAAAATAGATATATCTTAAGTTTTTGATAAATATTTTGACTCCCTTAATATCAATCCAGGCTACGCCCATGCAATCAGTATTGCATAGATCATTAAATTTCCATGATCTATTTGAGTACTGATACAATTTTTTTTATAATATGTTACAGATTTTTAAGGACGGTATGTTTCTACGATAAAACCCCGACGACGACTCAACTAGACCCGTTAGTCCGCGAAAAGCGGCACATTTTCATACGTAGCTACATCAAGTTAATTGTCGTTTTCACCAATCGACACAAAAACTCCATATCAGCCAAAGAAATCGAATTGGTAAACGTAGTGAAGTCGCAATTGAATCACATGGAGAAAATCGTGACAGATGAGGAGGAGCTGAACACGATACTGGGTGAAATCTTGAGTATCTTGAATCAAGCCAGCATCAGCAGTCCGATGTCGGGCTGCTTCGAGAGGTTCTTTGCGAGCCGAGAGGGCGACGGGAAGGTAATCGTCTCGGCGCTCGAGGTTTTGGGAACGGCCGTTAACGATGTGGAAACTGTTGCTAGTCTTTATGAAATTTGTATAGATACGTATTTTCAAAATAATCGTAAGTTAAGTTCGAAGATTTTAAAAACTAATAATCAGTTGGCTGCGATGCGGGTTTGAATTTTTTTTAATATGAATGTTATTTTATTTCCTCAGTCGACGGTTCCACGTGGAGAGATTTATCGAAACACTTTAAACTCTGCGTGAAGCAAAAATCCCTCATCGATTCGATCATATCGAAGGGCTGCGTGCTGACATTACACGCCCTCATTTTACAGAAAATGGAAAACTGTCAGGATTACCAACGTCTGCTTGGTTTATGCATGCACTGGTTGAGTGAAATTAAAGTAACGTAAGTTTAAAATTACAACTAGCACACACATTTGCACCCAAGTTGATGAACTTAATCATTAGTACTTCTTAAAAACCCAACAATTTTATTTACAAATGGTTTACACTATCGCAGAACCTAACCTAACCTTACTCAGCTTCCCATTAGATTACAATACAACGGAACCGAACTTTTTCATGAACATTTGCAGTGTTGATTGATGTATACTGAGCTACTTAGGAACTAACTTCTAACCTAACATAACTTCAATTTCTGCCATTTAAAGTAAAAGATGAAACTGTCACCCAACTAATTAAAACATTTTTAACCTTTCTTCACAATTTTTATTATATACCAGATGTACATTTCGGTCACAAG
The DNA here is from genome assembly GCA_932526585.2 of Philonthus cognatus. NCBI lineage: Eukaryota > Metazoa > Arthropoda > Insecta > Coleoptera > Staphylinidae > Philonthus > Philonthus cognatus. Next base: position 173,701,133 of record OW052241.1, read on the forward strand.
GTGACCATTATCAATGGATCATCAATCCATTGATAATGGTCACCTTGTGACCGAAATGTACATCTGGTATGTAATAAAAATTGTGAAAAAAGTGTTTTAATTAAAGTTATTATAATCTTCACGTAACTCACTCAAATTGAATTGTCAACTAACTAACGACAATTCTTGTAATATTATCATAATCAATTTTCAGTGAGCAAATAGAAGATAAAGTCCCATTAATCTGGGCCGACATCTTGGAGCTAGCCGTCGAGCATTGCTTACTGACAAACGAAACCGCAACGGGAACGACGTTGCACAAATTCGCCCAGACGCTGTTGCACGTCTCAGAACAGAAAGACGCACACAAGTGGGGCGGAATTCTGGGCGCCATCGGGATCGGAAAACACAGTGCTGTAACGTTGCAGTAAGAACAAATATTTATTATTTAATAATTGTGATATTGAAGTAAACCATTTGATTACCGCAATATTGTGTGTGTAGATTTAGGTTTTTATGTCGTGCTCTCGCCGGGTATGTCTTGGCTCAGTTGCCGGATACTAAGGGAGCTCCGCAGACGATCAGAAAGGTCGCTAATGCTCCGTGCACCGTTGGCCAGCCGGGGGGAAATTCCGAAACGGCCAAAGTTTTACTGAAGATGGATTTTGGGCAGTCGCAGGGAAAAATTAAGGAAGGCGCGGAGCAAGCCTTAAAAAGGGTAATTATTTTCATTCTTTCGATTTCAAATCGATAAATCTAAATACAGTAAAGTAATAATGAAAAATATAAACATACATAATTTTAAAATTGAAACGTAAGTTGCGATTTGCATCCAAACAGTAAGTTTCCTTAATAAACGAACTTAAGATCAGGTTTACTCGTTCTAAAAATTACAAACATCCTGGTAAGTCGTTATGCAATCAAGCTATATAATATTTACTTAAGCCTCCTTCCTCATTTATCTTACAGTAGAGCTTATTCCATTTAACTAGGTGAGAAATGCAGCCATCTAGATAGATATTTCAATATCTGTGGAGCTCTTATGTATGATTAATTAACTAATTTGCTTAAAAATTATGATATCTTGATACCGTAATTAACTTTTGAACAAGTCTCTTATTAGGACTTTTAGTGTCATATAGATAAATCTATTTCAATTTCTCGCCTATCTAAATGGAAATGAGTTCCATGTATGACATAAACAATTAATTCACAATTTATTATTGGCTATATTTTTTTTTAGATACAAGATCCTCAGAATTCCATGCATAACGTAAAAGAGTTTCTAGTGTCGCTTTTGCGCCAACTTTACACAAAGCCCTACTTGAATATCGGAACGTAGCTTTCGTTTTTTATTTTTGGAATAAATTTTATTTTATATCTTTGTGTATTTTACGTGTTGTTATATATATTTGTTGAAATGTATCGATTTTCATTTTTATAAATTGTGATTACTGCATAAATAAATATGTTTCATGTATAAATATTTATATATTTTTTACTTTAGAAAAATGGTTATAATTTGAACAGTTTATCAATGATATTTACAAATTATCTGTATAAATTAATCAGTATAGTTTGTGGTGTTCACCTTCACAAAAGCTCGTGGCTAGGTAGTTTGTTGTGGTGCTGGATCGTAGTTAGTTCTTTATTAATTACTTCAACATCAATTGGGCGCCAGCCACAAATGTGACAGAATAGAGGTAGAACTGTAAATTTTAAAAGATCTGTTAGTAAATATTTAAGTCACACGTCAACAGAAACAATTTAATATAATACTAGGTAATGACATAAATAATAATCTTTAAATAATAAAAAAAAAAGACCTTTATTCGCATATCCTAAAACTATTTACAATGTCAACACTATATTCTTACAATCTCAATACTATATTATTACCCCTCTCCTCCCTCCTTTCCTTTCCCTCCCCAACTTCTCCAGCGTCCTTACCCCTGCATATTAGCAATCTGTTTTCCTAATTCTAACCCTTAGCGAAGCAACGTCTTATAGCAAAATATTTCTTCATTATTTTAAGCATTCTGCATTCTATTATTTTTCTTCCCTTCACATCTTGAGCACCCCTCTATAGTTCTCTGCTTTCCTCTCATCTTTCCCTTTATATATCAGGCATATCCTGCCTACTCTCAAATATTTATTATTTAATAATTGTGATATTGAAGTAAACCATTCGATTACCGCAATATTGTGTGTGTAGATTTAGGTTTTTATGTCGTGCTCTCGCCGGGTATGTCTTGGCTCAGTTGCCGGATACTAAGGCCGCTTTCAGATCTACGAACACCGCATACACACACCCTTTCTCTTCCATCACTTTCTCTGTCATCCTCGCTAGTGTAAATACCTGGTCCCTCGTTCCCCTCCCCCTCCTAAATCCCCCTTGCGACTCTGGCAGCATCCTCTTCTCTTCTACCTCTACTTCTAATCTGTTCTTCACCATAATCATCAGTATTTTGTATCCCGTGCTCATAATCGTCACCCCTCTATAGTTCTCTGCTTTCCTCTCATCTTTCCCTTTATATATCGGGCATATCCTGCCTACTCTCCATGCCTCTGGCATGCTCTCCCATCCCCTCCATATTCCATTTACTAGCTCTCGGAATTTCTTCTTTCCCCCTTCTCCTATCTCTCTCCACATTTCTGCCTTCAATCCATCTCTTCCGGCCGCCTTTCCTCCCTTCACCTCCTTGAACGCTCTTTCTGTTTCCTCTTCCGTAAATTCCTCTCCTCCAATCCCTCGCCCTACTTCTCTTACTGTTCCTTGTTCACCGCACTCCTCCTTACACTTTCTGGTCCAGTCTTCTAACGACACCCCTATCCTCCTCATCTCTTTCCCTCTCCTCAATACATTCCATATTTCTCTCTCGTTCCTACACTCCTTCATTTCCTCCACTGCTCTCTCTGCCACTTCTAGCTTCTTCCTTTTGCACACCTTCTCGTATGCCCTTCTCGCTTCCATCATCCTCTTTCCCTCTCCTCCGTTCTTTATATATTCTCTCATTACTTTCCTCACCTCCCTCTTCGCTCGTTTACATTCTTCATCAAACCAATCTTGCCCCTTCCTCCTTGTTCCCTTCACCTTTCTTCCGCATCCTATTATGGTCTTCTCCATCTCCTCCATTGAATTTATCTCCTCCCATCGTACCTTCTCTAATTTCCTCCTCATGGCCTTAATCGCCTCTCTCCCACTCTCTAGCTTCTCATTTCCTTGCTCCTGTTTCCCTTCTTCATTCCTACCTATCCTTAGATCTACTCTCAACGGCAGGTGATCCGATCCCAGCACCTCCTCCACTTCCATCTTCCTCACTTCCTCTTGCTATTCCCTTGATTATCGCGTAGTCAATTACTGTTGATCCTTGTGCTCCCACGTATGTTTTCTTCCCTCCCCAGTCTCCTTCTGTGCACCCATTCAGAATTTCCCAGCCCTCTTCCGTCGTCCACTCCTTCATCCTCCTCCCATCTCCGTTTATACATTTATCTTGCGATCTCCTTTCTATTTCCATGCCGTCCTCCCCAATCCCTCCTCCCAACTCTCCCATCCTCACATTAAAATCCCCCATGATCACCCACCGTCCTGCTTCCCCTGTTCTATCGTCAATCTCTTTTCTCACCTCATTCCAGTTTTTATTCACATAGACTATCCCCACATTCATTTGTTCTCCTGCCTCGCCTCCTTCCCTTGTTTCTACCTTGCCTCCTATCCTGCTCTCCCTCCATCCCACAATCATCCCCCCTTTCGCCCTTCTTCTTGCTGCACTTTTCTTTGCTTCCTTCATCTCCCATCTAAAACTCACTGGCAACCATCTTTTCACTTCCTCCCATTCTTCTTTAACTATCCACGTCTCTATCATCCCTACTATGTCTTTCCCCACCATCCACTCCTCCATGTCCCTTTTCCATGTGCCCTCCTTTATCTTCGATTTTATTCCTGCCTCGGTCCATGCTATCTTCCTTTCTTTCATCTCCTCCCCTTCTCCGTCGTCTCCACACCACCATTTCTCTCTGTCCTTTTGTCCTCCTCTATGTTTCCCCGCTTCCTTTCCTATGCACTTATCTCTGTCATTCTGCCACCGCTTTGGTCCTACCCCTTTACCCCTTTTGTCATTACCCGCCCAATCCTTCTGCTCTCCTTCCTCTCCCTTTCTTCGCTCCATCTCCTCGCCTTCCTCACGTTCCTGCCCCCTTTCCTCCACCCCTCCCCCACCCTTCCATCTTCCTACTTTTTTTCCTCTTACTGCCTCTCTAACTCCTCCTTCTCCATGTTCCATCTCCACACCCTCCCATCCACCACTACTTTCTGGTATCCCACCCTCACCATTTTCCCCCTTTCCCTTTCCCTGATCGCCCACTCCCTAATCTCCTTCTGGACTCTCCTCTCTTGCCTAGTGAGATCATCATCTATATACACCTTTTTCTCCATCCCGTTTCGTAGCTTATTCTTATTCCGCATCACCTGTATTTTATCGTCTAGGTGGCCCAACTTTACATAGTAAAGCTATGTGATTACAAAAGTTTTTTGTTAAGTTGTGATATGTTGAATCACCGAGTGTTTTCCACTCCCAGGCTAAGCATGAAGTAAAATTTCGAGTTTAGAAAAGCCTTAAATTTTGTTTTGGTCGCGTAGCGCGGAGCGGCCAAACCAAATTTTCAGGCTTCCCTAAACTCGAAATTTTACTTCATGCGCCACCGGTACAAAACACTGATTCAATGTAAAGTTTAGCGGTGTGTTTTAAACTTCGTAATATGTCAGTGTTTTGTACCGGTGACGCATGAAGTAAAATTTCGAGTTTAGAAAAGCCTGAAAATTTGGTTTGGCCGCTCCGCGCTTCGCGACCAAACCAAATTTTCAGGCTTCCCTAAACTCGAAATTTTACTTTGTGCTTAGCCTGGGAGTGGAAAATACTCGCTTAAAGCTTCAAATTAAATTCTTTGAATAAGCCAAGCATCGAAGAATGTGCAACGTATGCATATGGATACTTCCAAGAAAAATCTCGTTATGAAAATGTTCGGTGTTACATAAAACTCTTTGTATATATGTATGTGTGTATGTCTATGTGTTTATATATAATTGCCTATTATTATGGTATAGCGAAAAATGCTAAATAAAGATTATTATTAAAATGTAGAAACCGATAAGAGTGAATTAAATACGTGCCGCCATCTGTTATTCGATTTAACAACTAAGAGGTCATTGGATTCGACTGTAGCACGGAATACTGGAAGCTGGAATTTCGCGACTTCCGAAGGTAACTTCCGCGGAAGCTGTTTTATTTCAGGTTAACACGACACGAAACCATTATAAAACCTTGATTTTATTCGCTCCACGTTCTCTCATTAAATATTTAAATTATACAAAATTTCATGAAAGCTTATTATCGTTAAAACAAATAATAAATAAACATTATGACAAATGAATCATGGAATTTTAACCTATTAAAGTAATTTGAAATTAATTTTCATCTCAGCACGATAATTTTTGGAATAATAATTAAAATATACCTTTTTATTTGTGTCCACTTGATTTTAATTTATTGCTGTTTACTGTGAACAATTATTGATATTATCTAATAAATGGGCACAGTGTGTCGTATTTTTCACTCTGTTTACAAAACAAAAACAAATTATTTTACCATGAATGTTTGTTTTGTTTAAAAAAATAAAAAGTCACCAGCCAATTGATAAATTGTTCGAAATCAAATATCAAAATGAATCGACTGATTCATCCAATAGAAAAGGTAAGTATATTATTTTTATTTATCAAGAGTTGACATTCAAAAGGGTCAAAGGTCGTGTTCCACCCCCGTGATCCCAACGAAACCACCGTGCCTCTATTTTATTATTCCGAAACCGGAAACGGATGTTCTCCAGACCCTCCTCTCGATGGCCTGATTGATTCGAAGTTTGTGAGGAAAAAGAAAGAGTACAACGGCGAATCCCCTGAATGCCGGACAGAGGTGGACGCAATTAAGCCGATTAATTGTCTCCCCGTTCCTGCGGCGCTAATTAAAAAAGGGTGCCGACCCGGGCGTCGGGTGACGCATCATTTCGGCGGTCCGAGAATGCCGCTCGCCGCAACGTTGCCGGTTTTCCCGGGAGCGGAGTGCGTACGTGATGAATGGACCGTACGGCGCATAGATATGCTATGTTGAAGATAAATGGGCAATTACATTTCGAATTTACCGCCGTTAAGTGGGTAAATTGCAGAACGGTTTACACAGCTCTTGTGTTAAAAATTCGAATCCGTTTTTTTCGAATCACGATTACAAATCCTTTAAGAATAAATTTGATTTTATTATTTTTTTGCAGCCATTAAGGGGAGTTTCACAATTTTTTACTTTACTATTTACTCGACTAGTTTCGCGTTTTACAGCATTATCCTGATAATGCTGTAAAACGCGAAACTAGTCGAGTAAATAGTAAAGTAAAAAATTGTGAAACAAACCAAGTGTAATTTAATTTAAACCTTCATTATCAATATTTAAAAATGTTTCACCAAGTGATAAGTGAGAAAATTATTCAAGAAATATTAAGGGGAGGTTCTCATCGAGAAGTTTGAAAAAATCGATTTTTTTTTATTGCATTTTCTGAAAGGTACAAGTGTCTAGTATATTGTGTTCAAAGGGTTTTTTAATCCGCGCATGAGAAAAATTTCTACAGGCCATTATTTGAACCTTTGTCTCAACCGTGGAGTGACGAAACGTGCCGCGCGAGTATAAAAGTCAAAATTCAAGGGAAATCAGTTCACTGCCGAAACCGATACTGACTTTGTCAGCACGGCCGCTAAGAAGCTGAAAACTGCATGTTACGAGGACATTCAAGTGGACCAGAACATCGGTTACGTGATCTGCAACTTATTTACGATCTTCAGCTTCTTAAGTGACATCCTGGTTTGCAAGTCCTGTGGCGGAGACGTGAAGTTCGACCGTACAACTGGAGCCGGAATATCCTTTAAACTGATCGTAACGTGCTACTGCAAAACGCAGTATTGCAGTTCGAGCCCCTGTGTCAATCAATCGTACGAGATAAACCGCCGTGTCATGTTCGCGATGCGCATGCTGGGAGTCGGACTACAGAGTTTGAGGACCTTTTGCGGCATCATGGACATAACTTGCAGTTTCAGTAACAATATCTACTACAGTTTCCTGGCCATGCTTGATACTGCGGCAGAATCAGTTTTCAAAATCGTTCAAAAAAAGGCTGTCGATGAGGAAATTAGTCTGAATGCGGAACACGGTAATGAAGCACGGCAGTTGAGCGGATCCTGGAAAAAAAGAGAATTTTCATCTCTTTTCGGGATCTCGACGCTCATTGGCAAGTACTCCGGCAAAGTTTTGGACTTCGTGGTAAAATCGGCTTACTGTCAATCTTGTGCTAACTGGGCGTTGAGAAAAGGAACTGTGGAATACGACCAATGGCAGAATACCCACGGTGACAACTGTACCGCGAATTACCACGGCAGTGCTGGAAAAATGGAAGTAGATGCAATGACGGAAATGTTCGCGCGTTCTGAGAAATCTCTGGGCGTCAAATATTCGAATTACATCGGGGATGGCGACACCAAAACGTTTAAAGCTATTTTCGACCTGGACCTGTACGATGACATTACTGTGCAGAAGAAGGAGTGCGTGGGCCACGTCTAGAAGAGGATGATCAGCCGACTACGAGCGGTGAAGAAAGGCACCAGGGGACTTGGCGGAAAAGGCGCGGGGAAGCTCACGGACAAATTGATTGCGGATCTGACGATATATTGCGGACTGGCGATTCGACGACACCCCGACTCCGAGGCGAAGATGAAGGACGCTGTCTGGGCTACATTCCTCCACAAGTGCTCCACTGATAAGGCCCCACAGCATTCGAAGTGTCCGGAAGGCGTCAACAGCTGGTGCAAGTGGCGTGTGGCGGAGGCGACCGGCGAATTAGACTCGTTCAAGCACGACCACCCTCTGTGTAAGGACGTTCAAGATGCCATAAAACCCGTCTACGAGGCCGTTTCCGCGGATGACCTGCTACATCGCTGCCTCGGAGGAAACACAAGAACTCCAATGAGTCTTTCAACGCCTGTGTGTGGAGACTTGCCCCGAAACACTTACATTCTTCTACTCAGACCATGAACAGTGTCACGGCTATTTCTGCAAGCTTATTAAACGAGGGCACCTCGTCATTGTTGAAGATTTTGAACGCGATGGGAATTGCTGTTGGACTGGGAGCCGTTCAGTTCGCCCGAACTTTCGACGAGCGACGTCTGCAGGCTGCCGAAAAGAAGGTCTGCGAATACGCAAGAATGGCTTACCTCGATAAGAAAAATAAAGCAATCGCCCAGCAGGAGCGCTTCGAGTTGGAGGAGGGGATTCTCTACAGCCCTGGAATCGCTGACTAAATGTGAGTATATGAGGGTTGCCTTTTATATTTCGGGATTAGAGAACAAAAATAAATATTAATCATTGAAAATCGCTTTATTGTTTTTCAAAACATTCCCCATTAAGATCTATACACTTTTGCATGCGTTTGAACCAATTGTCGAAGCACTTTTGACACTGATTGAGGTATCTCCAAAACATGCATTCTGAACGCATCAACCGCTTCTTCAGGTGTCGAAAAACGTTGACCTCTCATTTTATTTTTTACCGATGGGAATAAAAAGAAGTCATTCGGTGCCAAGTCAGGACTATATGGCGGATGACTCATCAAATCGATGTTTTGCGTGCTCAAAAATGCAGTTGTTTGAGCCGATGTGTGAGAGCTCGCATTGTCGTGGTGAAGTGATCCGTTTTCGGCGGTTGGTTTTCCTGATTTCTTGGATGACAACTGGCAAACAAATGGTTGTGTACCACTCAGAATTGACTGTTCTGCGTTGTTCTAGTGGTACGGTTGCGACATGTCCAGTTTTTCCGAAAAAACAGGCGACCATTTGCTTGGAAGTGCTTCGTGCGCGAACAACTTTTGTGGGATTTGGCTCATCTTGAAACACCCATACGGTCGACTGCTGTTTGCTTTCGGGCTCATACGCGTAAATCCATGATTCATCACCTGTCACGATGTCATAGACGTGTTTCGAAGCACCGCAATCGTATTTTTTGAGCATTTCTTTGCACCAATCGACACGAGCCTTTTTTTGAGCGATTGACAAATTGTGTGGGATCCAACGCGAACAAATTTTGTTGACAGTCAAATGTTCATGCAATATTGAATGTATGCTGGTCCCACTAATGCCTACGGTTGTCTCAATCTCACGATAGGTCACATGACGATCTTGCAATATTTGTTTGCGCACAGCATCAATGGTTTCCGGAACAACAACTGATTTTGGACGACCACCACGAAATTCGTCTTGGAGTGAACTACGACCTCGGTTGAATTCACCATACCATCGATAAACACTGGTCCTTGATGGAGCTTCATCGCCAAAAATTGAATTAAGTTCATCCATGCACTGTTGTTGAGTTAATCCACGTCGAAAGTTGTAAAAAATAATCGCACGAAAATGTTCACGATTTAATTCCATTCTTTGGCCGAGATAAATCTTTTAAGTTAGTGTAAACGACACAAATAACGCTCATATGTCAAAACGTTCTGAGTACGTATAACCTCAAAAATGTCAAACTTTACGATAGAGCTCTCAGTTGCCAGATTGCAACACTAGGGTTGCCCAATCCCGAAATATAAAAGGCAACCCTCGTACCAAGAAACACAAATTTTGAATAGAAATGAGTGAAAGATACTTTTTGGTCCGCCATATTGGATCGGCCATTTTGTTTTGTTTTTAATTTTATCACATAGTACCTCAGAACCATTTTTATACCTCGCGCAACCCGAAAATTTCCGATTTTTTATGAAATCGCAAATTTTTTTGTTCCGCCATATTGGATCGGCCATTTTTTTTTTTTTTTTTTAATATTATCACATAGTACTCCAAATCAACGTTTGAACCTCGCGAAACCCGAAATTTCCCACTTGTTTTATGAAATCGCAATGTTTTTTTTTTTGTTGGTCCGCCATATTGGATCGGCCGTTTCGAATTTTGAAAATCTGACTTCGATCTGATTCGTATTCAGCGGTACCCAAAACCTATAATATCATGTCATTGTTAGAAAACATTGACATTTTCGCAATAATATTCGATCGAAACTATTGCCAAAACTTTGAACGCGTTTTTCTCGAAACGTGATTTTTCAACACGGTGTACACTCTCATTTGAGAACAGGTCAATGAAATAATTTATACCTTTCGCCAATCGAAAGGAAACCTTTTTTTTGGGAGCATAGACCTATAAAAATGAGAAATTATTTGAACTATTTTTTATGGGCCTCTGAAGTGGAAATAAAAGGCCGAAAAATCGACCTAAAAGTTCATGATAGTGCCAAAAAGTCGAAATTTGTTTTCTTTCAAGTTTTATAGGTCTATGCTCCCCCAAATTTATTCAACTTTATGACCATGTTGTCCTTTTTACTTTCCCCCGTATGTAATACAAAGGGAAAGTATTGTTTTCGTGAAAATTTTCGAATCAAAAATTTTAGCGGAAATATCCGTTTTGAGGTCCCCTGAGTCGAATAAGACCATTTTTGAAAAATGTCTGTCTGTCTGTCTGTCTGTCTGTCTGTGTGTGTGTCTGTGTGCGCCGTACCGCAAAAACCGCTAAAGATATCGAGATGAAACTTGAAACTTAAGCTTTTTGTTACAATCGGAAGAACTGAGAAGCTTTTGGTGAAAATCGGAAAACCGGAAGTGGTACCTTACTCTTAGCGTTTTTCAGTTTTTTCAGATTTTTTCAATAAATGTTCATCAAACAAAAAATTCTTTCAAATAAAAGTTGTAGATAATAACAAAATAAAGATGTATTGTTCATTTACTTTTTGTCATAGCACTCTTAGTTTTTGAGATATTTCAAAAGTTGTGTGTTTTATCTAGTTATTGGTGTGTGACAGTGTATGTGTCGATACAATTGAAAAATGTTTCAAATAAAAGTTGTAGGAAATGAAAAACTAAAGATTTTTTGTAGATTCACTTTTTGTCATAGCACTCTTAGTTTTTGAGATATTCAATAAATAGTGTTTTTTATCTAGTCATTGGTTTGTGTCAGTGTGTCAGTGTGTTGATCCAATTGAAAAATGTTTCAAATAAAAGTTGTAGTTATCAAAAAGTTGAAGACATTTTGAAAATAATAATGCTACAAATATTTTAAAAGTGATTTAATACGCAATTTACGGGGGAAAGTACTATGATGGACACATCACCATTTTTTGATTTCAGATTGTTGCTGAGTCACTAGAGTGAACACCATGAACCAATTCCTCGCTGACATGGGCCTATTTATATACAGCTCACGGCCGCCATTTTGTTTTTTCTTTTCACATAAAATCAAAAAATAAAGATTATTGTACAAGCATTCCGAATCCCCAACTCGTTTTTTTCACCGCGCTTCCATAATCGCGGAAAAAAATCCAAAATTGGGCTTTTTTTTGGGCTGCTACATGAGAACCTCCCCTTAAGATATAAATATCGTTACCAGTTGTTTTAACAAAAATAATCGAAACCTTATAACATAACAGATAACAGACTAAATATCTGATTCCCTGTTACTCTGATTAAAGATGTATTTGTGTGTTTTTGAACTTCATTTCAAATAAGTGTTATGTACGCGTGGCGCATGAAGTAAAATTTCGAGTTTAGAAAAGCCCGAAAATTTGTCTCGGGTCGCTGCGCGACCCTCGACAAATTTTCACGGGACTTTTCTAAACTCGAAATTTTACTTCATGCTTAGCCTGGGAGTGGAAACACCCGTTCAAAACTTCAAATTATGGAAACTAGATTATTATTTTTAAAAACATTTTCAGTCATTTAAAGTTCTTATCAACGTATTCAGTTTGAAGTTTCGAACGAGTGTTTCCACTCCCAGACTAAGCATGAAGTAAAATTTCGAGTTTAGAAAAGCCCCGTGAAAATTTGTCGAGGGTCGCGCAGCGACCCGAGACAAATTTTCACGGGGCTTTTCTAAACTCGAAATTTTACGTCATGCGCCACGCGTATAAAACACAAAAATATTGTGAAATGTTTGTATATTTGAACCTCACTTGAAATCAGTGTTTTATACGCGTGGCGCATGAAGTAAAATTTCGAGTTTAGAAAAGCCCAGAAAATTTGTCGAGGGTCGCTGCGCGACCCTCGACATATTTTCACGGGGCTTTTCTAAACTCGAAGTTTTACTTCATGCTTAGCCTGGGAGTGGAAACACCCGTTCAAAACTTCAAATTATGGAAACTAGATTATTATTTTTAAAAACATTTTCAGTCATTTAAAGTTCTTATCAACGTATTCAGTTTGAAGTTTCGAACAGGTGTTTCCACTCCCAGACTAAGCATGAAGTAAAATTTCGAGTTTAGAAAAGCCCCGTGAAAATTTGTCGAGGGTCGCGCAGCGACCCGAGACAAATTTTCACGGGGCTTTTCTAAACTCGAAATTTTACTTCATGCGCCACGCGTATAAAACACAAAAATATTGTGAAATGTTTGTATATTTGAACTTCACTTGAAATCAGTGTTTTATACGCGTGGCGCATGAAGTAAAATTTCGAGTTTAGAAAAGCCCGAAAATTTGTCTCGGGTCGCTGCGCGACCCTCGACAAATTTTCACGGGGCTTTTCTAAACTCGAAATTTTACTTCATGCTTAGCCTGGGAGTGGAAACACCCGTTCAAAACTTCAAATTATGGAAACTAGATTATTATTTTTAAAAACATTTTCAGTCATTTAAAGTTCATATGAAAGTATTCAGTTTGAAGTTTCGAACGAGTGTTTCCACTCCCAGACTAAGCATGAAGTCAAATTTCGAGTTTAGAAAAGCCCCGTGAAAATTTGTCGAGGGTCGCGCAGCGACCCGAGACAAATTTTCACGGGGCTTTTCTAAACTCGAAATTTTACTTCATGCGCCACGCGCATAAAACACAAAAATATTGTGAAATGTTTGTATATTTGAACTTCACTTGAAATCGGTGTTTTATACGCGTGGCGCATGAAGAAAAATTTCGAGTTTAGAAAAGCCCAGAAAATTTGTCTCGGGTCGCTGCGCGACCCTCGACAAATTTTCACGGGGCTTTTCTAAACTCGAAATTTTACTTCATGCTTAGTCTGGGAGTGGAAACACTCGTTCGAAACAGTGATTTAACGAGAAATTTAAAAACACACAAAAAGCAATTTTTCAAGTTAATCCTCACAATTAATTCGAATTATTTTTGACTATTGAAAACCGTTTGTAAGTATTCGAATGCTTTTATAAATATTGGAATCCTTTTATAAGGAATACGAATCCTCTTGAAAAATCCGGATCACGAATCCAGTTGAACTAAAGTATTCGAATGCCTCTTCTGAATCCTCTAAAAGGATTCGAATCCTGAATGATTCGAATCCTGCCCAGCTCTGCAATCTACTATTATGAAGTACATCAGTTAAAAGAACACATACATCATCTTTAACTAGAATAGCACGGAAGCAAATATTTATGTAACTAATTAAAATATTAACATATTTAAATTTCCCGCAAAGAAAATTTTGAAAATTTAAGTTGTGTAAGTCATACTTTGCCCATTTTTTAAATAAGGAATATATATATATATATATATATATATATATATTCATTTATTTAATTTCGTTGTTACAACAGTAATTTAGTAATAACTATTTTCTACGTGAAATATTAAATTTAACGTACACGTTATTTTCACAATCTAAGTATACATATCAATTACCAAACGCCCTTAGACACTGTGATGTCTAAGTGAGGTTTTTAATTGATACGTATACTTAGATTGTGAGGTTAACATAACGTAAAAGTTAAATTTACACTGGCGAAAGAAATTAACGCATCACATTAATTTTTTTAATTTAAAAATAAAGTTTTGATGTTTAAAAACAAAAAAAATAACAACAAAACCAACTGAACTATAATAATGATTTTCAACACATTTTCTTTCATTAATGACTAAAATAATGTCATAAATAAAAAGAGGAAAAAAGTTAACATGTGATTATAAGATTTAATATCTAGTGCTCGAAATAACTGCCTGACAGCGACGGCTCATACTGTTAATTAATGATCCAATTTCATCCTGGTTAATATCTTCCCAAATTTCCTGCAATCTTTGTCCAAGCTCTTGTTGATTGCTTGGACGCCGAGGAAGTGCTCTAAGGCGTCTGCCCATCGCGTCCCATAGGTGTTCGATCGGATTAAGATCGGGACTCCTGGCTGGCCATTGCATTGTGTTGATACCCACTAGGTCAAGATACTGTTGTACAATTCGGGCACTGTGTGGTTTTGCATTGTCATGCATAAACAGGAAATCGTTTCCTCCAAAGGGAGCAAAAGGCATTACGGATGGTTCTAAAATGTTTGCAATATAAGACGCTGCCGTGATGCTTCCTCTTGGTATGACCACCAACTCCGTACGAGCCTCTAAAGTGATACCACCCCACACCATAACAGAGCCTCCACCAAACATAACAGTCGGAACAATGTTACACTGCGCATAACGTTCACCTGGCCGTCTGTACACATGCATTCGTCTGTCTTTGCCGTAAAGACAAAATCTGGACTCGTCGCTAAACATAACATTAGCCCAATCGGCCTGTAACCAGTTTACATGTTCTTGCGCAAATGTTAACCTGGCTCTGCGATGGTCTGCGGTTAATTGTGGTCCTTTTGCCGCTGTTTTCGGAGTTAAATTAAAACCACGTAACCTTTTTCTGATGGTAACGGAACTTACATGAACATTGTGGATCTCTGCGAGCATATTTTGTAGCCTAGGAGCCGTAATAAACCGTTCGCGTAACGTCTGCATCATTAAAAAACGGTCTTGAACATCAGTTGTGGCCCTTTTTCTCCCTTGTCCTGGCCTTCTTGAGTATGCCTGAGTTTCCCGATGTCTCTTCAAGACACGGGATACGGTCGATTGATTAACACCAAGACGCTGACTGATGTAACGCTGACTCCTACCTTCTTCTGCAAGTGTAACCACAATCACAGCTTCTTCACTGCTTAAATTAAGATTCGGACGTCTATCCATATTCATTCTTCACTATTTAGCACTTAATTTTAACAATTACTTGAAAACAAAGTCAAAAAGAAATTTTGTATGAACCTTTCTTACAGTCAGAATAATGAAAAGTGCTTCATTTTATTTATTGACAGAAAACCATGAGAACAAAAGACAAAACACAACATGTAAAACAGCATGCTTAATAAGATTTCTTATTGTAAAAATATGTTTGTGTTCAAAGAAAACTCGATTCCAAGATATCAAAAAAATCACAAATGATGCGTTAATTTCTTTCAGTGTATAATTTTACGCACGGAATAGCCCTAATTATTAGAGAATTACATTTTTCTCCTTAATTTTTTTTTTAAATGACAGCGCCGTAAACAAACAGTGTTTGTGGCCGGAACTAAAACCCACCAAACAAGGTTACCAGCCAAAGCCGAGGCCATCTAGCGACCGCCGCCGATAAGCGCCGGCAACGCCGCAACTACGGTGCTCCGAAACGAGCGAAAGTCGGAAAAAGTAAGGGCACCCTCGACGCGCCGATCACCCAATAATACGGTGCGGTTTGTGTCGGACAAGTGCCTGCGGACTGGTCCGTCCGGAGCGAGCTTTTTTTGCCTGGTAATTCGAGCAGTCGGGGGGCCGAGAGAGCGCCTCCAGGTGGGCCCACGATGGTGCTGGCTGAGAAGAACAACGAGAACGCGCGGAATGGCCGACGCAGCCGGGGGCCGAGCCCCAACGGACACGTACAGGCAGAGTCGACTAGCGAGGACGAGAGCTCAGGTATATCGGGGGTTAAGTTTTTTTCTTCCCCGCGATCGGGGCTTTGTTTTTGTTTATAAACGCGCTTTCGTCCGTTTGTTTTGCGTACGTGCGAAACGGGCACTATTTATGGGGTTAAGTTTGGTGTGTTTACTGAATCACTCTTGTTACCACGTTTTAAACTGCAGTTACCAGAGTTTTAGCTTGATACATTTCCCTAAAAGCAAATTCTAAGTTATAAATTGGGTGGTAACCGGGTATAGCAAAAGATGCTAAATAAATTATTATTATTATTATAAGCAAGCAAATACCTATCTTGATTAAATTCCACGAAGAAATAACACCGGCTCATTTGTTAATTAATTATTTGTTTGAACCAGTGAGTCACTTGTTGTTTTTTGTTTTCCAACTACAGGTAAATTCCGAATGGAAAATTATCAATTTTGTTGATAAACAGTTTGGGATTTTAACAATCCAATTATAAAATGTGTAATTCTGAATAAAGCACTCAACCGGTGAATATATAAAATATACTCGAACTCGATTATTTACATCCATTTTATATGTTTGTTTTAATGCCACTAAAATCAGCAGTATCCATGAGATTTCAGATTCATGAAAATGGTGGACATTTTGAACGTGAGATGGAATTAGCAAAATTGGTTTTCCCTGTATTAGCTTTAGGCTTGTTTAAATATCTCGAAGATGATACTACAGAGATTACAGTACAAAAAAAAAATGCTTTGATGCAGGCGTTATTAACCAAATTTCTACAGGGTGGACCTAAAGTTCGTTTACATTTCAAATGATGATTTAAAAGAGAGATAAAAACATTCTATTTATTTCTTGAATAACTTTCTCATTTATCACTTGGTGAAACATTTTGAAATAATATTAAAGGATAAATTAAAAACACTTGATTTGTTTCTATTTACTCGACTAGTTTCGCTTTTTACGGCATTATCAAGATATCTTGATAATGCCGTTCGTTTACATTTCAAATGATGATTTGAAAGAAACTAGTTATGTGAGATAAAAACATTCTATTTATCATATCATATATTTATTTTTCGGTACTCATTATGTAAACTAAAACAACATTTATGTATCATATATTGCACAAAATTTCTAAGAACTTCATGTCAGCACGCTACAAGTGTTCACTCACTTAGGTGCTTTGAACTATTATTGTTACATCTGGATATTCATTACGTTGAGCAGAACACTGCTCAATATAAAAGAAATATTTTATAGAACGGATGTTAATTTGTTGAAAATATATGTACTCATGTTATGTAATAATAATAATAATAAATAATAATAATTTCTTGAATAACTTTCTTATTTATCACTTGGTGAAACATTTTGAAATAATATTAAAGGATAAATTAAAAACACTTGATTTGCTTCACTATTTGTTTCTATTTACTCGACTAGTTTCGCTTTTTACGGCACTATCAAGATATCTTGATAATGCCGTAAAAAGCGAAACTAGTGGAGTAAATAGAAACAAATAGTGAAACAAACCAAGTGTTTTTAATTTATCCTTTAA